>CM076994.1:29710000-31145000 GCA_039090855.1 Macrothele yani | reverse complement strand
GTTAATGAGAGAGACGCGTAACGGTGCTTACAGGTAGCCGAAAGTAGGTCAGGATTAACACCAAATCCCGATTAAGTGAGGAGTGGAGATTTTCTGTAGTTTTTTTTTTTTTTTTGTTCGCCCAGGGCCGTGGATGGCTTAGTGGTCAACGTTCGTGACTGCTACGGAGGAACCCCATGTTCGATCCCACGCAGGTGCGAACTCTCTAACCGCTAAATATCAGCCGGGCGTCGGATAGGCACGTTAAGCCGTCGGACCCAGGGTACTAGCTCCCTGGTAATTATTAAGAGCGTCTTCCTCCCCCTTTCTACCTCACTTCTGTGTCACTTTTCTATCGGACACTCTTGCCCAAATCTCCCAGCTTCCTATTTCTAAAGGTTGCTAAAGACCTGGGCGTCAGACACTCCCTTCATGAAATCCTCTACATATGATTTGATCTGTGATCGAAGGAGGCAGACGGGACGGTCCGGAGAAAGAGATCGACCTTTTGGCTTGGCGTCAGAGGATGAAAAACAACCTTGGTTTTGCATCGGCGCGTAGTCGTAGCGTCGGGTTTGTGAAAAAAAAAGAACGAAGTACGGCTTTGGGTCCATAAGACGGACGGAGACCAGGTCAATCTATATAGTCTTCCATTAACCAGCCCTATGATAATTCACAAACCACATAGTAACATCGAATTAAATTAATTGTTGATACTATTACAAAGAAACTGGACCCAGTATTTTCAAGTGCGTGTGATTATATGGATCGAACCAACAAAAACATGTGATGACTTTGGTAGATCACAGCAATATTAAGAAAGAGGGGTAAGGAGCGAGGGTCGTTACAATTTGCTACGATGAGAAAAACAAACGACCTCAAGGTCTGTGAAATTTGAAGTGTTTATATCTGTCATAATTTCAGCATAAAGAGATTTCATTAGGCAGGACATCTTCAGCCCTGTAAATATAAGTACAATTCGTGATTTCGGAGTGCTAACTAACACCATAATTTAAAGCTTATAAATGAGCATTATAAGGTGTAACTGAAATACTTAGTCTTATAAAAATTTTCATTTGAGGTCTGAGTGAGAGGAATTTATTTCAGTGTGGTACGATTTACTTCTCTTTCCCTTTGTAATGATTGAGGTGCAAAAAAAAAAAAAAAAAAAAAAAAATCCCGGGAGCAAAATAAGACGATTTCATTAAGAATTTACTTACCGGCTTTGGCAATATAATAACGCGACGTCTTACGAAATAGTAATGGAAATGATCATATTCAAGACTTCAAAACATGTAATCTTCTTATAGGAAATAATTTTAAGGGACCGTATTTCTAAAAGGGTCGAACTCTTTCTAGTGCATGGTTTGAGGCAATTACTTTCGCATTTGTGTCTGGAATGTTCGGAATAAGTAGCAATTCCATGCTTCAGTATTAGAAAAGGCTGAAATGATTCCAAAACGATAGAGAAAAAAAAAACTACTTAATCAAAAAGTGAAATGATTAAAACGTAAATAACCGCTTTCGATTCAAATCGGATCATAACCATACACCGGAGTTAATAGAAAGAAACACACACAAGAAATAAATAAAAATGTTTCTATATTCGCACAGGTTGTTCTCTACAACCGACTATTTACCACGCCTACTTGTCTGTCTCACTGCGTAACCGTTATGACATTTCTTCGGGTGACATTCTTTTGCATCAATGGCAGGTTGCATACAGCAACTGCCTTTCAGACGAACATGGCCGCAACCGCCGCCAGGGTTGACAGAGAAACCGGAAGAGCGAGAATAAGAAACGGAACCAAACCCTTATGTAACGGATCTTAATCATTTGGCTGCTTCAGATGTTTTCCAGACATGAGTGAATTACCTATCTCCTTTTCAGATAATTTCGAGGTTTATTCGCCCATTGAAGACAGTTTGTCGCAAAACTGTCACTTAAAATAAAAAAATAAAAAAAAATAAAGTGAGCTTACTAACAGTTGTCTCCTTTACCATCCGATTAGAAGCAATTAATTTCTCAATGTCACAATTGTAAAATATACACGGTATCGTCCACAAAGTCTATAATGAATTAGCTTTATTTTCTTTCCGCTAAGCTAATTAATATGAATGATGCTCTTCCTACCAGCTAGCTAATGATATACTTGTACTAAGCTTCAAAATAGTGAACTCAAAATGGTTGTTACTAGTTAATTACGAACGAGAATAAAGTCTTAACGCTGGTTATTTATGGTAAGAAACTAATGTTATAAACCTAACAGCCAGACAGAGGTCTGACAAAAACTATGAATTGAGAAAGACTAACTTACGGCAACTTCTTTATTATAAGACTCTTGGTCAACTAAAGCACACACACAACTTGTTTTACAATAATGAAGAATCTCTCCTCATAACAACACAATCTCTCCTCGTATTACAAACGCTTTCCGTAAACAACAACCCTCTCTCATAACAACAACAAAAGCTCTCTCTAAGTCTCGATGAACGCGCCTATATACTAGCTACCACCACGTCATGACTTACACTCATTGCCAGATCTTATTCAGCGGGTGAAATAATATTTCGTTCAGTAAGAAGATAATTTACATAGTAAAATAAAATAACCAGAGATAGTAAAATCAAAAGGAAAGTGAATATAGAGTATACGTTACAAGTCTCTTTACAAATTTGCACATTTATTACGGACACCTTGTACTGTTTATGATATTTGTTGTATAATATACTGAAAATATCAAAGTTTTAATTGACACTATCGTTTTTGTGATAGGTTCCTCACTGACGTAGCAGGTGCTGTTTTATGAAAATGTGGTCCCCACAAGAGAGCGCAGCGCGTCGCTTTGTTCATCGAAACAAAATCTGATGCACAAAAGCAACGACATTTCCGGACTAAGTATGGGGAAACCACGCCATCTCGTCCTAGTATCTGCCAATGGCATCAGAAATTCATGAAGACTGGGTTCGCGTTGGAGCTGTGTTATGCATAACCGAGTCCTTGGACCATTTTTCTTCAGTGAGAAAACAGTGACGGCAGATGTTTAACTGGAAGTTTTGCGTGAGTATGTTGTACCACATTTGGAGAACCTTCAACCAAGCGTGATATTCTAACAGGACGGTGCGCCACCACATTGGGTAGAGCACGTTCAGTACTTTTTATAAACACAATATTCCCAGGGAGTTAGATTAGACGAGATGGTCCAATTGCATGGCCACCCCGCTTTCCTGACGTCACACCTCTGGACTTTTTTGTATGGGGATATGTGAAGGATATCGTGTATCGGACAAAGGTTCAGGACGTCAATGACCTGAAATCGAGGATCAACAATGCCATTTTGACCATTACTGAGGACATTCTGAAACGCACAGGGTTAGAACTGGAGTTTCGGCGTGATGTTCTACGCGCAACAAATAGTGCGCATATTGAGCTTTGGTAATGAGGTAGAAAAAAGTTTAGTGTTTGCTCTTACTTATGTGCTCAACCATATTTGTGTATTGTGACGTATATTCTAAATTAACTTCCCTTTTTTGTTTCGTTCCCTATGTAAATCTTGAGTTTGTTCTCAGTTATACTTCACACTTAACGTGATATCTTTTCTCTCAAACGAATGCTGTTGGCAACATAATTGAGGTAGAATGAACGTGACGTATGCCTGTTATGAGATAAGAACCAGAGATAAAAACGACGAAAAAACAGTTGCTAGGGTTGGTGTGTGGAGCGTTTAATGTGGAGTGTTGATACCGATTTGTTATGTGAAGTGCTATATCTGTGCTGGAGAAATAAAGCATCATTTCCGTAAGTTTGACTTCTGCTTTTAAATGTTTCGTCTGGCCGTTAAGGTTTAATTTAGGAACTATTTCATCGTATGGTTATGTTTTTAAAATAATGTATCAGTACGAAAAGACATTTACGTTATAGTATCTCATACAGTGTATCTGTCATAAATGTGCAAAGTTGTAAAGAGACTTTGTGGACACCTTGTATATGTACAGTAGATTCCGGTTACTTGCGATACATCGGGGATAGAACACTTTGGCCCAATTAAGTGGCTTCCCCAGTTATGCGAAGCTTTATCTCAAAGAGCCAATTTAGGATGTTCTTCAAGAATTGTAAATAAAAGGCTGTCCCAGTTAATCGACCACTCAATTAACCGGAATCTACTGTATATGATACCTGGAAAAATTGCAGCGTGATTATGGGTGAATAAATCATCAACAAAGTTAACCTTTAACTGGGTATGCGGGGTGCTCACAGCACCCAACGAACTTAAATTGTAGGTAATTCTCAAACGTGGTTGGCATCACTGCCACATCACTGTTTATCTTTCAACTAAAGGTTATAGTTTATGTCATTGTACCCAATGACATTCTACGTGCTATACTGTTTTCTCTGCGAAGTGAAATTAGTGAGCAGGGTGCTGTGAAAAACACCCTAGATATACGCAGCTACGTTTTTTTTTTTTTTTTTTTTTTTTTGGTATTGTAATTTTCTGATTATTATCTTAATTTGATGTAATGTGTCGATATTTTTGCTTTACAGATCTATGAATGTTATTGATACACAAAATGTTATTGACACAGCTTCTATGAATGTTATTTTCAGTTTCAAACTTTATTTTCAATGTTCTAGTTATGTTGAATGATTTGTTATTCAAAAACTTGGTAATTCCATTTCAAAGAAGAATAAAGACTATTTCACAGAATTGATTATTCTAACATTTTTTTCGTCTTGGTAAAAGTCTAGTGAATCTGTTAGAACGTAATACCTTTTTCGTGAGAGATATTACCGTTACGTTATGTCTAAACCATCAGATAAGAACCCTAATTGAATTATTACGGCCAGACGATTCATAAACAGAAGTCAACTTACAGAAATTATTTCTATATTCCAGCACTAAGTCAATAGAACATCACACATGGTACTAAAATTGCAAATTTCACATTTTACTTTAACAATTGACGTTAACCACACATATCCACACCAGCAACAGTTATCTCGTCCTTTTATCTATCGTTCTTATCTCATTCATTCATACGCCACGTTCACTCTGACCTCAAATGTTGCCAACCTCATTTTCGTTTGAGGGAAAAGATATAACGTTAAGTTCGGAAGTATAAGCAGAACAATCTCAAATTTACATAGGAAAAGAAACTAAAATAGAAAGTTAATTTAGAATATACGTCACACTGTAGATGATGTACAGTTAATCTTTTTTCAAAGGTATCACATGCAACTATTTCTTTTTGGGGGATGTTGTGAGCACCCCATCTACGTACTTACGTGATTTTTACCCGCCTACATTGTTAAAGGTTAAAGGATAGAAGTGCAAGACAACATCATTTGGTGAAGATTAAAAAACAGTACTCAATAAAAGTTCGGTCTTCAGAAACAATATGTTAGTTTTGGTAGAAAAAATTAGGTAGGATATTCGGTAGCAAAATTTGGTATAATTGTCATTTCCACCAGCGGCGTTGAACAGTCAGGCAATCCTCAGGCTCCTGGCTATGTGGTAGACAGATATTGCGGGTTCGTTAACGCTTGCCACCCATCAATTCGAGGTTTCTCTCGAAGGAGTCGCCCCAATGGCTCAGCGGTCTAAGCACTGGCTTTTGATCGTTCGTCTAAGCGGGCCCGGGTTCGAGTCCCGAATGATGCATGCGCAGTGCGTTTGTCTTACAGCACTGGCTCTCTCTCTCTCTCTCTCTCTCTCTTCCCTGGAACCAGTGGCTCAGAATTAAGGGCCGGTGACTGCTGATAGCACATCGAGTTGCTCACGATGGGCGTTAAACCTCCAAACAAAGAAATTATTTCAGCGAGTTTTTGAATATTGCTCCTGGATGTACCAGCCGTTTCAGGCAGTGTCTTCCTGCGATTTATACAATTACCACAGAATTGGGATGACCACCTAATCTGGTGTATTCTCGGTTGAGAATCCTAATAAAGCATTCGGCTTCATTGGGTGGTAACGGATCTTCACGATTTGTAATTATATATATATGAGATGACTACTTCTAATTAATTCTATGCAAATAAAGAAAATAAATAGAGAAATGTGGAAAAAGCATACAAATAATGTACAATGATTTACAGTATATACAGTAACCCTCCAAATTTAAAGTATTTCGATTTGTAATTTTACAGGAAGCAATACACTATATTGATAAAAGTCACCGGATACCTAGAAGAGAAACACAACATAGCATTTATTGACATACATTAGTACGGTGTCGGTCTACCTTTGGCCTTAATCGATACACTGACCCTTCGAGACATGCTTTCCACAAGGTTTTGGAACACAGCGATAGGTATGCGTTTCCATTCAGTACATAATGCTGCCGCTATCTGTTGCTTAGTAGTAGGCCTTGGTTCCAAATTTCTTATGTGGCGCTCTAATTCATCACATAGGAATTAAAATCAGAGCTCTGTGCTGGCCAGTCCACACACACGATACGGAAATATCATCAAACTACGCCGTAAAAGTCCTTGCTTTATGGCTCGGTGCATTATCCTGCTGGTACCAACAAGGCTCGGTTCCATAGTATTGCCAGAGTTGGTAATGCATAATTGTTCAGAATATCGAGGTAGAGGTGCTGGTTAACAGGTTTGTCCACGATAACCAATGCGCCTGCACCATACGACGAAAAACACCCCCACACGAGTACACTGCCAGCCCCAAACTTGACCGTAGGAACAGTACACTCTGGTAAATAGCGTTGCCCTGGTTGCAGCCATACCCACACAGGGCCTCCAGACTGATGGATCGTGTATCTGGATTCATCAGTCCACAGGACCCGTTTCCATTGATATACGATCCACGAAAATGTTCTTCACACCATGCCAAACACGAGCAGCATTCCGAGTGGAGATGAAAGACTTATGAGCAGCCGCACGACCACAGTAACCCATGGAATGAAGTTCTCTACGAATGGTATGTGTACATACCGAGGTTCCAGCATTTTTACTCACCCGTACACTGAGGTCTTGTGCAGTACTCCGTAGATTAGTTGTAACGACTCTCCTCAGGCTTCGACGTCCTCTATCACTTATTTTCTTTGGTCTGCCGGTACGTTCTGCTGCGTCAGGCACGCCATATGTCTTCCACTTATTCAGTACATCCAAAACAGTTGACTTGGGTATGTTTAAACGCCTCTCTATTTCTCTTACGGATAACCCACTAAAGTAACTCCCAACTATCTTTCCTTTCTCAAAGTCAGTTCTCTCCTGCCGCGACATTTTCAGTCAACCTCAAAGTGCGATAGGATCGTGGTCAGCTGCAGGCTTGTTTTTATACCGTTTGCAGCTGTACCGCGCATCTTAACAACGCAGAGGATCCGTTCGTTTGCTTTTGTAGGGGTGCTTGGTGACTTTTGTCAGTATAGTGTATGCTTCGTTAATTCACGAAAGGAATCACGGAAACTGGCTCGTGAATTTCAGGATTTTTTTTTTACAGTGTTGTGAAATGCACGCCTAGATTTTGTAACTCGCAGAACAGAAAAACAAATGACCTCGTAGTAGCATAGAAGAAAGACCTGCAGAAGAAAACAGTTTGGGAGTTCAAGAAATGTTATCAGGGAAGTCCAAAAACAAACTGAAACAAGAAAAAGAAGCGCAGAAACTGTAAGAATAGAAAAGCGGGGATCAAAATGACATACCACTACTGATCGGATATGTAGGTCATTAAGTAGATGGAGGAAAAGGAAGATAAAAGGGACAAAAAGACAGTAAGGGAGAAAAGAGGAGGATTGAGAAGAATAAAGGAATGATTCTTCTGAACTTGTTTTCTTGATTGATTAACAGCTGTTCGTCGGAGTAAAGAGGGTTGGGTTTATATGCAATGTAGCTTGTAACGTACCAGGAGATGTGACGTACCTGACAGCAGGACGCACAGGACATAAAGGCAGATAGGAATCAGAATAAAACGTCCACGTAGATCAATTGGTAGAGCAACTTATTCCGGAATGAGGGGACCCGGGTTTGATTCCCGGCGTAGACCAAAAATGACGGAGAAATTTACTTCGTTATAAGCTTGTAAATGTAAAGGTTTTCAAAGAAATATCGATTTACTCAAGGATGTAGTACTAAATAAAAAAAGTGCCTCAGCACTAAACGGATGCGAAAAAACACCATCCGGGGGAAATACTGTCAACACTTTCAAAAGCCCTATTAGTTCTGATTTGTTTTCAATAATTACTATTTTTATTAAATTTTCTCAAAAAGCTGGTTAACTGCTCTCAACAGTTCTTAACTAATTTCCAACACGCGCCACGGAAATGAATAACAGCGCAGGGCTTCGATACTTCTTATTTCCAAATTTCTGAAAACGAACTTCAACAAAGAAAAATATTTAGTAAAGAAAAAACTGGTGTTAAAGTCCTATTTCTATATATGGGATGATCAAAATGCTGACCCGACCCGAAGAAGCAACTTACGAGGGTGATAACAAAAGTTGTGCACACGTTAATATAAAACGGAAGCGGATGATGCATTCGGGAAAATGATTGCGTCATGTCGAGGTCAGAAGCTCAGCAACGCAGTGGTGTCAGAACGACGCGCTATCATTTGCTGTGTGGACGTGGAAGGGTTTGCAAATGGAAGCGTGCAGGTCCTCAGGTCGAGTCACAGCGTTAGACCAGCGCTCGTATGTGGAAATAAAACCTTTGCGGGGAGAAAAACTCCGGCACAAATCCACACTGCCTTGCAAGAAGTTTGTGGGGAAGGAACTCTTGATCGAAGCACAATTTCTCACTGGGCATCGCGCTTTCGGGAGGGCTGAAACAGCATCGAAGATGGTCACTGCTCAGGCCGACCTCAAATGACGACAGACAAAACATCTGTCACCATTGTTGTAACGCTTCTCGAAGAGAATCGCCGTTCGACGGTGGAGGAGATTGCTCATCAGGAAAATTTGTCCACCATGTCTGTTTACAGGATTTTGACCGACCCACTGGGAAAAAGAAAAATCGCCCCTCGCTGGATGCCCCACCAACTCACCCCCGAGCAAAAGGCAGCCAGAGTGAGCATCGCACAGGATCACCTCCACAGGTTCGAAAGGGAGTTCGTCACCTTCCTGAACAGAATTGTCGCAATTGGTGAGACTTGGACCCGTGATTTTGAACCGGAACTGAAGTCACTCACAATCAGCAGAATGGAGGCATCCAAGTTCCTCACGCCCCTTAAAGTGTCGTCTGCAACAATTCATGACTCGATTGAAAGGATTAAATATAGACCATTCAGACGTCCTTGTAAGTTTCGGCGTCGTTTCGCTGTACCCGTCAATACCTGTAGACGAAGCTTGCAACAAACTGGAATCCCTGATAACAGAATCCAACGTGTACCGCCCAGAGACTGTGCAAGAGATTCGGAGAGTTTTTATTCTGGTCACAAACAACAATTACTTTAGTTTCCATGGAAACAATCACAAACAAACCAAAGGTGCACCCATGAGATCACCATAATCAGGCGTTTTTGCAGAAGTGGTCCTACGACCCTTGGAAGAGGAGATCCTCGAACACAGCACCCTGAAACCAAAACTCTGCTTCAGACGACATCTTCTTAATATGACGGCACACCAACCAGGATCTTCTAGGAGAAGAAACACACAGACGCAACCCACCCCTCTATCTCATTCACGTATGAAAAAGAGGAAGAACAGATCATTACCGTACCTAGACGTCCATCTGCACAAGGTACCTGGTACTCTCATCGACTCCACAGTATATTACAAACCGTCATCGGTATCGAATTTCATCGCACCTAAATCAACGTCCCCTGAACGCTACAAAATGAACGTTTGCCGGACTTGGTTCAACCGGGCGTTAACGGTGTCCTCAACCGCGGAAGCGAGAGCTGCAGAAATACATAACCTCAGCAAGGGGATCACCGCAGGCTTCTAAAAACAAACCTTGCGCTCCATTTTACGCAAAATCCGGTCTAACAGACTCCAGACCTCCAACATTCATAACGGAAAAGATCCTTTACGTTACGTGGGATCTACTGCATATCATACGTCCCTAGATTCTCGTTTACTTTCAAGAACTTCATAAAACATTACAATATCGGAGTTGCAATAAAAATCACCCGAACCGATTTCAATTGCGGTAATAAACGCAGAACCGAAATCAGACCAAGGTTCAGAGGCAGGAGTGTACGACATTCCCCTTAGATAACCCCACCGGTTCCACAAAAACCTAGGTCGGGATGACAGAAAGGTCTTTCGCAGTGAGAATCGAAGAACACGTAAGAGACGTGAAGAATGGGAAAACCGAAACTGCTCTCTGTAGAGAGGTCGCTAAATCCGCAACTCTCCCCTCGTGGAATAGCATCAAGAAGCTTGCGCCTTATACAAACCACAAAGGTACCATGTTTCGAGAGGCGATCGAAATAATGACCCACCCCGGAGCTTGCAATGAAAACTAGTTGCTAGAGATATCAACTGCTTGGAAGAATCTCCTTTCCGGCGCCACGACCCGAAGATGACAAAACATGAGAGATTAACCACACATGACGTCTCCCAGGAGCGACCATGATATCTTCAAATATTTTACCTACTTTCATATTATTCTTGTTTTTCTTGTATTCTAACGTATTCAGTTTTTGCCTTGAGAAAGCCTCCCGTTTAAGCTTGACCTTGACATTTGTAAAGTTTAGTATACCATTAAAACGGAGTGTGTGTACACAAGTTTTTATTTGAAGTACAGAGCATGAGTCGAAAGTTTTGGATTATTTGCATAAACGCATATGCACGGTGTGCCACGTGTTTAAACTAGTTGAATTCGCTCACTGCAGTCAGTCGAAAGGGAAATAAAGTAGTAGTCGTTACGGTGAACAACATTGCATGTCGTCGTTATGTCTGTGGTTGGGACGCCTAAAAGATGAACAACAAGAACTGGCTGATTAGGGAACTTTTGCTTTAGGAGTTTGAGATCAAACCACAGCACCGCAACTAGATGGTTCAAGAAATTTCGCTCAGGTGACAGAAATCTCGACAATCGGTCAAGATCAGGTAGGCCGCGAACCGTGAATTTGGAGGCCGTAGAGGCAAATACGACAACCAGCACTCGGAGATTATCAGGCGAGCTGGGCATGTCACAGACCACCGTGGTTCGTCACCTTCAGGACCTCGGCAAGATTTACAGGAGCTGCCGCATTGTCCCTTACGAACTGACGCCAGCTGAAGCAAAACGCCGAGTGGAAGTGTGTACGAAACTCCTAGAAAACCCTCGCGATGTACATTTTATCAAGATAATTGTTATATGCGATGAAAAGTGGGTCTATTTCCGTAATCCTAACACACAACGGCAGTGGTTGAGCACGGTCCAGCTTTCCGAACCTGTTGCCAAAAAACATGGGCGCTTCGTGCACAAGGGGATGCTCTGCGTCTGGTGGGATTTGGATGAACCATTACGAATTTGTTCCAGACGGTCGGGCCATCAACACCAACCTCTACTCTGAACAGCTGGAGCGGATGTATACCGTTTTGGAGAAGCACCCAGCACTGGCGAACAGAAAGCGTGCTCTCCTACAGCAGGACAACGCTCGGCCTTATTCCGCGCGAATGACCCGGGCAACTTGAGGGCATCGAACTAATGCCACACCCAGTATATAGTCCGGGCTTTGCCCCGTCGGATTATTACTTGTTCCGGTCCATGGCCCACTTCCTCGTGGGCGGCACTTCAACAATCAGGAGGAGGTGGCAGCTGGGGTGAAGAAATTCTTCGCCTTGAAGGACAAGAACTGGTACCGCAGCGGAATCGAAGAACTGGCAGACAGTAGCTAAAGACTGTGCAATACGATGGCCTATACTCTGAATGCTAGTCAGCTTTCGTCGTAAAGGTACGTATGAAGACATAAAGTGATCCAAATATTGCAAAACTTTCCACCCACCCACAGGTGTAAGTCCCCCCGATCCAATATCCAACATCAACGTATTTGCATTTCCGAATCTGGTTCTCTTCTTCCCTGGAAATCAAGGGCTCTAAATGAGAGATGAGCGACACCTTGTGGTTTTAGATGCTCATGAAGGTCGTTAATCTCAGAAAAAACAGAAAGAAGCAAAAGATATATGCATTTTCGCGGAATTCATGTGTTTGTTTCCTTCGACTTATCGATATTCTTGAAAATCATGCATTCTCTTCCGCAAACGCATATGGATGCTAACACAACGCAGGCTCTGATTTCCTGCGACGCATTGATGCTCAAGTAACAAATATTGGTGTTTGCGCAGTCATGTCGACATTTATTAAATTTTCCTTTCGTTTGCTCATTTTTATTGATAGTAAATGCTTCAAACCTAAGGCAAAAAAGTGGATTTAAAGCACCTGGTTTTCGAAATGTAAAAAATTAGACTTGAGGATAAAGTTGGTCATGTTCTTTGATGCCCAATATATATAAAAAAAAGTAAACGACATCCACTCCCATCACTGTTAAAAAATAAGTGGTGTGAATTCACGGAAAATTTCTAAAAATAGTGTGCAGCAAAGTTGCCGGAAGGTTTGCCTGTTTTAAAGAAATTTCTGTTATGAAAAGTTTCTGCGTTTTTTAACTTTAGAATCCCCGTAGTCAGTAATTCCTTTTGTTTCCAAAAAAATCAGTTTCGAGTTCTTTCGTGTTTATACACGAATTTCGCAAAACCTGCGACTTTTTTTTTGATTGGAGGTTTAACGACCACCGTGAGCAACTCAATGGGCTATAAGCAGTCGCCCGTCCCTAATTTTGGGTCACTGGTTCCAGGGAAGGGAAAGAGCTAGTGCCGTAAGACAAGCACAACATTCGGATTCGAACCCGGACCCCTTACGGACGAATGATCAGAGGCCATCGCTTAGACCACTGCGCCACCGGGGCGGCCTGAGCCTTTAGCACTTTTCACAGTTCTTATACTAGATACTCTTCGTTCCAACGGAATAAGTGAACGAGCCTATCCTTTTGTGAAAAGTCCTCTTACAGAAAAAAATAAAAATATTACAAACTTATTCAGAAAATTAATAAGCTAGAACAGAAAATAAAATAGCTAAATCACTCGCATTAATGACAGAAAAAAAAAAAAAGGTATTAATACAGTTTAGCGGCCACATATAATTACCCCGAATATCTTCCTGAAATGAATTTTGTACAGTAGTCTGTGATCTCATGATACTAAATCAGTCTGCTGCGCAAGCACTTTTGCTGTTTAAATTGGTGAAAATGAATTTTATAAATTGTTACCTACCCACCGTGATGCTTCAGGTACCCGCCATTTGCAATGGCACGTAAAGTTGTTTTCACTGCAAGAGTGTCGTCTGCTACTTGAAACTTCTGGTTGCCAACCGAAGACCAGTGGATGAGTAAAAGTCAATTTCAGTTTGCCTGAGTGTATTTTCGAGAAGTGGGCATTTTTTCTGAGGACATTCTTTCGTACATTAAAATTTTGGATGACGTTCATAAGGATGCCTGAGGTCCTGTTTTTTTTTAACTAGTACCAGAAATGAATTTTTGGTGCCGCATCCTATTGCTTCGAACCGATATGGAATTTTGTGTTGCCGATTTCACATTCGTCAATGATCTTTCCTGTACTTCCCAAAGTTTGACTGGTCTTCTCGGCAAACTCCTTATGCATTTCACGGAAAAACGAAGACCAATCAGACATTGTTTTTGTAAATATTTCCATTTGTTTGTGGATAAAATCTGGATTCGAACCCGAATCCATAGCGGACGATTAGAAGACAGCGTCTCGTTCCACTCGGCTAGTGGGACGACGAAATTTTTGTTGTACGGATTAAAACATTAATTTCCTAGTAACTGTTGGATGACGCTAGCCCTACCAAAAATCTGTTATATGCCTACCAAACATTTTGTACGAAAGTGGAAATGTGTTTAAATTATCAAAGTTCAGGGAATATTTCCTCCTTTATTTTCCAGAGATATTATGTTAACAAGATGATGTCGTTATACTTAACTAAATTTCTAAATAATGAAATGAGGAGACTTATTTTCCGGAGATATTGTGTTAACAAAATGATTTCGTTACACTTAACTACATTTCTAAATAATAAACTGAAATGTCGAGGTTGTGCACGTGACAACTGGTAGCTAAATGTTGAAAAATGTAGGTTATATCTGCTTTCCAAATCATTTTATTTGAAAAATCTACGTTACATCTGCCTTCGAACTGATTTTAGTTCTGAGTGTTGCGAAATATTGAAAACGAAATTTCCCTGTTTACCCAAACCCTACGCAAAATAGTAGTTGAACGCTCTTTCCGCTCGGCTGTCATTAGATAGAATGATGATCAGACTTTAACTCATCCACTGGTCTTCGGTTGGCAACCGGAAGTTTCAAGTAGAAGACGACACTCTTGCAGTGAAAACAACTTTACGTGCCATTGCAAATGGCGGGTGCCTGAAGCATCACGGTGGGTAGGTAACAATTTAAAAAATTCATGTTCACCAATTTAAACAGCAAAAGTGCTTGCGCAGCAGACTGATTTAGTATCATGAGATCACAGACTACTGTACAAAATTCATTTCAGGAAGATATTCGGGGTAATTATATGTGGCCGCTAAACTGTATTAATACCAAAAAAAATGCCGTTGTCGGGTAATTTGTTTTACGATGAACATGATTCTAACATTCAAGTGTTTCTTAGCAATGGCATGTACCTGAAATTTAGAAAAAAGTTACTTATATTACTTAACAATTAAAAATTAAACTTCGCAATTAAAAAAAACAGTACTGGGGGGGGGGGGGGGGGGCAGGTCTCGGACCAAAGATACGCCATTGCTTCTAATGTATGGATACTAACACAACGCAAGCTCCAATTGTGGCATTAATTGGCCCAGTGTATTGATCTTGAAATTGAGACTATATGTGTCAACATAAGCAATGGAGATTAAAGTCTTCCAAATATGCGCGAAAAAATTTAAAAAGAAATAAAAAAGGGAACATTTTATTCCTAAATTGATGAAGTAAGCACAAACTTTTTGGAACTGTACACAGAAACCGTGTTTTCAAAATATTTTATCCATAGAGCAGTGATGTAAAAAGACTATACTTAATTTCGGTGATGTGTTGCACCAATAAGTGGAACTACACCAGCTCCACCACATTTTGGGAAAGCTACACCAACAAGTGGGGCACCTTTTGCACCATATTATGGAATAAGGTTAAACTATAAAATGGTGCATCTTTGCATTTGATTGTGTAAGATTACACCATTTTATGGTGCAACTTTACACCATAAAGTGTTGTAAGGTTGCACCATATTGTTGGGTTTTGTTTGCATCACGTAATGGTACATCTTTTCTCAAAAATTGGTGCAGCTGGTGTAGCACCACTTTTTGGTGCAACCTATCCCCAAATTTTTAGCAGTGTATATACTTCTGCGTCGCCTTGCAAGGAATTTTAATACCTGGGGTAAAGCTGTGGTAAATACAATAGCTACAGGTATCCGATGGGAACAGAATTTTTCTAATACGATTTCTTTAAAATCAGCTATCCTGTTTAATTCAAGTAAAAAAAAAAAGTCCGGAGTTCCGGAATTTTTAGCAGTGTATATACTTCTGCGTCGCCTTGCAAGGAATTTTAACACCTGGGGTAAAGCTGTGGTAAATACAATAGCTACAGGTATCCGATGGGAACAGAATTTTTCTAATACGATTTCTTTAAACTCAGCTATCCTGTTTAATTCAAGCAAAAAAAAAAAATGCAAGGGAGAAAGTTTTACAAGAAAAAAAAACTGAAAAATTTGTGACGGTGTTGACGAGAATAACAATCACGGCAGAAACAATTTTCAAGTGAGACTGTTAGATGATTACACATATTTTCAAATTATAAATCTGCTTTTACAGCTCCTAACTAATTTCTTTTTTAATCTTTTCAAGCCGGTTGTTGAAAAGATTAAAAAAAGAAATCCAGCTGAACCTACAGAAAATGAGATATTGTCAAACTAGTAGCGGGGAAAATATCCGCCTGGGAAAACTGTAGAGTGCGTGGAAAATTTTGGTCGTAATTAAAGCTAACAAATGCACAAAAAATAAAGTTACAAATCGGGCTTTTAGACAGTACAGATGTAAGTTTATTCTACTGTACTTTTAACTGCGACGCAGAAATAAATGAATAAAATGTTGAGGGGAAGTGACAGGGTTATTTTAGCTCTCAGCTGTCGAAAATAGATGATCATTTTTAATATAATTGAGGCGATATTACTTCTAAAGAAGGAAAGATTGAGGGATATTATAGGAGCAAGAAATTTTCTGACAAATGATTCCTGTATGCGAAAGAAAAAAAGAATGCTAAAAAAAAGAGAGAAAGAAAAAGGTTATGATGCTTACTCGGTGTGATACTGCTTAATTATTCTACCATGCGAAATTTTGATATGGAAATTGTTGTTTATAGCATAGCTGTTATAAACGACAATTTCCAGTGATGCAACATACGCATTTTCGAAGTTCAAATTACCAATTTTCTTCTCAAAAAAGAGAGAAACCTTGTGTTTTTCTTGCGGGTGGTGGTGAAGGAGGGGGGGGGGGGTATGAACAGTCATGTCAGTTCCTATGCTGGCTACGCTTAGCTAAACCAAGATAGTTATGTCTTAGCATTTTAATATTTATCTTACTCATGAAAATATATCTTGCATACCATTTCGACCTTAGCGTTGTTATGTCATTCTTTGGTGTTGGTTTTAGTTCTGCCGTCGAGTGTGTCGCTTCCGCTGGCGGCTCTCAGACGGCAGGAACATAAAAGAAAGGAAAATGAAAAGAAAAAAAAAATTGCTGGGCCGTTAGGAAGCGAAAGACGATGATTCATCAATCAGTCGTGTGGGCGCGTGGCGATCGCGTGGCGTAGCGGCGTCTGCCGTTCCAGCACCTGCTCGTCGTGCGACCATGACGTCGCAGCGCATTGCTCACGATTAGAAAAGAATGACCTCCTCTCACTTTCGCTTCTCCACGGAAGCCTAATTCCCCACACTAAATGCCCTTGCCATCCCCCTCCGCCTATTTATCTCTGATCAAGAGCCATATGATTGTGGAAGAAAAATAACAAAATTTGTGCCTTCTGCGGGAACTTGAGAGCAGTGTCATTTAAGAATCCCTTGACCAACGGTTTTTCCCACACAGAAGGAAAACTGATAAGGATCCTCTTCCACCCATTTATTATTACTATTATTGTTGTTTTGTGGCATCTATTATAACTACGACAAACAGCAGAGATTTTATCCTGTAGGGAGCTTTAAGCCCCGAACTCATGGGTTTCAAAGTATATTCTCACCGCTTTGACACATACCCTCTTCAGAGTACAATCGTTCATACCTGACAGATGTTATTTCAGCTTTTACGGGAAACTAAACAACGCACTTACTTAAAAGCACAAAAATGTTAAATTTACCTAATTGACAGAAAGAAAAGAACTAATATCTGTATCATCATCATCGTCATCAATCATTATCTTTTCCTGTCCCTTGGAATCAGGGACGGCGCCAGAAAATTTTCAATGGGGGGCCTAGGGTGTGCGCTCCAAAATCTGGGGGGTCGCATTATGCTTCATATATATATATATATATTATTAAAGTCAAGAATTAAAAAAAAACGCAGTCGCTTGCCCTGAACAAAGCTTTTCCTTGGCTTCCGCTGCACACATGCAGCAGTTTGAAGTGTGGCACCTGATGAATCTGTCCTTCTGGATTTCATTTTCTTATAAGAGGTACACGACACAAAGTAAGTTTTGTAAGTCAAGCTGTTTTGGTGTTTTTTAAAACCCGAATCTTTTTCAAGTGCTTTGTTTCAATTGTTGTAACCTCGCTGAGCGAAGGTGACCTCATGTTTTTCGTCGTCCGATGAAAACATTCTACACGGAAAACAAAAGGCGAAATCTCTCTTTATGTTTCCATGAAAGCCATGGAAACATATTATACTAATATGCCTGGAAGCTCCTTTGTTCTTTACCGTACATTTTTGTGGGAACTGTTTTAATATAGGCTGTTTGGATTGATCCGGAAGTGAAGTTGCTATATCAAGCTCTCCGAGTTCAACATATTTTGTCTTGCGACCATATGATCCTTCCAGTGTTTAATTTTCAAAAAAAATTTCCATTAGATCACTACAAGCACTTAAGGAATCCTCGCTGATTCCTAATGATTCACCACACGCTGTTGATGAAGTTGAACCCGTCTGATAATCATTATCCGCTTTGTAGGCACTATAGCATAATTTACTTTTCTTCTTATGATTAACACTTGTTTGAAAAAATCATGAATTGATCGTTTTGCAGACATGTTATTTCAAACTCTGGTTTGGAAAGAAATACCTCACTTTCATGTATCACGCTCAATACGTGCAAAAAATAAATCAAGCAGGAAACCTTAGATTTTCCACCAGAACGAGAAAGAAAACGAGTGTAACTACTAACTCGCCAAGAGAAATTTCGCTCACTGTCTGGTGGTGACTGACGCCGATCACTGTCTGCTGTTTTCGACGATCGTGATAACGCCCACTACTTGTCATAGACTGCGAGGGCGCCAGGGCGGTGATGGGATTGGCTGAGTGATGCATATTCAACTTTTCAACCCACTGGCATGAGCCGCGGCATCGGATTGACGATGATGTTCTTTGAACTTCCGGCCGGTCTTTGACATCTGCGCGCCAAAGCGGAAGCCCAACATGCGAGTAAGGTTTCCCGTCTGAGTCATGGATCGTGGCTGGAGGAACATAATTGCGTAATGCTACCCTTCTCCCATTACCACAAAAGAACATGCAGCTTCGATAGTAAAGTATTGTTACAGTGGACACCCCCCCCTCCCCATCCTAAAACCTGAAGAAAACTCTAAAATTTGTCCGCCATGTCGCGTATGGTATGAGGCAGCTAGGAATCACAGTTCGGCAGGCTCACATGTTCTTTTACAGTTCAGTTTTTTTTTTATTTATTTCTCATTTACGTTGTTTTTTCTTTCGGATGTTCTCTAAAATTAATTAACAAAATTGCGGGATAATTAGGAAGTCGCTCCAATGCTCTTGAAGGCAAGAAACGCAATATTTTTGCCATTTTGAATTATTTCTACCTGTGGGAAAAGGTAGCACTCAATGGTTGCTCTGGAAATTGATAAGAGCAAAGCGATAGGCCCAGAAGAGAACTTCTAGATTTCTTGAGGAGGGGCCGATGTTACGACCCACCCCGCCATTAATTTAGTGATTAATGGGCGTGGTTGATGTGTGAAATTAATTAAGTATTAATTATGTTCGAGGCTTGATTGGAGTTTAAAAGTGTAAACAGCAGATAAAGTTTTATCTGGGGGTTTGGAAAAGAAAAGAGGCGAAGAATTCTCTCTCTGGCTGGGTGGTCTCAGAATAGCTCTGTTAGGTCATAAATATCAGGGCGCAGCTGACAGGAAGCCTAAGCAACACGGAAAGGAAAAGAGGTATATTTCGAAGAGGGGTCCACTTGAGTAAATGAATGAAGATGGGGACAAAAGGTTTAGCGAATAATCGTAAATTCGTCGATTGTTTGGGGCATTTTCGAGAACAATTGCTCTCTGTGTGGTCCGTGCAGAAAAATAAGAGTTCGCACTTGGCATGAACATAAGGAAGAAAGTTAGTTGTCTGTGCGCTCTCCGATGTGAAAGGCTGGATGCCTTGGATCTGCAGCAAAATGAATTGGGGAAAATGAAGCAGCAAACCTCCCCGCATTTGGTAAGAAATGGAGACAACTCGAGGCGGCTGATGGAGATGCCAGTTTGCCATAAAGACAGCAGAATGCCTGAATCCGCGGGATAAAGCAGAAATTTCTAGGCTGGAGCGTAATGGAACTCAGCGACTGTTTGGCCTATAATGAAAGCCGAGTTACAGGCAAATTAAGAAGTCTGCGAGTGAACAGTGGTCATTCCAATGAGAAGCGAAGCCAAGCAAAGTCGGGTTCGGATGCCAACCACTGCAGTGTGGAATCGTCACCCCCATTCATCCCCTACTATGGAGGAAGTGAAGAGACGCGCTCGTCTTACGGGGCGAAGCGAGGCCCCATGTGTGCGTGTGTGTGATCACGTAAGCAGCGAAGCCACTACGTGTAAGTGCGACGGGATAAAACATGGCGAAAGAAAAATATGAGCGTAAGAGCGGTGGCTTCGATACCTAACAAATATACAGGTGAAATGTTGAGTTGCCGATATACGCTTAAGGTAAAAGCACGTCTGATTTCGCTCGGCCGAGAAAATTAATCTCAGGGCTGGCGGTCGCAACTCGATAAAAAAAATGGAAACGAAACCTGCGAGTGGCATATTTGAACTGCGTACTCAGGCAGGGTAGATAGATAGATGGTTTGCGAACGGAAAGGAACTGACTGAATTGGGAATGAACGGTCAAAAAGGACGGAAGGTAGCGACGGACGGAATCAACTATAGCAGCAGCGGAATTGAATGTGTCCCACTCTCCCAGCAGTCGACGTTCACAATTATTTCTTCACGACAACAAAAATCATTTCCCAGGAACACAGAAAATCAATCTTGGAAACCGCAACATCAGATGTGAGAGGGCCTATTTTGCTTAACGGCCACCTTCAAATCGTCACGAGAATAGATCAGGGTGCACTCTAATCATTGCAACAAAGTGCGGCGTGATATTATTATTTTTAAGTGTGTGCTTCATTTACATCAAGCGTCAAAGTGAAGTGTTGAATCATCGGTGCTGCCACATGGTGCAAGTGTCTGTGTGTGTGTTGTTTTTTTGTCGTGTGATATTATGTGATGCACAACGGATTTGCACAGCAAAGTCACGTAACTGTAAGTAGATGAATATTTCCTTTTTCTTTCTTCGCACATCTGCGAACTTGTGCCATCCCGACACCCAAAGCTGCAGGGACATAGATGCAGTAATGCTGAGTGACTGAACTTCAGAGGAAATACCTGCACATACAGATTTATTTCTTACAGGGCCCATTTCCTGATTATTTTTTACATGAATAAGGGAGAGGTGTGGCCACAAATTCCGCTGGGCAGGACAGTTTATTTTAACTTTGGTTCAGGACCAACGTCAGCGGGGCAGGGTTCTGCATGTGCATGCTTATTAGATTTAGTTAATTAACTTTGGCAGTATTTCGCACCTATAATCTTATACCGCAAATTAACGTGCTTGTGTATTTTGTGTCGCGAGTATTTTTAATGTGATCGTTTGCATATAATTTTTTTTTTCATTCTCTAAGCAATTGTATATGAATATCACCTGCAGCTCTATTTAGTGTGTAAACGAGTAGTATCTCTTGTTCAGATAGTCCGGTGGAGACTCAGTCGGCTTGTGTCTTCCGACAGTAATGTGTGACACCGTATGCTGCCCTCATAAGAGGGGCAATTGTCTATGCGCCTAGAGAGCGCCGTATCTGTTTAAATCTCGCAGAACGTTATTAAATGTTGTGTTGTGTATTTGAGAATCATGTGTTATTTGCGAAAGTGAGTGTTGTACTGGCTGGTTGGGGATTGAATGTACCGGAGTAAGATCCGGACCACTACACTCAGTCACGAATTGGTGATTGCGGGTGAACCTCATCACAACTCTGATCCCAAAGTATCATTTTTTTTAGATTATTTTATTTTTTTATTTGTTGTTGTTATTTTGTTCACAAGGTGGATTCACCCAAGCCTTTTATGCTTCGGGTCATTCTTCAACTTTTCATTTTTTATGTTCTGGTGTGAATCTTTGAGTGCAGCAGTGCACCTGAGATTCTCACCTGGTGCCGCGGCCAACTAAATTGTACTTCAGGTCTCAAGCACCGTTACCGGCAGACTCGGCAGGAACACTGCTAGTGCCGTGTAACAGTATACTACATTTTCTTCATTTATTCAAAAAATTCTACGGGGGGGGGCTCACCAAATTTTTGGGTAAGCTCGCGTCCACCCCAGCCCCCCCCCGGTGGCGCCGTCCCTGCTTGGAATCCAGTCTAAAATTTCGGTTGTCCATCGGTGGTCAGTTCTTCTGACAATATGTCCAGCCCATTGCCATTTCAGGAATTTTTCTCTGATCATGATGTCTTCCACTCCTGTCATTTACCTTATCGGCGAATTCCTTTTCTTATCTTTCCTGGTTACACCAGGCATCATGCTTCTATCTTTACATGCTACTTTGAGTTGTCTGCAGTCTTTGTATGTCCTTTTTAGTTAAGGTCCATGTCTCTGCTCCGTACGTAAGCACTAGAAGGATGCATTGATTAAACACTATTCTTTTGAGACAAAATGGCATGTTGCTCTTAAAAATTTCACTGTTTCTTCCGAAAGCTCTCCAACAAAATTTTGTACGCCGATTAATTTCTTCATCAATGCGACCCTCGCTTGATGTCTGCTGTCCAAGGTAAATGTATATATATATATATATATATATATCATCATCATTGCCAACCATTATCAATTCACTGCTGGATGAAGATCTCACCAAGTTTCTTCCACAACGGTCTATCTTGTGCCTGTCTCCTTCATGTTACCCCTGCATGCTTTCGAATTTTATCTACCCATCTCCCAGGTGGTCTTCTTCTGGATCTTTTCTTGTCCCTTGGAATCCAGTCTAAAATTTCTGTTGCCCATCGATGGTCTGTCCTTCTGGCAACATGTCCAGCCCATTGCCATTTCAGGAATTTTACTCTGATCATGATGTCTTCCACTCTTGTCATTTTTCTGATCCACGAGTTCCTCCTCTTATCTCTCCTGGTTACACCAAGCATGCTTCTCTCCATGCTTCTTTGAGTTGTCTGCAGTCTTTCTAAAGGGACATCTGAGTAAAGGAAGAAAACAGATTATGGCACTGAGAAAAAAAGATGGTTCTGTAACAAGAAATAGAGGCGAAAGTTTGACAAGAGTGAAGGATTTCTGCTCAAACCTATATGAAAGGGATGATACATGTACTCCAGACATAACGAAAGGTACTAGTACCAGAGTTCCTCCAGTCCTCCCAACAGAAGTTGCACACGCAATTAAGAACATGAAACGGGGAAAAGCTCCAGAAGATGGAAATACCGTAGACATCATACAAGAAGCAAGTGGAGAAATTGAAACAGTACTCGCCCAAGTTTTCACTATAGATGCCTTAATGAAGGGAAGATTCCTGAGGATTGGAACAATGCTACAATGATTCTGCTGCATAAAAAAAAGTGACATTGAGAATCTCAAGAACTACAGACCTATCAGCCTCGTATCAGTTGTTTATAAAATCTTCACTAAACTTCTTTCACATCGCTTAAAGGTAACAGTAGACATGGCTCAACCGAGAGAACAAACTAGATTCAGGAGTGGCTACAGCACAATAGATCATATCCACGTACTGAGAGAACTAATTGAAAGAGCGAGGGAATATGAACTCTCATTATGCATGGCTTTTATCGATTATGAAAAGGCCTTTGATTCTGTGAAACCATCAGCAGTTACAATGGCTTTGAAATCCTGGGGTCCAGTTGCAATGGCTTTGAAATCCTGAAGATGCATACATTAATATTATTAATAACATCTATGAAAATGCAAGTGCAAAGGTTTGGCTATTTGAGAATACAGAACCCGCAAAATTTGTAAAGTGAGTGAGACAAGATCACATCATATATCCCGAACTCTTTAATGCCACATTGCAAAATGTCTTTCAATCACTGAACTGGGAAAACAAAGGGATAAAGATTAATGGAGATTATTTAACTCACCTTCGTTTTGCTGATGACGTAGTCATTTTTGCAACTATCCCTTCAGAGCTGCAGAGTATGATCCAGGGACTTGCTGACAAGAGTAAAGAAGTTGGATTAAAAATGATCTTTTAGAAGACAAAAGCAATGTACAGTGCCTTTAGGAGAAATGAAGATTTATCGATTGATGGGGAAATGCTGGAGATAACCGATACTTACATTTACCTTGGACAGCAGATATCAAGTGAGGGTCGCGTTGATGAAGAAATTCATCGGCGTATAAAACTTGCCTGGAGAGCTTTTGGAAAAAACAGTATAATTTTTAAGAGCAATATGCCATTATGTCTTAAAAGAAAAGCATTTGATCAATGCATCCTTCGAGTGCTTACGTATGGAACAGAGACGTGGACCTTAACTAAAAAAAATAAAAAAGTTATATATATCATATTATCTCTCTCAATATCATCATCATTATCAATCCACTGCTGGATGAGGGTCTCCTCAAGTTTCTTTCTCAACTTCCTGTCCTGAACCAATTTCCTCCACATAACACCGACATATAACACGGCAATGCCTCCACATATTTCCACCATATAACACGGAGATGCGGGTTCGATTCCCGCTCCAGGACGATGAAATTTTCAAGTTTTCTGAGAAGTGTTACATGGATGACCAGTAAGTGGTACAAGCAAATTCAGTTTGCTTTTCTTGAATATTCTGTCGATTTTCCATGTATTATGAAGAATATTTCTTCCTTCATTGATTTACTTTGGATTCTTGGAACGAAGTTTGTAAGTCTTCTTCTGCTGTTTAGCGATAGGAAATCTACTTTTTTTGTTGTCGTTACAGTCGTTTAGGTAGATTCATGCTTTGTCAATAGTCATAATAAATTTCCATCTGTCTCCGGCAAAGTGATTATCATAAGGAAGTCTACACCGTTTTCTGCGCTCAGCCACGTGAATATAGTTTTACAGCTCAGTCACGTGGCTGAGCTAAAAATAAGTGGTGTGAATTCACGGAAAATTTCGTGCAGCAAAGTTGCCGGTAGGTACTCGTATTTTTCAGAAATTTCCGTTTTTAAAAGTACCCGTCCATTTTAACAGATATTTCCGTTGACAGAAATTCCGTTTATTTCAGAAAAGTCCATTTCCGGTTTTTCCGTATTTAAACTGAAATTCCGCAAGATCAACAACCCTGTACAGCACTAAACCCCTAGATGATCATGCCGGTGAGGTGAGGATTGAACAACTGACGTCATAGCTCGCTCGAACAGGTAACTTGCGTCTTTACCAACTGAGCCACAAACACTTGGGAACTTGACTCACGTACGTCGTAAAACAAATTCCTCAACAAAGAAATTTTGTTTTTTGTTATTAATGTGAGTGATTTAGTCATTTTATTTTCTGTTGGAGCTTATTATTTTTCTGAATAGGCTTGTAATTTTTTTTTCTCCCTATAGGAGGACTTTTCAAAAATTGAGCATTTTTCATCGTGGTTTTTCGAAGCAACAAAATGCTTTGCAACATGATTTTTAAAAACTAACAATGACTTTCATTTATCTTTAAAAAAGGTGAAATATACTTTTTGTGGTACTATTTCACCCACACACACAAAAAAAAACTAAATATAAAATTTACTCTTGATAGCTATAATAGCTTTTGTCTTAAGTTGTCCCAAAACTGATACACAGACATCGTATAATCATCGGTAAAATAAGTACCCGGTTTCTTGCAGTAATATATTATATAATAAATAGCTGGTGCACCAAATAGGGGAAAGGAAAAGGAATATCCTGTGCCACAAAAACAAAAAACGTCTGTGAGATATGCTATCTACAATATCCGATCTCGATACGGAACTTCAAAATTCGACAGACGATTGAAATTTGAAAGTTAATCAAACCTCAAGTATTTCCACGAATCACTACTATTAGCGGACATTTCTCGTCATACGGATATGGAAAAAGTGAGAACGGAGATTTTCCGTTAATATATTCGAAAGGAATTGAGGAAAGATTTCTGAATTTTCCGTTAACACATCTCTCTAAAACGGTACGTTACCGTCAAACTAAGAAAGAAACCGCGGAAAGGTTTCTGAAAATTCTGAATTTTCCGTTAACACATCTCTCTAAAACGGTACGTTACCGTCAAACTAAGAAAGAAACCGCGGAAAGGTTTCTGAAAATTCTGAATTTTCCGTTAACACATCTCTCTAAAACGGTACGTTACCGTCAAACTAAGAAAGAAACCGCGGAAAGGTTTCTGAAAATTCAGAATTTTCCGTTAACAGATCTCTCTAAAACGGTACGTTACCGTCAATATAAGAAAGAAACCGCGGAAAGGTTTCTGAAAATTCAGAATTTTCCGTTAACACATCTCTCTAAAACGGTACGTTACCGTCAATATAAGAAAGAAACCGCGGAAAGGTTTCTGAAAATTCAGAATTTTCCCGTGGTACGAAAAGTTCGTTAAATTCAGGTTTCTTTCCGTCATTTCACGGAAAAGGTTGTATCAGAAATATGCTTCGTTAATTCACGAAAGAAATGACGGAAAGTTGTCAGTGAATTTCAGAAATTTGTTTACAGTGTAGGCAAAAGGTGGTGATAATCAGAGTTGGAAGCCGGTCAAAAATAATAACTGGATCCGATCTGCAGCCGTAATGACCCAGACAAATTTGCTTTCAACTACAAATTCGAAACTCAATTTTTATATATATACGCTGAAGTGCCAGAAAAACCGGTATGCCGCCCCGGTGGCGCAGTGGTCTAAGGCGCTGGCCTCTGATCATTCGTCCGTAAGGGGTCCGGGTTCGAATCCCGGTCGGGCATGGATGTTGTGTTTGTCTTGCGGCACTGGCTCTCTCCCTTCCCTGGAGCCAGTGACCCTAAATTAGGGACGGGCGACTGCTTATAGCCCATTGAGTTGCTCACGGTGGTCGTTAAACCTCCAATCAAAAAAAAAAAAAAACCGGTACAGACGAGCGTATGCAAAATACATAGCCACGTCACCTATGCGCGTACACGGCTGCGTCCGCCAGTGCATATATAAAGCGATAGACATTCTTGCCAGCTATCAGATCTGTTTTCGGCATGAGAATGACAAGTAATAACGATTTAAGCGATTTTCAACGAGGTGTCATAGTTGGCGCTCGTGAGATGGACCATAGTATTTCAGAGGTAGAAACGAGGTTCGGATTTTCACGGACGACCATTGCAAGGTTATACCGTGACTACAAGAATTCCGGCAAAACCTCCAACCTACGATACCAGTGTGGCCGTAAAAAGACATTGGGTGAACGTGACCATCGTCGGCTTTCAAGAATCGTTTCACGCAATAGGCGTGCAACACTCTCGCAGGTATCATCGGAATTCAATGCTGGTGCCTCAACAAGCATCAGCGTCCGGACTGTGCAACGTACCCTGCACGATATGGGCTTTGAGAGCCGACGCCCAACTCGAGTCCCCTTGATGGCTGCACGACTCAGAGATATGCGCCTCACTTGTTCACGGCAACACCGCCACTGGACACTTGATGACTGGAAACAAGTATAGCCTTGTCTGACGAGTCGCGTTTCCAACTGTATTGGGCAGATGGAAGGATTCGTGTGTGGTGCAAATCCCATGAAGCCATGGATCCCTCTTGTCAACAGGGAACTGCACCGGCTGGTGGGCGGCGGCCGTAATGGTATGGGGGTGTGTTTAACTAGACTTCACTGGGACTCCTGGTACGTCTACAAACGTCTGTGACCGGCCAACGCTATGTGCGCATCCTTTCTGACGAGGTACACCCGTTCATGTCCTGCTTTCATGCTGATGGGTTGGGCATGTTCCAACAGGACAATGCACCTCCACACAAGTGTCGGGACGCCACATTATGGTTAGAGGAGCATTCATCTGAGTTTGAGGTGTTGCCATTCCCACCCAAGTTCCCAGATCTGAACGTGATAGAACACATTTGGGAAGCCATGCAACGCGCTATCGAACACAGGAATCCGAGACCTCGGAATACACCAGAATTGTTGAACATTCTGCATGCAGGAAGTATGGTGTGCATTGCCTACAACATATTTCCAGAAGCTAGTGGAGTCCATGCCCCGTCGTATTTCTGCAGTCCTGAGCTCCCGTGGGGGACCTACCAAGTATTAGACTGGTGTACCTATATATATATATATATATATATATCATCATCATCATCATCATTGTCAACCATTATCAATCCACTGCTGGACGAAGGTCTCCCCAAGTTTCCTCCACAACGGTCTGTCTTGTGCCAGTCTCCTCCATGTCACCCCTGCATACTTTCGAATTTCATCCACCCATCTCCCATGTGGTCTTCTTCTGGGTCTTTTCCTGTCCCTTGGATTATATATATGGGATGTAAGGTCAGGTGATGCGTAACATCACAGCCTCTCCTTGACAAATGTCAACCCCGCCTTCTCGTGGTGCATCCTGTTCCCACTAAAGGGGCTCTGACGACCGCCAATAGCGGTATAACTATACCATCGGGATTAGAGGAAATTCTATCCCACACTCACCAACCCGCTTGGCCAGCGTGGTGAGTTATGGCCAAACCCCTCCAAAATGATTCCACAACTTAAATCTTGGCCCTCAGTCTCCGGCAGCTGGAATGTACCTGGCCAAGGCAGCGGCCAGTGCGACATGAAGGCAGAGGGTGCTAAGAATCCCCGGAGGACCGGACTAGGCTGCCATCTGATGCTGACCTTGGCTACGTACAATGGACGCTCCCTATCTTCTGATTCAAGGCTTCTTGAATTGGAAGAGGAACTACAAAGGATCAAGTGGGACATCGTGGGGCTAAGTGAGGTAAGGAGAAAAGGAGAAGATCTCATCGAACTGAAAAGTGGACATCTCTTCTACTATCGTGGGACAGATACTGGCAGAACTAGTGGTGTTGGATTTATAATAAACAAGAAACTGAAGGATAAAGTGGTAGAAGTTGAAAGTTCCTCTGACAGAGCTGCACGACTTGTTATCCAACTCTCAAAAAGATACCAGGCTCAGATTATTCAAACTTATGCACCCACCACAAGTCATCCTGAAGAAGAAATTGAAGAATTTTATGAGGAAATTTGTCATCTAAATAATAAAGGTAAGCAGCACTTGAAAATAATTATGGGAGATTTCAATGCAAAAATAGGGCAACGGCAACAGAATGAAACTTCAGTAGGTAAATTCGGTCACGGCAACAGAAACCAGCGTGGAAATACTCTCGTTGAGTTTGCAGAGGCAGAAGGGTTTTTCATCTTGAACTCCTTCTTCAAGAAAAAGCCACACAGGAAATGGACATGGAGACATCCAAATGGGACGACAAGTGAAATTGATTTTATTATGTGTAACAAAAAATTCGTCATAGAAGACTGCAGTGTGCTAAACAAGTTCAACACAGGTAGTGACCATAGATTGGTGAGATGTAAGATGCACCTCAACACTAAACTTGAACGTGGCAAGCTCATAAGACAAACAAAATCTATTGACATAACCAACCTTAAAAAACACCATAATACCTTCAAGTTGGAACTGAAGAACAGGTTCTCTGCTTTAGAAGGCCTAACATCGGAAGAAGTGGACATCTCTGAAGTTAACAGAAAAGTAACCAAAGCTCTTATGGAAACAGCAACAAAATTAGCTGGGTCTAAGAACAAGTTGCATGTAAACAAATTATCAGGAAAAACCAAAATGTTGATGCAAAAAAGAAGAGAGATGAGGACAACTAAAGAAGATGTGACTTCCAAAGTGGAATATATAGAGCTATGCAAGACAGTAAGAAAAAGTATCACTGAAGACGTAAGAAAATTCAACTGTGAACTAGTGAGGAAAGCAATTGAAAACAACCAAAGCCTAAAGATAGCAAAGGGACATCTCAGTAAGGGAAGAAAACAGATTATGGCACTGAGAAAAGAAGATGGTTCTGTAACAAGAAATAGAGGCGAAATTTTGACAAGAGTGAAAGATTTCTACTCCAAATTATATAAAAGGGATGATATATGCACTCCAGACATCATGAAAGATACCAGTACCAGAGTTCCTCCAGTCCTTCCAGCAGAAGTTGCACATGCAATCAAGAACATGAAGCGAGGAAAAGCTCCAGGAGAAGATGGAATTACTGTAGACATCATACAAGAAGCAAGTGGAGAAATCGAAACAGTACTCGCCCAAATTTTCACTCGATGCCTTAATGAAGGAAAGATTCCTGAGGATTGGAACACCGCTACAATGATCCTGCTACATAAGAAAGGTGACATTGAGGATCTTGGAAACTACAGACCTATCAGCCTCCTATCAGTAGTTTATAAAATCTTCACTAAAGTTCTTTCACACCGCTTGAAGGTAACACTGGACATGGCTCAACCGAGAGAACAAGCTGGATTCAGGAGTGGCTACAGCACAATAGATCATATCCACGTGCTGAGAGAACTAATTGAAAGAGCAAGGGAATATGAACTTCCATTGTGCATGGCTTTTATCGATTATGAAAAAGCCTTTGATTCGGTGAAACCATCAGCAGTTACAATGGCTCTGAAAACCTGCGGTATTGAAGATGCATACATTAATATTATTAATAACATCTATGAAAATGCAAGTGCAAAGATTAGGCTGTTTGAAAATACAACACACGTAAAAATTGGAAAGGGAGTGAGACAAGGTGACACCATATCTCCGAAGCTCTTTAATGCCACATTGGAGGGTGTTTTTCAGTCGCTGAGCTGGGAAAACAAGGGGATAAAGATTAATGGAGATTATCTAACCCACCTTCGTTTTGCTGATGACGTAGTCATTTTTGCAACTACCCCATCTGAGCTGCAGAGTATGATCCAGGAACTTGCTGACAAGAGTAAAGAAGTGGGATTAAAAATGAACTTTCAGAAGACAAAAGTGATGTTCAATGCTTTTACAAGAAATGAAGATTTATCGATTGATGGAGAAAAGCTGGAGATAACAGACACATACGTTTATCTTGGACAGCAGATATCAAGTGAGGGTCACATTGGTGAAGAAATTAATCGGCGTACAAAACTTGCCTGGAGAGCTTTTGGAAGAAACAGCATAATTTTCAAGAGCAATATGCCATTATGTCTTAAAAGAAAAGTGTTTGATCAATGCATCCTTCCAGTGCTTACGTATGGGGCAGAGACGTGGACCTTAACTAAAAGAGACATACAAAGGCTGCAGACAACTCAAAGCAGCATGGAGAGGTGCATGCTTGGTGCAACCAGGAGAGATAAGAAGAGGAACACGTGGATCCGAAAAATGACAAGAGTGGAAGACATCATGATCAGAGTTAAATCCCTGAAATGGCAATGGGCTGGACATACTGCCAGAAGAACAGACCATCGATGGACAGCCGAAATTTTAGATTGGATTCCAAGGGACAGGAAAAGACCCAGAAGAAGACCACATGGAAGATGGGTGGATGAAATTCGAAAGTATGCGGGAGTGACATGGAGGAGACTGGCACAAGACAGACCGTTGTGGAGGAAACTTGGGGAGACCTTCGTCCAGCAGTGGATTGATAATGGTTGACAATGATGATGATGATGATATATATATATATATATATATATATATATAAGGTCAGGTGATGCGTAACATCACAGCCTCTCCTTGACAAATGTCAACCCCGCCTTCTCGTGGTGCATCCTGTTCCCACTAAAGGGGCTCTGACGACCGCCAATAGCGGTATAACTATACCATCGGGATCAGAGGAAATTCTATCCCACACTCACCAACCCGCGTGGCCAGCGTGGTGAGTTATGGCCAAACCCCTCCAAAATGACTCCACAACTTAAATCTTGGCCCTCAGTCTCCGGCAGCTGGAATGCACCTGGCCAAGGCAGCGGCCAGTGCGACATGAAGGCAGAGGGTGCTAAGAATCCCCGGAGGACCGGACTAGGCTGCCATCTGATGCTGACCTTGGCGACGTATAACGGACGCTCCCTATCTTCTGATTCAAGGCTTCTTGAATTGGAAGAGGTGTAACGTACCAGGAGATGTGACGTACCTGCCAGAAGGACGCACACGACACAAAGGCAGATAGGAATCAGAATAAAACGTCCGCGTAGCTTAATTGGTAGAGCAACTTATTCCGGAATGAGTGGACCCGGGATCGAATCCTGGCGCGGATAAAAATGACGGAGAAATTCACTTCGTTATAGAGAAACTACAAAGGATCAAGTGGGACATCGTGGGGCTAAGTGAGGTAAGGAGAAAAGGAGAAGATCTCATCGAACTGAAAAGTGGACATCTCTTCTACTATCGTGGGACAGATACTGGCAGAACTAGTGGTGTTGGATTTATAATAAACAAGAAACTGAAGAATAAAGTTGTAGAAGTTGAAAGTTCCTCTGACAGAGCTGCACGACTCGTTATCCAACTCTCGAGAAGATACCAGGCTCAGATTATTCAAACTTATGCACCCACCACAAGTCATCCTGAAGAAGAAATTGAAGAATTTTATGAGGAAATTTGTCATCTAAATAATAAAGGTAAGCAGCACTTGAAGATAATTATGGGAGATTTCAATGCAAAAATAGGGCAACGGCAACAGAATGAAACTTCAGTAGGTAAATTCGGTCACGGCAACAGAAACCAGCGTGGAAATACTCTCGTTGAGTTTGCAGAGGCAGAAGGGTTTTTCATCTTGAACTCCTTCTTCAAGAAAAAGCCACACAGGAAATGGACATGGAGACATCCAAATGGGACGACAAGTGAAATTGATTTTATTATATGTAACAAAAAATTCGTCGTAGAAGACTGCAGTGTGCTAAACAAGTTCAACACAGGTAGTGACCATAGATTGGTGAGATGTAAGATGCACCTCAACACTAAACTTGAACGTGGCAAGCTCATAAGACAAACAAAATCTATTGACATAACCAACCTTAAAAAACACCATAATACCTTCAAGTTGGAACTGAAGAACAGGTTCTCTGCTTTAGAAGGCTTAACATCGGAAGAAGTGGACATCTCTGAAGTTAACAGAAAAGTAACCAAAGCTCTTATGGAAACAGCAACAAAATTAGCTGGGTCTAAGAACAAGTTGCATGTAAATAAATTATCAGGAAAAACGAAAATGTTGATGCAAAAAAGAAGAGAGATGAGGACAACTAAAGAAGATGTGACTTCCAAAATGGAATATATAGAGCTATGCAAGACAGTACGAAAAAGTATCACTGAAGACGTAAGAAAATTCAACTGTGAACTAGTAAGGAAAGCAATTGAAAACAACCAAAGCCTAAAGATAGCAAAGGGACATCTCAGTAAGGGAAGAAAACAGATTATGGCACTGAGAAAAGAAGATGGTTCTGTAACAAGAACTAGAGGCGAAATTTTGACAAGAGTGAAAGATTTCTACTCCAAATTATATGAAAGGGATGATACATGCACTCCAGACATCATGAAAGATACCAGTACCAGAGTTCCTCCAGTCCTTCCAGCAGAAGTTGCACATGCAATCAAGAACATGAAGCGGGGAAAAGCTCCAGGAGAAGATGGAATTACTGTAGACATCATACAAGAAGCAAGTGGAGAATTCGAAACAGTACTCGCCCAAATTTTCACTCGATGCCTTAATGAAGGAAAGATTCCTGAGGATTGGAACACCGCTACAATGATCCTGCTACATAAGAAAGGTGACATTGAGGATCTCGGAAACTACAGACCTATCAGCCTCCTATCAGTAGTTTATAAAATCTTCACTAAAGTTCTTTCGCACCGCTTGAAGGTAACACTGGACATGGCTCAACCGAGAGAACAAGCTGGATTCAGGAGTGGCTACAGCACAATAGATCATATCCATGTGCTGAGAGAACTAATTGAAAGAGCGAGGGAATATGAACTTCCATTGTGCATGGCTTTTATCGATTATGAAAAAGCCTTTGATTCGGTGAAACCATCAGCAGTTACAATGGCTCTGAAAACCTGCGGTATTGAAGATGCATACATTAATATTATTAATAACATCTATGAAAATGCAAGTGCAAAGATTAGGCTGTTTGAAAATACAACACACATAAAAATTGGAAAGGGAGTGAGACAAGGTGACACCATATCTCCGAAACTCTTTAATGCCACATTGGAGGGTGTTTTTCAGTCACTTAGCTGGGAAAACAAGGGGATAAAGATTAATGGAGATTATCTAACCCACCTTCGTTTTGCTGATGACGTAGTCATTTTTGCAACTAGCCCATCAGAGCTGCAGAGTATGATCCAGGAATTTGCTGACAAGAGTAAAGAAGTGGGATTAAAAATGAACTTTCAGAAGACAAAAGTGATGTTCAATGCTTTCACAAGAAATGAAGATTTATCGATTGATGGAGAAAAGCTGGAGATAACAGATACGTACGTTTATCTTGGACAGCAGATATCAAGTGAGGGTCACATTGATGAAGAAATTAATCGGCGTACAAAACTTGCCTGGAGAGCTTTTGGAAGAAACAGCATAATTTTCAAGAGCAATATGCCATTATGTCTTAAAAGAAAAGTGTTTGATCAATGCATCCTTCCAGTGCTTACGTATGGTGCAGAGACGTGGACCTTAACTTAAAAGAGACATACAAAGGCTGCAGACAACTCAAAGCAGCATGGAGAGGTGCATACTTGGTGTAACCAGGAGAGATAAGAAGAGGAACTCGTGGATCCGAAAAATGACAAGAGTGGAAGACATCATGATCAGAGTTAAATCCCTGAAATGGCAATGGGCTGGACATACTGCCAGAAGGACAGATCATCGATGGACAGCCGAAATTTTAGATTGGATTCCAAGGGACAGGAAAAGACCCAGAAGAAGACCACATGGGAGATGGGTGGATGAAATTCGAAAGTATGCAGCGGTGACATGGAGGAGACTGGCACAAGACAGACCGTTGTGGAGGAAACTTGGGGAGACCTTCGTCCAGCAGTGGATTGATAATGGTTGACAATGATGATGATGATGATGATATATTTATCCTAAGAACTGCTTGATATAACTGAAATCGTTTTTTAATAATAAAATTTGGTTACTTGCTAAATTTTAGTGCCATTTTTAGTGCAACTATTTTGCGTAATCCAGAAGCAATGGCTGACTATGACCGTGACATGGAGTATATTACAAATGGGAATCATTATTTACGATTACACAAAGGTATTTTTTTAAATGTATTTAGATTTTTCACTCTTTCCACTGTTTGATGGAGGTGCGCATACTTTCATATGGTCCGTTAGATTTTTGGTTCCATAATCTTTTATTACACCGTTGACATCTTTCTTTGTAATTATGCACTTTTCACTTTTTGAACAACAAGCAAGACCAAACAACAAAGAATTATTCACCGGTTGCTTAATGAGACGAAACAATTTCCAGCATTCACTCTTCCCCTTGTGGTTTTCAACAAGCACGTATTTGTTGTCCTCGACGCCTTTCTCAAATTCCTTATTAATAAATCCATCGATATTAACAAATAAGAAGTTAATCTCGACATGACATGTCATGGGAACGGGATGTTAGCACATCAATCGAAAACCTCTGAATGCTCAATGTAAAAGATGCGATGTGAAAAGTAACTCTTAGTCATGCAGTGAATTTCGCACAGAGAGAGTGAATCAGCTGAGAAGCATGCGAATGGCGTTTGCTTGTACCTTTGCCCTGGACAATAGCACTGTAAAAGAATGGAAAGGAAGTATCTTTTTACGGTATGATGTCGGTGTGTCTGACGTCGATCGGTGAAAATCTTCGTTGCTTTAAGAAAGAGACGAAAATATTTTTTGCATGGCAAATCCTTATTCACTCCATGAGCACCAGCATCGACTACAGAATTCCACAACGCGCATTTTTCTTTGGAATGTATTTTTCTCTTTTCAAAAATAAAACGGGAATAAAACCAGGCCAGGACCACCTTGACCCGACTCGTTGGACCCGCAAGAAATTGTCGACCCGTTGACCCGTGACCCGTTTCCATCTCTGGTGATAATATGGGTTTTTTTTTTTTTTTTTTTTTTTTTTTCGGATTCAAATCTTTGTTTATTAATTTGTTTATAGTTGACACAGAGATTTTTAACGACTTTGCGATTGCTCTTAGGTCGGTGGATTTTCTTTTTAGACCAGAGATCTTACTTTTCAAATAGTCATAAAAGTACATGCCTTCTTTGGATATTCGTTTATTCTTTTTCCTTCTAGAAAAATGCTCGACGATTTTTCCTTCTGTTATTAAAAATATTGCTTATTTTGCATTTAGAAATGCTAATTCCATGATTTTCACAGCTTTTTCTTAATTTCATTATACGAATATTTCTTTTCGTAAAGAGCGAAAACATGACCTTTTGTCCACAACTTGTTTACGTGCACCGCATTTTCTTAGTACATGATAGTTAACTGCAGCAGATGTTCTTTCGTGTTCATATAACACGCCGCTGTTGCCATTTTCAGTTGAACTTCTTTTATTTTCTGTAATTTCTTGTCAAAAACATTCTAATAATGTGTAAACATTCTCTGTATTTTGGGGGTCGATCAACATCGTACGAAACAGGTTGTTTTCAGAAAAAGCAATAGACGGATCTCATTCGGGTAACAAATTTCTGGCAAGATTTCGAAATGGTTAAAGTTTGCATCGTTTGTAATAACATATTAAAAAGAATTACGCTTCCTACGTTTTCATTTACGGCTGCTTGACTAATTTGCATTTCTTGTTTTAATATCCTTGCACAGGTTCAATACGAAAAATTGGGAAGACAGTGACATCATTCGTATAATTGCATTTCTATGAAGTTAAAATTCTTGCAACAAAACAGGATATTAAACGATGACATAAATTACATAACGACTTTATGTATTCACGACGAGGGATGATTTATCTCTCAAAACCTTACTACACACAGACGAAAGTTTCCTAATTTTTCGGCATGATATATAGCACATTGTTCGATATGCCTAAACATGTTTTCTTCCACTAGAATTTTAGTGGTGGATATTATGTTAAAACGAGTGTTTTTCCTTTGGATGAATGCCCGGCATTTCATATGCACTTTATCTGAGGCCACCAAAAATGATTTAATATCAGAATCTGAGAGGAAAATACTTTATTGTATTTTTTTCTTCTTATTAAATACTCGTGATTGCTCCGACCTACAAAAGACATTTAGATCGAAATTGGCTGGCATTCGTTTCGGTTGTTGGGAGGTTATTGGTTTATTTTTGGATTTATCAAAGAGTTGTCTGTAAGAAAATACTTGTAGTGAAATAACAGGTAAAGAGTGAAAAGGCTTTTTGTTTGGGCTGAACTTTAATCCTGTGGGAATTTTCAGTGAGATGAAACCTCGGGGAAGAAAAAATCAAATAAATGACCAATCAATTATTTCCACGAACATGTAACGGGAACAAGCGCTGTGTGTCTTTTTTATGCCATGATTGCTATGTTTGAAACAATTAATCACAAAAAAGTTATCTGACATTTTTCAAAAATAAAATGAAGATATGTGCCACTTGACATGTGCTATCCAAAAGCCATAACTAAAATGCTACTCCAAACAATTAAATTACAATCTTAAATTAAAATAGTGCTCTAAACAATTAAATAAGAGCCTTAAATTAAAACATTACTCTAAACAATTAAACGACAATCTTAAATTAAAATACTACTCTAAACAATTAAAAGACAATCTTAAATTAAGATACTACTTTAAACAGTTAAAGGACAATCTTAAATTAAAATACTACTCTAAACAATTAAATGACAATCTTAAATAAATTAAAATGCTACTCTAAACAATTAAGCGACAATATTAATTTTAAATACTACTCTAAACGATTAAATGGCAATCTTAAATTAAAATACTACTCGAAACAATGAAGTGACAATCTTGAATTAAGATACTACTCTAAACAATTAAATACCAGTCTTAAATTAAAACATTGTTCTAAACAATTAAATTACAATCTTAAATTAAAATACTACTCTAAACAATTAAATAACAATCTTAAATTAAGATACTACTCTAAATAGTTAAATGACAATCTTAAATTAAATTACTACTCTAAACAATTAAATGGGAATCTTAAATAAATTAAAATGCTACTCTAAACAATTAAATAGGAATCTTAAATAAATTAAAATACTACTCTAAACAATGAAATGACAATCTTGAATTACGATACTACTCTAAACAATTAAATACCAGTCGTAAATTAAAACATTGTTCTAAACAATTAAATTACAATCTTAAATTAAAATACTACTCTAAACAATTAAATAACAATCTTAAATTAAGATACTACTCTAAATAGTTAAATGACAATCTTAAATTAAAATACTACTCTAAACAATTAAATGGGAATCTTAAATAAATTAAAATGCTACTCTAACCAATTAAATGGGAATCTTAAATAAATTAAAATACTACTCTAAACAATGGAATGACAATCTTGAAGTAAGATACTACTCTAAACAATTAAATACCAGTCTTAAATTAAAACATTGTTCTAAACAATTAAATTACAATATTAAATTAAAATACTACTCTAAACAATCAAATAACAATCTTAAATTAAGATACTACTCTAAATAGTTAAATGACAATCTTAAATTAAAATACTACTCTAAACAATTAAATGGGAATCTTAAATAAATTAAAATACTATTCTAAACCATGAAATGACAATCTTGAATTAAGATACTACTCTAAACAATTAAATACCAGTCTTAAATTAAAACATTGTTCTAAACAATTAAAAGACAATCTTAAATTAAAATGCTACTCGAAACAATTAAATGACAACATTAATTTAAAATACTACCATAAACGATTAAATGACAATCTTAAATTAAGATACTACTCTAAACAATTAAATCCAGTCTTAAATTAAAACATTGTTCTAAACAATTAAAAGACAATCTTAAATTAAAATGCTACTCGAAACAATTAAATGACAACATTAATTTAAAATACTACCATAAACGATTAAATGACAATCTTAAATTAAAATACTACTCTAAACAATTAAATCCAGTCTTAAATTAAAACATTGTTCTAAACAATTAAATTACAATATTAAATTAAAATACTACTCTAAACAATCAAATAACAATCTTAAATTAAGATACTACTCTAAATAGTTAAATGACAATCTTAAATTAAAATACTACTCTAAACAATTAAATGGGAATCTTAAATAAATTAAAATACTATTCTAAACAATGAAATGACAATCTTGAATTAAGATACTACTCTAAACAATTAAATACCAGTCTTAAATTAAAACATTGTTCTAAACAATTAAAAGACAATCTTAAATTAAAATGCTACTCGAAACAATTAAATGACAACATTAATTTAAAATACTACCATAAACGATTAAATGACAATCTTAAATTAAGATACTACTCTAAACAATTAAATCCAGTCTTAAATTAAAACATTGTTCTAAACAATTAAATTACAATATTAAATTAAAATACTACTCTAAACAATCAAATAACAATCTTAAATTAAGATACTACTCTAAATAGTTAAATGACAATCTTAAATTAAAATACTACTCTAAACAATTAAATGGGAATCTTAAATAAATTAAAATACTATTCTAAACAATGAAATGACAATCTTGAATTAAGATACTACTCTAAACAATTAAATACCAGTCTTAAATTAAAACATTGTTCTAAACAATTAAAAGACAATCTTAAATTAAAATGCTACTCGAAACAATTAAATGACAACATTAATTTAAAATACTACCATAAACGATTAAATGACAATCTTAAATTAAGATACTACTCTAAACAATTAAATCCAGTCTTAAATTAAAACATTGTTCTAAACAATTAAATTACAATATTAAATTAAAATACTACTCTAAACAATTAAATAACAATCTTAAATTAAGATACTACTCTAAATAGTTAAATGACAATCTTAAATTAAAATACTACTCTAAACAATTAAATGGGAATCTTAAATAAATTAAAATGCTACTCTAACCAATTAAATGGGAATCTTAAATAAATTAAAATACTACTCTAAACAATGGAATGACAATCTTGAAGTAAGATACTACTCTAAACAATTAAATACCAGTCTTAAATTAAAACATTGTTCTAAACAATTAAATTACAATATTAAATTAAAATACTACTCTAAACAATCAAATAACAATCTTAAATTAAGATACTACTCTAAATAGTTAAATGACAATCTTAAATTAAAATACTACTCTAAACAATTAAATGGGAATCTTAAATAAATTAAAATACTATTCTAAACAATGAAATGACAATCTTGAATTAAGATACTACTCTAAACAATTAAATACCAGTCTTAAATTAAAACATTGTTCTAAACAATTAAAAGACAATCTTAAATTAAAATGCTACTCGAAACAATTAAATGACAACATTAATTTAAAATACTACCATAAACGATTAAATGACAATCTTAAATTAAGATACTACTCTAAACAATTAAATCCAGTCTTAAATTAAAACATTGTTCTAAACAATTAAAAGACAATCTTAAATTAAAATGCTACTCGAAACAATCAAATAACAATCTTAAATTAAGATACTACTCTAAATAGTTAAATGACAATCTTAAATTAAAATACTACTCTAAACAATTAAATGGGAATCTTAAATAAATTAAAATACTATTCTAAACAATGAAATGACAATCTTGAATTAAGATACTACTCTAAACAATTAAATACCAGTCTTAAATTAAAACATTGTTCTAAACAATTAAAAGACAATCTTAAATTAAAATGCTACTCGAAACAATTAAATGACAACATTAATTTAAAATACTACCATAAACGATTAAATGACAATCTTAAATTAAGATACTACTCTAAACAATTAAATCCAGTCTTAAATTAAAACATTGTTCTAAACAATTAAATGACAACATTAATTTAAAATACTACCATAAACGATTAAATGACAATCTTAAATTAAGATACTACTCTAAACAATTAAATCCAGTCTTAAATTAAAACATTGTTCTAAACAATTAAATTACAATATTAAATTAAAATACTACTCTAAACAATCAAATAACAATCTTAAATTAAGATACTACTCTAAATAGTTAAATGACAATCTTAAATTAAAATACTACTCTAAACAATTAAATGGGAATCTTAAATAAATTAAAATACTATTCTAAACAATGAAATGACAATCTTGAATTAAGATACTACTCTAAACAATTAAATACCAGTCTTAAATTAAAACATTGTTCTAAACAATTAAAAGACAATCTTAAATTAAAATGCTACTCGAAACAATTAAATGACAACATTAATTTAAAATACTACCATAAACGATTAAATGACAATCTTAAATTAAGATACTACTCTAAACAATTAAATCCAGTCTTAAATTAAAACATTGTTCTAAACAATTAAATTACAATATTAAATTAAAATACTACTCTAAACAATTAAATAACAATCTTAAATTAAGATACTACTCTAAATAGTTAAATGACAATCTTAAATTAAAATACTACTCTAAACAATTAAATGGGAATCTTAAATAAATTAAAATGCTACTCTAACCAATTAAATGGGAATCTTAAATAAATTAAAATACTACTCTAAACAATGGAATGACAATCTTGAAGTAAGATACTACTCTAAACAATTAAATACCAGTCTTAAATTAAAACATTGTTCTAAACAATTAAATTACAATATTAAATTAAAATACTACTCTAAACAATCAAATAACAATCTTAAATTAAGATACTACTCTAAATAGTTAAATGACAATCTTAAATTAAAATACTACTCTAAACAATTAAATGGGAATCTTAAATAAATTAAAATACTATTCTAAACAATGAAATGACAATCTTGAATTAAGATACTACTCTAAACAATTAAATACCAGTCTTAAATTAAAACATTGTTCTAAACAATTAAAAGACAATCTTAAATTAAAATGCTACTCGAAACAATTAAATGACAACATTAATTTAAAATACTACCATAAACGATTAAATGACAATCTTAAATTAAGATACTACTCTAAACAATTAAATCCAGTCTTAAATTAAAACATTGTTCTAAACAATTAAAAGACAATCTTAAATTAAAATGCTACTCGAAACAATCAAATAACAATCTTAAATTAAGATACTACTCTAAATAGTTAAATGACAATCTTAAATTAAAATACTACTCTAAACAATTAAATGGGAATCTTAAATAAATTAAAATACTATTCTAAACAATGAAATGACAATCTTGAATTAAGATACTACTCTAAACAATTAAATACCAGTCTTAAATTAAAACATTGTTCTAAACAATTAAAAGACAATCTTAAATTAAAATGCTACTCGAAACAATTAAATGACAACATTAATTTAAAATACTACCATAAACGATTAAATGACAATCTTAAATTAAGATACTACTCTAAACAATTAAATCCAGTCTTAAATTAAAACATTGTTCTAAACAATTAAATTACAATATTAAATTAAAATACTACTCTAAACAATTAAATAACAATCTTAAATAAAAAATACTGCTCTGAACAAATGATAATCTCATAAGAATGCGGGATGCTTGTCATGTGGCGCATGTTCTGCAACAAAAAACAAATGATCAAATCTTTATGGAAGAATATTTCTGCAGCTGCCAAATGCTGACCAAGATTTAGTGGCAATTATATGGCACAAAAGTGCGTGAGTGATTAAATGTTTCGTACGATTTTCTCTACTCTCAGAAAAACAAATTGTTTTCAAAATTAATTTGTAAAAATGCTTTACGTTTTGAGTCTGTTTCATTTTATATACACCGATGAGCCATTATATTTATGACCACCCGCAGCATAAAGAAAGGAGCGCGCCTGGAGACCGAACGGAGGCGCAGGTGAAGTTCACTGATCAGTATACACATAACCAGAGGACCGGCTTTTGTTTAGTAGAGTGTCCGGAGTCAGAATGGGAAAAGCTGCCGATTTGTTTGGAGTTTGGTAAAGGACAAGTTGTGATGGCACCACACGTCGGAACTACAATCTCTGAAACGCCGCGGCATGTGGGCTGTTCACGTGCCGCTGTAGTGAGAACGTATCAAAAGTGGTGCACAGATGCCCCAACAAAAGCCCCCTTGTCCAGCCGTGTGTCGCCCGCAGCTCATTGATGACACAGCCATGGCCATGGAGAGCGAGCTCGGGCCGCAGTGCAACAAAATCCCCACCCCCACCCCCACCTGGGTTCCTGCACTAACCACAAAATCCATATTTCCGTTTCCTCGTGTACCCCCCACCCACCATTCTCCTACTTCCCGACAACCCGACCGGTTGCAACTCTTCAATTTTTGATTGTATTTAAAGCAAGTTTTGAATGTATTACATTTTTTTACATTTATGACATAAATTACGCATTTTTACGCATATTTTACGCGTAACTTCCCAACCCTGGTGACGGTATAGCTTGAGAAATATTCGGACACCATAAAATAAGAATTAGAAAAAATTACTTTAGAAACGGGCTCTGAGCCCCGGTGCGAGAGCACCGCCTCCTCCCACCCACCCGTCTCATCAGGCCTGGACATAGTGACCGCAAGGCCACAGTGCCACAAATCACCCGCAGCTACAAAAGTGGTGATCAGGGCAATGTCCCACAGCACCCAGTTCATAGCAGCCTTCTGCGCATGGGCCTGCGTGGCAGAAGAACCAGCCGGGTCCCCATGCTCACTGCACGTCATCGCCAACAACGCATGAAATGGGCCCTAGATAATCGAGATTGGACCGTGAGTGACTGGAAGAAAGTGGCCTGTTCTGACGAATCAAGATTCCTGGGGCACCACGTAGACGGCCGACCGGGAATACGCTAGTTACCAGCGGAGGCTATAGCACCTGCATGCACTGTTGGGCGGAAACAGGCCGGCGGCGGCGGTGTTATGTTGTGGGCGTTGTTTTCCTGGGACACTTTAGGCCCCATTACCCCAATAGCACAATCCCTGACAGCTTTCAGGTATCAGAACATTGTTGTCGACCAAGTTCACCCATTCATGACAACTGTGTTTCCTGCTGGTGATGGCCATTATCAACAGGATAATGCGCCATGCCACACTGCCAGAATCGTCATCAAGGAGTGGTTCGAGGAACATGCTGGTGAATTTCTGTTAATGCCCTGACCTCCAAATTAACCTGACATGAACCCAGTCGAACATTTGTGGTTCGACATGGAAAAGCGAGTTCGCGCTAAATCGCCACCACCCCGAAATGTACGGGAACTGGAAGACCTACTGTTGACATTATGGTACCAGTTACCGCAGGATACCTATCGCCTTCTCATCGGATAGATGCCTCGTCGAGTGACAGCTGTTTTGCGGGCTGAATGGAGTTCTACAGCTTATTAGGTAGGTGGAAAAAATATAATCGCTCATCGTTGTAGATAAAGCAAAGTGAGAAAATGGGGGGGGGGGATGGATTGCTTACGTCTGCGAATTGTTCGACCACTTCTAAATGACCCAGAGATCTGAAAATTGGTATGCTGATAGGTCTTAATGTCCTTTTACCTAAAAAACTTGGGGGGGATGAAATGGCGACTTTGAAACATGGCTTTGGACAACTGCCTGCTTGAATTTTTTCGCGAATTGTTCGAACTTTTCCAAATGACCTAGAGATCTGAAAATTAGTATTCTGATAAGTCTTATGGTCCGGATACCTAGAAAAGTCCGAAAACCAAAAAATCGAAATGGCGGCTTTGGAACATTTTCTTTCTGAAGTTTTCGCGAATTGTTTGACCACTTCTAAATGACCTGGAGGTCTGAAAATTTGTATGCTGATAGGTCTTGAGGTCTGAATGCCTAGAAAAGTCTGAAAACCAAAAAACAGAAAATGGCGGCTTTGGAATACTGTCTGCTAGAATTTTCTACCACTTCCACACCTAGAAAAGTCTAAAAACCAAAAAAATTCGAAAGGGTGGTTTAGCTTTACTCTTCAAAATGCTGATAGGTTTAAAGATAAAATTAATGTAATAATAATTTACGAAAGGAATTTGCGGAAAGGTTTCTGAAAATTCGGAATTTTCCGTTAACACATCTAAAAAACGGCAATTCACCGTCAATACAAAAAAAACGCTAAAAGGTTTCTGAAAATTCAGAATTGTTTGTTAACACATCTAAAAAGCGGCAATTTACCGTCAATACAAAAAACATTGCGGAAAGGTTTCTGAAAATTCAGAATTTTTCGTTAACACATTTAAAAAACGACAATTTACCGTCAATACCAAAAAAATTGCGGAAAGGTTTCTGAATATTCAGAATTTTCCGTTAACACATCTAAAAAACGGCAATTTACCGTCAATCCAAAAAAAGAAAAAGAAATTGCGGAAAGGTTTCTGAAAATTCAGAATATTCTTGGAGTACGGAAAATTCGTGGAATTCAAGCTTTTCCCCGTCATTTCACGTAAAAGGTCGTATCAGTAATGTACTTCGTTTATTCACGAAAGAAATCACGGAAAATGGCTAGTGAAATCTAGAATTTTTTTGCATTGTATGCTGGTATATCTTTCATGAATGACGTGTCTCCAAGGAAGTTAATGCTTCTGTATGCTTAAAGAGCTAGCATCTTTTCCCCTTAAGCATATAAAGATAATTTTTTTAATGTGGTATAATGAAAGAACCACAAGTTTTACAGTCGAATATGACGCACTTAAAACTTCCACTTTTCCCGTTTAGTTTAATCCCCCCCCTTTTTTTACGCTTACCAACCTTAGGTTGAAGAAGCGTATATGCTCCTGCTTTGTCCGTCTGCCTATCCGCACGATAACTCGCGTAAAAATGGTTCGATTTCGATGAAATTTTAGTATGTGGTAGAGGACCACCTGGGGACGAACTCTATTGAAAATGGACGAAATGGGGTCAAAGGTGCGGACATAGGAGTGCGATGCATTCCTTTGCTCTTATGCGTCATAACTTACGTAAATACGGTGTGATTTCGATGAAATTGTAGTATGTCGTAGGGGACCACCTGGAGACGAACCCTATTGAAAGTGGACGAAATGGAGTCAAAGGTCAGGACATAGGATACGGATCCATTCCATCGCCCTTAACCCATATTATTAAAGGAGCACTTCTTGTATGTATGTAAATTTTATTTTGAAAACGGCTCTAAGGATTTTGATGAAAGTCGTTAACCTACCGTTTTCTGGTAATAGAAATCAATTTAGCTTGATCTCGACTTTAGGAAAATTCGTTTAGTGGGTTAAATAATCACCCCGAATTACCACGCTTTTAGTGTCATGGCGTCGTCCCATTAATGTTACCCATGCTTAGAAATTTTATGACGTCACAATCTCGCGATTGAGATGTTGGCGCGCGGTCACGCCATCTGTCTCATTACGTCCCGCGTTTTGTGTGAATCCTATTGAAGTTTTATGACGTCACACTCTTGCGAGCAAACGGTTGGGATTCCCATCTGCCTCATTACGTCACGCGTTGTGTGCGCATGCCCGTCCGCACAATAACTCGCGTAAAAATCGTCCGATTTCGATGAAATTTTAGTATGTGGTAGGGGAACACCTGGGAAGGAACCCTGTTGAAAGTGAACGAAGTGGGGTCAAAGGTCAGGTATAAGAGCGGGATCCATTCCACTGCTTTTATGCGTCATAACTAACGTAAAAAAGGTTCGATTTCGATGAAATTTTAGTATGTGGTAGGGGACTACCTGGGGACAAACCCTATTGAAAATGGGCGAAATGGGGTCAAAGGTCAGGACATACGAGCGGAATCACTTCAATCGCCATTATGCCTGATAACTTACGTAAAAATGCTTCGATCTGGATGAAATGTTAAAATGTTGTAGGGGCCTGCCTGGGGACAAATACTATTGAAAATGGACGAAATGGGGTCAAAGGTTAGGACACAGGAGCGGGATCTATTCCATAGCCCTAATGAATCATAACTTACGTAAAAATGCTTCGATTGCTACAAAACTTTATCATGTTATTTCGGAGGTATACTGAACCTGTTCTGTTGAATATAATCGAAATGGGATCAAAGGTCAGGGCATAGGACCGAGATTTATTCCACAGCCATTATCCTCATAACTTGAGTGATAATTTGAGTAATGATTTCTGGTACGTTGGAAAGCGTATTATATTCAATGTATTGCATGAGTTTACTAACTTGTTTTTCTGGGCTTAACTACCGACATGAGCACCTAGGTCCAGAACCTTCCATCCCATATGCAGGGCAACTGCCTTCAGGGGAGGGACAGAACTAGTGCTGTAAGAACCCCCTACCTATGCTTCATCGGAATAAACTCGGACGACGGGCCAGAAAGCCGCGCCTCGGACCTTTAGACTACGCGAGTCAAATGTTATAAAAAGTCTAGAACGCATTTCATGATGATGTTCTTCACCTCGAGGTAACAATATTTATTGGGGGGGGGGGCATGCCTTGTGTAACCAAGAAAGACAGAAAAAGGAACTCATAGATCAGAAAAATACCAATGACAAGAGCTGGTGCCATCACAACCGCAGCAAAGTCTCTTAAATGGCTATAGGCTGGACATACACAATATTGACAAAAGTCACCGGACACCCCTTCAAAAGTAAATGAACCGATCCGCTGCGCTGCTAAGATGTGTAGTAGAGCTGCAAACGGTATAAAAACAAGCTTGCAGCTGTCCGCGATCATATCGCACTGTGAGGTTGAGTGAAAATGTCGCGGCGGGAGAGAACTGACTTTGAGAAAGGAAAGATTGTTGGGTGTTATATTAGTGAGTTGTCCATAGGAGAAACCGAGAGGGGTTTAAACATACCCAAGTCAACTGTTGGAATTTACTGAATAAGTGGAAGACATATGGCGTGCCTGAAGCAGCAAAACGTGCCTGCAGACCAAAGAAAATTAGTGATAGAAGACGTCGAAGCCTCACGAGAGTCGTTACAGGTAATCGACGGAGTACCGCCCAAGACCTCAGTGTACAGGTGAGTAAAAATGTTGGAACCTCGGTATCTACACGTGCCATTCGCAGAGAACTTCATTCCATGGGTTACTGTGGTCGTGCGGCTGCTCATAAGCCTTTCATCTCCACTCGGAATGCTATTCGTCGTTTTGCATGGTGTGAAGAACATTTATCGTGGACCGTAGGCCAATGGAAACGGGTCCTGTGGGCTGATGAATCCAGATACGCGATCCATCAGTCTGATGACCGTGTGTGGGGGTGTTTTTCGTGGTATGATCCCTGTCCGTTCGTTATCGTGAACAAACCTGTTAACCAGTCCAGCACGTCTACCTCGATATTCTGGATAATTATGCCCTACCAACTCTGTGGCAATTCTATGGAACCGAGCCTTGTTGGTACCAGCAGGATAATGCACCGAGCCATAAAGCAAGGTTTCAAAATCGCTTTATTATTATTTATCATAAGAAAACATAAGAGGGAGACGTACAGTATTGCGCGTCTCACTGGGAAATAACACAAAACTGTTAAAACATGATGGTATATACACTGCAATGACAATGGGGATGAACAACAAATGCTGCAAGCAAAGCTTATTGAATAAAAATTGCAGAAGTGACAGAGAGAAACACATCGTGTCACATGACATTGGCTGGGCACGATTTACAGGATAACACAGGCGAAACAATAGTACACAATTAGAAAAAGAACAGCACAAACACCGCCGTGAAGGTAAAACATTACAAACATGAGATAAAAACACAGCGTGCACAATTGTGCAAGTTATTTAACGAGGGCACCAAAGCAACATAATACAGGCGGGGTGAAAGTAAGTAATGTACACGAGTAAGCATGAAAATACACTGAGATGGCATTAGCATTCACAATTCAACGGTAGCGTGGATTGCACGAGTCGTAGAGTGGAGGAGGGGCACCAGGGTGCCACGGAACTCAGCAAAGGAGGTGTAGAATGTCCTAGGGTACTGATAGGTGCAGCAGTCCAGAATCAACCGCAAACCATGGAGCGGCCGGCGCCCAGGTAGCATAGAAGGTGGCTTCTCGACGACTGGAAGAAGCCGACTGGTACTCCAGGCGGAGTCGAGAAAGCAATCGATCTTGAAAATGGCACAAAAGTGCTGCGATGGCCTGGTGTAAAGAGACCGGCGAGGAAACGCTGCGGAGTTGTTGAAGGTATACGTAAATAACGTGTTTAACCAGCACGAAAAGATAGGCACATACTGACGGAAGATGCGTAGGTGGATGAGCCCGCAGAAGAAGATATCTGTAGGCAGTGAACGGAAGATCTTGAGAACAAGAGCGACTGGCAATCCGGAAAGCCTGGTGGAGGTGAGGCATCAGGATGGGACAGTAAAGGTAGACGTGAGAAACGTCTGCCTCCTGTGCGCAGAAGGAGCAGAGAGGGGAGGAGAGAAGAGACATGCGAAAGAGAAAATACGGAACAGGGAGGCGATTATGCAAAAAGAGCCAGTGGGTATTAATTTCAAGAAGGGCAGATAAAGGTGAGCGGGCAGTGGCCCAGACAAGAGGAAGAGAAGCAGGGGGAACCTCCAGAATAGAAAGCGGTGAAGGGGTGGCAAGGTGCACTAGAAAACGATAAAGAGATTTAGAGGAGAGAGAGAGGAGAGAGGAAGAACCGAGTTTGTGAGTCGGAGGAAAAACGGTAGCCGAAGAGGGGAAGAAAAGACAGAGACGAGACCGGTGGGGGAGACAAGATCAGGGAAAAGCGAAAGAAGTGCAGTTAGCAGAGAGTCATAGACCAAATGGGCGGATGGGGACGAGAGAATAGCAGGGGGAGGCCAAAGAAAGGGCGCCAGGATAGATCCGAGTTAGTGAGGTCTTGTACAGTTACTACACCTGCTCGGAGCCAAGAGGGGAATGAAAAACAGGGGAGATGGGGGGGATGAACAAGGGAGTTGAAGAAGAGGGGTTCAGAAAGAAACTCTAGAGTTGAAGAGGGAGGGGAGCGAATGAGGGGGAGAGAGCGAAAGAGAGTGAGGGCTTCAGAAAATGCAGGTGGGAGTTTGGAGGGGGGAAAGGACAGCAATCCATGAGAACTAAAGAAAGAAAGGGAAAATGTGGGTTACGCAAGGAGGCAAGAACGTCACGTACCAGAACTGCGGAAGCCACTGGAGCCGTGAAAAGGTGAATGAAGTTGATCACTCGGCTTGCTTTGTAGCAGAGCGGGACATCAGGTAGGCCAGCACCACCATAGGAGGGAGGAGCACAGAGCTTTTGGACGTTAATCCAGTGATGACCCGCCCACATTACTCGAGTAAGGCAGCGTGTAACCTCCTGGAGACAGAAAAGCGGGGTCGTAGATGCAATCCAAGAATGCTTGCAGATGGACAGAAGGTATGTCCTGGTGAGATTTGCACGCTGGTAGTAGGACGTACAGAACTGCGCACGACACCAGAATGCAGCTGTGCGGAGGAGGCGAGGATGGAGTTCCGAGCGAGTTGCACTGGATGTAGCTTGTGGTGCGCCTAAGTGCAAACCCAGGAAGCGTTGGGTAGTGGATGACCATGTGGCCCCCCATGGAGCATCCAAGCGATTGGACCACGACCCGCACCACAATCCAGTGCTCTTAGACGTATTCAGTTCAGCTGCAGAACATGAAGCATATGCGGAGAACAAACGACGAAGCAGTTGGAACTGTGAGTCGCTACGAATGCAGACGGTGATGTCATCTGCATAAGCAGAGTAAATGACTGAGTGATGCCGTGAGCTGGCAACTGGTGGTGGAAGTTGTGCTAGGAGAGATGTTTGCAGAGAGCTCAGAAAAGGCTCGACGGCAATCGCAAACAGTTGACCAGAAAGCGGGCAGCCCTGACGAACTCCCCGCTTGAAGGGAACATGTGCTGTGAGAAAAGATGCCGTCTTGACATGGAAAACGACGTCCCGGTAGAGGGAGAGAAGAACGGAGACAAATTGTGGAGGAAAGCCAAAGTGTAGCAGGGTTTGTGTTAAATAGGCGTGTGAGATATTATCGAAAGCGGAACGGAGGTCTAAGGAAAGGAGAGCAAGAGGTTCAGAATGAGTCTTGGCAAGATGAATGAGATCGCGAAGAAGTTGAACATTGGAGGAAAGAGAACGGCCAGGAACAGTATAGGTTTGAGGGTCAGCAAGGATGTGAGGGAGGATAGAGTTTAGTCGACGGGAAAGAAGCTTAGTATAGAGTTTATAATCTTGATTGAGAAGAGAAATGGGGCGCCAATTTCCCAAGTCAAGAGGGTCACCCTTCTTGGGAAATAGGACCACGTGTGCGTCCGTGAAACTCCTCGGGGGGGGGGGGGGGGGGAGCAGTTAAATGCAGCAGAAAAAGCGGAGAGGAGAAAAGGCAACAAAACAGGCAAGAACGCACGGTAAAAAGGAAAAAGACAGGCCGTCCGGACCCGGAGCGGCATGGGGGTTAAGGGAAGAGAAGGTGTCGGACACCTCCGTGGATGTGGGTGAAAGAGACAGGGTGTGAGCAAGATGAGACGGAACTTGAGGCAGGTTATTGAGAAGATGGGGGAGAGCAGAGGGAGAAGGGGGAAGAGTTTCACTGAACTTGGTGGTATAGAACTGACGAACGTGAGAGCAAATCGCTGCCGAATCGGATGTGATTTCGTCAGAGGGGAGGCGAAGATGACGAAGCGAGGTAGAAGACTTACGTGCAGATTCCATTGATGTTAGAAAATCATAGGTGCATTCCTCCGGATTGAGATGTTTAATGCGCAGACGTAAAAGTGCTTGCTGCGCAAGAGGTTTCAGCAAAGCCTGGAGCTCCCCCTGATATGCTGGAAAAAGCGGATCTGATAACCTAATCAGTGTGAGCATCTGCCTGGCGTGATCGAGGCGCATCTGACTATAAGTCTTCATGGTGAAGGAAAGTTGCTTGATATGTAAGAGGAGCTGATGCTTGACACGAAGCCAATATGTCAAGGTACAGGGCGCGGAATGCAACCCTGCGCGACGAGCAGCGAGGAAAGAACGGACAGAGGCACAAAATTCAGGATCAGTGAGGAGATTGGAGTCAAATGTCCACGGACGTACAGTCCGAGGGAGTGACGCCGCAACAAACACTGTGAGGGTGACCGTGCAGTGGTCTGAGGAAGCAGTAGGTTGATGTTGCAACTCGGTAATAGATGCAAGAAGCGGTGTGGAAACGTAAATCCGATCCAAGCGTGCAGTTGATGGAAGCTGACTCCCAGACGAGCGCCACGTGTGTGAGGTCTCTTGTGGATGAAGGCGCCTATAAGCATCGGTGAAGGAGAAATCAGCAACAAGGTCATGGAGTAGTGCGACGAGATCCGTCCGACGCTCTCGTGACGAAGGAGAGCGATCCAGAGCCGGGTCAAGGGTGCAATTGAAGTCTCCACCGAAGAGCACACGATTCGTAGGTGAGACTTTCGAGAGAGCTTGACGGAGTTTGGTGAACAAGATGGATAAATGAATAGAGGTGCATGGAATATACACATTAAAGATGTGAAATCGAGCTCCGCCAACTGTGAAGGAGACTTGCTGGAGTAAATCTCGGCATAAGTTCTGCACTGAGAGTGCAGTGAGGGTGGATCGGAAATGTTGATGTATTCCGATAGCAAGTCCACCATGAGATGAGTAGCGGAAAGCATGATGGAACACATAATCGCCAGCACGACAGCGAGTAAACAGAGTGGAGGAATGGCAGTTTGTTTCTTGTAGTAGTAACAGATCGGCCCCGAGGGGCGAGAGGTCTTCCATTACAAGAGCATTAGCTAGGGGGCTAGCGAACCCTCTGCAATTAAGGGTCATGACCTTGAATGGACTGGTCAGTCGTTGGTTGTAGGAGTCGCGGAGCAACTTTCAGGAGTTGTTGTAATCGGTTTACGCAGCCAAGGGTCCATGAGTGGTGCAGGGGGTCATGTACAAACCCACGAAGGTACTTAGCAATGCATCCGGCTTGCAGGTGCAGCGCGGGAAGAATGTCTTCGCGCTCTCGGAGGTAGTCATACGTCGACTCCAGGTTCGTGGTGTATGTGCAAAACTGATAGTAACCTCCAAGATTGAGAGGTTCTGAAGGAGCACCACATTTGGAGAGTACACTTGAAAAGACCTCAAACGTAGGCGGAGACCCATCATCATCAGTGTCCCTTTCAATTTCTGTTGGCGCAGGAGAGGGAGAAAAATCTCCTGAAGATTTGGTAGTACGGAACGGTTGCCCATCCGCAGAGGAAGATTTCTTCTTCTTCTTCCTCTTACGTCGGGTACCTGTATGAGTGCCAGAAATTCGTTTTCCAGGGAGCGACGATGCTCGGGAAGCTGACGCAGAGTCAGAGGAGTTATCGGCACCGCCGTCACACTTGGAGACACCAACAGTGAAGACTGGTGGGAAACCAGCGGCGAAGTCTCTCGATGTTGCCACGGGATGAGGAGTAATAGGTGAGGTGAGCACTGGAAATTGAAGGTGGGAGGTGAGATCAGCATCAAAAGACGCTCGTGGACGAGAGGCTGTAGATATACTTTTTGTGTAACTAGGTCCTGGGGCAGTTGGCACATTTGAAGACGGTGCAGGTCGAGAGCGAGATGTAGCAGGAGGCTGCTTAGAGGCGGTAGGCACTGTAGAAGCCGTGGGAGCTGGATACTCGTTGTTGGGGCATCGAGCACGCTGATGCCCAAGTTCTTTGCAATTAGCACAGTGTTCTGTGTTAGCATGTCAATTCTGTAGGAGAGCTGCCCACATCGGACGTTTAGGATCCGTGGGAACTTACGGAGATGCTCCTCTGATGGAAAGATGAGTCGAACACTCCGGCGAAAACTACGAACATTCTTATTTGCAGGATCCTTGGGGGCAGCTGAATGTGTGATAACAGGACCAACAATCTTACCACACTTACTAAGTGCAGTACATATCATCGCATCCGAGATTTCGGGGGCACCGGATGCAAGGAGACCTGAACAGAGCGCCTGGCAATCGGTTCAGCTTCCAGGTGGTGGTCTCCCAGGTCAAGACCAAAGTTTAGAAGCGTGTCTGCATGCTCTTTGGATGTGAAATAAACAATCACCGTCCGCGGCCGGCGGGTGAGGTGAGCAATGGCTCCGGCTGGAAGAAAAGCAAGGAGCGTATCACAATAAACTTTCAGCGGTGTATTCGGAAGAGCATCTAGGCACACTCCCAACTCGCGGGTGGAGTGAAGTTCCTGCACAGCGGGTGAGAAGTGCGGAACGTCCAATTGAAGTGAGTCACCATGTATCTGGACATGGGCATCTGCAAGGGGAAGGCGAGTCGATTGCGTCGGTAGGGACGCACCTGAGGTAACGCTAGAATAAGAGCGGGAAGGCAATCCTCCATTGGAAGGCAGAGGTGCAGCGCTGGATGAAGGAGCTGACACAACGCTGGGCAAGGCTACCGAGGGCAGAGAAGCAACGCCCTCAGAGATATCCATTACGTCATCGGCAGCATCAGGAACGAACGTCATAGCCTCACCACCAGGAGGGGTGGTGGAGTCAGAGAGTTGAAGCGTAGAAGAAGAAGAGAAATAGGCATCAGGAGGAGGACGATATTCCCTATCATCAAGGACGGACGCTGATTGGTTTGCTCCGTCAGAGATAAGGATCGACGTAGTAGGAGAAGCTGTGACGAGAGCGGGAATGCTGCTCTTATCAGCAGTCGCCATCGCCGATGGCGAGGCCTAATTTAGTAAAAACGACCAACTGGTCGAGAAAATAAAGTGCTGATAGCTAATTGAAAATAGTACTCACCGACTCGGGAGATGTCTTAAATGAAAGATACAACCTTCGTCTTGAAGGCACGCACAAACGTTAAACGACAGAGCACACAAAACGCACTCAGTAGACGGCGAAACACGGAGCTCAAAACAGACACGACTTACGTCCCATAAAGCAAGGGTTGTTACGGCGTGGTTTGACAGTAATTCCGTATCGTGTGTGGACTGGCCAGCACAGAGCCCTGATCTTAATCCCATAGAGCACCTATGGGATGAATTCGAGCGCCGCATAAGAAGTTTGGTACCGAGGCCTTTTACTAAGCAACAGTTAGCGGCAGCATTATGTACTAAATGGAAACGCATACCTATCGCTGTGTTCCAAAACCTTGTCGAAAGCATGTCTCGAAGGGTCAGTGCATGCATTAAGACCAAAGGTGGACCGACACCGTACTAATGTATGTCCATGAATGCTATGTTGTGTTTCTCTTCTAGGTGTCCGGTGAGTTTTGTCAATATAGTGTATTGTTAGAAGAACTGACCACCGTTAGACTGGATAGTCTGGATACAAGGACAGGAAAAGACCCAGAAGAAGACCACGTTGATGATGGGTGGATGAAATTAAATGCATGCCAATGTGACATGGTAGAGAATGGCTCCAGACAGAGAGTTGACGAAAAAACTTGGGGAGACCTTCATCCAGCAGTGGATTGAAAATGCTTGATGATAACGTATCAAATTAAAAACCCTCAAGTGTCAATGGATGGCGCATTGCTAGCAGAACTGACCACCACCATTGGACAACTGAAATGCTAGATTGGATATCAAGGGAGAGCAAAAGACCCAGAAAAAAACCACATAGGAGATGGATGGGTGAAATCCGGAAAACATGTAGAAATGACATGAAAGAGCTCCGGATAAAGAGTTATGGAAGAAACTTAGGGGGACCTTCATCCAGCAGTGGGTTAAACCCTCAAGTGTCAATGGCCGGACACATTGCTAAAAGAACTGACCACTGTTGGGAACTGAAATACTAGATTAGATATCAAGGGACAGGAAAAGACCAAGAACAAGACCACGTTGGAGATAAATAGATGAAGTCCGAAAGCATGCCGTAATGGTATGGAAGAAAATGGCCCCAGATAGAAAGTTATGGGAAAACTTGGGGAGACTTTTAACCATCAGTGGATTGATAATAATGATTGATGATTACAATGATATGTGAAAATAAAAACCCTTAAGTGGTTTATCTCATGTGCGTCTTGCGGTGCAGTCACGTCACAACTGACTACCGTTAGTCAAGTGAAATACCAGACTGGGTGTCAAAGATCAGGAAAAGATTCAGAAGCAAACCATGTTGAAGACGGGTGGATGAAATTCCAAAACATGCCGGAGTTATATGGAAGATGCACTGATGTTAACAGAAATTACAATATCATGAAGAAATGCTCGGATTTGCACGAAATTTGCATTGTGGATAGGGCAACATGGGAGATGCAAATGATTACAATTTCGCACATGCATGTGTGAGATGCGCGCGGCGCCATCGGAAACGTGACACCAGGGATTATAAAAGAAGACGTACAAAGAGTAGGTTTTTAAATTTGCAATCGCTAAACACGACCGTACGCAGTTGCTAACATGTAAACATGCCACGTGGGAGGACGAGACAATCATACGAACACTTGATGAAGTTTGAAAGAGGTAGAATCTTTGGACTCAGAGAAGGTGGTTTATCACACAGTGATATTTTTGCACTTGTTAGGCGTAACGCAACTACCGTTATGCGTATATGGCGTCAATGGGCAGCAGAAGGTTCTACGCATCGTCCTGCAGGATCTGGAGCTCGAAATCGGACGACCGAGCGAGAAGACAGGCACTTGCACCGTATGACTGTGACGTCACGCGAAACACCATCCACGACACTTGCGCAACAATGGAGGATGGTCACACATCGTCCGATGTCTGCAAGCACTGTTCGTAACCGACTGCTGCAGAGAGGCCTCGTTGCTCACCGTCCATTTCTGCGACTGCTCTTGACTCTGAGCAATAGGCGCCAGCGATTGCAGTGGTGCCGCGAATGTTGAAACTGGAGTGCTGAATGGGAGCCTGTTATGTTTTCGGACGAGTCCAGATTCAGTCTAATGCATTACGACGGGTGAATCCTTGTCCGCTGATACCGCGATGAACGGCATCTGGAAGGCTACATTGTGCAGCGCCATACCGGTCCCACGCCGAGCGTGATGGTCTGGGGCGCTATTGCGTTTCATCCACACATGTGTGAATGAAACGCACCACATGCACATTGAACAGCCTGCGCTACATCACGGAAGTGTTGGAAGCTGAACTTCTACCCTCCTTTCAGACAACCCTGACAACCGCCTTCCAACAAGACAATGCCCGACCACATGTTGCTCGTACTGTCCAAGACGTACTCTGTGCGCATCAAGTCGTTCATCTTTCCTAGCCTGCTCGCTCGCCAGATTTTACGCCTATAGAGAACGTCTGGGGTATCATCGCACAACGACTGGCTCGCATGGCCTCGCCGCCTGTCACAACCAACGAATTGTGGATGTGTGTAGAAGCAGAATGGAATGCAATACTCGATCCCACGGCGTGTGGTTTCGGTTATCACCGCCCATGGTGGATTCATTTATTACTAATTTTTTGGGTGATTGCTCGTTTCTTTCTAGGAGTTGCAATTTCTTTACAAGAAATGAAGATTTATCGATTGATGGGGAAAAGCTGGAGATCACCAATACCTACATTTATCTTGCACAGCAGATATCAAGTGAGGGTCATCTTGATGAAGAAATTGATCAGCGTATAAAATTTGCCTGGAGAGCGTTCGGAAGAAACAGTATAATTTTCAAGAGCAATATACCATTATGTCTTAAAAGAAAAGTGTTTGATCAATGTATCCTTCCAGTGCTTACGTATGGTGCAGAGACGTGGACCTTAACTAAAAGAGACATACAAAGACTACAGACAACTCAAAGAAGCATGAAGAGATGGATGCTTGGTGTTACCATGCAGGAGAGATAAGAAGAGCAACTCGTGGATCAGAAAAATGACAAGAGTGGGGGACACCATGACCAGAGTAAAATCTTTGAAATGGCAATGGGCTGGACACATTTCCACAAGGACAGACCATCGATGGACAGCCGAAATTTTAGACTGGATTGGGGAAAATACCCAGAAGAAGACCACATGGGAGATGGGCGGATGAAATTCGAAAGTATGCGGGAGTAACGTGGAAGAAACTAGCACAAGACAGACCGTTGTGGAAGAAACTTGGGGAGACCTTCGTCCAGCAGTGCATTGATAATAGTTGACAATGATGATGATATGGAAGAGTGATATGCCTCAGGACAAAGAGTTGGCCTTTCCTAGAACAAGCGACCCTAAGATTAAGGAAGGGCCACTCCTTACGGGTGATAATGGGGGATCATTAAATCCCAAATATGCCGCCCCGGTGGCGCAGTGGTCTAAGGCGCTGGCTCTCTCCCTTCCCTGGAACCAGTGACCCTAAATTAGGGACGGGCGACTGCTTATAGCCCATTGAGTTGCTCACGGTGGTCGTTAAACCTCCAATAAAAAAAATCCAAAATAATAATAAAAAAGGTTAAGAAAGAGGAGTCTCGATTCACGGCAAAACATAGCATTTATGAATGCTTTGCTGCAGCTGAAAACAAACCCGGAAATATCATTTTCCCAAATAACGCGCTCTAACTACAGGGAATCTCAACAGGTCGCCTCGCATAATGGAGTTATTATAATTACTGTTGTTCTACGAGACAGTTTAGCGAATTGGGGGTGGAGGGTGGAGCGGCTAGTTGAATGTCCTTATTGCGAAATATATGGTGGTGTTGCGTGAAATTGCGGAAACAGAGGTATTGTTTAATTGTCATGGGTTACGTTCCTTGGCCAACGTTCAGTTAAGTTGCCTTACATGCAGAAAACCAAAGATTTGCAAACAACGTTAGGACGGAGTGAAAGTGATAGTTATTTATTACGGACTTTGAGTTTTCAAGTAGACGAGACCAATCATGATGGGCTGCACCGCTGAATTCCCTGCAGCGGTTCCCGTGTGTCCATAGTGGTTAAAATTGTTTCTGCGTTGCCGAGTTCCTCTGTCATTCGCTACACCTGCGTCACACATACTCATGACTTGGTTGCGGTCATCCACGATAACTGCAGCTGTTCCATGTGCACCAATATTAACTCAGTAATAATTCCGTTCATTCTCTCTCTCTCTCTCCCTCTCTCTTTTGGCTGTGTTGCTGAAGGACTACGATGTGTTTCCAAAAAGCAGCTGCTCTGCGGTTGAGTTATGAACCAAGGACAAGCAGCAGTCAACATCAGCAAGCACGGAAGATCTGAGTAGTTTGGGAAACTGCTTCTGTTTTTGTTTTGTTTTTTCACTCTCTCTCTCTCTCTCTCTCTCTCTCTCTCTCTCTCTCTCTCTCTCTCTCTCTCTCTCTCTCTTCTTCTTCTTCTTTTGCCGTGTTCGGAGGCTACGGTTTTGAACTGCTCATCTTATGTAAATGTAGAAATGAACTCTTCCCAGGCTGCATAAATTTCCTCGCATACGACAGCAGAAAAGCAATTTGACAACGCGGAAATAAGTCTTAAGGGTCATTTCGTTTTATGTATTTGAAAGCACATATACCAGTTTAAATGTAACAACATGCGAATACTAAAATGTACACAATAAGCGAATACTAAAATGTAACAAGTGATACAGTAATTCTATTATATTAGGGGTATGCAAACATTTCCGCCGTTTTAAGGAGAAAGGAGACAGGAACAACCAGGAAATCAGTACACATTTATTCAACGAAATATTGGCCTTTAGTATCAATGACCTTTTGCCATTTTTCAGGCAACAAATGAATGCTCCTGTGATAGAATGACTCGGGTTTTGAGCTGAAGAACGCAGTGACGAGATTTTCGACCTCTGGAACTGTGGTGAACCGTTGTTGGGCAAGGACATGTTGCATAGAGCGAAACAGATGAAAGTCTGAGGGTGCATTGTCCTGGGAGTAAGCCGGATGCGGTAAAACCTCCAAGTGTAGTTGTTCAAGGGTTGATTTTGTGGTGAAACCGATATGTGGTCTGGCATTATCGTGTAACAGGATGACTGGGCGGCGTCCTTTACTCCTCCTTTGGCATTTTTGCTCGATTGCGGCGTTCAGTTTCATCAACGGATCGCTATATCATTGTGCAGTGATTGTTTCGCCCAGTTTTAACAGTTCGTAGTACAGCACTCCATGCATATCCCACCACACACACACAACAGCACCTTTTCCCCCGTGGATATCCTGTTTCGCAGTGGATGTTGATGGCTGGCCTGGGTCGACCCAGGATCGCTTGCGTACGGGGTTGTCGCAATAGACCAATTTTTCATCCCCAGTGACAATCTTCCACAAGATATTCTTCCCTTGAAATTTCTTCAGCAATGCAGATGCCCAATCGTTGACCAATATTACGCTCCGTTAAAGTATGCGGAACTCACTTACCAATCTTCTGGATCTTCCCCAAGGCCTGTAGACGCCGTACCACCGTCGATTGAGCCACTTTCAAACGTTTCTCCAGTTGCGCGGTCTATTGTATAACATCGTCTTGTAACACAGCTCCTCGTCTGCGAGTTCCTGTGGTCTACCTGCACGTGGCTTGTCTTCCAAGCTCAGATCGCCTTTCTCAAACCTGGCAGACTATTCTCGACGCTTCCACTCACCCATAATCGTCTCGCCATACGCCTGACATAGTGAACCGTATGTTTTTCTCGAACTTTTTTTTTTTTTGTTAATATGAATAACAAACAGTACTGCAAAGGAACTTTATCGACCGCCATGCTTGGCTTCATATACGAACTGACAGCACGGGTCGAAGGCCAGTTAGACCCCTACAGCGCCCACTAGAAGGGGCGGCGGAAACTTTTGCATGCTCCTAATAGATCTGTCCTTCCCTTTGAGTTTGTTTACTGGTACAAGTTGTGCTATTACTTGGTTACGTTCACCATTTCTAAGCGTCTGTGAAAATAAAGCCTCATTTGCCGGTGATAGGATTCGAACCCACATCTGCTTTCTCCGGAGACGACTGCTCTACCGATTAAACAACACCGACGAATTTTACAGCTGCAACTTACCGCACTGAAATGTGCGTCCCCTCTGAGATTGGTACGTCATATATATATACACGGTCGTGTCTAAATAATATGACCACTCTTGGCCAATGTGACAGCGGCGTGACGGCGTGGCATGGGCTCAGTGAGGGCACTGGAAGGTTTGCCGTGGTACACGTGCCCATTCGAACTGCAGCAGAGCACGGAGGTCTCGGAGATGACATAGTTGAGGGAATGCACACCGAATCTGTCGATCCAAATAGTACAGCTCTGCACAGGCCTTAATTTGGAAAGCCCGGACCGGCCCGGCCCGTTTCAAATTTTGTAATCAAAACCCGGCCCGTATATTTCTCCTGTTTCCAAGGCCCGGGCCGGCCCGTAAAATTTCAACTATTACCAAAACATGAATTTGACACCTGGTGCACTCTGTCATTCGACTCCTGATGAGTTTTCGTTTTCTTAATTGCTACACGTATTCTATTGCAATAAACGTTAATTCAGAAATTTCCGAGACTCTGTATAAGTCACGTGACTTCCGAGGAGGGGGGGCTTGTATACTCAAAAATATTGCATCAAAAGGACAATTTCCATGCCTTTCAAATTTTACTGGGTTTTCAAATTATTATTCCCTACCACCGAACCCGGAAATATCCTTGGGGATAAAGGGGGGAGGTGGGGTTAATTCGAAAAGTACAAAATATCCAGAATAATGAGTCCGATGGTTCTACTGGGAGAAGATTTTATGGCTTTATAAACTGCACCTATCTCTACTGGCATGTTATATCGCTGGAACCCAATATGTCTCTCGTGTGTGCGGGGGGGGGGGGGGCACATTTGTGCCGCTTAAGATGCGATGTTCCAGATTTTGTGCTATCGTAACTCAAGAAGTTTTTGCATTTAGTGCACTGCACAACGTTTTCCGGCCGACTAGTTTCAGAACGGGACAGTAATTTAAAATATTTCCAAATATCGCTTTTCCCCTTTACATTGTCTACAAGCACATATTCTCCGGAAGCGATTTTTTCGCAAAAAGTTTTTGCTTTCTTAAACTTCAGAATAAGTATGGAAGAGTATTTATCAGCAACACTGAACTGCGTATATGCTAAGGGAAAACAACGACAGACTGCCCAGCTAACCAGTGTCACAGAAGTTTTGAAAACGGCTGCCTGAGGGTACAAATGGGGGAAATACGGCACAGATTTTTACACAGAAGATTCTCCCAGCCCATTTCTCCCGTGCCATTTAAGACAACTTAAAAGCTTTTCACACATCTAGAGAACAAAGTGCCGTCGACCAGAACAATAAAAAAGATCGTCTGCGTGCGGGTAGCTCGGTTTAGGAATGCTGCAATTAATAGCCTGCCCTGAAGCATGAGAGGAGGGTGAAAGTTAGAGAGGTGGGGGGTACACATTTGCATTGAAAAACTAAGGGAGCTGACCCACTCCAATTGTTTTGTAGGAGGGGAAGATGTCGTAAAGCTTCTATTTTTTTTCATCAGCGGAAATTATTCAATCTTATCCTGCTGCTGTATGTTCCGAGTTTTCCAAATGAGAAAGGCATCATACAGCAATTGTTTTGCTCATAAAAAAAAACCCTGCTCGGCCCGTGTTTGTTTTACATGAAATATTGAAGGCCCGGCACGGGCCGGCCCGTTTTCCAAACTTAGAAATGAGCAAAGGCCCGACCCGGCCAGGGCCCGTGCAGACTTCTACCAAATAGTCTCACAAGTGCTCTATAGGACTGACCAAGGGAGCATGGAGACATCGCTGTTGTGTTCCTGGAACCAGTCGCCCACCCCCTTAGCGACATGGCAGGACGCATTGTCCTGTTGGTAGACACCATCACCTACCAGGGTAAGCGTCCATAATGAAGGGACGCATGTGGTTAGCAAGGATGGAGAGGTAGCCATTGGCTTTCAGAGAAACATCCAGTGGCCCCAACGGTCCCAGGTCATACCAGGACCCCCCCCCCCCATTTGCAACCGTCCGCCACCGCTCATCACTTCTGTGGAGTAAAAAACCTCGATTCATCGGAGATGGCAACATTTTCCCAGTCTTCCACTGTCCAATGACAATAGCAACGACCCATACGAACTGCAGGCGTCGTTGCCGATGGACCTGGGTTAACATGGGCGTCATGACGCAGCGTCAACTCCGGAGACTCATGTGTGATAGGGTTCGCTCTACTATTGTTGGGGGACACGTACCTGGGTGTCCCAGCGTGCTAGTATCTAAACCAAAGATGAACGAAATCAAGAAGATACACTGCTGGCCACCCAAAATGCAACAACAAGAAGGAAGCATCCGATTGGCCTGAAATTCGCAGCATGCGTCGCGAGCGAGAGGACATGCAACCGATTAGCATTGCAGGGCAAATGCAAATCATGTGCTCTCGGCACGCCACCGAGAAGCACTGTAAGAAGGGTGCACAGAAGACGGAGTAGTAAGTAGAGCCGCGGATGGCTTAGTAGTTAGCGAGTCAGACTATCAATGCAAGGTCCTCAGGTTCGAACCTGGACTGATCTTTCGGAGATGATGTGATTTACTAACAATCGCTGAATATCCGCCGTGCATCTGACGAGCACGTTAAGTGACTGCCCCCAGGCTGGACCCACTGGTTAAATGGGTATCCTTTCCTATGCCCCCCCCTGAAATTCTCTCCCCATTCTGTGTAAAACATCGTACTCGTACGGTGGCGCCATCTACTGTACTCTAATCTCACTACAAACTGTTCTGTCAAAGTCACTAGACTTGCTCTCATTCCTTCCATTTCTGTGTCATGCCCAAAAGGCGATCTTGCTGTAGGTGGCTGGGACCTAAACTCTACTCACTGTGGACGGAAGTCCTACATGAAAAAAAATGACAATAAGTAGTGGAAATGTGTTGTGCTGCCGGACCTGTGCGTGGGAAGCTTCGTGATGCCTCGTCGCAGAATACGGCAGTCATTCCAGCACGTTTCGGAATTCGACAGAGGACGAATAGTGGCTTATCGCGACAGCGGTTTATCGTACCGAGACATCGGCGCCCGTGAGGGACGACATCCTGCCACAGTGAGGCGAGTATGGATTCGGCGGATGCAGAAGGAAAGGACGGACCGACGTGAGCGATTGCCGCAGAGGACGGCCGGCATGTTGTGCGGCGGGCATTGACGGCTCGCACCGCCACATCACGAACGTTAGCGCAAGAATTAGGGTGTGTTGCGCAACAACCTGTGTCAGCACGTACCGTTCGACATCGTCTGCAGGAGCGGGGGTGTGTCGCACGGCGCCCATTGCTCCGATTACCATTGACATTACACCACCGGCGAGTGCGGCAGCAATGGCCGTTGAACGCCGCACCTGGACTACGGAATAGCACGACATTATCTTCTTTGACGAATCCCGCTTCTGCCTGCAACACCACGATGGTCGGATCCGCGTGTGGCGGCACCGCGGCGAGAGACTGTATGACGCCTGCATTATGCATCGCCATACCTGTCCGTCGCCTGACTATATGGTTTGGGGCGCAATTGGATATGACACCCGCACCCCTCTAGTATGCATCGCTGGTACACTCAACAGCCACCGCACCATCTCCGACGTTTTGGAGCCTGTAGTCCTCCTTTACCTGCAGGACCTTTCAGCGGCCACGTTTCAACAGGACAATGCGCGCTCGCACGTGGCACGCATCGTGCAACAATTCTTCACGGCTCACCAGGTGTCACTGATGCCGTGGCCTGCCTGTTCTCCCGATATGTCGCCCATCGAACACGTCTGGTCGCTGATCGGCAACCGAGTGGCCCAGCAAGCACCACCCGCGGCTACGCCTGATGAACTGTGGCCACGTGTGGAAGTAACCTGGACCGACATACCCCAAGCCCACATTCAAAGCCTCTTTCGTTCGATGCCGCGGCGTGTAGCGGCCGTTATTGCCAGCCATGGGGGCCACACGAACTATTGGTGTCTGCGTGTTCCGCAAGTCGCACGGGCCTGTAAACTCAATCGTTTCATCTTTGTATCTGTTGTTATGTGTCCAGTAAATCTGGCTTTGCCATCTCATGTCCTTCTTGATGTTGCATTTTGGGTGGCCAGCAGTGTATATTTGCAAAAGAAAAAGAAAGAAATGGAAAAAGAATTATATTATCTCTCTACTGAAGGAAAGTTATGGCTAATGAATACTCTTTAACGCTGGTTTTCCGTGTACATATTCAGAAGAGTATCTGTAAAGTGAAAAGCGCTGGCTTCTGACCATTCGTCTGATATGGGTCCGGGTTCGAATCCCGATGAGACATGGATGTTGTGTTTGTCTTACGTCACTTGCTCTCTTCCTTTTCATTGGCCCTAGTAGAATCAGTTGCTCTAAATTAAGAATGGGTGAGTGCTTTCCTCACGGTGTTCGTTAAACACCTCCATACAAATAAAAAAATCCTGCTTAATTCTATAGAATTTTAGAAAAAGTAACGAAACAAGGAGGTGAAGACAATTCTTTTGATATTTGGCCATGTTACCCAAATTTCCAATGCCTGGGATCTGAACTGTTTCCTTTTGACTTAGTACTACGTCTAACTCCGCGGATAGTATGGGGCGACTTACGGCCGCCCTCCTGTGACAAAAATAGGTCCCAATTGAAATCATTATGGCGTTAAAAGTACGTGCCGCACACTAATCGCGTTAGCATATTCGTAAACAGCATGGAGTCCAATTCGCGAATTGCGCAGTGCGTGCGACGCTCTCCTCGCTCCCTGTGCGCAGGGGAGATGATGCAATCTTTATGGGCGCGCCGTTTGACTCAGTCTATCTCGGCAACCGTGAGAGCAACACGACTGTGCGTCGTACCGTTTTAAAGCTCTCAACGAGATCTATTCAAATATATAAAGAGCGTATAGCAGTTGTTTAAACGAAAAAAATTTTTAAAATTGATTTCGTGTGAAGAGGTTAACATTTTCGACGATGCCGCGGAATTCGCAGAATGAACGCAAGCAAAAGTGGAGAAAATTAAAACGAGAGGCAAGTGATGAGGAATGTAAGAAGCCCAAGAAGACCGAGCACCACTTTGGGTTATTCGTGTATCGATCCGCTTTGTGTTCGCAATGTATCCAGCATTACTTGTAAAAATTAGGTAAGCTACTTTTCCTATCATAGACCTGTGTTGGCTACAACAAATTAAATAAACGCTTTGCAACCATACTCGACTAGCTCATTTCAACTCTCCGATCTGCAAGTCGTAGTCCCACGTTTCAAACGGACGGCTGAATTAGAACTAAACTCATTTGTTGTTTTTTTTTTTTTTTTTGAGATTCCTAGGCTGTAGTTGCTTGGATATTCGTTGTCTTGGGTGGCGTAATGGTAGCATGGTCTAACGGAAAGCGGACCCGGGTTTTCAAGATTTCTGATGAATACATGGTAAACTGCGTTAAGTACGACACCGCTATGCCGAAAATATAATCTGCTTGTCGAACAATTTGGAAGTTTTAGGTACTGCTTCTTCAAACTTTCCCCCCAGAATATGGCAGCTTTCGCGTTTCAGGAAGTCAAGAACTGCAGTTAGCTTTCTTTATTATTAAAACAAAAGCGTTACCTGGTTGTCTTTGAACCTTAGATTAACGAAAATTGTCCTTAAACGCGTCCATACAAGTTGATCTTGAGACAGCCCAAATATTCCACCTTCAGCGTCGAAAAAATAACGCAACTGGGTCTCTATCTTTACTATTACTTTCTCTTCGGAAATCAATCAAATACATATAAACGAAGACCTATTCCGTTATTCCATGCACTGTTATTCAGCCTACACGCCCGCGCTGATCACTCATAATGGTTTCAAAGTGAACGTGCCTGTCACTCAAGAAAGTGAGGTAATCACCTAGGGAAATCGGTTGCTTGTGTAGGCAAGGCAGCAACTACGGTTAGGAGAATTACCGTTCTGGAACGAAGATCCATCTACGAGGCTTTTTAAAAGTCGACGTTTGGAATCTTACGCTTTTGCCACTCCAGCAGGCATCGGAATATAATTTATTTATTTTTTTCTGGCAGATGTTTGTACCACTTGATTTATGAAGTACATCTGTGTTTTCCATACTACTTTCCTACCCCTTTTATTTATGGGATGCTTCTGACATCAAAGCAATTGTAGGATTCCTTAAACCGAAAGAGGAAGCCATCAAACAAAAAAAACAGAACATAGAAAAAAAAATTCAACATTACCTGAAACAGGAGAAATTTCTCTATTTATTTATTTCCGAAACAACGCCCAAGATATAGGCTGTGTTGGAGCTTTTTTTATGAAAATTTTGTAACTCTCCTCGGTAGATTAGGTATTGCTTGGAGTAGTTTTAACAAGCGGTAGTTTTCATAAAGTGGTAGCATGATCTAATGGCAAATCATATATGAGAGGAAGTCGGAAAGTAACTTTCCCAACATCATATATTTTGTATTTATTAGTACAAAAAAAAAGTATCTACTTCTCTGAGATATGACCATCCGTACACTACTTCTCAACGTCGTCACCTCGTCTGTTGAGACACTTGTCAAGCTGGGAGATCCATGCGTCGAAACCTTATCTATAAAAGTTTGGCGGTAGTCCATGAACCCACCTATTGCACACTTTTCGATAGCCCAAACGGTCATGAACAATGCCCCGTAGAAGCACACCATACATGTTCCAAAACATGGTCGCCATGATCTTCCCACTGCTGGCGGACATCTTGAATTTCTTGGCAACTTGGGACGCTGAATGCTTCTACACCATGGATTGGGCCTTTGACTCCGGAGAGTAGCGGAATATCTATGTTTCATCTCGGGTGATGATTTCTAACGGAAATCATCACCATGCTCATTGTAGCGAAGCAGATGGACGAGAACAAGCACCCATGCGGTTATTCTTCTGTTCCTCCGTCAACTGTCTGGTAACCCACCTACTACACACTTTCCGATAGCCCAAATGGTCGTGAACAATGCCCCATATCGTGCCATGCGAAAGATGTAATTTTTCTTCCAGGCGATGCAGTGTCACCTGGCGATCTTCACGTTAAGCACTCCTCAATTGCATCGACATGATCTGCTGATGTGGAAGGACGTCCTGTCCTTGGTTCAGCATGGATACCTACCACCACTGAAATCACGACAGCACGCTCGTACCTACTGCACTATCATGACGTTCGGGTAGTATACAGCTTGAAGTTCACGGTGAATTTCAATAGATGGCGTTCTTTTTGCCCACAAGAAGCGAATGACACCTCGAACTTCTTCCTTAGTACAACAGCCATTTTGAATCTGTTTAGTTCAGGAACGTAATGTCTCTGGAGCTTCAAACTGCAGCTAAAACCAGAACATGTCCAAGTTACACGCCAACAAAAAAAACATTTTCAATACATGCAGTACTTTTTAAAGTTCTTCAACAGGGAAAGATACTTTCTGACTTCCCCTTGGTGAAAGTGGCTTCTTCACAGCCACTTTCACCTCGTCTGTATCATCAAATCGTTGTACCCGGGGACTGTCCTTCATTGGGCCGAAAAAATGGAAATCGGAGTGCGCCAGATCAGGGCTGTACGGTGGATGGGAGACCACCGACCGGTCTAATTTGCTGATCGCTTTATTTGTTGCCAAAGATGAGTGTGTTCTCGCGTTGTCATGGTGAATGTGGATCCTTCTTAGATTCTTGTTCGGTCTCTTCCTCCTTATGGTTTCTCTAAGCTTCTTGGGTGGTTTAATGTACCGCTTGCTGGTCACGGTAGGGTCACATTCCAGAAAATTAAGGAGAATGACACCCCTGTCATCCCAAAATACAATCACCATGACTTTCTGTGCAGATCGTTGGCTCTTGAACTTCTTAGGCCTTGGTGAAGAGATTTGACGCCATTCCATGGATTGATTCTTCGTTTCCCGATCGTAAAGATACGCCCACGTTTCATCCCCTGTCACCAGATCGAAAAAAATAAACGAATTTTCATTGCCTTCAAACGCTTCCAGCAGATCAATGCAAACTTCCATCCTTCTCTCCTTCAAATATGCTATCAACTGCCAAAGTAACCACTTTGCACACACTTGCCGATACCCTTAGTCTTTCGCCACCTTCTGTATGGCATTGTGACCACAGTCCAGTTGTACAACAAGCTCACGGATTGTGACTCGTCTCTCCGCGCCAATCAATTCATCCACTGGCTAACGATTCGTGTCAGTGGTCGCAGATGATGGTCTCCCACTGCGTGGTTTGTCTTCAATTTTTGTTTCCCCTCCTTTGAACTTCTTCATCTATCTGTGCATATTGCTCATGCCAATGGTGTCATCTCCGTAAACATTCTGTAGTCTTCTGTGGATGTCGGACAGTCTGCACCCTTTCCTTCTTCAAGAACTCAGTGACGGCACATTGCTTCTGCTTGAAATCCATTATTTACCCCCAACGAAGAAGAAGGGTTACTATAGAAGAAGAGTTACCCTACCAACATGTGTAATTTTAACGTCCTCTGTCAATTAATAAAAATGTTATGCCCACTTTTGCATTACTTTCGGTACAACCCTAGTATAAAAGTGCGCACCCGCAGGCGATCTTCTGAAACCGTAACTCAATTCACCAACAGTATAATATCTCTTTGCAGTTATTTAACACTCCTCATGGGCGGTGTGTGGTTTAGTGGTCAGAGCAACCGCCTTCCGACCAGGTGGTCGCGGAATCGATCCCAAGTAGATTCAGTTACCCTGAACCATCGACCGTGCGCCGGATGGGAACGTCAAGTCGCCGGTCTGGGGTAACTACCGTACCCCAGTTACAAATAAGATTACCAGTTTCTTCTCCCCTCCCATGTTTGCCTCCCTGGAAGTGCTCGTTTTGACGTCATAGTATGAAATCCCAACAACGTGAAATTGTACATTTAATCTGGTACTCAGACATGTGAACCCTCTGTCGGATTTGAGCCTCAGGGTTGAATTTAATGTAACTTCGTTTCTGATACGCAACACAAAAGTCCCGTGGGACATAAGAAGTTGCGTCTAAAATGTCTCCGTGAGTATGACTCATACGAGAAATTGCTAAGTTAAAAGAGTCCTAATATCAACAGTCTCGTGCCAGAAATCTCATAATACCAAAAGGTTCCTTTTGGTTGGCGGTTTAACGATCTTCGTGTGCAACTCAATGTGCTATAAGCAGTCTCCTGTCCCTAATTTAGGATCACTGGCTCCAGGGAAGGGAGAGAGCCAATACTGTAAGACAAACACAACATCCATGCCTCACCGAGATTCGAACCTGAACCCATCACAGACGAATGGTTTCAAGACAGCACTTAGACCACTGCGCCACCGGGTGGCTCTGAAAGATCAGTCTAGTCGGCTTTTGCATTGAATATTACATAAAGCTAATGACGCTGATGACGTAGTAGTTTTTTACATCGTTACATTTTTTTATTGTTACATTTTTTTACATGTTTTCATTGTTTATTTTTTTTTCATTGGTACATTTTTTTCATTTTTTATATTATTATTTTTTGTTACATTGCTGATGACGTAGTCATTTTTGCAACTGCCTCTTCAGAGCTGCAGGGTATTGCTGACAGGAGTAAAAAAGTGGGGTTGCAAATGAACTTTCAGAAGACAACGCTGATGTACAATGCTTCAACAAGATTTATCAATTGATGGGGGAAAAGCTGCAGATAACCGATGCTTACATTTACTTTGGACAGCAGATATCAAGCAAAGGTCACATTGATGAAGAAATTAATCGACGTATAAAACTTGGTTGGAGAGCTTTTGGAAGAAACAATACGGTTTTTAAGAGAAATATGCCATTATGTCTTAAAAGAAAAGTGTTTAATCAATGCATCCTTCCAGTGTTTACATACGGAGCAGAGACGTGGATCTTAACTACAAAAAACACTCAAAGATTGCAGACAACTGAAAGAAGAAGCATGGAGAGATGCATGCTTGGGGTAGCCAGGAGAGATAAGAAGAGAAACTCATGGATAAGGAAAAAGACAAGAGTGAAAGACATCATAATAGCAAAATCCCTGAAATGGCAATGGGCTGGATATGTTGCCAGATGAACGGACTACCGATGGGCAACCAAAATTCTAGACTGGATTCCAAGGAACAGGAAAAGACCCAAAAGAAAACCGCATGGGAGATGGGTGGATGAAATTCGAAAGCTTGTGGGAATGACACGGAGACTGGCGAAAGATAAACCGTTGTTGAAGAAGCTTGGGGAGACCTTCATCCAGCAGAGGTTTGATAATGGTTGATGATATAGTATACACCGCAGTTTTTCTTGAGTCGACCTGTGCAGGTCTCTAGGCCTCACCACTAATTAGACAACGTGAAAGACAAAGTCTAAGATAAACGTAGCAAGTTTAGTACTGGACTCCTCTCCCTATTTTGTAGGAGTTCAATCCGATACTTCTGCCAACCTTCTATGCTACGATCTCTCTGGAAGATGCAAATTCCAAAAAAAAAAAAAAAAAAAAGTTAGTCGCCGTTGAAATTATTTAGTTTTTCCCGACGACTGGGTGACTAGCGATTGGAGAACCTGGTCTTAATGAGTTGTTTGGCAACAGCTCAAGAAGATCGTTGGCAACAGCCCTCCCAGAGGACGAAACGAAAATGTCGTTTACGTACCTCACTCAAAGGCTGAAAGATATTAATTAGGTTCAAAAACACTAATATTTCAAAGAATTTGAGATAACGGACTTTCCATCGCTACAAAGTATGAGTTGGAGAACGAAACACATTTGATAGAAGCATAAAATTAAATGCTCTTCTATTTTAAGATGTGTGAAATGGTTTACCAGGCTTCTATTTTTTTACCTTTTAACACTCAATAGCGCCCTCTCAGGGTCGTGCTAGCAGGGAAAGCTCGACTTTTCCCCGGAAGACAAGACCTCCCCCACTAAGAAATACAAGTTGCTGCAAATTCTCTGAACTTTTACAATTGGTGGTTTTTAAAAATTGCCTTTGTATTTCATTATTAACAAGAATACTTTACCTTGCTCTTTCGTATAAGCAATTGTACTTTATAAGCAAAAATGCTTTACCCTGTTTATTAATCGATTGCTCTTTTAATAAATGTAAATGATACAACACGAACAATGGATAGCTCGAAAGAAAGCTATTCTCGAAGTGAATCAGTAGGAACAGTTGCACCATTGATTCTTACCATGTGGGAACAGGGCTTGGTGTTAAGGGTCAAGAAAGAGAGAAACATTTGTTTGTTTGTTTCGTTTGGAGAAACGCAAAATTTTGAAGAATATTGTTAGAGAAAAAGAGAGATGTATATGCAGGTGGTGCTGCGTAGAATTCCAAAACATTGTTCAGCACTTCGTAAGCAATTATGTTGTGCTAAGCTGCTGTTCAAAAAAATTCCTGGTTGTTAATTGCCTACAAAGAAGTGTTGCTGTGGGACTTTATCTAAATATGTTCTTCTTTATAAGCAAAAATGCTTTACCCTGTTTTTACCCCACACGAGGATTTCCCTTCAGCACTATTTTCCATAGCCTGTTCTTCCAGGCTATGGAAAATGGGTGCCGGTCAAAACACCGACACCCAAAACACCGACAGGACAAAACACCGACAGGACAAAACACCGACAGGACAAAACACCGACAGGACAAAATACCGACAGGAAAAAATACCGACAGGACAAAACACCGACAGGACAAAACACCGACAGGACAAAACACCGACATCTCGTTTCTATTTTGTTTCTCCAACAGCAGTCGGCGCTGTATGTCAAGGATCAAGTAATATCAGAAAGTTTGTACGACGGCTTTTAACGGCAAAACAAAAATTTTGCGGCATTGCTGTTTTCAATTTAGAACTACCAAATTTGGTGTACAATCTCATAGTACTCCAAGTTAGACCGTAGACGGATTTTGGAAGGGGTCCGCACAAAATTTTCTTAAAATCTACAGTTTTCAGTTTAGAACCAAATTTGATATACTACCTCATGGTACACTAAGGTAGACTGTAGATGATTTTTGAAAGGGATTGGGGTCAAGGGGACCCCATACAAAATTTTCATAAATTCTGGTTTTCAATTTAGAACCACCAAATTTGGTATACTATCTCATGGTGCTCTAAGTTAGACCGTAAACCCTTTTAGGAAATGATCGGGGTCAAGGGGCCCCATACAAAATTTTCGTAAATTCTTCAGTTTTCAATTTAGAACCACCAATTTTTTTATACTACCTCATGGTACTCTAAGTTAGACCGTAAACCCTTTTTGGGAAGGGATCGGGGCCCAGGGTCAAGGGGCCCCCATACAATATTTTCGTAAATTCTACAGTTTTCAATTTAGTACCACCAAATTTGGTATACTATCTCATGGTGCTCTAAGTTAGCCCCTAGACGGTTTGATGAAGGGGTCGGGGCCCGGGTTCAAGGGGCTCCTATACAAAAATTTCGTAAAATCTACAGTTTTCAATTTAGAACCACCAAATTTGGTATACTATTTCATGGTGCTCAAAGTTAAACCGTAGACTGTTTTTGGAAGTGGTCGGGGCCCGGGGTCAAGAGGGCCCCATACAAAATTTTCGTAAATTCTACAGTTTTCAATTTAGAACCACCAAATTTGGTATACTACCTCATGGTACTCTAAGTTAGACCGTAAACCTTTTTTGGGAGGGATAGGGGCCGGGGTCGAGGGGGCCCCATGCAAAATTTTCGTGAAATGTACAGTTTTTAATTTAGAACCACCAAATTTGGTATACTATATTATGGTGCTCAAAGTTAAACCGTATACCGTTTGTGGAAGTGGTCGGGGCCCGGGGTCAAGAGGGCCCCATACAAAATTTTCGTAAAATCTACAGTTTTCAATTTAGAGCCACCAAATTTTGTATAACAGCTCATGGTACTGTAAGTTAGACCTAAACCCTTTTGGAAGGGATCGGGACCGGGGTCAAGTGGGCCCCATACAAAAATTTCGTAAAATCTAGAGTTTTCAATTTAGAACCACCAAATTTGGTACACTATCCCATGGTGCTCTAAGTTCGACCGTGGACAGTATGAGGAAGCGGTCGGGGCCTGGGGTCAAGGAGGCCCCATACAAAATTTTCATAAAATCTACAGTTTTCAATTTAGAACCACCAAATTTGGTATACTACCTCATGGTACTCTAAGTTAGCCCGGGTCAAGGGGGCCCATACAAAATTTTCGTAAAATTTACAGTTTTCAATTTAAAACCACCAAATTTGGTATAATATCTCATGGTGCACAAAGTTAAACAGTTGACCGTTTCGGAAAGTGGTCGGGGCCCGGGGTCAAGAGGGCCCCATACAAAATTTTCGTAAATTCTGCAGTTTTCAATTTAGAACCACAAAATTTGGTTTACTATGCCATGGTGCTCAAAGTTAAACCGTTGACCGTTTTGGGAAGTGGCCTGGGTTCGGGGTCTAGAGCGCCCCACACAAAATTTTCGTAAAATCTACAGTTTTCGATTTAGAACCACCAAATTTGGTATATTATCTCATGGTGCTCTAAGTTAGCACCTAGACGGTTTGAGGAAGGGTCGGGGCCCGGGCTCAAGGAGCCCCATACAAAATTTTCGTGAAATCTACAGTTTTCAATTTAAAACCACCAAATTTGGTATACTATCTCATGGTCCTCAAAGTTAAACCGTAGACAGTTTTTGGAAGTGGTCGGGGCCCGGGGTCAAGAGGGCCTCATACAAAATTTTCGTAAAATCTACAGTTTTCAATTTAGAACCACCAAATTTTGTATACCACCTCATGGTACTGTAAGTTAGACCTAAACCCTTTTGGAAGGGATCGGGGCCTGGGTCAAGGGGGCCCCATACAAAATTTTCGTAAAATCTACAGTTTTCAATTTAGAACCACAAATTTTGTATATTACCTCGTAAACCCTTTTTGGAAGGGATCGGGGCCCGGGGTCATTGGGGCTCCATACAAAATTTTCGTAAAATGAATTAAAATTTAGTGCCTAAGTAAAAGGGCAATGCTATTAACTTGGTTGATGTGCAAACGTTATGAATATGACATTGGTAGAGTAAAAATATTAAAAAGGCTTAGACCTTAGGAATTAATATTTCGTTCTTAAGTTAAAAAGCGCGATATTATTGACTTGATTTGATAGGTAAACGTTATGAATGTGACATCGGTAGAATAAAAACGGTTAAAAAGGTCTAGGCCTTGGCCTTATGAATTAATATTTCGTGTTTAAGTAAAACCACAATATTATTAACTTGATTTGATATGTAAACGTTGTGAATATGAAACCGGTAGAATAAAAACTGTTAAAAGAGCCTAGGCATAGGTCCTGTGAATTAATATTTAGTGCCTCAGTAAAAGCGCATATTAACTTGATTTGATACGTAAACGTTATGAATATGAAGTCGGCGTATTAAAAGCTGTTAAAAAGGCCAAGGTGTAGGGCCTATGAATTAATTAAGTTACAAAAAAATATTACAAGCTGGACATGTTATGTAAATACTTAACGCCTAAGTAAAAATTCAACGTTTTTAAAAAATCCCATCTTATCGTCCTTTTCTGAACACAGCGTGAGTCGTGCTGTAGTTCCGTCGAACACTGCACACCGTAGTTTAAAGAAATGTACGGAGTCCGGCTATTTATTTCGTCAAATTAAAGTACAGTTCTCGTTTGGCTTACATATTATAGAGTTCCCAATTCAATTCTCAATATAGTTCAAGAAATAGCAATCTTTATACCCCCCCCCCTTCCCCGAACTTTTATGGCCAGTTGTGAGCCGGCATGAAAATTCAGACAAACAAAAGAGCTCCTTTCCGTCGTGAGGCAGCTTGGAAAACTGCCACACATAATTCGGAAACTTGGAAAACTGCCTGACTGGAAATATGCCACACATTCAAAGTGTTCCCCAAGGGAACAACAATTTGTGGCCAGCCCCTTAGTAAAAAACATGTGGCAATTTTCCTGTGTGACACTTTGTCAATGTGTGGCAGTTTTCCACGTTGCTGAAAGATGTGTGGCGGTTTTCCTGTGTGTCAGTTTACAGTGAACCGCATTTGTGCACGACGGCCCCTTAGTGAAAACTATGGGGCAGTTTTCCTGGGTAACAGTTTTCCAATGTGTGGCATTTTTCCAAGTTGCTGAAGAATATGTGAAGCTTTTCTTGTTTGACGGTTTACCGGATATCTTATAAAACATCTGAAAGTTGCGGGAAAAATGGAAATGCCGATCCCGGCAATTCACCCCCCACATATTTGTTTTAAGCAGCGTGAAAATGGAAATCACAAGCAAGCCATGAAATCTCCCCCACATTCGAGGTTTTGAGTAAAATGCAATTTGTGCGCTATACCTGACTCAAAAAGGTGGGGGAGATTCATGTGGGGGAATTTTCCCTATGTGGGGGACTTTTTTCGTGCACCTGTATGCAACATATTGCCATTTACTGTGTCGACAAGGAAAACCGAAACATCTTACGATTAGTATGGTTTCTCAAAGTTATTTATGTTTATTTACATTTTGTAAATTTTTCTCTTGCATCACAAAGATGCAAAATCCGTTTGGCAGTTCACCAGAACATAAGGGCTCATTACGTCAGCTAAATTATGTAAAGGAACATTAGCAACGGCTCCACTGCAAAATAATTTTTGCCGAATATTTTCGTTGGTTGCCGGAAAACCGCCACACAGGAAAATTGCGACACGTTTTTCAGTAACTTGGAAAACTTCCACACAGGAAAATTGCCACATGTTTTTCATTAAGGGGCGGGGCACCAATTGCCGTTCCTCCGAGGGAAACTTTGAATGTTCAAGGGGGGGGTATAAAGATTGCCGTTTGTTGGCCTATATGATGGAGAATTGGATTGGGGACTCGAAACAAATTTCGAGAAAACTTTCTATGTAAGACAAGCGAGAAATGTACTTTAATTTGAAGAAATAAATTGCCGTGACTTAGTACATTTCCTAAAACTACAGTGCCCCCCTCCCCTGCTGGTGGCGCAGGCATATGACCAATCGTCCAAGTAGGTCCGGATTCGAATCCCAGTGAGTCATGGATGTTGTGTTTGTCTTATGCAGAAGCGCCGACTATGGAGGCGCAAGGCGAATCTTGCCCCCTCAATAATTTTACTGGAAGAGAAGTGCCCACCTAGTGTCTTTCATTCTGTTCAACTAAATAATCGCTTGGTTCTAATAAAGTAGACCAAGCTCCATTTATGAGGCCAAAACTCTTTATTTCCAAGAAAATAATAAATAGCAAAATAAGTAAAAACGTTTTTTACATATTCAGTATTGCTCATTTGATAGGAAACTTGCTTGCCATCCCCGTATTGTGTTTGATATGTTCTCGCGATGTGTGGGAAATGTTTAAAACAATTATCATAAATAAAATAAATAAAAATACAGAAACGGATAACCTCTTGCGCCTTTATTTCTCAATTTATTTTTTGTGCTTCTCGTTCTTTGTTCGAGTAACCTCACTAATTTCTCACTTTTTTTTTACAAATGTTTGGAAATAAAGCATTTCTGGATATTTCTATAAAATCACAGGCTCAATTTTATTTTTAAATAAAAGAATATTTCTGTTTCCTTGTGCATTTACTAATGAACAATTACAATTGTGTTTTAAAATATAGGACGTCTGAGCTTTCGGAAAGGTGGCGACATACCAGGGCTATAGAAAAAGAAGGGCTGGGTCGTTCCTTTGTTTTAAGATTAGTATTCTAAGCTTCTGCAAAGAACGGTTCATGGGGGCTGTGACGTCATAGCGAGAACCAGAGACGTGCCAAGTAGCCAAATTTCAAGGGTAGGCAAGAATCCCAAATAAAATTTTACGTTTAATAAATTAATAACAGAGACATGGCAAAAGCTATAAAAACGCTTTACTGTGAAAAATGGAAATGCTACGTGGCACGTTGATTTTTTTTGTAAAAATTTACTTCATTATATAATTCAATAGAAAACGACTTAAAATCAGAGCAAAATGATTTATTCTTTTGTTCACTAACGGATACCACGGGCAAAGGACTAACATTTTATTTTCAATTTTTTTTTTTTTGAATTTTGAAGATTTCAGCTTTCATGATATACGTGGCCAGGTCCAATATGATGGAATAAATGGGGGCCAGTATGAAGGAAAAACACAATGGACTTAAAAAGAACATAATTTTTTTTTGATTGGAGGTTTAACGACTACCGTAAGCAACTCAATGGGCTATAAGCAGTCGCCCGTCCCTAATTTAGGGTCACTGGTTCCAGGGAAGGGAGAGAGCCAATGCCGTAAGACAAACACAACATACATGCCTCACCGGGATTCGTACCCGGGTCCCTTACGGACGAATGATCAGAGGCCATCGCTTAGACCACTGCGCCACCGGGGCGCCCATAATTTTTGGACAATCACTTAGGCATTTTATGTACGTTTAAAAGCATCAACATGTCTTGCTATATAAACGTTATGAACATGAGTACAGGTGACTAAGAATTGTTGAAACTGCCCAGGTCCCCGCGATTAAAAAATACGAAATTAAAAACGTAACCTATGTAGCTGAGAAAAATCTGCAAAACCGAGGTAATTTATATCTCAAACTAGCAGGGGTACCCGGTATTTCCCGGGTAAATATTACTATTCGTGGAAACACCAAGCTCACCTGGTGAAAGTTAATATATTAAAAAGGTATTCCTGTAATTTTCCAGTAAATTTATTTTAATTCATTTAGGTTATTGCTTTTTGATAAACTCTACTTTTAGTTTATCAATTGGAAGCAAAAATGTAAAGAGTTTCAGGATTGCCAACCCTTGAGCACGCAACGTTAAGTTGTCCATGTGAAAAGCAGGGTTCTTCCAAATTAATGCCCGCCAATGCCAGTGTCTGGCTGACGCAGTAGTATTTCTGCAAAAAAAAAAAAAAAAAAAAAAAATAGGAGCAGGGATGGCTGAAATTGTGAAAAAAAAATTGATTTACTTAATTTACTTATACGAAACAAAAAAGAAAGGAAATGGAGTGGAAATATTTACCTTCGAAAAGACATCTATAGAAGAGCCAGTGCACTGGCGTGCGCTTCTGAAAATCCAGCGACACTGAAATGCAATGTACCTATGACACGTCGAGTGCATGTGACTTGACATTGGCATTGATCATCCTTTTTGTTTACCATTTTGAATATCTGGAACTCTCTTTTACATTACATTGTATTTCTGCCTGATGAAGCAGTCCGTTGGTGGTGAAAACTAACGTTTACTCATTTGTGTTTTTAATACACCATTAAATAGATATTTTCTCACTCTGTTGTTATCTACGGTCTCCAACTTAGACCGTACATCGGATATTGGAGTGCTAAATTGCGTTGAAGTTCTTAAAAGTACAAAATGGAACTCTTTACGAAAATTTTGTATGGTCCCCCTTCACGCCGGGCCCGACACCTTCCAAAAACCGTCTACGGTAAAACTCAGAGTACCATGATATAGTATACCAAATTCGGTGGTTCTAAACTGAAAACTGTAGATTGTATGGAAAAGTTTGGGTGGGCGCCCTGTGACCCCGGGCTCCGACCAATACAAGGCTCCAACTCCTTCCCAAAACCATCTACTGTGTAAGTTAGGGCACCATGAGATAGTATATAAAATTTGGCGGTTCTAAGTTGAAAACGGTAGATTTTACGGAAATTTTGTATGGGCCCCCTTGACAACGGGCCCCGACGACCCCTTCCCCAAACCGTCTAGGGGCTAACTCGGAGTACCATGAGATAACCAAATTTGGTGTTTCTAAATTAAAAACTGTAGATTTTACGAAAATTTCGTTTGGGGTCCCCTTGACCCCGGGCCCCGACCACTTCCAAAAATTCTCTACGATTTAACTTTGAGCACCATGAGATAGTATACCAATTTTGGTGGTTCTAAATTGAAAACTGTAAATTTTACGAAAATTTTGTATGGGACCCCTTGACTCCGGGCCCCGATCCCTTCCAAAAAGGGTTTACGGTCTAACTTAGAGTACCATGAGGTAGTATAAAAAATTTGTTGGTTCTAAATTGAAAACTGTAGAATTTACGAAAATTTTATGAGGGGCCCCCTTGACCCCGATCCCTTCCAAAAAAGAGTTTACGGTCTAACTTGCAGTACCATGAGGTAGTATACGAAATTTGGTGGTTCAAAAGTGAAAACTGTAAATTTTACGAAAAATTTTTATGGGGTCCTCTTGACCCCGGGCCCCAACCACTTCCCAAAATGGTCAACGGTTTAACTTTGAGCACCATGGATACTAAACCAAATTTGGTGGTTCTAAATTGGAAACTGTAGATTTTACTAAAATTTTGTATGGGCCCACTTGACCCCGGGACCCGACCCCTTCCAAGAACTGTCTACGGTCTAACGTACAGTACCACGAGGTAGTATGCGAAATTTGGTGGTTCTAAATTGAAAACTGTAGATTTTACGAAAATTTTGTACGGGGCCCTCTTGAATTCGGGCCTCGACCACTTCCCAAAACGGTCAACGGTTTAACTTTGAGCACCATGGGATAGTAAACTAAATTTGATGGTTCTAAATTGGAAACTGTTGATTTTACTAAAATTTTGTATGGGCCCACTTTACCCCGGGCCCCGACCACTTCCAAAAACGGTCAACGGTTTAACTTTCAGCACCATCACACAGTATACCAAATTTGGTGGTTCTAAACCGAAAACTGTAGATTTTACAAAAATTTTGTATGGGCCTCCCCCTTGATCCCGGGCCCCGATCCATTCCAAAAAGGGTTTACGGTCTAACTAAAAGTACCATGAGGTAGTATACCAAATTTGGTGGTTCTAAATTAAAAACTGTAGATTTTACGAAAATTTTGTATGGGCCCCCTTGACAACGGGCCCCGATGACCCGTTCCCAAACTGTCCAGGGGCTAACTCGGATTACCATGAGATAACCAAATTTGTGGTTCTAAATTAAAAACTGTAGATTTTACCAAAATTTCGTATTGGCCCCCTTGACTCCGGGCCCCGATCACTTCCAAAAACTGTCTACGGTTTAACTTTGAGTACCATGAGATAGTATACCAAATTTGGTGGTTCTAAATTGAAATCTGAAAATTTTACGAAAATTTTGTATGGGACCGCCTTGACTCCTGGCCCCGATCCCTTCCAAAAAGGGTTTACGGTCTAACTTAGAGTACCATGAGGTAGTATACGAAATTTGGTGGTTCTAAATTGAAAACTGTAGAATTTACGAAAATTTTGTGCGGGGCCCCCCTTGACCCCTATCCCTTCCAAAAAGAGTTCACGGTCTAACTAACAGTACCATGAGGTAGTATACGAAATTTGGTGGTTCAAAATTGAAAACTGTAGATTTTACGAAAATTTTGTATGGGGCCCTCTTGACTCCGGGCCCCGACCACTTCCCAAAATGGTCAATGGTTTAACTTTGAGTATCATGAGATAGTATACCAAAATTGGTGGTTCTAAATTGGAAACTGTAGATTTTACTAAAATTTTGTATGGGCCCACTTGATCCCGGGCCCCGACCCCTTCCAAAAACTGTCTACGGCTAACTTAGAGCACCACGAGATATTATACCAAATTTGGTGGTTCTAAATTGAAAACTGTAGAATTTACGAAAATTTTGTATGGGGCCCTCTTGACCCCGGGCCCCGACCACTTTCCAAAACGGTCAACTGTTTAACTTTGTGCACCATGAGATATTATACCAAATTTGGTGGTTCTAAATTGAAAACTGTAAATTTTACGAAAATTTTGTATGGGCCCCCTTGACCCGGGCCTCGATCCATTCCAAAAAAGTGTTTACGGTCTAACTTAGAGTACCATGAGGTAGTATACCAAATTTGGTGGTTCTAAATTGAAAACTGTCGATTTGTATAGCGGACATACAAACAAACAATTTTAAATATACAGGAAAAACTGAAATTTTTATATAGCTCCTTACTGCAGTTTTAACAAAGGAAATTTTGCATTGGTACTGTAGCGCCGACTATTGTCAAAGAAGTACGATACAAGGCTTGAAGTTTAAAACTGTTGAAGTAAAATGTTGACAGTTTGCCGGTGTTTTGTCCTGTCGGTGTTTTGTCCAGTCGGTGTTTTGTCCTGTCGGTGTTTTGTCCAGTCGGTGTTTTGTCCTGTCGGTGTTTTGTCCTGTCGGTGTTTTGGCTTGTCGGTGTTTTGTCCTGTCGGTGTTTTGGTTGTCGGTGTTTTGGGTGTCGGTGTTTCGGGTGTCGGTGTTTTGTCCTGTCGGTGTTTTGGGTGTCGGTGTTTTGACCCAGACCCATGGAAAATAGTGCTGAAGGGAAATCCTCGTGTGTGCGAGAGAAATAGCTTTCATCTTTTTTTCCTGCTCATCGCTTTGTAGTCAGGTGTAGTGGTTTCACGATGCTTGTGAAGGAGAAAATAACTTTGTTGGAGGGGCTCTTAGTTTTTGAGTTGAGAAGAGAAAAAGAGTTTGGCTACTGACCACGGTGACAAAACCATACCTCCGAGCACCAGCGAAAGAGAATGAGCGACTGAAGATGAAGAAAAAGTGGAACGGAAGAAGGGCGGAAGAAAGAGTTGAAATACATCACAAACTTCTTGATGCCATTGTGGGGATCCAAGGAAAGCAACCAGAATTATAAACTAAAAAAAATAGCTTTTTTATGCTATTTGGAGTTATTTTGCCTCCAACGATGAGGAATCTGTAACTTAACAACCATTAAGTAAATTCAGAGAATGTGATTTATTTATTTTTTATATTTCAAGACAGTCTATTTTTCTTTCTCCCCGTTTTTTCTTTTTTCTTTTTTTTTTTTTTTTTTTTTCATATTTTATATTTTATTGCTTTTAATTTTTGGCATGGAGAAAGTATTCGTTAGTGAGGTCAATTTACAAAACGAGCAGAAAAAAACAAAGCAAAACTTGCATCTGTATTCGTGGGAAAATATAGTTTGCAATTGAAGTCTGAGCCCCCCCCCCCTCAATTGTTCTGCAAAGCAACCCTAGTTCTGACAACTAGCTACGGCGTTGGAAAACATAGAAATGATATCTCGAGGTATTAAAGCCTTATTTCGGGGGTTGGGAGAGCAGTTTTAATGGTTCACAAATTGTGAACAGTTATATTTTGTACGGGCAGCCCTAAAATACAATGTGTTTCACCGCATAGGACCGCTTCTGACTATTATGCGGCTCCTGTGCTGATAACTAGATCTTGCTAGAATGACGAGATTAAAAACAACAAGTTAATAAAATCACGCAATGCGTTGATTATGATCGCTTTTCAACATGCCAGAAATCATTATTCAAGTTATGACGATAATGGCTGTGGAATAAATCTCGCTCCTGTGCCCTGACCTTTGACCCCATTTCGATGATATTCAACCGAACCGGTTCAGTATACCTCCGGAACAACAGGATTATCACAATGGAAGCATTTTTAATCAAGTTTTGAGGATAATGGCTGTGGAATAAATCTTGCTCCTGTTCCCTGACCTTTGACCCCATTTCGATTATATTCAACAGAACAGGTTCAGTATACCTCCGGAACAACATGATAAAGTTTTGTCGCAATAGAAGCATTTTTAGTCAAGTTATGAGGATAATGGCTGTGGAATAAATCTCGCTCCTGTGCCCTGACCTTTGACCCCATTACAATGATATTCAGCAGAATCTGTTCAGTATACCTCCGGAACAACATGATTATCACAATGGAAGCATTTTTAATCAAGTTTTGAGGATAATGGCTGTGGAATAAATCTTGCTCCTGTTCCCTGACCTTTGACCCCATTTCGATTATATTCAACAGAACAGGTTCAGTATACCTCCGGAACAACATGATAAAGTTTTGTCGCAATAGAAGCATTTTTAGTCAAGTTATGAGGATAATGGCTGTGGAATAAATCTCGCTCCTGTGCCCTGACCTTTGACCCCATTACAATGATATTCAGCAGAATCTGTTCAGTATACCTCCGGAACAACATGATTATCACAATGGAAGCATTTTTAATCAAGTTTTGAGGATAATGGCTGTGGAATAAATCTTGCTCCTTTGCCCTCACCTTCGATCCCATTTCTATGATATTAAACAGAACCGGTTCAGTATTCCTCCGGAACAACATGATAAAGTTTTGTCGCAATAGAAGCATTTTTAGTCAAGTTATAAGGGAAATGGCTCTGTAATAAATCTTGCTTGTGTGCCCTGACCTTTGACCCCGTTTCGATGATATTAAACAGAACCGGTTCAGTATACCTCCGGAACAACATGATAAAGTTTTGTCGCAATAGAAGCATTTTTAGTCAAGTTATGAGGGTAATGGCTGTGGAATCAATCTTGCTCCTGTGCCCTGATCTTGGAGCCCATTTCGATGATATTCAACAGAACCAGTTCAGTGTACCTCCAGGACAACATGATAAAGTTTTGTTGCAATCGAAACATTTTTACATAAGTTCTGACGCATAAGGGCGATGGCATGAATACTGCTTCTATGTCCTGACCTTTGACCCCATTTTGCCCATTTTCAATAGGGTTCGTCCCCAGGTGGTCCTCTACCACATACTAAATTTCATCGAAATCGGACCACTTTTACGTGAGTTATCGTCTGGACAGTCAGACGGACCAAGTTGGAGCGTTTACGCTTCTTCAACCTATACGGTTTGAAAGCGTAAAAAGGTTATCCAAGTTTCGCGACTGTGAATAAAGTAAGCCATAACCAGATAGTAAGGTTAATGCTCCGCACATGGGCCACAAGAATCATAAGTCAGAAAAATCCCCAACTGTGGGCTGTATTTCTAAGAGTATGGCGTTGGGCCACAAGAATCATTAAGTCCAAAAAATCTCCCAAATGTGGTCTGTTTTTCTACGAGTGTTGCGTTCTTTTCAAATAAAGAAGACGGTTTCTTTTAATATACAAAAATATTTCTAATTATTCTCTGCAGCCTAATTTGAAAAATTTAACACAACGAAAAACATTTATTACAACACAATCTGCCAACTACACCTCAGGAAATATCTGTTGTCTCACTCTCTTCTTCTCTCTGCTCATTTTCCCATTGGTCAGGTAGAGCGATTCCATATTCTCTAAACATGGAGGCAGGTGGGGAGATCAGATCAGATCATATGTAGAGGATTTTAGGAAGGGAGTATCTGACCCCAGGTCTTAAACAACCCATAGAAATAGGAAGCTAGGAGATTTCGGCTAGAGTACACGATAGGAAAGTCACACGGAGGCAAAGTAGAAAGGGGGAGGAAGGCGCCCTTATTTATTACCGGGGGGCCAGTACCCGGGGTCCGACGGCTTAACGTGCCCATCCGACGCACGGCGGATATTTAGTGGATCGAGCGTTCGTACCTGGCTGGGATCGAACCTGAGGTCATTTCCGTGGCAGTCACGAACGTTGCCCACTAGGCCACCCGCGGCCCGGTAGGTGGGGAGAAATACGGCTTATATATATATACACACACACACACACACACAACGGCCATTCCATAAAAACTGAGAGTAAAATCACACAAAATGAAGAAATATAGGTACAGCACAATGTATATATTATTGTTTCTCAAAGTATCATCCCTCGGATGATTATGCAACGGTCCTATCGTTCGGTCCACTTCTCAAAACATGTGGCGAAAGCATTTTGTGGAAGCTGCTTTAGCAACCCCTGTATAGCTTGAATAACGTCAGCCTGTATGTCTCCAGACACTTGTTGCGCGCTTCGTGAGGGAGTTGAAGTAGTGAACCCATGTTTCATCGGCAGTTATTACTGTGTTTAAAATGTTTGGATCCTTTGCAATCATTTGTTTCCACTCATAACACACCTGAACTCTGGCTAACAATATTGTTCTCTCGTCAGGTGGCGAAGTACCCACTTGGAACACACGATGCTGCAGTAAATTGTCACGTAGAATGCGGAATGCCGATTTTTTTAATATTAGTTGACGCCGCTATGTCTTCACACGTCATTCGTCTATCTTCTTGCAGGATTGCCCCAACAGTGTTAACAAGACACTCCGTAACAACACTTTCAGGTCGACCAGGCCTAGGAGCGAGTTCTGCCGACAAACGCCCTCTTTTGAAATCATGGTGCCATCTAAAAATCGTTGACTCACCCAAACATTTGTCTTCGTAAGCTTTTATCAATAAATTAACTGTTTCTGGAGCCGTTTTACCCAAACGATAGCAAAATTTTATCGCACAACGTATTTCACTTTTTAACTCTGAATCACTCACCTCCATAGATGTATGGCAAAATGCAGACGTGCCTTAAACAACTGCGCAATAACAAAACCAGAATCGTCTGCCACGGCTAATAACTGTTGCCATAGATACTTCCTTAATTCAGTTAGTCGTTTGCGTGGTTATTTTTCCCTTTCGCACTGTTGCCAACCCCCAAAAAATTACTTTCAGTTTTTATGGAATTTGTATATGTTACCTGCAATGTATGAAAACCAGGCATTCTATAGAATGTATAGAATGCCTGGCGTTTTTAGGCAAAGTATGAAATTGTTAATATTTCACACATTTCCTAGGCATTCTATAAAATGCCTAAACAGAAACCGGCAAAGTATAAAATAGTCTCGCTAATGATGGTTCTAATATGACGTGGCAAGGCACGTGACTTTTAACGCTCGTGTAAGACGGAGAATTCGCCATTTGCATTTCAGTCTTTGTTCGGAAGTCAAGTATAAAATACTCCCGCTAATGATGTTTCTAATGTGACGCGGCAAGGTAATTGAATTTCAACGCTCGCGTAAGACGAAGAATTCACCATTTGCATTTCAGTCTTTGTTCGGAAGTATAAAACATTATGTGCTTTTGTGTAAAAAAAGGAATGAAGTGCAATTCAAAATGTCATACAAGCCTTCCTTGTTGCAACAAGTAGGTTAGAAAGTTTTGTATTTTATTTCATATTTTCTGTTTTCATTCTTTTTCATATACGTCTTTTCAATAAAAGCCTTTTCATGAAACTCTTTTAACACTTTGCCTAAATAGCATTAGTCATTCTATAGAATGCCTAGGCATTCTATACAATGCCTAGGTAAAGTATATATAATATTTGAAAATTTTATACTTTGCCTAAAAACTCCAGACATTCTATACATTGTCAAGGCATTCTGTAGAATGCCTGGTTTTCATATGCACTGATGGAAAAAAAATCCCAACACCACGAAAAAATAGTTGTAGAGGAATGAAATGGCGGTAATACATTTGTATAGGTAACATATTTAATCGATTAAGGTTTCAAGATAACAGCTTAATGTAAGCGTGAGAAGAGTCATTTAAAATGTGAAATGCTGGTACATTAATAACCGGTGTAACCGCCAGAATGTTGAATGCAAGCACACAAACGTTCATGCATTGTGTCGTACAGGTGCTGGATGTCAGTTTGTGGGATGGAGTTCCATGCCTGTCGCACTTGGTCGGTCAATACAGGGACGGTTAATGCTGGTTGGGGGTGACGCTGGAGTTGTGGTCCAATGATGTCCCATACGTGCTCGATTGGTGAAAGATCTGGTGATTTAGCAGGCCACGGCAACATGTCGACACTCTGTAGAGCATGTTGGGTTACAACAGCGGTATGCGGGCGTACGTTATCCTGTTGGAAAACACCCCCTGGAATGCTGTTCATGAATGGCAGCACAACAGGTTGAATCATCAGACCGACGTACAACTGTGCCGTCAGGGTGCGTGGGACAACCACGAGAGTGCTCCTGCTGTCATAGGAAATTGCTCCCCAGACCATAACTCCAGGTGTAGGTCCAGTGTGTCTCGGCTGCAGACAGGTTGGTTGCAGGCGCTCACCTGGCCTCCTTCTAACCAACACACGGCCATCACTGGCACCCAGGCAGAACCGGCTTTCATCAGAAAACACAACAGATCTCCACTCCGTCCTCCAATGAGCTCTAGCTTGACACCAATGATGTCGCAAACGGCAGTGGTTTGGAGTAAGTGGAATGCACGCTACAGGGCGTCTGGCTCGGAGCTGTCCTTCAAGTAACCGATTTGTAACAGTTCGTTGTGTCACTGTGGTGGCAACTGCAGCTCGAATTGCTGCCGCAGATGTAGTACGATGCGCCACGGCCATACGCCGTACACGGCGGTCTTCTCTCTCAGTAGTGCCACGTGGCTGGCCGGAACCCGGTCTTCTTGAGGCAGTACCTTCCCTTGACCACCGCTGCCAACAATCATGCACAGTGGCTACATTCCTTCCGAGTCGTTCTGCAATATTGCGGAAAGGAAATCCACCTTCTCGTAGTCCTATTACACGACCTCGTTCAAACTCCGTGAGCTGTTGATAATGGCTTCTTCGTCTTCTTAAAGACATTCTTGACTAACATCAACCCACTACGTCGAATCTCAACGATAACTAACGCTCACGAACGTTACAGCGCGTATTTACAGCAAACCTGCTTTGCATGTTCCGAGGGGCGCTACTAGCGCCACACGTATGCGCCGAGCGCGAAATTTGCATAGACGTCATCTTACAGATGTACTCTCACCGCCTACCAACTGTCGTTTATCTAACACAACCTCTTCTTGGTGTTGGGATTTTTTTTCGTCAGCGTATATAACGGCCTTTGTGTGTGTGCGTGTGTGTGTGTGTGCGCGCGCGCTAGGGGCCATTTCAATCGCTGGAATGCCGACACCCATTTTCTCCTCCAGCTAAAAAAATCAAATTTCTGTCAGTATAGTGAATGCTCACTGTGTTCTGGGACTACAGAGATATTATGGATGAGTGTGTATTATTTTTGCATTTTATATTGTAAAGCGTTTAGCCTTGTTACATGGTGATTGTATGGTTAAAAATTGACAAATTGTCTTACTTATGTTGGCTAACTGGTGTGCTATATATTCTTGTGTAATTAATATTAGATTATGTGATATAGTGTTCGTTCTTTTCGGTGTAGTATTGTGAATTTGTGCAGCAAAAGTGTTCTAATAAATAAATAAATAAAATAAATAAATAAATAAAATGTTATTACTCGAGAATAGGATGCTGAATGAGAAATTCATTCTGCTGGTGACGTCACAGGGGGTCGCGGTGATCGCTCCCGAAGCAGGTTTAGTGTCTTAAATTTGAAAAAAAAAAAAATGTTTTGTGATCTCAGAAATCTAGAAATATTAAGTACGTTGTCTCAGAAGGTCGTTTCCTAAGTTCGAAACAACCTATTGCAAAACAAGGGCAGAACGTAAGGTACAGTTTAAGAAGATCTCGGCGTTAAAAGTGAAAATGATGTGTCATCGGGACCAGTCGCCATGATAAGGGGCAACTGTTTATTAGAAAAAAGGGAACATCTCAAGAAATGTAATTCACTTTCAGTTTGAACATCAAAGTTGTTCCCATCTACATACGGTGATGCGCATCTGTTCTTCATTATCCATGTGATTTAAAACATTGTTCTATGCTGGTGATTTTTGTATAGCGAAAATTTTAAGCAAACTAAGTGCTCCACAAGTGAAAATTTGTGATTGGTTTCCGAGATTTAGAAAATCATTAAATGTTAATTTATTTTCTTACTGAATATGATCTAGAAAATCATTTATGTTATTAATTTCCGTGCTGATATAATCTAAAAAAATATTTTATGTAATCAATTTCCTTACTGGTATGAACTAAAACATTATTTGATATCATTACTGATGTTATTTCCTTACTGATATGATCTATTACTGATCTGATACTGACATTATTACTGATAATATTTCCTTACTGATATGATCTAGAAAGTATTTTAATATTTTTAATTCCTTTACTGAGATGGCAGTGTTATATGAACGAAAGTTGTACGGAAATTGCACTGTCTACCTACGAGTACGACGCGTGCTTCAAATTGCATTGTCTACCTGCCAGGCGTGCTTCAAATTTCACTGTCTACTTACGAGGCGTGTTCAAAGTAAGTAATGTCTCCGCGCGGGTGTCTCACGCAAGACTTGTTGCCTAGCAACCAATTAAATTGCAAACGATTCTTTGAGTCATTAGCGTCATTTTACTGCGTAATAGAGCTCCGTACATATATTTGTTCGTATTCAGTTGTGTTCAAGATGGATTATTCTTTTTCAACTGCGTCAACGGCGGAGAAGACATGGGGTTCGATCCCAGGCAGGTACGAACGCTCGAACCACTAAATACCCGCCGTGCGTCGGATGGGCACGTTAAGCCGTTGGGCCCCGGGTACTGGCCAACCAGTAATAAATAAGTGAGGCTTCCTCCCCCTTTCTGCCTCGCTTCCGTGTCAATTTCCTATCGGGCACTCTAACCCAAATCTCCTAGCTTCCTATTTCTAAGGGTTGTTTAAAACCTGGGATCAGACACTCTCTTCCTAAAATCTTCTACATCTGATGCGATCTGATGATCAACTGCGTCAACGGGTGTCAAACAACGGTCAGTTAGTTTTTAACTCATGAAAATGTACCTCCCAAAGAAATTCACGCTAGATTAGTGGCAGTTTATGGTTCTTGAACTTCGCACATAAGCACTGTTTGTCGTTGGGTAAGAAAATCGGAGGACACTGCAGGGGTGTTGGCCGTAAAGGATCAACCGCGGAGTGGGAGGCCCGCAATAGCAACTTACGATTTGAACAGGCAAAAAGTCGATGAACTCATCAGGGAAAATCGAAGAAGAACTCAACGAACCATAGAAGGTAATCTGAACATTAATTTAGGTAGTGTCAATGATATCGTTAAAGTTTTAGGAAACAAGGTGTGTGCTCGTTGGGTACCGCGTCACCTAAAGATTGAAATGAAGAAATCAAGACTTGAAACATGCGAAAAGTTGCTTACTCGCTATGAAAAATATGGAAGTGATTTTCTACAAAGCATTGTGACTGGTGATGAGAGTTGGATTCGCCATAATGACTCAGAAATGAAAAATCAATCGCTGGAATACCGACACCCATCTTCTCCTTGAGCTAAAAAAATCAAAACTCAAATTTCTGCTAGTAAGCGCATGCTCACTGTGTTCTGGGACTACATAGACATTATACACCAGTAGTACATAGTCAAACGTAGGACTATCAACTCTGATAGGTGCGTGCGCACAAGTGGCGTATCTTGTGTCCGAGACCTGGGCTCCCCCCCCCCCCCCTAGTACTGTTTTTTTTAATTGCGAAGTTTAATTTTTTATTGATTGCTAAGTAACAGAAGTAACTTTTTTTCTAAATTTTAGGTACATGTCATTGCTAACATGAAACCAAATATTTATGAGGATTAGGATTTGAACACTTATTTGTACATGAACTCCATTCTTCTTCTGAATACTTTATTTGTATATGAACTCCATTCTTCTTCCCGTTCGTGTGAATTTGAGTACTACGTTTTCATAAAATGTTTTTTCCGAGTACTTTTTCATAGTTAAAAATAATGTTTTTCTCTATTGACCAAACAGCCAAGTTTTTCGAATGTGCATGTCCTTGTGTGGCTCTAAGATATATCTTGATTCTTTTTAATGCTGAAAAACTTCTTTCGGCAGTTGCAGTTGTTGATGGAAAGTTTAATATTAGGTCTGCTAATTTGTACACCTCAGTAAGCACTATGTCCAATTTATTCAACTTTATGTAACACGTAATGTCTCTTACTGATTTGTTTTTGTATTCATAAAAGGAATAAAACACCTTCAGTTCATTTTTTAGTCGAGCTGTATCAAAATTTGAAGCATAGAGTTTTTTAAGCTCTGATAGTAGATGTTCAGGGAAGCTTTCAGAAAATTTATCAAAACAGTTCGAATCCAACAAAGCCACGAATTTAAGATGTACCTAATATCTCTGATTTTAATTCATTGACACTTCACAAAAACTGAAAGAACTCTATCGAAATACTCTTATGGGCGGGAGTATGCGAGTGACTGAGATAGTCTGTCTTCGTTTTTCTGAGCGAACCGTTTCCCAAAGCAATGGCCCATTCCCCTCTACCAGCTGATTCATGTTGCCGTGGAAATGCTGGCAGGCGATTGTATGGAAGGTTTTCGCATCAGAAGTTGCTTGCGTTATGCCGTTGGTTTTCGCTCGCCAGACTGAGTCAAAGAAGCGAATTCGCGCGCGTTTTTTTTCGCAGCGAAAGCATCGACATATTTTAATACCGTTGATAATTGACTTTTATTTGTGTATATTTAATTCAGTTTTATTTGTGCATTCTCTGGGCTTCGCAGCTAGCCTCGAATATACACCACTGATGCGTGCGTGAGAAAAAAAAAAAAAAAAAAGGCAATGATTCTGCAACACGACTACGCTAAACCCCACGCCAGTGCTTTCACTTCAGAGGCCATACAGTAAATCGGGTTTGAAGTTCTTGAACAACCTAATTACAGCACAGATTTGGTGTCATCCGATTTCTGGTTATTTTCTGCTCTCAAGAGACAGATCTGAAAGGAATTCAGTTCACCTGAGATGAAGATGTTCAAGTCGCTAGGAGGAAATGTTTGAGAGAACAACCTGAAGATTTTTACAGTGACGGGTTTAAAAACTTGTTAAACGTTGGTGTATCTGCATCGAGCATGAGAGGGACTATGTAAAAAAATAAATATATGAATTATATACATATAAAGTAGAGCTTTGTTCTTGTTTTGTTTTTGTTTTTTCTTGTTTTGTTACGCATGTATTTTCCTTGCCGCTGGGCTTGTACGTGTATATAAATATGAAGGCATTACTGAACAGCCTCTGTATAATAAGAAAAGATGGGTGTGTGCGTCCATCTCGATAATAGGTACAGGGCTGAATCAGATACTTTTACGATAGTTATTACATTCGCTCTGCGGATGATTACACACCTCTCAAGGGATGAGCTTCTAAATGTTGTCTCAGCACGTCTTGATTGTTAGAATGATTGCCAAACATTTTAGCACGTTAAAAAAAAAAAAAAAAGATGGTGCTTATGTTATCGGTTTGCACGTCCCTCTGTCTGTCTTTCTGTGGACGCCATATCTCTGCAACTATTTTTCCGATTTGAAAAATTCTTTTTGCATTGCAAAACTTGCAAAACTTGAAATGTGCGAATGATGATCCTTCATTTCGTTTTTTTTTTTTTTTTTTTAATTTTTTTTGACGATGAACAATTTCGCCAATAAATGCAGATGATATCGAATTCAAAATACACAAAATACATTTTATTCCATATACTTGCTCCTAAACATGCCGATTGAAGAAATTTTATTTTTATCTTTAGATTCCGTTTATGTCGAAGCGTATTTTAGGTATAGTAACTTTTTCAAGTTACGCATGTATTTTCCGCTAGGGAGCTTAAAAGTAAATTGCCTTTTCTTCAATATCTAGTTCTAAAACTCCAATCTGAATTTTTTTTTCTTCAGCTGATACAGCTCCTGATGGGAAATTGGAAAATATTTCGTATATAATTTCTAATTTTTGGTAAAGAATAGTGTTAGTTTCTGCTTCTGAGGAATTTGCAGCAAAATCTGAGCTTCTAAAATCTCGATTGAAAAAAATTCATTTGTGAACCCATACTACTCACGTCGATAGACCTTTTTGGAATATTTTCTTCTTAAAATAATGCATGATTTCTCCGTCAGGGGGCGTAGATGTATATTTATTTTTGCTAATATCTCTACTTCGAATAGTCCGATTTGAAAAATTCCTTCTTTGTTGAATAACGTTTCCGGTGCGAAATGTTTTTCATATAATTTCAAAATTTTCAAGTAATTAATAGACTTTTTGCTAGGGGGCGTTAAGGTACATTGCGTTTTCTCCGATATTTCTGTTTCTAAAACTCCGATTTAAAAAATTCTTCCTGTATGTCATACAGCTCCTGATGGGAAATATTTCCCATATAATTTCTAATATTTGGTAAAAGAATGCTGTGACAACCAGGCATGGGGCATAAGTGTTAATTTCTGCTTCTAATATATTTGCAGCAAAATCTGAGCTCCTGAAAACTGGACTGAAAAAAATCGTTGCTGGGCCAATACCTCTCCTTTTGAGAATCTTTCTTCTTAAAATAATGCATCTTCCCCTCCAGGGGGCGTAGATGCATGTCTTATATTAATTTTGTCGATATCTCTGCTTCTAAGAGTCAAATTTGAAATATTCTTTCCCTGTTGGAGAGCATTTCCGCTGCAAAATGTTTCTCATAAACGTTTCTCTTTTCTTAACGTACAAGTCTGCCACCAGAGGGCGTAAGCTCACGATTCCGTTCACAGCAATATCTGCGGGATTAAAAACCCGATTTAAAAATTTCTTTCTTGGGTCAAATGCTGCTGTTTTCCATACCGGTTCCAGTGACCTTGAATAGCTGTAATAAATTTGCTTCGCGTCCGAATGGATTCAAAAGACGTGCTCATTACACCCGAAAATTTGGTGTCATCTATTTTGTTTGATTTGTTTTGTTTCTGGGTTTAACGACCACCATGACCAACTCCAAGGGCTATAACCAGTTGCCCGTCCCTAATTTAGGACGCTTGATTCCAGGAAATGGACTGAGCCAGCGTCTTCGGACATTCGCATCACAAGGGCTAGTTGAACAAACGGTCAGAAGCCAAGGCCTTAGAGCGCTGAGCCACCAGGCAGAGAGGCTTTCCAAACTTCATCTACCTATTGCGATGTATTATTTACAAGCTGGAAATGCCCCGCTGCGTGTTGCTGTACCTACCTGAAGCATCTGACTTCTTCGTAATCACGTGACAACAATAAACCAACGGCGTGATAGGCATTTTATGCTTTGAAAGCCACGCACCTGGAGGATTAGCTAACACGAAATATTTGTTCACACGGGGGGTTATTACATCCGTTATAAAAAATAATTTTTAAAAGATAACTCTTCTACAAATGAGTTTTTGTAGAAATCGGAGAAGGAATTCACTTTATTTTTCAAGAAATACTGCAAACAGTTTCCACGTGTTATTTGCATGAGGCAATCTTTCAGCATAGTGTTGCATGTCGACCAATATGCTGTCTATCATGGTGTAAGAAATATGTCAACCGGAAATGGGTACTCATTACTTTATTCGGTTTCAAAACAGCAGAGTAACTATGTAGCAAGTACCCCATGTTTTAATGTGTCAAATATATTACATCATATTTGATTCTGCTATATTACATTTAAATTTGCAATAACTAGAGGCCGGCGGGCAAACTTGTGGTGTCCTGTAACAAGGTCAGTTGAGGTCAAGGTTATCTAGCACTTCCGGTGGTCTCTTTGTGTCATCACGGTGCAAACTGACGTATAGTAAGACTAACTAATCGCTCGATTTCCTGTGAACTTGTGCGGGGTCAACGTGCCTGAATTATTATTCACAAACCGGAAGTAATGGCAGTCGTCAATTCTGTCAGAGCATTAAATGCATGCTATTTTCATTTTTTTAATCAAACAAACTTCTGGAATGTTTCCAAGATATCCTTTTTGTTCGGCGTAAAGACATTTCTGTATTATATGATAGTAATACAGTATAATAGGACATAGTTTCCTTTTCTTCGAAATGTGTATGAAGAAAGGTAGAATTACACTTGTAACAAAATTAACCTTCAAAAGTGCAATCGGTTTCCTTGCCTTTTATTTTATGATTATTAGTTTTAAAACCTTGCTTTACTTTTACTGAAATATTCACAAAGCTGCTAATTTCTGTATATAATGTAAATGCGTTGCAGTTTAGTGTCTTATTTGAGTTAAAAGTTATTGTCAAGCTTTCCTCTTCCAGCTCTTCAGTTTGGATCCCCGATTTACCTGTTAGGATGGTGAAGTCACTGATTTTTCGCTTGAGGGGCAGCGAGTTGAGCCAAAACCATCTCTAATAGGAAGCCTTCATAAATGTTGGTGAGAACACTTGTGATGTCAGGCTCAGGAGGCCATCTTCCATCTTGTTCACTCAGCACGGTCATTTTGAGTGTGATTGCTAACTGTACTTGTGTCCAGTGTTTCGCATTAGTACATAAAAGAGAAAATGCCGTGGTAATGTGTTCTCATCTGCAAATCAAATTAAGCGAAAAATCGTAAAACACCGGTCATTAGCTTTCCTGAAGAGGACCTCAAGAAGACTTATATAATAAAGGGGCACACATTTGTTGGTAGTTCTGTTTTCCATTATTTTAGCACGTCTTTCGTTAAAAAAGATCGTGTTATGTTATCGGTTTGTCCGTCCGTCCGTCCGTCTGTGGACACCATATCTCTGTAACTATTAGTCCGATTTGAAAAATTCTTTTTGCGTTGGGAAGCTTGAAATATGCGAATGGTGATCATTTACTTAGTTTTTTTTTTTTTGTTTTTTCGATGTACAGTTTCGCCGCTAGAGGGCGTAATTGCAGATCATATCGAATTCAAAATACATTTTATTTCATATATTTGCTTCTAAACACCCGATTGAAAAAAAAAATATCTTTCGATTTCATTTATGTCGAAGAGTATGTTAAGTGTAGTTACTTTTTCAATTTACGCACAAATTTTCCGCAAGGGGGAAAATTTTACCTTTTTCTTGAATAATTTTAATTTGTAAAATTCGTTTTACCTTCTAAAAATAGTGAAAAGATTTTCAATTTCGAGAATTTCAGGACATCTTAATTTTCTGAAAATGTACTCGCTAAATCATAAATTTTACTTTCGCGTTTCTCATGCAGCTAAAGTTTTTTTTTTTTTTTTAATTTTTGAAATTTTTTAAGTGAAATGCTTAAAAAAATACCCTCAGGAGCTAAAATACTGTGCTTATATTATGTGTAAAGGAACACAAATATGATAGTTTCTTCAATATTAATGACTAAAGGAAATTTTTTCGTAACTTTTTGAGAAGCTTTCTTTCCGTAGCTTTTAAAATTTCGTAACGTTTTGAGAAGGGAATTTTTCCGTAACTTTTGAGAAGCCCAGCTAAAATGCTGGACTTCTCATGCTATGCGTAAAAGAACACAAATATTTCATCAACATTAATGACTAAAGGGAATTTTCCCCCAACTTTTTGAAATCCGTACATTCTCAGCGCAACAGATCAAAATTTCGAAAATCTGCGAATCGCAGATATTGAAGGAAGTGTAGAAAAAGAATAGAACTAAGGATAGGTAATGTGAACGAAGAACTGTTTACGTTACCTAGGGATAAAGAATTTAAAAAAAAGACAAAAAGGAAACATGTTCAATTAATCAACATTTGCACGAATTATATAGCATTACACTCGCTTAAATATTTCTCCACCCAGGCAACGCATTTAATTACTGGATAAGTGTTCATGAGCCTTGTTTAGCTCTGACATCACGGAGCAGTTCTAACTAAGGCTTTCTGTTAGAGACGGTTTGGGTTGAGCAAACTTTGTATTTTATTAACCTTGCTTCTCTTGTGCTAGATTTAATAAAATTAGGTTAACGATCAGTTTCGAATAGATTTAATTTCTGAATGCACAAACACTAAAAACAATCAATTTTATAAAAGCGTTTTAACTAAATGGCTTTTAAAAACTTTGTAGAAATAAGCAAAACAGGAGGAACTGAAAGAAAAATAATGAAATCCAGAAACTCTTTGAAAGGATGTCCTTAAATGGTGAAATTTAAAAGACAAGAATCGCCAATAAATTTCCTTAATTCAAGGTATTCTCTGAAAAATATTTCTTTTCAGGCGGAATAACTGTTTCTGAGTCAACGACTTTCCGAGAGACAGTTAAATATAATTTCAAAGCCTTGTAACACAGAACAAACGATCACCCAATGTGACTGAAATTCGGGAAATCACGTAATAATTCGACTGCTTTATCCAAGCATCTCATCATAGGATGCGATGACTGCATATCTCACACGATAAGTTCCAATTTAGTTTGGCCAGACCTCACCCTAGAAATTACCCAAGCTTTAAAACGCAGTCGGAGGAGGAGGAAACGAGAGTGAAGAAAATTATTTTCAAATTAAGTGGCTAAAAAATGGCTCTTCGGGAGTGTCAAGGTTGACTTTCAAGCATATGATTTCTTGCGGTTCTTGAAAAAGTCGGTATGAACAGACTATATTCAGAAAGAGAGAGAGAGAGAGAGAGAGAGAAAGAGAACAAAACAAAACAATAGTTTTTCAATTTCTATTCTAGGTATTTGAATCATGTTTGTTTCTTTCTCCCCCTTTTTATTCTTACCTTTCTCACTCTTTAGTTTTCCTTTTTCTATATATCGATTTACGAAACTGGAAGAAGTTTTTTGTTTTTACATAGCGAAGATCTAGTTTTTTTATGCTTTACTTGCAGATGTTGTCTACCTCAAAAGCAGAACTTCGAGATGAACTGCATTGCTGTAACAACAAATGGCGAGCAGCCAAACCTACAGCTAACAAAACCATTAAAAAGAAAAAAGGAAGGAAAGAAAAACCATGTAAAACTACACTGGTTTCCATAAATTAAGGAAAAATCACAAAAATAGCAATAACTCAAAAAGTTACATGTTGATTTTAATGAAACTCAGACAAAGTATACAACACATAGTAAGGTGTAAAATAACTTAACAACAAAGTACCGGACAATTATGATGATGTTTTAGAAATTAGCACATGTATGGAATTGACAAATTGCATGTGTCAGTTTGGTATGGGAAAGGTATCTTCAATATGGAGTATGATCACCCCGAGCAGCAATACAGCACATACAGCGATGTGTGATGCTATGAATTATGCGGTCTATGAGGTCTGTTGGAAGCAAGAGCCATTGTTCTTGCAAAGCTGCTCTAAGCGTGGCAAGTGTCTCAGGAGGACTGTTGAAACCAGCAACTCGTCTCCCTAGAGCATCCCAAACATGCTCGATGGGATTCAGGTCCGGAAATCGAGCTGGCCGCTCCATGTGCTGAATTGTTTGCTGCTGAAAATAATCTTCCACGATACGAGCCCTGTGTGGTCAAGCGTTGTCGTCTTGTAGGATGAAATTATCACCTATTGCACCGGCGTAAGGGCGCACATAAGCATCAAGGATGTCATCTCAATAGACTTGAGAAATCACAGTTCCATGTGGAAAGACATGGAGGTCTGTGCGTCCACCAAAAGAGATACCAGGCCACACACAGATACTGCTTCCTCCGTATGAATCTCTTTCACGGATGTTTGATGGATGATAACAGGTTCCAGGTTCTCTCCAAATCAAGCAACGTCTGCTATCGCTTTGCACGCTAAACCTGGACTCATCTGTGAAGAGAACAGCCCACCATTGATCTGCAGTCCAGTGGACATGTTGACGTGCCCATCTCCAACGCTCCCTCCTGTGACGCGATGTGAGCGGCACGCAAATGGCTGGTCGCCTCGGGTACAGACCACCTTCATGAAGTCTTCTGCGCACAGTAGACGTTGACACCATCCTTCCGGTGGCTGCAGCAAGCCGAGACCTAAGTTGGGTTGGAGTTGAGGTTCTACTCCTTCGGCGCTCGACGTAGCTCTTGACCGTCCTTGGCTGAACCTTCTGGATGCCGAATTTCTGGTTTGGAATTGTTGCCAAAGTCCATGAACCACAGAAGGACTCACATTTAACCATCTGGCCACCTCTGTCTGATTTTGACCGGCCTCAAATCTCCCAATGGCCCTCCATCGTAGTTCTTCCGTCAAATAATGCCTCGAAGTCATTGTAAGGAAATGGCTATTCCAGATTTCTTATTTCACTATCACAGCGAAACTGACAATCTTACTCTCACACATGCATTTATATGGTACTTGCAGGTGACGCATTCCGATTGCAGCGCAACTATTTTGCATATTGCAGTTTCATTCAGCACCTTTTATATAACAACATACTCAAACTTCGTATCGATTGGTTTCTTTAAAGGCGTTATTGCTATTTTTGTGATTTGCCTTTAATTTATGCGGAAACCAGTGTGTTTATCAGACTCGTGACGTTAGCACAAGAAGGAAAATTTACTGTACTCGTTTTCCTAAAGATCAATTTACTGTTTTTGCTTCATTAATTTTTTTTTTTTTTCGATCTTAAAAGTATTTATCGATACCGAAATTGAACCCAGAAGTGGTAAAGGGATAGCGTCGTATGCAAATTTTTCTTTTCTTTTAATCAGTGATTCTGATTGGATTGGTCTGTTTTTGCCCTTGATGTTTATCTGCGCGTGTCAAGACCGCAGGAATATTCTAGACAACAAACAGAAAACATCGCTCTTTCCACGTTAATAAGTGAGTCTCGGAAAATTTTTCATCGGCCGTCACCGGGAATCGAACCCAGGGTTTCCCAGTTACGCGACTTCTACCAGTTAGAGCGATAACTTCTGTTTGGTGTTCCTGATCCACGTCGAGTGTTTGACTTAATATTCCAGACAGTTTACATATACACTAAGTGCCCATATGTATTATGACCACCTGATTAGTACGTTGTTGGGCCACCTTTTACCCTTAACACTGCTTGAATTCGTCTGGGGATAGACTCGATTAAGTGTAGGCAAGTGGTTTGGTGCATATTAGCCCAAATGCGATGTATTGCAAGCTCAAGCTTTTGAAATTTTGATGGCAGCGGATCCAGCCGTCTGATGCCCCTTTCGACTTCGTACCCCAAATGCTTCATTGGATTGAGATCCAGTGATTGAGTAGACCTATAATATAGCAAGACAAAGTCTCCGTGATACTCCTCAAACCTTTCGGGTACAGTGTAAGCACTATGGCATGGCGCATTGTCCTGCTATAAGTATCCACCTCCATTGGAGTAAACCATCAACATAACTCGGTGGACTTGGACGGCAACAAATTTAAGTACCTTTGGGCTGTCAGATGTTGTTCCACACGAATCAAAGGGCCCAAACACTTCCACGAAAACATACTCCATACCATTAGGTTGCCTCCGCCAACTTGAAGATTACTGACGAAGCAAGATGGGTCCATGCTTTCGTGTTCCTGCCTCAATATCTTCACTCTTCCATCTGTATGGTGTAGTTGAACACGTGTTTCGTTGGACCACATTATCCTTTTCCGTTCCTTTACCATCCAATTCTTGTGTTCCTGAGCGAACTGGAGGCGTTTCTTCTTGTTCGCTACGGATAGTAATGACTTACAGTCTGCTTCTGTAGCCCATACGATGTAATGTGCGGCGAACTGTACTTTGAGAGGCCATTGGACTTAGTCCCTGATTCAGAATATCTGTAATCTGACAAAGTGTTGCCCGTCTGTTGGACTGAACAAGTCTGCCTATTCTCCGCTCAGCTCCAGCATCCAGTAGCAGTTGAGGACCACACGCCTTGAGCTCAGAACCGGTTTTTTGACTGGTGGTGGTGGTGGTCCACTCTGTACATTTTAACAACTGCTGCGCTGGAACATTTCACAAGTTCTACCGTTTTGCTAATGCTCGCACCAATACTTCGAGCACCCACGATCATTTCACGTTCAAAGTCTTCCAGATCATATCTTTTACCCATTATTTCTTGCGCAATGCACTTCATAAGTCACTGCATGCCTCCAGCGTTCCCTTTCTATAGCATGCCGCCGTTAACTTTCTATACCATGCCTCCGCATGCCTCCAGCGTTTCATTCCTATACCATGCGTCCATTCCCTTTCTATACCATGCCTCTGCATGCCTCCAGCGTTCACTTTCTATAGCATGCATCCAGCGTTTCCTTCCTATACCATGCGTCCGTTCCCTTTCCATACCATGCCTCTGCATGCCTCTAGTGTTCACTTTCTATACCATGCCTCTGCATGCCTCCAGCGTTCACTTTCTATACCATGCGTTCAGCGTTCCCTTTCTATACCATGCATCCTCATGCTTCCAGCGTTCACTTTCTATACAATGCTTCTGTTCCTTTTCTATACCATGCCTCCGCATGCCACCAGCGTTCACTTTCTATACCATGCCTCCGCATGCCTCCAGCGTTCCCTTTATATACCATGCCTCCGAACGCTTCCAGCGTTCCCTTTCTATACCATGCCTCCGCATGCATCCAGCGTTTCCTTCCTATACCATGCGTCAGCATTCCTCCAGTGTTCACTTTCTATGCCATGCGTTCGGCGTTCCCTTTCTATACCATGCCTCCGCATGCCTCTAGCGTTCCCTTTCTATACCGATTCCGCTATCTTGCGTCAGCAGCATCTGAAGGATAACTACTTTGCGCAAAATGATCTGATGGTCGTAATAATTTGGCCACTCAGTGTATATCCATGTACTTAGAGAACTAATTAAAAGAATGAATGAGCATGAACTTCCATTATGTTTGGCTTTTATTGATTATGGAAAAAGTTTTTGATTCGGTTAAACCATCAGCATGTTATAAGGTCTTTGAAATCCTGTACACTGTTAAAAAAAATCTACTTAAAAATGAGAACCTGGGCCTACTCCATTCTTTTAAGTACAATCGTATCGTAAACGAGTACATGACTTGCTCAAATATAAGTAACCATACGTACTTACAAATAACTGCGTCAATCAATATAAATATAATCTCGTATTACTTCATTTTAGATATTATAGATTTCAAGAAAAAGTGTTTAATAAATGGGTAAAGTGAAACACATAAATAATTATTGCAACAAAGTCACTGATCACAAGTAATTTAATAATGCATAAAGTATATTTGTGTACGTTTTTACATTAACTATATCTGTGTCAATCTCATAAATTATATACTGTCCCTTCATCACTATATTTGTCATAAAATTGTGCGGTCAGCATGTGACAACGAGTATATTTATTATCCCAGATGTGCCATCGAATAATACACTTCCAGTTGATTCTATGAATAAATGAGTATGTATGGAGTACACCTATTCCAAATTTGAAATCGAGCCGCGGATCGCTTAGTGGTTAGACATTCAGACTGCTGATGGAGGGACCCTGGGTTCAAACCTAGCCTGGTAGTGTGAATTTCTAACAATCGCTGAATATCCGCCGTGCATCGGACGAGCACGTTAAGTGACGGCCCCAGGGTAGGAATACCCCGGTTAAAGTTCCTGAGGAACCCCCCCCCCCCCCACTCTAATTTCTCTTTGCCTTCTATGTGCAAAATCGTACGCTTGTACTCTGGTGCCATCTGTGTGCTCTCTCTTACTTACAAAGCATCCTGTCAGAATCGCTAGATTCGCTCTAACTTTCTTCAGTTTCTGTGCCCTTTCCGAAAGGGCACAGAAACTGAATGAAGTTAGAGCACATACATTTGAAATATATGGATTTTTTTTTAGTACATATATTTGAAACATATGTACTCAAAAATGAGTACATATATTTCAAATTAGAAATACCAGATATACTCACAATTGATTCCCTGTATGTACTCAAAAATGAGTACGTGTCATTTCCAAAAATGATACACAAGTACTCCGAGCTATTATAAGCCCAGAATGGACTCAAAAACGCGTACATTTTGCTTATTTCTAAGTACCAATTTTAACAGTGCAGTAATGATGCATAAATGAATATCAAAATGAATGCATAAATGAATATCAAAATGAATGCATAAATGAATATTTATAACAGTGCAGTAATGATGGGTAAATGAATATCATTAAGATCATCTATGAACAGTGTTTCTTTCAGAGCTTTTTGGCCGGGGGGACAAATGGAACCTTAGAGGGGGCAAGTTTTCCATTTGCTATATATATCATCATCATCATCATCATCATTGTCAACCATTATCAATCCACTGCTAGACGAAGGTCTCCCTAAATTTCTTCCACAACGGTCTGTCTTGTGCCAGTCTCCTCCATGTCACTCCCGCATACTTTCGAATTTCATCCACCCAACTCACATTTGGTCTTCTTCTAGTTCTTTTCCTGTCCCTTGGAATCCAATCTAAAATTTCAGCTGTCCATCGATGGTCTGTCCTTCTGGCAGTATGTCCAGCCCATTGCCATTTCAGTGCCATTCCACTCTTGTCATTTTTCGGATCCACGAGTTCCTCTTCTTATCTCTCCTGGTTACACCAAGCATGCACCTCTCCATGCTACTTTGAGTTGTCTGCAGCCTTTGTATATCTCTTTTAGTTAGGGTCCTCGTCTCTGCACCATACATAAGCACTGGAAGGATGCATTGATCAAACACTTTTCTTTTAAAACATAATGGCATATTGCTCTTGAAAATTATGCTGTTTCTTCCAAAACCTCTCCAGGCAAGTTTTGTACGCCGATTAATTTCTTCACCAATGTGACCCTCACTTGATATCTGCTGTCCAAGATAAACGTACATATCTGTTATCTCCAGCTTTTCTCCATCAATCGATAAATCTTCATTTCTTGTAAAAGCATTGTACATCACTTTTGTCTTCTGAAAGTTCATTTTTAATCCCACATCTTTACTCTTGTCAGCAAGTTCCTGGATCATACTCTGCAGCTCTGATGGGGTAGTTGCAAAAATGACTACGTCATCAGCAAAAGGAAGGTGAGTTATATAATCTCCATTAATCTTTATCCCTTTGTTTTCTCAGTTCAGTGATTGAAAGACATTTTCCAATGTGGCATCAAAGAGCTTGGGAGATATGGTGTCACCTTGTCTCACTCCCTTTCCAATTTTTATGTGTGTTGTATTTTCAAATAGCCGAATCTTTGCACTTGCATATATATATATATATAATTTTGACTACTATATTTATATATGTAGAAGTAATTACTATATATCTAGCACAGGGGCGCATTTAGAGGGGGCCTTCCCCCGGAAAATGCTTCATTTTTTTTGTTTTTGGTTAAAATGCGACTTACATTAGAAAAAAATGCCTTAATTTAATAAAAAAAATGTGTCAACTTACATAAAAAAAAAATGCTTTAATTTTTCTTCAATTTTTCATTAACTTTAATTTTGTTCCAGATGGTGGATTTCAAAAACTTCCTTTTTCGTCCCCCCCTCGAAGAAAAATTCTGTATACATACCTGATAACCTGATATAGTTATTACTTCTTCAAACACTTCAGGAATAACAAACTGTTTTCAGCTAAACGAGGGAAGGGGGAGGCTCCGCAGGCTTGAAATTTTTATCTGTTAAAATGCATTCAACGCATTCTTGTTCCTGAATCACGATTCCCAGACAATTAGGTATGATTAGTCTACTTATTATATTTTGAAGAATATCATGCGTCGTAATACACTTTTTAATAAAATAAACTATAACTAGTATCATTTGAACAAATATTTAAAAAAATAAAATCGAAGAAATATTTGTATCATAAAAAGAAACGAAACTTCCTTTTTCATCATAGCCTGAATTTATAATAATAAAATTTGGCTCGGTAACCTAAATTGTCTCCAGGAGGGGGGATGATCGTTTCCGGGTGTGCTTCGCCCCCCTGGATGTATGCCTGAAAGAAACACTGTCTATGAAGATGCAAGGGCAGAGATTCAACTATTTGAGGACACAACACATATAACAGTTGAGTAAGAAGTGAGACAAAGTGATACCATATCGCCCAAGCTCTACAACGCCACATTGGAAAAGTTTTTCGACCATTAATCTGGGAAGACAAGGGAATAAAAGTTAATGAAGATTATTTAAACCACCTTCGTCTTTCTGACGACATAGTCATCTTTGCAAGTATCCTCTCAGAGTTGCGGAGTATGATCCGGGAACTTGCTGACAAGAGTAGTGAAGTGGGTTTAAAAATGAACCTACGGAAAACAAATTAATGTACAATGCTTTTTCAAGAACTGAATATTTAGCTATTGATGGAACAATTTTGGAAATAACTAATGCCTACATTTACCTTTGACATCAGATATCAAGCAAAGGATCACATCGAAGAAGAAATTAATGAGTATAAAACTTGGCTGGAGAGAGTTTGGAAGAAACAGTTTTTTAAGAACAATTTACTGTTGTATCTTAAGAAAACAGTAAGAGCTATTAAGCAGCCGTTCGTCCCTAAATTGGATCCACTGGCTCCAGAGAGAAGAAAAAGCCAGCGCCGCAAGACAAACACACCACCCATACCTCATCTGGAACTCAAGCCCTGGCCCAGCTTAAGCTACTCGTCGGGAATCTACCCGTTTGACCACTCGGCTACCGAGTTGGTGAATCATAGCTCTCTTCCCTCACTGACATCTCTAAATCTATTTTAGCCACAACGGTGGTTCAGTGGTCTGAGTGCTGATTTTTGACCGTTAGTCCGGGTGGGACCAGGCTCGAGACATGGATGGGGTGTTTCTTTTATGGGACTGGGTCACCTCCTCCCCTGGATTATGTCGACTGATCTACCAGTCACCTTACATTAGGGACTGCAGACTGCTTATAGCCTGTTGAGTTGCTTACGGTGATCATTAAACCCCCAAAGAAAAGAAATATGTTTTGGTCAAACACACAGAAAACTAGTCACTCGAATCAATGAACATAAGCAACAGGTTAAAGACGGAAACACGTCCAGATCTTCTATAGTCTGACACTCAAGTAACTATGCTCAAACCAAGCAAAATGAATAATTTTCCTCATCAATATATATAAAATTTTAAACAAAAAACATCGATCTCTGAATCATGGATATAAAGTTCTGCAGCCAGTGTCCTGAACGTTTAGTGCCCCATAAAGAGCAATCGGGCTTACGTAGTTTTTAGATAGCGATTTTACAAGATTTTATTTTAAGATTTTGAAAGGTTAGTTAGCATGAGCTAACGTTTCAAAATTTTAAAACACTAACATATCGACCTTTCAGTTCATTATTATTAAAAAAAATGATAATAACCAAATACCGAAAAAGAGAAACTGAACTGAATGACTGGTGTGAAAAAGGCCCGCAAAATGTTTGCGCCTGAAGCCCTTAAATGTGATAAGACAGTCCTGGTGGCTTAATGTATAGAACCGTACTTCACCAAACAAATTACATAACATTTTTGCCCAACAAAACACTTTCTTCAGTTACATTGGTGATGTTTCACCAAATTTATGAATCATTTTTCCGGATCTTGACCTCATACAGCACATCTGATACACAGGACTTTTATTTTTCATTTATGATTTCTTCCTTGACCGTCAGGACGGATTTCGGGAAGAGACATGTATTTCTAAAGAAGCTTGAACCTTTCGTTCTTTGGAAATACGTCTGATATAATATGATTTAATACTTAATAGTTCTTTATGATCGTCTATACTTAATATGATATAATTATGTGCAAATAAATAATCGTCGTAACAAAGTTTAGCTATTATTTTCACTAAAATAAAAAGCTAATTTTTCTTTATCTCAACGACTACAGTCTTGTGACAATTATACATAGATTAAGATAATACAACGTAGTTGTCACAAATGTTTTTTTATTATTATTTCTCAAGCCGACCATGGTTTCGCTGGGTATTGACCTAGCTTCATCAGGACGAATGGCACGTAAATATTCAAATTGTATATGACATCATAAATGGTGTTTACAGTCACGTGTTTTGGTTAAATGCTTCCACGCGCTTGATAGAAATGGCGTGGATGCCATGTCATTAACAAGTTGCGAAGACTTCTGATATATATGGAAAGCTTCCAAACTATCAAGTATGGAGGTTGAATCTGGCTTGTCAATAAGTTTTGCTTCTTCAAAGAGAAATCTGTGGTCCTTTTTGTAACAGTGTTTAGCCATCGATGACTTCTTTAGGTCACAATTTCGAATGTAGGTCTTGTGCTCCTTCAATCGAAAGCGCAAGGCTCTACGGGTCTGTCCTATATACGGGACTGTCCTAAAATACATAAATCTGGAATTCCTTTCCGACCTATAGTAAGTAATATCGGCACAGCAGCATATAAGTTATTGAAGTTCTTATCTTCAAAATTATCTACCTTGGCCACTCCAGACGAAACATCTGTGAAAAATTCCATTGAGTTTACCAATCGACTCAAACTACATCCCTACGTAGATCAACTAATGCTATCCTTTGATGTGGTATCTATGTTTAGCAATGTTCCATTAAAAGGAGCTCTGCAATCTCTAAGTCAAGTCTTGTAGAGCATCATTACAGCCAACCTGAAGTTGAGGAAATAACAAGACTAGTGGATATTTGCATAAAACAGAACAGATTTACTTTCCGTGGAACGTTTTATGAACAGACGGACGGTCTAGCCATGGGCAGCCCACTGTCACCTATATTATGTGAGATCTGCATGCGTCAATTTGAAGAAAAACTTTTCAAACTTGTAAAATATGACTTATGGATACGATACGTAGACGATACTTTTGTTCTATGGAAGGGAAAACATTCTGAAATTCCGGAATTAGTCAAACTTATAAATTCCATTGATCCTCACATTCAATTCAGCTACGAAACTGAAAATAACGGATGTCTACCATTCCTTGACGTCCTGGTAACTCATTTAAATCAATCTCTCGCAACCACAATTTATCGGAAGCCTTTCGCTATTTTTTCACCTCCACATGCCAAGTCTAATCACCCTTATCAACAAAAACTCAGTGCCTTTTACAGTTGCGAATATCGCGCGATACATATATGTTCAGATAAGGACAGTTTGGAAAAAGAACTTTATTTCCTTAAACGTGTTGCAGTACAGCAAGGATACAACCCTTCCGTTATAGACAAGGCTCTGACAAAATTCCGAAAACCGAAATCCATCTCCACATTAACTCCTGTGATGCGCCCATTGCGAGATAATTTTGTCATTATTCCATTTTCCCGTGACATTGCCTTCAAAATTACAAAAATTCTCAAAACCTTTAATTTTAAGGTGATTTTTAAACCCATAAACAAATTGAGATTTTTAGGATCAAAGGACTGTGTTGAAGACAAAAACTCGTGGGGAATTTATCAAATTCCATGTGAATGTGGCGCTTCGTATATAGGACAGACCCGTAGAGCCTTGCGTTTTCGATTGAAGGAGCACAAGACCTACATTCGGAATTGTGACCTAAAGAAGTCATCGATGGCTAAACACTGTTACGAAAAGGACAACAGATTTCTCTTTGAAGAAGCAAAACTTATTGACAAGCCAGATTCAACCTCCAAACTTGATAGTTTGGAAGCTTTTCATATATATCAGAAGTCTTCGCAACTTGTTAATGACATGGCATCCACGCCAATTGTATCAAACGCGTGGAAGCATCTAACCAAAACACGTGATTGTAAACACCATTTATGATGTCATATACAATTTGAATATTTACGTGCCATTCGTCCTGATGAAGCTAGGTCAATACCCAGCGAAACCATGGTCGGCTTGAGAAATAAAAAAATAAACATTTGTGACAACAACGTTGTATTATCTTAATCTATAAACTAATTTTTCTGACAAACAATGGGAGTATATATCTGTTGATGTCTTATCGATACATGACAAAGTCAGAAGGTATCACTCTCAATAACGCGCAATCTTGAATCTTTTTGTAGCGTTATACTCTTATCTGGCACTTTCTCTTCCTCTCTGCATAAGCGACTACTGCTTTGCTCATGGATTGCAAATTGCCTGCACGGAATCACATTTGCATAAAATGAGTTAGCTCATTGTTTTTGTAAAGAAGCTTTGTAGTCTACTGATAGCCGCGATCAAGACTATGATAAGGAAGTAAACATAAAAGAAAAATGAAAGTCCTGTGTATCAGATGTGCTGTAGGAGGTCAAGATCCCAAAAAATGAGTCACAGATTTGGAGAAACATCACCAGCGTAATTACAGAAAGTCTTTTTGTTGGGCAAAAAGGTTACCTAACTTGTTTGATGAAGTACGGTCTTGTACACTAAGCCACCAGGACTGTTATCACATTTAGAGGCCCAAACATTTTGCGGGCATTTTTCACACCGGTCATTCAGTTTAGTTTCTCTTTTTCGGTATTTGGTTATTTTTTATTTGTTTCAGATTACGATATTTTTAGGGCCATACAATACGCTACAAAAAATAATCTACGTTTATAAACAAATGAACTCTTCTAAAAAAAGAAGAAGAAGAAGAAGAAGAAGGAAAAGAAGAAGAGGAGAGGAAATAAACGGAAATTCAAAACAGAAACTCAAATTAACACAATTTTAATGCATAGAAAAATAGAATAACATCGAAATCTAATAAAAGAAATGTGCTTACTAAATGTAAGAAAAAAACCCTTAATCAAACGGCTGTAAATTAAAATACGAACATACAGGAATTTCCTTGTTTCCTAAATACAGGGTGATTCATAAGTCTGGAACCACCCAAATATTTTCTAGACATTTAACAGAACATGAAAGTAACCATGGGCAATATACATTGGACCAAGTATTGCACCTCAGACACATGTTACCCCTACCCATCCGCCATCTTGGAATCAGCCATATTGGATTCAACTTCAATTTTTCAAATGGAAATGGGGTCATGTGACCACTCAAAGTTATGTAAAACTTTCTCAGAAAAACAGTGGTACCATTATTTTTTACATATTTTTATTAGTTTTTAAGTTTTTACATGTTACATGTTCACTTGAGGTTAAGTACCCAACAACAAAAAATTCTGTCCTTGTTCAGCTACATACACACAGCCAAACCTCACAACAGGTGCTCAATATGTTGTCCTTGTCCAGCTACACACACGTGCAAACGTCATTCCCATTCCATACGAACACGGTTCAACATGTCTGGTGTAATGCTGTCAGACGCATCAGTAATGCGCACCTTCAACTGTTGTAAATGTTGTAGATCTCTCACGTTGGGGGCGTACACCACACCTTTCACATACCCTCACAGAAAGAAGTCCAACACGGGCCGCTCTGGTGGTGCAGTGGTCTAAGCGATGGCCTCTGATCATTCGTCCGTAAGGGGTCCGAATTCGAATCCCGCTGAGGCATGGATGTTGTGTTTATCTTACGGCACTGGTTCTCTCCCTTCCCTGGAAGCAGTGACCTTAAATTTGGAACAGGCGACTGCTTATAGCCCATTGAGTTGCTCACGGTGGTCGTTAAAAAAAAAAAAAAAAAAAAAAAAAAAAGGCTAACGGATTTAAATCGGGGGAGCGTGCTGGCCACTCGACAGGTACACGCCGCTCAGTCCAACAATTAGGGAATTGCTCCTCCAGGTACGCACGAACAGTTGCAGCGTAATGAGGAGGAGCACCATCCTGTTGGAAGAAGCAGGGGAAATTGCCACCTTCATCTAACAACATTGGGAGGATAGACTCTTGCAGCATGTGGAGATATCTGTCGCCAGTTAAATTGCCGTCAATAAACAGTGGACCGAAAATGTGTCTTCCATATTCCACACCACACCATAACTTTTTGTGCACCTTGCATTTTAGATTGGTTCATCCAATGTGGATTAGGGTCCGACCATGCAAATGTTGGGTCAGACTGAAGTTGCTGCTGGGCCCACTTGCAAAATTGAAGACAACGATCAGGATCATCCTCACTCAAATGGTGCAACGGTTGCAGTTTATAAGGATGCCATTTGTTTTTTTGAAAGGGCAAGCACAATGGAACTTTGACTGGTGCCACATTCGTCGGCAAAACGTCGCGTGCTCTTCTTTGGTCTTTTGGCAAGCGCCACCAAAATCATGGCTGTTGACTCCTCATTTGTTGTTGTTTTGGTTCGATAGTTTTTGGCTTCTTACCCACACTACCAGTTTGCCAAAATTTCTGGATTAGCTTCTCCACTGCACTATGCATGATTGGGCGTCTTTTTGAGTGTCTGCGATTAAAGTCAGCTGCAACCTCCCTTGAACTTGGTCCAACATAATGCGGGATTATGTCAGTATGCTCCTCTTTGGTCAATTTCATTACATTTCACTGCAAAACAAAGTCGAAACATGCATGCCTAACATGCAAGAAAAACACTAAACATCGATTGATAACATGCAATAACTCGAAAACTAATAAAGATATGTAAAACATAACGGCGTTACTGTTTTCTGAGAGAATTTCACATAACTGTGAGTCGTCACATGACGCTATTGCCGTTTGAAAAATTGAAGTTGAATCCAATGTGGTTGATTCCAAAATGGCTGATGGGTGGGGTAACATGTGTCAGAGGTGCAATACTTGGTCCAATGTACACTAACAGGAAATGAAACGGATGGATTTTGGCGTATAAGGCGAGAAACATCGGAGAGCAAACACTTTTCAACCATTGCTTGAAAAACACAAGCTGGTGAGGGCAGCGTTATGATCTGGAGAATGTTTTCATGGCATTCTCTGGGGTCCACTCATACTTGTAGAAGGCACTATGAACCGAATTCGTTATGAATCCATTCTTGCAGACCACATACACCCATACATGCTGTATGTCTTCCCTGGGGCGGATGGGATCTTCCAGCACGACAATGTGATGGGTCACACAGCTAAAAATGTCAGAGAGTGGTTGGAAGAGCACGATGAAGACTTCAAAGTCCCTCCCTGGCCCCCTAATTCCCCACACTTAAACCCAATTCAGCATCTGTGGGACCACCTCGATCGTGTTGTTCGCTGTATGGATCATCCTCCGCGATTCACCTTCCAGCAGCTGTCAGATGCACTGCAGTCAGCATGGCTCCACATACTTGTGAACACCTTCCAGCACCTTATTGAGTTACTCCCATCCCATCTAGCTGCTGTCCGCACTGCACACGGCGGTTACTCTCGATATTAGCTGGTGGTCACAATAATGTGACTCGACCGTGTACAATTGCACTTTTTTTTTCGTTTTTTTTATTGGAGGTTTAACGACTACAGTGAGCAACTCAGTGGGCTATAAGCAGTCGTTCATCTCTAATTTAGGGCCAATGGTTCCAGGAGGTGGTATGTAAATTGCGAACTAAAATCAGCTCGCCATTAAAACTCTATATGTAAATTGCGAACCAAGGCCCATGACCGCTGTATGTAAATTCCGAACCGACTTCTCTAAACATCTGCTGGAATTACCTAAGTTAGCTCGTCTGTTTTGATTGATTTGCTTTAGATATATCTTTTGTTATTGGACAAGTTTTACGATGGAAGTGACGCTCTCGATCTCTGAAAAAGGAAAAGATTTGTTAATCGCAGACGTCTACACTTACTGCAAAATAAAGATACACTGCCGGACAATTGCTAAGGACGGATGACAATAGCAACGATAGCAACCATAAAATGGAAGGCAGGAAAATGTGGAAATTAGCATAAGTGCGGGATACAGTAAGACGTGTTGTGCGTATGCAAATTTTGGATTGCCGAACTTGTTCGTGACGTCATAGCGCTGATAAGAGATATAAAGGATTTGACGCGTATTGACCGTTGTTGTTCAAACGCAAAATTGAAAGGGAAAAAGTCAATTGACGAACTTGCAATTTTCAGTATGTCTTCCCGACATCACCTAGATGATTTTACCCGTGGCCGTATTATTGGCAAGATTGAAGAAGGGCGAAAAATAACAGATGTTGCCAGGCTTTGGAAATCATTTCAAACAAATGGAGAGTGTAGCGAACGTCACGGGGGAGGTCGTGTTCGCAGTACGACACCTGCAGAAGATCGGTACATAGTGCTATCAACAAAAAGACACCGGCGCAGCACAGCTAGTGAGGTAGCAAATCCGTTTATGGCTGCTACTGGCAAGCGGATCTCCCGAAAAACTGTCGCCAGACGTTTGCATGAAGGAGGACTATACGCCCGCCGTCCTGTTGTGTGCATCCCATTGTCCAGACGTCACCGTACCGCCCGTTTGCAATGGTGCCATCAACATCGCAATTGGACTGATAACGACTGGTCTGCTGTCCTCTTCTCAGATGAGAGCAGATACAGTCTATCGTCTGATTGTCGACGACAACTGATCTGGCGTGATAGTGGTACTGCATATTGTCCAGCAAACACACAGGAAAGGGACCGATATCCGACATGTAGTGTCATGGTATGGGCTGGCATAATGATCAATGGCCGTACGTCCCTCTATGTGCTTCCAACTGGGACTATGACTGGCCAACGATACATTAATGATGTTCTGCTACCTCATGTTCGCATGTTCCGTGGTGCTGTCGGTGATAGATTCATTTTCATGGACGACAACGCAACATGTCATCGAACAGTCGCTGTCCAGGAGTGTCTTGAGAGCGAGGATATTGAACGCCTCGTATGGCCAGCGCGTTCTCCAGATCTGAATCCCATTGAAAATGTGTGGGATGCTTTGGGGAGGAGTCTTGCTGGTCGCCAATGCCCTCCAATAAACAAGGACACCCTCATCCGTGCACTGACAGAGGAATGGGATAAATTACCCCAACAGCTGCTTGATAATGTTGTGCAAAGCATGACACGACGTGTGGAATCTTGCATCGCCCTCCATGGTGGCCATATCCCATATTGACATCTTACGCCGGAACGCCTGCGGACGGTATTGCATTTTTTCACGTTTACGCATTCTGCACAAAATGGCCTGTTTGTCCCTTGAACACGTTCCAAAGCCTTCTGGATTTCAGAGCACAATAAATTGTCTTTCTTGTAATGTCCTGGCATTCTGACATTATTTTATTTCACTTGGCATCCAACCACACATACTTTTTTATGGCCGTTTATGATCCGTCCTTAGCAATTGTCCAGCAGTGTATTTTCGTGAATACAATGAATTAAGTACAAATGTACATATACTAAATATGGAACATCACAGAAAAAAATTAACATGGCCCCTGCGCAAGGATGACAAACTAGTTTTGTTGTTTTTGTGAATACAATGAATGAAGTACAAATGTACATATATTAAATATGGAACATGACAGAAAAAAATTAACATGGCCCCTGCGCAAAGATGACATACTGGTTTATTTTTTGATATCGTCAGAATGAGCGCAGAAAAGTTGGTTCGCAATTTAAACATCGGGTCTAGAAAAGTTGGTTCGCAATTTACACATAGGAGTCTTGGCTCTTAGTTCGCAATTTACATATAGGGGTTCAGAGCGTTCCGATTTTAGTTCGAAATTTGCACACTCCGTTCCAGGGAAGGGAAGGAGCCGGTGCCGCAATACAAGCACACTATCTATGCCTCACTTAGGATTCGAACCCGGACCCATCTCGGATGAATGGTCTCAAGCCAGCGCTTAGACCATTGCGCCACTGTGGCGGCGCAGCATTTTGCCATTGAGTTTTGAAAACCAGACACTCCGTATTGTAGTTTTATGGTCAAAGACAAGCCGGAGAATGAAGCTATCTAAACACGCAGAGTCGCAATCGTACACTGGAAAACACAAGTGGCGTGATTTCACGGAAAATTCGTGAAAATAACGCTCAGTGAAGTTTCCTGTGTATATATGTCCGTCTTTTAACAAATTATCCGTTTTTAAAAGTTCCTGTTTCTTCTAACTTCAGTATTTTGACAGATTTTTCCGTAATCAGAAATTCCGTTTATTTCAGAAAAAGTCCGTTTAAAGTTATTTCCTATTTATACAGAAATTTTGCAATATTTTGACTTTTCCAGCCGGTTTACAAGAGATTCTTCCATCCTGGCGTTAGAAGTTAACGAATCCGTCCATTGTGGGTTTCCAACCGGCTGCGTTTTCAACGACAGCAGGCAGGCTACCACTCAGGCAGAAAGACCCGCAACAAACAGTCACGTATAAAGTAGAACACTAACTGCACGATGATAAAATGCTATCTTGCTATAAATGCGGGTGAATTAGTCTTTTCATTTTCTGTTGGAGCTTATTATTTTTCTGAATAGGTTTGTAATAATTTCATTTTTTCCGTAGAAGGATGTATTTTTTTACAAACTATGTGTTTTTTTTCATCCTGATTTTTCGAATGCTTTGGAACTTGAGATCTTTTTAAACTGACTATGACTTTCAATTATCTTTTAGAAAAGGTGAAATGTACTGCTTTATACTATTATTTTTGTAAAACTCCAAAATATAAAATTTATTCTTGATAGCTATAATAGCTTTTGTCTTAAGGGGTCCACAGACTGATAAATAGACATCATACAATCATCTGTACAATAATTTAAGTACCCGGTTTCTTACGGTAACACAATACACAATAGTTGAAGCACAAAATGGGGGAGAGGGAAAGGAATATCTTGTCCCACAATAACCAAAGTTTCATGCGATATGCTATCCATAGTAACCGATCTCGCCAGGCACGTATCCAAGGAGGGGGTCTAGGGGATCCGACCCCTCCCCCCAAAGTTACTCAACAACAACAAAAATGTGGATTTTTTTTTTTTTTTTTTAGTAATTGTCCACCAAATTATTTTAGAGGAAGTGATAAACAAATCTGTAACTGGGCAGGGGCACCAGGGCACATGCGCCCTCCGCATATGCCTCTACCCTGAACCCATGCCAAGGCCTACGGCTACCTACACATTAAATAAAAGCAGTAAAGAACTTCTTAAACTTCTTTATGTAGTCTATTAAAATTAATAAATAAATATAGAATGGTTTGTTTATGAATGATCTTCAAGGCAAGTTTCTGTGCGATTTAAATTGGCAGTTTAATATATTTCTATATATTTCGCATTTGTTCTTTTCATTTGTTCCTAGTAGCAACCCTAATTTATTATTTTATTTCTATTACATCAGTTAAAAAATGTGTCACTATAATATAATCTCAGAGTTCCCCCTCTCTCCCCAAGAGATGTGGCATAATAAAATGAACATTATGCATGCGGCAGTTTGGTATAGCATTTGGTTAATACAACTTGCAACCTATACATCTGCTATATATCAATTATTCTTATAATTTTTGTTCGGACTCGGACCCCCGCCCCTCCCCTCCCTACCAACAAAAATCCTGGATACGTTCTTGGATCTCGCTACAGAACTTCACTGAAATTTAATAGTTAATCAAACCAAGTATTCCCGGGAATCGCTACTATTACCGGAAATTTTCCGTCGTATGAAATTAATCAAACCTCAAGTATTCCCGGGAATCGCTACGATTACCAGAAATTTTCCGTCGTATGAAATTAATCAAACCTCAAGTATTTCCGGGAATCGCTCCCATTGCCGGAAATTTTCCGTCGTATGAATACGGAAAGAGTAAGAACAGCATTTTCCCGTTAATTTTTTTTTTTTTTTTTTTTTTTTTGATTGGAGGTTTAACGACCACCGTGAGCAACTCAATGGGCTATAAGCAGTCGCTCGTCCCTAATTTAGGGTCACTGGTTCCAGGGAAGGGAGAGAGCCAGTGCCGTAAGACAAACACAACATCCATGCATGACGGGATTCGAACCCGGACCCCTTACGGACGAAGAATGATCAGAGGCCAGCGCCTTAGACCACTGCGCCACCGGGGCCCCCGGCTTTCCCGTTAATGTGCGAAACAAATGGTGGAAAGGTTTCTGAAAATTCAGAAGTTTCCTGGCGTACGAAAAATCCGTGAAATTCAGGTTTCAATTCACGAGATCAATTTTACCGAAAATAGTTCGCGAGTTGAAGAAAAGTTTTTACAGTGCAGAAGATGTAAACGTCCTTTTTGGCTCATTGGAAGGTTTTCATAGAGTTTTTGGGACCTCTGTTGCCAAAAGTTAATAATTCGCGGAACTGGGAATACTGTAGTATTATGAATTTCAATTTATAATATTAAAATAGAATGTGTTGTGTGTGTTACCCATAACATGTTAAGAAACCGTAGTAGATATTTCAAAATTTGGTAAATTGTTTTCCATTGTTGTCAGAGTTGCAGTGTCTGGTTAGAAGTCGAAATTCCAAAACGGGAGCTTGATAGGAGACAAAATATTTGCCATTCTATATATTGTTTCTACACGAACCAAATGATCAAATGAAGAGGATTTTAGGAAGGGAGTGTCTGACCCCAGGTCTTAAACAGCCCTTAGAAATAGGAAGCTAGGAGATTTGTGCTAGAGTGCCCGAAAGGAAAGTGACACGGAAGCGAAGTAGAAAGGTGGTGGAATACGTCCTTATTTATTACCGGGAGGCCAGTGCCCAGGGTCCGACGGTTTAACGTGCCCATCCGACGCACGGCGGATATTTAGTGGATCGAGCGTTCGTACCTGCCTAGGATCGAACCTGAGGTTCTTTCCGCGGCAGTCACGAACGTTGCCCACTAGGCCACCCGCGGCCCCTACTACACGAACCAGAAAGTCCTGTAAGATATAGCTGAGAATGCGCACGTGACCTTGAACGCGTTTGGATGGGTAGCCGTGAAAATGTTTCTGTCACGCGTGTGTGGACCACGAGAAGCAAAACAGTTTCCCTTCTTTGTGCATTGTTATTTCACAGGATGTCGTAGTGTTGCTGGTGATCGACATATAGAAGCATGTCACTTTCACGATGCATGCAGTGCTTCCCTACCGGTCTTGAGATTGTAATTTTTTTTACGGATTACTTATATAGGATGTGAGTTTATCGAACTCATTTTCATTACATTATTTACGAAAAAGGAAATTCGTGGCTTTAGCTTGTATACGGCTTATAATAGGTATAATAAGTCAATATTAGGCAGAAATTACCTTTATATTGTAAAAAAAATGATTGGTTTGAATTCACGGAAAATTTCTGAAAGTAATGTGCAGCAAAATTATCGGTAAGGGTCCGTCTTTTAACGGAATTTCCGTTTTCAAAAGTGCCCGTTTTTTTTTTTTTTACTGCCGTTTTTTCACAGATATTCCGTAGTCAGTAATTTTGTTTATTTCAGAAAAGTCCGTTTCAAGTTTTTCTGTATTTAGACAGAAATTTCGCAAAATCCGACGGGCTGAATATTTCAACCCTTACGCGAGAGAATCCTTTTGTGCCGGTGATCGAGCCCAGGTCCTTTGGGTTGAAGCCGCGCGTCTTAACCACTGAGCCAGAAAGTCACAGGAATCAGACTCACGCTCAAGGTAAAACTAATAAGGCAATGAGGATCATTTTTTTTTTCATTAATGCGAGTAATTTAGTCATTTTATTTTCTATTGGAGCTTATTCTTTTTTTGAATACGTTTATAATAATTTCATTTTTTCTGTAGGAGGTTTTATTACAAATTACGTTTTTTTTTTTCATCATGATTTTTCGAAGCAACATAATATTTGGAGTTTGAGATCTTTTTTCTAACTGACAATAACTTTCAATTACCTTTAAGAGAAGGTGCAATGCACCGTTTTATAATATTATTTCACAACACTTCTAAATATAAAATTTACTCTTGATAGCAATATAACTTTTATCTTAAGGACAACACAGACTGATACATAGACATCGTATAATCACCTGTACAATAAATTAAGTACTCGGTTTTTTACGGTGACAATACATAATAGCTGGTGCACAAAATGGGGAGAAAGGAGAAGAAATACTTCTATTCTGTGCCACAGTAATTCATGCGATATCATCATCATCATCATTGTCAACCATTATCAATCCACTGCTGGACGAAGGTCTCCCCAAGTTTCCTCCACAACGGTCTGTCTTGTGCCAGTCTCCTCCATGTCACCCCTGCATACTTTCGAATTTCATCCACCCATCTCCCATGTGGTCTTCTTCTGGGTCTTTTCCTGTCCCTTGGAATCCAATCTAAAATTTCGGCTGTCCATCGATGATCTGTCCTTCTGGCAGTATGTCCAGCCCATTGCCATTTCAGGGATTTAACTCTGATCATGATGTCTTCCACTCTTGTCATTTTTCGGATCCACGAGTTCCTCTTCTTATCTCTCCTGGTTACACCAAGCATGCACCTCTCCATGCATTCTTCGAGTTGTCTGCAGCCTTTGTATGTCTCTTTTAGTTAAGGTCCACGTCTCCGCACCATACGTAAGCACTGGAAGGATGCATTGATCAAACACTTTTCTTTTAAGACATAATGGCATATTGCTCTTGAAAATTATGCTGTTTCTTCCAAAAGCTCTCCAGGCAAGTTTTGTACGCCGATTAATTTCTTCATCAATGTGACCCTCACTTGATATCTGCTGTCCAAGATAAACGTACGTGTCTGTTATCTCCAGCTTTTCTCCATCAATCGATAAATCTTCATTTCTTGTAAAAGCATTGAACATCACTTTTGTCTTCTGAAAGTTCATTTTTTAATCCCACTTCTTTACTCTTGTCAGCAAGTTCCTGGATCATACTCTGCAGCTCTGATGGGGTAGTTGCAAAAATGACTACGTCATCAGCAAAACGAAGGTGGGTTAGATAATCTCCATTAATCTTTATCCCCTTGTTTTCCCAGCTCAGTGACTGAAAAACACCCTCCAATGTGGCATTAAAGAGCTTCGGAGATATGGTGTCACCTTGTCTCACTCCCTTTCCAATTTTTACGTGTGTTGTATTTTCAAACAGCCTAATCTTTGCACTTGCATTTTCATAGATGTTATTAATAATATTAATGTATGCATCTTCAATACCGCAGGTTTTCAGAGCCATTGTAACTGCTGATGGTTTCACCGAATCAAAGGCTTTTTCATAATCGATAAAAGCCATGCACAATGGAAGTTCATATTCCCTCGCTCTTTCAATTAGTTCTCTCAGCACGTGGATATGATCTATTGTGCTGTAGCCACTCCTGAATCCAGCTTGTTCTCTCGGTTGAGCCATGTCCAGTGTTACCTTCAAGCGGTGTGAAAGAACTTTAGTGAAGATTTTATAAACTACTGATAGGAGGCTGATGGGTCTGTAGTTTCCGAGATCCTCAATGTCACCTTTCTTATGTAGCAGGATCATTGTAGCGGTGTTCCAATCCTCAGGAATCTTTCCTTCATTAAGGCATCGAGTGAAAATTTGGGCGAGTACCGTTTCGATTTCTCCACTTGCTTCTTGTATGATGTCTACAGTAATTCCATCTTCTCCTGGAGCTTTTCCTCGCTTCATGTTCTTGATTGCATGTGCAACTTCTGCTGGAAGGACTGGAGGAACTCTGGTACTGGTATCTTTCATGATGTCTGGAGTGCATGTATCATCCCTTTCATATAATTTGGAGTAGAAATCTTTCACTCTTGTCAAAATTTCGCCTCTATTTCTTGTTACAGAACCATCTTCTTTTCTCAGTGCCATAATCTGTTTTCTTCCCTTACTGAGATGTCCCTTTGCTATCTTTAGGCTTTGGTTGTTTTCAATTGCTTTCCTCACTAGTTCACAGTTGAATTTCCTTACGTCTTCAGTGATACTTTTCCTTACTGTCTTGCATAGCTCTATATATTCCACTTTGGAAGTCACATCTTTTTTAGTTGTCCTCATCTCTTCTTTTTGCATCAACATTTTGGTTTTTCCTGATAATTTGTTCACATGCAACTTGTTCTTGGACCCAGCTAATTTTGTTGCTGTTTCCATAAGAGCTTTGGTTACTTTTCTGTTAACTTCAGAGATGTTCACTTCTTCCGATGTTAGGCCTTCTAAAGCAGAGAACCTGTTCTTCAGTTCTAACTTGAAGGTATTATGGTGTTTTTTAAGGTTGGTTATGTCAATAGATTTTTTTGTCCTATGAGCTTGCCACGTTCAAGTTTAGTGTTGAGGTGCATCTTACATCTCACCAATCTATGGTCACTACCTGTGTTGAACTTGTTTAGCACACTGCAGTCTTCTATGACGAATTTTTTGTTACACATAATAAAATCAATTTCACTTGTCGTCCCATTTGGATGTCTCCATGTCCATTTCCTGTGTGGCTTTTTCTTGAAGAAGGAGTTCAAGATGAAAAACCCTTCTGCCTCTGCAAACTCAACGAGAGTATTTCCACGCTGGTTTCTGTTGCCATGACCGAATTTACCTACTGAAGTTTCATTCTGTTGCCGTTGCCCTATTTTTGCATTGAAATCTCCCATAATTATTTTCAAGTGCTGCTTACCTTTATTATTTAGATGACAAATTTCCTCATAAAATTCTTCAATTTCTTCTTCAGGATGACTTGTGGTGGGTGCATAAATTTGAATAATCTGAGCCTGGTATCTTTTCGAGAGTTGGATAACAAGTCGTGCAGCTCTGTCAGAGGAACTTTCAACTTCTACAACTTTATCCTTCAGTTTCTTGTTTATTATAAATCCAACACCACTAGTTCTGCCAGTATCTGTCCCACGATAGTAGAAGAGATGTCCACTTTTCAGTTCGATGAGATCTTCTCCTTTTCTCCTTACCTCACTTAGCCCCACAATGTCCCACTTGATCCTTTGTAGTTCCTCTTCCAATTCAAGAAGCCTTGAATCAGAAGATAGGGAGCGTCCATTGTAAGTAGCCAAGGTCAGCATCAGATGGCAGCCTAGTCCGGTCCTCCGGGGATTCTTAGCACCCTCTGCCTTCATGTCGCACTGGCCGCTGCCTTGGCCAGGTACATTCCAGCTGCCGGAGACTGAGGGCCAAGATTTAAGTTGTGGAATCATTTTGGAGGGGTTTGGCCATAACTCACCACGCTGGATCCTCAATATCCGATCTCGCTACAGAACTTCAAAATCAAATACTTTGACTGACTATTGAAATTTAATAGTTAATCAAACACCCATGTGTTCCCGTGAATCTCTCCTATTACCGGAAATTTTTCGTCATTCGGAAAATGAAAAAGTGAGAGAGGAGTTCTTTCTGTTAACATAAGAAAGAAATTGCGGAAAGGTTTCTGAAAATTCAGAATTTTCCGTTAACACATATTGAAAACAGGAATTCACTATCAATAAAAGAAAGGAATTGCAGAAAAGTTTCTGGAAATTCAGAATTTTCCGTTAACACATCTTGAAAACAGGAATTTACTATCAATAAAAGAAAGAAATTGCAGAAAAGTTTCTGGAAATTCAGAATTTTTCTGGCGTACGAAAAATCCGCGAAATTCGTTTTTTTTTTTTTTTTTTTTTTCGTCATTTCACGGAAGAAGTTGTTTCAGAAATATGCTCCATTATTTCACGAAAGGAATCACGGAAAGTGGCTCGCGAATTTCAGAAAGTTTTTTTCACAATGTAGCGTATTTATAAAGAAGTACTATGAACTGAAGACCAAAAATTTTTCCATGTTCGCATATTCCAAAGATATTACGGCACTGCTAAAACAGATAGTGCACAAATAAAAACGGGAAAATATTTCGTGGTTTGGGGTTTCAGGAGGTGGTATTCAAAATACAATCTTATTCTCTATAATAACAAGAAAGACGATACCGAATTTTCGGTGCCGCCCAGGTGGCGCAGTGGTCTAAGCGATGGCTTATGACCATTCGTCCCAGATGCGTCCGGGTTCGAATCCCGGTGAGGCATCGATGCAGTGTTTGTCTTACGGCGCTAACTCTCTCCCTTCCCTGGATCCAGTGGTCCTAAATTAGGGACGAGCGACTGCTTATAGCCAACTGAGTTGCTCACTGTGGTCGTTAAACCTCCAAATAAAAACAAAAAAATCGGTTGTAATGTGCACAGGCCTAATTTGGTGAGCCCGGCCCGGGTCCGTCAATTGCAGCTCTTATTTAGGCCCGACCCGGCCCGTGATGTGCCATTTGGTATTATTTTGTCTTTCCATTGTATTTCATTAAAATGGGAAAATTAAATTATGAAATGAGATATTAGTGAAAATATTTAGCTGAATGTAAGCCTAAAAATATTAACTAAACTTTGACAATTAACCTTTAACCCTTTAACGACCATAACGCCCAAAACGCCCGTGCACACAAACGCCCATAGACGCCCGAAAAGCTTGCCTGGAGTGAGTCAGATTTCCTACCCTTACCTGTTCTTCCAATTTTCTCGAGCTATGAGGGATCAGCAGGAGTCAAGCTCAGTCACTATTGTTGTCATTAAACAAAGAAGTGAACAAACAGACAGTTTCGGGCTTAGGGTGTTTCGAGTAATAAAAGATGTTTGGCTCATGGTCGTTAAAGGGTTAAAAAGAGAGAAAAGGGAAGACTAAGCGCGTTCAGAATCTCCGTTTCTCTGAATTAGTAAGCGGCAATAGTACAAAAGGAAATCCCTATTAAGATTAGGGATAGGAGAAATATCCATGTCGTCCCACTTTCTCATACAAACACAAACACACACACCCCACTGCAGACATCCTCACACACCCTCTCGGGGTCGAATCTTTTTTGTTGTTAACAAGCCCCAAAAATGGTTTTACCATCTTAATACCTACAGATTGATAAAAACAATGCGAGTGCCACTCCTTGCTTTTCTGATTACGCCCTGGGCTATGTCATCGAAGTAAGTAAAGCCAGCGAAACAGTTAAACACACCAGGAAATCGGGGAACACGACTTTTTTCTTTCATTCTTTACCATTGCGATAAAAAGAATGGGTCGACTTGGCCCCGCGCGGTCGTAAGTTTCTGGGAAAAAGCCCGGCGCGGCCCATTGCTTTGTTCTCTAAACTAAAAAAAGGCCCGACCCGGCCAGTGCAGACCGCTAACGAGTACTTCTTCTAAATCCTTTCCGATGCGAATAAAATTTATCAAAGTTATTCAAAGTCAATGGAACCGATTAGAAAAAAGAAATCAACCGGATTTTTACAACCAATAAAACAACCAGAAATAAAACCAGCTATTTGCTTTCTCTAGCGGCTGAAAAGTATGTTGCCAAAATTAGCATATTGTGCACTAAAAATTTTTCATAGAGAAATGAAGATATCAGAGACAAAAAGGTTTTCAAATTGAACGGTTAGGAGAAGAAATATATAAAGAAACGTGATATAACTCTACGCCCCCTAGCGGAAGAATGTGACGAATGACATCCTGTAAAATTTAAAACATTCCAATAGGGTTTCTAGAAGCGGAGATACAGCTGCAATTAGAAGTACTGTACACAAACACTCCGTAGCGATAGAACTGTGAACTATAAAAGCTCCTTAAATACAAGACCAAAGCGTTCCGCAAGATAAATGGTATCTGGCGTTAGGAGAGTTTTTCAAATTTAACGTTTAGAAGCAGACATATCGAGAAAAACAGATTAAACATTTGCGCCCCTAGCGGAGAAACCGTACTTCATTTTGGAAAAGAAATGCACACAAAATGTTTTCATAGTTAGTAGTATCTGGCAGAAAAATAATTTTTTCAATCGTGTTTTCAGTCCCGCAGATATTCCTGTAAATATACTGTAGACGGAAACGAGAATTTACTCCCTCTAGTGGCACACTTGTACGTTTAGAAACATTTGAAATTATACGCAGAACATTTCGCACTGGGAACGCTCTCCGATAAAGAAAGAATTTTTGAAATCGGACTCTTAGAAGCAGAGATATTGACAAAAATATGATATACATCTACGCCCCCTGGCCGAAAAACTATGCTGTATTTTAAGTGGAAGTTATTCTCAAAAGGCTTTCCAAGGTGAGCGGTATCAATCCATGAGAGGATTTTTAAATCGAATTTTCAGGAGCTCAAATTTTGCTGCAAATACATCAGAAATAAGCAATTACACCAGCTGGTGGCCAAACTATTCTTTACCAAAAATTATAAATTATACGCAGAGCATTTTCCACCAGGAGCTGTATCCGATGCAGAAATAATTTTTTAAATAGGAAATTTAGAAACAGAGATATCGGAGAAATCGCAATTTATCTTTACTAACCCTAGCGGGAAATCTATGCATTACTTGAAACGAAACTCTGTCCAAAATAATGTTCGTTATAAAATGGCATTGAAAGGAAGGAAGAATTTTAACAATCGGGTGTATTTAGAATCAATTATGTGAAATAAAATGTATTTTGGATTCGATTACATCTGCATTTACTCCCTCCGGCGGCAAATACATCGCGAAAAAACTTCGAACACCAAAAAAAAAAAAAACCTCAAAAAGCACACATTCTCACATTTCAAGCTTTCCAACGCAAAAAGAATTTTTCAAATAGGATTAATAATTGCACAGATATGGTGTCCACAGACGGACGGACAGACAAAATTATTCGTACTTATTTTACAGACATGCTAAAAATTGTAATATAAATGATCCCATTCTAAACGTTATACCCGTGCAGCGCCACGCGCCAGTGTTGCCAGGGCAGATGTTAAAAAAATAGCAAGGTTTGCCGTGAAAAATATCAAAAAATATCAAAAACGTGACATCAGAGTTCCGACAAAAGCTTAAAAAATAACAGTTTAAGAAAAAAATTGAACTTCAAGAACTTTATTCATTTCTCGTACTGCAGTTGTACAAAAAAGACTCTGCTCATCATTCATTCAATTGTAAAAATACCAAACCTCATCAGAGTACCGCATTTTCTTATAAAAATTAATCACATGCGGGCACAAAATTTAAGGGTGCAATGACACTAAACACAGAATAAGAGTAAATAAGCCGCCCCGGTGGCGCAGTGGTCTAAGGCGCTGGCCTCTGATCATTCGTCCGTAAGGGGTCCGGGTTCGAATCCCGGTCAGGCATGGATGTTGTGTTTGTCTTACGGCACTGGCTCTCTCCCTTCCCTGGAACCAGTGACCCTAAATTAGGGACGGGCGACTGCTTATAGCCCATTGAGTTGCTCACGGTGGTCGTTAAACCTCCAATTAAAAAAAAAAAAAAAAAGAGTAAATAAAGCAAATCATGTCTATGAAAGTAAGGTTCTTGTTTTAATGGATTATAATTAAACATATGTTGTAATATCAAACTCTTCAATAATGTCAATACTATCATCAATATCACTGTCCTTATAATACATTCATGCAATTATCGTACATTAAATTTTCAAAATTTGTTAGCACTTTGCTAGTAATCGGAAAATTTTTGCAAAGTTTCGCTTCAAAATTCAAATGGCACCTGATTTTCAGAGTCTGGAGCATTTCAATCAACTTTCATGCAATTTCAAGGCGCATTTTTAAGCAAATTCATTTTAGAAAATATTCTTTCAACAACTGCATTGCTGAAGGGTACAGAAAATGCAGCCAAAACAGAGAAAGAATTGTAAATGGATTGTCTCTTATACGATCTTGGTACAGAGTCACCCCCCTCCATTCAATTGGATATGCCAATGTGCTGCCCTTAAAGTGCTTAGCCCAATCGGAAAACAGTAAATTCCTGTATTCTCTGCTTCCAATCAATTTTGACATTTGAGCATTTTAGTCTTCAAAATTAAGAGGAAGATCAATCACTGGATCTCTGGTTTGCGATAGGCATATTCCTGGGCAGCAGTTTGCAAGAAGTTTCAAATAATCGAAATTATTTACAATCTTGCTGTGTAATTGCACAAAGTGATCGTTCGAAGTGCTCAACATAACAGATAGCGAACGGAAAGGGGAACCAGCCAACTTTGCAGGATGTGTGAAGGAATATGGATACATAAACAGAAAGAAATCTGGCAATATCAAAAATCCAGTAAGGTAAACAAAATACACTAAGTTACTCAAGATGGTTCTAGAAACTAAATTTCCACACGTTACGGTTAAACAAGCACTGCATTTCAACTTTGTGTATCCAAGTCGCCAACTAAGTGCCAAAAAATTGTTCGCATACAGGTTGAATTTAAAGAAAAATACATTTTTACCAAAAAATAATGGCAAATTTTTTCCAGAAAATAGCATTCAGAAAAATATTAAAGTACTAGAGCAGAAAAAATAGCATTTATGCTATAAAATAGCACGACCTGGCAACACTGCCATGCGCAGCTCAGCTAGCAATTAATTAATTTGTTAATTCTTGTGCACGATTCAGTTTTCTTAAGTCATCCCTGTGTCCGTGTGGTATGAGACATTGGGCTCTAATCCTTCGTTTGAGATAGGCCGGGTTCGAACCTCGGGTGAGGTATGGATGGTGCGTTTGTCTTACGGTACTGGCTTTTAGAAAGAACCAGTGCCGTAAACTACCGGAACCAGTAGTACCAAATTTTATCTTATGTATAGTCGAATTTTTTTTCTTGGCACTTAACTATAATGGAATCGCCTGATTTTTAGGGTGCAGCAAGCACTTCCCGGTTCTAAGCACGTGATTGGTAACAAGAAGGGAGCAGGCGATGGGTTCCGTAGTAATCTCACCCTAGGGCGGAATTCTTGTGGAAAGCATGGCAGTAAACATTGCTTGATCTGAAAGGGGGGTGAGGGCTTCTTTGTCCTTTAAGCGATCCTTCTTAAGGGAACAATTAGATTTCTCTCCCCAGCAAGCAATGTGAAACAGTGGGGGAAGACAACAATCGAGTGGGTGGGGGATGCACCAAAGGGTGGGACTGCCGTGGTAATGGGTCTTAAAATCTTAGCCCCGCAGGGCACGAGCAGGGAAGTTCTGGCCTGTTGTCTCCGAGTATGGGAAATCACCTAATTCGACACGTCGCACACTGGTTCCAAATACGAATCTAGCTGAACAAAATTAATAACTCCTCTCCTATAAAACAGATTGTTATAGAATTTTATACGAATGTTCAAGCTGCATTTTCCTATTATTTTTTTCTATTGCGGTAAAAATATCAGCGAAATATTTGTACAGTTTTGTAAGATTAAGTGCGAATATTTTTTTTTAAGTCTTTGTTCTCATTTGAACAAAATAACAAATTAATAGGATTTAAACAAAACACCAATTGTTTGCAAATAAACACATATTTCAAATATTTACAGGCTTCAGAGAGATGTACATCTATTCATTTTCCATCGTCATCGCTACCACCTGGGTCTTAGAGTAGTCTCAGTACATCAGGAGATATACTTCTACTTTTCTTTTGACGTTTGACTCGAAGACTGCTTACAATCGGGTCCGAGGAAATTTAATAGCGTCATTTCGGCTCTACAAGTCCGTCATTTCGGCTCTACAAAATTTACGAGTTCCCTGAAATTCTTATAGTCCTTATTCCGGGTGTCTTGAGATTCTTCGGACATCGTACCAACTGGAAGTACGGCTTTCTTTATCAACTGTGCACCACGGATCTTATGCACACTTTGTGGCATAGAATACCACTTATATTTTCGGATGTATAATTCTGCTGTGTCGAAGCAGTATTTTCCAAACTCTCCATTGTTAATCATGTACCCACTGGCGATTGTTTTAAAAATGGTTCCAAGCAGCCGAATCAGCTCTTCATCTACGCCAGTAATATCTGATGCTAAAGCTGGATCTTCAAAGAACCTCCACACGCTATTTCCGTCTTTGGTCTTACCAAATCTTGGTTTGAGTTGTCGACAAACAGCCCCATTTATTTGTGGCTGTTTTTTAACCAGTTACTGTTTTTTCGTGAGAATTCTTTCAATAAATAGTAACAGTCCACCGTTCTTTAAGTTTCTTACATAATACAGCACTTTTATTCTGCATTAGTTCACGAATATGTATGTCCTTCAGGATCTTCCAAGCCATATTTCGACAATATATAATCACACACATAGGCTAATCTCCTTGAAATATTCTTTTCATTCCGCCAAACATCAAAACGCTCTCTTCTTGGAATTCCGTCCGCCATCACTAAAATATTAATAAAAAAAAGAAGTTGGTCATAAAACAGTTATAGTTACATACCTAAATGAATAACTTAAACGCTGAATATACTTTCAAATCGGACTTTTCCGGCCTTTGCAAGCCTGTTGCTTCGATAGCATCTTAAAACAATTTCGTGGAATACGTGTGTTATAATGAATGAACATAAGAACTAAATAACACAATGTTAAAGTTTTAAAATGCACTAAAAATGTAGGAAGATAGTTATACTTTTATTCGTTGACGACCCAAATAGGATCAAGAATAAATTACGTGTACACAGATCGTAGTTCCGAAGGCAACTGCTGGTGATGCTAACGAGAAAACGATGGTTGCGCTACATACGTGATTTCTACCTGCTCCTGCTCAAACCCAATTATTTCCTTTGTAAAACTGATTGTGAGTCGGAGCTACACAACCATTTAGGATTACAGTACGATAGTTTTTAAGTTGTTTTGAAGTTCAAACAATGATACCTTTTGTTCAGCACAAAGAAGGAAGTTTATACGCAACATGTTATTTTTCATTACACAAACAAGGAAGGTTTATACGCAACTATGTCGGATGGGACTTTTGTGCTGCGTATGAGAAACGACGTTACATTTGATTGAATCTAGAAGCTCAGATTTCTTTTTTTTTTTATTGGGGGTTTAACGACCACCGTGAGCAACTCAATGGGCTATAAGCAGTCGCCCATCCCTAATTTAGGGCCAGTGGTTCCAGGTAAAGGAAAGAGCCAGTGCCGTAAGACAAACACAACATCCATGCGTCACCGGGATTCGAACCCGGACCCCTTTCGGACGAATGATCAGAATCCATCGTTTAGAGCAAGCACTGCGCCACTGGGGCGGCACGACAAGGAGTAGACAGGTCAGAGAAGCAGGAGTGTCAGATTGAAAGTGCGGGTCGATATTTTTGAGAGTGCCAGACAGTGAATTCACCATGAGCACTTCCAGGGGAAACAACAAGGTTAGGGGATAGGAATAGATTGACCTGATTTGAAACGGGGGTCCAAAACCCCGGGTCCGACGGCTTAGCGTGCCCGTCCATCGCACCGCAAGTATTCAGTGGTTCAGAGCAACTCTACCCACCTGGGATGGATTTGAGGACTATAACGAAGTAAATTTCTCCGTAATTTTTGACCACGCCGGGCTCGAACCCGGGTCCCCTCATTCCGGAATAAGTCGCTCCACCAATTGAGCTACGCGGACGCTCGTTATCGCTACTATCTGCACGTACTTGAGAACTCCCAGTCAATCTGGTGTGTGGAATGCAACGTCACACACATATATTTTTCGAAGCGCTGGAGAAGGGATTCTCTTATTTTTCCTATCTCGTTGTGTGGAAAGAACATCACACCTTTGCGAGATTTTGAACGGCCGGGTTATCCGGGAAGTTCGGACGCCATTATAACGAAGTAAATTTCTCCGTCATTTTTGTCCACGCCGGGGCTCGAACCCGGGTCCCCTCATTCCGGAATAAGTCGCTCTACCAATTGAGCTACGCGGACGCTCGTTATCGCTGCTTGATATAAAGGCTATCTGCCTTTATATCGTGTGAGTCCTGCTGGGCAGGCACGTCACAGGACCGTCTGGTCAGAAAGCGGTTGCTCTAACCACCATAGATGGAAATGGGCCACGGGTCACCGGGTCAACGAGTCACAGGGTCGACAATTTCTTGCGGGTCAAACGGGTCGGGTCAAGGTGTTCTTGACCCAATTTCCGCCCGATTTTATTTCCGTTTTATTTTTCAATAGCAAAAAACAATATTTCAAAGAACCCTTCAGAGGACTTTGAAATAATATTTCAGAGCTGTAGAGTTATGATCCAGAAACTTACTGAGAAGGGTAAAGCAATGGGAATTAAAAATGAACTTTCAGAAAACAAAACTGATGTACAATGCTTTTACAAGGCACGAAGATTTATCAATTGATGGGGAAAAGCTGGAGATAACCAATTCCTACATTTACCGTGAGCAGCAGATATTAAGCGAGGGTCACATTGATGAAGAAATTAATTGGCGTATAAAGCTTGGTTGGAGAATTTTTGGAACCAACAGTACAATTTTTAAGAGCAATATGCCGTTATGTCTTCAAAGAAAAGTGTTCAATCAATGCATCATTCCAGTGATTACTTACGCAGCAGAAACGTGGACCTTAACTAAAAAGGCAACAAAGACTGCCGTCAACTGCAAGAGCATGGAGAGATGCATGCTTGGTGTAAGCAAGAAAGATAAAAACACGAAAACAACAAGAGTGGAAGACATCACGATCAGAGTAAAATCCCTGAAATGGCAATGGGCTGGACATATTGCAAGGAGAACGGACCTCCGATGAACAACCAAAGTTTTAGACTGAATTCCAAGGGACAGAAAAGGCCTAGAAGAAGATCACGTGGGACATGTGTGAATGGAGGAGAGTGACCCAAGACAGTCCGTTGTGGAAGAAACGCGAGGAGACCTTCATCCAGCAGTGGATTGATAATGACTGGAAATTATGATTATCATGATGATATATTCGAGCTTATAGCTCCAAGCAGATTTGTCCGGGTACGATCCGGGTTCAAAATATTTAACCCGTTTCCAACTCTGCTAACCACAATGCCACTCGTCCTAAATTATGGACTGGAGACTGCTTATAGCCCATTGAGTTTCTCACGGCGGTGGTTAAACCTCCAAACGAACAAGTTTTTCATGATATTTTAATAAAACAGATTAGAGAGAGTAGAGTACGGAATGTTGCTTGAGATCATTGCTACACGGGCTCCCTTATAAAATGTAGTTTACAAAAATTCACGTGATGCTTTCAACGGAAAGCTGAAAAAGGGACCATCTCAACACTAGCAAATATCGAAATAATGCTGTTTCTGCAGTTTTAAGCACGCGAGTCCTTGACATTTTTGCCATCCTGGTGGTCGTGTTATAATGAATTAGCTTTATTTTTTTCCGCTAAGCTAATTATTATAAGAGAATCCTTTCTCCAGCACTTCAAAAAAAAAAAAAAAAATAGTAAGGGGGAGATGATGTAACGTACCAGGAGATGTGACGTACCTGCCAGAAGGACGCACACGACATAAAGGCAGATAGGAATCAGAATAAAACGTCCGCGTAGCTCAATTGGTAGAGTGACTTATTCCGGAATGATGGGACCGGGTTCGAATCCTGGCGCGGATAAAAATGACGGAGAAATTTACTTCGTTATAGTGTGGTCTGAGGTGTGGGCTTCTGATAAAGCGCCTGAGTCCCGGATGAGGCATGGATGGTGGGCCTGTTCGATGGCGCAAGTCCTGTCCGATGTCAGAAACCAATGGCTCGCATTAAGGATGGGCGATGATTTGTAGTTCTAGATTCTTACAAAACAGAAAAAATATGTAATCCTTCCCCCTTTCAGGGTCTAAGGGGGGTGGGTGATAATTACGGCCGTGATTATTTCTGAGGCGTTAAATAAAAGTTTCTGGCTGTATTAGCGGAGATCTACGCATAGCAACAGCCGAGGAACGAAGTGAATGGGAAGTGGGTTTTGTTGGTACACTTACAGGTAGATGACCCTCGGTGAGAAACCCCTCTGCTAAATTTATCCTCCGATAGGGAAAGCAAAGAGAAGAAGAAAGAGAAAAAGAAGTAGAGGTGAGACAGGTAAAAAGTGGGAGCAGACACGGGGAGGAGAGAAAGTCACTGTCCTGGCAAGATGCCTGTAGAAATTGCAAGGCGATCGCTTCCAAAGGGCTTTGATTTTTGCACCAAAGGGTGATGGACTTCTTGGCAGGGCGTTTCTCAAGGAGACGCTCCGAGAGGAATGTCTTCACGCGATTTTTACGGACCGTTTAGGATTCCTTACGGAGATTTTCTTTTTTTATACTAAAGTGGTAGTACTCTCGACTTTTGAAACAGCTACTGTCTGAGACACCGGATGTCTCGTCTTCTTCTTAGTCCTGAAACACTTGTGGATTCACATTGGAGAGACTCTGAATGTTCGAAGGTTTGTGATTTAACACCACGTACCGCAGTTAAAGTTTCAGAGGCGTTGTGCTTTATCTGTCTCAAGCGAATGTTTAATCGCATGGGAGGAGAAGAAAGGAGTTTAACGACCACCATGAGCAACTCAATGGGCTATAAGCAGTCATCCGTCACTAATTTAGGACCAGTGATTCCGAGGAAGGGACAGTGTTAGCCCCATCGGACAAACGCACTAAAGATGCCTCTACTGCACCTACCTCGGACGATTGGTCAAAAGCTACGCTTAGAACAAGGGCGGCATCGTAGTTTCACAACACATACTTGTGCGATTTTATTGTTTACCCAGGATAAATGTCCGATGGCAGAGAAGTTAGGATGCTAACTTCCGTAGCTTAGAACCACTGCTTCATTCTTCGCTGAGACATATACAAGGTGTCAATGATGTTCAGTGAGTGCTGTCGTAACTCATAAAATAAAAGGTTGTAAAAGGTTTGGTAACTTACACGACGCTTCCAAGCAGGGCAGGATTAACAGGATTAATGGGCGAGGGGGGGGCGTCTAGAAAGGCTACAGGCCCACCATTACCAAGGGCCCAGGAGGCATGTCACGCCGCAAATAACACACAGTTTATATATTTACACACACACACACACACATATTGTAACGTACCAGGAGATGTGACGTACCTGCCCGAAGGACGCACACGACATAAAGGCAGATAGGAATCAGAATAAAACGTCCGCGTAGCTCAATTGGTAGAGCAACTTATTCCGGAATGAGGGGACCGGGTTCGAATCCTGGCGCGGATAAAAATGAGGGAGAAATTTACTTCGTTATAATATATATATATATATATATATATATATACTTAAGAGCAAAACTGAAGACTAAGGAAAAAATTTTAGAATTTAAAACGAAGGGTGCAAAATAACCTGAAAATCAAAACGCGCAACGCAGCAGTTTTGAAAATTCAGAATTCACATTCTATAAAGATACCTAAGCAAAAAAATACATATATAATTTAGACTCACACCTAGTACAACATAGAAAAGGTTATGTATCTACCTGTGTGAGTAAAAGGAGAAAAGAAAAAAATAAAATAAAACAACTGAATGTAGAAGGTGTCGAGAATACTGAGCCTTGGCTTTATCAAGGACCAGCAAAAACTCTGCATTTTCTCACTTCCACAAAGACCTAGTTGGAAATGGGTTTCTGCAAGGCCATAGATGCAAGTAACATTCCCACCTAAAATAGTTTAAAAAATATATATATAAGTCATGTCCTCCGTAGAGTAGCATGACCTAGCACTAGTTAACAATTTCGCTTGCATCCATTAACCTTCATGGCCCGACCCATGCTCTTCATCTGTTACTATTAAACAGAGAGAAGAAGATTAAAGAGAACTCAAGCTGTGAGAGTGACATAATAAATAGAAATGATTTTCAGCTATAACGAAATTCCAAGTTCGTTTGAGAGAGAATTTAAACCTGAAAAACAAATTTTACATTGCAATTAAAAAAGGAAATGTTAATTTATAACGAACAGATTTATGAAAGAAAACTTGAGTCTAAAACCCCCTACTCTACAACTTATGACAGCACGAAAACGAGAATAAGTTAAAGATAATAATTAACTAAAGAAAACTTTGTGAAAGTTATATACCTTAAACAGTTAGTTGCAATATGTACAAAGTATTTCAGCAGTGCTTTAAGTGCATAATTAATTAGTTATTAAGAACTTAACTACTTTGAAAAAACAGCGCATAGACAGCGCATAGAAAAGGAACAAGCTTAGCCATCTTCTGTTCCTAGGTACCACAAAAGACGCTCAAAGTTACAAAGAAAAGTAAGAGTTAAAACCCGCATAAATGTTAACAGACAAACCAATGCTTAAAAGCTGAAAAGCTAAAAAACGACAGAGAAAAGGTACATGAAGTACAAACATTGAACTTATAAAACCTAGACCCCAAAAACAAGGAAGAGAGCTTACCTCTTGTGCTACAAAAACTTTTCTCCTCACAAGAGGAGAACATGGCTGACCTCTTCCGCCACTCCCTAGACGCTGGGGGGCAGTGAGGGTGGGGCTGATGGCCTCCTCATACAGCAAGAAACCAACGCGCGGAGATTTTAACCAGAGAAAAAATATATAAACTTAAGACTGTGGATCTGTATGATCAGAATGAGCAGAATTAACTCTCCAGAATACATGAGAAATATTATAAAATACACGAGCAGTTTATTTAATAATCTTTGCATGTATTAAATCACCTTAGTGAGCTTCTATAGATTAATCAGAATCTTATTAATTTTAATGTTGGTTTTACTATTTTTAGTATAGCTATCCTAGTGATGAATAACTAGTTTTCTTTTTTATTTGTTTTTATTTTCTTTTATAAACAGATTTTTAAGCTTTTTTTGTGATTTTGTTTATATTATTTATTTTTTTTGTTTTAATAGGACCGTCATATCCATAGCACTAAGGTTCCTTTAGGTAGTTAATAGGCATCCTCTAGCCAACTTCCTTACGGCTTTGATTGGTCAGAATCATATTATTAACTGTGTAGAAAATTAAAGCAGATCTGCCAACCTTACTCTATTATTCAGAATAATTTTTCTTAAAGTTCTTTTGATGAAAGAAGAAGGAATTTCGTTCTCTAGAAAACTTTCTAATAGTATATTAATGTGGTAATTGAAGTCCAAATTGTTGCTGCAAATTCTTGAAATTCTTAGGACCTGAGAAATTAGTACATTCTCAATTACTTTGGTTGAAATGTTATTATTCCAGTGTAGATATTTAATTACTTTGAAAGGAAAATTAACTCTTTTATCAAAGAGGCTAATAGATGGGTTACCTCTGTTGAGCTTAATGCTTAAGTCTAGGAACTCAAGTTCCTGATTACTGTGGTTGGTTTTACATAAGTTAAGAGAGCTAGGATAGATATTATCAAAATCACTCTCTATAACTTCGGAATTATTGATACACAGCAGATCATCAATATATCTAAAAGTGTAAAGGTAGTTAACTGAGCAGGTGGGGTGATTTTTAATGAATTTATATTCCTTAAAGAACAGGAATAGATTAGCGATATTCGTGGACGTTGATGTTCCCATTGGAATACCGTTCACTTGCTTATAGAGAGTATTATTATATAAGATATGGTTATTTTTTATGCAGCAATTGAGATAAGAGTTCCAAGTTCCTACATCAACAAATTGGTTAAGTTTAAATTCTGCATACAGCTCTTTAAAGGTAGTGATTATATCTGATAGAGGCAGATTAGTATATAGGTTTTCAAAATCATAACTATTAATATCTAGGGGACAAACTTTGAGTATAGTAGAAATTACTTCTGCATTATTATTCAATGTTTGTACTTCATGTACCTTTTCTCTGTCGTTTTTTAGCTTTTCAGCTTTTAAGCATTGGTTTGTCTGTTAACATTTATGCGGGTTTTAACTCTTACTTTTCTTTGTAACTTTGAGCGTCTTTTGTGGTACCTAGGAACAGAAGATGGCTAAGCTTGTTCCTTTTCTATGCGCTGTCTATGCGCTGTTTTTTCAAAGTAGTTAAGTTCTTAATAACTAATTAATTATGCACTTAAAGCACTGCTGAAATACTTTGTACATATTGCAACTAACTGTTTAAGGTATATAACTTTCACAAAGTTTTCTTTAGTTAATTATTATCTTTAACTTATTCTCGTTTTCGTGCTGTCATAAGTTGTAGAGTAGGGGGTTTTAGACTCAAGTTTTCTTTCATAAATCTGTTCGTTATAAATTAACATTTCCTTTTTTAATTGCAATGTAAAATTTGTTTTTCAGGTTTAAATTCTCTCTCAAACGAACTTGGAATTTCGTTATAGCTGAAAATCATTTCTATTTATTATGTCACTCTCACAGCTTGAGTTCTCTTTAATCTTCTTCTCTCTGTTTAATAGTAACAGATGAAGAGCATGGGTCGGGCCATGAAGGTTAATGGATGCAAGCGAAATTGTTAACTAGTGCTAGGTCATGCTACTCTACGGAGGACATGACTTATATATATATTTTTTAAACTATTTTAGGTGGGAATGTTACTTGCATCTATGGCCTTGCAGAAACCCATTTCCAACTAGGTCTTTGTGGAAGTGAAAAAATGCAGAGTTTTTGCTGGTCCTTGATAAAGCCAAGGCTCAGTATTCTCGACACCTTCTACATTCAGTTGTTTTATTTTATTTTTTTCTTTTCTCCTTTTACTCACACAGGTAGATACATAACCTTTTCTATGTTGTACTAGGTGTGAGTCTAAATTATATATGTATTTTTTTGCTTAGGTATCTTTATAGAATATATATATATATATATATATATATATATCAGGTGATGCGTAACATCACAGCCTCTCCTTGACAAATGTCAACCCCGCCTTCTCGTGGTGCATCCTGTTCCCACTAAAGGGGCTCTGACGACCGCCAATAGCGGTATAACTATACCATCGGGATCAGAGGAAATGCTATCCCACACTCACCAACCCGCTTGGCCAGCGTGGTGAGTTATGGCCAAACACCTCCAAAATGACTCTACAACTTAAATCTTGGCCCTCAGTCTCCGGCAGCTGGAATGTACCTGGCCAAGGCAGCGGCCAGTGCGACATGAAGGCAGAGGGTGCTAAGAATCCCCGGAGGACCGGACTAGGCTGCCATTTGATGCTGACCTTGGCTACCTATAACGGACGCTCCCTATCTTCTGATTCAAGGCTTCTTGAATTGGAAGAGGAACTACAAAGGATCAAGTGGGACATCGTCGGGCTAAGTGAGGTAAGGAGAAAAGGAGAAGATCTCATTGAACTGAAAAGTGGACATCTCTTCTATTATCGTGGGACAGATACTGGCAGGACTAGTGGTGTTGGATTTATAATAAACAAGAAACTGAAGGATAAAGTGGTAGAAGTTGAAAGTTCCTCTGACAGAGCTGCACGACTCGTTATCCAACTATCGAGAAGATACCAGGCTCAGATTATTCAAACTTATGGACCCACCACAAGTCATCCTGAAGAAGAAATTGAAGAATTTTATGAGGAAATTCGTCATCTAAATAATAAAGGTAAGCAACACTTGAAAATAATTATGGGAGATTTCAATGCAAAAATAGGGCACCGACAACAGAATGAAACTTCAGTAGGTAAATTCGGTCACGGCAACAGAAACCAGCGTGGAAATACTCTCGTTGAGTTTGCAGAGGCAGAAGGATTTTTCATCTTGAACTCCTTTTTCAAGAAAAAGCCACATAGGAAATGGACATGGAGACATCCAATTGGGACGACAAGTGAAATTGATTTTATTATGTGTAACAAAAAATTCGTCGTCGAAGACTGCAGTGTGCTGAACAAGTTCAACACAGGTAGTGACCATAGATTGGTGGGATGTAAGATGCACCTCAACACTAAACTGGAACGTGGCAAGCTCATAAGACAAACAAAATGTATTGACATAACCAACCTTAAAAAACACCATAATACGTTCAAGTTGGAACTGAAGAACAGATTCTCTGCTTTAGAAGGCCTAACATCGGAAGAAGTGGATATTTCGGAAGTTAACAGAAAAGTAACCAAAGCTCTTATGGAAACAGCAACAAAATTAGCTGGGTCTAAGAACAAGTTGCATGTGAACAAATTATCAGGAAAAACCAAAATGTTGATGCAAAAAAGAAGAGAGATGAGGACAACTAAAGAAGATGTGACTTCCAAAGTGGAATATATAGAGCTATGCAAGACAGCACGAAAAAGTATCACTGAAGACGTAAGGAAATTCAACTGTGAGCTAGTGAGGAAAGCAATTGAAAACAACCAAAGCCTTAAGATAGCAAAGGGACATCTCAGTAAGGGAAGAAAACAGATTATGGCTCTGAGAAAAGAAGATGGTTCTATAACAAGAAATAGAGGCGAAATTTTGACAAGAGTGAAAGATTTCTACTCCAAATTATATGAAAGGTATGATACATGTACTCCAGACATCATGAAAGGTACCAGAGTTCTTCCAGTACTCCCAGCAGAAGTTGCTCATGCAATCAAGAACATGAAGCGGGGGAAAGCTCCAGGAGAAGATGGAATTACTATAGACATCATACAAGAAGCAAGTGGAGAAATTGAAACAGTACTCGCCCAAATTTTCACTCGATGCCTTAATGAAGGGAAGATTCCTGAGGATTGGAACAATGCTACAATGATCCTGCTACATAAAAAAGGTGACATTGAGGATCTCAGGAACTACAGACCTATCAGCCTCCTATCAGTGGTTTATAAAATCTTCACTAAAGTTCTTTCACACCGTTTGAAGGTAACACTGGACATGGCTCAACCGAGAGAACAAGCTGGATTCAGGAGTGGCTACAGCACAATAGATCATATCCACGTACAGAGAGAACTAATTGAAAGAGCGAGGGAAAATGAACTTCCATTGTGCATAGCTTTTATCGATTATGAAAAAGCTTTTGATTCGGTGAAACCATCAGCAGTTACCACGGCTCTGAAATCCTGCGGTATTGAAGATGCATACATTAATATTATTAATAACATCTATGAAAATGCAAGTGCAAAGATTCGGCTGTTTGAAAAAACAACACACATAAAAATTGGAAAGGGAGTGAGACAAGGTGACACCATATCTCCGAAGCTCTTTAATGCCACATTGGAAAATGTCTTTCAATCACTGAACTGGGAAAACAAAGGGATAAAGATTAATGGAGATTATCTAACCCACCTTCGTTTTACTGATGACGTAGTCATTTTTGCAACTACCCCATCAGAGCTGCAGAGTATGATCCAGGAACTTGCTGACAAGAGTAAAGAAGTGGGATTAAAAATGAACTTTCAGAAGACAAAAGTGATGTTCAATGCTTTTACAAGAAATGAAGATTTATCGATTGATGGAGAAAAACTGGAGATAACAGATACGTATGTTTATCTTGGACAGCAGATATCAAGTGAGGGTCACATTGATGAAGAAATTAATAGGCGTACAAAACTTGCCTGGAGAGCTTTTGGAAGAAACAGCATAATTTTCAAGAGCAATATGCCATTATGTCTTAAAAGAAAAGTGTTTGATCAATGCATCCTTCCAGTGCTTACGTATGGTGCAGAGACGTGGACCTTAACTAAAAGAGACATACAAAGGCTGCAAACAACTCAAAGAAGCATGGAGAGGTGCATGCTTGGTATAACCAGGAGAGATAAGAAGAGAAACTCGTGGATCCGAAAAATGACGAGAATGGAAGACATCATGATCAGAGTTAAATCCCTGAAATGGCAATGGGCTGGACATACTGCCAGAAGGACAGACCATAGATGGACAGCCGAAATTTTAGATTGGATTCCAAGGGACAGGAAAAGACCCAGAAAAAGAATACATGGGAGATGGGTGGATGAAATTCGTAAATATGCGGGAGTGACATGGAGGAGACTGGCACAAGACAGACCGTTGTGGAGGAAACTTGGGGAGACCTTCGTCCAGCAGTGGATTGATAATGGTTGAAATGATGATGATGATGATGATGATGATATACACACTGCTGGCCACCCAAAATGCAGCACCAAGAAGGACACGAGATAGCAAAGCCAGATTTACTGGACACATAACAACAGATACAAAGATGAAACGATTGAGCTTACAGACCCGTGCGACTTGCGGAACACGCAGACATCAATAGTTCGTGTGGCCCCCATGGCTGGCAATAACGGCCGCTACATGCCGCGGCATCGAACGAAAGAGGCTTTGGATGTGGGTTTGGGGTATGTCGGTCCAGGCTGCTTCCACACGTTGCCACAGTTCATAAGGCGTAGCGGCGGGTGGTGCTTGCCGGGCCACTCGGTAGCCGATCAGCGAACAGACGTGTTTGATGGGCGACATATCGGGAGAACGGGCGGGCCACGGCAGCAGTGACACCTCGTGAGCCGTGAAGAATTGTTGCACGATGCGTGCCACGTGCGGGTGCGCATTGTCCTGTTGAAACGTGGCCGCTGGCAGGTCCTGCTGGTAAGGGAAGATTACAGGCTCCAAAACGTCGGAGATGTAGCGGTGGCTGTTGAACAGGCCATGCGTACCAGAGGGGTGCGGGTGTCATATCCAATTGCGCCCCAAACCATAGCGCCAGGCGACGGACCAGTATGGCGATGCATAATGCAGGCGTCATACAGTCTCTCGCAGCGGTGCCGCCACACGCGGATCCGACCATCGTGGTATTGCAGGCAGAAACGGGATTCGTCGGAGAAGACAATGTCGTGCCATTCCGTAGTCCAGGTGAGGCGTACAACGGCCCACTGCCGCCGCACTCGCCGGTGGTGTAACGTCAATGGTAATCGGAGCAATGGGCGCCGTGCGACAAGTCCCTGCTCCTGCAGACGACGTCGAACGGTACGTTCTGACACAGGTTGTTGCGCAACACACCCTGATTCCTGAGCTAACGTTCGTGATGTGGCGGTGCGAGTTGTCAATGCCCGCCACACAACATGCCGGTCTTCTCGTTCGGTGGTGTACCGCGGCTGCGGCAATCGCTCACGTCGGTCCGTCCGTCCCTTCTGCACACACCGAATCCATATTCGCCTCACTGTGGCTGGATGTCGTCCCACACGAGCGCCGATGTCTCGGCACGATAAACCGCTGTCCCGATAAGCCACTATTCGTCCTCTGTCGAACTCCGAAACGTGCTGGAATGACTGCCGTATTCTGCGATGAGGCATCAGGAAGCTTCCCTCGAGAAACGAAAAATGTTAAAGAACATTGTTGACATGGGAACGTTTTAGATAAATGCATCCCTCTAGGCGATGTAAAACAGTGCTGAAGAGAAATCTATGAGAGAGAGAGAGAGAAAGCTTTCAACCTTTTCCTGTTCATTGTTTTGCCGTCAGTAGGAATGGTTTTGCGACGCATATGTGGGAGATGGCTTTTGGTTCTGTAGTGGGGAAGGGAGGTTTTGCTGTTGACCACGGTATGAAAAAGCTATCCCCAAGCGCCAGCGGAGGAGAGTGCGCGATTGAAGATGGAGAAGAAAGAGCCGAAATTCGACATCAATAACTCTTGGATGCCACTGTGTCGAACCACGGAAAGCAATCGGAAGAGTAAACTAGAAACAATATAGCTGTCGTTGTTTGTTTTTTTTCATATTAATTGGAAGTTATCCATCTCGTATTCAGCAATAATAACCCTGCAACTCAGCCACCGTCAAACGAAGTCTGCAATGCGATTTATTTTTTATATTTCCAGACAGTTCATTTTCTCCCCCATCCACCGTTTTTCATATTTTTAATTAATTAATTCCTTTTTTTTTTTTTTTACTTTTTAACATAGAGAAATTATTCACCAGTGAAGTAAATTAACAAAAGAAACGAAAATTGAAAGCAAAACTTGCATTTGTATTCATGGATGAATATAGTTTGTCGTTGAGCTCAGAGCCCCCACTAATTAGTCTTTAGCCCCCCCCCTCCCCCGATTCTGAGATCTAGCTACGGCCCTGAGATTCTCGTGGTAGAATATTTGCTGCGAATGTTTATGATTGTGACAGCCTTAAAATTAAAACAGTTTTTAGCATTTGTTCGGTACCGCGCTTTGTTAGTGACTCTGCTCAAAGCAGTTCATAGGCTAATCATAAAGTTTAAGGTAGCAGTCTTAAAAGCACGATAATTAAAACATTACACAATCTTCTTACGAAATGAACAGCATATTTAATGTAGAAGTTAAAAGGTTAAAAATAAAGCCAGAAGAGGTTTCGGTCTTCCCAAAGACCATTTGCAGATGAAACCACAGGAAAAGTTGGGTGCAGTGACATATAAGTGACCAGTTCATAGGGTTTAACGCCAAAATCACATGAATTTTCAATCGGTGTTTTTACCTGAACGTCCTCAAATCTCTCTCCCCCTGATTTTATTAGGCTGAAAACTGCCGACTGGTACCATTTGGCCACGATTCGCACAGGTAGGTACCTCGCAGCTCTAGAGACTCCTTCCTATGCGGGTAAGTAAATTCTGAACTTTAAAGACACAGACGAGGTCGGATTATAGGGGAGGTCTATATTTAGTATCTATAGAAGGCGGGGGGGGGGCTTGGGGTCCCACCATTACCAAAGGCCCAGGTGGCATGCCTGGGCAAATGATAGAGTGAGGTTTATAAAACAGTTTTACTTTTGTCTCGTATGATTTCCACTTGGTAAGAAACAGAGACTGAAAGACCAACAGATTTCAAACGACATGAAACCTGGCTGGGTAAAGGTTTCATACCACTGTGTACAGCGGGATCGGCGAGGCAGTTTCAGCTTTTTCACTACCGCATCCACACATACCTTCCAATTCGAACTTAGAATTGTTAGTGCTCCAAGTCCTTTCCCCGTGGTTTCATATTGCCTAACAAAAATTATGTTCTAAGAAAAGTATACAGTACTAAATCATTAGAAAATCCAAGACAAAATCTAGGAATCTTAAGCTTTTTTTTTTTTAAAGGTTTAACAACCATCGTAAGCAACTCAGTCCAGCCCCAAATTTAGTGCCATTGGTTCCAGGGAAGGGAGAGAGCCAGTGTGCTGTAAGACAGACATCCATCCTCACCGGGATTCGAACCAAGACCTTTCTCGGATGAATGGCCATAAGCCAGCTCTTAGACTACTGCCCAACCGGGGCGGCCTTATGCTTTTAACTTATGCTCTTATGAGAGCAATAGAAAATAGAGTGATTTATTGCAAAAACTCTGCAGATAATTTATTAGTTTGAAGAATGTACTACGTATTAATTATCACAAGCATATTACTATAGTTTTGTGTTTTAACTGACTTCATCATGATTCCCCGTCATAAGTTCTTTGGGGCCCACTCAGATGTCTTAGCCTTGGGGCCCACTCAAATTTCTTAGCCTAGGGGCCCACTAAGGCCTTAATCCAGCCCTGACAGAAGGAAACACTCTCAAAGGAAGAATGTTTCAGATTACGGGCTCACGACGAAATCCCTTTTTAGTTGATTTACATAACTATAGCAAAATTCTAAGTTTGCAAACTTGGAATTATTTATTTATACAAAATTTAATAACACAATTTCCACAGCAAATTCCATGTATAGCTCTCTAGCTTCAATCCTTGTGTTAATATTGAGAAGAATCACAGTTTTTTTTGACAAAGAAAGACTCATAAAAATTTCACGAGCCAAGAAATGAAAGTGCAACAGTTCTCAAAACCTGATACAGTGATTAGTATTCCTAAAACATGATTCAGTAGTCTCCAAAACTAGAAAATGTTGATGCAGTAATTCTAAAACAAAACAGAAAAAACTGATGCAGAAGTCAATAGTCCCCAAAACATTGTGCATTAGAAATAGTCCAGAATATTTACACTCGTCTCCAGTTTGGAGAACAGCAGTCCTAGAACAGGACTAGTGCACCAATAATCCCCAAAATCAGAAGCTACTGATACAATAGTCCCCCAGACTAGAGACTACTGATACCGCAGTCCCCAGATGTGTTTCTGAATGCTCCACATATCTGTTGGTATCAGTAGTCCTCAAAACGTGGTAAAGTGGTCAGTAATTCTAAAACGCGATGCAATAGTCTTCAAAGCTTGAGAGGGTTGGTGCTATAGTCCCAACAAATTGTTGTAGAAGTCAGTATTTCAAAAAACATTGTGCTACAGACACAAATTTCTAGGATTTCTGACAGTTCTCCTCAATTTGGGTGGCTACAGTCCTAAAACAGGACTACTGCATCAGTAGTCCCTAAAACCAGGGACTATTGGTATATACAGCAATCATAAGGCGCTTTTGGAAATTATTCAATTCAATTCAATTCATTTATTTGGATGAGCTAAGAACTAGTGTAACATAAATATCTATTGAAACAATGCACAGCAAGGAAACAGGGAGAAATGGTCCTCAGATCAACTGACACCAGTTGGCCTTAACAGTGGTTTCAAGATGTGATGCAGTAGTCTTCAAAACTAAAGAATGTTGAGGCAACTGTCCCCAAAACTTTATGCATAGTAATCATTTTTGGGGACAAAGTCTCCAGTCCAGGGGAATACAATATCAAAACAGGCCTTCTACAGCAGTAGTCACCGGAAGTAAGGACAATTGATGCAGTGGTCCTCAGATGCTTTTCTAAATTCTCCACAAATGACATTTCGGCTTCATATTTTATGAAAAGGCAAGCCTGCTCAATTTCTTTGAAATTTGAGTAGTTCTCCTACGATATCTAGCATTAAAAGAAATTTGACTTCACAAAATTATACGTCGTAAGGCTGACGTTTGGACTCACATAGTGCATTTGGAAGGAATAATGCATTTTCAAGGGCACTTTACCATTATGTCTTGAAAGAATAGTATTTCATCATTGCGTACTTCCAGTTCTTACTTATGGATCAGAATTGGAAGTATGCATTGATTAAATGCTTTTCTTTGCAGAGGAGAGAAAAGTATTTAATCAATGTATACTTCCAATTCTTAGGAAGTATGCATACGTCCAGCCTCTTTCTGTCCTTTGCAGTTAAATACTTAACTACATGTACAAAGCACAGAAAGAGGCTGAGGACACGCACGCAACTCATAGAAGCATGGACAGATCAATTCTTGGTGTAACCAAGAAAGATAAAAAAAAAAAAAAAAGGAACTTGTGAATCCGGAAAATGACAATAGTGGACGACGTTATGGTCAAAAACCGCTTATTTACAATGAACTGATCATACTCTTAGAACTGACCACTGTTGGATAATTGAAATACTGGATTGATACCAACGGAAAAGACTATGAAAACGACCATGTATGTAAAATTCGAAAGTATGCGGAAGTGATATTGAAGAGAATTGCTCAAGATAGATTGTTGTTGAATAGAGTTGGAGACCTTCATCCAGCAGTTGACAAAGAATGTTTGATGATAATTTTGATGATTCAGTAACGGGCGTTTGGGGCCATTAAAAGCTCTACCTATCATAATGATCAAAAAACCATTATCAGTCCACTGCTAAGTAAAGGCCCTCTTCAAGTTCCTTCAATAACTTTTAGTCTTGAGCCAGTCTCCTGTATATGACTGCAGAGTGATCTTCTTCTGGGTCTTTTTCTGCTCATTGACATCGAGTCAAATATTTCAGTTATCCGACGGGTGTCGGTGTTATTTGAAGGTTTTTATTTTGATCGCGATGTCATCTGCTGTTGCGATTACTACTGTCCAGAAACCTACGCCTCTGACCACTCGGACGACTGCCTAGAAATCTACGCCTCTGACCACTCGGTCGACTGTCCAGAAATCTACATCTCTGACCACTCGGACGACTGTCCAGAAATCTACGAATCTGACCACTCGGACGATTGTCCAGAAATCTACACCTCTGACCACTCGGACGACTGTCCAGAAATCCACGTTGGCCGCCCCGGCGGCGCAGTGGTCTAAGCGATGGCCTCTGATCATTCGTCCGAACGGGGTCCGGGTTCGAATCCCGGTGAGGCATGGATGTTGTGTTTGTCTTACGGCACTGGCTCCCCTGGAACCAGTGACCCTAAATTAGGGACGGGCGACTGCTTATAGCCCATTGAGTTGCTCACGGTGGTCGTTAAACCTCCAATCAAAAAAAAATCCACGCCTCTGACCACTCGGACGACTGTCCAGAAATCTACATCTGTGACCACTCGGGCGAATGTCCAGAAATCTACACCTCTGACCACTCGGACGACTGTCCAGAAATCTAAGACTCTGACCACTCGGACAACTGTCCAGAAATATACGCCTTTGACCACTCGGACGACTGTACGGAAATCTACGCCTCTGACCACTCGAACGACTGTCCAGAAATCAACGCCTCTGACCACTCGGACACCAGATCGGCTGTTTCAAGGTTTAACTTACCCCGTAAGCTTCTGTGTTTATGAGGCGCCACCTGTTCCTAACTGAGGGCGACTAGTTTCAGCGAAGGTGCCGTAATACGAACACAAAATTCACGATTCATCCGGAACCAGCCCGGACGACTTGCCAGAAACTTACGCCTCTGTCCACTCTGACACAAGGGCTACTGTTTCTAGTTAAACGACTCTGTGAATATCTAAGGCAATAAGGTGTTATCTGTACCTAAAATAAGAGCCACTGGCTCCAGGGAAGGCAGGGAAGCAGCACCGTAAGACAAGCACATCATCCATGCCTCATCTAGGACTCGTAACCAAGGGCCAGCTCAGACGACTGACCAAAAACTTACGACTGTGACCACTCTGCTACCGGGACAGCGGCAAAGGACTCCGCATTTCAGTTAGGAACGTAATTATATTATCAGTCCTTTTTGCAAAGTCTGGAGGATGTTACGACTGCTTTGTGAGCAATCAGGGCAAAATCAAGAACGTAACTTCCGTTTTAATGTGCGTCATTGTGCAAGGAAATGAGTTTAGTGTCTTTTCAGACGGTAATATGGCAGATATGTCATTTACATAAAATAGATCTACCATAAATACACCAAAATTTTAGGACTCTTTGACGGCTTGAGTAGGTACCAAAACACCTTCTGTGTCATGCGTCTTACTATTAATAATACATACCTATTGTTTCAGTTATAGTAAATATTAAACACTGAAGCGCGGTTGTGTAATAAAGTAGCAGCAAAGAAGCAATTGCAGGAAGGATGTCTCCTTCCTTTCTCGTTGGCTCTTATGAATCACGCGAAATGAAAATACCACGCTCAGTTACGGTGGGTAATAATTTTTGATTCCCTCGTGGAGTAGCTACTTCAACAAAATTTCGGTTACAAGCAGGTGTGTATGTGTACATTCATATGGGGGAGTGTTTCATGCCTTAGGAGTGCTGGGAACAAACGCAGCTGCTCTTATGTAATGTAGTTCAAGGTCTTATGTCAGTGTTTCAAATTCATCTGTTGCCTTTAATGGTTTCCCAGTAATGCGAACTATAGATACCTGCATGAATATCTTTTAAAGTGGAGATAAAGGCATATCGAATGCAGCCTTCTACTCATAAATGACGCTCAAATTCCCACTGTTTTTTCGATCCCTTCTTGTCGGGTTCTTAATTTTGTGAGTGAATTTCGTGAAGTCATTCTCTTATCACGTTATTCCTGAAAAAGCTTCTGTTAGCATCTTAGATTACCAGCATCTGATTTCTGATTTACATAAGTTTGCGGGTAGAAAAGACAATAAACTGTAACGTAAGTGATTTAAATAATTACTGACATCCTCAACAAAAGTTTATAACCGCTCAGTTATTATTGTTCGCATGAAAACTTTTAATGCCGCCCCGGTGGTGCAGTGTTCTAAGCGCTGGCTAATGACTATTCGTCCGAAATGTTCCGGATTCGAATCCCGGCGAGGCATGGATGTTGTGTTTGCCTTACAGCACTGGCTCGTTCCCTTTCCTGTAAACAGTGGCCCTAAATTAGGAACGGGTGACTGCTTATAGCCCATTTAGTTGCTCACGGTAGTGGTAAAAACCCCAACTAAAAAGAAAAAGAAAACTTTTAATATTCAACAAAAAAAGGTAAGGAAGAGCCACCTTTCCAGTACTTGACGTAAGTAAGCGCCACCTATTAGCGATATGCAACACTACTCCAACACGCGGAAATTTAATTTTGAAATGTTCCCTATCATTTTTTCTCAAATTCGCTAGCCACGGATTATAAGTTCAGTGTGTTCTTCATTGCTCTTCCAATTTTCATGAGTCAGGAAGCATTTCTTTTATGTGACCTTATGTAACTCAATTTTTCACCATTGCAAGTTGGCGGCACATTTTCACATGACGTCCACCTTTTTTTTTTTTTTTTTTTTTTTTTTGTTTATTGGAGGTTTAACGACCACCGTGAGCAACTCAATGGGCTATAAGCAGTCGCCCGTCCCTAATTTAGGGTCACTGGTTCCAGGGAAGGGAGAGAGCCAGTGCCTAATGACAAACACAATATCCATGCCTCACTGGGAGTCGAACCCGGACCCATCTCGGACGAATAATCAGAAGCCATCGCTTACACTGCTGCGGCACAGGGGCGGCGACGTCCACCTTAAAAGTTGGTGCTACCGATTCCGTCTTTCCATCAAAAGAATTAATAATCTCTGAATACTTCAATGCATAGAATAATTATTAATTTCCTTATTCTACGTCTTCCATTATGCAGGAGCCGCCCCGGTGGTGCAGTGGTCTACGCGATGGCCTCTGATCATTCGTCCGAAAAGGGTCCGGGTTCGAATCCCGGCCAGGCATGGATGTTGTGTTTGCCTTACGGCACTGGCTCTCTTCCTTCCCTGGAACCAGTGATCCTAAATTAGGGACGGGCGACTGCTTATAGCCCATTGAGTTGCTCACGGTGGTCGTTAAACCTCCTGTAAAAAAATATATATATATATATATATATATATATATATTCTATAAAGAAGATACCTAAGCAAAAAAATACATATATAATTTTGACTCACACCTAGTACAACATAGAAAAGGTTATGTATCTACCTGTGTGAGTAAAAGGAGAAAAGATAAAAAAATAAAATAAAACAACTGAATGTAGAAGGTGTCGAGAATACTGAGCCTTGGCTTTATCAAGGACCAGCAAAAACTCTGCATTTTCTCACTTCCACAAAGACCTAGTTGGAAATGGGTTTCTGCAAGGCCATAGATGCAAGTAACATTCCCACCTAAAATAGTTTAAAAAATATATATATAAGTCATGTCCTCCGTAGAGTAGCATGACCTAGCACTAGTTAACAATTTCGCTTGCATCCATTAACCTTCATGGTCCGACCCATGCTCTTCATCTGTTACTATTAAACAGAGAGAAGAAGATTAAAGAGAACTCTGATTAATCTATAGAAGCTCACTAAGGTGATTTAATACATGCAAAGATTATTAAATAAACTGCTCGTGTATTTTATAATATTTCTCATGTATTCTGGAGAGTTAATTCTGCTCTTTCTGATCATTCAGATCCACAGTCTTAAGTTTATATATTTTTTTCTCTGGTTAAAATCTCCGCGCGTTGGTTTCTTGCTGTATGAGGAGGCCATCAGCCCCACCCTCACTGCCCCCCAGCGTCTAGGGAGTGGCGGAAGAGGTCAGCCATGTTCTTCTCTTATGAGGAGAAAAGTTTTTGTCACACAAGAGGTAAGCTCTCTTCCTTGTTTTTGGGTTCTAGGTTTTATAAGTTCAATGTTTGTACTTCATGTACCTTTTCTCTGTCGTTTTTTAGCTTTTCAGCTTTTAGGCATTGGTTTGTCTGTTAACATTTTTGCGGGTTTTAACTCTTTCTTTTCTTTGTAACTTTGAGCGTCTTTTGGGGTACCTAGGAACAGAAGATCGCTAAGCTTGTTCCTTTTCTATGCGCTGTCTCTGCGCTGTTTTTTCAAAGTAGTTAAGTTCTTAATAACTAATTAATTATGCACTTAAAGCACTGCTGAAATACTTTGTACATATTGCAACTAACTGTTTTAGGTATATAACTTTCACAAAGCTTTCTTTAGTTAATTATTATCTTTAACTTATTCTCGTTTTCGTGCTGTCATAAGTTGTAGAGTAGGGGGTTTTAGACTCAAGTTTTCTTTCAAAATTCTGTTCGTTAAAAATTAATATTTCCTTTTTTAATTGCAATGTAAAAATTTGGATTTCTTTTGCATTGTTTTTCAGGTTTAAATTCTCTCTCAAACGAACTTGGAATTTCGTTATAGCTGAAAATCATTTCTAATTATTATGTCACTCTCACAGCTTGAGTTCTCTTTAATCTTCTTCTCTCTGTTTAATAGTAACAGATGAAGAGCATGGGTCGGGCCAGGAAGGTTAATGGATGCAAGCGAAATTGTTAACTAGTGCTAGGTCATGCAACTCTACGGAGGACATGACATATATATATATATATATTTTAAACTATTTTAGGTGGGAATGTTACTTGCATCTATGGCCTTGCAGAAACCCATTTCCAACTAGGTCTTTGTGGAAGTGAGAAAATGCAGAGTTTTTGCTGGTCCTTGATAAAGCCAAGGCTCAGTATTCTCGACACTTTCTACATTCAGTTGTTTTATTTTATTTTTTTATCTTTTCTCCTTTTACTCACACAGGTAGATACATAACCTTTTCTATGTTGTACTAGGTGTGAGTCAAAATTATATTTGTATTTTTTTGCTTAGGTATCTTCTTTATAGAATATTTATATATCATCATCATCATCATCATCATCATTGTCAACCATCATCAATCCACTGCTGGACGAAGGTCTCCCCAAGTTTCCTCCACAACGGTCTGTCTTGTGCCAGTCTCCTCCATGTCACTCCCGCATATTTACGAATTTCATCCACCCATCTCCCATGTGGTCTTTTTCTGGGTCTTTTCCTGTCCCTTGGAATCCAATCTAAAATTTCGGCTGTCCATCGATGGTCTGTCCTTCTGGCAGTATGTCCAGCCCATTGCCATTTCAGGGATTTAACTCTGATCATGATGTCTTCCACTCTCGTCATTTTTCGGATCCACGAGTTCCTCTTCTTATCTCTCCTGGTTATACCAAGCATGCACCTCTCCATGCTTCTTTGAGTTGTTTGCAGCCTTTGTATGTCTCTTTTAGTTAAGGTCCACGTCTCTGCACCATACGTAAGCACTGGAAGGATGCATTGATCAAACACTTTTCTTTTAGGACATAATGGCATATTGCTCTTGAAAATTATGCTGTTTCTTCCAAAAGCTCTCCAGGCAAGTTTTGTACGCCGATTAATTTCTTCATCAATGTGACCCTCACTTGATATCTGCTGTCCAAGATAAACATGCGTATCTGTTATCTCCAGTTTTTCTCCATCAATCGATAAATCTTCATTTCTTGTAAAAGCATTGAACATCACTTTGTATATGCAGGAGGCAGAGAAACAGAATATTTTGCCGAATTTCGTAATTTGCAGTGATTGGTTGTTACGCCAAAGAACTTTCGACCTTTTTCCAACAAGTAAGCCTCTGAACTTCCATGTGCTTTATCGGGCCGCGGGTTGCCTAGTGGGCAACGTTCCTGACTGCCATGGAGAAGACCTCAGGCTCGATCCCAGGCAGGTACGAACGCTCGATCCACTAAATATCCGCCGTGCGTCGGATGAGCACATCAAGCCGTCGGACCCAGGGCACTGCCCCCCCGGTAATAAATAAGGGCGTCTTCCTACCCTTTTCTACCTCGCGTCCGTGTCACTTTCCTATCGGGCACTGTAGCCTAAATCTCCTAGCTTCCTATTTCTAAGGGTTGTTTAAGACCTGGGGTCAGACACTCCCTTCCTAAAATCATCTACATATGATCATTTGTTTTATCTTTTAATTTCATTTGACAAGGCAACTTATACCGCGAGTTTTAAATCTGGCAAATGTAGAGTATGGCATTACAAATCTACCCAATATGATATCAAAAAAATGTTACTCCCGACAAATTATTTTTTTTTAAATAAAAAAATGCGTGTAATGTTCCTCATAAAGAATGAAAACAGTTACAAAATAATCCGAATTTCTTCAATCGATAAAATGTTTACAGGCAACAACAGCTACTTACGCCCGCTAGCGTTAGAAATGCGCTTTACGAAAAATCACAAATTGTACACAAAAAACATTCCTCATAGAGAAAGATATCCCAGACAAAAGCAATTTTCCAGATCAGAAGATTAGAAGAACACCTACATGGAGGAAAATGTGATATAACTTCAAGCTTCCTAGCGGAAAAGCTGTCGAAGAAGATAATAGATACAGACAAAATGTTATTTATAGTGAGGGATATCCTTCACAGAAAGGATTTTTCCAAGCATTTTTTTTTTTTGTCAGAATTGAGCTCTTTCAAATAGAAATATACGCTGACAACAGAAATGTTAATTATGTAAACATAGAAAATATGCCCACAATTTACAGCGAAAGCTCTGAGATGGAGAAAGAATTTTTCAAGTGATGCTGCTACGCCCCTCCCCCCAGCACACACACACATCACAGAGAAAAACATTTTTACATATAAGCCTCCTAGCGGTAACAGTTGGCATTATTCTAAGAGGATAATATTTGCGTTCTTTACCACAGCGAGTGGCGTACAGTTCAAGAAGAATTTTTGTCCGAAATGGGTCCGGGAATCCCGGTGAGGCATGGATGTGTATGACTTACGGCACTGGCTCTCTCCCATTCCTGGAGCCACTGGCCCTGAATTAGTGACGGGCGACTGCTTACAACCCAATGAGCTGCTTGCTCATGGTGGTTGTTAAACCCCAATAAAAAATAAAAAAAAAGAATTTTTGTCAATAGGAAATATTTAAAAGCGGAGATAAAGTTCTAAGCCGAGATACACATAACGCCACCTTGTGTCAGAACTGTGCATTATGAAAAACCCAAAAGTATATGCAAAATATTCCACGAATATAAGGTGTTAAAAAAACCAGTTCGGGCTTTTAGAAGAAGAAATATCAAGAAGACTAGGATATACATTTGCCCTCCCTAGCTGGTAAAATAAGTGTTATTTTAGACAGAAAATGAAATGCGCAGAAAATGTTTTCGTGGTGAACGGTATATGGCAGAAAAGGAATTTTTTTCGAATTGGGCTTCTAGACGCGCAGATGGGACTGCAAGTATGCTATAAAAAGAAACACGCAATTACTTACTCCCTGTAGTTGCAAAATTGTGAGTTGAAAGAGGCTAAGAATTATGTGAAAAATATTTTTCGCCATGAACGGGATTCGACACACAAAAAAAAAAAAAAAAAAAAAATTTCGAATCGAATTATTAGAAGGAGATGAAGAAAAATAGGATGTATGTTTACTCCTCATAGATGGAAAAATGGTCACTTTTAGGAGAAATTATGCCAAATGATCTTCGTTCTAAGAATTATCGAAGGAGAGAAAGGTTTGTTTTAACCAGATTTTTAGAATTATACCGAATAAAGCACATTTTGAATTTAATAGCATCTGTATTTACGCACCCTAGTGGCGAAGGTATATGATGAAAGAAGACGAAAAAGCCTGGATCATGATCCAGGGTCTACAAGGCCTAAAAGGGAGCGGGGCATGGCAGGAGCGGACAAAGCCAAAAAAGGAGCGCGCAGCAGAGGCATGCTGACGATATTTTTTTTACTCTGAAGGCGTGGTTCATCATAAATACACTCCAGAAGGTCAAACTATAAACAAGGAGTACTACTAGGCAGTTCTCCGTCAGCTAGGAGATGCAATGCGACGAAGGAGACCTGTTCTGTGGCAACATGGTGGCTGGCCCCTACACATTTGTCTTACCTCATTCAGGTCTTTTTGGCCAACACCGTATCCCACAAGTGAGGAAAGCACCATACTCTCCAGACATGGCTCCTTGCGATTTCTGGCTGTTCCCGAAGTTTAAAATGCCTTTTAAGAAGAGAAGATTTGAAGACACTGATGCAGTTCTAAAAAAATGTGCCTTAGTAGTGAACGGACTAGGAAAAATGCCCTCAAACTTTTAAAAATCTGATTCGTTGTTTTTGTTATTTATTATTATTTTTTTAATTTTCGTTATAAATTACCAATATCAATTTATATTAAAACTGCGTAATCTGAACAATTTTAAATAACAGGAAGAATGTAAAGTGAGATATATATATATAATATATTAAGATTATAAAATTTTTATTTAAGTACGGCTCTGCGTCGTTCTATACGAATTTAAATATGCATTCGGAATATTTGTGAACTAACAGAATAACATCAATTCAATATGACTAATGTGTCGGTTTTGTTAAGATTATATAGTACCTGTGGAAAATTTTTGCGCTGCCCTTAAAGAGAAAGTGAGATCAGGGAATTACTTTTATTGGAGCCGATACCAGTACTGGCGAGTTGTTTAATACAAATGTCCATCACTACCGTTTTCTCTCTGAGCACTGCAATCTTAACCCCAGTGTGTATCCATCTCCTACAAATTTATTTTGACTGCCTTCTAAAAAAGGATTCTCTTTGCGATAAAATCTTATGATTTGTGAGACATCCTACTGCGTTATCCGACTACATGTATGTAGATCAATCTACATACAGGGGTTGTCCAAAATAATGGAAACACCTCGCTGAGAATGGTGACTTTGGTATGTGCTATTTTTTTTTTTTTTTTTTGAGTAAAACGAACATGTAGCTACAATAATTTTTTTTGTAAAAAAGTGTTGCTTATAGTCTCAAGGGTCTCTGTGATTGCATTGTAAATTGGTGTTTGCATTATTTCGTTCCAGGTGAAGCCACAATGAGTGACCTGTCGGAGTTCCAAAGAGGGCAGATTGTAGGAGCCCGTCTGGTTGGTGCGTCGGTAACCACAATGGCACAGGTACTGGAGGTATCGAGAGGTACCGTGTCGAAGGTCATGCCAGCATACAATACTCACGGCACAACATCATCTGCGAGACACAACGTGGAAACAGAACCAAACTCACTGCGAGAGGCAGGAGGACATTAAAGAGGATTGTGACCGCAAGGAGGAAGACCTCGGCGACGAAAGTGGCTGCTGAGCTTAATGCACATCTCCACAACCCAGTGTTGACCAATACCGTGCGAAGGGAATTGCATAAGCACAATATTTACGGCAGAGCTGCGATTGCAAAACCCCTGGTGTCACAGGTGAATATAAAACGGAGACTACAGTGGTACCAGGAACATAAAACGTTGACTACGGATCAATGCAAAAATGTCTTGTTTTCCGATGAATCAAGTTTGTCACTATTCCCCGCCACAGGACGTGTTTACGTGTGGAGAAACCCCGCAGAAGCCTACAACCCAGACTGTCTCCTTCCTACAATGAAGCATGGGGGGCGGTTCCGTAAAGGTTTGGGCCATGATCTCGTGGGGTGTAGCAGGCCCCATTATCACTTTACACGGACGAATCACTAGCGGTGTCTATGTCACTCTTTTGGTCGACCATGGGCATTCAATGGCGCAAACATTGTTTCCGTCAGGGGGTTGCACCTTTCAAGATGATAATGCCCCGATTCACAGAAGTTGAACTGTTCAATGATGGTTTGAGGAACACGAGGATGAAGTTGCACACCTTCCCTGGCCTGCACAATCACCGGACTTACACATCATTGAGCCCCTTGTGTTGGAAAATAGAGGGCGATCCCGTTATCCTCCTCCGGCGTCTCTCAAGGAATTGGAGCAGTTTCTGCTGGAATAATGGTACAACTTACCACTTCCCCCTATACAGGACTTGTATGCGTCCATTCCAAGTAGATTTTTTTTTTTTTGATTGGAGGTTCAACGACCACCGTGAGCAACTCAATGGGCTATAAGCAGTCGCCCGTCCCTAATTTAGGGTCACTGGTTCCAGGGAAGGGAGAGAGCCAGTGCCGTAAGACAAACACAACATCCATGCCTCACCGGGATTCGAACCCGGACCCCTTTCGGACGAATGATCAGAGGCCATCGCTTAGACCACTGTTGCCACCGGGGCGGCCCAAGGAGGATTCAAGCAGTTTTAAATGCCAAGGGTGCTCCCACACCATATTAGGTGCGTAACACCTATTGTTTCAAGGTGTTTCCATTATTTCGTACAACCCCTGTAGTGTTTTTTGTTTGTTTCTTTCTGGGTTTTGCAACTATTTTGGGCAACTCGTTTGGCTATGAGCAGTCGCCGGTCCTTAATTTCGGGTCACTTGTTCCAGGGAAGAGACAGATCCAGCATCTTTGATCATGCACCCCATCCGTGACTCATCCGAAGTTGGGATTCAGTCTTAGCTCGGAAGAGTGGCAAGAATCCTACGCCTCAGACCACTGTACCATCGGGGCGGATATTTCTGTGTATGACATTCGGTTAAGATATGAGTATGTTTGAAATACATAACGCATTTTTTCCTATTTTTAAATACGTGATCATTTTGAAAAGTTCCTTTGCCCAGATTCTCTTACCATGTAACCACGAAAAGTACCGTTGCGGCGCTAAGCCTAGAAAAATAGTGCCTTAGCTCCGCTAAGACACCCTAATCCCCTTCTACATCACTGCACAGAGGAGATCAATAAAAACACGAAGGCCGCCCCGGTGGCGCAGTGGTCTAAGGCGCTGGCTTGTGACCATTCGCCCTAGTTGGGACCGGGTTCGAATCCCCTTGAGGCATGGATGTTGTGTTTGTCTTACGGCATTGGCTTTCAATGTGTTACTTGATCAACACTGGTTATCTGTGTGCATCGGTCATTTAACACACTGTAAAACCATGTTTGATGTGTACTTGTTCATCATGTGTTTCTTGATCAACACTGTTTCTCTGTTCTGTGTACATTGGTTATTTTACCATACTGTAAAAACCATGTTCGGTATGTACTTGTTGATGTGAAACATCTGCATCCTTTCTATGTCTGACTGTTTGCCATGTCTCTATACCATCAGGTCCAATAAATCATTTATAAAAATAAAACTTTCAATCAAAAAAAAAAAAAACTGAACAGCATATATTAGAGATCCCTAAAAGTGACTTAGAAATGTTACGATCAGTAGACAGACTGCTGGGACAGGTATGTAGTGTGTCAGAAGGTGCCTACTTTGAAGGGAACAAGGACAGTAACACAATATGTCACTTAAAAGATTTCCCCCTCCCCCTGCCTCTAGGTCTGATACTATTTCATCAGACCTTGTATCTTTCGTTAGCTGCACCTGTTCACTATAAAGTACACTGTGAATATTGTTTCTCCTAGCAAATCTTTTATCAGTTCTATAAATCCGATTTAAAACATTCTTTTTGTGACTGGGTCCGCTCTCTTTGGAGAGAATATTATGCAGTTTGTGCATTTTAAATAATGAGCTGTTTTTGGACTAGGTTTCCTAAATATGCATTTTCGAGGATTTTTTTTTTCTTCGTTTTAAAATCTGCTTTAAAAAAGATTTTAGAAAGTGTTTCAAAAGGTGTGCTCATTACACCTGAGAATTTGTCATTTTTCCTTGTCGTTTGCCCGTTTTTTTTTTATTTTTATTTTTTTTAATACAAGAAAGATGACACTGAATTCTCTAGGGTAATGAACACGTCTTTTGAATCTTTTTCAACACAAAACACATTATTTGAAAAACAAAAAATTCAACAAAAAAGGAAATGCACTTAGGCCTCTGGTGGAGTGGGGGTTGGGGGCACCGCATAATTTAGAAAACGGAGACAATGTGCGTTCTTTACAGTAAATAGAACCGGTTGAAAAAGAAATCCGGATTTCTACAATCGGTAAAATATCCATAAGCAGAAGTAATTATTCGCGCCGAGCAGCGTCTGAAGTGGGTGGTACGAAAAAATCGGGAACAAAATGTTTTTCACAGTGGAAGATACTAGAGGCAAAACAGATTTTTAAATCGAATTAGAAGAAAAGACCTGAAAAAAAAAAAACTTAATATAATTTACTCCCCCTAGTGGAAAAGCTATTCACAACAAAAATTTTGACTACATTTGCTTCATATGGCAATAGAGATTGTCAAAATTGTTACAGTGGACACCCCCCCCTCCTAAAACCTGAAGAAAACTTTAAAATTTGTCCGCCATGTCGCGTATGGTATGAGGCAGCTAGGAATCACAGTTCGGCAGGCTCACATGTTCTTTTACAGTTCAGTTTTTTTATTTATTTCTCATTTACGTTGTTTTTTCTTTCGGATGTTCTCTAAATTAATTAACAAAATTGCGGGATAATTGGGAAGTCGCTCCAATGCTCTTGAAGGCAAGAAACGCAATATTTTTGCCATTTTGAATTATTTCTACCTGTGGGAAAAGGTAGCACTCAATGGTTGCTCTGGAAATTGATAAGAGCAAAGCGATAGGCCCAGAAGAGGACTTCTAGATTTCTTGAGGAGGGGCCGATGTTACGACCCACCCCCGCCATTAATTTAGTAATTAATGGGCGTGGTTGATGTGTGAAATTAATTAAGTATTAATTGTTCGAGGCTTGATTGAGTTTAAAAGTGTAAACAGCAGATAAAGTTTTATCTGGGGGTTTGGAAAGAAAAGAGGCGAAGAATTCTCTCTCTGGCTGGGTGGTCTCAGAATAGCTCTGTTAGGTCATAAATATCAGGGCGCAGCTGACGGGCAGCCTATGCAACACGGAAAGGGAAAGAGGAATACGTATCGAATGAGCCACTTGAGTAGGAATGAATGAAGATAGGGGACGAAAGGTTTAGCGAATAATCGTAAATTCGTCGATTGTTTGGGGCATTTTCGAGAACAATTGCTCTCTGTGTGGTCCGTGCAGAAAAATAAGAGTTCGCACTTGGCATGAACATAAGGAAGAAAGTTTAGTTGTCTGTGCGCTCTCCGATGTGAAAGGCTGGATGCCTTGGATCTGCAAAAAAATGAATTGGGAAAAATGAAGCAGCAAACCTCCCCGCATTTGGTAAGAAATGGAGACAACTCGAGGCAGCTGGAGATGCCAGTTTGCCATAAAGACAGCAGAATGCCTAAATCCGCAGGATAAAGCAGAAATTTCTAGGCTGGAGCGTAATGGAACTCAGCGACTGTTTGGCCTAATGAAAGCCAAGTTACAGGGGAATTAAGAAGTCTGCGAGTGGACAGTGGTCATTCCAATGAGAAGCGAAGCCAAGCAAAAGTCGGGTTCGGATGCCAACCACTGCAGTGTGGAATCGTCACCCCCATTCATCCCCTACTGTGGAGGAAGTGAAGAGATGCGCTTGTCTTACGGGGTGAAGCGAGGCCCCATGTGTGCGTGTGTGTGGTCGCGTAAGCAGCGAAGCCACTACGTGTAAGTGCGACGGGATAAAAACATGTCGAAAGAAAAATATGAGCGTAAGAGCGGTGGCTTCGATACCTAACAAATATACAGGTGAAATGTTGAGTTGCCGATATACGCTTAAGGTAAAAGCACGTCTGATTTCGCTCGGCCGAGAAAATTAATCTTGGAAACCGCAACATCAGATGTGAGAGGGCCTATTTTGCTTAACGCCCACCTTCAAATCGTCACGAGAATAGATCAGTGTGCACTCTAATCATTGCAACAAAGTGCGGCGTGATATTACCATTTTTAATTGTGTGCTTCATTTACATCAAGCGTCAAAGTGAAGTGTTGAATCATCGGTGCTGCCACATGGTGCAAGTGTCTGTGTGCGTGTTTTTTTTTTTGTCGAGTGATATTATGTGATGCACAACGGATTTGCACAGCAAAGTCACGAAACTGTAAGTAGATGAATATTTCCTTTTTCTTTCTTCGCACATCTGCGAACTTGTGCCATCCCGACACCCAAAGCTGCATGGACATAGATGCAGTAATGCTGAGTGACTGAACCTCAGAGGAAATACCTGCACATCCAGATTTCAATTTCTTACAGGGCCCATTTCCTGATTACTTTTTTTACATGAATAAGGGAGAAGGTGTGGCCACAAATTCCGCTGGGCGGGACAGTTTCTTTTAACTTTGGTTCAGGACCAACGTCAGCGGGGCAGGGTTCTGCATGTGCATGCTTATTAGATTTAGTTAATTAACTTTGGCAGTATTTCGCACCTATAATCTTATACCGCAAATTAACGTGCTTGTGTATTTTGTGTCGCGAGTATTTAATGTGATCGTTTGCATATAATTTTTTTTTTCATTCTCTAAGCAATTGTATATGAATATCACCTGCAGCTCTATTTAGTGTGTAAACGAGTAGTATCTCTTGTTCAGATAGTCCGGTGGAGACTCAGTCGGCTGCGTTATCCGACAGTAAAGTGTGACACCGTATGCTGCCCACATATGAGGGGCAATTGTCTATGCGCCTAGAGAGCGCCGGATCTGTTTAAATCTCGCAGAACGTTATTAAATGTTGTGTTGTGTATTTGAGAATCATGTGTTATTTGCGAAAGTGAGTGTTGTACTGACTGGTTGGGGATTGAATGTACCGGAGTAAGATCCGGACCACTACACTCAGTCACGAATTGGTGATTGCGGGTGAACCTCATCACAACTCTGATCCCAAAGTATCATTTTTTTTAGATTATTTTATTGTTTATTTGTTGTTGTTATTTTGTTCACAAGGTGGATTCACCCAAGCCTTATGCTTCGGGTCATTCTTCAACTTTTCATTTTTTATGTTCTGGTGTGAATCTTTGAGTGCAGCAGTGCACCTGAGATTCTCACCTGGTGCCGTGGCCAACTAAATTGTACTTCAGGTCACAAGCACCGTTACCGGCAGACTAGGCAGGAACACTGCTAGTGCCGTGTAACATTAATGGTGCCGTTGTCCCAGGATCGATACCTATATTTTGCAGCTAGCGGAACAACACTCATGTTCGTAAAATAAGTGCGAATTGACTGCCATTACTATTTTTATTTAGTTTTGTTCGGTGCGAATTTTGTATAATTTAGCATTAAGTAAGCCTTAAGCTGTTTTCTAAGAACTGCCATAATTTTAGTGGGTAAGAAAAACAAAATGGCTAACACGAAAAAATCGTCATCTGCGAGTCACATGGATTCAGATGATTCTGGTGGTCACTCTGACGGAGAACATGTGAGCACTGGGGCTGCAATTGTTCCGGAAGAGAGTACACCTGTTACAAGTACAGCGGGTACATCACAGCTGAGACAAACAGCTTTAGCCGCACCTATGGTTTACGGTGAGCAAATAGCGGGATGCATAAACATGTTGAGGCTATTTACAGGCACTGATCCGCTGTATCGTGCTAAACACTTTTTCAGGATGTCGAAAGTGTAGCGATGGTGGGTAGATGGAGTGAGCAAACTAAACTCGCGATTGCAAAATCTAAATTTCGGGAGAGAGCTGCTGAATTTCTATCTGATAGCGATGAGCTGAGGGCAGAAACCGAACCCTTTGCAGCGCGAACCCGCATGATTGTGGATCCCTTACGAGTGCAGGGAAGCCAGGTCAAAAGTACTCCAATCATTTCGCGGGCGTAGGAGCATCGAACGTGAGAGATCTGTGGAACTCGTGGATTCTCGAAGCTATGCCTCATATTTAAATTTTTTTTCCGCCTATCTCGACGGGTAGCAATGAACGTGTGATGAAATCCTTAAACTTTCCTTCCACTCCGGGCACTTAAATCCGGAATTAGGTGCCTTGCGACGGTGGGAAAGGGTTGAGTGTTTACAGTTAAAAAAAAATAGAGTGATTGGATGAATAAACTTCATTCAGTCATCCCTTTTTTTTTTCTTTCATGGGGGGATGGAATGTTACAGTGGACACCCCCCCCCTCCTAAAACCTGAAGAAAACTTTAAAATTTGTCCGCCATGTCGCGTATGGTATGAGGCAGCTAGGAATCACAGTTCGGCAGGCTCACATGTTCTTTTACAGTTCAGTTTTTTTATTTATTTCTCATTTACGTTGTTTTTTCTTTCGGATGTTCTCTAAATTAATTAACAAAATTGCGGGATAATTGGGAAGTCGCTCCAATGCTCTTGAAGGCAAGAAACGCAATATTTTTGCCATTTTGAATTATTTCTACCTGTGGGAAAAGGTAGCACTCAATGGTTGCTCTGGAAATTGATAAGAGCAAAGCGATAGGCCCAGAAGAGGACTTCTAGATTTCTTGAGGAGGGGCCGATGTTACGACCCACCCCGCCATTAATTTAGTAATTAATGGGCGTGGTTGATGTGTGAAATTAATTAAGTATTAATTGTTCGAGGCTTGATTGGAGTTTAAAAGTGTAAACAGCAGATAAAGTTTTATCTGGGGTTTGGAAAGAAAAGAGGCGAAGAATTCTCTCTCTGGCTGGGTGGTCTCAGAATAGCTCTGTTAGGTCATAAATATCAGGGCGCAGCTGACGGGCAGCCTATGCAACACGGAAAGGGAAAGAGGAATACGTATCGAATGAGCCACTTGAGTAGGAATGAATGAAGATAGGGGACGAAAGGTTTAGCGAATAATCGTAAATTCGTCGATTGTTTGGGGCATTTTCGAGAACAATTGCTCTCTGTGTGGTCCGTGCAGAAAAATAAGAGTTCGCACTTGGCATGAACATAAGGAAGAAAGTTTAGTTGTCTGTGCGCTCTCCGATGTGAAAGGCTGGATGCCTTGGATCTGCAAAAAAATGAATTGGGAAAAATGAAGCAGCAAACCTCCCGCATTTGGTAAGAAATGGAGACAACTCGAGGCAGCTGGAGATGCCAGTTTGCCATAAAGACAGCAGAATGCCTAAATCCGCAGGATAAAGCAGAAATTTCTAGGCTGGAGCGTAATGGAACTCAGCGACTGTTTGGCCTAATGAAAGCCAAGTTACAGGGGAATTAAGAAGTCTGCGAGTGGACAGTGGTCATTCCAATGAGAAGCGAAGCCAAGCAAAAGTCGGGTTCGGATGCCAACCACTGCAGTGTGGAATCGTCACCCCCATTCATCCCCTACTGTGGAGGAAGTGAAGAGATGCGCTTGTCTTACGGGGTGAAGCGAGGCCCCATGTGTGCGTGTGTGTGGTCGCGTAAGCAGCGAAGCCACTACGTGTAAGTGCGACGGGATAAAAACATGTCGAAAGAAAAATATGAGCGTAAGAGCGGTGGCTTCGATACCTAACAAATATACAGGTGAAATGTTGAGTTGCCGATATACGCTTAAGGTAAAAGCACGTCTGATTTCGCTCGGCCGAGAAAATTAATCTTGAAACCGCAACATCAGATGTGAGAGGGCCTATTTTGCTTAACGCCCACCTTCAAATCGTCACGAGAATAGATCAGTGTGCACTCTAATCATTGCAACAAAGTGCGGCGTGATATTACCATTTTTAATTGTGTGCTTCATTTACATCAAGCGTCAAAGTGAAGTGTTGAATCATCGGTGCTGCCACATGGTGCAAGTGTCTGTGTGCGTGTTTTTTTTTTTTTGTCGAGTGATATTATGTGATGCACAACGGATTTGCACAGCAAAGTCACGAAACTGTAAGTAGATGAATATTTCCTTTTTCTTTCTTCGCACATCTGCGAACTTGTGCCATCCCGACACCCAAAGCTGCATGGACATAGATGCAGTAATGCTGAGTGACTGAACCTCAGAGGAAATACCTGCACATACAGATTTCAATTTCTTACAGGGCCCATTTCCTGATTACTTTTTTTACATGAATAAGGGAGAAGGTGTGGCTACAAATTCCGCTGGGCGGGACAGTTTCTTTTAACTTTGGTTCAGGACCAACGTCAAGCGGGGCAGGGTTCTGCATGTGCATGCTTATTAGATTTAGTTAATTAACTTTGGCAGTATTTCGCACCTATAATCTTATACCGCAAATTAACGTGCTTGTGTATTTTGTGTCGCGAGTATTTAATGTGATCGTTTGCATATAATTTTTTTTTCATTCTCTAAGCAATTGTATATGAATATCACCTGCAGCTCTATTTAGTGTGTAAACGAGTAGTATCTCTTGTTCAGATAGTCCGGTGGAGACTCAGTCGGCTGCGTTATCCGACAGTAAAGTGTGACACCGTATGCTGCCCACATATGAGGGGCAATTGTCTATGCGCCTAGAGAGCGCCGGATCTGTTTAAATCTCGCAGAACGTTATTAAATGTTGTGTTGTGTATTTGAGAATCATGTGTTATTTGCGAAAGTGAGTGTTGTACTGACTGGTTGGGGATTGAATGTACCGGAGTAAGATCCGGACCACTACACTCAGTCACGAATTGGTGATTGCGGGTGAACCTCATCACAACTCTGATCCCAAAGTATCATTTTTTTAGATTATTTTATTGTTTATTTGTTGTTGTTATTTTGTTCACAAGGTGGATTCACCCAAGCCTTATGCTTCGGGTCATTCTTCAACTTTTCATTTTTATGTTCTGGTGTGAATCTTTGAGTGCAGCAGTGCACCTGAGATTCTCACCTGGTGCCGTGGCCAACTAAATTGTACTTCAGGTCACAAGCACCGTTACCGGCAGACTCGGCAGGAACACTGCTAGTGCCGTGTAACAAAATGCAATGCCGCCAAATCTGTAGCACCAGTCTCCATTAGGATTCTTATGCGGGAATGAGCCAAATCGGGTGGCTGACTCAATCCTGGGACAGTGTAAAACATCAAAAGCGGATCTGACCCAAGGCCGATTTGCCTGGGTCCACCTACCCTTTCGGGAAAGGCCCCAATTGGGTGGATGGAAACAGGGGACCAAACCTCGAACTGATATCTACTATACAGACACGAGGCTGGCAATTTGCTTACTGCATCACGCCGGCTAGTTACCTATATAAGAGAAAAGATAAAATATTGCATGATAACCAACTTAGATTTGTTAAAGATGAATTTAGACAGCAAGTCGTTTTAAAATTGCTGAACGTTTTACAGCTGCGATGATTTAAACGCTGGCTTATGACCTTTTGCCCGAGAAGGGTCCGAGTTCGAATCACGGTGAGGCATGAATGCTGTATTATGGCACTGCTTCTCTCCTTTCCCTGGTACCAGTGGACCTAAATTAGGGACGGGCGATGCTTGTAGCCCATTGAGTTGCTCACGGGGTCGTTAAACGGTCAGTCAAAAAAGAAAAAGCATTTTATACACGAAAATCAACATTCCGCTGAACTAACTCTGGGTATTTTTGCTTTTTTTTTTTTTTTATGTGTAATAATATAATAATAAGGGCATTTGTTAAAATAACCGCAATATACTACTTGAAAAATTACCCCGAAAAAGTACAAGAGAAACATATTATTTCAGATTTACTTGCAAATCGAATGCGAAATTCAAAAACGAGAAAAATTAGGGGATTCTTGTGACTTGTAAACATCTATCGGTAGAGCAGTAGACATAAGTCTACAGATATAATTCGTAGATCTACAGATATAAACCTGTAAAATGGTAACATTTCGTTGAAGTATAACTTATCTTCCCTACTGACATACGGCTGTAATCGGAAACGTCAATCTAGAGTTTACGTTTCCACATGTCAAAAATTTCATTTGAGATTGTTTCAGCGACATCTGGTAATTTCAACAGCAGCAAAAGTTGTTGCATTTTACGTTTTTTTTTTTTTTATTAACATTCATAATTGTGTGAAAAATAATAATTTCTTACACTAGTATTTATTCCGTACGTGGATAAGTTATCGCCACATTCATGAGCCAGACTAGAAAAACACCTTTTTTACGTCGAATAGATGCTAATACATATAAGTATCAAATTCACTCGTTATTTTAAGTCACTTTCTTTTTTTTTTTTTTTTTTTTTTTTTCTTGTGTGCGTTTTTTTTTTTTTTTTGTGTGTGTTTTTTTTTTGTTCTTGCGTAACTGATATTCAGTTTTTGTATTTCAGCGTGAAGAAATGTATACGAAACACAACAGTGCAAGGACAATTTGCAGCCCTCGTAGTGCAATGGTCTAGGCGGTGGCTTCTGACCGTTCGTCCGAGATGGGGTCGGGTTCGAATCCGGTTGAGGCATGGATATTGTGTTTGTCTTACGGCACTGGCTCTCTCCCTTCCCTGGAACCAGTGGTCCTAAATTAGAGACGGGCGACTGCTTTATAGCCCACTGAGTTGCTCACTGTGGTCGTTAACTCTCCAATAAAAAAGAAAGAAAGAAAGGGTATACACTTCCACCAAATAACATGTGCGCTGACATTTCGCCCTCACAACAGCAGCAATACGTCGCGGCATGAACTCTATACCACGTATTGGAAGCGTTCGGATTGTATAGTGTCCCATGATTCCAGTTGTTCGTAAAGCGCTGATGGTGTGTTCCGGAATCGAATCGTTCGCTCCACTTCATCCCTCAGATACTCAATTGGGTTCAAATTCAGAGAGTGAGAGAGCCATTCAACTCACTGGAATGCTGTCAGGAGGGATGTGGCCAGGCATTGTCTTGTTGAAAGAAGGTACCTTTCTGTGAGAAATGGGTAGCCATGAACGGATGTAGGTTGTCGGCGAGTACGCCAACGTAGCCTTGTGTGGTGTTAATGGTATTAGCATGTACAAAGGGTCGCAAAGTGACCCAAGTAAACACATTCCAGAGCATTGCACCACCTTTACTAGCCCTATGGTCAACGCCACACATTCACCCTCCTGTCGGCGTGCTGCACACTAGTCACAAGAAGTTAGGCTTAGTGCTTGAAATGAAGGATGTATGTATCTGACTCAAGTAACACGTATTGAAAGAACATTGAGGCTACGTAACACAAACGATAAAGAGTGCGTTTACAAAAACAATTTATTGTGCAATTCCTGCACACAATAAAGTAGCACTGCAATATATAGACAAAATGGTAAATTCGGAGAATGTCCATACCCCCGGATTTCCGTAGCCGGTAACACCACCTCTGTGTCGAAGAACGTCTTGATACTTACGAGGCATACTTGCAATTAGGGATGGGCGAAAAACCTCGATGTTTTTGAGCGTCGATGTTTTGCCACAGAGGATCAATGTTTTAACCTCGATGTTGCAGAAGCCGATACATCGAAAAAACATCGAGGTTTTGCGACCGATGTTTGGAACTGGTAAAGACTACCTTGTACAAAAAGTAAATGCCTTTCTTCATGTTATATCCTTATAAAGAGGAAAGAAATATCGCCTTTCTATTGGCTGTTTTAACTGATTCGTTGGCGAAAACCGAGATCTTTTCCTCGTAGCCCATGCATCAAAAAAATATCGGGGTTCACCGATACTTCGAAAAAGCATCGGGCGTTTTAAGAAATATTATTAGTTACTTGGGGTTGAATTGGTGAGCAATCACCATTATATTGAACAGAGATTTTACCAACAGGTATGTCCATTCGCTGCTGCAGATGAAAATGTTTGAAATCTTCGGCTTGCTGGCAAGACATTGTGGTTCACACCGATATATCGAAAAAACATCGAGGTTTCAACTAGTACATGGGGTGTTCTATTTTTCTTGCCTTAGCGCCGCTAAGCCTAGAAAACTAGTTCCTTAGCACCGCTAAGCCTAGAAAACTAGTTTCTTAGCACCACTAAGCCTAGAAAAGTAGTTCCTTAGCACCGCTAAGCCCAGAAAAATAGTTCCTTTATAGTTGCATTGGTGACTGGTGAGTATGATTGTTACATTGAAAAGAGATTTTACAAATCGATTGTCCATTCATTGCTGCAGATGGAAAAGTGTGAATTCTTCATTTTATTACCGAAACATCGAGGTTCTCACCGATGCATCGAGCGTTTTAACAAATGTTATGCTACTGGATGTTGATTGGTGAGTAACACTTTTATATTAAAGAGAGATTTTACAAATCGTTTACCCCTTCACTGACCCAGGTGGGAAAATGTGAATTCTTCAGTTTATTAGCAAAACATCGAGATTTACACCGATGAATTGAACGAAAATAGAGGTTTCTAGTAATACATCGATAATTTTAATAAATATAATTAATTACCCGACGTTATTGGTGAGTAATCACTGTTATATTGAACAGAGAGTTTGCACATTTATCGCACATTTACTACTGCAGGCTGAAAACTACGAATGTTTCGGCTTGCTAGCAAAAACATCGAGTTTTTCACTGATACATTGAAAATTTCCACAGATACTATCGATGTATCGATGTTTTGGGAATAAGCAACCACCAATGTCGATCATCGATTTGCCCATCCCTACTTGCAAGGGCATTATTGACGAGTGTCTGGGGCATGGAACGTGGTTATCCAGACGTCGCTGTATAGCGCTCCACATGTTTTCAAAACGATTAAGGTCAGAAGACGTCAGAGGATGGATTGTAAGGATTGAATCCCGTGATTTTCCACCTCCTGAAGCACACTCCAGACACGGTGACTGGTTGCATTTTTATCGTAAAAGCGGAATGCCTGTCCAATAGCAGCGTGAAACAAAGTCACAATGGGCACAATGATCTCGTTTCGGTACAATGAGGCATTCATGTTGCCTTGACAAACATACAAGGAAATACGGCCATTAAAACACATTCCTGCCCAAACCAGAACTCACTGCTGCTGGTGAAGGCGGCCGGACTGCACATAGTTTGGTTACAATTGTGTGCCGGCTCTCCTCCACACGTGTCCTCGTCGAGTATCATCATAAAGAGTGAAACGGGATTCGTCAGTGAAAAGTATACATGGGGCCACTCTGTATTCCATGACATGTACTGTTGTACCCAGGTACATCTTTGACGGCGGTCAGCTGATGTTAAAGCTACACATCTCAGCGGCCTCCTTGGTCCAAGTCCGTACTGGTGAAGACGGTTTCGTACTGTTTGAGTTCATGCTGTGACACCAGAAGCAGCTCGAAGTGATTCCCGGAGTTGGCTACTGGTGATACTAGGCCTTCTCCGGCATTTACAGTCAGGTAGCGGCCTTGCCTCCTGATTGTTATCATCGAGCGACCCTTCCTGGGCCGATCTGTAACATTTCCATGCCGTAGAAATCTTCTATGTGGCCGACTTACTACACTTTGCGAAACTCCTAAAGCAGCAGCCACATCGATCTGCCGTACACCCCCTGTAACATGTCAACAGACTTATTTCTGTTGTCAGCGCTTAAACGCCGTTTGGACATCATTTCAGATTAATCCCACACTGAAGTCATACATTCAACAAGCTTCTAGACCAAGGGGTGAAACGACTCGTTTTCCACTTCTCACCGGGTACTTTCATTGGAGCTCGCACGCCACGTGCTGTGCTGTCACAATACTAATTTACATACGACGCGACGTAGCTACCCACTCTGATAACCGATCTGCAGTAGTAGCTAAATTTGCAAAACACCAGTTTTTTTCCTTCGAAACCGCAATAACCCGAACTTTTTGTGAACAGTGTTTTTTACGCTTTCCAACCGTAGGTTGAAGAAGCGTATATGCTCCAGCTTTGTACGTCTGTCTGTCCGTCTGTCCGTCCGCACGATAACTCGCGTAAAAATGGTTCGATTTCGATGAAATTTTAGTATGTGGTATAGGGGACCACTGGGGACGAACCCTATTGAAAATGGGCGAAATGGGGTCAAAGATCAGGACATAGAAGCGGGACCCATTCCATTGCTCTTATGCGTCATAACTTGCGCAAAATTGGTTCGATTTCCATGATATTTTAGTATGTGGTAGGGGACCACTGGGGACGAACCCTATTGAAAATGGGCGAAATGGGGTCAAAGGTCAAAACATAGGAGCGGGATCCATTCCATCGCCGTTATGCGTCATAACTTACGTAAAAATGCTTCGATTGCGACAAAACTTTATCATGTTGTTCCGGAGGTATGTTGAACCCATTCTGTTGAATATCGTCAAAATGGGGCCAAAGGTCAGAGCACAGGAGCGAGATTTATTCAACAGCCATCATCCTCATAACTTGACTAAAAGTGCTTCTATTGCGATAAAACTTCAGTATGGTATTTTCCTGAGGTATACCGAGCCAATTCTACTTAATATCATCGAAATGGGGTCAAAGGTCAGGACACAGGAGTGAGATATATTCCACACCCATTATCCTCATAACTTGAGTAATAACTTGAGTAATGATTTCTGGTATGTCGGAAAGCGTATCATAATCAATGCATTGCATGATTTTACTAACTTGTTAATATTATTATCCTTAATTTTAGCAGAAGTGTTTTACCACTCATGTTACGTTTGATGACAAATATAACCTTGCAAGAACAGTTATCTCTTCTCCTCATAAACACATGCATAAGACGGAATAAGGTGACAATTTTGTATCATTTTTGTAACTCAGTGATAAGCGTTGTTCTTCGAATAAAACACAGCCGTACTTGAGATAAGAACTGTGCTCTTTGATTTGAAAGGATTTCACTCAGCACTCGTAAAGATACTGAACGTGACTGTCATATTTTCTTTTCTTTGTCTTTTTTCTTAATGTTCAAAGGACCTCTTGACGACGGTGTGGCATTGACCATGTGAAATATGGACAAGCAGTCATTCGTTTCTTTGCCAAACTGTGTGTGTGACTGCCCTTTTATTTATTTTTTTCTCTCCCGACCGCCCTTCCATTAGCAAAAACAAACTTATTATTCTTTGTATTTTTATTTTTTTTCGAGTTCTGCAAGTTGTCACTCGTGCTTGTGAAATAAACGCGTTTGTAGAGAACAAAACAGGCTACAAAGGAAGACTGTATGGTCGTGAAAAATATGAAACATCAAAGCATAGCAGTGCGCGGTTTTCTCAGAAGGACAACGTGTTCCAAAGTCCAGGCACTTTTTAACGATCCCATGTATAGTCAATAAAAACAAATAACTTCTTTCGTTTGTTTTTGTGATCAATTCCCTGCTGATCGACGTAAAATGGCGATAAACGTTCTTTGACTTCGTGAAAGGATGTATATTTAGACATCTATATTGTGTAGGCAAGAAAGACGGGGCAAAAGAACTCGTATATTAGGAAAATGACGGGAGTGGATGACGTCATTATCAAAGTAAAGAACCTCAAGTGGCAATAGGCTGGACACATTGCTAGAACTGGCCACCACTGGATAATACTAGACCTGAAACCAGTGGCGTACCGGAAAAACTCGAATTCCCCCCCCTCAAAAAATGCTTTCGAGTTCCTTTTACAAAAATCCGTTAGCTTTCAATTACTCACAATTTTAACTTCCATATTATTTACGCTTTCCAACCGTACGTTGAAAAAGCGTATATGCTCCAGCTTTGTCCGCCCGTCTGTCCGCACGAAAACTCACGTAAAAATGGTTTGATTTCGACGAAATTTTAGTATGTGGTAGGGGACCACCTGGGGACGAACCCTATTGAAAATGGGTGAAATGGGGTTAAAGGTCACGACATAGGAGCGGGATCCATCCCATTGCCCTCATGCGTCATAACTTGGCTAAATATGATTTGATGTCGATTAAATTTTAGTATGTGGTAGGGGACCACCTGGGAAGGAACCCTGTTGAAAATGGGTGAAGTGGGGTCAAAGGTCAGGACATAGAAGCGGGATGCATTCCATTGCTTTTATGCGTCATAATTTGCGTAAATACGGTTCGATTTCGATGAAATTTTAGTATGTGTTAGGGAACCACCTGGGGACGAACCCTATTGAAAATGGACGAAATGGGGCCAAATGTCAAGACATAGGATCGGGATCCATTCCATCGCCCTTATCCCATGCTATTAAAGGAGCAATTCTTGTATGTATGTAAATTTCATTTTGAAAACGGCTCTAAGTATTTTGATGAAAGTCGTTGGCCTACCATTTTCTGGTACTAGAAATCAATTTAGCTTGATCTCGACTTTAAGAAAATTTGTTTAGTGGGTTAAATAACCACACCGAATTACCACGTTTTTAGTGTCATGGCGTCATCCCATTAATGTTACCCACCCAGCAAAAACAGTCTTGCTGGGCCAGCACTAGGCCATTGCTGGCAGCCGGCACTGCCAGCAATGGCCCAGCACTATGTTGCCGCTGCCGAACCGTCAATAAAATGTTCGGGCGGCCAACAGAAGGGCCAGCAGTTCGCACCCCATCAGTTGTCATATGCCACAACAGGGCCATCAGTGGTCCATTACAGGCAGTAGCTGCCACAAGTGGCCCTTCAGTGGCCCTGCAAGCACGTGCCAGAAATGATGGTTAGCCTAATGTGGTCCGCTAGTGTGCCGTTAGTGGCAGCCGGCAACCACGTGACGTAACTGGTGGCTTGCCGAATCTTGTCCGCCAATTTCCCAGTAGTAGCCACAATAATTAAAAAAAAAAAAAAGCAAAGATAACCGCAGTTTCCCAAAGCTACAATTTCTTATTTTTCTACCTTTACGAAGCTTGTGAATTAACGCACTGCGCTGGGGACATTTTCTCAACAGATCGGAAAAACACCCGTTTGTACCTGAGTAGATTTGAACCTGGGCCGTTCGCGTGATAGCTGAGCTCTGTACCGACCGGACTGATTTGCAACGTTCTAGCATATGCTTAAAGCTGTCTACTTGGTATGCAATGTGTAATCGAATGCTTCCCTCTTTCATTTTACAATATTGCGAGGTATTTTTCATAAAAGTCAGTTTAATATAATTGATAAATTAATTTTTTCAACGAAACGATAGCTGTTGGTTTTTTTTTTACGTTAAGGGAACTTCACTCATTTTCAAGGTGTGTACATACTTAGAGTCGCTTTCCAAAGTTTTGTACTGTCCTTGACGTCTTGAAAAGAGATTGTTGAATAAATATATATTTACCCAGGTTCATGTCACATTCTGTTACATTTTTAACGTTGTGTCTTTCCTTTCCGTTGTCCGAAGCTGCATTTGTTTTAAAGAGTAAAAGATATTTTATTTTACTTCTCGTTATTTTTAGAAGCGAATTCCTCCCAGTCTTGTGTATTCAACCCATGGATGAGTACACCACATAGCGTTGCTTTTTTCTTTCTTTCAAATAATTAATAAATTTTGTACGCGTATAATTCTTTTGTTTTTTCCAACAAACGTTGTTTTAATGGTGTTCTAGGATATTTGTTTCAAGCGGTTTCAAATTTTTTCTTGTTATTCATCCACTCCATTCCATGAATTGTTATTCATGGGAATGGAGTGGGTGTATTTCATGGCTGTAATCTAGTATTTCACGGCTTAATCTGATATCTTCGTCGACGTAAAATTTCATTAGGAAATTCATTCGCCTCTCCACATATGGATTTTTTTCTTAACATCCACTAATATAACACGATGGCGATAGCGTCGTCTTCAACTAACTGGTACCGTGAGAGACACAGCAAGTGTTGCTTATGCGCATGCGCAGTCCCGTTGCTTCCTCCTGCTGTTGGGGTTGCATTGGTTGCCAGCAACGGGTCACTAGTGGCACTTGCTTGGAGGCCCACAATTCACGGCGATACTGAAGGGCCATCAATGGCTCGCCAACTGATAGTGCTGCCACCAACGGACCACTACCGGGCCGTGAGAGGCAGATTTCAGCCACCAGTGATCCATCACTGCCAGCTGGTGGCCAGCAGTTTCCCAGCACTTGTGTTTTTGCTGGGCATGCTTAGAAATCTTATGACGTCACAATCTCGCGATTGAGATGTTGGCGCGTGACACGCCATCTGTCTCATTACGTCACGCGTTGTGTGTGGATCCTATTAAAGTTTTAGGACGTCACACTCTTTCGAGCAGATGGTCGTGATTTCCATCTGCCTCACTACGTCACGCGTTGCGTGCGTATGTCCGTCCGCACGATAACTCGCGTAACAATCGTTCGATTTCGATGAAATTTTAGTATGTGGTAGGGGAACACCTGGGAAGGACCCCTAATGAAAGTGAACGAAATGGGGTCAAAGGTCAGGACATAGGAGCAGGATCCATGCCTCGTTCTTATGCGTCATAACTAACGTAAAAAAGGTTCGATTTCGATGAAATTTTAGTATGTGGTGGGAGACCACCTGAGGACAAACCCTATTGAAAATGGGCGAAATGGAGTCAAAGGTCAGGACATAGGAGCGGAATCACTTCCATCGTCATTATGCGTCATAACTTACGTAAAAATGCTTCGATTTGGATGAAATGTTAGTATGTTGTAGGGGCTTGCCTGAGGAGAATCCTATTGAAAATGGGCGAAATGGGGTCAAAGGTTAGGACACAGGAGCGGGATCTATTCCATAGCCCTTATGCATCATAACTTACGTAAAAATGCTTATATTGCGACAAAACTTTATCATTTTATTTCGGAGGTATACTGAACCGGTTCTGTTGAATATCACCGAAATGGGATCAAAGATCAGAGCACAGGATCGAGATTTATTCCACAGCCATTATTCGCATAACTTGAGTAATGATTTCTGGTATGTTGGAAAGAGTATTATAATCAATGCATTGCATGATTTTACTAACTTGTTCATTCAGGTTGTTCCACTTAAAATCTCTGCCTTATGTTTCCAATGGTAAAACTTCTTCACATATCTTCTTCGCAATTAATGTATTCTCAAGGATAAATATCTGCACATCGATAAAACTAACTTTAAGTTATAGCATAGGATACTTAATACTTGCTAAAAAAAACTATAACTAAGCAATCCTACATTTGTTTGTCTACTGACGTCATCAATGTACAGGTCGCGCCATCTATTAACAGGTCTGAACATTACTCAAAGGAAAATGATCAATTTTTAATATAGTTATGGTTATGTTTTAGCAAGGATTAAGTATCCCATGCTTTAACTTAAAGTTAGTCTTATCAATGTGCAAATTTCCATCCTTGGCAATTCATTAATTGCGAAGAAAATGTGTAAAGAAGTTTTACCATTGGAAACATAAGGCAGAGATTTTAGGTGGAACAACCTTAATAAATAAACTAGGCCTTACGGGTGTTTTAATAAATCAAGTTCTTTGGAGCCTACGAGTATTTTTCGTAAAATATTTTTTTTTTAATTTTATTTTGCGTGAAACACAAATGTGTACGTTATTATTAAAATCATTGCCTTGGTTACCGATACAAATTACTACACAAAATACTTACGTCAAAGTTAATCATATCATGCAAAATTTATTATTTTAAAGAACTAAGGCCTGCTGTTAAAGTGTTTAAAGACTGGACTGTCAGCCAAAAAACTGGGTCTCTACGTGCAACGTGTGGTCGTCATCGACTAGTGACTGCTCGGGCGGAACGTAGAGTGTCCAGACTGGTAACAGACAACATAAGGGCAACATTGCAGCAAATTACAGACCATCTTAATCAAGGATGCCCTCAAATGATATCTCTGCACGCACTGTTCACCGTACACTGCATCGGATGGGATATGGCAGCAGAAGGCCTGTTCGAACACCTTTGCTGTCTGCAGTTAACAAGAGAAAACGTCTCCAGTTTGCACAGGAGCACAAGGATTGGTCAGTCGATAATTGGAAACAAATTATGTGGTCCGATGAATCACGATTTCAGTTGCACCATGCCGATGGCTGAGTGCGAATTTGGCGGACACAGGGCGAAAGCATGGACTCCAAATGCAATGCTACAACCCTTCAAGCTGGGGGAGGCAACGTCATGGTTTGGGAAATGTTTTTCTGGAATGCTTTGGTCCCTTTAATTCGTGTTGATCAACGTCTGACTGGCACATCATATCTAAACATCGTTGCGGACCAAGTGCATCCTGTCATGTGGATGGTTTATCCCAATGGCGATAGCTACTTTCAACAAGATAATGCGTCCTGCCATAGTGTTCGTATTGTACAGGATTGGTTTCAGGAACATGCCAGTGAGTTTACTTTGCTTAGGTGGCCCCCACAATCTCCAGATCTCAACCCCATTGAGAATTTGTGGAATGGAGTTGAACGAGCCATCAGACAGCTGGATCCCCAACCCTGCAATCTCGCACTCCTGGAAAGTGATATTCATCAAGCATGGTCTCAGATTCCACAAACCACCTATCAACATCTCGTGGAGTCCATGCCACGAAGAATCGACGTAGTATTAAAGGCAAAAGGTGGCCCAACGAAGTACTGAGGGGTGGTCATAATAAAGTGGCCATTCAGTGTATATATACACTGCTGGCCACCCAAAATGAAACACCAAGAAGGACACGAGATAGCAAAGCCAGATTTACTGGACACATAGCAACAGATGCAAAGGTGAAACGATTGAGCTTTCAGGCCCGTGCGACTTGCGGAACACGCAGACATCAATAGTTAGTGCGGCCCACATGGCTGGCAATAACGGCCGTTACACGCCGCGGCATCGAACGTAAGATGCTTTGGATGTGGGCTTGGGGTATGTCGGTCCAGGCTGCTTTCACACGTTGCCACAGTTTATCAGGCGTAGCCGCAGGTGGTGCTTGCCAGGCCACTCGGTTGCCGATCAGCGAACAGACGTGTTCGATGGGCGACATATCGGGAGAACAGGCGGGCCACGGCAGCAGTGACAGCTGGTGGGCCGTGAAGAATTGTTGCACGATGAGTGCCACGTGCGGGCGCGCATTGTCCTGTTGAAACGTGGCCGCTGGCAGCGTCCTGCAGGTAAGGGAGGACTACAGGGTCCAAAGCGTCGGAGATGTAGCGGTGGCTGTTGAGTGTACCGGCGATGCGTACAAGAGGGGTGCGGGTGTCATATCGAATTGCGTCAAAAACCATAACGCCAGGCGACGGACCGATATGGCAATGCATAATGAAGGCGTCATACAGTCTCTCGCCGCGGTGCCGTCACATGCGGATCCGCCCATCGTGATGTTGCAGGTAGAAGCGGGATTCGTCGGAGAAAACAATGTCGTGCCATTCCGTAGTCCAGGTGCGGCGTTCAACGGCCCGCTGCCGTCGCACTTGCCGGTGGTGCAACGTCAATGGGAGCAATAGGTGCCGTGCGACAAGTCCCCACTCCTGCAGACGACGTCGAACGGTACTTGCTGACACAGGTTGTTGCGCAACACACCCTAATTCCTGCGCTGACGTTCGTGATGTGGCGGTGCGAGCCGTCAATGCCCGCCGAACAACATGCCGGCCCTCTCGTTCTGTGGTGTGCCGCGGCTGCGGCAATTGCTCACGTCGGTCTGTCCGTCTCTCCTTCACCCACCGAATCCATACTCGCCTCACTGCGGCGCCGATGTCTCGGTACGATACCGCTGTCACGATAAGTCACTATTCGTCCTCTGTCGAACTCCTAAACGTGCTGGAATGACTACCGTATTCTGCGACGAGGCATCAGGAAGCTTCCCACGCACAGGTCCGGCAGCACAGCACACTTCTACTACTTACATCCCGCCTTCTGTGCACCCTTCTTATAGTGCTTCTCGGTGTCGGGCCGGGCGCACATGATTTGCATATGCCCTGCAATGCTAATCGTTTGCATGTCCTCTCGCGGGCGACGCATGCTGTGAATTTCAGACCAATCGGATGCTTCTTTCTTGGTGTTGCATTTTGGGTGGCCAGCAGTGTATATATAAAACGCGAACGTCAACGAGCAGGGAGAATGAAACAAAAAACAGGGATGCAGAAAGTGTTGAAAATACTTTATACATACATAAATGAGCACAAGCAACACCTCTCGAACATGTACATGACAACAAATGAACTCCAGACCACAGAAAAAGAAAAAGGAGAACGATAAACGATACCTAAAAATCACACTGCAAAATCATAAAAATACTCATAAGGAAAAGAAAAACCCAAACAAAATATCGTATGAAATAACTCCGAACCCCTGAACCGTTCTTCACTGGAAAGACACCCGGGAGTCCGGAGCCAGTCGGGTTCGGCTTTCATGAGATAGCCTGATACCTAATTTTAAACAAATTGTGGTGTGGATCTACTTGAGTTGGTTTCGAGAGTAAATGTAGCCTTATCTCACATAGTACATTTACCTTTACAGCGTTGGATACATACGAGGGGAGCATGAGATATGTTTGTCTTAGAGTTATATATGTATGTCCTTTATATTCCATACTTCAGTATATTTTGTCCGTTAAGAAGACAAGGTAAGAAATTATTGGGTATTTGACATATTTCAGTGGTGTTATGTTTAATTATACATCTATTGCTGTGCTACTTTAAGGGTTCGGGTACGAAAGACAGATGGCCAATTAATTTTGCAAGTCCAAATTCGGTTGCAATCACAATTTGTTTAAAATTAGGTATCAGGCTATCTCATGAAACCCGAAGCCGGGTTTCATGAGATAGCCTGATACCTAATTCGGAGCTATTTCATACGATATTTGTTGGGGTTTTTCTTTTCCTTATTAGTATCTTTATAATTTTGCAGTGTGATTTTTAGGTAACGTTTATCGTTCTTCTTTTTCTTTTGTCTGGAGTTCATTTATTGCCATGTACATGTTCGAGAGGTGTTGCCTGTGGTTATTTATATATGTATGTACTATTCACTCTTGGTTTCCAGCTGCATTGCGCTTGGGCATGTATCAAGGAAAAATTATTTATATTTTTATATATATATACACTGAAGTGCCAGAATTTTTTTACACCAGTCTGATACCTAGTAGGTCCCCCACGAGAGCGCAGGACTGCAGAAATACGACGGGGCATGGACTCCACTAGCTTCTGGAAATATGCCGTAGGCAATGCACACCATACTTCCTGCAGAGCGTTCCGCAATTCGAGTGAATTCCAAGGTCTCGGATTCCTGTGTTCGACAGCGCGTTGCATGGCATCCCAAATGTGTTCTATCACGTTCAGATCTGGGGACCTGGGTTGGAATGGCAACACCCCAAACGCAGATGAATGCTCCTCTAACCATAATGTGGCGTCCCGACACTTGTGTGGAGGTGCATTGTCCAGTTAAAATACGCCCAATCCATCAGCATCAATGCAGGACATGAACAGATGTACCTCGTCAGAAAGGATGCGCACATAGGGTTGGCCGGTCACAGACGTTTGAAGACGTACCAGGGGTCCCAGTGAATTCCAGCTAAACACCAACCACACCATTACGTCCCCCCCCCCGGCGGTACAGTTCCTTGTTAACAGGCGGGATCCGTGGCTTCATGGGGTTTGCGCCACACACGAATCCTTCCATCTGCCCGATACAGTTGGAAACGCGACTCGTCTGACCAGGCTACTTGTTTCCAGTCATCAAGTGTCCAGTGGCGGTGTTGCCGCGCCCAAGCGAGGTGCATAGCTCTGTGTCGTGCACCCATCAAGAAGACTCGAGTTGGGCGTCGGCTCCCAAAGCCCATATCGAGCAGGGTACGGTATTGAAGATGCATACATTAATATTATTAATAACATCTATAAAAAATGCAAGTGCAAAGATTCGGCTGTTTGAAAATACAACACACATAAAAATTGGAAAGGGAGTGAGACAAGGTGACACCATATCTCCGAAGCTCTTCAATGCTACATTGGAAAATATCTTTCAATCACTGAACTGGGAAAACAAAGGGATAAAGATTAATGGAGATTATCTAACCCATCTTCGTTTTGCTGATGACGTAGTCATTTTTGCAACTACCCCATCAGAGCTGCAGAGTATGATCCAGGAACTTGCTCACAAGAGTAAAGAAGTGAGATTAAAAATAAACTTTCAGAAGACGAAAGTGATGTTCAATGCTTTTACAAGAAATGAAGATTTATCGATTGATGAAGAAAAGCTGGAGATAACAGACACATACGTTTATCTTGGACAGCAGATATCAAGTGAGGATCACATTGATGAAGAAATTTATCGGCGTACAAAACTTACCTGGAGAGCTTTTGGAAGAAACAGCCTAATTTTCAAGAGCAATATGCCATTACGCCTTAAAAGAAAAGTGTTTGATCAATGCATCCTTCCAGTGCTTACGTATGGTGCAGAGACGTGGACCTTAACTAAAAGAGACATACAAAGGCTGCAGACAACTCAAAGCAGCATGGAGAGGTGCATGCTTGGTGCAACCAGCAGAGATAAGTAGAAAAACTCGTGGATCCGAAAAATGACAAGAGTGGAAGACATCATGATCAGAGTTAAATCCCTGAAATGGCAATGGGCTGGACATACTGCCAAAAGGACAGACCATCGATGGACAGCCGAAATTTTAGATTGGATTCCAAGGGACAGGAAAAGACCCAGAAGAAGACAACATGGGAGATGGGTGGATGAAATTCAAAAGTATGCGGGAGCGACATGGAAGAGACTGGCACAAGACAGACCGTTGTGGAGGAAACTTGGGGAGACCTTCGTCTAGCAGTGGATTGATAATGGTTGACAATGATGATGATGATGATGATGATGGCGTTGCACGGTCCGGACACTGATGCTTGTTGAGGCTCCAGCATTGAATTCCGATGATACCTGCGAGAGTGTTGCACGCATATCGCGTGAAACGATTCTTGACAGCCGACGATCGTCACGTTCACCCAATATATTTTTAAGGCCACAGTGGTATCGTATGTTGGAGGTTTTGCTGGAATTCTTTTAATCACGGTACACATTTGCAATGGTCGTCCGTGAAAATCCGAACTTCGTTTCTATCTCCGAAATACTATGGCCCATCTCACGAGCGCCTACTATGACACCGCGTTGAAAATCGCCTAAATCGATATTACTTGTCATTCTCATGCCGAAAACAGCTGTGACAGCTGGCAAGGATGTCTATCACTTCATATACGCACTGGCGGACGCAACCGAGTACGCGCATAGGTGACGTTGCTATGTATTTTGCATAAGCTTGTCTGTACCAGTTTTTCTGGCACTTCAGTGTATCATCATCATCATCATTGTCAACCATTATCAATCCACTGCTGGACGAAGGTCTCCCCAAGTTTCCTCCACAACGGTCTGTCTTGTGCCAGTCTCCTCCATGTCACTCCCGCATACTTTCGAATTTCATCCACCCATCTCCCATGTGGTATTCTTCTGGGTCTTTTCCTGTCCCTTGGAATCCAATCTAAAATTTCGGCTGTCCATCGATGGTCTGTTCTTCTGGCAGTATGTCCAGCCCATTGCCATTTCAGGGATTTAACTCTGATCATGATGTCTTCCACTCTTGTCATTTTTCGGATCCACGTGTTCCTCTTCTTATCTCTCCTGGTTGCACCAAGCATGCACCTCTCCATGCTGCTTTGAGTTGTCTGCAGCCTTTGTATGTCTCTTTTAGCTAAGGTCCACGTCTCTGCACCATACGTAAGCACTGGAAGGATGCATTGATCAAACACTTTTCTTTTAAGACATAATGACATATTGCTCTTGAAAATTATGCTGTTTCTTCCAAAAGCTCTCCAGGCAAGTTTTGTACGCCTATTAATTTCTTCACCAATGTGACCCTCACTTGATATCTGCTGTCCAAGATAAACGTACGTGTCTGTTATCTCCAGCTTTTCTCCATCAATCGATAAATCTTCATTTCTTGTAAAAGCATTATACATCACTTTTGTCTTCTGAAAGTTCATTTTTAATCCCACTTCTTTACTCTTGTCAGCAAGTTCCTGGATCATACTCTGTAGCTCTGATGGGGTAGTTGCAAAAATGACTATGTCATCAGCAAAACGAAGGTGGGTTAGATAATCTCCATTAATCTTTATCCCTTTGTTTTCCCAGTTCAGTGATTGAAAGACATTTTCCAATGTGGCATTAAAGAGCTTCGGAGATATGGTGTCACCTTGTCTCACTCCTTTTCCAATTTTTATGTGTGTTGTATTTTCAAACAGCCGAATCTTTGCACTTGCATTTTCATAGATGTTATTAATAATATTAATGTATGTATCTTCAATACCGCAGGATTTCAGAGCCATTGCAACTGCTGATGGTTTCACCGAATCAAAGGCTTTTTCATAATCGATAAAAGCCATGCACAATGGAAGCTCATATTCCCTCGCTCTTTCAATTAGTTCTCTCAGTACGTGGATATGATCTATTGTGCTGTAGCCACTCCTGAATCCAGCTTGTTCTCTCGGTTGAGCCATGTCCAGTGTCACCTTCAAGCGGTGTGAAAGAACTTTAGTGAAGATTTTATAAACCACTGATAGGAGGCTGATAGGTCTGTAGTTCCTGAGATCCTCAATGTCACCTTTTTTATGTAGCAAGATCATTGTAGCGTTGTTCCAATCCTCAGGAATTTTCCCTTCATTAAGGCATCGAGTGAAAATTTGGGCGAGTACTGTTTCGATTTCTCCATTTGCTTCTTGTATGATGTCTACAGTAATTCCATCTTCTCCTGGAGCTTTTCCCCGCTTCATGTTCTTGATTGCATGTGCAACTTCTGCTGGAAGGACTGGAAGAACTCTGGTACTGGTACCTTTCATGATGTCTGGAGTACATGTATCATCCCTTTCATATAATTTGGAGTAGAAATCTTTCACTCTTGTCAAAATTTCTGCCTCTATTTCTTGTTACAGAACCATCTTCTTTTCTCAGTGCCATAATCTGTTTTTTCCCCTTACTGAGATGTCCCTTTGCTATCTTTAGGCTTTGGTTGTTTTCCATTGCTTTCCTTACTAGTTCACAGTTGAATTTCCTTACGTCTTCAGTGATACTTTTTCGTACTGTCTTGCATAGCTCTATATATTCCACTTTGGTTGTTTTCAATTGCTTTCCTTACTAGTTCACAGTTGAATTTCCTTACGTCTTCAGTGATACTTTTTCGTACTGTCTTGCATAGCTCTATATATTCCACTTTGGAAGTCACATCTTCTTTAGTTGTCCTCATCACTCTTCTTTTTTGCATCAACATTTTGGTTTTTCCTGATAATTTGTTCACATGCAATTTGTTCTTAGACCCAGCTAATTTTGTTGCTGTTTCCATAAGAGCTTTGGTTACTTTTCTGTTAACTTCAGAAATATCCACTTCTTCCGATGTTAGGCCTTCTAAAGCAGAGAATCTGTTCTTCAGTTCCAATTTGAAGGTATTATGGTGTTTTTTAAGGTTGGTTATGTCAATACATTTTGTTTGTCTTATGAGCTTGCTACGTTCGAGTTTAGTGTTGAGGTGCATCTTACATCTCACCAATCTATGGTCACTGCCTGTGTTGAACTTGTTTAGCACACTGCAGTCTTCTATGACGAATTTTTTGTTACACATAATAAAATCAATTTCACTTGTCGTCCCATTTGGATGTCTCCATGTCCATTTCCTGTGTGGCTTTTTCTTGAAAAAGGAGTTCAAGATGAAAACCCCTTCTGCCTCTGCAAACTCTACGAGAGTATTTCCACGCTGGTTTCTGTTGCCGTGACCGCATTTACCTACTGAAGTTTCATTCTGTTGCCGTTGCCCTATTTTTTGCATTGAAATCTCCCATAATTATCTTCAAGTGCTGCTTACCTTTATTATTTAGATCACGAATTTCCTCATAAAATTCTTCAATTTCTTCTTCAGCATGACTTGTGGTGGGTGCATAAGTTTGAATAATCTGAGCCTGGTATCTTCTCGAGAGTTGGATAACGAGTCGTGCAGCTCTGTCAGAGGAACTTTCAACTTCTACAACTTTATCCTTCAGTTTCTTGTTTATTATAAATCCAACACCACTAGTTCTGCCAGTATCTGTCCACGATAGTAGAAGAGATGTCCACTTTTCAGTTCAATGAGATCTTCTCCTTTTCTCCTTACCTCACTTAGCCCGACGATGTCCCACTTGATCCTTTGTAGTTCCTCTTCCAATTCAAGAAGCCTTGAATCAGAAGATAGGGAGCGTCCGTTGTACGTAGCCAAGGTCAGCATCAGATGGCAGCCTAGTCCGGTCCTCCGGGGATTCTTAGCACCCTCTGCCTTCATGTCGCACTGGCCGCTGCCTTGGCCAGGTACATTCCAGCTGCCGGAGACTGAGGGCCAAGATTTAAGTTGTGGAGTCATTTTGGAGGGGTTTGGCCATAACTCACCACGCTGGCCAAGCGGGTTGGTGAGTGTGGGATAGCATTTCCTCTAATCCCGATGGTATAGTTATACCGCTATTGGCGGTCGTCAGAGCCCCTTTAGTGGGAACAGGATGCACCACGAGAAGGCGGGGTTGACATTTGTCAAGGAGAGGCTGTGATGTTACGCATCACCTGACCTTACATCCCATATATATATATATCAAAATATAAATAATTTTTCCTATATATATATACAGATATATATATATATATATATATATTTATGTAAAAATACTTATATAAAAGTATATATATTTGTATATATATTTATTACTGTTGTAGTAGTATCTGCTTTGTATGAGTATATATGTCACCATTAAAGTGTATAATCCAGTTATTTCATAGAATACCTAGTTATTTCATGAAATAACTGATCAAGTTAGTTAAAGCGTGCAATAAAATATTAATTCCACACTTTAACTAGTTATTCTATGAAATAACTAGGTATTCTATAAATTAACTAATGATAGACAGTTAAAGTGTAAAATAAACAATTTAACTAAATTATACAGCATGCAAAATGTTATTTATATAAAGACACAATAAAATCATTTGTTACAACAGGGATTACTAAAATGGCGTTTAGAATTGCTTGGAATTGCGTAGAACATTATTTCTAAAACAAATACATTTTTTGTTGACACTCTGCGTTTTACATGAACATTTTTTAAATCCCTGACCGGTACCTAACTTTGAGCTGTAGCAACCGACCGAAGCGATTTGTCTATATCCGGCACTTCTTCGATCTGAATTAGTTTTTGTTCACAGACGCTGAACTGGGATTGGGAATATAGCTGTTTTATGCGGCCGTTTCTTGTTCCCAATTGAAAAAAATCCTTCTTCGGTTATTTTCATTAAAACAGCTAAAATAGATCTGGCGTCACCGCTTCGTCTGTCAACTTCAGGTATTGGGATACGGACTGTAAGCCCCACAGAGGCTTCAGAATGAGATTTATCTGACATTAATTTCATCTTCTTAGCTTGAATTTCTAAACATTCTTTGGAGTTTTCTCTTTCCCTCTGAACATTCAGTTCATTAAAACACAATTTGCAGATCTTCTGTACAACTTTGTCTTCCAAAACATAGTCTTCTAAACATGACATGTCGACAGGCTCATTACATTTCGAACAAAAACGAAACATAAAAGTTAATATCATTATTATTATATAACACTTTATATTGGGTTGAAAATGGTGTGCTATTTCTGACTAGTGGTTCTCACTTTACAGCCTTTTGAATTTGGGATTTATTTACTCGGTTATTTTACACTTTAACGGGGTGTAGATCGTTATTCTATGAAATAACTAGTTAAACCATACAATACAAGTGAGTTTTACGCTTTATCTGACTTGATCAGTTATTTCACGAAATAACTAAGTATTCTATGAAATAACGGATTTCATACTTTAACGACAACATATATATATATATATATGTACAGAGAGAGAAAGAGAGAGAGAGAGAGAGAGAGAGAGACAGAGACATGGGGATCGCAATATTTTGTGGTTTGCTGCCTCTGATGCAGCGGTTAATCCTTTTTCCTTACTGGTAAATCCTTTTTCGTGCGATAGACAGAGTTAATGCTCCCCAAAAATGACCTCAATAGACAAGTCGATAAAATCTGCGTTTAATGCAACTGAGTTGGCGTGTGCAAGCGCAACGTACAAAAAGAAACATACATTGCACACTATTAGTAGCCTCACAGGACAGTCTAGACGAGTGGGCACCGCTTCGCTGAAGAACCCTTGCTAGAAAAACTGGCGAATATGGTGTGGGAAATCACAAAGCAAAGTGCTCTTGAAGCAGGAAACCGTCAAAATGACTTTGACGAGAAGGATCAGATACAAAATCATGAATATTTACATGTAATAGACACAAGACTAGTGAATGCACTCAGAAAATATGCAAATTATTTAATGACGTTTATAGACGCGGAGAAACGTATAGAAATTAACTTGTTTCGTTATTTAACTCCCACTTCCTTCAGAGAAACATTCCGATTATTCACTGCTGTTCTAAGCAGCGGGCGTTTTTCTTTTTTTTTTTTTTTTTTTTTTTAATCAAAACAAAGGATCTGACCCTCAAGAATAAACTAATTTTAATTTATTATTTAAACCTAAGCCGTTCCGATTTACGACATCGTTAAATCTCTGAAAAACACTGTAACATCAAGGTAGGATACAAGTATAGGCGTCAGCTCGGAGGGGGGCAAGGCGAATCTTGCCCCCCCCCCATTTTTTCCAGAGAACATTGCCCACCCAAAATTCCGGTTTTAACATTAAATGAGCTTTCTTTTGTTCGTTGTGTATGCAATTTTCAATAAATAAATAAATAATCGTGAATTGAAATACAGTAGAACTCGCTTATTACGAGCCAGTATTTAACGAGATCCCTGGTTTAACGAGTAAAACCGGAACTTTTGCTTGGTATAATGTTAATTCAAAGCTAATTCGACCGTTTTTAACGAACAAAATTTAATGAAATCTCCGAATTTAACGAGGGGGAGAACAGCCTAGACCATGGGCGCCGACTAAGGCATGCTCGGTCGCTTAAGCGTGCCCCCTAAGAAAACAGGGCATGCTCGGTTGCTTAAGCGTGCCCCCTCAGACAACAAGGCATGCTCGGCTACTTAAGCGAGTCCACTCAGAAAACACGGCATGCTCGGTTGCTTAAGCGTGCCCTCTCAGAAAAAAGGGCATGCTCCGTTGCTAAAGCTTGTCTCCTCAAGAAAAAGGGCATGCTCGATTGCAAAAGCGTGCCTCCTCAGAAAACAGGACATGCTTGGTTGCTTAAGCTTGTCCACTCAGAAAATACGGCATGCTCCGTATACCCAGATTTCTGCGAGGATAACCTAAAGTATCTTTCAGCAACTATTTGTGTATTTTAATTAGAACTTATGGAATAAGATGTTTCTATCAGGTAGCATCAGCATATTATTTAAAAGCAAAATTAATGTACACTGAAGTGCCAGAAAAACTGGTACACCAGTCTAATACTTGGTATAAGTCTCCCACGGGAGCGCAGGACTGCAGAAATACGACGGGGCATGAACTCCACTAGCTTCTGGAAATATGCCGTAGGCAATGCACACCATACTTCCTGCAGAGCGTTCCACAATTCGGGTGTATTCCGAGGGCTCTGATTCCTGTGTTCGATAGCGCGTTGAGTGGCATCCCAAATGTGTTCTATCGCGTTCAGATCTGGAGACTTGGGTGGTAATGGCAACACTCCAAACTCAGATGAATGCTTCTCTAACCATAATGTGGCGTCCCGACACTTGTGTGGAGGTGCATTGTTCTGTCGGAACAGGCCCAACCGATCAGCATGAATGCAGGACACGAACGGGTGTACCTCGTCAGAAAGGATGCGCACATAGCGTTGGCTGGTCATAGACGTTTGTAGAAGTACCAGGGGTCCCAGTGAAGTCCAGCTAAACACCCCCATACCATTACGGACCCCCGCTGCCGGCACAGTTTCCTGTTGACAGGCGGGATCCATGGCTTCATGGGGTTTGTGCCACACACGAATCCTTCCATCTGCCCGATACAGTTGGAAACGCGACTCGTCAGACCAGGCTAATTGTTTCCAGTCATCAAGTGTCCAGTGGCGGTGTTGCCGTGCCCAAGCGAGGCGCATAGCTCTGTGCCGTGCACCCATCAAGGGGACTGGAGTTGGGCGCCGGCTCCCAAAGCCCATATCGTGCAGGGTACGTTGCACAGTCCGGACGCTGATGCTTGTTGAGGCTCCAGCATTGAATTCCGATGATACCTGCGAGAGTGTTGCACGCCTATCGCGTGAAACGATTCTTGACAGCCGACGATGGTCATGTTCACCCAATGTCTTTTTACGGCCACACTGGTATTGTAGGTTGGAGGTTTTGCCGGAGTTCTTTTAATCACGGTACACCCTTGCAATGGTCGTCCGTGAAAATCCGAACTTCGTTTCTATCTCCGAAATACTATGGCCCATCTCACGAGCGCCAACTATGACACCGCGTTGAAAATCGCTTAAATCGTTATTACTTGTCATTCCCATGCCGAAAGCAGCCCTGTGACAGCTGGCAAGGATGTCTATCGTTTCACATACGCACTGGCGGACGCAACCGAGTACGCGCTTAGGTGACGTTGTTATGTATTTTGCATAAGCTCGTCTGTACCAGTTTTTCTGGCACTTCAGTGTATATAAATTGTTTTTCCTTGATATATTATATCTATCAAAATATAAATAATTTTTCCTTTATATATATATACTGTATATACAATCGTCCCGCTACCTGGAATGATTCGCTCAATTGGGTGATATCTTGATTTTCATACTGGTCACTAATCCCCACACACACACACACCATACGAGCTGACATTTCTTTTCTGCAAATATTTGTTTACCTGAATCACATTCATTCTTCAACCGGTATTATATTTGTGGTGGCGTACTCAGTGGGTGTGCACAGGGGCCCGGACCCTTCCCACGAGGTATCGCTCGATCTTTCGTTCTTTGTTTTATATATATTTTGGCTTCTTTTTTAAAAAAATATACAGAAGATTCCGGTTAATTGAACCATCTGTTAATCGGGGCAGACATTTATTAGGGACAATTCTTAAAGAACATCTGAAATTAGTGCTTTGGGATAAAGCTTCGCATAATTGGGGCAGCCGGTTAAGCCTCATATGTCCCAATTAACCGGAATCTACTGTATTTGTATATATTTTAAAATATAAATTTTATGAATCTCAAATATGGCGGTGATATTTTTTATCGCTTCCGAACACTTTGGGAGTGTTTTCTCAATGATCTTTTTATTCGCATCTTCAATATCTTAAGCCACCCACCCCTATAGAAAGTACGCCACTGAATCTTTTTAATGTCGTATGTATATATGTGGAATATCACTGTATTATATTTGAAATAATGGGAAAAATCCATTCATGACGGGAATAAAATGAAAAAACAAAAACTTGTTTGTCAGCTTCATTCACTTTAAATTTTGAATTAGAGTTAAAAGGAAATGAAATAGATCACTCCCAAATCCCCTCATCAGGGTTAATTTTTCGTTTCGGGTGAAACAGCTGAGTTGGAAGTGGAATGACGCAATTAGCCCGAAAGCATCCTACTCCTCCTACAAGGAAACTGCAGAAACGTCGCTGCGTTCGGCAGCGAGGGCGTGGAGAGAATTTCTTGTGCGATGACGCGGCAGACAGCATGCGTCATCGTTTCTACGGAGTTACGCAATGGACGACGTCTGCGTTCCCGTGCTTCCAGCCATACCTGCAGTTCTTTTTTTTTTTTTTTTTTTTTCTCTCTCTCTCTCTCTCTCTGCATCACACAATCCCCAGCTTCGTCTCTTTCCGCAGATGCCCGCGCTTTTGGCAGCGGGCTCCGATTTGGCGGGACGAGGTTTCTTTGTGTTCGCTTTCTGCGGGAGTCGGCGCATGATGCAGCTTTCAGCGCGAGAAATCGGATTCTGTTTCTCGGTTTCTGATTCACCGGATCAAAGGGCAAATAATTAGCTTATAATTGTCTCCTGTTCTTTTGATTTAAAAGAGAAGAAATTAAAGCCATTTACATTAGTCGCGCGCCCAGATTATCGTTTGGGGCAGCTCTAGTGCTTATTAAAAATCCTCTTAGCTGTATTACAATTCTAGTAAATATTTAATGTTACTAAAACATAAGAACTAGCACAGATGCCTGATTTATGACCATTGACAGAATTAAACTCCGGCTTCTAAATCTTTGATTAAATGGTTTTAAAATAAAAATATTATTTTTGAAGATGACAATTCGTTTTTTGGTGTAAATATGACAAGGATGGTAAGCCGGATAATATCCGAAAACTTGAAAATTTTGTTCACCTGGAGGGGGAATCGAACTCGTGTCTTCCGGATATGCTAACCACTAAACTCAAGTTTCCGATTAATTTGAATAGCATACCCGGGCGCTATCTGGGAGACGCGGATTCGATTCCCGCTCCAGGACGACTAAATTTTCAAGTTTTCGGATATTATCTGGCTTACCATCCTTTCTCATATTTACACCAAAAAAACGGATTGTCAAATTTGTATTGTATGGTGTAATCCCGAATTCCATTCATGATAAAAATATTAATATTTGTCTTTCAAAAGTGTAGCGGGGGGGAGGAGAGGGGGAAGACACCGGCCCGGAAGTCCATGGAGGCGTAGAGAAGACTGCAGTGATGTTGCTGTTAAAAATAAACCACGGCGAGTAGTTTAATATTATGGAAACATTTATTTGCAGTTGAGTATTTAATTTTTCAACTGTTGAATATGTCGAAGAAATAAGCTTCGTTTTGAGCTGAATAAGCGCTTTCGGGAATTTCTCAAATATTTGTGGAGTTTCCGAAGACGACGTTACACAAATCCAGGAGCGCAGAAGCACGAAGATTCTTGGAGAGGGGGAGGGGGAATTTAATGGCTTCCACATTTTCACTTTGCCGTTTTTCGAGGGAAAAGACCATTTGTTTTATCCTTGGAAATCTTGGGGAAATAACGTCCCGCCGCCCTTGCTCAAGTCATTTCCTGAAATCCTTTTCTCAACCGTATGGGCGGCGCCCGGAAGTCGATTAGTGTAAGGAGCTTGCTCCTAAATTCTCGAACTGCAGAGCCTGGGTTCGAATCCGAGTTTAGACATGGATGTAGTGTTTATCCTTACACCTCTGGTGCTCTGCCTCTGCGAAAAATGGGGATCAGCTCCTGCATTTAGATGCACGAAAATTCCATTAAAAACCGCTAAAAAAAAAAAAAATAAAAAAAATACAGGTAGGCTCAGTTCTGATTGAGCCATCATTTGGAACGTAGGACTTGCAGATCGGAGAGTTAAAAGGAGCTAGTCGAGTATGGTTTCAAAGCGTTTATTTAATTTGTAATAGCCAACACAGGTCTATGATATAAAAAGTAGCTTACATATTTTTTTACAAATAATGCTGGATACATTGCAAACACAAAGCACATCGGTACACGTATTACCCAACGTGGCGCTCTGTCTTCTTAGGCTTCTTACATTCCTCATCACTTGCTCTTGCCTGTGATTTTGATTTTCTCCACTTTTGCTTGCGTTCATTCTGCAAATTCCGCGGAATTGTCGAAAATGTTAACTCGTTCACAAGAAAACACTTTTAAAAAATTTTGTTAAACCACTGCGATATGTTCTTTATATACTTGAATAGATCTCGTCGAGAGCTTTAAAACGATACCACACAGAGTCGTTTGCACTCACGGTTGTCCAGATAAACCGCGATATTGTCGAAAGTGCTCACCGGTTCACAAGAAAACAATTTTTAAAATGTTCAGTTCAAACCACTGCAAAATGTTGTTCTTTCTATATTTGAATAGATCTCGTCGAGAGCTTTAAAACGATACCACGCACAGTCGTGTTGCGTTCACGGTTGCCGAGATAGACTAAGTCAAACGCGGCGGCACACCCAGAAATATTACATCATCTTCCCGGAGCACAGGGCGCGAGGGGAGCGTCGCGCGTACGATGTATTGCGCAGTACGCGAATTGGATGGACTCCATGCTGTTTACGAATGTGCTAACACGATTAGTGTGCGGCACGTATTTTTAACGCTATAATGATTTCAATTGGGACTTATTTTTTTGGCAGAAGGGGTCGACCGTAAGTCGCCGCTTTCTATCCGCGGAGTTAGATGTAGTCCTAGGTAAAAAAAAAAAAAGAAATAAAAGAAACAAAAAAGTTCTTTCTCAACGGGTGCAAAACCATATTTTGTCCCCAATGCCGGTCAACTTTACTATACTTCAGTTCGCATCACACTTCTTGTAACAACGCACTAACGAGGAGGCATTGCCAATAATGAATTAACAGGTGTCTCTTAAAATAAATATCTTTTTCACAAAATACCTCATTACCCGTACGGCAATTTGTTTTTGTTTTTTTGTTTTTTTTTTCGTAGCGAGTACTTTTTGTTAATATTTAAACGATATCTGATTTCGAAAATCTATTGCCAACACAGAAGCCTGTTGCAGCGAAAATTCTTTTAATTTCGGGCACATTGCTTCTGGTAAAGAAATACCCAAATTCGAAATTTAATTGCGTTACTAATTAATCATTTTTTCTTTTAAGTTAGAGTAATTCCTGATTGGGTTTGCAGTGGGGTTTCATCCCGCTCCAGGTTAAATTTGCTGGTTTCTTTTCCTTTTTTTTTTTTTTTTTCCTTCCTTTTTTCTTCTTGCTTTTCCATTGCGTGGGAAGGAGATCGGAACGCAAAAGCCCAGGACAGGTGCAAAATTCCGCAAACGAAGTGAAGGGTATTTCCATTGCCAGGCACTTGCAAAGAACCAGCACGTGGATTACATAATACCGCCTTTGCTAACAATAGGCCAGCGGTGACCGTACGGCGAAAGTCCAAGAAAGAATCCTAAATCTGGTAAGAAGGTAAAGCTTATGTAATAACTGTCACCCAAGCCCTGTGTCGAGGAACATAATTCAGACAGGCATACGCGTGCCTGCGAGCATGCTTAAATATTTGAAAAGGGTTTCTCGGATGCTCTGATACTAGAAATCCGAAAGAGGGTGACAGTTAGGGCCAAATAAAATTTTAAAAGACTCAGCTTGGCAGATGGTCATCTGGCCAGGAGAATATCTGCTCGAAATAGCCACTGATCAACGTCTACCGGACCGTGGACCACTGGTGGACGAGGGGGGGGGGGTAACCCCAGAAACCAATGAAGGTGAGGGTGACACCTCCAAGAGGGGTGAGGATCTGAGTTGGAAACGCGTCAAAAATTTCGGACCCGGATGTCCCATAACTGGACCCGATCCGGACCCGTAACTGACCCAGACAAATTCGAAACTCAATTTTTATCTTTATACATATAAACGTAATATATATATTCATTCCAATAACTGCTAGATATTTAATAGCTGAAATCCATTTTTAATAATAAAATTTGGTTACTTGCTAAATTTTAGTGCCATTTTTAGTGCCACTATTTTGCGTAATCCAGAAGTAATGGCTGACTATGACCATGGAGTATATATTACAAATGGTAATCATTATTTACGGTTACAAAAATAAAGTACCACAATATGTATTGCAAGGTATACGACAAAGTAAAAAGAAATTGTTATTATCATTATAGAGGGAAATTATAAAAACTGTAGATTATGACCTCATATTTAACACTTATTTGATGAAAGAAAAACGAAAACATTTTAGGATTAAAATTGAGAACAAAAAGCAAATTTTGCTTTTGGTAAATTTTTCTAAGCAAAGATTTTATGCTCTGAATAGTTTTCTGAGTGCACAAAATGTTTTAAAATAAAACATTATAAGAATACCTAAGTGCTTCATGTACTTTAGTTCTCCTAATTCATTATTAGGCCTAAATAAATGTTATGAAATCTAAACTTATTTAAAGAGTGTCCAGTAAACTTATTCAAATTAGCCAGAAGTAGGTCCGAAAGAATGACTTTTGTTTGTGCTTTTTTTTTAATACAATCAAAATATTGCACTTTCTTACGAGGGTCTAAATTTCAACTGGGATCCCCCCCCCCCTTCCCATAACTCAACTGGCACCCCCAAATTAGACACCCTAAAGCCGCCTATGTACCACTCTGGTTACAATTTACACCAATCGACAGAATCACAACTCCAAATTTATATTATCGATAACTTATTTGTACTTAGGTTGTAATTGAATCAAAATGCTTATTAATTTGAAACAACGGGCGATTCGTTTTCGACGAATTTCTTATTATATGATTTTGATGCTAAAGGGCAAAATATTTCGTTTACTAAATGCTTGTGAACTATGACCTCCTTGTACAACATTACACTGTTAAAAATTGGTACATAGAAATAAGCAAAATGTACTCGTTTTTTAGTACATTCTGGGCTTATGATAGCTCCGAGTACTTGTGTCACATTTTTGAAAAAGACACGCACTCGTTTTTGAGTACATACAAGGAATTAACTGTGAATGCATCTGGTATTTCTAATTTGAAATATATGTACTCAAAAATGAGTACATATAATTTCAAATGTATGTACTCGAAATAATCCATATATTTCAAATATATGTGCTGTAACTTTTCAGTTTCTGTGCTCTTTCGGGCAGAACACAGAAACTAAAAGAAGTTAAAGCGAATCCAGGGATTCTGACAGGATGGTTTGTAAGTGAGAGAGAGCACACGAGATGGCGCCACCGTACAAGCGTACGATTTTGCACGTAGAAGGCAGAGAGAAATTAGGGGAGGGTTAGGAATGAACACCTTTATATGTAACCAGGAGATCACTTAACGGATATTCAGCGATTGTTAGAAATTCTTAACCGCAGAGAGCCCCCAGGTTCAAGCCAATCAGGCTAGTTTTGAACCTGGAGTCCCTCTATCAGTAGTCTGAATTTCTAACCACTAAGCCATCTGCGGCTCGATTTCAAATTTGGAATGCGTGTACACCATACATACTCATTTATTCATAGAATCAACTGGAAGTATATTACTCGACGGCACATCTGGGATAATAGATTTACTCGTTTTCACATGCTGACCGCACAATTTTATGACAAATATAGTTATGAAGCGGCAATATATTATTTATGAGATTGACACAAGTATAGTTAATGTAAAAACATGCACAAAGATACTTTATGCATAATTAAATTACTTGTGATCAGTGACTTTGTTGTGCTAATTATTTATGTGTGTCATTTTACACATTAAAATTCAAACTGAGTACAAATAAGGGAAAAACCAAAGTTATGGTGTTTGAGAGAGGAACGGGTTGCACTGAATGTAATGTAAGTATAAATGGCACTGTGATTGACCAGGTGAGTGAGTTTGTGTATTTAGGAAGCATGTTTGACAGAGAGAACAAGTTGGATGGTGAAATCAGTAGGCGAGTGAATTCTTCTTTGAAAGTCATAGCTGCTCTGGGAGGTTTTCACAGGAATGATGGGTTCTCTAGAGAGTCCCGCATGGCTGTGTATGAAACAATAATTGTTCGTACTCTGATGTATGGCAGTGAAACCTGGGTACTGCAGAAGAAGCATAGGAGTCGTTTGTGTGCTGGAGAAATGCGTTACTTGCGTGAGGTTTGTGGCAAGACACGATATGATTGTGTGAGAAATGAAGATGTATTGCGGTTGTGTGATGTGAAGCAAAATGTTGTTAGCAAGGTGGAGATCAATATGCTTCGATGGTTTGGTCATGTTGAAAGAATGAGTGATGAAATGCTTACTAAGAAAATCTTTTCGGCCCAAGTGGCAGGAAGGAAAGGTAGAGGAAGGCCAAGGAAGACATGGGTGGATCAGATTCAGGAGTGTCTGCATGAGAAAAGGATTATGAGTATGAAGTATAAAAGATCTTGTGTACTGGATATCAGTGAAGCACGAGTTTTATGTCAAGATCGATGTAAATGGAGAAGTTTGATACGACAACAATAGGTAAAAATATCTGGAAGTTTGTATTTCTTCTTGGAGCTAACCTCTAAATCTCAGAGAATAGCTTAGTGATATGTATGTATGTATTTTACACATTTATTAAACAATTTCTCTTGAAATCTATAATATCTAAAATGAAGTAATACGAGATTATATTTATATTTATTGACGCAATTATTTGTAAGTGCGTATGGTTAATTATATTTGAGCGTGTCATGTACTCGTTTACGATACGATTGTACTTAAAAAAAAAAAACCTAGTAGGTCCACTTTCTCATTGTAACGTACCAGGAGATGTGACGTACCTGCCAGAAGGACGCACACGACATAAAGGCAGATAGGAATCAGAATAAAACGTCCGCGTAGTTCAATTGGTAGAGCAACTTATTCCGGAATGAGGGGACCCGGGTTCGAATCCTGGCGCGGATAGAAATGACGGAGAAATTTACTTCGTTATAATGGCGCCCGAACTATCCGGATGACCCGACCGTTCAAAATCTCGCAATGGTGTGATGTTATTTCCACACCGCGAGATAGGAAAAATAAGAGAATCCCTTCTCCAGCACTTCAGAAAAATAAATAAATAAGGGGGAGATGATGTAACGTACCAGGAGATGTGACGTACCTGCCAGAAGGACGCACACGACATAAAGGCAGATAGGAATCAGAATAAAACGTCCGCGTAGCTCAATTGGTAGAGCAACTTATTCCGGAATGAGGGAACCCGGGTTCGAATCCTGGCGCGGATACAGAAATGACGGAGAAATTTACTTCGTTATGTAATTTTTAAGTAGATTATTTTTAACAGTGTTAAAGCAGTGTTCAAGTACGAATTTCAGCTAGAAAGCGCATTTTCAAGTAATAAGGTTTGGTAATAATGTTACATCATGGCCGATGTGAAATTGCACAACACTGAGAAAGCATTCCTCGTCCCCAAGGGAGACAGAACTGCGACAGAGAAAGCGCGCGCTCTTTTTCGTTTCGCGCGCGATCCGTTTTTGGCGGGATTCTTCCTTTGTTTCGCTTTGGCGCCAGTCCAGGAAATCAGCACGTCGTATTTTCATCGTTTCTCCTGGGCCGGCGCTGAGCGAGGATTATTGTTGTGAGAGGGGCGATCACCCATGTGACTGAGAGTGTGTACGGGCAAGATGGAACGAAGGCTGGGCATAGATTAAAGGGACACACACACATCTGAATTCAAGGTTGTTTAGGAAACGGAGTTAGTAACCTTTCACGGCCACTGGTTATGTCAGCTGCGAGATTGGTCGTGGCTCAAGGTTAAAGGGACCGTAACTGCTGCTACTACTGTATTCATTCCTTGTCAAGCCAAATGAGGTAACGTCGCTTATCAACAAACTGACGGGCTCGGAAAGAGCGAGCAAAAACAAGTTCCGGAGAAAACAGAAGACTCCGGCTGCTGCGCAGGTGCTACTGTATATAATGTTCCCTTTAAATTTGCCCCAACACGTGAGGAGGTGTGGTCAGCAAAACTGAAGATGGGAGACTCGTTACGAACACGCATAACCGCATTTTAAAATCAAAATTTTACCAAAAAAAAAAAAAAATCATGCGTACCCCAGGGGGGGGGGGGTACGGTAACATAATGACAATAGCATTTGCTGGGATGCGGGAGATCAGAATCATAATGACAATAACATTACTGTAAAAAACACTTTTTTCTTTTGATATGCCATAGAAGTAGGAACGAGCTGTTATTGAATCTTTCATCGTATGGTAATTTCGAGTAGTTTTTTTTTTCTTAGTAATAGGCATAGCATGGTGGTGGTGGGGGGGGGGGGGGGGGGGGTTAACGATCTGCGTCCAATATTTTTCGGTTTTCCGCATAATCAAATTTTGATCACTTTCAAGTATAATTCACTTCTTCAACCCAATCAACTCGAATCTTAACTTTGTTAAATGAAAATTTAGTCATAAATCATACATAATTGGAACGATAATCATTGTAGAATCCAGAAACAATGAGGGCTTATACACTCACGGAAAAAAATCCCAACATTACGAAAAAATAGTTGTAGAGGAATGAAATGGCGGCAATACATTTGTATAGGTAACATATTTAATCGATTAAGGTTTCAAGATCACAGCTTAATGTAAGCGCGAGGAGATCCATTTTAAATGTGAAATGCTGGTACATTAATAACCGGTGTAACCGCTAGAATGTTGAATGCAAGCATGCAAACGTTCATGCATTGTGTCGTACAGGTGCTGGATGTCAGTTTGTGGGATGGAGTTCCATGCCTGTTGCACTTGGTCGGTCAATACAGGGACGGTTAATGCGGGTTGGGGGTGACGCTGCAGTTGTCGTCCAATGATGTCCCATACGTGCTCGATTAGTGAAAGATCTGGTGATCTAGCAGGCCACGGCAACATGTCGACACTCTGTAGAGCATGTTGGGTTACAACAGCGGTATGCGGGCGAGCGTTATCCTGTTGGAAAACACCCCCTGGAATGCTGTTCATGAATGGCTGCACAACAGGTTGAATCACCAGACCGACGTACAACTGTGCCGTCAGGGTGCGTGGGATAACCACGAGAGTGCTCCTGCTGTCATAGGAAATTGCTCCACAGACCATAACTCCGGGTGTAGGTCCAGTGTGTCTCGGCTGCAGACAGGTTGGTTGCAGGCGCTCATCTGGCCTCCTTCTAACCAACACACGGCCATCACTGGCACCCAGGCAGAACCGGCTTTCATCAGAAAACACAACAGATCTCCACTCCGTCCTCCAATGAGCTCTAGCTTGACACCACTGACGTCGCAAACGGCAGTGGTTTGGAGTAAGTGGAATGCACGCTACAGGGCGTCTGGCTCGGAGCTGTCCTTCAAGAAACCGATTTGTAACAGTTCGTTGTATCACTGTGGTGGCAACTGCAGCTCGAATTGCTGCCGCAGACGCGGTACGATGCGCCACGGCCATACGCCGTACACGGCGGTCTTCCCTCTCAGTAGTGCCACGTGGCCGGCCGGAACTCGGTCTTCTTGAGGCAGTACCTTCCCTTGACCACCGCTGCCAACAATCATTCACAGTGGCTACATTCCTGCCAACAATCATTCACAGTGGCTACATTTTTGCCAAGTCGTTCTGCAATATTGCGGAAAGAAAATAATCCACCTTCTCGTAGCCCTATTACACGACCTCGTTCAAACTCCGTGAGCTGTTGATAATGGCTTTTTCGTCTTCTTAAAGGCATTCTTGACTAACATCAACACACTACGTCGAATCTCAACGATAACTAACGCTCACGAACGTTACAGCGCGTATTTACAGCAAACCTGCTTTGCATGTTCCGAGGGGCGCTACTAGCGCCACACGTATGCGCCGAGCGCGAAATTTGCATAGACGTCATCTTACAGATGTGCTCTCACCGCCTACCAACTGTCGTTTATCTAACACAACCCCTTCTTGGTGTTGGGATTTATTTTTCCCGTCAGTGTATGTATCATCAACAGCTATTATCAGTCCACTGCTCAACAAGCATTTTGATTCAACAACCATCGTAAGCCCGCTGCTGGATGAAGGTCTCCCCAAGGATTTTTCACAACTTTCTATCGTGAGCCTGCCTCTTCCAAGTCACTCACTCCAGCATGCTTTCGAATTCCATTTACCTATCTCCCGCGTGGTCTTTTCTGTGTCTTTTTTCGTACCTTGGTATCCCGTCTAGTATTTCATTTGTCCAACGGTGTTCACTTTTTCGATGCCCGTTGCCACTTAAAGATCTTCATTTTGATCATTTCATGAACTCTCTTTCTCTCTCTCTCTTTCTCTCACCCTCGTTCTCTCCTTCTCGCTCTCTCTCTCACTTTCTCTCTCTCCCTCGTTTTCTCATTCTCTCTCTCTCTCTTGTCGTTTCCCTAATCCATATATGTATTCCTCCTCTTATCTTTCCTGGTGTCTTGATTATGCCAAATATGCGTTTTTCCATGCTTCTTCTCCCTCACCCCTTCTTTTAATATATATATATACACTATGTTGACAAAAGTCACCGGGAACCCCTTCAAAAGCAAATGATCGGATCTTCTGCGTTGTTAAGATGCACGGTACAGCTGCAAACGGTATAAAAACAAGCCCTGCAGCTGACCACGATCATATCGCACTGTGAGGTTGAGTGAAAATGTCGCGGCGGGAGATACCTTACTTTGAGAAAATAAAGATTGTTGGGTGTCATATTAGTGAGTTCTCCATAAGAGAAACCAAGAGGCGTTTAAACATACACAAGTCAACTGTTTTCGATGTACTGAATAAGTGGTAAGACATGGCGTGCCTGAAGCAGCAAAACGTACCGGCAGACCAAAGAAAATCAGTGATAGAGGACGCCGAAGCCTCAGGAGAGATGTTACAGCTAATCGACGAAGTACTGCACAGTGTACAGGTGAGTAAAAATGCTGGAACCTCGGTTTGTACACGTACCATTCGCAGAGAACTTCATTCCATGGGTTACCGTGGTCGTGCGGCTACTCATAAGCCTTTCATCTCCACTCGGGATGCTGCTCTTCGTTTAGCATGGTGTAAAGAACATTTAACGTGGACCGAGATCAATGGAAATGGGTCCTATGGACTGATGAATCCAGATACGATCCATCAGTCTGATTGCCATGTGCGGGTATTGCGGCAGCCGGGGGAACGCTATTTACCACAATGTACTGTTCCTACGGTCAGGTTTGGAGCTGGCAGTGTACTCGTGTGAGGGTGTTTTTCGCGGTATGGTCCCGTCCCATTGGTTATCGTGGACAACCCCCCTACCAACTCTGTGGCAATACTATGGAATCGAGCGTTGATAGTATCAGCAGGATGGTGCACGGAGCCATAAAGCAAGGACTGTTACGGCGTGGTTTGACGATTATTCCGTATCGTGTGTGGACTGGCCAGCACAGAGCCCACATCTTAATCCCATAGAGCACCTATGGAATGAATTAGAGCGCCGCATAAGAAGTTCGAAATCAAGGCCTACTACTAAGCAACAGTTAGCCGAGCATTATGTACTGAATTGAAGCGCATACCTATCGCTGTGTTCTAAAACATTGTCGAAAGCATGTCTCGAAGGGTTAGTGCATGCATTAAGGCCAAAGATGGACCGACACCGTACTAATGTACGTCAATAAATACTATGTTGTGTTTCTCTTCTAGGTATCCGGTGACTTTTGTCAATATAGTGTATATATATATATATACAGTATATATCATCATTTTCAACCATTATCAATCCACTGCCTGATGAATGTCTCCCCAGGTTTCTACCACGGCGCTCTGTCTTGCGCTAGCCTCAACCGTGTCTCTCCCGCACGCTTTCGAATTTCATCCACCCATCTCCCATGTAGTCTTCTTCTGGGTCTTTTCCTGTTCCGTGGAATCCAGTCTAGAATATCGGTTGTCTAGCGGTTGTCCATCGGTGGTCCGTTCTTCTGGCAACATATCCAGCCCATTGCTCGTTGTTGACAGATGTACTAGTGTTGGTGGCTCCAATATTTTATGCATTTTAGTGTGGAATACCTCGTCTCTTACTCACCTGTTGCGTGCTACGCCTCTCTAAAGGTACTGCGTACGTTTTGAGCTACTTTTCTGGCGTTATCGTCCGTGTATTAGTTCATATTCATCCGTTTTCATATCGTTTGCTCGTTTGTTTATGTTTGGAGGCTGCCAACATGGCGGCTTTCGGTCCTTCGTTATCATCTTTGGGCGTGGCGGATGTACGTCAAGTCGCACCCATCCCGCGTCCACGTAAGTTGACATACTCTCGTCCTTAGATGTATCTGCTCAGATGCCTTCCCAGCTTCCTAGTACTCCTGCTCTGGTGCCTTCACTGGACTTGGCTGCGCTTCCTTCTTCAGCTTCTGCCTCTGCCTCGGTGCTCTCCCTAGGTACAACTGATACTACTGCCTTGCCTTCTGCCTGTGTTTCTCTTCCCTCACAGCTTTCTGTGCCTGGCGGCTCCGCACAGACTTCTCTTCCGAGGATGTCTTTTGCCTCTACAGTGCAACGTCGCGCTACTTCTACGCCCGATACTTCTCAACTAGATGATCTTTTGCAATCAAAACCTATTATTCAGGTATTCAATCACAAGGTGAAGGTAACGATTGATGACAATTCGCAGATGGGCCGTGTTTCATAACCTCCTGGACAGAGGTGTGCTCTTTCATGCCTTACCAAATACTCCTTTGCCACGCTACATGGAGGCCCTCTCTGGACATGTGTCATCTGCGTCTATTGCCGGAATTTCTCGTACCCCTCGGGGTATCTCAGTCCAGTTTAAGCACAAGGAGGGTGCTGATTTTTTTCTTGCACACGGGCTTTCGATCGGAACAAATTATCTTATCCCTTCGTCTCTTTCCAAGCGTCAGGTGAACATCACGTTCTATCCTGTTCCACAGGAAGTGCCTGATACTGCGCTCTCCTTGTCAATTATGTTTGCAAAATCGTTGGCAAGATCCGTCGCTTTTCTGATGCTCCGCGCGGAACTCGAATTGCACATGCTACGGGACCTCGCCGTTAGTTGTTGGCCATTTCCCCCACTGAGAATGCCTTTCCGGATTGTCCTACAGACGCTACTGTAGAAATTGGCTCCCGCACGTACAGTTTCAAGGTGTTCACCACTCACTATTGTACTCACTGCCTTACACATGATCATACCACTGCCTCCTGTGTTCGCATACGCCGTGGTCTTTTTCTAGATCGCCTGCCAGTGCCGATCATACTGGTTCTTCTACCATCCTCTCTTCTAGTGTTTTGCCAGATGCGACCACTCCTTCTCTCCGCCATACGCACCTTCCATTCAAGGGCAATGATCCCTTTCCTCCTCTTTCCGCACCGTACGGACGTGAATCGTCCTTCTGGGTCAATAGCGAAGTCATCCACTACTGATGTGTCTCCGGCGGCATGTGCCGACTCATTTGTGTTGAATGTTGCTTCGGCACTCCGGCCGACTGGCTCTCCTTTGTGTCTCTCGCATATCGGAACTTCAACTACGACAGTGTCTGACGTTCCCCTGTGGCCGCACCTTCCTTCTGCCTCTGCTGATGTTCCAGCGTTCACCGATGCTGATCGGGAACATACTGATTCCTCTGCACAACTTGAGTTCTTGTCTCCTGATTCGGGTGCTCATCCAGATCCACCAATGGATCCCTCCATCCACCTCAACTTCGTTTGCGAAACGGACTGGTACTTCCAAAGGCTATGTGAAACAGAAAAAGGTGAAACACCTTTCTGTTACTTCTTCTCGTGGCCTCCTCTAGTGTTCCCGATGTTACCAGTTCAGATTTTTCTCAACCTAATGACGCTTCGAACAGTTTGCATCTTCGTTCTGGCCCTGTCAATCCTCACTCAAACGATGAGGTTATACAGGCCATCAATAAGTTTACCCTTGTTCCTGGCCCACTGTCCAGACAACAACTTGCACGCGTCTTCCTATCTGACAACAACTTGCACGTTTATCCTTGTTTCTGGTTACCCTTGTTTCTGGCCGACTGTCCAGACAACTTGCACGCGTCTTCCAATCTGACAACAACTTGCACGTTTACCCTTGTTTCTGGTTACCCTTGTTTCTGGCACACTGTCCAGACAACATATTGCACGCGTCTTCCAATCTGACAACAACTTGCACGTTTACTCTTGTTTCTGGTTACCATTGTTTCTGGCCCACTGTCCAGACAACAACTTGCACGCGTCTTCCAATCTGCCAACAACTTGCACGTTTACCCTTGTTTCTGACCCACTGTCGAGACAACAACTTGCACGCGTCTTCCAATCTGACAACAACTTGCACGCGTCTTCCAATCTGACAACAACTTGCACGCGTCTTCCAATCTGACAACAACTTGCACGTTCACCCTTGTTTTTGGCCCACTGTCCAGACAACAACTTGCACGCGTCTTCCAATCTGACAACAACTTTCACGTTTATCCTTGTTTCTGGTTACCCTTGTTTCTGGCCGACTGTCCAGACAACTTGCACGCGTCTTCCAATCTGACAACAACTTGCACGTTTACCCTTGTTTCTGGTTACCCTTGTTTCTGGCACACTGTCCAGACAACATATTGCACGCGTCTTCCAATCTGACAACAACTTGCACGTTTACTCTTGTTTCTGGTTACCATTGTTTCTGGCCCACTGTCCAGACAACAACTTGCACGCGTCTTCCAATCTGCCAACAACTTGCACGTTTACCCTTGTTTCTGGTTACCCTTTCTAGGGTAACCAGAAACAATTCTGGCCCACTGTCCAGACAACAACTTGCACGCGTCTTCCAATCTGACAACAACTTGCACGTTCACCCTTGTTTTTGGCCCACTGTCCAGACAACAACTTGCACGCGTCTTCCAATCTGACAACAACTTGCACGTTTACCCTTGTTTCTGGCTACCTTTGTTTCTAGACCACTGTCCAGACAACAACTTGCACATTTACCCTTGTTTCTGGTTAGCCTTGTTTCTGGTTACCCTTGTTTCTGGCCCACTGTCCAGACAACAACTTGCACGCGTCTTCCAATCTGACAACAACTTGCACGTATACCATTGTTTCTGGTTACCCTTGTTTCTGGCCCACTGTCCAGACAACAACTTGCACGCGTTTCCCAATCTGACAACAACTTGCACGTTTACCCTTGTTTCTGGCTACCTTTGTTTCTGGACCACTGTCCAGAAAACAACTTGCACTCGTCTTCCAATCTGACAACAACTTGCACGTTTACCCTTGTTTCTGGCTACCTTTGTTTCTGGACCACTGTCCAGACAACGACTTGCACGTTTACCCTTGTTTCTGGTTAGCCTTGTTTCTGGTTAGCATTGTTCCTGGCCCACTGTCCAGACAACAACTTGCACGCGTCTTCCAATCTGACAACAACTTGCACGTTTACCTTTGTATCTGGTTACCCTTGTTTCTGGCACACTGTCCAGACAACAACTTGCACGCGTCTTCCAATCTGACAACAACTTGCACGTTTACCCTTGTTTCTGGTTACCCTTGTTTCTGGCCCACTGTCCAGACAACAACTTGCACGCGTCTTCCAATCTGACAACAACTTGCACGTTTACCCTTGTTTCTGGCCCACTGTCCAGACAACAACTTGCACGCGTCTTCCAATCTGACAACAACTTGCACGTTTACCCTTGTTTCTGGCTACCTTTGTTTCTGGACCACTGTCCAGAAAACAACTTGCACGCGTCTTCCAATCTGACAACAACTTGCACGCATCTTCCAATCTGACAAGAACTTGCACGTTTACCCTTGTTTTGGGCTACCTTTGTTTCTGGACCACTGTCCAGATAACAACTTGCACGTTTCCCCTTGTTTCTGGTTAGCCTTGTTCCTGGCCCACTGTCCAGACAACAACTTGCACGCGTCTTCCAATCTGACAACAACTTGCACGTTTACCCTTGTTTCTAGTTACCCGTGTTTCTGGCCCACTGTCCAGACAACAACTTGCACGCGTCTTCCAATCTGACAACAACTTGCACGTTTACCCTTGTTTCTGGTTACCCTTGTTTTTGGCCCACTGTCCAGACAACAACTTGCACGCGTCTTCCAATCTGACAACAACTTGCACGTTTACCCTTGTTTCTGGTTACCCTTGTTTCTAGCCCACTGTCCAGACAACAACTTGCACGCGTCTTCCAATCTGACAACAACTTGCACGTTTACCCTTGTTTCTGGTTACCCTTGTTTCTGGCCCATTGTCCAGACAACAACTTGCACGCGTCTTCCAATCTGACAACAACTTGCACGTTTACCCTTGTTTCTGGCACACTGTCCAGACAACAACTTGCACGCGTCTTCCAATCTGACAACAACTTGCACGCATCTTCCAATCTGACAACAACTTGCACGTTTACCCTTGTTTCAGGCTACCTTTGTTTCTGGACCACTGTCCAGACAACAACTTGCACGCGTCTACCAATCTGACAACAACTTGCACGCATCTTCCAATCTGACAACAACTTGCACGTTTACCCTTGTTTCTGGCTACCTTTGTTTCTGGACCACTGTCCAGACAACAACTTGCACGCGTCTTCCAATCTGACAACAACTTGCACGTTTACTCTTGTTTCTGGCTACCTTTGTTTCTGGACCACTGTCCAGACAACAACTTGCACGTTTACCCTTGTTTCTGGTTACCCTTGTTTCTGGCCCACTGTCCAGACAACAACTTGCACGCGTCTTCCAATCTGACAACAACTTGCACGTTTACCCTTGTTTCTGGTTACCCTTGTTTCTGGCCCACTGTTCAGACAACAACTTGCACGCGTCTTCTAATCTGACAACAACTTGCACGTTTACCCTTGTTTCTGGCCCACTGTCCAGACAACAACTTGCACGCCTTTTCCAATCTGCTCGTACGGTTGTCTATACCGAAGAATTTCTCCGTTCACCTGATCTTGATCTGTGTGCAGCGGTGATGCAATTTGAAGTGTATGTGTCCTTTTTCAAATCCCTGTGTGTCACAGATCCTAGATACCAGGTGTTGTGATACCGTGCTTCCTATAGCTGATGACATTTAGCGCTTCTTCCCAACCAGACACTGCTTCTGTTGTCCCTCACGTACTGCCATATTGTTTCATGTTCTTGTTGTAGTGCTTTGTGTTTTTCATTTGCTGGCATTGTATTTCTTAAATGTCCTAGTGTTTTCTTTTGTCGCGGATTTTTTTTTCTTACCAAATTTGTTATCTTTGTTCTAATTTCCTTGTTCATATGTTTATAACGTTGTACTTGTTCTACTTTGTATCGCAGAATATGCCGATCTGGTTTTCCTTCATTATGTACATCGTCATTTTAAACCAGATTTTTCATTTTTATGTTTTCTATGTTGGACTTTTCGTACTACACTTTGTCAGTTGCAATAAACTGGGCACCTTTGGTACCCGCACTTATCAAAACCAAAATCACTGCCATTTTAGGGATTTAACTCTGATCAAGATGACTTCCACTCTTGTCATTTTCCTTATCCACGAGTTATTCTTCTTATCTTTCCTGGTTGCACCAAGTATGCATCTCTCCACACTTCTTCCTGTTGCCTGCAGTCTTTGCGTGTCTTTTTAAAGTAAGGTCCATGTCTCCGTTCCATATGTAAGCACGAAAAGATGCATTGATTAAGTACTTTTCTTTTAAGATATAATAGCAAATTGCTCTTAAAAATGGTACTGTTTCTTCCAAAAGCTTTCCAATCAAGTTTTTATATGCCGATTAATTTCTCCTGTGTTTTTGTTTTTTTGTTTTTTTCGTACTCCGCTTTGTCATTGTATCTTAAAAGAAAAGGGTTTAACCAATGCATACTTTCAGTGCTTACATATGCTTACATATGGACTGGAGACATGGGCCTTAACTAAAAAGGCATACAAAGACTGCAGGCAACTGAAAGAAGCATGGAGACAACTGAAAGAAGCATGGAGAGATGCATGCTTGGTGAAATCAGGAAAGATAAGAAGAGGATTCCTTGGATAAGGAAAATGACAAGAGTGGAAGACATCATGATCAGAGTAAAATCCCAGAAATGGCAATGGGCTGGATATATTGCCCGGAGAACGGGCCATCGATGAACAACCAAAATTCTAGACTGGATTCCAAGGGAGAGGAAATGACCCAGAAGAAGATCACGTGGGAGATGTGTGGATTAAAATTCGAACACATGCGGGAGTAGCATGGAGGAGACTGGCTCAAGGCAGACTTTTGTGGAAGAAACTTGGGGAGACTTCATCCAACAATGGATTGATGATGGCTGACAATGATGATACACACACACACACTCACACACACACACACACACAGCAGATCCTCGTGGATACGTTTCTCACTTATACGTAAGAAGTCGCAGATTTGAAAATTCTGAATTCCTCTTAATGTTAGACTTTCCCATTTCGTTTATACGGTTTTTTTTTTCAATTATAAGTTAATTTTGCTTGATCCCTTGAAAAACGTATAGACAAAGTTCGACTGACTGTGTATGTGTGAGTGCGCGCACGCGCGCGCATTTACTTCATTGAAAAGCAGTGTACAATGGAAAAGATTTATGAACTTATTTTAGAATTTCTTCACATTTAGTATATACTAGCCCGTTGTGCCCGTCGTTGACGGGCTAGTAATAGTATAAAGTCAAAACTATATCAGCAATTAAATTAAGACTGGTAAATCAAGGTTTATACAACTTTGTAGTACAACTTCTCGGAATAGAATATTAGGATAAAAAAAATTATTTGAATTACTTAGTAGTTGTCACGTCCAATGTAAATCATTCAAAAAGTTTGAAAGCAGAAGGCTTATGCAATGAAATTGATTGAGATGAAAAGTGCCTTATTCTTGTAGAGCCTCGGGATAAACAATATTAACAGTCCTTCCATTCGGAGCAAAGATGTAAAGATTTTCCCCATTTCCGATTCTGGAACAACCAATGTACAGTTGACCATGGGGAAAACATGGACTTTGTAGATCTAGTCCAACAGCTTTTAGAGACTGCCCTTGTGCCTTATTGATACTCATGGCGAAACTCAAACGAATCGGGAATTGAAAACATTTAAATTGTAATTCTATGTGAAATCCGACCGACAGACGCTTTCTTTACATGCAACCTGATCACACCCAACGCGAAGGCGTGAAGATAAGTAGTTCACGATAAATTTGAGCCATTTCTTTTTTAGAATTTCGTTAAAACAACGTTCTACTTTCTAGCTCACAATGTCGTCACAGTATGATGACCTTCTGGCGTATGGCACTTATGAAATTAATAACGTAGATTAAAAAAACAACGTTCTATTTTCTTTTTTTTTCTTCTCCGCCCTCAAGGTCATAATACACTGCTGGACAATTGCTAAGGACGGATCATAAACGGCTATATAGCGCATAAAACAGTAAGTGTGGTTGGATGCCAAGTGAAATAAAATAATGTCAGAATGCCAGGGCATTACAAGAAAGACAATTTATTGTGCTCTGAAATCCAGAAGGCTTTGGAACGTGTTCAAGGGACAAACAGGCCATTTTGTGCAGAATACGTAAACGTGAAAAAATGCAATTACCGTCCGCAGGCGTTCCGGCGTAAGATGTCAATACGGGATATGGCCACCATGGAGGCGATGCAAGATTCCACACGTCGTGTCATGCTTTGCACAACATTATCAAGCAACTGTTGGGGTAATTTATCCCATTCCTCTGTCAGTGCACGGATGAGGGTGTCCTTGTTTATTGGAGGGCATTGGCGACCAGCAAGACACCTCCCCAAAGCATCTCACACATTTTAAATGGGATTCAGATCTGGAGAACGTGCTGGCCATACGAGGCGTTGAATATCCTCGCTCTTAAGACACTCCTGGACAGCGACTGTTGGATGACATGTTGCGTTGTCGTCCATGAAAATGAATCTATCACCGACAGCACCACGGAACATGAGAACATGAGGTAGCAGAACATCATTAATGTATCGTTGGCCAGTCATAGTCCCAGTTGGAAGCACATAGAGGGACGTACGGCCATTGATCATGATGCCAGCCCATACCATGACAGTACATGTCGGATATCGGTCCCTTTCCTGTATGTTTGCTGGAAAATATGCAATACCACTATCACGCCAGATCAGTTATCGTCGACAATTAGACGATAGACTGTGTCTACTCTCATCTGAGAAGAGGACAGCAGACCAGTCGTTATCAGTCCAATTGCGATGTTGATGGCACCATTGCAAACGGACGGTACGGTGACGTCGCCGTACCGCCCATTGCAACGGGCGGTACGGCGGGCGTATAGTCCTCCTTCATGCAAACGTCTGGCGACAGTTTTTCGGGAGATCCGCTTGCCAGTAGCAGCCATAAACGGATTTGCTACCTCACTAGCTGTGCTGCGCCGGTGTCTTTTTGTTGATAGCACTATGTACCGATCTTCTGCAGGTGTCGTACTGCGAACACGACCTCCCCCGTGACGTTTGCTACACTCTCCATTTGTTTGAAATGATTTCCAAAGCCTTGAAACAACACTGTGGCTGACGTCGAACTCCCTGGCAACATCTGTTATTTTTCGCCCTTCTTCAATCTTGCCAATAATACGGCCACGCGTAAAATCATCTAAGTGATGTCGGGAAGACATACTGAAAATTGTAAGTTCGTCAATTGATTCTTTCCCTTTCAACTTTGCGTTTGAACAACAACGGTCATTACGCGTCAAATCTTTTATATCTCTTATCAGCGCTATGACGTCACGAACAAGTTCGGCAATCCAAAATTTGCATACGCACAACACGTCTTACTGTATCCCGCACTTATGCTAATTTCCACATTTTCCTGCCTTCCATTTTATGGTTGCTATCGTTGCTATTGTCATCCGTCCTTAGCAATTGTCCGGCAGTGTACAATCGGCAAACAACGCTTACAAAAAAGGGCGTACTAAAAATGTTTTTATGAATGAAAATAGTTGTAACGAAATTCTAAAAAAGAAACGCCTAAAATTTATGGTGAACTACTTTTCTGCACGCCTTAACGTTTGGTGTGATCAGGTTGATGTCAACAAGGCGGAAAGACACACTCAGATCGGGTAGAAACGCTTAACATTAAATAACTAAAAATCAAATTCAAATTAAAAGAAATCGCTTCGAGGTGCACCAGAAGATATCTACAGGTACCTTCATAACAAATTTCGTCGCTCTAGGTCGCCTGATTCTATGTGAAATCCGACCGACAGACACACACACAGTCTGTTTTATATATATAAGAGATAAAATGAAAATCTGAGGGAATTTCTATGATAGTTTTGTATTTTCTCTTTCTTCGTGGAAAAATTTTGTGCATTTTGCCTAACCCCCTAGAAAAAATAAAAAGAATCGTACTTCACTTCTGCCTTATTCATTAAAGAAATCTTTTGCTGAATCATTTTTCGAACACGGCTATAGCATTTCATTCGCGTTATGATGACTGTAACGACTGGATGTACAAACTCAGTAAAAATCTGATTACCTTACCGGCTCGAGGACCCCTGTTTAACATATGACCCCATTAAAAAAAACTATTCTAGAAACGACTGTCATTACTGAACTTCTTTTTATTATTATTGTGAATGTGTTTTTCTCATTTATAGCATGTTTCACTTGTCAGTACGGACATAGTCATTCATGATTTAAAAATCGCCGTAGGATGTGACACAGATCGAGAATCACTGTCTCCTGTATTTTGGGCCTCAGGTTCTTTAGAAGACCCAAAGCATCAAGCTGAATTATTAAAGGCTGAGGAATTATAACAGCTGTCGAGATAATTAGCGGACCCATGCGAATTGTTTTCATATTCCACATCTGTCGAGTCTCTGCAGCTAGTTCCACATACTTGTTGATTTTTATCGCATAAGTAAACAGAATATTACACTCTAACAGTACCCATATGCCTATAAAAATCGCTTCCTTCTTCCTTTTGCCATATACTTCATCAGGGAGGCAGTGGCAATGCCTACAGTTCAGAACTGAGGGAGAGCTATATATTGTTCGGAAGGAAAACAGAAATTTTGAAAACCTCGGCAGAATTTTTTTCAGGAAATTCCTTTCAAATGCAGATTTTGCGGTGCTGTTATTAACGCCAGTAAAACAAAAGTTTTCAGGTATATACTGCACCTAGTATTTTTTTTTTTTTTTCAATATACAGTATGTAGCACTGGGAACCATGAATACGAACCTCCATGGCCGTTAACAAGTTACTATTTCTTCAAAATTATAGCTTATTTGTGTCATTTTTTTCCTGTTCTTTTAACATTTGCTGTCTAAAGCTGTTTACTTTCTCTCTCTCTCTCTCTCTCTCTCTCTCTCTCTCTCTCTCTCTCTCTCTCTCTCTCTCTGTCTGTCTCTCTTCACTGAGAAACACGTTTTGTTAATACCGCAAAAAATTGTTGAATCAACCAAAAACTTTTGTAGATATGCAATCAACAAAAATGTTTGTTGAATTTAAAAATGTCTTCTGCGGAAAATTATTGTTGATTCAACAAAATTTATTGTTCTCATGACAAAACGTTTTCTTCATTTAACAAAATTCCTAGGTCGATTTTTAGGAATTTGTTTGATCCAACAATATAATATGTATTGTTATCGTGATAAAACGTTTAGTTGAATTAACAAAATATAGCCAACGAAATAATTTTGTGTTGCCAAGAAAACAATTCCGATGGAGTTTGGCTAAAGCAACAAAATAAATCGACAAAACAGCTCAACAAAACTATTTTGTTGTTTCAAACAAACTTTTTTCTCGGTGTTTCTCTGTCCGTCTCTCTCTCTCTCTCTCTCTCTCTCTCGCTCTCTCCGTCTTTCTTTCTCTCTCTCTCAAAACTGTAATTACGAAAATTGTATTTTAACTACTCTTTTGGATACATTGGACAATCTCCATTCCACAGAATAGCACAGCACTAAGTCCAACAAAAAAGTTCATTTTATTTAACAAAATTTCTATGAATTCGAAAAACTAATATACATTTATTCAAGTTATCTAAAATCTTAGATTTCTGCAGGGGCTAAAGGGTGGGCTTAAGAAAAAGCTGAAAGGGCTGAGTATAGCAGAGATTGCAATTCTGTTCAATAGCGGACTTTTCCTTTTTAAAATGCCCATTTCAAAAGGCCATTTTAAACGGAAAAGTCTGCTAAGCCATTTCCCATCCACTCTTAAAACCGACCTTTCCTTTGTCCAGATCATAAATAATGAATGTGTTTATTTTTGTGAAATTATAGTAATAAACGCAGATTTTCGTAAAAATACATATTTATAGTCATTAAAATGTGCTGTGAATTTGGAGATTTAGCGTTCTATTAGAGTGCTCCACAAAAGAGAGAGAGAGAAATGACAGAAAAAGAAAAAGAAAACTGGGGTTTCAGAAACAGAGGAAGCTGAGAGCGGAAGGGAAAAGAGATTTTGACTGATCATGGAAAGCAAAGGATGTGCAAGTTTGGTGTAATATCTGCACAAACTTCTGAGAGAAAATCACCAGTGATACGAATGGCTGAAGAATAACTTGGTGAAGTGAAGTAAATGGAAGTTGCTTTAAAAAAGTGGAATCATGCATCGTGGAAGAATAAACTAATACTTTAAAGAGGAATTACCAGTCATATTACTCAGGCATGATTTGATGATTCAATCTGAATTTTTTTGTGCTAAATTAAGCCACCAGAATACAGAGGCTCGAATTTACTCTGAAAGATTGTATCCAAACTTGTCAGTTAAAAAGCACGGAGCTCGTTTTCTTCCAAAACAGGGAATTAAACGCCAAAAAAATCACAATTTTGTTAATGGACAATTTTTTTAAAGTAATGCGATGCCAGGAAGGCGGAGCTCTGCCAGTTTGTGTGAGTGAAAAAACCCTTCTGCTAAGTCTCCATATTATTATTATTTTTTTTTTAGACCACAGCAAACCCCCACCTAAGGTACAGGGCTTAGTAACAAGGGCTGGCTCATCGCTTTGTGTTTCTGGTCGTCGAAGTGGTCTTCGTCTGCGCCGCTCAGTGACGTCACGGGTTTGCATGTAACTTGTCAGTGCACGATGTAAAGCTCTCAGTGAATGCTGTTAACTCACGTTTGTTGCATTCGAATTAGTTATCTGCTGTTTGTTTGGTTGTACATCTGACATCGAATTTTTTATTTAATTTCTCTAGTACATCGTTTTCGTACAATGGCTTCCTGCTCTGTTGTTACGTGCCGAAATACCAGCGGGAATACGAAAGGGTTAAACATATTTTTTTGCCGTTTCCCTTGAAACGACCCAGTAGTTACAAAAGACTGGGTCGACAGGTGCTGCAAAACGGATTCTTTTAATGAGAAAAATGTAAAATTTGGAGTGTTCACGATGACGATATGATGAATCGCCTGCTTGGTTTGCCAATGAAAAAGATATTGAAATCGTCGGCTATACTCACAGTCAATTTACCAAGATCAAACGTTGAAAATGTGAAAGACAAAGAAAGAGAAAACTACTGCAGGATGCTTTTGATAGACTTAAAAATCTCAGTCCTAGAAAAGGTCATTTTGAAGAGAACGTGGCTACTATTCAATCTGCATCAGATGAAGAGACATTTTTCTGCGTGAAATGTGATACGTTCCAAAAAGTAAATAAATAAATAAATTTTTTAAATGACAAATTGTCAATAATGGAAAAAGGACTGAACTTTCTGAAAACTGGAAAAAAGGATATTTTAAAGAGCTTTTCTTGCAAAGCCATAAGATGGAATAGGCCTAGTTCGCACCAGCTTTTATTGAAACAAATCAGAGAACTGAAAATTAACATAAAACACCAAAATAAAAAAAATAAAAAGTTGAAAAAAAAAAAAAGGAAAAAAAAAAAGGCAAACGCTTTCGAAACATACTTACAAAAACACAAGTAAACTTGCTTGTAAAGGGTAAAGGTTGAATAAAATGGACACCTGAATGTCCGAAATGTTTCACAAAAATTATAGTAGCCGAGGTTTTGTTATTAAGGAAAACGCATTACTTTCGCATTTGATGGAATGCGTATCACTGATTGCTTCTGTAACGTATACTCTAGATTCAGTTTCTTTTTGATTTTACTATCTCTTGTTATTTTATTTTCCTATGCAAATTATCTTCTCACTTAACGAGATGTTATTTCTCCCGCTGAATGATATGTGGCAACGAGTGTAAGTCATGACGTGGTGGTATGCAGTATATATAGGCGCGCTCAACTATACCAAGCAGCTTCGTTTTATATGTGATAGGTTCTTCCTAATTATTGTTGTGCGATTCTACGATAGTACGAAAGTTCGGTCTATTCGTAGTTGTGTTATTTTGGAGTGTGTATTTGAGTAATACCAGGAGCTCCCCAATAAAAGGTTAAAAGTGAGTACGTTTTCTTAGTTCATTTTATTGTCAGACCTCTGTCTGGCCGTTAAGTCTATTTCATTGAGTGTTTACGTTAAGTTCAGGAGATATTGTGTTTACCGCTCTAATAAGGAGCCTTCCAGGTACTAATGTACTAAAACCGAAGTTATATTACTGATATTCAAGATAATGAGGAACGCTGAGTAAAAATAATTCCATATTCTTGGAATTTATTGCACGTGCATGTCTTACCTAAACAAACTCTAGCACTTTGAAGATTAAGCACACTTTAGCTACGTCAAGTAACCTTTCAATAACCCTAACGTGACTTAACGTAAGCTTTCCTGCACTACACGTCCAGGCGAAGAAGTTTATTCATTATACTTCTCATTTTACACATATGTAAAATGAGAAACAATCAGCGATACACATACTGCTTCACTCCTTTTGTTTCTTTAATTCATTTCACTGTTTTGTTTCAAATTCGGCAACTCAGTAATTGTATTTATCATTAGTGTTCCCCGCACAGAGTAGAGCAAATGTGATTCCTAACCCTCAGCGATGCATCCTAGCTACGTTACAAGCCGTGACTTCCGGGGACAACTAAAATCTGCCGTATGAGCCAGCCCTTGTATATCTAGAGCCCTGCCTAAGTTAGGCTTCTGGATATGTTGCTGCGTTTGTTTTGCTGTAGTGGTCTCAATTTAATTTGTATTGTGTGTTACCTGGAATCTTAGTGGGTTCTGTTATACCTAGAATCTTAGTATGTACATCAGTTCACAATTCAAAATGAAGAAACGTGGTGAAGGTGACAAAACGATTCTGGCAGAGTGGCATGGCGCATTATTCGGCAGTCCAACGTTAATGAAGGTGGCGAAACGTGGTTTCAACATTTCACTCCTGTAAGAAAATAAATTCATAAACTCATCAGTGTGTTACCTAGAATCTTAGTGCAACGATAAGTCTGTACATTATGACCACCCCCATCCTAAAGAAATGAGCGCGCCTGGAGACTGGACGGTGGGAAAGGTGAAGTTCACAGAGCAGTATATACACTATCTACCAACAAGTAATCACACACCTATGCAATCGACGATATCTGCGGTCCTGATATACGTCATAGCCGCCGCCGTTAAATATCGTGTGGGAAACAACAACGCAATCAGTCGCATGCAAGATGCCACGCAGTTCGGAGCTCTCTGATTTCGAGAAAGGTGTAATCGTCGGGTATCACAGAAATGGCCGATCCATACTTAACATATCCAGCGAGTTGAAGTACCCAAAATCGACAGTGGCCTACGTGATTGGCAAGTGGAAGATGAGAGGTGACTGTCGGAATGTGCCATGACCTGGCAGACCCACAAAACTGGGAGTTAGAGACCGACGGGTGCTGGCCAGAGAAATTCGGAAGAACCACACCAAATCGATGGGCCACATCCGAGAGGAGTTTCAACAGGCATCCGGGAGTGTTCTTTCGATGAATACCATCCGTAAGGAAGCCCATCTGCTCGGTTATCATGGACGTGCTGCCGCCCACAAGCATTTGATCACCAAGTCCAATAGCGCTGCTCGGCTAACGTGGTGCAAAGAACGTCGACAGCGGACTGTTGAACTGTGGAAACAGGTTCTCTGGAGCGACGAATCAAGGTTCACCCTCTACCGTTCGGATGGCAGGGTCTGGGTTTGGCGTCTGCCTGGATAACGCCTCCTGCCGGAATGTATTGTGTCAACTGTGAAGTTCGGCCGCGGTGGAATTATGCTATGGGGGTGTTTCTCCTGGTATGGCACGGGACCCTTGGTTGCAATTCCTGGTAGACTCAACGCCGAGACCTACTGCACCATTTTAGATGACCATGCGCTTCCTACGTTGTGGCAGTTTTACGGGGTGGACCCATGTTACTTTCAGGATGACAATGCCACCTGTCATGTTGCGAGGTCCACCATGGCTTGGTATGGTGACAATGGGGTTAATCGAATGGACTGGCCTGCACAGAGCCCGGACCTTAACCCGATCGAGCACCTCTGGGATGAGTTGGAGCGTCGACTTAAGGGGTGCTCCCACGGTCCGAAATCGGTGAAGGAACTGACATGTCTTCTCCAACCCGAGTGGAAGAAAATACCGCTAGCCGTCGTACAACAGCTGGTTGAGATTATGCCTCGGAGTGTCGCAGCTGTAATCTCCGCTCGTGGAGGCTCCACCAAGTATTGAAGGTGAATAAACTTCGTTTTCCTTTGCTATCACAGGTGTCCAATTACTTGTTGGTAGATAGTGTAGTTGTATATGCAACCCGAGGACTGCCTTTCGGTTAGTAGAGAGTTCGGAGTCAGAATGGGAAAAGCTGCCGATTTATCATTGTTTGGTAAAGGACAAATTGTGATTGAAAGACGCCTCGGAAGTACGATCTCGGAAATGGCGCTGCTCGTGGTTTGCTCACGTGCCGTTGTAGTGAGTACGTATCAAAAGTGGTGCACATATGGCCAAACGACGAATCGTCACCCAGCCACGTGTTGTCCGCAGCTCATTGATACCAGAGGGGAGCGGAGAATGTCTCGCATTGTTCACAGCGACCTCAAGACCACAGTGCGACAAAACACCCGCAGCTACAACAATGGTGATCAGGACAATGCCTTACAGCACACAGTTAATCGCAGCCTTCTGCGCATGGGTTTGCGTAGCCGAAGACCAAGCCGGGTCCCAATGCTCACTGCACGTCATCGCCCCCAACGCTGAAATGGGCCCAAGATCATCGAAATTGGACCATGGATGATTGGAAGAAAGTAGCCTGGTTTGACGAATCAAGATTCCTGGTGCATCACGTAGACGGCCGAGCGCGGATACGCCAATTACCAACGGAGGCTATGGCATCTGGGTGCACTGTTTTGCGGAAATAGGCCTGCGGCGGCGGTGTTATACTGTGGGCGATGTTTGCTTGGGACACTTTAGGCCCCATTATCCCAATAGCATAATCCCTCATAGCTGTCAGGTATCTGAAGATCGTTGAGGACCAAGTTTTTTTTTTTTTTTTTTTTTTTGATTGGACGTTTAACGACCACCGTGAGCAACTCAATGGGCTATAAGCAGTCGCCCGTCTCAAATTTAGGGTCACTGGTTCCAGGGAAGGGAGAGAGCCAGTGCCGTAAGACAAACACAACATCCGTGCCTCACCGGGATTCGAACCCGGACCTCTTTCAGACGAATGATCAGAGGCCATCGCTTAGACCACTGCGCCACCGGGGCGGCCGGACCAAGTTCACCCAGCATTCACGGCCAATGTGTGTTCCCTGCTGGTGATGGCCATTACCAACAGGATCAGCGGCGCCGGAACCGCGGGGGCCGAGGGAGCAGTTGCCTCCGCACGCAAATGAGTGCCGGGGCGAAATATCACATTTACCCCCCTCAGTTTTCTTCGTTTTCAAATTACATACTGCATGTTCGGGATTGGAGATCTCAAACATTCGTTTTTTCGGGGTTTTTTTTTTTTTTTTTTTTTTGAAATTCATTTTGATAAAAATTGAATATTGCTCTTCATTTTTTACCATGAACTATCTAAAAATCTGAATTTTTTTTTTTTAATGTCATTCACTTCTGAGACGCCAAGAAATGCTAGTCCCATTAAACAGTCCAAAGAGCTGGTTCCCGTTTGAAGACCAGCAATGTTTTGTCTCATTAGGAGTGCAAAATTAGTCTTTCTCTAAAAAAAATGAGTAAACATAAATAGGGAAATGGAAGTAGGATGAGGAATGAGATATAAGTTCTTTCAATATTTAATTATAGCGTCTGCGGAATTCGTACCAATCCGGAAGTATCAAGATCTATAGTTTAATGCCGTTCATGTGTACAGTTAGTTTACATTGAGAAACTATATGGATATGAAAAAATGTTTTTCTTTCATAGATTAATGTTTAATTGGAAAAAAAATGTTTTTCGGCAAATTTTCGTAATGAAGTCAGCACATCTTCTTTTACAGTACTATGATAAATTTTATGCCAGGGCGAAATATTTTGTTCTCCGACATCTTGCCCCCGCTGTCAAAAAAGAGTTCCGACGCCACTGAACAGGATAATGCGTCATGCCACACTGCCGAAATCGTCAAGGAGTGCTTCGAGAAACATGTTGGTGACTTTCTGTTAATGCCCTGGCCTCCAGATTCACCTGACATGAACCCAATGGAACATTTGTGTTTCGACTTGGAAAAGCGTGTTCGCGCTAAATCATCACCACCCCGAAATGTACTGAAACAGCAGGTCACCCGAAATGTACTGGAGGACCTGCTGTTGACATTATGGTACCAGATACCCCAGGATACTATATCAAATCGATGCCTTGTCGAGTTGCCGCTGTTTTGCGGGCAAAAGGGGGTTCTCTACAGCCTAATAGGTAGGTGATCATAATGTAATAGCACATCGGTATAGTGTGGTACGTCTGACACTGATAATCCTGTATCCGGAGCTAATCAGCGATGTACTATCGTCGCAAGGTCGTAGTGGGTCGCAGCGGATGATCACGCTCGCTAGAGTGGTGCTTCCACCACAGATGTGTACAATGGTTCACCCCCTGGGTTGAGGCTTTGTCAACTTTTGGGCCCTCTACTTGGCACGGACGAGTCCCATGAAGTTCCTTTTGCTTCCATTTTTTTTTTTGTCTGGTCTCCCATAGATGGGGTGACCATACATCCCGTTGTTTTTGCTTGTTCTGGCTGTCCCGTTGGTACAACTATTTGTCCCATTTTGACGAAAATGCATGTTTTGCGTATTGTTCCAGAATTTAAAATTCTGCGCATTTATAATAGTGCAAAAAAATTTATTGTTAGAAAAAAATGTCACATCATGACATCGTTTGATTGGCAGATGAAGATGACGTAATGAAAAAGATGTGACTGGAAATTCTTGTAATTGGTCGAAAATAATTTTTGCTCCAACACACGGGAAAAAACAAGGGGATGAAATTTCTAGAATTTTTTCTGCAGCTTTTTAAAGAGTGGCAACTATTTACGGATAGTAGTGAAATGAAGATCAGATTTTCTTACTTTCTGGTGTTTACGTTTTTACGCGACTTATTTGGAGATTCGTGTCGGATTTTCGCTGAAAGTTTTGAAATTTTATGCTATTATTAATCATCATCAATAATTATCAATCCACTGCTGGATGAAGGTCTCCCCAAATTGCTTCCACAATTGTCTGTCTTGGGTCTGTCTCCACCACGTCACTCCAGCATGCTTTCGAATTTCATCCTTCCATCTCCCATGTGGTCTTCTTCTGGGTCTTTTCCTGTCCCTCGGAATCCAGTCTAAAGTTTCGGTTGTCCATCGGTGGTCCGTTCTTCTGACAACATGTCCAGCCCATTGCCATTTCAGTGATTTCACTCTGGTCATGATGTCGCCCACTTCCTGTCATTTTCCTTATCCACAAGTTCCTCTTCTTATCTTTCCTGGTTACACCAAGCATGCATCTCTCCATTCTTCTTTGAGTTATCCGCAGTCTTTGTATGTCTTTTTTAGTTAAGGTCCATGTCTCGGCTCCATACGTAAGCACTGGCAGGAAGCATTGATTAAACACTTTTCTTTTGAGACATACTGTCATGCTGCTCTTAAAAATTGTACTGTTTCTTCCAAAAGCTCTCCATCCAAGTTTTATACGCTGATTAATTTCTTCATCAATGTGACCCTCACTCGATATCTGCTGCCCAAGATAAATGTAGGAATCGGTTGTCTCAAGCTTTTCTCCACCAATCGATAAATCTTCGTTTCTTGTAAAAGCATTGTACATCACTTTTGTCTTCTGAAAGTTCATTTTTAATCCGATATTTTAAATCTACAGAGTTCGTGATTGGATAATTATTGCCATGTCCAAAGAACATGTTTCCATATTTAATGAAAAACTTCAGCGTTAGTTAACGCATTTAAAAAACAAGAAACTTCTAAAACAAAGTAGTAGATTAGAAAAATACAATACTTGTGGAACAAACCGAAAGATTAATTTTTTTAAGTATTTGAAATAAAGTGTAAAACTTTGGAACTGAATTTTAGTATTTCCTTTATTTTGAATAGCACTTCATTCATTAAAGTGTCGATCGTTACGGCTGTCTTGTTTTTGTCTCGCAAGAATTCGGCCACCTTACCCATAGATGGATCGAGCATTTTAGCATCTGGTTTACTTAAACATTAGTAGAGTACTTCCGCGATCTACACTGTACAAAATTTTCTGAAATTCACGAGACACTTTCCGTGATTCCTTTCGCGAATTAACGAAAGATATTACCGACACAACCCTTTCCGTGAAATGATGGAAGGAAACTTGAATTTCACGGATTTTTCGCACGCCAGGAAAATTCTGAATTTTCGGAGACCTTTCCGCAGTTCCTTTCTTATACAGACTGTAAACTACCATATTTAAGATGCGTTAACGGAAAATTCTAAATTTACAGAAATTTCCCTGCAGTTCCATTCGTATATTAACGAAAAAGCTCTGTTCTCATTTTTTCTGCACCCATATACCGAAACATTTTCGGTAATAGGAACAATTCGCGGGAAAACTTAAGGTTTAATTAACTCAAATTTCAATTTTTTGTTGGAGGTTCAGATTCTTAAGTTCTATAGCGAGATCACATATTGTGGATAGCAAACCGCATGAATTTTTTTTTATTGGAGGTTGGTGGTACTGACACATGACAAACAGGCAGATATTTTTTTTTCCTTTGGAGGTTTACGACCACCGTGAGCAACTCAATCGGCTATAAGCAGTCACCCGTCCCTAATTTAGGGTCACTGGTTCTAGGGAAGGGAGAGATCCAGTACCGTAAGACAAACACAACATCCATGCCTCACCGGGATCCGAACCCCTTTCGGACGAATGGTCAGAAGCCATCGCTTAGACCACTGCGCCACCGGGGCAGCACAGGCAGACATAGATAGGAGAGAAAGGTTTCACATCAGCAAGTATATAATAAACATGGTTTTTACAGTATGCTAAATGATCAATGTACACAGACCGCCAGTGTTGATCAAGCAACACATTATGAACAAGTACAAATCATACATAGTTTGCACCATACCAAATGATCAATTTACACACAGGTAGCCAGTGTTGATCAAGTAACACATTGTGAACAAGTATACATCAAACATGGTTTTTACAGTATGCTAAATAACCAATGTACACAGAGAGCCAGTGTTGATAAAGTAACACATTGAGAGCCAGTGCCGAAAACCAAACACAAACAACCACAAACAACCGGGATGACCATTGGCCCCAGCTAGGGCGAATGGTCACCGGGCCGGCCAAGATATTACGGTTAAGTTACTTTTCTTTACAGAAATTCTACTGAGACAATTATTTCTATGATTTTTTTTTTTTTGATTGAAGGTTTAACGATCACCGACAGCAACTTAGTGGGCTATAAGCAGTCGCCCGTCCCTAATTTCCGGCCATTTGCCGCCCCGGTGGCGCAGTGGTCTAAGGCGCTGGCCTCTGAGCATTCGTCTGTAAGGGGTCCGGGTTCGAATCCCGGTCAGGCATGGATGTTGTGTTTGTCTTACGGCACTGGCTCTCTCCCTTCCCTGGAACCAGTGACCCTAAATTAGGGACGGGCGACTGCTTATAGCCCATTGAGTTGCTCACGGTGGTCGTTAAACCTCCAATCAAAAAAAAAAAAATTCGGGCCATTAGTTCTAGGGAAGGAAGAGAGCCAGTGCCGTAAGACAAACACAACATCCATGCCTCACCGGGATTCGAACCCGGACCCATCTCGCAAGAATGATCAGAAGCCATCGCTTAGACCACTGCGCCAACTGGCCGGCCAGGAAATTTTGATTTTAGTCACCAGCATATTCCTCGAGCCACTTCTTCACGATTCTGGCAGTGTGGCATGACGCATTACGCTGTTGGTAATGGCCATCACCAGCAGGGAACACAATTGTCATGAATGGGTGAACTTGGTCCGCAACTATGTTCAGATACCTGACAGCTGTCAGGGATTGTGCTATTGAAATAACGGAGCCTAAAGTGTCCCAAGAAAATATCGCCCACACCATAACACCGCCGCTGCCGACCTGTTTACGCCCAACAGTGTATCCATGTCCCATAGCCTCCGTTGGTAATCGGCGTATCCGCGCTCGGCCGTTTACGTGATGTACCACGAATCTTGATTCGTCAGACCAGGTAACTTTCTTCCAATCCTCCACGGCCCAATCTGAATTATCTTGGGCCTATTTCATGCGTTGTTGGCGATGATGCGCAGTCAGCATGAGCACCCGGCTGGGTCTTTGGCTAAGCAGACCCATGCGCAGAAGGCTGCGATGAACTGTGTGCTGTGACGCATTGCAGTGATCACCAACCACTGTTGAAGGTGCGGGTGATTTGTCGCACTCGATGCGGTTAAAAGGAAGCGACCACACCCGCCAAATGGACTGGAACAACCTGCAAATTTATCTAGAAAATATAGATGGAGAGTGAGAATGACCTTGAGGCACAGATACGTGGTTAGCATCTGAGAAAAAATTCAAATGTCGTGCCAAAAATAAGTAATCGGGTGCTAAACAAATGAATGAGCACGAGCCAGTTGCATGTGAATTACTTACGTTTGGATGCTAGTTCTAACGAAACATAAATTTGCCGCTACTGTCATCCTTCTGCTCCGGAGCCAAATGCTTTCCCAATTAAGCTACACCCACGGAATTTATCGTTGCAACTTTTTCGAAGAACCCAACGGCCAGTAGATAACACTTCCACAATCGGGCGCCAATGTGAAAACACAAATTTGCCGGCTGCGGGGATCGGACCAAAACCCGAATCCCTCTGCCCCGAAGCCCAATGTTTTACCAATTAATCTACACCGACTGAATTTATCGATACAACTCTGTCGTCTTGACATGTGTCGCACGTTTGCAGTACGTCACAACGCGTAACTTGAAATTTAATATCACGAAAAAATGAAATCTTCCGAAAATCATATTTGCGGTTGAAAAGTGTGTTTAACTCTAAGTCAGATCAGATCATATGTAGAGGATTTTTGAGAAGCGAGTGTCTGACCCCAGGTCTTAAACAACCCTTAGAAATAGAAAGCTAGGAGATTTGGGCCAGAGTGCTCGATAGGAAAGTGACACGGAAGCGAGGTAGAAAGGGGGAGGAAGAATCCCTTATATACTACCCGGGCCCGACGGCTTAACGTGCTCATCCGACGCACAGCGGATATTTCGTGGTTCGAGCGTTCGTACCTGCCTGGGATCGATCCCGAGATATTCTCCGTGGCAGTCACGAACGTTGACCACTAGGCCACCCGCGGCCCTTAACTCTAAGTATCTAATTTCGCAATATCATCATTGTCAACCATTGTCAATCCACTGCTGGACGAAGATCACCCCCAAGTTTATTCCACAACGTGTAACGTACCAGGAGATGTGACGTACCTGCCCAAAGGACGCACACGACATAAAGGCAGATAGGAATCAGAATAAAACGTCCGCGTAGCTCAATTGGTAGAGTGACTTATTCCGGAGTGAGGGGATCCGGGTTCGAATCCTGGCGTGGACAGAAATGACGGAGAAATTTACTTCGTTATAAACGGTCTGCCTTGTGCCAGTCTCTTCCATGTTACTCCCGCCTACTTTCGAATTTCATCCACCCATCTCCCATGTGGTCTTCTTCTGGGTCTTTTCCTGTCCCTTGGAATCCAATCTAAAATTTCGGCTGTCCATCGATGATCTGTCCTTCTGGCAGTATGTCCAGCCCATTGCCATTTCAGGGATTTAACTCTGATCATGATGTCTTCCACTCTTGTCATTTTTCGGATCCACGAGTTCCTCTTCTTATCTCTCCTGGTTACACCAAGCATGCACCTCTCCATGCTGCTTTGAGTTGTCTGCAGCCTTTGTATGTCTCTTTTAGTTAAGGTCCACGTCTCCGCACCATACGTAAGCACTGGAAGGATGCATTGATCAAACACTTTTCTTTTAAGACATAATGGCATATTGCTCTTGAAAATTATGCTGTTTCTTCCAAAAGCTCTCCAGGCAAGTTTTGTACGCCGATTTCTTCATCAACGTGACCTTCACTTGATATCTGCTGTCCAAGATAAACGTACGTGTCTGTTATCTCCAGCTTTTCTCCATCAATCGATAAATCTTCATTTCTTGTAAAAGCGTTGTACATCACTTTTGTCTTTTGAAAGTTCATTTTTAATCCTTCTTCTTTACTCTTAACAGCAAGTTCCTGGATATATATTTGTAATTCCACCCTGGTGGCACAGTGGTCTAAGCGATGGCTTCTGATCATTCCTTTTCTTTTCTTTTTTTTTTTTGATTGGGAGTTTAATGACCACCGTGACCAACTCAACGGCCTATAAGCAGTTGCCCGTCCCTAATTTAGGGTCACTGGTTCCAGGGAAGGGAAAGAGCCAGTGGCGTAAGACACATACAACATCCATGCCTCACTGGGATTCGAACCCGGACCCTTCACAGACGAGTAGTCAAAAGACAGCTCTTAGACCACTGCGCCAACGGGGCGGCATTTCTGATCATTCGTCACAGATGGGCTCGGGTTCGAATCTCGTTAAGGCATGGATGTTGTGTTTTTCTTACGGCGCTGGCTCTTTCCCTTCCCTGGAGCCAATGGCCCTAAATTAAGGACACGTGACTACTTATAGCCCACTGAGTTGCTCACGGTGGTCGTTAAACCTCCATTAATAATAAAAAAAAATCGCAATATATTAATAGTAAGTATTTTAATAAGAAAAATTGGTTATGAACTGCCTATATGAAGTCCTGAAAAAAAACCAAAAAAAAAAACCGTGGACTTGAAATTGGCATGTACATTCTCTCGTGACGTTACTTTTAGTATCAGTGAAATACCGTCTCAATTATGTTATAAACAAAACGGTAACTAGGGAACTGGAATGATGAGTATTTGACAAACTGGCTTCCTTTGCTTCCGAGGCCGTCGATACTTGCGCTTCAGTGGTGCAATACGTTGCACACACGTTGTGCAACAATTGCTTCTTCAAATCTCTGCGTGGCACGGAACTAGAGGGAAATATTAATCTGCTTTAGTTACAAAAATGTAATCAAAACATTCACCAACGATTAATGATTTCCCGCTGACTTAGGAGAACAACTATACCAAGTCTTTAATGTTTGTCCAAGTCGACATTCACTAGGACCTAGAAATCTAAACGTGCAACCAAAATTCTTCCGGACTAAAACATTTTCGGAGAAAAAAAAAAAAAAAAATCACAGGTTCAAATGAAATTGCGCCAAAATTTCCCGTCACATATTACAACATTGTGCATTGTTATATGCACGATTAACTTCCGAGTTAAACTCCTAAGTTCAGTTTTAAAATGCTTCACTGATAGTAACATTTGCGAAATTCATATAACACCAAGATATATGTTTTTGCAGTATTTACTGGTTCCTCGAAAATTAATTTGTAAAATAATTTTTATGTGACGCAAGTAAAAAAGGAGAAAATAATGAGAGAGATGCGAACCTATTCTTAAAAGTCACCGGGTACCTCTTCAAAAGCAAATGAACCGATCCGCTGCGTTGTTAATATGCGCGGTACAGCTGCAAGCGGTATAAAAACAAGCCTGCAGCTGACCGCGATCATGTCGCACTGTGAGTTTGAATGAAAATGTCGTGGCGAGAGAGAACTGACTTTGAGAAAGGAAAGATTATTGGGTTTTATATTAGTGGGTTGCATATAAGAGAAACCGAGAGGCTTTTAAACATACCCAAGTCAACTGTTTTGGATGTACTGAATAAATGGAAGACACATGGCGTATCTGAAGCAGCAAAACTTACCGGCAGATCAAAGAAAAACAGTGATAGAGGACATCGAAGCCTCAGGAGATTCGTTACAGCTAATCGACGGAGTACTGCACAAGGCCTCAGTGTACAGGTGAGCAAAAACGCTGGAACCTCGCTATGTACACGAACCATTCGCATAGAACTTCATTCCATGGGTTACCGCGGTCGTGGAGCTACTCATAAGAATTTCATCTCCACTCGGAATGCTACTCGCCGTTTAGCATGGTGTAAAGAACATTTATCGTGGACCGTAGATCAATGGAAACGGGTCCTATGGACTGATGAATCCAGATACACGATCCATCAGTCTGATGGTCGTGTGCAGGTATGGCGGCAGCAGGGAAAACGCTATTTACCGCCGTGTACTGTTTCCACCATCAAGTTTGGAGCTGGCTATCGTGGACAAACCTGTTAACCAGCACGTCTACCTCGATATTCCGGACAATTATGCCCTACCAACTCTGTGGCAATACTATGGAACCGAACCTTTTTTTTTTTTTTTTTTTTTTTTTTTGGTTGGAGGTTTAACGACCACCGTGAGCAACTCAATGGGCTATAAGCAGTCGCCCGTCCCTAATTTAGGGTCACTGGTTCCAGGGAAGGGAGAGAGCCAGCGCCGTAAGACAAACACAACATCCATGCCTCACCGGGATTCGAACCCGGACCCCTTACGGACGAATGATCAGAGGCCAGAAACCGAACCTTGTTGGTACCAGCAATATAATGCACCGAGCCATAAAGCAAGGTTTCAAAATCGCTTTATTATTATTCATCAAAAGAAAACATAAGAGGGAGACGTACAGCGTTGGGCGTCTCAATGGGAAATAATACAAACTGTTAAAACATGATGGTATATACACTGCAATGACAATGGGGAAATATAACAAATGCTGCAAGCAAAGCTTATTGCATAAAAATTGCAGAAGTGACAGAGAGAAACACATCGTGTCACATGACATTGGCTGGGCATGATTTACAGGATAACACAGGCGAAACAATAGTACACAATTAGAAAAAGAACAGCACAAACACCGCCGTGAAGGTAAAACGTTAATACATGAGATAAAAACACAGCGTGCACAATTGTGCAAGTTATTTAACGAGGGCACCAAAGCAACATAATACAGGCAGGGTGAAAGTATAATTAATGTACACGAGTAAGCATGAAAATACACTGAGATGACATTAGCATTCACAATTCAACGGTAGCGTGGATTGCACGAGTCGTAGAGTGGAGGAGGGGCACCTGGGTGCTACGGAACTCAGCAAAGGAGGCGTAGAATGTCCTAGGGTACTGATAGGTGTAGCAGTCCAGAATCAACCGCAAACCATGGAGCGGCCGGCGCCCAGGTAGCATAGAAGGTGGCTTCTCGACGACTGGAAGAAGCCGACTGGTACTCCAGGCGGAGTCGAGAAAGCAATCGATCTTGAAAATGGCACAAAAGTGCTGCGCTGGCCTGGTGTAAAGAGACCGGCGAGGAAACGCTGCGGAGTTGCTGAAGGTATACGTAAATAACGTGTTTAACCAGCACGAAAAGATAGGCACATACTGACGGAAGATGCGTAGGTGGATGAGCCCGCAGAAGAACATATCTGTAGGCAGTGAACGGAAGATCTTGAGAACAAGAGCGACTGGCAATCCGGAAAGCCTGGTGGAGGAGAGGCATCAGGATGGGACAGTAAAGGTAGACGTGAGAAACGTCTGTCTCCTGTGCGCAGAAGGAGCAGAGAGGGGAGGAGAGAAGGGACATGCGAAAGAGAAAATACGGAACAGGGAGGCGATTATGCAAAAAGAGCCAGTGGGTATTAATTTCAAGAGGGGCGGATAAGGGTGAGCGGGCAGCGGCCCAGACAAGAGGAAGAGAAGCAGGGGAACCTCCAGAATAGAAAGCGGAGAAGGGGTGGCAAGGTGCACTAGAAAACGATAAAGAGATTTAGAGGAGAGAGAGGAGAGAGAGAGAGAGAGAGAGAGAGAGAGAGAGAGAGAGAGAGAGAGAGGAGAGAGAGGAAAGAGAGGAGAGAGGAAGAACCGAGTTTGTGAGTCGGAGGAAAAACGGCAGCGGAAGAGGGGCAGAAAAGACAGAGACGAGACCGGTGGGGGAGACAAGATCAGGGAAAGGCGAAAGAAGTGCAGTTAGCAGAGAGTCATAGACCAAATGGGCGGATGGGGACGAGAGAATAGCAGGGGGGAGGCCAGAGAAAGGGCGCCAGGATAGATCCGAGTTAGTGAGGTCTTGTACGGTTACTACACCTGCTTGGAGCCAAGAGGGGAATGAAAAACAGGGGAGATGTGGGGATGAACAAGGGAGTTGAAGAAGAGGGGTTCAGAAAGAAGCTCTAGAGTTGAAGAGGGAGGGGAGCGAATGAGGGGGAGAGAGCGAAGGTGAGTGAGGGCTTCAGAATATGCAGGTGGGAGTTTGGAGGGGGGGGGAAGGACAGCAATCCATGAGAACTAAAGAAAGAAAGGAAAAATGTGGGTTACGCAAGGAGGCAAGAACGTCACGTACCTGAACTGCGGAAGCCACTGGAGCCGTGAAAAGGTGAATGAAGTTGATCACTCGGCTTGCTTTGTAGCAGAGCGGGACATCAGGTAGGCCAGCACCACCATAGGAGGGAGGAGCACAGAGCTTGTGGACGTTAATCCAGTGATGACCCGCCCACATTACTCGAGTAAGGCAGCGTGTAACCTCCTGGAGACAGAAAAGCGGGGTCGTAGATGCAATCCAAGAATGCTTGCAGATGGGCAGAAGGTATGTCCTGGTGAGATTTGCACGCTGGTAGTAGGACGTACAGAGCTGCGCACGACACCAGAATGCAGCTGTGCGGAGGAGGCGAGGATGGAGTTCCGTGCGAGTTGCACTGGATGTAGCTTGTGGTGCGCCTAAGTGCACACCCAGGAAGCGTTGGGTAGTGGATGACCATATGGCCCCCCATGGAGCATCCAAGCGATTGGACCACGACCCGCACCACAATCTAGTGTTCTTAGACGTATTCAGCTCAGCTGCAGAACATGAAGCATATGCGGAGAACAAAGGACGAAGCAGTTGGAACTGTGAGTCGCTACGATTGCAGACGGTAATGTCATCTGCATAAGCAGAGTAAATGACTGAGTGATGCCGTGAGCTGGCAACTGGTGGTGGAAGTTGTGCTAGGAGAGATGTTTGCAGAGAGCGTAGAAAAGGCTCGACGGCAATCGCAAACAGTTGACCAGAAAGCGGGCAGCCCTGACGAACTCCCCGCTGGAAGGGAACATGTGCTGTGAGAAAAGATGCCGTCTTGACATGGAAAACGGCGTCCCGGTAGAGGGAGAGAAGAACGGAGACAAATTGTGGAGGAAAGCCAAAGTGTAGCAGGGTTTGTGTTAAATAGGCGTGTGAGATATTATCGAAAGCGGAACGGAGGTCTAAGGAAAGGAGAGCAAGAGGTTCAGAATGAGTCTTGGCAAGATGAATGAGATCGCGAAGAAGTTGAACATTGGAGGAAAGAGAACGGCCAGGAACAGTATAGGTTTGAGAGTCAGCAAGGATGTGAGGGAGGATAGAGTTTAGTCGACGGGAAAGAAGCTTAGTATAGAGTTTATAATCTTGATTGAGAAGAGAAATGGGGCGCCAATTTCCCAAGTCAAGAGGGTCACCCCTCTTGGGAAATAGGACCACATGTGCGTCCGTGAAACTCCTCGGGAGGGGGAGCAGTTAAATGCAGCAGAAAAAGCGGAGAGGAGAAAAGGCAACAAAAGAGGCAAGAACGCACGGTAAAAAGGAAAAGAGAGGCCGTCCGGACCCGGAGTGGCATGGGGGCTAAGGGAAGAGAAGGTGTCGGACACCTCCGTGGATGTGGGTGAGAGAGACAGGGTGTGAGCAAGATGAGACGGAACTTGAGGCAGGTTATTGAGAAGATGGGGGAGAGCAGAGGGAGAAGAGGGAAGAGTTTCACTGAACTTGGTGGTATAGAACTGACGAACGTGAGAGCAAATCGCTGCCGAATCGGATTTGATTTCGCCAGAGGGGAGGCGAAGATGACGAAGCGAGGTAGAAGACTTACGTGCAGATTCCATTGATGTTAGAAATTCATAGGTGCATTCCTCCGGATTGAGATGTTTAATGCGCAGACGTAAAAGTGCTTGCTGCGCAAGAGGTTTCAGCAAAGCCTGGAGCTCCGCCAGATATACTGGAAAAAGCGGATCTGATAACCCAATCAGTGTGAGCATCTGCCTGGCGTGATTGAGGCGCATCTGACTAGAAGTCTTCAAGGTGAAGGAAAGTTGCTTGATATTTAAGAGGAGCTGATGCTTGACACGAAGCCAATACGTCAAGGTACAGGGTGCGGAATGCAACCCTGCGCGACGAGCAGCGAGGAAAGAACGGACAGATGCACAAAATTCAGGATCAGTGAGGAGATTGGAGTCAAATGTCCACGGACGTACAGTCCGAGGGAGTGACGCCGCAACAAACACTGTGAGGGTGACCGTGCAGTGGTCTGAGGAAGCAGTAGGTTGATGTTGCAACTCGGTAATAGACGAAGAAGCGGTGTGGAAACGTAAACCCGATCCAAGCGTGCAGTCGATGGAAACTGACTCCCAGACGAGCGCCACGTGTGTGAGGTCTCTTGTGGATGAAGGCGCCTATAAGCATCCGTAAAGGAGAAATCGGCAACAAGGTCATGGAGTAGTGCGACGAGATCCGTCCGACGCTCTCGTGACGAAGGAGAACGATCCAGAGCCGGGTCAAGGGTGCAATTGAAGTCTCCACCCAAGAGCACACGATCCGAAGGCGAGACTTTCGAGAGAGCTTCACGGAGTTTGGTGAACAAGGTGGATAAATGAATAGAGGTGCACGGAATATACACATTAAAGATGCGAAATCGAGCATCGCCAATTGTGAAGGAGACTTGCTGGAGTAAATCTCGGCATAAGTTCTGCACTGAGAGTGCAGTGAGGGTGGATCGGAAACGTTGATGTATTCCGATAGCAAGCCCACCATGAGATGAGTAGCGGAATGCATGATGGAACACATAATCGCTAGCACGCCAGCGAGTAAACAGAGTGGAGGAATGGCAGTTTGTTTCTTGTAGTAGTAACAGATCGGCCCCGAAGGGCGAGAGGTCTTCCATTACAAGAGCATTTGCTAGGGGGCTAGCGAACCCTCTGCAATTAAGGGTCGTGACCTTGAATGGACAGGTCAGTCGTTGATTGGAGGAGTCGCGGAGCAACTTTCAGGAGTTGTTGTAATCGGTTTACGCAGCCAAGGGTCCATGAGTGGTGCAAGGGGTCATGTACAAACCCACGAAGGTACTTAGCAATGCATCCGGCTTGCAGGAGCAGCGCGGGAAGAATGTCTTCGCGCTCTCGGAGGTAGTCATACGTCGACTCCAGGTTCTTTTTTTTTTTTTTTTTTTTTTTTTGATTGGAGGTTTAACGACCACCGTGAGCAACTCAATGGGCTATAAGCAGTCGCCCGTCCCTAATTTAGGGTCACTGGTTCCAGGGAAGGGAGAGAGCCAGTGCCGTAAGACAAACACAACATCCATGCCTCACCGGGATTCGAACCCGGACCCCTTTCGGACGAATGATCAGAGGCCATCGCTTAGACCACTGCGCCACCGGGGCGGCGACTCCAGGTTCGTGGTGTAGGTGCAAAACTGATAGTAATCTCCAAGATTGAGAGGTTCTGAAGGAGCACCACATTTGGAGAGTACACTTGAAAAGACCTCGAACGAAGGCGGAGACCCATCATCATCAGTGTCCCTTTCAATTTCTGTTGGCGCAGGAGAGGGAGAAAAATCTCCTGAAGATTTGGTAGCACGGAACGGTTGCCCATCCGCAGAGGAAGATTTCTTCTTCTTCTTCTTCTTCTTCTTACGTCGGGTACCTGTACGAGTGCCAGAAATTCGTTTTCCATGGAGCGACGATGCTCGGGAAGCTGACGCAGAGTCAGAGGAGTTATCGGCACCGCCGTCACACTCGGAGACACCAACAGTGAAGACTGGTGGGAAACCAGCGACGAAGTCTCCCGATGTTGCCACGGGATGAGGAGTAATAGGTGAAGTGAGCACTGGAAATTGAAGGTGGGAGGTGAGATCAACATCGAAAGACGCTCGTGGACGAGAGGCTGTAGATATACTTTTTGTGTAACTAGGTCCTGGGGCAGTTGGCACACTAGAAGACGGTGCAGGTCGAGAGCGAGATGTAGCAGGAGGCTGCTTAGAGGCGGGAGGCGCTCTAGAAGCCGTGGGAGCTGGATACTCGTTGTTGGGGCAACGAGCACGCTGATGCCCAAGTTCTTTGCAATTAGCACAGTGGTCTGATGTTAGCATATCAATTCTGTAGAAGAGCTGCCCAAATCGGACGTTTAGGATCCGTGGAAACTTACAGAGATGTTCCTCTGATGGAAAGATGAGTCGAACACTCCGGCGAAAACTACGAACATTCTTATTTGCAGGGTCCTTGGGCGCACCTGAATGTGTGATAACAGGACTTACAATCTTACCACACTTACTAAGAGCAGTACATATCATCGCATCCGAGATTTCGGGGGCACCGGATGCAAGGAAACCTGAACAGGGCGCCTGGCGATCGGCTCAGCTTCGAGGTGGTGATCTCCCAGGTCAAGACCAAAGTTTAGAAGCGTGTCTGCATGCTCTTTGGATGTGAAATAAACAATCACCGTCCGCGGCCGGCGGGTGAGGTGAGTAATTGCACCGACTGGAAGAAAAGCAAGGAGCATATCACAATAGACCTTCAACGGCGTATTCGGAAGAGCATCCAGGCACACTCCCAACTCGCGGGTGGAGTGAAGTTCCCGCGCAGCCGGTGAGAAGTGCTAAACGTCCAATTGAAGTGAGTCACCATGTATCTGGACATGGGCGTCTGCAAGGGGAAGGCGAGTCGCTTGCGTCGGTAGGGACGCACCTGAGGTAACACTAGAATAAGAGCGGGAAGGCAATCCTCCATTGGAAGGCAGAGGTGCAGCGCTGGATGAAGGAGCTGACACAACGCTGGGCAAGGCTACCGAGGGCAGAGAAGCAACGCCCTCAGAGATATCCATTACGTCATCGGCAGCATCAGGAACGAACGACATAGCCTCACCACCAGGAGGGGTGGTGGAGTCAGAGAGTCGAAGCGTAGAAGAAGAAGAGCAATAGGCATCAGGAGGAGGACGATATTCCCTATCATCAAGGACGGACGCTGATTGGTTTGCTCCGTCAGAGATAAGGATCGACGTAGTAGGAAAAGCTGTGACGAAAGCGGCAATGCTGCTCTTATCAGCAGTCGCCATCGCCGATGGCGAGGCCTAATTTAGTAAAAACGACCAACTGGTCGAGAAAATAGTGCTGATAACTAATTGAAAATAGTACTCACCGACTCGGGAGATGTCTTAAATGAAAGATACAACCTTCGTCTTGAAAGCACGCACAAAAGTTAAACGACAGAGCACACAAAACACACTCAGTAGACGGCGAAACACGGAGCTCAAAACAGACACGACTTACGTCCCATAAAGCAAGGACTGTTACAGTGTGGTTTGACGATAATTCCGTTTCGTGTGTGGACTGGCCAGCACAGAGCCCTGATCTTAATCCCATAGAGCACCTATGGGATGAATTAGAGAGCCGCATAAGAAGTTTGGAACCACGGCCTACTACTAAGCAACATTTAGCGGCAGCATTATGCACTGAAAGGAAGCACATACCAATCGCTGTGTTCCAAAACCTTGGGGAAAGCTTGTCTCAAAGGGTGCATGCATATTAAGGCCAAAGGTGAACCAACACTATTCTATAATGTATGCCAATAAATGCTATGTTGTGTTTTTCTTCTAAGTGTCTGGTGACTTTTGCCAATATAGTGTATTTTCAAAAGTATTCGGGCACCACAAAGTTTTGGGACAAGTGGCTTTATTATTGCAATTAGTAGTTAGTCGGTCCACTTTTTGCTTGTATGAGGGCAGCAACACGTCGAGGAATACGGTCAACCAGTTTCCGGTAGTTCTCTACAGGAATGACTGGCCATTCGTCCTGCAAAGCTGCTGCTCGAGTGGAAAGCGAAGACGGTCGTTGTGGTCGATTTCGTATTCGTCACTCCAGTTCATCCCAGAAGTGTTCTATGGGATTAAGGTCAGGACTCCTTAAGGCCAGTCTAGGAATTCCACCTACTTTTCAAGAAACTGGCCCTGCACACGCCGTGCAGTGTGGTAGAGAGCTCGATCGCGTTCTCGATCATTTTCATAATACTGCCACATTGTTGGTAGGGCAGAATTATCCACCACTATAATAATAAAATAACGCCCTCTATGCACACTATACACCAGGGCTCACGTTGGAACCACCAGTTCTGTTTAATAAATATATACACTGAGTATAAGAGAAAGTATAAAATCCTTTTTTTTTTTTTTATTGGAGGTTTAACGACCACCGTGAGCAACTCAATGGGCTATAAGCAGTCGCCCGTCCCTAATTTAGGGTCACTGGTTCCAGGGAGAGAGCCAGTGCCGTAAGACAAACACAACATCCCTGCCTCACCGGGATTCGAACCCGGACCCCTTTCGGACGAATGATCAGAGGCCATCGCTTAGACCACTGCGGCACCGGGAAGGCGTATAGTATGATATTTGTGACACCCCGCAACGGGGTCCATCATCAGATACATAAAACAAGTTAGTAAAATCATGCAATGCATTGATTATAATACGCTTTCCAACATACCAGAAATTATTACTCAAGTATGTGGATAACGGCTGTGGAATAAATCTCACACCTGTGTCCTGACCTTTGACCCCATTTCGATGATATTCAACAGAACCGGTTCAGTATACCTCAGGAATAACATACTAAAGTTTTGTCGCAATAGAAGCAGTTTTACGCAAGTTATGAGAATAATGGCTGTGGAGTAAATCTTGCTCTTGTGCAATGACCTTTGACCCCAATCCGTTGATATTCAACAGAACCGGTTCACTATACCTCCGGAACAACATGATAAAGTTTTGTCGCAAACCAAGCATTTTAGGTAAGTTATGATTCACAAGCGCAATAGAATGGATCCCACTCCAGTGTCCTGACCTTTGACCCCATTTCGCCCATTTTCAATAGGGTTCGTCCCCAGGTGGTTCCTTACTTCATACTAAAATTTCATCGAAATCGAACCATTTTTACGCAAGTTATGACGCGTAAGGGCAATGGAATATATCCCGCTCTTATGCCCTGCCTGACCTTTGACCCCATTTCGCCCATTTTCAATAGAGCTCGTGCCCAAGTGGTTACCTACCACATACTAAAATTTCATCGAAATCGAACAATTTTTACGCAAGTTATGACGCATAAGGCAATGGAATGGATCCAGCTTCTATGTCCTGAAATTTGATCTTATTTCACCCATTTTCAATAGGGTTCGTCCCCAGGTGGTTCCCTACCACATACTAGAATTTCATCGAAATCGAACCATTTTTACGCAAGTTATGACGCATAAACGCAATGGAATGGATCCAGCTCCTATGTCCTGACCTTTTACCCTATTTCACCCATTTTCAATAGGGATCGTCCCCAGATGGTTCCCTACCACATACGAAAATGTCATCGAAATCGAACAATGTTTACGCAAGTCATGACGCATAAGAGCAATGGAATTGATCCCGCTCCTATGTCCTGACCTTTGACCCTGTTTCGCCCATTTTCAGTAGGGTTCGTCCCCAGGTGGTTCCCTACCACATACTAGAATTTCATCGAAATCGAACCATTTTTACGCAAGTTATGACGCATAAACGCAATGGAATGGATCCAGCTCCTATGTCCTGACCTTTTACCCTATTTCACCCATTTTCAATAGGGATCGTCCCCAGATGGTTCCCTACCACATACGAAAATGTCATCGAAATCGAACAATGTTTACGCAAGTCATGACGCATAAGAGCAATGGAATTGATCCCGCTCCTATGTCCTGACCTTTGACCCTGTTTCGCCCATTTTCAGTAGGGTTCGTCCCCAGGTGGTTCCCTACCACATACTAGAATTTCATCGAAATCGAACCATTTTTACGCAAGTTATGACGCATAAACGCAATGGAATGGATCCAGCTCCTATGTCCTGACCTTTTACCCTATTTCACCCATTTTCAATAGGGATCGTCCCCAGATGGTTCCCTACCACATACGAAAATGTCATCGAAATCGAACAATGTTTACGCAAGTCATGACGCATAAGAGCAATGGAATTGATCCCGCTCCTATGTCCTGACCTTTGACCCTGTTTCGCCCATTTTCAGTAGGGTTCGTCCCCAGGTGGTTCCCTACCACATACTAAAATTTCGTCGAAATCGAACCATTTTCACGTGAGTTATCGTGCGGACGGACTCACAGACGGACGGACAAAGCTGGAGCATATACGCTTCTTCAACCTACGGTTGGAAAGCGTAAAAAAGGTAATTTGGGCTGGATACAGACAATTTTATAATATCACATGTGACGCAATTGCGAACTGCCATCTGGTGTAGAAACAAAAGATACGATTACGATACAATTATGATTAAGTAGTAACATTCAATTGGGCACTTATGTACACTGTTACCCGTAAACAAAAAGTCCAAGGTCTAAGTATGACATATGGAACAGAGTCATTACAACACAGATGCCCCTTCCATGCAATAACTAGACTTTCAGTAAATGTTAAATGAGACCTCTTACTTGGGGTGGCGAGGACCTCCGCTTCAGATTGGTACATATGTTTCAGAGTCAACTAATCGGGAGAGAGCGGATGTTTTGGCTACCACTCCGACATTGTACATGTGTTCCTTCACTCTGGTGTTCAAAGATCTTGAAGTGGAACCGATGCACTCTTACTAAGTGAACCAACGTACTCTAAAAAATTCATCGGTATTTATTTTGGTATTTTATTTTTTCTATACGAGGACTTGCTGTAATTACATTTTTTTTTCGATCATAAATTTTCAGAGCAAGATAATGTTTTAGAACTCGATATTTTTTTTAAACTGACAATGACTTTCAGTTTTGTTTAAGAAAAGGTGATATTGCTTCACAAAACCCCTAAATATAAAATTTACTCTTGACAGCTATAATAGCTTTTGTCTTAAGAACTCCGCAGGTTAGACATCATACAATCAATATACAATAATTTAAATACACGGTTTCTTACAATAACACAATGGACAATAGCTGGTGCACTAAATGAGGGGGTGGGGGGAGGGGATATCCTGTGCCACAATAATCCAAGTTTCAAACGATATGCAATTCACAATATCCGATCTCTTACAAAAATTCAAAATCGCTTACCCCGGCAGACGATTGAAATTTAATAACTAATCAAATCACAAGTATTTCCAGGAATCGCTCTTATGCTCTTATTGCCGGAAATTTTCCTTCATATGGATACGAAAAAAATGGGAACAGACGAAAAGAAATTGCAAAGAAAAAAAAAAGGAATTTTCGAAAGATTTCTGAAAATCCAGAATTTTTCATTATCACATGTACATTTTTAAAAACTTTTTTAAAACCGCAATTTACCTTTAATATTCGAAAAGAATTGCGAAAATGTTTCCGAATATTCTGAATTTTTCTGGCGTGCAAAAAATCAGTGAAACTTGGGGTTTTTTTACACGTGTGGAAAAGGCTGTATCAGGAAATTGCTTCGTTAATTCACTAAAGAAATCGCCGAAAATGGCTCATGAATTTCAGAATTTCTTTTTACAGTGTATCATGTTTTGCATAGGTTCTTTGTGATGACCTGATATACCTCTGATCTGAATTTCATTAAAGTCTATCAAGTCATTATGTTACAATGTCAGCTTTTATATTTGTAATTGCAGTGCATTACACACCTCGTTATAAATCAACCGTTACTTGGAACAAATTAGGTGAAGAACGATACGATGCGTTTTACACGACTGAGCGTTAATTATCTGGAAACACATTTAGTTAATTCGAATTTATAAAACATTTTTTTTCTTTTTATGGCATATGTGCTTATATAAGTTTTTTTTTATTTCCTGTTCTTAATAAGGTATCAAATTACCTGTAATAATAAGTGCGAGTAGTGCGCAATTAATTTTGGCCATGATCCTTTTTTTTTTCCTCATTCTCATTTGCTTTTCGGACTTTCCTCCCTAATAATGACTACGTCTTAGCGATATGCTGCGCAGTTTCGATTACAATACGATTCAGGGTAATTTTTAATTGCTCAGAGAAAAAGAAACTAGCACATCGTAGAACATAACAGCATGAGCCAATCTAAAGGAAGAGCTGAACTAGGGTACAACACATGCCCGATATCCGACAACCAGATTCTGAGTCAGCCCCGAAATTTCGGCAACGTTAATTTTTTATCAACTTTTCCTATTTTGGAGACACTAAAGCATTACGTACAAATCAAGAAGAGCTGTAGCAATGTTGATTATTTCAGTGTTATATGCTGTGAAATCTGTTCTTAATCTCTAATAAATATTTACACCCACGCTTTTAAAGTACAACGGCCGTTTCGTAAAAACTGAGAGTAAAATCACACAAAATGAAGAAATATATACGTACAGCAAAATATATGTTATTTTTTCTCAAAGTACCTTCCCTCGGATGATATGCAATGGTCCCATCGCTCAGTCCACTTTTTAAAGCATGTGGCGAAGGCATTTTGTGGAAGCTGCTTTAGCGACTTCTGTACAGCTTAAATAACGTCAGCATCTGCGTTGAATGTTGCGCCACAGAACTTCTCCTTCATTGTTGGAAACAACCAGAAATCGCACGGGGCGAGATCAGGATTGTAGGAAGGCTGCGGCATGATTTCAATACTGCATTTCGTAAGAAACTGTTGAACACGAGAAGCCACATGTGGACGGGCGTTATCATGGTGCAGGGTACACTTGCCCACCAGTTCCGGTCACTTAATCGATATGTGTCGTCGCAGACGCTTCAAGACTGAAATGTAAAACTCAGCATTGACAGTTATTTGTGAAGGAACGGCATGCTGGTAGACTACACTTTCATGATCAAAGAAAAATGTCATCATCCTCAGCTGATTTGGTTTGGCGGATGTTAGCACGATTTGGTTTAGGCCAGTGTTTCTCAAAGTGTGTTCCGTGGAACCCCGGGGTCCCGCGACGGTTCTCCAGGGGTTCCGCAGGCAATTCGTAAAACAGCTCCGAAATTTTCAAGAAAGTCTGTGAATTCCATATTTTTCCCGATGACAGCCTTAACTAAGCAGTTTCCCAAAGCCAATAAAAAACAGTTCAAAAAAATAATACACGTTCTGGAAGGTGTAATCAAGATGTCAAATTTGCGAAAAGAAGAAAGTACGACTAGAGCTATATATTTGTTTCGAATTTATGAACGCTGGTGATAATCCGCAGTGTGTCATATGTAGCAATGCTTTTCATAATAGCTCAATGGCCCCTGCTAAACTGCGGCGCCATTTAGGCAGTACACATCTACAGCTCAAAGATAAAAATGTTGATTTTTTTGTACGCAAGCATCTTGCGTACATGAACTTTTAAAAGTGAGATATTTTTTTTCATGCAGCACATAATATACATTGAATGAAAAAGCTACAGGGTTTCCCTATTAGTAAGCTACCAAATAGCACAAGCAGGTGAATCTTATCTAGCCATGTGCTATTGACATGGTTAAGTGCATGCTTGGTGAAAAATCGGCCAAAGAAATAGCGAAAATTTCGTTGTCAAGCAAAACAGTGTCTCTCCAAGTGCCGGAAATATAGCACAGCCCCGAAGGCGCAGTGGTCAAAGCGATGGCTTCTGATCATTTGTCCAAGCGAGGTCCGGGTTCGCATCCCGGTGATAAATATAAAACAAGTTAGTAAAATCATGCAATGTATTGATTATAATAAGCTTTCCAACATTACAGAAATCATTACTCAAGTTATCACTCAAGTTGTGAGAAAAATGTCTGTGGAATAAATCTTGGTCCTGTGCCCTGACCTTTGATCCCATTTCGATGATATTCAACAGAACCAGCTTGGTATACCTCCGAAATGACATGATGAAGTTTTGTCGCAATCGAAGCATTTTTACGTACGTTATGATGCATAAGGGCTATGGAATAGATCCCGCTCCTGTGTCCTAACCTTTGATCCCATTTCGCCCATTTTCAATAAGGTTTGTTGCCAGGTGGTCCCCTACCATATACTAAAATTTCATTGAAATCGAACCTTTTTTACGTTAGTTATGGCGCATAACAGCAGTGGAATGGATCCCTCTCCTATGTACTGACCTTTGACCCCATTTCGTTCACTTTAAATAGGGTTTCTTCCCAGGTGATCCCCTACCAGATACTAAAATTTCATCGAAATCGAACGGTTGTTACGCGAGTTATCGTGCTGACGGACATACGCACCAACGCGTGACGTATTGAAGCAGATGGGAATCGCGACCATCTGTTAGCAAGGTGTGACGTCTTAAATCCTTAATAGGATCCACAAACAACACGTGATGTAATGAGATAGATGGCGTGACCGCGCGCCAACATTCTCAAACGCGAGTTGTGACGTCATAAGATTTCTAAGCATTGGTAACATTAATGGAACAACGCCATCACTAAAAACGTTATAATTCGGGGTGCTTATTTAACCCACTAAACGAATTCTTCTAAAGTCTAGATCAAGCTAAATCGATTTCTAGTACCAGAAAACGGTAGGTTAACGACTTTCATCAAAATTCTTAGAGCCGTTTTCAAAATAAAATGTACATACATACATACAAGAATTGCTACTTTAAGGTGGACGTCAAGAAACTTTGCTTCCTATACTTCCAATGGAAAAACTTTTGTTCACATTTTCTTCACAATTAATGCATTCCCAAGGATGAAAATTTGAACATCGATTAAAATATCTTCATTTTATAACTTGCAATACTTAGTATTTTCTAAAACATAACCATAATCATGCAATTCAACATTTGTTTGTCTACTGACGTTATGAAAATACAGGTCGCGCCATCTTTTTTCTGGACAATTAATGTGTTCACAAGGATGAAAATTTGAACATTGATTAAAATAGCTTCATTTCATAACTTTGAATACTTAATATTTCTAAACCATAACCGTAATTACGCAATCCAACATTTTTTTGTCCACTGACGTCATCAAAGTACAGGTCGCGCCATCTTTTCTCTGGTTTCAACACCACCAAAGGAAAAGTTATTGATTTTTAATATAATTACGGTTATGTTTTAGAAAATATTAAGTTTTCCAAGTTATATTATGAAGTTTTTTTAATTGATGTTCAAATTTTCATCCTTGGGAACACATTAATTGTGAAGGAAATGTGTACAAAACTTTTTCCATTGGAGGTATAGGAAGCAAAATTACTTGACGTCCACCTTAATAATATGGGATAAGGACAATGGAATGGATCGCAATCCTATGTCCTGACCCTTGACCACATTTCGTCCATTTTCAATAGGGTTCGTCCCCAGGTGGTTCCCTACTACATACTGATATTTCATTGAAATCGAACCATTTTTACGCACGTTATGACGCATAAGGGCAATGGAATGCATCCCGATCTTATGTCCTGACCTTTGACCCCACTTCACCCATTTTGAACAGGGTTCGTCCCCAGGCGGTCTCCTACCACATAGTAAACTTTCATTGAAATCGAACCATATGTACGCAAGTTATGACGCATAAGGTAATGGAATGATCCAGCTCCTACGTCGTGACCTTTGACCCCATTTGTCACATTTTACAAGAAGGTTCGTCCCTAGGTGGTCCCGTACCACATAGTAAACTTTCATTGAAATCGAGCAATTTTTACGCAAGTTATGACGCATAAGGGCAATGGAATGATTCCGCTCCTACGTCGTGACCTTTGACACCATTTGTCCCATTTTCAATAGGGTTCGTCCCCGGATGGTCCCCTACCACATACTAAAATTTCATTGAAATCGAACCATTTTTACGCCAGTTATCGTGCGGACCGACGGACGGACGGACAAAGCTGGAGCACATACGCTTCTTCAGTTCAACACAATTTTATTAACAAGGTTGGGTTCAGGAGGCGAACATGGGCGTCCTGATACATATATTGTACGGTAAAATATACAAACTCTAAAATTTTATGTACATTATATACAGCAAGATGTATTGATTCACAAAGGAGTCTCGTGGTAAGAGGTACAGGCATTTTGCACAAGAACAATAAGAGAGATTGTCGAAACATTTCGTCTCGAAGCATAAGTATATTATAGTGCTGACAAATAACAGAACGAGAATATTATAATGAAGCACTGTACAAAAGGAGAACTGTGGATGACAAAGTAGACAATGTGAAACCTAAGGCAAACGGAATTACAGTGTCTTAGTACTGGTAGGAAAAATGATAATCAAAGAGAAAACAAGTAAGACTATATACATTTGTACAGTATGGTGCATGTTATATTCACATTTGTTAGAAGATATAAGCTTTATGTTGAAGTTTGATTCCGAAAACCAATGGTGAGCATGCACGTTGAACTGATGAAGTTCAACAGAGCTAGGAGCAACGAGGTTATAAACTACCGACAGTCAGTTGCAACGTCGCTGGCATGCCGGCGAACCAGGAAGCGGCCGGAGACCAGGTGGAACGGAAATGTTGTTCTCTCTGTTGGGCAACGGCCACAAGGTTCTCTAGACGAAGTCTTGAGAGGAGACGCTCCCGAAAGTGGCACAGTAGTTCCACAGAAGCTTGGTGGATGGTATAAGGAGATGAGATATCTCGGCAGCGCTGATAAAATACGTAAATGACGTGTTTCACCAGGATGAAAATATATGAGCAGATGGGTGGAAGCTTGACAGGCGGAGAGACCTGCAGGAGGAGTGTCTTATAGGCATCGAAAGGAAGATCAGTTGTGGCTGAACTTTGAGCAATGGAAAATGCAAGATGGAGTAGTGGAAGGAGGATGACACAATGTAGATAAACGTGAGAGACATCAGCTTCTTGAGCACAGAAGGGGCAAAGAGGTGAGTCAAGAATGGTCATGCGGTGGAGGATGGATGGAACGGGAAGACGGCGGTGGAGAAAAAGCCAGTGAGTGTTTATTTCAAGAGGAGCTGAAAGAGGAGGAAAGGGTGGCAGACCAGACAGCGGTGAGAGAGGATTGGGAGACATCAGGGATGTGAAGGGGAGAAGGAGAGTGGGATTTTAAAAGTAACCGATAGAGACCTGAGGTTGAAAGAGAGGATAGTGGAAGTGTAGATCTGCCGACTGAAAGAAAGAAAGGAAGGGGGAGGGAGGCGGAAGGAATAAAGGTCAGGCCGGTGGTGGTTGCGAGATGAGGAAACTTAGCAATGATGGTAGAGAGTAGGGAGTCATAGACAGAGCGAGAGGAGGGTGAAAGTAGAACGGTGGGTGGGAGGCTGGCGTAGGGTCGCCAGGACAGATCTGAGGTTACAAGGTCTTTGACGGTTACAACTCCGACTCGGAGCCAAGAAGGATAGGTGAAGCATGAAGGATGAGGGGGTGAAGAAGAGAGGAGAAGAGCAGGGGTTCGGCAAGGATTTCAGTGGTGGAATCGGGTGGGGATCGAGTGAGCGGGAGAGAGCGGAGAAAGGTAAGAGTCTCCCGTAAGGCAGGAGGAAGGCGAGAGTGAGTGGTAGTACGGAGGTCCATTAGAATGAAAGAAGTGAAAGTGAAATTAGTGTTGCTCGAAGAGGTGATGACATTCCTTGCGGTAACGGCGTCGGCAACAGGTGAGGTATGAAGACGGAGGAACGAAGTAATCCGGAGAGCTTGATAGTACAGTCGTGTATCAATTAGGCCAATGCCACCTTGGTCAGGAGGAAGGCTGAGCTTGGAGGCACTGAGCCAGTGGTGTCCGGTCCAGATAACTGAGGTGAAGCAGCGAGTGATATCATTGAGACGAAGAAGTGGGGATTTAGTAGCAAGCCAGGAATGTGTGCACATGGAGAGAAGATAGGTTTGCGCAAGACGTGCACGTTGAAAATATGAGGTGCAGAACTGCGCTTTTAGCCAAAACGCAGTTGACCGATGAAGACGTGGCTGGATGGTATTCCACGTTGCGCTGGAGGCTTCACCTGGGACGCCAAGATGTACGCCAAGGAAACGTTGAGAGGCTGAAGACCAGTGCGTTCCCCAAGGGGAATCCAAGCGGTCAACCCATGAGCCGCACCACAGGCCTGTGCTTTTGGTTGTATTAATCGCAGCTCCGGAGCAGGAGGCGTAATCGGCGAAAAGACTTTGGAGCAAAGAGAACTGTGAATCCAGGCGTATACAGAAGGTAACGTCGTCTGCATACGCCACGGAAGTGGTGACATGGTGTCTCGTGCGGGCGATGAGTGGCGGCAGGGTGGCTTGAAAGGAGCGTTGAACGGAGCTGAGAAAAGGTTCTAAGGCTATAGTGAAAAGTTGACCGGAGAGTGGGCAGCCTTGCCCCACTCCACGGCGGAAGATGATTGGTGCTGTAAGAAAGGTGGGCAACTTGACCTGGAAACTGGCGTCCTGGTAGAGGGAGGTGAGGAGAGAAATAAACGGAGATGGAAATCCAAATCGGAGAAGTGTGGCGGAGAGATAAGTGTGGGAGATATTATCAAAGGCGGACTGTTGGTCTAAAGAGAGGAGGGAGAGGGGTTCAGAGCGGGAGCGCGCAAGGTGAATTAGATCAGTCAGGAGATGGATGTTGTGAGATAGGGAACGGTCCGGGAACTGTGTAAGTCTGGTTAGGGGAGAGGATGTAAGTGAGGATGGGATTTAGTCGTTGTGAAAGAAGCTTGGTATAAAGTTTGTAGTCGAGATTCAGTAGGGAAATTGGGTGCCAGTTCACCAAGTCAAGGAGATCACCTTTCTTGGGGAAAAGGACAACGTATGCATTTGTGAATCACCTCGGGAGAGGAGAGTAAGTAAAGGCAGCAGAGAAAGCGGATAGGAGAAACGGAAGAAGAAGAGGCAGAAAAGTTTTATAAAAGCTAAAGGTTAATTCAGAGAAAAGAGGACCCGGAGCGGCACTAGAATTCAGAGAAAAGAATGCAGTGTTTAGTTCAGAGGGCGTGGGGGAAAGGAGAAGAGAAGAAGCGAGATGGGGGGAACCTGAGGTAGATTAGAAAGGAGAGAATCCATTGCTGCAGAGGATATTTGAGGAGGTTCACTGAACTTCATGGAAAAGTACTGACGGACATGGGAACAAAGCGCAATCGGCTCATCTGATACCTCTCCAGAAGAAAGGCGTAGATGATGAAGTACGGACGAAACTCGTCGGGTGTTTTCCACCGACGTCAGGAACTCATAGTTGTGAGCATCCGGCGTCAGGTGTTGCAAACGAAGTCGGCGGAGAGCTTGTTGCGCCAGAGGAGTGAGAAGAGATCGAAGCTCTTCTTGAAAGGAGGAGAAGAGAGGATCACTGAGACTGAGCATGGATAGCATTGAACGAACATCGCATGTTCTGGAGTGTCCTTAGTTGGAAAGAGTAGTTTCGGACATGCAGAACGAGCTGTTGCTTGATCTCCAACCAAAAATTTAATCCGCAGATTGCAGATTGAAGCTGCGGTCGTCTGTCAATCAGGAATGGCCGGACCGAAGAGCAGAATGCCGGGTCGGAGAGAAGTGCATCATCAAATGTCCACGGGCGAATTATCCTGGGTTTGAATGGTGCAGTATGGACTATGATGGCAATGGCGCAGTGGTCAGATGAGGCCGTGGGATGCACACTCGATTCTGTCACGGCAGGAAGTAGAGTACTGGAGGCATAAAACCTGTCAAGGCGGGCTAAGAAAGGATTTTGCGCATGAGAGGAGCGCCAAGTGTAATTAGTCGACCATGGATGAATATGCCGATGTACATCATGAAGAGCGTTGTTGATGACAACTGTCTGGAGCAGGTTCGCCAGGGCATGGCGGCGCTCTCTATTTGTAGAAGACCTATCCAGAAGAGGATCCAGGGTACAGTTAAAATTCCCACCAACGAGAACATGGTCTGACGGTGGGATACGGTCGAGTGCTCTGCGAAGACGCGTGAAGAGAATTGATAAATGTGTTGTAGTGCTTGGAATATAGATATTGAATAAACGATATCTGGAAGACGCGATGGTAAAGGATGCATGCTGTAAGAGATCTCGACAAATATTTCGCACAGAGAGGGATGTGATAATAGAATTGAGAGTATGACTAATGCCGATGGCAAGACCGCTATGAGATGTTAGTCCATAGGCGTGATGAAACACAAAGTTCCACTGGCGCCATCGAGAATAGACGGTAGTTGGTTTGCAATTTGTCTCTTGAAGGAGGAGAATATCAGCCCCCAACGGGTTGAGGTCTTCATATGCCAGAGAGTTGCTGAGGGGGAAGCGAATCCCCTGCAATTAAGTGACACGATCTTGAATTGTGGGGTTCCTTGCCTTTAGCTGAAGATCTTTCAGAGCTGGAGGAAAAGACTTGAGACGATTATAGAAGATTTGTGCCCACGGATGGGTGGGAACATTCTGGCGGCAGAAATGCGACACATTGAAGATCTGCTCCGGCACAAGTTGGCGAAGCGATGGATTCTTGACTGCTAAGGCACGCGCTATTGCGTAGCCTGTCGGATTCGTTAAGTATGTATGGAGATCAATGTATGAGAGTGGTACGGGAGGTATATTGGCTGTCTGGAGAAATGCAGCGAACTCTTCGACCGTGGGAAAGGAGACTTCGGCTGGCGAGGTGTGTCGAGGAGAACTGCTGGAGAGGGAGGTTGAACGAGGTGAAGTAGAGTTTTGCTTCTTCGCTACTCGCCTGCTGCGGCCAGAGCCGCAGCGCTTCAGTGGAGGCTCGGTCGTCTCATCCTCACACTGCGTCTCTGGACCAACGGACTCCACATCAGCTGCTTCGGAGGTTCCAGTGATAATAGCTGGTTGTAAACCTTCTGAAAGGGACTCAGTGGTGGAGCGACGACGTTGCGGGAGTGAGGAAGCAATTGTAGGAAAGTCCTCTGGTGAAAAAGAGGAAGCGGCTGCGGGAGCGTTGCGTTGACCAACGTCTGTAAGCGAACTTTTTTCATCATATCTTGGCTCCGAGGCCTGCTGTGCTGAAGTAGATGGTGTAGTACGCTTCGAGGTAGGAACAGTACCTGTAGGAGCGCCATTCGGAGTCGGTGGAACTTGATGTGGGCAGTGCACGCGAAGATGGTTTTCGCCATGGCAAAGCGTGCAGTGCAAGGAGGTAACGACGTAGATTATCCGACGTTGCTGGCCACACCGTACGGTTAGGATCTTCGGACACGCAAGCAGATGATCGTCCGACGGAAATATGACACGGGCACTTCGACGAAACCCTGCAATGGATTTGTCATCGGGATCTCTGGGCGCCGCCGAAAGGGTCGTTATTGGTCCAACCACTCTGCCAAATTTGCTGAGTAAAGTGCATAGAGCGACATCTGAGACTTCAGGCCGGACTGGGTGGAAAGTGACCTGGATAGGTCGCTGCGCCACAGGTTCAGCCAGAAGATGCACATCTTTGATGGATAAGCCAGCAGTCATCACAAGGTCTGCATGTTCTTTACGGGCAAAATACACTAATACGGCCCGTGGCTTTCGAGCCATATGAGTGATATAAGCTCCTGTAGGAAGGATCTTCTTTAGGGCAATACTATATTCCTTGAGTTTCGTGTCTGGTAATGCATCAAAACAGACACCGAAATCCATTGTGGAGAAAAATTGTTTCCCGGCTGGGGAATCCTCTGGGATATCGATGGTGGCAGAACTACCCTCAACACTGACGTAAGAGTCAGGAAAAACGGGAGCAATAAACTTGGAAGGAACTCTCACTCCGGAGGTCACTTTGGAGTAAGTGAGAGACGTAGAGTTGGCAGCGGAAGGATACGACACAGTGCTGATTGCTGGTAGCGGCTTGGTAAACTGAGTTGAGCCAGTTGAAGGCAACGCAACCGTGCAATCGATCAAATCCATAGCTTCGGCAAATGACCCAGGGACGTGCGTCAAGGTGACGTCACTCTCCTGGACAGGGATATCAGCTTGAGCTTTTGCAGCAGAGGAGTCGCGCGTCACGTCTTGTATGCGTATGACGTCTCTGGCGTCCATAAATGCTGATTGGTCTCCTGAGAGTGAGGAGGAGGAGGAGGTTGAATGAGCAACACTGATGTGGGCGTGGACATCACCCTTCTCAGTGCCTGCCATTGAAAATGGCGAGGATTAACTTAAGGATCGATTAGCTTGATCGAAAATAATAAAACGCTGAATGCAAACAAAATATGCAACTCACCGACTTGGGAGCTGAGCTAAAAGAATGTACAGATCTTCTTCTTGAAGGGGAACACAAAAATAGGAACAAACACTCACTATATACTTCCAAAAACTGGGCACAAACACAGAGCTCGAAAGGAACGTGACTATATCGGTTATACGCTTCTTCAACCTACGGTTGGAAAGCGTAAACAAACAATGGCTCATAATTATAAAACAAAAGATGTGATGAAATCACCCAGCATTTGGAAGCTCTCCATGATTCAATGAGGCACTATTTTCCTGATGAGCAGCACGAAATATTAACAAGTTAGTAAAATCATGCAATGCATTGATTATAATACGCTTTCCAACATACCAGAAATCATTACTCAAGTTATGAGAATTATGGCTGTGGAATAAATCTCGGTCCTGTGCCCTGACCTTTGATTCCATTTCGATGATATTCAACAGAACCGGTTTGGTATACCTCCGAAATAACATGATAAAGTTTTGTCGCAATCGAAGCATTTTTACGTAAGTTATGATGCATAAGGGCTATGGAATAGATCCTGCTCCTGTGTCCTAACCTTTGACCCCATTTCGTCCATTTTCAATAGAATTCGTCCCCGGGCAAGACCCTAAAACATACTAACATTTCATCCAAATCGAAGCATTTTTACGTAAGTTATGACGCATAATGGCGACGGAAGTGATTCCGCTTCTATGTCCTGACCTTTGACTCCATTTCGCCCATTTTAAATAAGGTTTGTCGTCAGGTGGTCTTCTACCACATACTAAAATTTCATCGAAATCGAACCTTTTTTACGTTAGTTATGACGCATAATAGCAGTGGAATGGATCTCGCTCCTATGCACTGACCTTTGACCCCATTTCGTTCACTTTAAATAGGGTACCTTCCCAGGTGATACCCTACCAGATACTAAAATTTCATCGAAATCGAACGGTTGTTACGCGAGTTATCGTGCGGACGGACATACGCACAAAACGCGTGACGTAATGAGGCAGATGGGAATCGCGACCATCTGCTAGCAAGATGTGACGTCATAAAACTTTAATAGGATCCACACACAACGCGTGACGTAATGATACAGATGGCGTGACCGCGCGCCAACATTCTCAAACGCGGTGAGATTGTGACGTCATAAGAATTCTAAGCATTGGTAACATTAATGGAATAATGGAACAATGCCATCACTAAAAACGATATAATTCGGGGTGGTTATTTAACCCACTAAACGAATTCTTCTAACGTCGAGATCAAGCTAAATCGATTTCTAGTACCAGAAAATTGTAGGTTAACGACTTTCATCAAAATTCTTAGAGCTGTTTTCAAAATAAAATGTACATACATACATACAAGAATTGCTACTTTAAGGTGGACGTCAAGTAATTTTGCTTCCTATACTTCCAATGGAAAAACTTTTGTACACATTTTCTTCACAATTAATGCGTTCCCAAGGATGAAAATTTGAACATCGATTAAAATATCTACATTTTATAACTTGCAATACTTAGTATTTTCTAAAACATAACCATAATTATGCAATTCAACATTTGTTTGTCTACTGACGTCATGAAAATACAGGTCGCGCCATCTTTTTTCTGGACAATTAATGTGTTCACAAGGATGAAAACTTGAACATTGATTAAAATAGCTTCATTTCATAACTTTGAATACTTAATATTTTCTAAACCATAACCGTAATTATGCAATCCAATATTTTTTTGCCCACTGACGTCATCAAAGTACAGGTCGCGCCATCTTTTCTCTGGTTTCAACACCACCAAAGGAAAAGTTATTTATTTTTAATATGATTATGGTTATATTTTAGAACATATTAAGTTTTCCAAGTTATAATATGAAGTTATTTTAATCGATGTTCAAATTTTCATCCTTGGTAACACATTAATTGTGAAGGAAATGTGTACAAAACTTTTCCCATTGGAAGTATAGGAAGCAAAATTACTTGATGTCCACCTTAATAATATGGGATAAGGGCTATGGAAATGATCGCAATTCTGTGTCCTGACCTTTGACCACCTTTCGTCCATTTTCAATAGGGTTCGTCCCCAGGTGGTCCCCTACTGCATACTGAAATTTCATCGAAATCGAACCATTTTTACGCAAGTTATGACGCATTTACGCAAGTTATGACGTCCTGACCTTTGACCCCACTTCACCCATTTTAAATAGGGTTCGTCCCCAAGCGGTCTCCTACCACCTAGTAAACTTTCATTGAAATCGAACCATATTTACGCAAGTTATGACGCATAAGGGCAATGCAATGATCCTGCTCCTACGTCGTGACCTTTAATCCCATTTGTCCCATTTTCAATAGGGTTCGTCCCTAGGTGGTCCCCTACCACATACTAAAATTTCATTGAAATCGAACCATTTTTACGCCAGTTATCGTGCGGACCGACGGACGGACGGACAAAGCTGGAGCACATACGCTTCTTCAAAGTACGGTTGGAAAGCGTAAAAGTGAATTTATGGATTAAAAATCCATTTGTTATTAATGAAAAAACTCCATGCCTTTCATCTGATGGATATGAAAATTTCATTGATCTATTGTCGGATTTCTCAGTGTCAACCCTTTATAAAACAGTGTCAGTGGCAGAATTTGGGTGCAGTTTGATCCAGTATTATCGCAAAAGCTGTATCAGTATTCTAACCATTTGCGACAACCTATCTTTGTGAAACGGGCTTTTCTCTGTATGCCTCAACAAAAACTAAGCACCGCAATAAGCTGGATGCAAAGCCCGATATGAGATTACAACTTTCTTCGATAGAACCAAATTTTAAAGAACTATGTGGCAATAAAAATCAAAGCCATTCAACACATTAATATTTTCCATTAATGATTACTAGCATCATTGGCATAATAAATTGTATTGGCTCTACATTACCTTTTTGTAAGTATTATCTTTTTTATTGACTAATTGCTTATTTTTTCGTTTCATTTTTATTTCAAATCACTGATACATAATTGGCATATAGGCATATTAATTTTAATGGTATTTATAGAGGGGTTCGGTTGCTAGACATTGTAGAAAAAGGAGTTCCATAGAATTAAAAAGTTTGAGAACCACTGGTATTAGGCGGACTAAAACCAAATCAATCACCTTCCCAGCAGATTTGGTTTGGCGGACTTTTTTGGGTGGAAGCGAGCCTGTGTGTTTCCAGACACTCGTTGCGCGCTTCGTGAGGAGGTCAAAATTGTGGACCCATGTTTCATTGGCAGCTATTACAGTGTTTAGAAAGTTTGGATCCTTTGCAATCATTTGTTTTCACTAATGGCACAATTGAACTATAGCTAACAGATGTTCTCTCGTCAGGTGATGAGCTACCCATCTGGAACACACAAGACGCAGCAGTATTTTGCCGCGTAGAATGGGGAATGCTGACGTTTTTTAAATATTAGTTGACGCCGCTATGTCTTCACACGTCATTCGTCGGTCTTCTTGCTGGATTGCTTAAACAGTGTTAACAATACGCTCCGTAACAACACTTTCAGGTCGACCAGGCCTAGCAGCGAGTTCTGCCGACAAACGCCCTTTTTTGAAATCATGGTGCCATCTAAAAATCACTGACTCACCCAAAGCTTTGTAAGGTTTTTTCATTAAATCAACTGTTTCTGGAGCCGTTTTACCCAAACGATAGCAACATTTTATCACACATTGCATTTCCCTTCTTAACTGTGTGGTTATTTTTTCCCTTCGCGCTGTTGCCAACTCAAAAAAAAAATTACTCTCATTTTTTATGGAACGGCTTTTGTAAAAAGGCAGACGCACTACAATTAAAATGTGGATTTTCTTAAATAAAAAAACTCTGAAGTCCTAATCTTCAAAAACAAGTCATCAAATGTTTCAAATAAAAGTGGGTGTTTCAATCTCCATACTGGAGGTTAATTTAATTCCTCTAAGTTGTGCAATGGCTCTCTCTCTCTCTCTTTGCCACACATACACACACACACACACACACACACACACACAAATCGGTAACGTGTTTCTTAAATCATAGCTAACATTCTTAAGTTTACATCATACACTATATTGAATAGTCCCCAGACACCCCTTCAAAAGCAAATGAACGGATTCACTGCGTTGTTATGATGCGCGGTACAGCTGCAAACGGTATAAAAACAAGCCTGCAGCTGACCGCGATCATATCGCACTGTGAGGTTAACAGAAAATGTCGCGGCGGGAGAGAACTGACTTTGAGAAAGGAAAGATTGTTGGGTATTAATATTAGTGGGTTGTCCATAAAAGAAACCGAGAGGTGTTTAAACATACCCAAGTCAACTGATTTGGATGTACTGAATAAGTGGAAGACACATGGTGTGCCTGAAGCAGCGAAACGTACCGGCAGACCAAAAGAAATCAGTGATAGAGGACGTCTAAGCCTCAGGAGAGTCGTTACAGCTAATCTACGGAGTACTGCACAAGACCTCAGTGCACAGGTGAGTAAAAATGCTAGAACCTCTGTATGTACACGTATCATTCGCAGAGAACTTCATTCCATGCGTTAATGTGATCGTTTGGCTACTCATAGGCCTTTCATCTCCACTCGGAATACTACTCGTCGTTTAGCATGGTGTAAAGAACATTTATCGTGGACCGTAGATCAATCGATACGGGTCCTATGAACTGATGAATCCAGATACACCATACATCAGTTTGATGGCAGCGTGTGGATATGGCAGCAGCCGGGGAAACGCTATTTACCACAGTGTACTGTTCCTACGCTCATGTTTGGGTCTGGCAGTGTACTCGTGTGGGAGTGGTTTTCGTGGTACGGTCCCGGCCCATTGGTTATCTTGGACAAAGCTGTTAACCAGCACGTCTACGTCGATATTCTGTACAATTATGCCCTACAAACTCTGTGGTAATATTATGGAACCGAGCTTTGTTGGTACCAATGCACTGAGCCTTAAAGCAAGGACTGCTACGGTGTGGTTTGACGATAATTCCGTATCGTGTGTGTGATGGCCAGCACAAATCCTATAGAGCTCCTATGGATTCAATTAAAGCGTCACATAAGAAGTTAGGAACCAAGACCAACAGTTGTTTCTTGTTTGAACCAAGGCCAGCAAAGCAACAGTTAGCGGCCGCATTATGTACTGAACGAAAGCGCATACCTATCGCTGTGTTCCAAAACCTTGTCGAGAGCATGTCTCGAAGGGTCAGTGCATGCATTAAGGCTCTACGAGACCCGCCATCTTGTATTGCTGCCTTCTCTTGTTAACCAACGGGCAAGCGTATTTCACAAATTGCTCGGACAATTCTGCACATTTTGGAACACCGTTTATGGCTAACACAAGATATATGATAAATAAAGAGTTCCCTGGTTTCATAATTTTTATTGACCTTTCCCTTCATTTTTTATCTGCAGGGAAAATCGTACCAAGGCGTCTTCCATAGTTTTACTAATTAATAAAAAATAGTTAAACAGTCCAAAATAAAAATCTGAAGCCAGGGAACTCTTTATTTATCATATATCTTGCGTTAGCCACAAACGGTGTTCCAAAATGTACAAAATTGCCCGAGCAATTTGTGAAATACGCTTGCCCGAAGGCAGCAATACAAGTTGGCGGGTCTCCTAGAGCCTTAAGGCCAAAGGTGGATTGACACCGTACTAATAATGTATATCAATAAATGCTCTGTTGTGTTTCTCTTCTAATTGCCCGGTGACTTTTGTCAATATAGTGTATTTCGTTCCGGGTAGAAGAAACCAGAATTAGTGAAGAAAATTCTGTAGTTCTTGAACGTCTTCAATCTCGGATTTCTACCAGCTTCATGTCTGCAGTAAATACACTGGTCATAAAAAGTTAGGAATATTACATGAAATAAAGGATGTACTTACCCGACTCAAGTAACAAGCATTGAAATAACACCAGTAAGGCTACGTAACACGAACGATAAAGGGATAAAGGGTGCGTTTACAAAAACAATTTATTGTGCAATTTCTGCACACAATAAAGTAGCACTGCAATATAGACAAAATGGTAAACTGGGAGAATGTCCATACGTCTGGATTTCAATACCGGGCAACACTAATTTTCAGTCGAAGAACATCTTATCACCTACAAGGCAATGAATGACATTATTGATGAGTGTCGGGGAAGCTCGGCTCATATATCAGGTGTACAAATAAGTTTCAAGGGGTTTTAAAACAACGCAACATGCAATTTGAGAGAAAACAAAAATACCTTTAAGAATCAAAATCTGCGTCGTCATTATCTATCACCTTCCGCCAACGGTCGGGCAGCTGACGGATTCCAGCCATGAAGACGTTGTATGACGCGATGAAAACGTCAATCCATTTTTGCTCTTCGTCACATGTCCAGAACCATACAGCAGACAAACCATGTTGCATCGATCGGAACAAATGATAATCTGAAGGGGCTATGTCGGGACTATATCCCGGGTGCTCCAAAACTTCCCATCCAAGCGTCGATAACGTTTCCTTGACCGATTTCGCGACATGTGGCCTAGCGTTGTCATGCAGTAATTTCAAGTGACGCAATCTCTAGCCTGTGAATGGACATTTCCGACAAATTTCCTGGTTCAATAGTAGCAATTGTTGCTTGTAGCGAACAGCAGTAACAGTTTGACCGTTTTCCAATAGTTCATAATAGATGCACAGCACAACTTTCTTGGAGTGAATATTGCTTTTCGGTGTCGAAGACGTTGCTTCACCGGGGTCTACCCAGTGTTTTTTTTTTTTTTTTTTTTTGCATTTGAGATTGTCGTACCATATCAACTTTTCATCACCCATAACGATTTTCCACAGGAAACACTTCGTGTGCCGCCCCGGTGGCGCAGTGGTCTAAGGCGCTGGCCTCTGATCATTCGTCCGTAAGGGGTCCGGGTTCGAATCCCGGTCAGGCATGGATGTTGTGTTTGTCTTACGGCACTGGCTCTCTCCCTTCCCTGGAACCAGTGACCCTAAATTAGGGACGGGCGACTTCTTATAGCCCATTGAGTTGCTCACGGTGGTCGTTAAACCTCCAATCAAAAAAAAAAAAAAAAAAAAAAAAAGAAAAGAAACACTTCGTGACACCCTCATCCTTGTTCCTCTGGCTCAGGTCATGTGGCACTCATTTTTCTTCTTTCTGAATCTTTCCCATTGCGCGTAAACGATTGGAAATGGTTTGTTGAGTTACCCCAAGTTGTTCGGCTAGTTCTTTTTGCGTTCGAGACGAATTTTCATCCAGCAATGCTTGCAGTTCCTCATGTGCAACCTTCTGCGGAGCGCTGCTACGTTCTTGATCGCTAACTTCAAAATCACCTGCTTTAAACCGTCTAAACCAAAACTCACACGTGCTTTTCGATACAATATTCTCCCCCAGAACAGAACAGATCGATGCACGTGTTTTTGCAGCAATTTTTCTTTGATGAATTATGCAGTGTCGAATAAATGCAGTACCGCTTGCCATCTTTCACCTACCGATCTGCAAGTGCGTTTGACTCTTGGGCAAACTTCTGTGTCACATTTTAAACTTTGGATCCGTTATAGCCACATGACAACAACGCGGGGGAATGTCTGATATGTAAATTCGTGGCATAGGTGACACAAAAAACGCTTTAAAACTTATTCGTATACTTAATACAAGCAACACGTTACGGAGGTTTGCCAGTGTACTGGGGTATGGAACGTCGTTATCCAAACGTCGCTGTACAACGTCCCAAATGCAGTTTCAATAGGATTAAGGTCAGAAGACTCCAGAGGATGGATTGTAAGGATTGAATCCCATGATTTTCCAGCTCGTGAAGTACTCTCCAGGCACGATGACTGGTTACATTGTCTTCGAGAAAACGGAATGCATGTTTAATAGCAGCGTGAAACAACGTCACAATGTGCACAATGATCTCGTTTCGGTATAATGAGGTATTTATGTTGCCTTGACAAACATATAAGGAAGTACGGCTATTAAAACACACTCTTGCCTAGACTAGAACTGACTGCTGCGTGGACGGATTTCACATAGTGTGGTTGCATTCGTATGCCGGACCTCCTTAACACGTATCCTCGTCGAGTATCAGAATAAAGAGCGAAACGGGATTCGTCTGTGAAAAGTACATGGTGCCACTCTGTATTCCATGACATCGGACACAGATACGTCTTTGACGACGGTGAGCTATACATCTCAGCGACTTCCTTGCTTTCAGTCCGTACTAGTGAAGACGATGTCGTACCGTTTGTGTACATACTGTGACACCAGCTGCAGCTCGAAGTGATTCCCAGAGCTGGATACTGGTGATACTAAGCCTTCTCCAAGCACTTATTGTTAGGTAGCGTTCTTGCTTTCTGGTGGTTTTCCTCGGGCGACCGTGGTTCGATGTGCAACATTTCCATGCCGTAGAAATCTTGCATCTAGTGACTTACTACACTTGTAAAGTATCATGTCAACAGCCCTATTTCTGTTGTCAATGCTTAAACGTCGTCTGGACATCATTTCAGGTTGATCCCACATTGAAGGCAATATACACAGTCGTATCAGAATAATATGGCCACTTATCTAATAATGCGAATAACCACACTTGGCCCGGACCCTGGATGACAGCGGCGAAGCATGGACGAAATGAGGCTCTGGAAGTTTACACGAGGCACACGTACCCATTCGGACTGCAAATGGGCACGGAGGTCCCGGAGATGACGTGGTTGTGGGTCGGCACGTCGAACCTGTCGATCCAAATAGTCCACAAGTACTCTATGAAACTGAGATCGGACCATTTCGCTGGCCAAGGGAGAACGGAGACATCGCTATCGTGCTCCTGGAACCAATCACGCATCCCCTTAGCGACGGGGCACAGCGAATTGTTCGGTTGGTAGACACCATTACAACTAAGGTAAACGTCCAACGTGAAGGAATGCATGTGGTCAGCGAGGATGGACAGGTAGCTATTGGCGTTCAGGGACCCATCCATTGATACCAACGGTCCCATGTCATACCACGAAAACATCTCCCAGACATGTACACTACCACTGCCGGCCTGTACTTGGCCGACAAGCGTATCCGGGTGTTGGTTCTCGTGTGTCTGACGCCGTATATCCGCCACCTCCTGTCACTTCTGTGGAGCAGAAACCTCAATTCGTCGGAGAAGGCAATTTTTTCCCACTCTTCCACTATCTAATAACGATAGTCCCATGCGAACTTCAGGCGTCGTTGCCGATGGACCTGGGTTTACATGGGCGCCTTGACGCAGCGTTGACTACGGTGGTCCATGCGTAACAGGGTTCGCTCTATTGTTGTCGGGGACACATGTATGGGTACCCCAGTGACCAACGTTCAACTGCTGCACTATTGCGCGTCGATTGAACTTCACCTGTCGACGTTCTCCTCTGGGGTCGATGTCCTTTGGGCTCCACATTCAAAAACCTCTGGAGAGGAAGCCCCAGCGCGCGAACTGCGAAAGGGTATGACGTCATGGCCAGAGGGCCATCGGAATCCCTCTCTGCAGAAGCAGAAGGATCCGAGAGTCCTGAGTAGGTTTACTTTTAGTGTCACTTTGCTTCGTTACTATCTTAAGCATCAGCTTGATTGTAAAACAAGTTAGTAAAATCATGCAATGCATTGATTATGATACGCTTTCCAACATACCAGAAATTATTACTCAAGTTATGTGGATAATGGCTGCGGAATAAATCTCGCTCCTGTGTCCTGACCTTTGACCCCATTTCGATGATATTCAACACAACCGGTTCACTATACCTCCGGAAGAACATGGTAAGGTTTTGTCGCAATCCAAGCATTTTAGGTAAGTTATGATGCACAAGGGCAATGGAATGGATCCCACTCCAGTGTCATGACCTTTGATCCCATTTCCTCCCATTTTCAATAGGGTTCGTCCCCAGGTGGTTCCTTACCACATACAAAAATTTTATCGAAATCGAACCATTTTTACGCAAGTTATGACGCATAAGAGCAATGAAATGGATCCCGCTCCTATGTCCTGACCTTTGAACCTGCTTCGCCCATTTTCAATAGGGTTCGTCCCCATGTGGTCCCCTACCACATACTAAAATTTCGTCGAAATCGAACCATTTTCACGTGAGTTACCGTGCGGACGGACGGACGGACAGACGGCGGACAAAGCTGGAGCATATACGCTTCTTCAACCTACGGTTGGAAAGCGTAAAAAAGTGCAATGGGGAGATTTCAAAAGGATTTTTCCACTGATGTGTGAATGTTCTTTAGAAGTTTTCGTTTCTTTCTGCAAGAAACACATAGGGAAAAAAAGGACGTACTTATACTGTATGTAATGAATGAACACATTTGTTGATGCTTCTCTTTTCGGTTTACCGTTTGTGTGTGTGTGTGTGTGTGTGTGTGAGGGGGGGGGGGGTCTGTTAATGTGTTAATTGATATTTTCGATATCTGTTTCAGCTGAAAAATGACAAAAAAAATTTTTACGATATACTTATGAAGAAAATTAATACCTTTTGTGTAATATGTTTTTTTTTACAAAGTTGGAAAGAAAAAAAGATATGACATTTAGATTTGCAACATAAAATTTGCGACGTTATGTGCATAAATTCAAAGATACCCAAATTAATAATCTCCCATGTACATTCGACAAAGAACTTTTTCCTAAGTGATTTTAATTTATAGTTGTTTTTTTTTTACCTTCTAGAAGTAGTTGCAAGATTTTAGCACATATCTTACCGCAATTTCAGGAAATATACTCACCAAATCAGAAATTTCGCTTTCGCGTTCGTTGCGTAATTAGAGATCTTTTGCTTTGTTTTGTGTTTAATAAATCGAACGCGAAGGGAATTTGTAAAAGTTTTGAGCGAAATGATTATGTTTATAGTCCTGCCAATTTGCCATTCACACACATAAAAAAAAACAAAAAAAAACAAACGTAGTTGCAAAAATGCTTAACGTAAAATGTTGGGCTTTTGATGTTTTGCGTGAAAAAAACTATTATGTTTATGTTACATCGAAGACTTTAGGAAACATTTCCTGAAACATAAATTTTTGGGACCGGTACATGAAATCCTTTCGCAGCACAAGAGCAAAGCTTTGGAATTCCCCGATTTGTAGATATCATTGTAGGTAACTGAGAAAAAATGAAAACTAAGACTTTGTCTAAGGAAGAAAAATATAGAAAAAAAATCGGTCGAGTGCGGGAATCATTTAGTATCGCACTCGTGCAGATATTTCTCAGCGTAAACACCGCGGTACTACATCGGCGTTCTCAGGAGCGGCTAGTCTCCAGTCAGCCAGTCGGCCCACTAGCTCTGACGTCACAGGCTAGTTGGATGCTTCCTTACTCTTCAGGGGTTTTGCCACAGTTATGACGTCGGGAGCTACTCGGTGTGCCCGCCGTCTATTCTTAGTACAACCCTTACTACAGCACCTCGCGAACAACCCACGAAGTCTGTTGTCTGTTAGATGCTTCCACTCTTGGCGCGGTATCCGATGATCATTCTTTTTTTCAACTTCCGTCAAATCACTACCTCTGCCCATTGTGCTCACGTGACGCACTATGGCTCATCTGTACGGACCGGCCGCTCATATCTCCGTGTGGTCGACCTTGTCACGTGCACACTGTGACGCGCTTGTGCGAGTACACTGGAATTCTGGAGGTGGTCATATTATTCTAAAACAACAGTGTATTCAGCAAACTTCTAGACCACGCAGTGAAACGAAGTGTTTTCCACTTCTCGCTGGCTACTTTTATTGGAGGCCACGTGCTGGGTTGGCATTATGCTAATCTGCATATGACGTAACTACCCACCCTGATAACAGATTTCCAGTAGTCTTTAAGTTTTCATATTACCATGTTTTCCCTTCGAAACAATCATATCTCTTACTTTTTGTGAACATTGTATTTCAGTTTACCGCGTTTTTTTTTTTTTTTTTTTGATTGAAGGTTTGGCGACCACCGTGAACAACTCACAGGGCTATAAGCAGTCGCCTGTTCCTAATTCAGAGTCACTGGTTCCAGGGAAGGGGGAGAGCCAGTACCGTAAGACAAACACAACATCCATGCCTCACCCGGGATTCGAACTCGGACCCCTTTCGGACGAATGATCAGAGGCCATCGCTTAGACCACTGCGCGCACCGGGGCGGCGGTTTACCGCGTTTTAGAAGTAAGAAAGCCGTCTTTTTTAATTCCATCGCAAATGCATTGCCCAAAAATGAAACTTCGAATTTTTTCAAAATCATCTGGTGAGGAATTTAAGTTATCAGAGCCACCCCTGGTAGCGCAGTGGTCTAAGCGATGGCTTCTGATAATTCGTCCGAGATGGACCCTGGTTCGAATCCCGGGGAGGCATGGATGTTGTGTTTGTATTACGGCACTGGCTCTGTCCCTTCCCTGGAAACAGTGGTCCTAAGTTAGGGACGAGCGACTGCTTATAGCCCACTGACTTGCTCACGGCGGTTGTTAAACCTCCAATCAAAAAAAAAAAAAAAGTTTCAGATAAGTCGAATAATTTTCTTTTCAGGTAATTTTCTTACTGCATTTAAATTCTTGTAGATATGTTTATTTTGTTGTAAAATTGGAAAGAAATTGAAAAGTTCTTGAATTTATAATCATTCATGAAACTGGAATGCATGTACTTATTTGTTCATTTTCTGATTTATACTGTTATTAATTAATTAATGTGTTCACTTATTTATTCTTTTAGAAACTACAGAGTGTGCCATATAAAAGAGACCCGAGTATAATGAACGACAACAGTCAGGCAATATTACTATACATGGTAAAGAATAGTTGAAATGACAGAAAACAGGAGTAATTTACTTGCGTTTACAACAATTGCTGAAAGTGCTGTCTTCCGATATCAAGACACAGCTGCACACGACGGAACATGTTGTTCGTAACGCGCCACAACTCATCGGCAGTAATCTGGGCTATGGCATCCGTAATGTTCACTTTTAATTCATCAAGGGCGTGAGGATCAGTTGCGTACACTTTCCCTTTCAACGCTCCCCACAGATTAAAGTCACAGGTGGATAGATCAGGTGATCTGGGTGGCCATAGTCCCTTCGATACAGTTCTGTCCTCCCCAAACACTTCATGCACAGCACGTAGACTGTTCCGTGCAGATGCGCCGCAGCACCATCCTGCTGAAAGAAAGCATATGTTCGCTCTTCTTCTGTTAGTGCGGCAACAAATGGGTTGAACAGTTGCTGAACATAACGCTCCGAGTTGATGGTGTCAGTGAAAAAGAATGGGCCGACTATCCTCTTCGCAGACACAGCACAACAAACGCCTATCTTTTGGTCGTGCATAGGAGTCTGTATTGTCCGTCTGGAATTCGTGTCGGTCCAAATCCTGCTGTGTTGCGCTTTGAGATACCCGGACAGATGAAACCATGCTTCATCTGTCATGTAATAAAGTGTTGGTTCCATTTCACCGCTGAAAATGGCTCCTGAAACCACTTACAAAATTGCATCTGTTTTGCATAATCAGGAGTTTTAAGTTCTTGGAGCACCATAACTTTGTACTGCCGAAATGAAAATCCACCTTAAGTATACGTCGGCATGACGTGGCAGACATTCCCTTTGCAGACGATTATCGGCGAATCGACCTAACAACGCCTGGCCACGGGGCCTCTTTTATATGGCGCACCCGGTATATGAGTAAGATTACAAAAATCCTCCTCCTTTTTGTTTTTAATCCTGCTTTTTTTTCCTAAAAAAATACTATTCTTTTTAATAAAATACTACTTTTTTTTCTAAAAAAATAGTACTTTTTTCTAAATAAAATAGTACTTTTTTTCTAAAAAAATACTACTTTTTTAAATAAAATACTACTTTTTTTCCTAAAAAAATACTTTTTTTAATAAAATACTACTTTTTTTCTAAAAACATACTACTTTTTTTCTAAAAAAATACTACTTTTTCTTTAATAAAATACTACTTTTTTTTCTAAAAACATACTACTTTTTTTCCTAAAAAAATACTATTTTTTTAATAAAATACTACTTTTTTTTCTAAAAAAATACTACTTTTTTTCTAAAAAAATACTACTTTTTTTTAATAAAATACTACTTTTTTTCTAAAAACATACTACTTTTTTTCCTAAAAAAATACTACTTTTTTTAAATAAAATACTACTTCTTTTTCTAAAAAAATACTACTTTTTTTCCTAAAAAAATACTACTTTTTTTAATAAAATACTACTTTTTTTCTAAAAAAACTACTTTTTTTTCCTAAAAAAATACTACTTTCTTAGCCTAAAAATACTACGTTTCTTTAAATAAAATACTACTTTTTCTTTCTAAAAAAATACTACTTTTTTCTAAAAAATACTATTTTTTTTTTTGTTTGTAAAATTGAGAGATGTTCCAGTTACATCATTCTAAGTGAAAAATGTCAGTATAATCTTATGAGTGACTTCCGTCTCCTATAATGTACTCACATTCTTTTAAGCCATTGCTGGATGACAGTAATCACACAAAACAATAGAGGAAAATGTCAGATTAATCTTCGTGATCGCTTTGGTTTAAAAAGCTTACGACCTTCATGTCAGAATGGATGAAAGCAAAAATTGCGGGATCGTTTCAACGAAGATTGCTTGCTTGAAACATCTCGATCTTTAGTTTCAGTTATGCTATGAATCGTAAGAAATTCTGAAAAGAATCTTATAAGACCTTTTTGCATTGTTACAAGAAATGTATACGACGTAAAAGGCGTCTACTTCTTAAAATTGCGAAGGAAGCCCAAATTCAAATCGCAGGTACAGCTACCGTTGTTTAAACTCTAAATGTTTAAATTGGTAATTTGCATGTAATTGTTATTTAGAGCAAAACATACCTTACGAAGCATTAACTAAAATATCGACATACATTCATACATACAGAGGTTGGACAGAATAATGTGAACACCACGCTCAGAGACGTGACATTTAATGCAGACGCAAAGGTTGTAATGCCACTACTTTTTGGTAGTAATGGCTTAGTTTAGAGCCTCAAGACCCTGCTTAAATGCATTTGAAGTGTCCTGTGAACTTTCTTTCAGGGTGATGACGAAATGAGCGACCTGACGGACTTCGAAAGAGGGCTAATTGTTGGTGGCTGGCTAGTTGGTGCCTCCGTGACAACAGTTGCCAGGATAGTGTGGATATCGAGAGCTACTGCGTCTAGCGTCATGACAGCATACCATGTTCGTGGCAAAACCTCGTTTATGAAACACAAGTGCTGCCAGAAAACGACCCTGACTAATAGATACAGGAGAACATTAAAGAGGATTGTTACCCGTAATAAGAAGACCACGGCGCCGAAAATTAGTACGGAGCTCCATCTACATATCCAGACCTCAATATCAACAAAAATATTGCCCAGGGAACTGCATAAACACGATATTCATGGCAGAGCTGCTATTGCAAAACCTCTGGTGACCCGAGTGAATGCACAACGGCGACGGCAGTCGTGCCAGGGGCATACAACGTGGACTGCCGATGCATGAATGCGTGTAATGTGGTCTGATGAATCCACATTCACACTATTCTTCACCACAGGACGTGTTTACGTGAGGAGAACACCGTCAGAAACGTACAACCCAGACTGTCTGCTCCCAACAGTGCAGCATGGTGTTGGTTCTGTCATGCACTGGGCGGTCATGTCATGGTTTCCAGCAGGTCCCCTGCTCACCTTGAAAGGACGGATGAGTGGCAGGCTGTATGACACCATTTTGGCCGCTCAAATCTGTACAATGGCTCAGACATTGCTTCCTTCAGGGGATGCCATCTATCAAGATAATAACGCCCCATTCACAAAGCTCGGAATGTCCAATCGTGGTTTGAGGAACATGTGGACGAACTTCCACACCTTTCTTGGCCTCCCCAATCAGCAGACTTAAACATCATCGAGCTAACTGTGGTCTGTGTTGGAAAACAGAGTAAGATCCCGTTTTCCTCCTCCTGCATCTCTCAAGGACTTAGAGCACTTTCTGCAAGAAGGATGGTGTAACATCCCACTAACTACTATCCAGGATTTGTATGCGTCCATTCCAAGAAGGATTAATGCGGTTTTGAGTGCCAAAGATGGTCCCACACTCTACTAGGTATGTAAAACCTTCTCTCTGCAAGAAGAATGGTGTAACATCCCACTAACCACCATCCAGGATTTGTATGAGTCCATTCCAAGGAGGATTCAGGCGGTTTTGAATGCCAAAGGGGGTCCCACTCCCTATTAGGTACATAAAACCTTCTTTTCCTAGGTGTTCACATTATACTACCCAACCCCTGAACATACATACACCTAAGTTGTTCCCCGAGATTCAGAGGTTAGCTCCTCAAAGAAAGACAAACTGCCAGATCAATGTTTATTGGCAGTTTGTTTCGTATAACTTCGTACGTTTTCCCGCAGTGCGAATGTTGAACTACAATGGCGTGCAAAAAATAAGGACGAGACGGTTTTTCGAATGTAACGTCGTGCAGAAGTGCTCCACAACGACTCAAATCATACCATAAGATCCCCAAGATGTAAGAATATGGGACAAGTGAGCAAAACCGTCCGAACAAGGAATCCAAAGGATACAAAGGCACTTTATTCAAAAGGTAGCTTCGAGCACAATTGTACAGAAGACAGAAACGTCCATGTGAAAGGCGGCTGCCAAGAAAAATCCAACCTTTAGTAGGGGATATGATCACCTCTGACTGCGTTGCAGGATTTACAACGTTTGTCCATGCTGAGGACGAGGTTGTCAAGGAGCTGTTGAGGCATCGCGGCCCATTCCTCTTGTAGCGCCAATCGCAGCTGCGGAATCGTTGCTGGCGGCTGGTGACGTACTGCCAAGTGTCTCCCGAGAAGGTTCCACACCTGTTCGATTGGATTTAGGTCCGGGGACCTTGCGGGCCAATCCATGCGTTGAATATATTCACTCTCTAACAGCTCTGCGACAGAAACTGTACGATGAGTTGTAGCGTTGTCGTCCATGAAGAGGAACTCAAAACCCACAGCACCTCTAAACAGACGCCCGTGAGGTAGGAGAACCTCGGTACAATAGAGGACACCAGTGACTGAACCTCCTTGAAATATGTGGAGGTCAGTACGGCTACCAAGCATGATACCGCCCCAAACGAGAACTCCGCCACCTCCAAACCGGTCCGTTTCGATTATGTTGGAGGTGTGATTGCGTGTTCCCTGCTCTCTCCAGATGTGTGTACGTCCAGAATTGCTCGTCAGACTAACTCGGCTCTCATCCGTAAAGAGAACTCGACCCCATTACTGATGTGTCCAGTTCTTTTGTTCCTGGCATAACAGAAACATCCATCTCCGATGAGCAGGCGTTAATGGCACACACCGTACTGGTCGTCGGGCAAATAGACCACCTTTGTGCAGCCTCCTGGCAAAGGTAAAACGCGATAACGGATGTCCAGTTGTCTGTTGCATGCGCCTTGCGATTTCTCCCGCTGTCTGCCGTCTGTCTCTCCTCGCCTGTAGGACAATATACCGGTCGTCCGCCGCCGTGGTTGCTCGTAAACTCTCGGACAGGTGTTCCTGTCGTTTGAAATGCTCTCCAAGCTCGTGAAACGATGCTGTGAGCGATCCCGAACTCCTCGGCCACCCTAGTCCCACTACGACCTTCTTCCAACTTTCCAATGACGCGACCTCGAGTAAAGTCATCCAGATGTCGTCTACTGGATTGCCTGTTGGCCATATTATACGGTGACAGCAACTCGACGTCGTTCAAACCGTTGTACGCCGTGCAATTGCTTTCACCGAATTGCTGAGCGTGCACCACCCGTGTGCTTTATACCCTTCCGACCCCCCCCCGACGTCATGCTGCATATATGCGCATGCCCTACCGTACCGTACCCTATTCTATCTCCTGAGTGGTCTTTCGGTCCGTTCTGCCTGCTCGTTCCGCTGTTATGCTAATTTCTCCTCTTCGTCCTTAATTTTTGCACAACAGTGTAGTAACAATGTTGCAAGCTTAATTTAGAACAAAGTTAAAAGAGTCTACTAACCTTGCCTTTAGAATACCAAACTTAAATTCGCTCACAGTAACAATTCGGTGCATAGAAGCTAACCAAGACCGCTCTGGATTCAGGAAGAAACGGCATCGTCTGATTGTTTAAGGTCGTGTCTTACAGCAGCGGATTCTTTGGTAACTTAAACTTAAAAATGAACACTCTCGGATGAGTTCCTCTCTAAGTTTAAATTACCGGCGTGTAGCTTTTATCCTTTTGATACTGCACAACATCGATGAATTGAATATGCTCATTTATTACGATAATTACGGTATACAACTAAGTAAGAAAACAATTAATGAATTCCAAATGCTTTCACTATTTTCAGCTGCGCAATAAAAAAAACACACAAAAACTTCATCGGCTGACGAGTAACCTGCTCTTTGTGTTATAGACGTTTTTAGCTGAATTATAAATTTCTTAGTTTAATTTTTGTTCACAGTAACATTTTTTTTTATTTGTGTTCATGTAAAAGAACACAAACGTATAAAATGTGTGTAGAATATCCGCCCAGACATTAAACATTGCGTTTCCCCAAAACAAACAATCTATTTTCACCAGTGCGGTTAATCAGACCTCAAAAAGCCCCCCGGTGGCGCAGTGGTTTAAGCGACGGCCTCTGATCATTCGTCCGAGATGAGTCCGGGTTCGACTCCCGTGAGGCAGGGATGTTGTGTTTGTCTTACGGCGCTCGTTCTCTCCCTTCCCTGGAGCCAGTCGCCCTAAATTAGGGACGAGCGACTGCTTATAGCCCACTGAGTTGCTCACGGTAGTCGTTAAACCTCCATTCAAAGAAAAAAAGAAATCCTCAAAAAAGTGAGAACGGGATTTTTTCGTTAATGTACGAAAGAAATTGCGATATTCCTGAGAATTCAGAATTTTCAGTTAACATTTTAAAATGGAAGTTTCCGTTGTTAAACGGAGAAAGATGAACGGGAGAATTTCTGCTAATTCACGTAAGAAAAATCCGTGAAAAAAAAGTCAGAAAAAATCCGTGGTTTTTTTTCTATCATTTGACGGAAAAGGTTAAATCAGCAATATGCTTCCTTAATTGACAAAAGAATCACGGAAAATGGCTCGCCAATGAGACAGTACTTCCGCCGTCGCTCTTAACAGGTGATTTTAACGGCACAGCAGTATTTGTCAACCATTGTGAAATGGCTGTTTTACAGCAAAAACCGGAGTTATTTCCTTTAGTTTCCCTGTGTTGATCACCATTTCTTTCGCGATTACATCAGCGAAAGTAAGGCGTGCAAACAGTGCTGGCTGTGGTTTGTTTCGAACACCAACGCGGCAAAATGAATGCTGAACAACTTAGAAAAAAAAAATTTCCTCTTTGTATCGGCGTACATTCGAGAGATTCATCCGAGGCACGCGAAATTGAAATTTGGGTCACATTATTCCGAAATTATATGTTATTGAGATCTGTAGAGGAGTTAAGCATTATTTTCCCACAGACAAAATCATAGTATGATTGCCCACGAAACAAGACACATTTTTTACGCTTTCCAACCGTAGGTTGAAGAAGCGTATATGCTCCAGCTTTTTCCGTCCGTCTGTCCGTTTGTTCATCTGTCGGCACGATAACTCACGTAAAAATGGTTCGATTTCGATGAAATTTTAGTATGTGGTAGGGGACCACGTGGGAACGAATCCTATTGAAAATGGGACAAATGGGGTTAAAGGTCACGACATAGGAGCGGGATCCATTCCATTGCCCTTATGCCTCATAACTTGCGTAAACATGGTTCGATTTCAATGACATTTTAGTATGTGGTAGAGGACCGTCTGGGGACAGAACCTGTTGAAAATGGGTGAAGTGGGGTCAAAGGTCAGGACATAGCAGCGGGAAGCGTTCCATTGCCCTTATGCGTCATAACGTGCGTAAAAATCTCTCGATTTCGATGAAATTTTTGTATGTGTTAGGGGACCACCTGGAGAAGAACACTATTGAAAATGGGACAAATGGGGTCAAAGGTCAGGACAATGGATCGGGATCCATTCCATCGCCCTTATCCCATACTATTAAGGTGGGCGTCAAGTAATTTTGCTACCTATATTTCCAATGGAAAAACTTTTGTACACATTTCCTTCACAATTAGTGGTTCCCAAGGATGGAAATTTGAACATCGATTAAAATAACTTCCTATTATAACTTGGAAAACTTAACATTTTCTAAAACATAACCATAATTATATTAAAAAACAATAACGTTTCCTTTTGTGGTGTTGAAACGAGAAAAAAGACGGCGCGACCTGTGCTTTCATGACGTCAGTAGACAAATAAATGTTGGATTGCATAATTATGGGTATGTTTTAGAAAATATAAGGTATTCCAAGTTATAAAATGAAGCTATTTTAATCAATGTTCAAATTTTCATTCTTGGGAACGCATTAATTGTGAAGAAAATGTGTACAGAAGTTTTTCCATTGGAAGTATAGGAAGCAAAATTACTTTACGTCCACCTTAAAGGAGCAATTCTTGTATCTATGAAAATTTTATTTTGAAAACGGCTCTAAGGATTTTGATGAAAGTTGTTAACCTACCGTTTTCTGGTACTAGAAATCGATTTAGCTTGATCTCGACTTTAGGAAAATTCATTTAGTGGGTTAAATAACCATCCCGAATTACCACGTTTTTAGTGTAGTGTCATGACGTCGTCCTATTAGATGTTGGCGCGCGGTCACGCCATCTGTCTCATTACGTCACGCGTTGTGTGTGGATCCTTTTAAAGTTTGATGACGTCACACTCTTGCGAGCAGATGGTCACGATTTCCATCTGCCTCATTACGTCACGCGTTGTGTGAGTTAATTACGTGAGTGTTACGTCATTGTTACGTGAGTTATCGGCCGTCCGCACGATAACTCACGTAACAATCGTTCGATTTCGATGAAATTTTAGTATGTTGTAGGGGACCACCTGGGAAGAAACCGTATTGAAAGTGAAGGAAATAGGGTCAAAAGTCAGGACACAGGAGCGGGATCCATTCCACTGCTCTTATGCGTCATAACTAACGTAAAATGGTTCGATTTCGATGAAATTTTAGTAAGTGGTAGGCGACCACCTGGGGACAAACCCTATTGAAAGTCGGCAAAATGTGGTCAAAAGTCAGGACGTAGAAGTGGAATCACTTCCATCGTCATTATGCGTCATAACTCACGTAAAAATGCTTCGATGTGGATGAAATGTTAGTATGTTGTAGGAGCTTGCCTGGTGACGAATCCTATTGAAAATGGGCGAAATGGGGTCAAAGGTTATGACACAGGAGAGAGATCTATTCCACAGTCCTTATGCATCATAACTTACGTAAAAATGCTTCTACTGCGACAAAACTTTATCATGTTATTTCGGAGGTATACTGAACCGGTTCTGTTGAATATCATCGAAATGGGATGAAAGGTCAGAGCACAGGAGCGAGATTTATTCCACAGCCATTATGCTCATAACTTGAGTAATGATTTCAGGTATGTTGGAAAGCGTATTTTAATCAATGCATTGCATGATTTTACTAACTTGTGTTTGTTTTTTTTTTTTTTTACGCTTTCCAACAGTAGGATGATATGCTCCAGCTTTGTCCGTCCGTCTGTCCGCACGATAACTCGCGTAAAAATGGTTCGATTTCGATGAAATTTTAGTATGTGGTAGGGGACCACCTGGGGACGAACCCTATTGAAAATGGACAAAAATGGGGTCAAAGGTCACGACATAGGAGTGGGATTCATTTCATTGCCGTTATGCATCATAAATTGCGTAAATCTGGTTCGATTTCAATGAAATTTTAGTATGTGGTAGGGGACCACCTGGAGACGAAGCCTATTGAAAATGGGTGAAGTGGGTTCAAAGGTCAGGACATACGAACGGTATGCATGCTATTGCCCTTATGCGTCGTAACGTGCGTAAATATGGTTCGATTGGGACAAAACTTTATCATGTTGTTCCGGAAGTATACTTTACGGGTTCTGTTGAATATCATCGAAATGGGGTCAAAGGTATAGGAATGAGATTTATTCTACGGCCATTATCCTCATAACTTGAGTAATGATTTCAGGTATGTTGGAAAGCGTATCATAATCAATGCATTGCATGATTTTACTAACTTGTTTTTGTTTCGCTGTTTAACGATAATCATGAGCAACTCAAAAGGCTAGAAGCAGTTGCCCGTCCCTAATATAGGGCCCCTTGTTTCAGGGAAGGGACATAACCCACCATACCAGCTCATCCGGGCCAAACTCGGAAGACCAATCCGAAACCCGAGCCTCAAACTACTCGGGCACAAAGATGGAAACGGGTCACGGGTCGACAATTTCTTGAAGGTCAAACGGGTCGGGTCAATGTGTTCCTGACCCGATTTCGACCCGGTTTTATTTACGTTTTATTTTTGAAAAGAAAAAAATATATTTCAACGAAAATGCGTACTGTGGAATTTTGTGCTTGATGCTGCTGCCAGCGGAGTGAAAATGATTTGTCAAACAAAAATATTGCCATCTCTTTCTTAAAGAAGATTTCCACCGACCGACGATACCATATCGTAGAACGATAGTCCTTTGCATTTGTTTTCAGTGCGATTGTCCGGAGCAAGATACTGGCAAACGCCTGTCGCCTGCTTCTCTGGTCATTCACTCTCTCACACCCAACGTGTCACATTGTAAGACTGAGAGTTACTTTTCACATCGCACCTTTTGCATTGATCATTCAGAGGCTTTTGTTTGACGTGCTAGCATCTCTCTCCACCGCATGTGGTGTCGGAATTAATGCCCTATTTGTTAATATGGATGAATTTAATATTAAAGCGATTGAAAAAGGCGTCGAAGCCAGCAAATATCTTCTTGTTGAAAACAAAAAGGGGAAGAGTGAATGCTATAAGAAGCAATCGGGTGGAGTTAAATCTGGAGACCTGGGCGGCCACAAACCTTTGAAGATAACCCGATCGCCGAAGAAACTTTGAATCTCAGCTTTGCTGGCATTGGAAGAACGACAAGTCTCACTACCCTGTTAGACGAAGCTATTCTGCAGTTCAATATCATCCAGTTGGTAGACGAACTGCGTGAAGTTATTGATATACACTTCTGTGTTGACAGTCTGTTCAAAGAAAATGGGACTGATTATCCGGTTCCGTGAAATGGCGCACCACAAGCCAATCTTTATGGGATGCAATCTTTCTTCGTGAATGACATGGAGATTCTCACTCGCCCATACCTGTGTATTCTGTGAGTTCACATAGCCTGGAAGGTGGAACCAGGCTTCGTCCGTGAACCACGTAATGTCTAATATGCCTGGATTTTGACTGACAAATTCCTTAAAACACCGGCAGTAATGCATTCGCTTCGGCATGTCAATTGGTGACAGCTTATAAACAACTGTAACACTATATGGCTACAGTTTACCCATTTTTGCAGCCCTCTGGCAGATAGAATATGACAGTCCTGTTTCTTGCGACAGCCTGCGTAACGATTTCTTTGGAGACTGTAACAACCTCTTTTTCACACACTGCACAGGATTTTCTGACATTGAGGGTCGCCCTCCTGAATGCGTATCAACATGGCTTCCTGTCGTCTCAAGTTTCTTCACAAGATTTGAAATCATTGGCTTCGTAGGTGGTTCCCGACCTGGAAATTTCTTTGTAAACTCTTTCTGACACTCCTTGAAAGAGCCGGAATTCCAATAACTTCGAACGATAAACACGCGCATCGGCAATCGTGAACACCATCGTACTTGACTCTAGCTGACGGACAAAGAGAACAACAAGAAACCGATCCCACCACACGCCGTGTATTGGGGCGCCATCTGGGCTTACGAGCCAAACGGTGCAGATATGGATGCGAATGTTAGAACGTACAGCACTTTGTCTTCAAATTTCAGCTTGAAATGTTTTCCCTTTTCAAAATTATAGAGCTTTTTTGGGGGTAAATTCCCGAGTGAATCACTCTGTATAGTAGCTTTTGTCTTAAAGGGTCCAAAGACATCGTACAATCAGCTGTACAGTAATTTAAGTACCCGATTTCTTACAGCATTACGATATATAATAGCTGGTGCACGAAATGGGGTGGAGGAGAAGAAATATACAGTGCCACAATAACCAAAATTCATGCGATATCATCATCATCAGCAGCAGCAGCATTGTCACCCATTATCAATCCACTGCTGGACGAAGGTCTCCCCAAGTTTCCTCCACAACGGTCTGCCTTGTGCCAGTCTCCTCCATGTCACTCCCGCATACTTTCGAATTTCATCCATCCATCTTCCATGTGGTCTTCTTCTGGGTCTTTTCCTGTCCCTTGGAATCCAATCTAAAATTTCGGCTGTCCACGGATGGTCTGTCCTTCTGGCAGTATGTCCAGCCCATTGCCATTTCAGGGATTTTACTCTGATCATGATGTCTTCCACTCTTGTCATTTTTCGGAACCACGAGTTCCTCTTCTTACCTCTCCTGGTTACACCAATCATGTACGTCCCCATGCTTCTCTGAGTTGTCTGCAGCCTTTGTATGTCTCTTTTAGTTAAGGTCCACGTCTCTGCCCCATACGTAAGCACTGGAAGGATGCATTTATCAAACACTTTTCTTTTAAGACATAATGGCATATTGCTCTTGAAAATTATGCTGTTTCTTCCAAAAGCTCTCCAGGCAAGTTTTGTACGCCGATTAATTTCTTCATCAATGTGACCCTCACTTGATATCTGCTGTCCAAGATAAAGGTACGTGTCTGTTATCTCCAGCTTTTCTCCATCAATCGATAAATCTTCATTTCTTGTAAAAGCATTGAACATCACTTTTGTCTTCTGAAAGTTCATTTTTAATCCCACTTCTTTACTCTTGTCAGCAAGTTCCTGGATCATACTCTGCAGCTCTGATGGGGTAGTTGCAAAAATGACTACGTCATCAGCAAAACGAAGGTGGGTTAGATAATCTCCATTAATCTTTATCCCTTTGTTTTCCCAGTTCAGTGATTGAAAGACATTTTCCAATGTGGCATTAAAGAGCTTCGGAGATTTGGTGTCACCTTATCTCACTCCCTTTCCAATTTTTATGTGTGTTGTATTTTCAAACAGCAACATCTTTGCACTTGCATTTTCATAGATGTTATTAATAATATTAATGTACGCATCTTCAATACCGCAGGATTTCAGAGCCATTGTAACTGCTGATGGTTTCACCGAATCAAAGGCTTTTTCATAATCGATAAAAGCCACGCACAATGGAAGTTCATATTCCCTCGCTCTTTCAATTAGTTCTCTCAGTACGTGGATGTGATCTATTGTGCTGTAGCCACTCCTGAATCCAGCTAGTTCTCTCGGTTGAGCCATGTCCAGTGTCACCTTCAAGCGGTGTGAAAGAACTTTAGTGAAGATTTTATAAACCACTGATAGGAGGCTGATAGGTCTGTAGTTCCTGAGATCCTCAATGTCACCTTTTTTATGCAGCAAGATCATTGTAGCGTTGTTCCAATCCTCAGGAATCTTCCTTTCATTAAGGCATGGAGTGAAAATTTGGGCGAGTACTGTTTCGATTTCTCCACTTGCTTCTTGTATGATGTCTACAGTAATTTCATCTTCTCCTGGAGCTTTCCCCCGCTTCATGTTCTTGATTGCATGTGCAACTTCTGCTGGGTGGACTGGAATAACTCTGGTACTGGTACATTTCATGATGTCTGGAGTACATGTATCATCGCTTTCATATAATTTGGAGTATAAATATTTCACTCTTGTCAAAATTTCGGCTCTATTTCGTGTTACAGAACCATCTTCTTTTCTCAGTGCCATAATCTGTTTTCTTCCCTTACTGAGATGTCCCTTTGCTATCTTTAGGCTTAGGTTGTTTTCAATAGCTTTCTTTACTAGTTCACAGTTGAATTTCCTTACGTCTTTAGTGATACTTTTTCGTACTGTCTTGCATAGCTCTATATATTCCACTTTGGAAGTCACATCTTCTTTAGTTGTCCTCATCTCTCTTTTTTTTTTGCATCAACATTTTGGTTTTTCATGATAATTTGTTCACATGCAACTTGTTCTTAGACCCAGCTAATTTTGTTGCTGTTTCCATAAGAGCTTTGGTTACTTTTCTGTTAACTTCGGAAATATCCACTTCTTCCAATGTTAGGCCTTCTAAAGCAGAGAATCTGTTCTTCAGTTCCAACTTGAAGGCATTATGGTGTTCTTTAAGGTTGGTTATGTCAATACATTTTGTTTGTCTTATGAGCTTGCCACGTTCGAGTTTAGTGTTGAGGTGCATCTTACATCTCACCAATCTATGGTCACTACCTATGTGTTGAACTTGTTTAGCACACTGCAGTCTTCTATGACGAATTTTTTGTTACGCATAATAAAATCAATTTCACTTGTCGTCCCATTTGGATGTCTCCATGTCCATTTCCGTGTGGCTTTTTCTTGAAAAAGGAGTTCAAGATGAAAAACCTTCTACGAGAGTATTTCCACGCTGGTTTCTGTTGCCGTGACCGACTTTGTCTACTGAAGTTTCATTCTGTTGCAGTTGTCCTATTTTAACATTGAAATCTCCTATAATTATCTTCAAGTGCTGCTTGCCTTTATTACTTATATGACGAATTTCCTCATAAAATTCTTCAATTTCTTCTTTAAGATGATTTGTGGTGTGCGCATAAGTTTGAATAATCTGAGCCTGGTATCTTCCCGAGAGTTTGATAACGAGTCGTACGGCTCTGTCAGAGGAACTTTCAACTTCTACAACTTTATCATTCAGTTTCTTGTTTATTATAAATCCAACACCACTAGTTCTGCCAGTATCAGTCCCACGATAGTAGAAGAGATGTCCACTTTTCAGTTCAATGAGATCTTCTCCTTTTCTCTTTACCGCACTTAGCCCGACGATGTCCCACTTGATCCTTTGTAGTTCCTCTTCCAATTCAAGAAGCCTTGAATCAGAAGATAGGGAGCTTCCAATATACGTAGCCAAGGTCAGCACCAGATGGCAGCCTAGTCCGGTCCTCCGGGGATTCTTAGCACCCTCTGCCTTCATGTCGCACTGGCCGCTGCCTTTCCCAGGTACATTCCAGCTGCCAGAGACTGAGGGCCAAGATTTAAGTTGTGGAGTCATTTTGGAGGGGTTTGGCCATAACTCACCACGCTGGCCAAGCAGGTTGGCGGTATACTATCCACAATATCCGATCCCGCTGCAAAACTTTAACATCAGATCCTTCGAGAGGCAATTGAAATTTAACAATTAATCAAACTCTCAAATATTATTACAGACATTTGACGTGAACCAGAAACATCAAACAGAGGTCGTCGCTCTTTCCACGTTTATAAGTGAGTCACAGAAAAATTCTCATTGGCTGCCACCGGGAATCGAACCCAGGGCGAGAATTTTTCCGTGACTCACTTATAAACGAGACACGCGAATGACCTCTGTTTGATGTTCCTGGTCCAAGTCAAATGTCTGTATTAATTATTCATTCGTCTTCTAATTATGTGTTCAGTTGCTGTTTACCATCTTTGGTGAATCCCAGCATTGCGCGGGCTCCAAGAAGCAACCTGCCAAATTGGCTTGGGAAGTCATTGTATGTGAGTCTGGAGGAATTCGAGACCGCTGTGGTGCAGTGGAAGCATATCCGGCGCGTAACTGTGGAAGACCCTGGGTTCTATTCTCGACGGCATACAATGAGAATTTTTCCGTTACTCCCTTTTAAACGTGGAAAGAGCGATGACCTCTGTTTGATCTCTCAAATATTTCCACGAATCGCTCCAATTAACGGAATTTTTTTGACAGGTGAATTCGGAAAAAATCAGAACGGAGTTTCTTCGTGAACATGAGAAAGGAATTACGGAAAGGTTTCTGAAAATTCAGAATTTTCCGTTAACATATCTTAAAAACGAAAATTTACCGTCAATATACGAAAGCAATGGCGGAAAGGCTTCTGAAAATTCAGAATTTTCTGTTAACATATCTTGAAAACGGCAATTCACCGTCAATATAAGAAAGGAATGAATCACAGAAAGGTTTCTGAAAATTCAGAATTTTCCGTTAACATATCTTGAAAACGACAATTTGCCGTCAATATAAGAAAGGAATCGCGGAAAGGTTTCTGAAAATTCAGAATTTTCCGTTAACACATCTTAAAAACGGCAGTTTACCGTCAACACAAGAAAGGAATCGCGGAAAGGTTTCTGAAAATTCAAAATTTTCTGGGCGTACAAAAAATCCGGGAATTCAGATTTGTTTCCGTCATTTTACGGAAAAGATTATATCAGAAATATCCTCCGTTAATTCACGAAAGGAATCAGGGAAAGTGTCCCGTGAATTTCAGAATTTTTTTACAGTGTAACTGACCATCGTCGCAGTGTCAGTTCTATAACAGAAAGCTCAGAAAAAAGATGCTTTAAATTCTGTATGCCTCTTTTCAAAGAGGTAAGTTTTTTTTCAATTTGCTTTAATGACATCCAAATTCTTAAAGTTTATTCAAATAAAAAAAATTAAACAAATTCATTTAAGTAGTGCTTAATAGCACCATTTTATAATGATTGTACAGTGTACTCCATGTACCCCCGCTTGGCATAAAAAATGGCACACAAGAAGTACAGGGTGTCCGAAAAATAACTCTGCACTGAAAATAACACTTACCATGTCGAACTGATTCCTGCAGGAGCTGTTGGAAATGGGCTCCACAGACGTCCAGACATGTCTGCACACGTTTCTGCGTGTTGGTGAAGACCTTTCTCAGATGTATGTGGTGGGATTTGTTAGATGTGGGTCGTTATTGCAGTCTGTAGCTCTCGAAGTGTATGCGGATAACCTGCGTACACCTTCTCGTTCAGTGTTCCCCACAGAAAAAATAGTCAGGCTGTGTCAGATCCGGTGACCGGGCAGGCCATAGTCCCCGGGAGATGATGCGATTTCCGAAGAATTCCTCCAGAAGCTGTAATTGATACGCCAGCGGTCTGAGCAGTTGCACTGCCTTGCTGGAACCATCCTTCGTTGATTTCCCGTTCCGTGAGCTCGGATGTGAATGGCTGGATAATCTGCGTACAGTACCGCTCTGAGTTAATGGCTTCACTGAAGAAAATGGGCCCAATAATGCTCGTGAGAGTCATGGCACACCAAACATTGTTCTTCTGGTTACGGAGAGGCACTTCCTTAAATTCGTGGGGATTTTCAGTACCCCATAGACGAGTGCTTTGGCTGTTGATGTACGCGGACATGTGGAACCATGCCTCACCTGTAAAGAAAGTCACTTCCAGAATGTCCTCACCTTCTTCAGACAGGAACTCTTGGAACCACCTGCAGTACCGAACACGGGTCACGTGGTCTGTTTCTTTCAGCAGATGTACGACAGACACTTTGTACGGGTGGAAACGCACCTTCCTTTTCAGAATATCGTGGGCCGTACTCTTTGACACATTACCTGGTTGTGACAGCAGCCTCACGGACTTGTATGGACTCTTCTGTATCCTGTCCTGAATATCCTGTACGGTCTCGTCTGCTGTGAATGACCTACAGGGACGGGGGGGGGGGCATCCAGAACACTTCCAGTTTACCGAAACTTCGAGCTGATGTATTGCATTACGGTGGGGAACGTCTGCATCACGGAATTTCCTAGCGAAGAGTTTTTGCACTTCATCCGTGTACTTGTCGTCATGGCGAAAGACATGTTCCACCAAAAACACTCTCTGTTCAACCGTCAACACCATTGTCATATTACCGAGACGAGTGATCAATCGACACGTCTGTCTCCGTCGACCAAGTGCTCGGGAATGACCTTCGCTCGGAATGACGCCTCGGAGTGGGGAGACATGAAAGTTACCAGACACAGAGTACCTATACGTGGGGGTCACTTCTGTAATTCCATTCAATTTCTTTTTTATTATTACATTACTGCAATTCGTACATTCAGTGACCAGTCATTATTCGGACACCCTGTATTTCCCGAAGCGCCATGAAAATTGGTGGGTATGTGCCGACAGTTACGTTGTAAAAATGTTTGCAGTTCAGAATCAAATCACGTGATAGGTGAGGGACATAAAAACGGCAAAACGACTCGGCGTAGTTAAATTTGATAACCTCACCTAGACGTATGGGCTATTGCATCGGAGTGATTTTAGTGAGGAAAGCTACCATCCCACGGACACTTTTATTAGAGACTTCATCATAGTTGTGGTTGCGTAAGACAGGTTGGGCCGCCCCAGTGGCGCAGTGGTCTAAGCGATGGCTTCTGATCATTCGTCCGAGATGGATCCGGGTTCGAATCCCGGTGGGGCATGGATGTTGTATTTGTCTTACGGCACTGGCTCTCTCACTTCCCTGGAACCAGTGAACCTAAATTAGGGACGGGCGATTGCTTATAGCCCACTGAGTTGCTCACTGTAGTCGTTAAACCTCCAATAAAAAAAGAAAGAAAAAAGACAGCTTGGTCCTTGCGTGGCATTGTTATGGAAATGTATCGGGAAGAAACAACTGGCTGACGAATATGGCGACAGTGGTTGGAGGAACGTCACTTGCATTGCCGTGGAGGGACTGGTGCACATAGGTGTACGTCCGGACGCATTGAATGCCCCATTCGACGGTAAGCCACAACATCCCCAACAGTTCACAGCGTACCACAGGGGGTGTACAGACAGCTACGGACATCCATCCCCGTATCGACGAAGACTCTGAACTGCAGATTGGTGCAGAAAGGTTTGCGTTCTCGTCAGTCATTGCGACGACTGCCACTCACCGTAGCATATCGTCGATCAAGACTGCATTGGTACCGTACCTGACATGCGCTTGCGTGGCGGAACGAATGGAGCGGTGTCGTATTCACCGACAAGTCCCGCTTCTGTCTCAGCGCTGCCGATCACCGATTGAGAGTCTGGAGATGACGTGGTATTTTTTGTCGATCTCCGATTGAGAGTCTGGAGATGACGTGGTATTTTTTGTCGACCTCCGATTAAGAGTCTGAAAATGACGAGGTATTTTTGCGGATCTTCAATTGAGAGTCTGGAGATGACGCGGTATTATTTGCGGATCTCCGATTGAGAGTCTGGAGATGAAGTGGTATTATTTGCCGATCTCCGATTGAGAGTCTGGAAATGAAGTGGTATTTTTTGTCGATCTCCGATTAAGAGTCTGGAGAAGACGTGGTATTTTTTGCGGATCTCCGATTGAGAGTCTGGAGATGACGCGGTATTATTTGCCGATCTCCGCTTGAGAGTCTGGAGATGACATGGCATTTTTTGTCGATCTTTTGGAGTGACGTGGTATTTTTTGTCGATCTCCGATTGAGAGTCTGGAGATGACGAGGTATTTTTTGCGTATCTCCGATTGAGAGTCTGGAGATGACGTGGTATTATTTTCCGATCTCCGCTTGAGAGTCTGGAGATGACGTGGTATTTTTTGCCGATGTCCGATTGAGAGTCTGAAGATGACGCGGTATCTTTTGCCGATCTCCGACTGAGACAAACTTTTTTTAAATAAATTGAATTACTGACTACGGAAAATCTGTGAAAATACGGAAGTTAAAGAGAAAAAAAACCGGGAACTTTTTTAAAAACGGAAATTTCATTAAAAGACGGAAGCTTGCCGGTAACTTTGCTGCACGTTATTTTTAAAATTTTTCCGTGAACTCACATCACTTATTTTTACAGTGTAAGCTATAACTGTAATTTTAACCAACTTGCTTTGAGGTTTCCTTAGAACAGGTTTCACTAATCCGGTGTGAAAAATATTTGTGCAATAGGGTCCAGTGGCGTACCGGAACCCCCCCCCGCCCCCCGCATAAGATTTTGAAGCCCTCTTGAGAAAATCTATTAGCTTTCAATTACTGAATGTTTTACATTCCGCATTATTTACTACGCTTTACGGGCGTTTCAATAAATCAAATTCTTTGGAACCTACAAGTATTTTCCGTAAAATCAAAATTCCTACACATTGCGAGAAACACAAATGCGCACATGGTAAATAAAATGATTGTCCTACTTTCATACCGATACAAAGTACTCTAAAACACTTACGCCAAAGTTAATGATGTCGTGTAAATTTTATTCTTTTAGAGAACTAGGACCAGCCTTTTTGAAATGTCTCACGATAACCCACACAAACGTAACCGCTGCGACAATGTCTAATGGTCTTTTCCGGTTTATACGAAAATACAGAAAACATAAGTAAGCAAGTAAAAATGTAACAATTATGAATTGTGGCACAAAACAACTTAAATTGTTTACTCTCGAATATAAAAAACGCAACATAATGTCACAAGTTTTGCACACAGTATAAAAATTTTCTCTTGACTGTCTCATAAAAACAACAACAACAACAAAAAAAAAAAAACGACACAGCTCTGTGCTTCTTCGTTCCCGCGAAGAACACCTTTTAAAAAACCCATTGTATTCTGAAGGATGCCTAGTTATGTGCAAACATTTGTAACACATAACACTTTATCATCATTGGTATAAAAGTTCCACTAATTGAACTGATATTTCTTCCACATTCTGTTGTTAATATCCAGTACATGCATAGGAATTTCAGCTACGGTCGTGAAAGGCGGCCTCAAGTCCTGTGCACTAGCTCCTTTCCGATCATCCAGTTTTTATGAACTAAAGCAACGAAAATGTTTTCTAAAGATTTTACTTATTTACTGAAAAAAATAATAATTGAAAAATTGCTTTTCTTCATTACGCTTTCCAACCGTATGTTGAAGAAGCGGATATGCTCCAGCTTTTTCCGCCCGTCTGTCGGCACGAAAACTCACGTAAAAATGGATTGATTTCGACGAAATTTTAGTATGTGGTAGGGGACCACCTGGGGACAAAACCTATTGAAAATGGGACAAATGGGGTTAAAGGTCACGACATAGGAGCGGGATCCATTCCATTGCCCTTATGCCTCATTCATAACCTGCGTAAATATGGTTCGATTTCAATGAAATTTTAGTATGTGGTAGGGGACCGCCCGAGGACGAACCCTATCGAAAATAGGTTAAGTGGGGTCAAAGGTCAGGACATAGGAGCGGGATGCATTCCATTGCCCTTATGCGTCATAACGTGCGTAAAAATGGTTCGACTTCGATGAAATTTTAGTATGTGGTAGGGAACCACCTGGGGAGGAACCCTATTGAAAATGGGGCAAATGGGGTCAAAGGTCAGGACAATGGATCGGGATCCATTCCATCGCCCTTATCCCATACTATTAAGGTGGGCGTCAAGAAATTTTGCTACCTATATTTCTAATGGAAAAACTTTTGTACACATTTCCTTCACAATTAGTGATTCCCAAGGATGGAAATTTGAACATCGATTAAAATAACTTCGTATTATAACTTGGAAAACTTAACATTTTCTAAAACATAACCATAATTATATTAAAAATCAATAACTTTTCCTTTGATGGTGTTGAAACCAGAAAAAGGATGGCGCGACCTCTACTTTGATGACGTCAGTAGACAAACAAATGTTGGATTGCATAATTATGGTTATGCTTTAGAAAATATTAAGTATTCCAAGTTATAAAATGAAGCTATTTTAATTGATGTTCAAATTTTCATCCTTGGGAACGCATTAATTGTGAAAAAAATGTGTACAGAAGTTTTTCCATTGGAAGTACAGGAAGCAAAATTACTTGACGTCCTCTAAGGATTTTGATGAAAGTCGTTAACCTAACGTTTTCTGGTACCAGAAATCGATTTAGCTTGATCTCGACTTTGGGAAAATTCGCTTAGTGGGTTAAATAACCACCCCGAGTTACTACGTTTTTAGTGCTATGGCGTCGTCCTGTTAATGTTTCCCATGCTTAGAAATCTTATGACGTCACACTCTCGCGATTCAGATGTTGGGGCGCGGTCACGCCATCTGCCTCATTACGTCACACGTTGTGTGTGGATCATATTAAAGTTTTATGACGTCACACTCTTGCGACCATCTGCCTCATTACGTCACGCGTTGTGTGCGTGTTACGTTTTACTTCTATTTTCTTCTAGAACAAGAAGTGAGTTGTGCCAAGGCCATCTTTATACCTAACCAGGCCTGCAACAAGGTCACGTGACTTGCCCGTGACTTCACAATCGTAGGGCTACTCTTTTTCAGTAGACCTACGGATTTGACACGTTTAGTAGCTTGTTTACGCTTTCCAACCGTAGGTTGAAGAAGCGTATATGCTCCAGCTTTGTCTGTCTGTCCGCATGATAACTCGCGTAAAATTGGTTCGATTTCGATCAAATTTTATAATGTGGTAGGGGACCACCTGGGGACGAACCCTATTGAAAAATGGACCAAATGGGGTCAAAGGTCACGACATAGGAGTGGGATCCATTGCATTGCCCTTTTGCGTCATAGTTTGTGGAAATATGGTTCAATTTCGATGAAATTTTAGTATGTGGTAGGGGACCACCTGAGGACGAACCCTATTGAAAATGGGTGAAGTCGGGTCAAAGGTCATGACATAGGAGCGGGATGCATTCCATTGCCCTTATGCGTCATAACTTGCATAAATATAGTTTTATTTCAATGAAATTTTAGTATGTCTTAGGGGACGACCTGGAGACGAACCCTATTGAAAATGGGTTAAGTGGGGTCAAAGGTCAGGACATAGGAGCGGGATCCATTCCATCGCCCTTATGCGTTATAACTTACGAAAAATGCTTCGATTGAGACAAAACTTTATCATGTTGTTCCGGAAATATACTTTACCGGTTCTGTTGAATATCATCGAAATGGGGTCAAAGGTCAGGTCATAGGAGTGAGATTTGTTCTACAGCCATTATCCTCATAACTTGAGTAATGATTTCCGGTATGTCGGAAAGCATATCATAATCAATGCATTGCATGATTTTACTAACTTGTTAATACTTCATTCAAAGCAGCCTGAATTCCTGGCTATTTCTTTTAAAAGTTTCTTATGAAGTATCTACATTTTTTTAATAATTTTGCTAAGGCTATAGGCCCTTTTAGCAGTAAGCCCCCCGCCGCAATGCGGGGGGTGGTGGTTGAGGGGGTTATCAGTGCGCCCCTACATCGGTCGGTCAGTGTAAGTCCCTAAATTCTGATATCCTATACTTCAACATTAAAAAGGAAAAAAACCAAGTCATCTGCATGCAATAAATCATAAACGTGTCATCGAAAATAACATCTTGGTTTCCATATGTTGTGCAAGTAGAATATTAAAAGAAGAGAAAGAAACCATACTTCCCACATAGCAACTAAGCGTTACTGATGCCTTGTCAAGCATTGCGAATTTCGTCAAATTGTAGGCTTCATTTTTGTTTCTATTTTCCTTTTGCGGTGGATACTATGAACCGAGAGCGAAATCTTTTTGATTTTTATTCAAAAGCTCTGATCCGTAGAAGGTAAAGTTGTTTTAAATCGTTAATCTGCATTTCATCGAAAACCGGCTTTCTCAAAAGTCCGTGGCTCGGAGTTCAAGGCTGCTCATATCTGGCAAACGACCAAACATATCTGACGAATGGACGGACTAACATCGCGAGGTTAGCAAAGAATATGAGAAACTTTGCAACCTTTGCAAAGCAAAAGAAAAAAAATCTGTATTTTAACTCTATTTTGCCGTTGTGGTGCCGCAAGAAAGTGGTCCATTACTTCCTGTAAGCTAAGATCAGAAAGTCAGACGAGAAAATACCATTTAAAGCGCAATAAAACCGATATTAATCCCTCCTGAGATAATTTAGAGAAATTTCACCATAACAGAAACACATGTTAAGAAATGTTCGCACTGCATTTACAGTCCAGTTTCATTTTTTCCAGATTCGACACTAAGAACGTAAATAACAATAATTCTTTTTTTTTTTTTAGCACATCTTTTGTAAAAAAAAGATCGTGTTTATGTTATCGGTGTGTCCATCCGTCTGTCTGTGGACACCATATCTCTGCAGCTATTAATCCGATTTGAAAAATTCTTTTTGCATTACGAAGCTTGAAATATAAGAAGGATGATGCTTCATTTGTTTTTTATGATACACAGTTTCGCCGCTAGAGGGCGTGAACGCAGATGATATCGAATTCAAAATACATTTTATTCTATATACTTGCTTCTAAACATCCGATTGAAACAATTCTCCCACCTTTCGATTCCGTTTATGTCGAAGACTATTTTAGGTATAGTCACTTTTTCAAGTTACGCATATATTTTCCGCTATGGGGCGTACGTTTTCCCCGATATCTCGGCTTCTAAAACTCCGATTTGAAATGTTTTTTCCTCAACGGACACAGTTTCTGATGGGAAATCTTTTGCATATAATTTCTAATTTTTGGTAAAGAACGGTACGGCCACCAGGGGGCGTAGGCTTTAATTTCTGCTTTTGGAGTATTTTCCACAAAATCTGAGCTTCTTTTTTTTTTTTTATTCTCGATTGAAAAAATTCGTTAGTGGATCAATGCCACTCCCGTCGATAAACTTTTCCGGAATATTTTCTTCTTGAATTGCATGGTTTCTCCACCAGAGGGCGAAGATATATATATATCTTATTTTTGTCAATATCTCTGCTTCTAATGGCCCTATTTGAAAAAATCCTCCTTTATTGGATAGTTTCCGGTGAGATATGTTTTTCATATAATTTCAAAATTTTCAAGTAATTCATACTTTCCGCTAGGCGGCGTAAAGGTAAATTGCGTTTTCCCTGATATTTCTGCTTCTAAAACTCCCATTTGAAAAATTATTTTGCACCGCATACAGCTTCTGGTGAGAACTCTTTGGCATGTAATTTCTAATTTTTGGTAAAAAATGGTTTGACCACTAGGTGGTTTAAATCTTAACTTCCGCTTCTGATGTATTTGCAATAAAATCTGAGCTTCTAAAATCTTGATTGAAAAAAATTTGCTTGTGGACCAATGCTACTCACGTCGATAAACCTTTCGGAATGTTTTTTTTTTTTAAATAATGCATGTTTTCTCCGCCAGGAAGCGTAGATATATATCTTATTTTTTTCAACATCTCTATTTCTAAGAGTCCGATTTGAAAAATTCCTTCTTTGTTGAGTAGCGTTTCCGGTGCGAAAAGTTTTTCATATAATTTTAAAATTTTCAAGCAAATCGAAGAATTTCCGCTAGGGACGTTTAGGTTAATAGCGTTTTTCCTGATATTTTTGCTTCTAAAACACCGACTCGAAAAATTCTTCCTGTATTGCACACAGCTTCTGATGGGAAATGTTTTTACGCATATTTTTTAATATTAGTTGTGGAATGATTTGGCCACCAGGTGGCGTAAGTGTTAATTTCTGCTTTGATGTACTTGCAGCAAAATCTGAGCTCCTGAAAAAATTCTTTCCTGGTCCGATACCGCTCATATTGAAAAACCTTTTGGGAATATTTTCTTCTTAAAACAATGCATATTTTTTTCCGCCAGGGGGAGTAAGACGCATGCATATATTATATTTGTCGATATCTCTGCTCGTAAATCCGATTTGAATTTTTTTTTTTTTTTTTGTTGAAGAGCGTTTCCGCTGCGAAGCGTTTCTCATATAATTTCAAATTTTTCTTAACGTCCAGGCCTGCAACCAGAGGGCGTAAGTTCACGATTCCCTTCACAGAAATATGTGCGGGATTAAAAGCCCGATTGAAAAACCTCTTTCTTCGGTGAGATACTACTGTTTTTCATACCGGTTCCATTGACTTTGAATAGCTTTGATAAATTAAATTCGCGTCAGAGTGGGTTCAAAAGATGTGTTCATTACACCCGAAAATTCGGCGCCATCTTTCTTGTTTGTTTTTTTTTGTTGTTGTTGTTGGTTTTTTTTTGTATGTGTGTAAGTGTCCAAAATATACTTCAATAAAATCAAACGAGAAACCAGTTTATCATAGCATTTAAATTTACAGATTTTTCCATTTCTTTCCAAACATTAAAAAGAAAATCTTATTTCAGCTATAAATCTTCAAAGTAAACTTTTGTTTTTACACTTGTGGTGCTCAATCTCTTCCTTCCGTAGAACAAGTGTCGCTAAATTAAAGCCGAGCGATTCCTCATAGCCTTCGACACTCGTAGGATTCATTAAAACCGGGGGAATATACACATTACACGCGTGCATATACACGGTGCAGCATTTAAGTAATGAGACTGATCTTTTTTTTAAATCCCTGTACAACACGCGGGTTGGGAAAGCATGTTTTTTTTTTTTTATATATCATTTATCAGCTATGCGGTGGCAGCAGCGTTTGCGTGAGAATTGCGCAGATGATTATTTACGCTGTGCGTCACGTCATTTGGTGGAAGAACATGTCACCGCTCTGTCATGGAGCAAAGAGCAAATATCAGATTCTATGAAAGAAATACGGGATTACGCCATATAATACAAATTTTGAAGATGACAATCCGATTTTTGGCGTAAATGTGACAAGGATGGTAAGTCAGATAATATGCGAAAACTTGAAAATTTTCATCGTCCTGGAGCGGGACTCGAACCCGCGTCTCCCAGAAAACGCCTAGGTATGCTAACCACTACACCACCCAGAACGACCAAGTTTCAAGTTTCCGATCAATTTGAATTTAACCATCACAGGATTCGCTAGTCGAAGCAACCGGCATTCATGTTTAGCGAATCTGGAGGTTAACAATCCTATCCCGTCATTGCCCGGAGAAGCAGATAAATCATGAAAGAAATACGGGATTACGCCATATAATACAAATTTTGAAGATGACAATCCGATTTTTGGCGTAAATGTGACAAGGATGGTAAGTCAGATAATATGCGAAAACTTGAAAATTTTCATCGTCCTGGAGAGGGACTCGAACCCGCGTCTCCCAGAAAACGCCTAGGTATGCTAACCACTACACCACCCAGAACGACCAAGTTTCAAGTTTCCGATCAATTTGAATTTAACCATCACTTGAAACTTGGTCGTTCTGGGTGGTGTAGTGGTTAGCATACCTAGGCGTTTTCTGGGAGACGCGGGTTCGAGTCCCTCTCCAGGACGATGAAAATTTTCAAGTTTTCGCATATTATCTGACTTACCATCCTTGTCACATTTACGCCAAAAATCGGATTGTCATCTTCAAAATTTGTATCAGATTCTATTTGAAGATCGGTAAAACTGCATCAGAGACAGTTGAATTGTTGCGTGATGTGTATGGAGCTCATTGCCTATCTCGTGCACAAACGTTTTAAGAATGGGCGGGAAGATTTGGAAAATGACAAAAGGCCCAAACGCCCGATTTCAGTGCGCACGTCTTCTTGTCTTCTTGATTGGAGGTTTAACGACCACCGTGAGCAACTCAATGGGCTATAAGCAGTCGCCCGTCCCTAATTTAGGGTCACTGGTTCCAGGGAAGGGAGAGAGACAGTGCCGTAAGATAAACACAACATCCATGCCTCACCGGGATTCGAACCCGGACCCCTTACGGACGAATGATCATATGGCAGCGCCTTAGACCACTGCGCCACCGGGGCAGCTGCGCACGTCTGAACTCATTGAGAAAGTTCACAAAAGGATAAAAATTATTGTTGTGTGACCTTGAGAGTGCTGGAATGTGAGCTCGGTGTTAATAAGGAGACGATTCGTCAAATTTTATTACAAGATTTAGGTGGGGTGGGGGGAGGGGGTGCTTGTTTTGTACCCATGCTTTGTTTGTCAGACAACCAGAAACATGCAGTATTTCTTTTTGTAATTTACTTTGAAATTTTATTTCAAAGTAAATTACAACAAGTTAGTAAAATCATGCAGGGCACTGATTATGATACGCTTTCCAACATACCAGAAATCATTACTCAAATTATGAGGATAATGGCTGTGGAATAATTCTCGCTCCTGTGCCCTGACCTTTGACCCCATTTCGATGACATTGAACAGAATTGGTTCAGTATAACTCCGGAACAACATGCTAATGTTTTGTCGCAATAGAAGCATGTTTAGTCAAGTTATGAAGATAATGGCTATGGAATAGATCTCGCTCCTGTGCCCTGACCTTCGACCCCATTTCGATGATATTCAACAGAACTGGTTTAGTATACCTCCGGAACAAAATGATAAAGTTTTGTCGCGACAGAAGCATTTTTACGCAAGTTATGACGCGTAAGGGTGATGGAATGCATCCCGCTCTTATGTCCTGACCTTTGACCCCATTTCGCCCATTTCCAATAGGGTTCTTTCCCAGATTTTCCCCTACCACATACTAAAATTTCATCGAAATCGAACTATTTTTACGCGAGTTATCGTGCGGACAGGCAGACGGACAAAGCTGGAACATATACGCTTCCTAACCTACGGTTGGAAAGCGTAAAAGCTGCCGTTTTAATTTAAAAAATAACTAAATGTTTTTTTTTCATAATGCAGTTTTTAATTATTTTTTATGAATAGTACAGCAGTTTTAAGATTTTAAACTCATTAAATAGTGAATTCGAGTTAGACCTGAGAAATAAAAAAAAAACTGATTCGTAAAATAATTTAAAATATGAGAACATATAGCTTAAAAATCTCCTTAAGAAATATCAAAGATTAATTCAAGTGCAAATAATTTGGAAATTTTATTAAGAAAATGATGATATATCGTGCAATTTTTCTGACTTTCCTATAGGCTAAACTTAGCAATCCACAAAACCTGTAAACGAACGTTACCCAGTGGTTTAAGCGTCGATTTGTGACCAATCGTCAGAGATTGGTCCAGGTTCAAATCCCGTTAAGACATGGAAGTTGTGCTTGTCTTACGGTCAGTGGCGTAACTTGGGTCCGAGACCTGGGCTATCTCCACACAGTACTGTTTTTTTTTTTTTCAATTGCGAGGTCTATTTTTTAATTGTTAAGTAATAGAAGTAACATTTTTTTTTTCTAAATTTTAGGTACATGCTATTGCTAACATGATGCCAAATAATTATGAGGATTAGGGTTTGAACACTTAGTTGTACATGAACTCCGTTCTTCTTTCGTTCTGTGTAAACTTGAGTGTTACGTTTTCCCAAAAATGTTTCTTCCGAGTACTTTTTCATATTTAAAAAGAATGTTTTCCTCTATTGACAAATCAGCCTAGTTGCTCGAATGTGCATATCCTTGTGTGGCTCTAAGATATATCTTGATTTTTCTTAATGCAGATAAACTTCTTCCCGCCGGTGCAGTTGTTGATGAAAAGTTTAAAATGCGATCTGCTAATCTGTGTGCACCTCAATAAACACTATGTCCAATTATTCAACTTTATGCAACAAGTAATGTCTCTTACTGATTTGTTTTGTATTCATCAAGGGAATTAAACAACTTCAGTTCATTTTTTAATCAAGCTGTATCAGAATTTGAAGCGTAGAGTTCTTTAAGCTCTGATAGTAGATGTTCAGGGAAGCTTTCACAAAATTTATTAAAACAGTTAATTCATTGACACTTCACACAAACTGAAACAACTTTCGCGAAACACGCGCTGGAAGCATGGAGGGACTGAGGTAGTCCGAAGTCTTCATTTTTTCGGAGCTAACCCTTGGCTAAAGCAATGGCCACTCTCGAGCTCCGTAGCTCATTCATATTGTCATGGAAACGCTAGCAGGAGATATTATTGAAGCTCTTCGCATCCGAAAAGCGAATTCTCTAGAAGACCTACTTGCCGTTGATCATCGCTCACTAGACTGATTCTCATAATCGAAAGAAGCGAATTGGCTCGTGTTCTTTTCGCACCGAACGCATCGACATATCTTAATACCGTTGATAATTGACTTTTATTTGTGTATATTTAATTAACTTTTAGTTGTGCATTCTCTGGGCTTCGCAGCTAGCTTCGAATATACGCCACTGCTTACGGTATTCCCTTCCCTGGAACCTGTGACCCTAAATTTGGGGCGGACCATCAAGTTGCTTACTGTTGTCGTTAAACCCACCCCCACACACGCACAAGAAAGAAAATCTCGTAAAGTTTACATCCATAGGAAAGGTTTACATGAACCTATGTCCCATGGGATTTTTGTGCTGCGTATCAGAAAAACGTGAGAAGTTACGTTAGACGAATCTAGTCTAAAATACGACAGAAGGTAGACATGTCAGAGAAGTAGATGCGCAAGATTGAAAATGAGAATCTCCACAGTTGAGAGGGCCACATAGCCCATTGGAAAGAGGAGGCACTGAAACAAACGATTGTCACGTGACCAGAATGGTCTCAGCTTTGTGAAATTTCTCCAAGTTTTTACCAGGAGAGAATACAGTTATTATTCTTATGATTAAATTCTCTTTAAACCCCTTGTTGCATTATATTTTGCAGTCAAAACTGGTTTACTCTTGTGCCAGTTTTGTGCAAAAAATATAAGATTAGATTTTGTGTAGGGTTTAGATTGCTATATCTGTGGCACTTATAAACATAATTTGCTTGCAGTAGTAAAAAGTAATAAATAAATAGAAATAACAAGCTGAAAACTGGGACTAATTGGTCACATGACCTTGGTGACAGTCGTTCGTTTCAGGGCCTGTTCGTTCCAGTGGGCTATGGGAGTGCCAGCTAAGACGTCACAAGGAGCACTTCCAGGGAGAGAACAAAGGCGGGTGAAAGGAACAGTTGATCTTATTTGTAACGAGAAGTTTAATGCCCCAGAGCCGGTGTCTTAACGTGTCCGTCCGGCACACGTATTCGGTGGTTCAGTGCTGCTCAGTCTGACTGAGATCGATCCAGCAAATAACTAACTGGTCTGAGAGCGGTTGCTCTAACAACTAGGTGACTCGCGGACCACAAATATTACTTTCTTATACTTTTTTTGTTCTCTTATATATGCTGTGAGCTCACGAAGAATTTAGAAAGTCATTAGCGTGACCTAATTTTTTTGGCTTTTTGTTTTACAGCACGGATTTCCTTTAGTCAGAGATGAGAAAATACCAAAAAATCAAGCAAACACACAAAAACATAATGGCAGGCACGGTGGCTGAAGCCATGTTTCTGGTTAGCTGTCCGAATTGGGCCAGGGCTCGAGTGTGACATACGGCATGGGTCTTCTGCACTGACCCTAATCTGTGATCCTTATCTGATAGGTCAGCTGCACTTGAGAAGGGAGAGGTGAAGCAGAAGAGCCGCCCCGGTGGCGCAGTGGTCTAAGCGATGGCCTCTGATCATTCGTCCGAAAGGGGTCCGGGTTCGAATCCCGGTAAGGCATGGATGTTGTGTTTGTCTTACGCACTGGTTCTCTCCCTTCCCTGGAACCAGTGACCCTAAATTAGGGACGGGCGACTGCTTATAGCCCATTGAGTTGCTCACGGTGGTCGTTAAACCTTCAATAAAAAAAAAAGAAGCAGAAGACCCATACATTTTTGCCCTCCCCTCTAGGTGAAGGAGGGGGGGCGAGCAGGGAGCTTCTGGCATAAGATGCTCTCTGCTGGATAATGCGCCACCAACTCTTGGCAAAACAGTGGTGTGGTTGCATTGCATCATTCTTCAGACACCGATTACAGAGGTAATATGAAATTTATGTACAGCCAAAGAGGGGAAAAAATTATTGATACATTCAGGACACAAATTCTATAAAGATGTAGAAACAGAGATTAGAGTGGAAGTAGCGTTGTACAGAACGCAAATGCTTGGCAAAAGTGTACCTGGATACTAGTGCCTCGGTTATTTTACAATCCGAATTGTGTCACGCAACCATGACCCACCAAACCTTGTCTCCCGTCAAATCATATCAAATAGTGTTATGCGAAAAGCAACAGAGGATATTTCGGAACGGCCATTAAAACTAATCATACTACTGCAGGAAACGACTCTTTACTAATTGAAAAAATAAATAGCAACAATGGAATATTAGTGCCAAGAAAAGTTAACGAATTAGAAAAGGAAAATAAAAAAAGCTAAAAAAAAAAGAATAAAAAGTTAAAATAAGAAAAAAAATCCAAAAGCTAAATAAATAAATATAAATAAAATGAGAGAAAAAAAAAAAAAAAAAAAAAACGTTTTGGGGGTGAAGAGTCAACATCTATGTGGTATCCCTTGGGTAACGCTAATAGACTCTGTCGATTTCGCCATAGACTCTGTTGAAGTTCACTGTTCCAGCAAACTTTTTTTTTTTTATTGGAGGTTTAACGACCACCGTGAGGAACTCAATGGGCTATAAGCAGTCGCCCGTCCCTAATTTAGGGCTACTGGTTCCAGGGAAGGGAGAGAGCCAGTGCCGTAAGACAAACACAACATCCACGATTCACCGGGATTCGAACCTGAACTACTTTCGGACGAATGATCAGAGGCGATCCCTTAGACCAATGCGCCACCGGGCGGCCAAACGTTTCCTCAGATTCCACAACTAGTAAGACTATCAATGTACTTTATTGCAACAGATTTATCAATAGTTCAAGACATGAATGGATGGTTATATTCAAATTAATCGGAAACTTGAGACTTGGTCGTTATGGGTGGTGTAGTGGTTAGCATACCCGGGCGCTATCTGGGAGACGCGGGTTCGACTCCGGCTCCAGGGCGACGAAATTTTATAGTTTTTCAGATATTATCTGACTTACCATCCTGGATACCCCCCCCTCAAAACGGACTGTCATCTTCAAAAGTTCAAGACCAGTCCGATCTTAAAAAATATAAAACATGCAGTAATGCAGTAATCAATAATGAAAGTACCGGAAGTTCGCTAAGCAGAAAAAAAGCAAAGGAATCCGCGTATTTTTCTGTGAACCGTATGCTAAGTTTTGATAAACAGTGATCCTCTTAAATCAAGTTTACTTTCCGGGAATTGCTCTCAAATCACAACGTTCGTCCTAATACGGAAAAAAGAACGCAGATTCCCAAGAAAAGGTAATTGAAACACACCTCGAATTCGGGAATCTCTGAGTGCAGTAATCTCTGGGGATGGGAGTGGAGAAGGTATCTATGTCCAGGGCAGTTAGCCCATTAACCGGGAGAGGCTGGGAGGGCAGCTGACTCTTTTCGTAATGGGGTCAGTGCAGTTGACCAACACCCGTGACATGGCGGACTTCTATTGGAATCAATGACCCCAAATTAGGGACGATCGACTATTTATAACCCTTAGGGACGTTAGTGGTAGTTACTAAACCTCAAAATAATAATACAGTAGTTTCTCAAGTACAGTAAGTATTGATGATAAATAAATCTTATACACTCACATGAGCCATGCCATTATGACCACCTACTAACCAACGTGCTGGGCCACCTTTCTCCGTAATATCTTGTAGCATCCTGAATGGCATCGACTAAATTCTACACTCCAGGTTTCCTCTAACATTCTGTACCAGCTGCACAGAATGACGTCACGGAGTTCGCCTCTGTCCTGAACCGGCGAATATTGCGTTCAACTGCATCCCACAAAAGTTCGATGGAATTCCAAGTCTACAGAATCTGGAGTCGGGGCACACGGAACGCTTGCTCATACAGTAATGTTCATACTGTATGAACAAGACAACTGAGCTGGTCAGCGATTACCTCGACAACAGGGATATCCATGGTATGTTGTTCTCTGGGATTTTAACGACCACCGTGAGCAACTCAATACGTTATAAGCAGTCGTACGTTCCAAATTTAGGACAAGTGGTTCCAGAGAAATGAGAGCCAATGCTGTAAGACAAACGCAAAACGCGGGAGATTGGTCAAAAGCCAGGGCTTTGACCACTGCGCCACCGGGACGGCGCTATAAAGCTTAAATGAGGCACTGACCTTGTAATTTTTTTTTTTTTTTTTTATTGGAGGTTTAACGACCATCGTGAGCAACTCAATGGGCTATAAGCAGTCGCCCGTCCCTAATTTAGATCCACTGGTTCCAGGGAAGGGAGAGAGCCAATGCCGAAAGACAAACACAGCATCCATGCCTCATCGGGATTCGAACCCGGACCCCTTTCGGACGAAGGATCAGAAGCCATCGCTTAGACCACTACCCTGTAATTTCTGTGAACTGTTTTATGAGGTGCCTTAATAATTTTTACTGTATATGGGCCATTGGCCCATAAAAAGTCATGGAATATTATTTACAGGACAGTTCAGTACAATCAGGGAATATTATTCACAGGAATGTTCATTGAATAAACACATGTGGGGTCACTAGAATAAAAACATTGAGAGAAGGGGGATGAACAGGGCTTAATTGTTTTCACTACCTTATACTACCCCACCCCCCATCCTTTCATGATGAAAAAAAATGTAGAACTTTAAAATTGATATTTGTCACTTATAATTTAATTGTTTTAATTCCAAAATAATTAAATTTCACTTGCAACCAACGTAACCCCGAGATTTGTAGCTTTTGTATAATAATTTTAGTGCAGCATTAATATTCTGATTAATATTTAGTTCATCATTAATAAGTTGATCTTTTCCCCCCTCTTCGGTGGGTTTTTTAGAATATGAAGATGGCCCACGGTTGCTTTGCTGCAGCGAGGAGTACTAAGCAGTGGACTTTCTTCTGCTTAGGCGGATTTTCATTTGTGGCCTCTTTTAGATTTTGTATGCAGATAGTATGGAAGCCATACTTTTAGTTTTATAACCACCATAATTTGAACAAGGGACCGAGTGAATGGTGATTCCTGTGTGTTCTTTCTGCGTGCTGGCCGGGTGGTCTGATTTATTGGGGAGGCCACACCATCTACTACCAGGCTTTTGGAGACAGCTTTGCTGCAGTGGAGTTAAGGGCAATTAAAAGAGAAATAAAGGAGGACGGAGGAAGATTCACTGCAGGGCAAGAAAACAAGCCCTGTAACACCAAATTCAACGTAAAAGACTCAAAATATTTGAGTGTCTAATTGTTATCCACGTTCACTAGGTGCGTACAGTGTTGCCAACTCATGAAAAGAACTTATGGCTAAAACGTGAAATATCTGAACCGCATTACACACCCATGTCCTTAAAGTGGTTCACTGGTTCCACCTCAAATCTCTGCCTTATGTTTCCAATAGTAAAACTTCTTGACATATTTTCTTCGCAATTAATGTATCCCCAAGGATGAAAATTTTGTTTTTTGTTGTTTGTTGTTGAGGTTTAACGACCACCGTGAGCAACTCAATGGGCTATAAGCAGTCGCCCGTCCCTAATTTAGGGTCACTGGTTCCAGGGAAGGGAGAGAGCCAGTGCCGTAAGACAAACACAACATCCATGCCTGACCGGGATTCGAACCCGGACCCCTTACGGACGAATGATCAGAGGCCAGCGCCTTAGACCACTGCGCCACCGGGGCGGCGATGAAAATTTGCACATCGATAAACTAACTATAAGTTATAGCATGCGATACTTAATACTTGCTAAAACATAACCATAATTCTATTAAAAATCAATCAATTTTCTTTGAGTAATGTTCAGACCCGTCAATAGATGGCGCGACCTGTACATTGATGACGTCAGTAAGCAAACAAATATTGGATTGCGTAATTATGGTTATGTTTTAGCAAGTATTAAGTATCCCATGCTATAACTTAAAGTTTGTTTTATTGATGTGCAAATTTTCATCCTTGGGAATACATTAATTGCGAAGAAAATATGTAAAGAAGTTTTACCATTGGAAACATAAAGCAGAGATTTTAGGTGGAACCACAAAATGTAAGTGTAATAAGCAAGATGTGGTAGCATATAATTGTAAGATGTAGATTCGCCATTGAATTGGTTTTATTTACTTTTTAATGATTGACATTGATTTAAAATGATAATATCCGAACATAATACTACAGATTTAGAAATTTATTTTTTAACTTGGACGAAAAATTAATTTAGAAATGATTGAGGAGGATTTACCCCCATACCCCCAGTCAGTGGCGCACACACGCGGAGGGTCAGCCGGGTCCGGACCCTTTCCAAAAAAGGTCCAAGTCCTTAAAACAAATTATTTGCTTTTAGAATAGATTCCGACTATGGCTAAATTAAAAAAAAAAAAAAAAGATATGCGCATGGTTTTATAAATTTAGTATTTTCGTTATGATCTATTATTTTTCTATCAGTCTTAATTTTAGTTTTCGTAATGATCGTTATATTTATGAACGTCTTATGCTCAATGATTACTGGATTTATCGTACTTTTTTAGAGAATTGTTTTTAATCTGTGTGTTCATCTGTGTTGATTTATGCTAACATTCATTAAGAACGTACATACATACACTATATTATCAAGAGTATCCTGACGCTACCAAATATTTGCATAAGTGCAAAGAACGGTTGCGCAAGAAGGTGCGCGCTGTGTGAGTGGGTAAAGGTACATATACTACGTATAAAGCTGAGATGATTTGTCGTGTTATTAGTAACTTTGAATAGATATGCCGCGTGGACGTGAACTTTCCGAGTTCCAGAGTGGGCTAGTCATAGGATGTGATTCGGGTAACTTTTCAATACGGATCATTGCAGCTAAAATAAACACACCAAAATCAATTGTAAGTTATGTCGTGAAGATATGGAAGCAGGACGGTGCAACGAGAGTAACAAAATGTTCAGGAAAGCCGCACGAACTGATGGAACGTGACAGAAGAACCATGGTAAGAAATGTTAAGAAAGCTCGTTCTTCCTCTGCAGTTTCCATCGCTGCTGAAGTAGGAAATGCTTGTAACGGCTCGGTTAGTACCATAACTATCCGCAGAGAGTTGAACAATGTGGGTTATTATTCTGTAGCAGCGGCACACAAGCTGCACATTACTATTATGAATGCGAAGTGCAATTTGGAATGGTGTGCCTCCCGTTGTCCCTGAACTGTTGGCGACTGGGAAGCTGTTCTTTGGAGTGATGAATCAAGCTTTTAAGTCTTCCAATCTGGTCGACGTGTTTAGATTTGGCGACATCCCGGCGAACGACTTTTGTCGGACTGCTCTTCCAACTGTTAAGTTCGGCGGAGGTTCCATTAAGGTACGGAGTTGTTTTTCGTGGATGGGACTCGGCCCGTTGGTTATTATACTACAAATCATGAACTCTGAAGTGTACCTTGACTTTCAGGATAATTCTGCGCTACCAACAATATGGTAATACTATGGAAATGACCGTTGTCTCTTCCGACATGATCCGGCTCCCTACCACACTGCACGGAGTGTGCAGGACTGGTTTCTTGAAAATTGGGTGATGTTGTTAGACTGGCCTGCTTAGAGTCTTGATCCTAATTCCATAGAACACCTCTAGGATGAACTGGAGTGACGGATACGAAATAAACCACAACAACCGTCTTCGCTCTCCACTCTGGCAGCAGATTTACAAGAATGGCGAGCTAGTCCTGTCGAGACCTACAGGAAATCGTTGGTTTTTTTACTCTTTTTTTTTTTTTTTTTTTTTTTTTTTTATTGGAGGTTTAACGACCACCGTGAGCAACTCAATGGGCTATAAGCAGTCGCCCGTCCCTAATTTAGGGTCACTGGTTCCAGGGAAGGGAGAGAGCCAGTGCCGTAAGACAAACACAACATCCATGCCTCACCGGGATTCGAACCCGGACCCCTTCGGGCGAATGATCAGAGGCCAACGCTTTAGACCACTGCGCCACCGGGGCGGCTTTTTTACTCTTGTTGCACCGTCCTGATTCCATCTCCTCGACGTGTTGCCGATGTCATACAAGCAAAGGTGGACAGACTAACTACTAATTGCGGTAATAAAGCCTTTTGTCCCAAAACATTGCGGTGCCCGAATACTTTTAATAATATAGTGTACATTCATATACATACATAGCCGTAGTCATAATGACATTGACATGTATCTATATAAAAAAATACAGCACATTTTGCTTGTCCAGTAAATTTCTTGTTGGACCCCACCCTTGATGAAATTCTGTGGGCGCCACTGCCCCCAGTAGTCTAGCCATGCCCTGGATAACACATTACATGTTTGTACACAGTTGTACAGGAACGTATGTGTTTAACAGTTGATGACAAACCAAGAGACAAGCTGGATTTCTTTTTGGAGACCAATACGTACAACAAATAGCGGTAAAGGAACATATACAGATGTCTTGTGCCGACTGCAGGCAGTGACGGCCCTAGCCCTTGCGGGGCCCCGGGCGATGGCTCTTCACGGGGCCCTTCGCAATCGCAATAACCCGAAACCATCGCAATAACCCTTTTTATCTACGTAAAAATTACATGATGCTCACTCTGACCGTAAACCAGTAGCTCACTTTTATCGGGAATTACGGTACTGATTTATATGAAATAAACACGATGTAATACAATATATTGTTTATTAATATAATTAGAAATCCAAAATATTACCTGTTCCAAAATGACCTGTTACTAAATAAACAAGGATAGCTGTATAATTGTAAAATAAGCTTATTATTTAAAAAATAATTCTGCAAATTTTCTTGTGGCTGATGTCTTCAATCAAATCACTACAGTCCAGAGTAGATGACACGTCGTTTTCTATGGACAGAAGAGCGAGAGCTGACAGCCAGTCTTGGATCATGTTATTGGTAGGTTTTGATGAGCTTCAGCTTAGAAAAGCTACTCTCGGTAGACGAAATATTAAAATTGGTCATTTATTTGTATATGATCGTGAACTACAACTACAATATTTTAGGTGACGCCAGGCAAAAACTACAAATTGATTGGCGGCGGAGCGGGGCCATAGGCGGTTGCCCGGTATGCCCGTACCTGAGGACGCCACTGACTGCAGGTGTAGCCGTGACAGAGGAGCATGGGATGCATTCTTTTGCTATCTGTGAAGCCTGCTCAAACAATATGGCTGCTCTGTGAGAAGGAACCCAACGCCCACCATGAAAATGGACCCCACACCATTTGCTTTTATATTTACTGTAAGGCAGCTGGGATCCACCACTTTGTGCTGCAGATTTCATGCTTAAACATGTCCATTGGCATGTATTAACTTAAAATGTGGTTCATCAGACCAAGCGACCTTTTTCTACTCTTCAAGGATCCGGTTTTGGTGATCCCATGCTAATGGTGGATGAATTTGTTGGTTTACAGCAGAGACAAGTGATGGGGACATCTGCTGTTACAACCCATTCACGAATATGTGTGCAGGGATGTGTACAGTGAAGTTGTTGACATGATACTGCATGGTTGCTAGACAAATGGAGCTCATTTGATACCTCGTGCAATCCTCTGCAGCCACCCTAGGACATCGACCCATAGTTTTTGCCCACAGGAAGACTGCTGGCTTTGTAATTTGTGCTTCACTTGTTGTACATCCTAAATAGTTATTCTTGCATAGCAAGAAAAGGTTTGCCATTTCTGAGATGGTTTTTTTTTCATCTTTGTGTATTCAAAGATGGGCGTACTAATAACCCCTGTAAATAATCAAAACTAAGAGGGCCTCCAGCCTCAGCAGAAGGATTTCTGAAATTTTTTTGCAGAAACTTCATATGGAACTGGTACAGAAATAGTCAGGAATTTCTGACGGCAGTTTTAAGGTGTACGTCTAGTGATTTTGCTTCCTATACTTCCAATGGGCAAACTTCTGTACACATTTTCTTCACAATTAATGCGTTCCCAAGGATGAAAATTTGAACATCGATTAAAATAACTTCATATTATAACATGGAATACTTAATATCATCTAAAACATAACCATAATTAAGCAATCCAACATTTGTTTGTTTACTGACGTCATCAACGTGCAGGTCGCACTATCTTTTTTCTGGTCTCAACACCACCGAAGGAAAAGTTATTGATTTTTAATAGAATTATGGTTATGTTTTAGAAAATATTAAGTATTCCAAGTTCTAATGTGAAGTTATTTTAATCAATGTTCAAATTTTCATCTTTGCGAACGCATTTATTGTGAAGAAAATGTGTACAGAAGTTTGCCCATTGGAAGTATAGGAAGCAAAATCACTAGACGTCCACCTTAAATGAAGTATTAAAAAGAAAAACTTTCTTTTGGGAAATAAGTAACTCTTCAAGAAATCATTTTTGCTTTAGTTTATAAAAACTGGGTGATGGAAAGGCAGCTATTCCAGAGGACTCTGAGGTCAAATAAAGGTAACTTGATCACGCTAGTTACGTTAACTGAAACTTTTACAAAAAGTTCGTAAGTTGGCGTGATGAAGACCTAAGATAAGGTCGAAAGCTTCCAACTTACGAACTTTTTGTAAAAGTTTCAGTTAACGTAACTAGCGTGATCAAGTTACCTTTATTTGTTAATATTGTTACGTGTTTTGCCCATAATCGTCAAGGACTTGAGGTCTCTTTATACAGCCATAGCAATAGCTTCTATGAATATATATTAACATAATGTGAATGAAATTTTCATAACAACGAGGATAAGGCGTTATATATTACAATTGTTTGCACATAACTACGCATCATTCAGAATATAATGAGATAACAGGTGTTTTTTTTGTTTTTGTTTTTTTTTATTGGAGGTTTAACGACCACCGTGAGAAACTCAATGGGCTATAAGCAGTCGCCCGTCCCTAATTTAGGGTCACTGGTTCCAGGGAAGGGAGAGAGCCAGTGCCGTAAGACAAACACAACATCCATGCCTCACCAGGATCCGAACCCAGGTGTTCTTTGTGGGAATGAAAAAAACAAGAGGCCTGTGTCATTTTGTTATGGCAGCGTCAGAATAATAATTTTATTATGTGCAAAACATTGTAACATTAAGTATTTTTTCATCTTCAAGAGTAAATAATTTAAAGTAATTTTACTCTAGGACAATAATTTTAATTACAATGTGTGCATGTGTGTTACATGCAACAAACTGTAACAATTTTCTCGAATAGTAGCTATGGGTTCCAAATAATTTGAATTAATAAAACGCCCCTAGAACCTAGTTCATAATATGGTACTTAAAAATTTCAGAAATTAAAAGCAAATAGATTTTAGCGAAAGGGCCTTAAAGACATGTTTGGAAGGGGGGGGGGTTAGGTACACCACCAATTCCAAAAGCTTGGAACACATATACACTCTTGCTAAAATTTGTTTTGGGGTGAAAATTCCAACCATGTAGAAATATGCATGCATGATAAGATGCATATACATTTATATTATAAATACATAACAATTTGTTCTTCATTCGATTACTCTATCCCTCTATACAACTGTTGCCAAATCTACTTGCATGTGTACGAGCCCCCCCTCCACTTTTTGTCTAGGCAGCATGTTTTCAATGCTATGTTTTCAATGCTGCTGACATAATATACCTTCTTGAAGTGAATGGCAGAGATAAGAGACATGCACAACTCTTGTTGAGCATTTGCCATACTCTTTCCCTATTGCTTTTCTATCAACATTGTTCATTAGCACACAAGGATTTTCCTTCACTGTAGCAATTTTGTCCTGTATGCTGCCATTTCTATTACTCAACAGTGTGCAGCAGATTTTCTCTGCCTCATTAAATATAGATTCATTAATATTCATATAAAAAGTTAGGGTTGAATTAGTCTCTATCATAATAAACATAATAATTTGAACATTAAACAGTTGTATTTAAGCTCTCTAGGTACTAATATGTTTAAAATAATTAAATTGGGTTTTAATGATGATATCACTGACATTCATACTCATGAATATGATACGAGATACAGACATATGTTGCAACCATGTTTTCCGAAAAATCAACAAATAGAACTCAGCATTCGATATCAAGGGCCAAAATTTCGGAATGACTTGCCGAAGGAAATTCACAATATTAATAACTATAGTTTAAGAAAAGATTCTTAAGAATCTTCTTTCTCAAACTATAACTTAAGTGATGTTTTTCCTTTTTTTATTTAGGAAATCAGTATTTACTTACTAACATTGTAATAACAAAACAAAAAAGGGGGTGGGTGGCTGGACCAGTGATGCGGGAATGAATTTAAGAGGGGATGGGGGAGAAATTACTCATACGACAGAATAGATGAAATATGGCCATACAATTGGGGCTGCATGTGTGAGAGTTTTATCGAATTAAAAGTTGATAAAATGTCCACATTATTTATAAATACGAAATGTAAATGTATGATTTTGTTTGAAAATATAATTTCACACCCCTTATTCCCCATAAATATTGCTCTCAACACATTGAGGCATCATTACCATGCATTTACTACTAATATATATACTATTATGCTCACTTGATGTTAGGTATTTTATTTCTTGACTTGTGCTTTTTTCGAAGGGAGATAACGACTTGTCAGATCATTTTGGCCTTTTTTCTGATCTCCCTAGCTGTTATATATCTATTAATATGTAACTTCTAAGGGCATTTTGTATGTGTATGGTAACAGCTAAACTAATAAATCGAATTAAATTTTGTTACAAGATATCTTGGGTTTTTATCTTAGGCAGACCTCACTAAATATAGGCTCTTACTGAATATATAAAGGAAGAAATTTTTTTTAAAGTAATTTTTGAGTACAGGGGACTGAAGAATGGACAATATTTAGGATAGGAACACACCAGCTAAAAAGAAATGTTTTCTCTCATGACTGTGATGGTAAGTAATGATTTTTACAAATTCCTCACATTTCCAAAGGTAATGGTATTTTAATTTTTAATGCATTATGAGTGTGATGATAAATACCGAATGAGCAATTTTTATGATAATCATTAGACTTGTGTTGATGTTTTCAGGTACACAAGCTGTGTAAAAATAATGATAAGGTTGTTTATATACATATCTGCACAAACTTCACGCAGAAATAAGAAAATAATAAGAAACTAAATATTGTTCAAGTGAAAAATTCATCTAAATAACTAAAAAAAAAACAAAAAAAAAACAGAACTACTTTACAACAAAATGATTATTTAATGATATATTACAAGACACTATACAAATTCTTTTAATAACTGTTTCAATTGTCTTTGTAGAACAATATTTTTGTTCTTCATTCCTCTTTGCAATGTCATAATGATTTTCTTGTTCCACTAATTTAGTTGCATATTTAGCTGCTTCATTCAGAATCACAACTTTAGAAGCCTTTGGATTGTTCTTTATAGATGGAACCAAAATCCTTAGTTCTTGAAACATATTGTTATGGACACTACGCCTTTTCTTTTCCGTGTTGTTAAGCATACTCCGCTTGCCTGTGTCAATTGAGCGCCTTTTACTTGGTTGTTTGCTACAGAATTTGTACTGTGTAGAATGTCTTGCTGGCATTTCTTGTGAACTTCTGCCTCTCCTGGTGCGGAAAGTAGTCTGTCTGCTCGACGAAACCGATTGAGAGTAAAGAAACTCGTGCTTGCGGGCAGATTTCCTTTCAGGCCTTCGGGTAATTGGGTTTGCAAAGTAAAGCCTGGTATCCGTAAAAGGGGTAACCACATCTATAAGTTCGTCATCTATAAAAATAAAAAAATAAAATGAGTTAAACCCAAAATTTCTAATGAACAAAATATAAATAGTGTGGAAGAAATTTTCTTCACATAATACGTGGAAACAGATCTGAGTTATTAACACAGCAATCGGACATCTCTGAGTTGCGTGAGTTTCTCGTATAACAGTAATCACATCAGAAAATTTGAAAATGATTTTGCCCTGGAGCAGGAATCGAAAATTTGAAAATTACATCACCCATCTGAAAAATTGAAAATTACATCGCATGATTTTCATCACATCAGAAAAATTTAAAATTGTGTCACCCTGGAGGGGGAATCGAAGCCGCATCTCCTGATTTCTGTTCAAGCATGCTAACAGTGTCTGATTGCTGTGTCAGTATTTCCATGTATTATGTGAAGAATATTTCCTCGACACTATTTACCTGAGCAACTAGAGATTTACTTAACTACACCATAATGAAGCAGAAATTGCTTTGACTGGTGAAGATTAGAGACTATTCTGGCTCTTATTACTAGGGTGTCCAGATGTCCTGATTTTATCAGGATTATTCTGATTTTTGTACGTTTGTCCTGTTTTCAAGAATGTCCTGATTTTGTACTGAAATTTGGGTTTCTGTCCTGATCTTCTGTAAAAATTTAAAAGATAATTAAGACGAATGCTATAAATAATAATGATATCAAATATGACCAAGTCCAAAAGGCGGCTCAATATTTATTATGAGATATTGCCATGAAAGATTCATTGCTTGATGAAACAGGGGTGTTGTGAGATGAAACAAAAAACCCTGCTATAAATAATGCATATTATTTAAATATTATACTGCACATATATGTAATGTATAATAGAGGTACACATTGTTTATATAGTATTACACACACATTATATTAAATAGCTACACAACAATTAACCACTATTAGCCTTTGAAATTTAACTTCGCACCTTTTCTTTTTCGCCATTTTTTTCCCAGTATATTAGAAATCTTTTGAAAATTGGGTTTTTGAACTTCATATGTGATTAAGTTAGGGGTGTTAGAGATCTCTCAAAAATTGTGAAATTCAACTTCAAAAATTGCATTTTTAAAGTCAAATTTTGTATGAAGATCAGTTCAGCTTTAAAAACTTTTAAGTCCTGCTACCATAACAATCTCTCAAAAATTGTGAAATTCAACTTCAAAAATTGCATTTTTAAAGTCAAATTTTGTATGAAGATCAGTTCAGCTTTAAAAACTTTTAAGTCCTGCTACCATAACAATCTACAGTGATTTTTGTCAATTCTGTATGTAGAATTGATATTCAATGAATCTTATGGATTCAATGAATGTCAATCTCATTGGATTCAATGAATCTTATGCAATGAAATTATCTGATATACATACAGCTGCCAAAATGATAAAAGTGACCTTTTCAGCAGGCACTTTTAATTAATTACCACGTCAGGCATCTTCAGAAATCACATGATTGAGGTTTTCCAAATTCCCACACAAAACTTGAAAAGCCGGATTTCCGAGTTTAGAATATTACAAAAGCCCGGAATCCAGGACTACACCCGGAGGACAAACAGGCCTGGTGAAACTAATGAAGTAACTTACTGTTAGGAGCATCTTCAGGTGAATTTAGTAATTTGCCAATTAATAACAAAATGGTCCACTTTGTTTCAAAGCAACAAATTTGTGGATTCGAAGATTCTAGTTAGTGTAATTTTTTCCATTCCAACGTCAAATTTGACCATTGAACTAGTATTTTCTCTGTGCAAGAAGCAGTGGACAGATAATTGAAATAGGTGGGATGTTGAAATTGTAAAATGTCTGCTTCAAATTTAAATAAACAATTCATCATCATGTGGTGAAATGTAAAAAAAAATTGGGTGATGAAAATTTGCTGAATCAAATATCGTTCAGTAGTAAATACATGTGAATCTTGTGTTTCACATGGCTTTGGTGGAATAAACGTTATTTTGAGAAGTGCTATTTTTTTTTTAAAAACTGTCCTGATTTTGAACCAAAGGTATCTGAGCACCCTACTTATATCACTGATATTTGGGACTTCATAGTATTCGGTGGTGTAACAGTTAGCATGCTCGAACTGAAATTGGGAGATGTGGGTTTGATTCCCACTCTAGGACAATGTAAATTTTCAAGTTTTCTGATGTGATTAAATATTATGTGAGAAACAGTAAAATACACGCAAGTTAGAGATGCCTGATTTCTGTGTTAATAATTCGAACAAAACATAAGCTTCCTTAATCAGTTTATACTGGGATTAAAGACAGTCTCCTTTGTGTGTGCAAGGGTCTGAGAGCAAAGGCAATTATTATTTTTTTTTTTTTGAAATGAAACTACCTCACTTATGAAAGAAAGGTGGAGGACAGTTTTAATTTACTTTTGAGATATTCTCATCTGACAGGATGACTAGAGTCCTTCAGTCAATGATTAAAATAACAAAAGCTGATAGAGCATATTTTTAAATCATAGTTCAAAATTATCAAATGCAAGATATTTCCATTATATATTTCATATAGAAAACAAATATTTAACCATTCAAATTATAAGACTAAAAGAGAATGTGAAATCTACTATGCTATTTCTATGTAGACAACTAATAGTGTGACTTCGAATGCGCATGAGCAAGCTGCCATTCATGCTTTGAAATGTTCCCATCATGTGTACATCACAGGAAAGAAAACTTTCCTTATTTGGGCATTGGTATTCCATCAGTAGTCAGAATTTTCCTGGAGATGAATGCATGCACTGCTTCAGTACAAGTGTGTTCAGAAAGTAACTGAACACCTATTTCAAAGCAAAGCAATGTATTACAGTAAAGCACCATTTATACGTTTCTCAGTTATATGTCTTTTACATTTATATGTCATTTCCGGTCGGTCCGGATTAATTCCTATTCATTTTAATAGTAAAACATTTTGTTTATATGATGCGTAACTTTGGTTATACGCCAACGTTTTCCCTCATTGGCTAGTCGAAGTTCGCCACTGAGGTCAAATATGTTTTTATTTGAGTCATTCTTTGACACCCTTTTTGAACGCAGACTCGAGGCCCGTTTCTTCAGCAGGGACAGAATAACCATCCACTGAGCAGTAGTGTCTACGAAGATAGGGGGTATACACAAAGCTGCGGGGTGCTCCCCTTTTCCGTCAGAAGACCCTGAATGAGGGGGATCAGTTACTTTGTTGTTTTGTCAAAGGAGGTTTTCCAATCTCGGAAGCAAACAAAAACGCTGACGGTTATGAACGCGATGAAGAAATTGTGATTATGGATGATGAGGATTGGAAACTCCTGAGAGTAGACATAACCTTCAAGGAGTATGTAAATTGTGATGCTGATATGATCCCTTCAAAACTGTGCACGGTAGAAGAATTAATAGATGCTAATTTGGAGAATGAACATTCCAGCTGCAGTCATGAAGAAAGTGAAGAACCCGTTCAACGGTTCTTTCAAGATGCAATGCATAGTATTGATACACTGAGAAATTTCTTTGTTTTTCTTGCCAACACCAGTGAAAAAGTGTTTGGAGAATTTAATTCAATCCATAGTACTCCCCTTAAAACACAAATTCAAACAACCAGGCAAACGTCACTAAACGACTTTTTCAAATGAATTTAAAAGTACTTATTAATGACCGATGTAATCCAGCAGTTTTTCTTGTTCGAAAGAAAGTTAACATATTTAATCAAAATACGATACTGAAATAAAGATATCAATTTTTCTTAGTTGTATGTTACATATATGTAATTTTAGAACAATTTGCTTTCTTAAAATTAAACTTTAAACAATTTCTTCAACATACTGTATAAATAACATAATAAGTGTAAATATTTAATATAGAACAAAATATATTTTCATTATACATAACAGGTACTACTGTAGTACTGTACATATTACATGCATGTACTAAAGAAATTTGCTTTGCATTTTAGACTTTAATTTCAGTTATACGTTGTTCTCAGTTATACATCTTTTATACACGGTCCCTTGAAAGACGTAAAAACGGTGCTTTACTGTATTTCAATATTATAATTCATTTATTCACCATTTTAACATACAGCAACTAGGCACATACCTACTGGAAAGTAACTAAGCGCACTTATTCTAAAGCAACCTATTAATTTTTTACGTACAATTCATTTGTTTTTTTAACATTTTTACTAACATAATTAGTCCATTACAAGAGATGGTGAAATTGGATGTCCCACCACAGATATCTAAACAAGCCTGTGTGAAAACAAATTGTTAAACCTTAGATGTGCAAAACATTACTGACATCAGAAAATTCACACAGGCTGCACGAAACACTTCTCAGTCAGCAGAAGCTTAAGAAATGAATTGTTGGCCCAACCTTCTTAAACAAAAAAACAAAACAAAAAATCTTGTTACTTTTAGAATATTCCCTACCGTTTCTGAGATGTTTTTTTCTATGTTTCTGTATTCCAAAAGCTCGGAACAGATATAAACCCTTGCCAAATTTGTTTTGGCGTGAAAATTCCCACCATATAGAAATATGCATACCTGATAAGGTGCATGTATTATACATGCAAAACAATTGCATCTTTATTCCATTAATCTCCTTTCCCTCTCTACAACTGTTGCAAAGAAACTTACATACATGAGTGTGACCCCCCCCCTTTTTTTTTGGCCTAGGCAGCATATTTTCAATGCTGGTGATACAATATGCCTTGTTGAAGTGGATGGCAGAGATAAGAGACTTGCACAACTCTTATTGAGCATTTGATGTACTCCTTTTCTATTACTTTCCTATGAACATTGTGCCTTTAACACACAAGAATTTTACATCACTGTACCAATTTTGTCCTGTATGCCACCATTTCTATTACTCAACAGTGTGAGGCACATTTTCTCTGCTTTATTAAATATGAAGATTCATTAAATTTCATTAATCTGCACATTAAAGGTTATGGGTTTTCATCTTAGATAGACCTCACTAAACATATATATGCTCTACTGAATATTTAAAGGAAAAAAAAATTATGTAATTTTTGGTTACAGGGTACTGAAGGATGGACATAATCTCAATGATAGTTTGTTTTGTTTTTGTTTTGTTTGGAGGTTTAACGACCACTGTGAGCAACTCAATGGGCTATAAGCAGTCGCCCGTCCCTAATTTAGGGTCACTGGTTCCAGGGAAGGGAGAGAGCCAGTGCCGTAAGACAAACACAACATCCATGCCTCACCGGGATTCGAACCCAGACCCCTTACGGACGAATGATCAGAGGCCAGCGCCTTAGACCACTGCGCCACCGGGGCGGCAATCTCAATGATAGGAACATACCCTTTAAAAAGAAATGTTTTCTTTCATCACTGTGATGGTAAGTAATGATTTGTTACTAATTTCTTATATTTACGAAGGAAATGGTATTTCAATTTTAATCGTAATGAGTGTGATGATAAATACTGAAAGGGCAATTGTTTATGACAAACATTGGACTTGTGTGGAAATAATGCTAAGGTTGTTTATATATATATATATATATATATATATATATATATATATTTACACAAACTTCAGAGAAAAATAAGAAAAACACATTCACAACACCAAATATTGTTAAAGTAAACAATTCATCTAAATTACTCAAAAAAAAAAAAAAAAAGTACAGAACTGGCTTAGGACAAAATGATTAATGATATATTACAGGACACTATGCAAATTCCTTTAATAATTATTGTTTCAATCATCTTTGTAGAACAATATCTTTTTGTTCTTCTTTCCTCTGTAATGTCATTATGATTTCCTTGTTCCACTAATTTAGTTACATATTTAGCCGCTTCATACAGAATCACGACTTTAGGGGCCTTTGGATTTTCTTTCATACATGGAACTGAAATCCTTAGTTCTTGAAACATATTGCTATGGACACTACACCTTTTCTTTTCCTTGTTGTTACACATACTCTGCTTTCCTACCACATCAGTGTCAATTGAGGACCTTTTCCTTGGTTGTTTACTGTGGAATTTGTACTGTCTGGAGTGTATTGCTGCCATTTCTTGTAAACTTCTGCCTCTCCTTGTGCGGTAAGTAGTCTGTCTGCTCGATCAAACTGATTGAGAATTAGGAAACTCATGCTTGCGGGCAGATTTCCTTTCATGCCTCTTAATATGGTTGGGAAACAAAAGCCTGGTATTCACAACAGGAGTGACCACATCTGCTGTTTTGCTATCTATAAAAATAAAAAAATTAATTGAGTTAAACCCAAAATTTCTAATGGACAAAAAAATAAATAGTGTGGAAGAAATATTCTTCACATAATACATGGAAATACATCTGAATTATTAACACAGTAATCAGACATCTCCGAGTTGCATGTATCTTTCTGTTTCTCATATAACAGTAATCACATCAGAAAATTTGAAAATATTTGGGCAGATTTCCTTTCATGCCTCTTAATTGGGTTTGGAATACAAAAGCCTGGTATTCACAACAGGAGTGACCACATCTGCTGTTTTGCTATCTATAAAAATAAAAAAATAAAAATTAGTTAAACCCAAAATTTCTAATGGACAAAAAATAAATAGTGTGAAAGAAATATTTTTCACATAATACATGGAAACACATCTGAATTATTAACACAGTAATCAAACATCTCTGAGTTGCATGTCTTACTGTTTCTCAACAGTAATCACATCAGAAAATTTGAAAATTACTTTGCACTGGAGCAGGAATAGAAAATTTTAAAATTACATCACCAATCAGAAAAATTGAAAATTACATCACCCTCAAAATTTGAAAATTACATCACCCTCAAAATTTGAAAATTACATCACATTATTTTCATCACATCAGGAAATTTGAAAATTACATCACATTATTTTCACCACATCAGAAAATTTGAAATTACATCACCCATCAGAAAAATTACATCATCCTGAAAATTTGAAAATTACATCACATTATTTTCATCACATCAGAAAATTCGAAAATTACATCGCACTGGTGCAGGAATTGAACCCGCATCTCCCAATTTCCATTTGAGTATGTTAACCATGTCTGATTGCTGTGTTATTAATTCAGATGCATTTCCATGTATTATGTGAAGAATATTTCTTACACACTATTTACCTGAGCAACTGGAGATAACTACAACACAATGAAGTGAAATTTACTTTGACTGAAGATCAGAGACTATTCTGGTTCTTATCACTTAGATACTTGGGACTTCATCATCCTGGATGGTGTAACATGCTGGAACGGAAATCAGGAGACGCAAGTTCAATTCCCACTCCAGGAAGATGTAAATTTTCACATTTTCTGATATGATTACTGTTATGTGAGAAACAGTAAAATACACGCAACTCAGAGATGTCTCATTTCTGTGTTAATAATTTAAACAAAATACAAGTTTTCTTAATCAGCTTAGACTGGGATTAAAGATAGTCTCCCTGGTGTGTGCGACGGTCTGACAGCAAAGGCATTTTTTTTTTAAATGAAGCTACATCACTTATGAAGGGCACTTTTCATTTACATTTGAGATATTTTTATCTGACAGGGTAACTAAGTCCAGTCAATTATTAAGATAATTTATATTGCATACAACAGTTCACAGAACATCTTCTTTAATAATAGTTCAAAATTATCCAATGCAAGAAATTTTTATCATATGTACAAAACAAATCAATGAACCTTTCTTCATTGATTTAAATATTTAATGATTCAAATTATAAATTATAAGACTAAAAGAGAATGTGGAAGTGTCAGTGACTCATAACTCATTAGGAACTCATGGCAGATTGTTTTTGCTGTCAAATTTCTAAAAGGGGGACTTTTGTTAGATGCACAAATATCTACTATGCTATTTCTATGCAGACAGCTGATAAAGTGTGACTTTGTATGTGCATGAACAAGCTGCCACTCATGCTTTGAAATACTCCAGTCATATGTACATCACAGGAAAGGAAATTTTCCTTATTTGGGCATTGTTATTCCATCAGTGGTAAGAATTTTCCTGGTAATGAGTATATGCTGTGTGCTCCTGATATGTGCACTGCTTCAGTACAAGTGTGTTCAGAAAGTAACTAAACACCTATTTCAAAGCAATGTATTACTTTAATATTACAATTCATTCATTTATTAACCATTTTTATGTACAGTAACTAGGTACATACCTACTGGAAAGTAACTAAGCACACTTATTTCAGCAATGTATTAATTTTTAAGATTCATTTGTTTTTGACCATTCTTACTAACATAATTAGACCATTACAAGAGATGTTGAAAGTGAATGTCCCACCATAGATATCAAAACAAGCCTGTGTAAAAACAAATTATAAAACCTTAGATATGCAAAACACTTCTGAAATTAGAAAATCCACACAGGCGGCAGCACGAAACACTTCTCCATCAGCAGAAGCTTAAAAAATGAATCATTGGCCCAACCTTCTTAAATGGTCAAAAAGGAAAAAAAACTTACTTTTGGGATATTCCCAATGCATCAGCAAACTCAACAAAGATAAAAATAAACAATGGGTAGTTTCAGAAAGATGGCACCATGGCCTGTACTGAAATATGATTGATGACATTTTTTGAAAGTTGTTTATGAGATCAGGTAATCTCAAAAACGAAAAACCTGTGACTTAAACCTACTGGAATTTTATCTTTGGAGCAGGGCCGGTGCAAACTTTTGGTATCGGAAATTATGCCCTTTCGAGTTCAAAAGTTCCCCACTAATAGTAATAGTAAGAAATTTTTACTTCTTCATACCTCTGTATCAGGGCTATAGAAGAGAACGGCTGGTCTTTAGCGCTAGCTGCCCTGAAGCCGTAAGTTGGAGGTGATGACGCAGTCATGCTGCAGCAGTATCATGTATAGTGGGTTTTCTGAAGCCACTGCTTGCATGGGGTGTGGAAACTAATTAGTGGAAAATGCAAGAAAAATTACATAAACCTGAAGCCCTGGAGTAAAGGAAATGAGAATAAACTACTCTCTGTCATCATCATAATTTAAAAGAAACAAAATATTCTCTAAACATATTATATATTTCCAACATTACAGTATTGGGCATATCGAACTGAGTCTTAGTGAAAACACAGTTGACACATTTCTTCAATTTTTATTTTTTTAAAGTACTTGTATTTTCATCTTGCTTTTTAATTGCTGAATTTGAGAAATTAGAGATCTTAAGTGGCCCATCATTTTGATCATTCAGCAGAAACTGCGATATCTACTTTTTTCTTTTTCTTTTTTTCCTGCCTTTGGGCTTGGAGATATTCCTCAAGTGTCTTTTTACATTAAATTATCATTACAAATTTGAAAATATTGCAGTTATGGCAGTCTGTCATCTGTACATTGCCACTAATTCCACATTTCGTACTCCAGCGTTCGTTTCACCCTTACTAACCAAATTAATTTTCTTTGGGCTTAATTTACTTAATTGTTCCAAAGCACTTGGAACACATTTCTTCCCCCCCGTGTCTTTGGGTCCTCTGCCTTATTTCTTCAGAATAATTTAAATAAGGTATATTTACGCTGGTTACAGTGTCAGATTAGAGTGCTTTTCACAAAACAATCCAAGTAATCAATTTTTCATATTGTCCTCATAATCGCAACTCTGAAATGTTCGCTATAAATTCTGTTTTACTTAACATTAACAGAGTCCAAGAGCCGCGGATGGCTTAGTGGTTAGCGAGTCAGACTATCAATGCAAGGTCCTCAGGTTCGAACCTGGGCTGATCTTTCAGAGATGGTGTGATTTACTAACAATCGCTGAATATCCACTGTGCATCGGACGAGCACGTTAAGTGACAGCCCCAGGCTGGACCCACTGGTTAAATGGGTATCCTTTCCTATGCCCCGCCTGAAATTCGCTCACCCCTCTGTGTGCAACATCGTACTTGTACGGTGGTGCCATCTACTTTACTCTAATCTCACTACAAACTGTTCTGTCAAAGTCGCTAGACTTGCTCTCATTCCTTCTGTTTCTGTGTCCTGCCCAAAAGGCGATCTCGCTGTAGGTGGCTGGGACCTAAACTCTACTCACTGTGGACGGAAGTCCTACAAGAAAATGACAAATACTGTGGCTAGAGAGGCTTGTTTGAATTAACAGAGTCCAGTCTTCGACACTTGTTTATTCTTTTACCAGTACTGGGTTTTTTTCAGGAAAAAGCATGCAATACAATATTTTGTCCTTTCCGGTACCTGTGTTTATTCTGACACATTGCAACTGCACACTGAAACATTTGTTAAAAAAACAAAGGCACACGGATTTACTCTGCTAAACTATTTATACACAGTTGAGTCACACTATGGTGATCATCTTCTACTTTTGACGTCAACAGCACATAGCCAATGAAAGAAGGCACGTGTCTTGAGCTGGCTCGGAGGGTATATAAGGTGCGCTGTAGGCAATTTGAAAACCTATCCCCCGTTGCTGTCATGGATACGAAGAGTGATTTATCAGATTTGCAAAAAGGGATGATTATCGGCTTTCGAGCCAAGGGTGGCAGTGTTACAGTTTGTAAACTGTTTGTGTGCTGCTGTGGTTAAAGTGCATCATGATTGAAGAAATGGCACCATTGCGAACAAGCGACGTGCAAACTGTGGAGCACCATGTGCTATTGATGCGAGAGGTGAACGTCAGCTGCGAAGGTACATGAGGGCCGATCGACATGCTACAGTGGAGCAACTCACTGGCCAAATGAACCAGAGGCTACCGGAAGTGTGTCTAAAATGACAGTTCAGTGAACACTGCTGGGTATGGGGCTCCAATGCAGACCATCCGTCTGCATCGGACACTGCACCTATGCTAACAAAGGTGCATCAGCAGAAAATTTACATTTGCATGGCAGTATCGGACCTCCGCTGATTAGCAAAGGATTGCCTTCTCCAATGAGTCATGTTTTCTGCTTCATCGAACGGATGGACGTTGGCGTATAAGGCGAGAAACATTGGAGAACAAACACTTCGACCATTGCTGGAAGAACACAAGCTGGTGGGGGCAGCGTTATGGTCTGGGGAATGTTTTTATGGCATTCTCTGGGTCCACTCATACCTGTGGAAGGCACTATGGACCGAATTCATTATGAATCCATCCTTGCAGACCACGTACACCCATACATACTGATTGTCTTCTCCGGGGAGGATGGGATCTTCCATCTTCCAGCACGACAATGCGTCATGTCACACAGCTAGAAATGTCCGAGAGCGGTTGGAAGAGCACGATGAAGACTTCAAAGTCCTTCCCTGGGCCCCTAATTCCCCAGACTTAAACCCGATTGAGCGTCTGTGGGACCACCTCGATCATGTTGCTCGCTCTATGGATCCTCCGCCATGCACCTAGCAGCAGCTGTCAGATGCACTGCAGTCAGCATAGTTCCACATACCTGTAAACATCTTCCAGCACCTTATTGAGTCACTCCCAGCCCATCTAGCTGCTGTCCACACTGCACACGGCAGTTACTCTGGATATTAGCTGGTGGTCACAATAATGTGACTCAGTACATACAGTACTAAATATTCACAGAATTAATTTTTTTTACATGTACACTAATAAATGTATCGCAAATGATAAAATAATCCAGTTTGATGAAATAAAGCGCAAGCTGGAAAACTATTCTGACAATGACAGCCCAGCAGCACTGGAGATGTCGAAACAGCACAGTGACGCCACAACTGACCTCTCAGCCTCTCTCATGAGGATCGTGATGGCATTCGGTTTCACAAAGTGACGGACCAGCCCTTCTCTCTTTTATAGCCCTGCCTCTGTAGAGGAAATTATTATGTTCGTTCAAAATTTGCACTTTCAGTTATTGACATAATTTTATTAAAAATGTGAAAACTACTGCAATGACCAAAAGCCAAAGGTTGCAAATATGGAGTTAAGTGTAAAGGTTATGTGAATGCTGACAACACAGTCCCCTCCACAGAAATGCAGAGTGAAACTCATTTATTCTGAGCTGGTTTGGTTATCAGGTAGTGAATGTAACAAAAGGAAGATGTTTTTGGTATAGGGCTTGGAAAATTTCAATTCACAAGGTTAAATGCTCAGAGTAACTTTTGGCATCAGAGCACATATGACAAATCAGCTCTTCATCCCTTTTGTGCATTTGAAAATAACACAGAGGTTAGACATATCTGCATTTCTTTTTTTCTTCTCTGTTCTCTTCTGGACAATTTCATTAATGCGTACGAGGAGTCCAACGCCTCACAACATAGGTTACCTGTAATGAATACTGTATGCAGCTAACTTAAGTCTTAGAAAAAAGAAATATTGAGTGTAAAACTTACTTTTTGAGTTAAAATTTTCAGTAAATTTATTCACATGCTGTGCATTTCTATTCTTATGCCCTGCAGAGTATATATATGGCATAGGCGCCGACTTCGTGGGTTCGAGACACTTTTGGAACCCCCAATGATTTCGTTGTGGGTTCCTCTAATAGTTTTGCTCGTATTTCATGGGAAAAATACACGTACGCATATGTGCATAAATTTTGTTTTTCGTTATCAATTCATCTAGTTTTTTATTATTCATTCCCCGTTTGATATATATAGAAAGTGTGTATAGAAATTTACCCCTCAGACTGTTTATTGTGCCTCAAAAAAGAATTAATGTTTGTTCGTGCTCATCAAATTTGACACGACAGACAATACCTTAAGTACTGTTGTTTAAGAGCCTTTCAAACTGCCTCTTTTATAAAAGAAAATTCTTCGGTTTGTCTGGGTTCCCACAAAATACAAAACTCTAGCTCTACATTCGGAGACGAGAACCTATTCGAGGTCGTAGTGATAAAGACGGAAATATGTTGTACAGTCAGTTGACCCACCCTATCTTTGGGCAGTCGGAGACCAAGGAGGTTAGAAGAGAGAGAAGATGGCATCAGCAGTCGCTGGTGAAACCAAATCTGAACATCTGGTTTCTTGCGTTCTCTGGATGGGAAGGGTTTAGTGACGTGACGTCACTTCCTGAAGACCTGTGCTGGAGCACAGGTTGATAGTGGCCGTCTCTTACTCTCTGCAGTAGTCCCTGAAGGTCAGCAAGGCCGTGATTGGTTAATACGCAATATGCACTTCCGGTCGACAAAGCATAATTTTGTTTAATTTTTTTAGAAAATACTAAACAGTATTTCTGTAACTTTTTGCAAGTTTTTAGTTATGTGCATGTATATTTCAATCTCATTTTTTTCTGACTGTACGTGCTGCACAAGTGCCTCTAAAACCTCTTCAAAGTCAATAATTTCCCCATAGAAAAGTACAGAAGCAGCCCAAGTTGGGCATACACAGCTGATATGAAGTAGAGCCCACGGAAACTCAGGGCGTGCTGCTCATGCCATGTCCTTTTCCTTCAAACCTCCTATTTAACTCAGAAATCATTTGAAGAAAAAAATTGTAGACATTTTTAAAAATTGAAAGAAAAAAAAAAAACCTTAAAATAAATTTTACATGTTTTTGTTACTTTTATAAGACACTTAAGTTGGAAATTCACACAGTATCTGTGTAATGTATATATTAATGTCCCACCTACAGAAAAAAGAAAAAAAAAAAGATAAATGAAATAAATAATTATCTAAAGAAAAAGAAATTCTGTAATTAACTATAAATTGCTTCATTTTAGCATTCCAGGCTTCTTATTGTGCCAGATAATCTGACTGAATGAAATTTAAATCAGACTTAAATACTTTGAAAAATGCATGGGTAATTCGATTAAAAATTTACAGAACCCCCAATAATTTTTCAAGTCGGAGCCTATGGTATATGATATGACTATTCTGGAAGAATTTCCACAGAATATTTTTCTTAGCATTTGGAAAAAAAAAAAAAAAAAATTCAAAGATTTAACCTTGTAATTTCCGCATTAAGGCCTGCAATGAAGTTAAACACTTGATGTTTTAAAACAGGTTTGAAAATTGATGTTTATTGCACTGTAAACTGAAAAAAACCAACTAATTTTTCATGGAAAGGAGGGGGAGACTACGGGGATTGTATCACGTGTGATAAATCAGGAACGAGATGCTGTAATTGTAATACTTAAGAATTAATTCAAAAATTACTGGTTTAATTAATCGACTTTCAAGTTATGCAATACTATAATATATCATAACTTATTTTTCATTGAACAATTTGAAAGAATTTCTGGAGCCATTGAGACACATGAAACATCTTACAGTCTGAACAGGATACTGTATTTAACTCATTGCACTTTGAATTTCGACATTTCCTTCTATGGGCGCTGTCACCAGTCATCTCAGACATGTGTCTTACATGCTTATTTCGTGCTCAATCATGTGGCATAAATGTAGGAATAATCCTACGTTTAGGAAGTGGTTTGATATCATCTGAGGAACACCTTACAGTCTGAACACAGTCATCTCAGGCATGTGTCTTACATGCTTATTTGGTGCTCAATCATGTGGCATAGATGTAGGAATAATTCTACATTTAGTAAGTGGTTTGTTACCATTTGCGGATTCGTCAGAAGAAAAAAATATTATAAGGGGAATTCCAAGTATGTAATGATGTTAGCATCATTACTTGAAATTTTCTCTTAAATTATATTTATTAAATATTACATAGATTGTAGAATTTTTTTTTGTAAATACAAGTGTAAACACCCGCTAAAAATAACTCAATTTTTTTTTTTTTTTTTGAGAGGATTGGAAACCATTGTATCACCAGTGATACAAAAATGTTTAAGAAGTTACTACTAATATGTTGATGAAATTAAACTTATTTACTTTAAATAACTAACTTATACTTACCAAAATGAAATGTATATACTTAAATAGATAACTTTTATCTTTTTATAGTAGTTATAAAACACTTACCAGGATCCTGTGAAGACATATTTTTCTTACAAGACGCAGCTGCAAGTCATGAAAATTGACTCGTGCTGCCATTTATTGACGATAAGAGAAAATTTAGCAAAGTATTTTACATAGTTTCACATGTGTTACAACCAGTTCTAGAAGATTTTCTGCCATTCGGCATTTTTTAAAAATTGTGAAACCACTGTATCACATATGATACATGAGAACCCAGGAAGATATGCAGAACCAAAATGTTTGGAATACATAAATAACAAATTATTACAATCCTGCAAATGCACTTAATGAAATACACATTACAAACAACTATAGAAGTAGTAAATAAGGAGAACACAATAACAAATTACACACACTTAAACAATGTGATCTGCACATTGGTTGCAGCACATAGGAAAGCTTACAAATAAGTACAACTGTGATGCAGCAGGCTCTGGTTTTCCGCATTTCTCCAGGCACACCCAATATTTTCAGTTCGTTAATCTTTCAGGATGAATGAAGCCCTTATGGAAAATACCAGGTGATATCTTTTAAATGTTTGTTGAATTTCGGGAAACATATCTATTTATATTAGTAGTTATTTACATTTTGTTGTTTACACAGTTGAGCATCTGCAGAAAAACAAACAAACAAAATCTTTCTCCTGCTCATAGCAACCTCTCTCTCCCTGTGTGTCATCTTCCCTCTCCTCGCAAGCCCCTCTACCTTCGGGGTTGATTTCTTTGACAGCTCGAAATGAATGTCATTTCGGTTCTGCCTCCAAGCATGTGGAAACCCCCCTAACAGAACTTCAATTGTATTCACCAGCTACTCTCTTTTGTATTTAACAGCTACTCTCTTAAACAGTTCAAGCAATCATGGTGTCTTTAGGAAAAGTCACTCACAAAATGGCAGGCAGAGTTTCTTAAGAATCAATTGTCCATTCTTATACAATATAACTTACATTGCAGTTAATAGAACATATACACATACACAAAAAAAAAAAAATTCCTTATTCATTAACATTACTGCAAGGCAAATTTGAATAATATGACAATTGAAATACATAAATCATATTTAAATATTAATAGACATGTCTCATCTCTCTATGCGGAGATCCTCACAACAACTTTACAGATGTATTACAAAAACACTTACTCAGATACAAAAATTCTTTCAGTTGAATGTTCCTTTTATTCTGCATTTTTGTTTTTGGCACAAAATGCTGGTATTTTGGCAGCTGTACAGGCACATTCTCAATGCTTTGAATCCAGTTCTTCAAATTTGAAATATGCCAGATTTTGTGTACAGCTTTAACGATCACCATGGGCAACTCTAAGGGCTATAGGCAGTTGCCCATCCCTAATTTAGGGCAACTGGTTCCAAGGAAAGGAGAAAGCCTGTGCCATAAGAGATAAGCACTTTTTTTTTTTTATGTTTGTGTATTCGAAAAGCTCAAGACAGATATAAACCCTTGCTAAATTTGCTTTGGGGTGAAAATTCCCACCATGTAGAAATATGCATACATGATAAGGTGCATATACATTTATATTATACATGCATAACAATTGGATCTTCATTCCATTACTCTCCTATCCCTCTCCGCAACTGTTGCTAAGAAACCTACATACATGTGTGCGACCCCCTCCCTCTTTTTGTCTAGGCAGCATGCTTTCAATGCTGGTGACAGAATATGCTTTCTTGAAGTGGATAGCAGAGATAAGAGACTTGCACAACTCTTGTTGAGCATTTGACACACTCTTTCCCAATTGATTTTCTACCAACATTGTTCCATAAGTACACAAAGATCTTCCTTCACTGTAGCAATTTTGTCCTATATGCCACCGTTTCTACCCCTTAACAGTATAAGTCAGATTTTCTCTACCTCATTAAATATAGAGATTCATTAAAATTTGTTACTTTGCTTGCTAAAAGTTATCATGGGTTTCCATCTTATGTAGACCTCACTAAATATGGGCAGGCCCACCCATAGATTTCATGGGCCCCCAGACAAATTATCTGTGAGTGCCCCCTCCAACAACTTTGTTATGCCACAGAGCTTTTTCATTTGCCAATACACAGGGTTACAAGGAAAGTCCTTGATCAGACCAATATCTCATGAACTATGGCAGTTAGCGATTTAATTCCTGTGCAGTTGTATTGGAAACCCCCTATGGCGCACACAGTAACACCACGAAGGATCCCCTCGCCCCCTCCCCCAGATAGGGCAAAAAAGTAAATTACAAACTTGTTCAGCAAGGCTAAAATAGTACATAAATGTTTTTGTCCCATAACAAAAGATGGAAGGGGGACCGGGACTGTGACCCCAAGAAAATCATGACATCCGGAAGCAACGACTCAGTATTTAGACAAGAACTTATTACTTATCTAAACTGGTAAGTTCTAAATAAAGGAAAGCACAAAGGAAGACCTTATCAACAGTTCTTGTTCTGAAAAAAAAATGCAGTTCCTTGACATATTCAATATCAGCCTTGATATTGAATATGTCAAGGAACTGGATTTTATTTCAGAACAAGAAAATGATGTCCAATACAGTAAAAAATACAGTGCGAGAAGGAGAAATAGCATAAAGTGGTGAAACACTCATCCAATAGGAAAACTGTATGCACATCTAATTGACTTGCATATGTGGCAAAGCTTTCGACTTCCTGTCACTGGTTCACGAAGTGTTGGCATACTGACCAGTGACCACGCATATCATTTTTGTATTCTGACGACGAAGCACATTTGAAATCCATGCGAATATACTTCGGACACAGCAATTCAGGTAGCTTTCCGTTTTATTCACATTTGGAGAGTCCCCTTCAGTCTTTTATTATGAGACAAAAACATTTATGTACTATTTTTGCCTCGCTGAACAAGTTTGTAATTGACTTTTTTGTCCTACCTGCAAAGGGGGCGAGATACCCCCCCCAAGGGGCTGAAGGGATCCTTTGTGGTGTTATTGTGAGTGCCACAGGGGGTTTCCTATACAACTGCACCAGAAGTAAATCGCTAACTGCCATAGTTCGCGAGATATTGGCCTGATCACGGATTTTCTTTGTAACCCTGTATATTGATTCTGCAGGCAAGCGGTGAATCAATATACAGGGTTACAAAGAAGGCAAGCGGTAAATAAACACTGATAATTATTACTTAAAATATATATTACACACAAACATATGAGTATATTATACATACAGAAAAAAACAATATAACATTAAATGAAAAAACTTTGCGACACACCCAGCCATCTTGATTTACATAAACTGGTCCAAATCATCAGCTGATCATTTCTGAACCATAGTTGGAACACTGAATGTTCTACTTTTGCAGCTGATGAAGTTATCAATCACCTCAAGAAAACACATTTTAGATGCAAGTTGATGCTCTATCGATAACATTGCTAAATGATTAAGTTTCTCTTGGCCCAAAGTTGATCTCAGATGATTCTTGATCAATGATAATTTATTAAAGCCTCTCTCACCTGAAGCAACAGTCACTGGTAGGGTGATGAAAATTCTGAGTGCAATGCAAAGTTCAGGAAACACCGTTTGTAACTTAAGTTCGTAGGATTTAATTGAGAAGACGTAATGGAAGCCTTTTATTTTCAGGTGTATTGGTGGTCACATGTGGGAAATTAGCTGCACACACTGATTTGAACATGTGTATCTCTTTCACAAGATCATCAGGATAATTTATAATTAATCTCTTTATTGCATCAGTGTCATCGAAAGTTGTGTTTAATTTTAGAATGGCTTTAAACGTTGTACAAATATTTCTGATTTCTTCATATTGAAAATCCAGCCGAAATAAAATGTATCATAAATATACATAATATCTAAAGGCATTGTTTACCTGATATTGTCAAAGTATTTCACACGTTGTTTCTCTGTGAGGCACGTGCTCCCGGCCTGAGAGGTCTTTTATGTTACGGGTTTTTGGTTAGTTATAAAAAAAAAAAAAAAATTTAGAAATAAAATAATTAGGTTATAAATTTTCAGTTCTGTATTCCTTTTCGTTTTCTTTTTTTTTTTTTTGATTGGAGGTTTAACGACCACCGTGAGCAACTCAATGGGCTATAAGCAGTCGCCCGTCCCTAATTTAGGGTCACTGGTTCCAGAGAAGGGAGAGAGCCAGTGCCGTAAGACAAACACAACATCCATGCCTCACCGGGATTTGAACCCGGACCCCGTTCGGACGAATGATCAGAGGCCATCGCTTAGACCACTGCGCCACCAGGGCGGCTCAGTTCTGCATTCATTCATTCATTCGCACAATTTTTTTTAATCGTTTGATTGTGCGAATGAATGAATGCAGAACTGCAAAATATATAACCTATTTGTTTTATTTCTAAAAATTTTTTTTTTAACTAACCAAAAACCCATACCATAGAATACCTCTCGGGCCGGGAGCACATGCCTCACAGAGCAACAACGTGTGAAATACTTTGACAATATCAGGTAAACAATACCTTCGATATAATGTATATTTAATCAAAAGCACGTTTATAACATAAGACAAAAGCACGTTTATAACATATGACAACCCTTCAGGTTGCCTCATGAATTGAATATTTAGTAACAATCTATCATCATATCAAAAACTCATTTTTAAAATCTTTCTTCTTTTTAGAGTTTCTTCTGAACCTGTTTCCATTCCAGATGTTCCACAGTCATTGTCAGATTCATCAAATAAAACCTTCCCTTTTCTTCCCCTCAATTCCAATATCGGAAGTTGCTTTTTTAGCTTTTCTTAAGTAGTCATTCCACAGATCCCTTACATCCTTGTCTATGGTAACCTTCAACGCTTTAATATTTTTTATTTCAATGTTGAGCATATATCTTTTGACTGCAGAATCAAACTTCTTTCATTAATATAATCTAATATATCCCTCCGAACATTCAAAAGAATTAATGTTTTATACTTGGAGAAATAATATATCCGCTCATCTACTTCTGCCCTTCCATCATTGGATAAATTACATTCTTTTTGTGTATCTTGTAACACTTTTATTACATGGTTCATACGCTTTTTTAATCACAAAATTCCAGGACTTTTCCAGGATATACGATCCAAATGCTCTTACTTAAAATATAGTAAAACCATAGGTCTGTTTAACCTGTAACCTACAACAAACAACTTCTGACATGCTCGGGCAAACTTAATGCAGAATGTTAAAAATGATGTCTGCTGCAGCTAATTAGAAACTTAGAATCGCAGATAAATACTGAACTACCAAAACTGTCACTGAAAATGTGACCAGGTTTAATATCTACTAAATTTTTATAAACAGTATTAATACTACACTAATTTTGAGAAAAATTTATTTTTCTACTTTGGCTTCAGTTCAATTATTGAAGCAAATTATAGAATAAATTAACCCCATAAAACTCAAAAATACATTGGTGTGTGGCATTACTTTTGAAAAGCTTTCATATACCACACAATCAATACATAAAATACTATTTATATTTAATTATTTTGAAATAATGCTTACATTGGAAATTTAAGGGTAAGGAAAGGTGAAATATTTGGAACTTTTTCAAAGGGCCAAAGGGATTGTTATTTCCTAAACACATAATCATGGGAGCAAGTTTTTGTGCTACATTTTATTTAGGGAAGGAATTTTCAACATAATATTGATGCTGTAGCTACGTTTTAAATTTGTACTCGCCAGAAAACAAATTATGCAAAAAAATTTCCAACGTGAAATGAAAGAGAATAACGGAAAAATCTTAAGTCCGAAGGCTGTGTACAACTGCATTCATTAGTGATCAAGGCAATTTAACTGGGCATGATTAGAAAACTAATTATAGAAGATGCAAAGTGATTACAGAAAATACTAAGAAATAACTAGATTTAGGAGTCTGATATTAGAAAGAAATCTGATTTTATGACAAATTTTTATATAAAGTATTCATTAGAAAATTTCAGTAAAGGTCAAAATAACCCACAAAAAAAAAATCAAAAAAAAAAATCAGCTACTTACTTTTACCAGTGGCTAAAAAGTATGTTACAAAAATCAACAAATGGTGCAAAAAACTTTTCCCTATAGCAAAAAGAAGGTATTAGAGACAAAAAGATTTTCAAATTAAACAGTTAAAAGAGATATACATTGAAGAGCAATTGAATTAGAGATACCTGTCTAGTAACGTGTAGCACCACCTTTCACCCTGATGACAGCGGCGATTCATCTCGGCATGGACTCGACAAGACACCGGAAGTGTTGGGAAGCCATACGGATCCACGACCCCTGAACAAGCTCCCACAGTTCACGAAGATTTGATGGAGGGGGTCAGAGCCTCGAACTTCTCTCTCGATGGGATCGAGGTCAGGTGACCTAGCTGGCCAAGGAAGCTAGGTCACGTCGGTGGAGTGTTCATCCAATCATTCGGATACAATTCGGGAGTGATGGCACGGTGCATTGTCTTGTCGCAGGATGAGGTGGCGAAGTTCCCGCGCCCTTGCTAATCTTTGCACCCAGTGATGTGCGGTCAGCAGCGGTACCCTCGTGGGACAATGGCTTCTGTACCCCATAGCGAGGAGATGGCTCAGGATAGTGTGGCTGGTTACACATTTTTGTGCACCGGCGTTAAATTGCTGAGTGATTTTTTGCACTGTGGCCCGTCTATCCGCTATTACAATGCGAGCTAGCCAACGATGACCCTTGTTGTCCACGGCAGTTGGCTCTTGCAGGGATGGTTTTACCAGATTCGATGTACTCATGGTGCACCCGTGACACAGTGGCTTATGAAAATCCCAGTGCCTGCATGACTTCCGAGATGGAGTGACCCATTCGTCCGGCCCCGACAATTTGCCCACGTTCAAATGTGCTTAGATCCTTCGTCTTACCCATACTACATCCGACTCTTACCAATTCCCATCGCATCACTCCTTATATTGTCGGATCACTGCATACGTCATGTCGTTTCCGCTTACAGGGCTGCCCACAGCACCACATTTGCATAATGCCAGCTTTCTCTAATTCAATTGCTCTTCAGTGTAGAAGGAAACATGATATCTCTATGCCTTTTAGCGGAAGAATTTTGCATAATGGAAAAGTTGAAAACAGGCGAAAAGCATTGTTCATAGCAAAAGCTATTCTAAGGAAACATAACTTTTCACACACACCCAGAAGCAGAGATAGCAAGAAAAACATTTTGACCTTTACAATCCCTAGGAGGAAAGTTGTGCATTATTTGAAGAGGATCTTCTTATTGTAGCAAAAATCTTATTCACTCTCCATCTTTATTATAGAAAATGGAACACAGTAAAAAAAAAAAAAAAAAATTCTCAATGGAGTTTTTAGACGCATAGGATAGGCTACAAACAGAAGCACACAGACACCCACTAGTGGCAAAATTGTGAGGAATTTTTTTAAATCGGACATTTAGAAGTACAGATATTGAGGAAAACAAATTAAATATTTGCACTCCCTAAGAGGCGAAATTTTGCATTATTTTGGGAAGAAAATACATGCAAGGAGTTCTTGTAGTTAGTAATATCTGATCGAAAAAGGATTTTTTTCAATCCAGTTTTTAGTCCTGCAGATATCGCTGTAAATGGAAGAGTTAACTTATGCCCTCTGGTGGTACACTTGTGCGTTAAGAAAAATTTGAAATTGTATGAGAAACATTTTGCACCGGAAATGCTCTCCAACAAAGAAAATTTTTTTCAAATTAGATTCCTAGCACCAGAGATATGGACAAAAATAAGATTTATGTTTATGCCCCTGGTGGGAAAATTATGCACTATTTTAAGCAGGAGGTATTCTCAAAAGTTTCCTGGGGTGAACGGCATTGGTTCACGGAAGAATCTTTTCAATCGAGTTCCCAGCTCCGATTTTGTTGCAAACACATCAGAAGCAAACACTTACGCCCTCCGGTGGCCAAACCATTCTTTACCAAAAATGAGAATTTATATGCAAAACATTTCCTCTCAAGAGCTAATCTAAGGACATGTAACGGAATTTTAGAAGCAGAGATATTACAAAAATCATGATTTACCTTGAGTGAACACGATTACCTTTACGCCCCCTATCGGAAAATTTATGCATTATTTGAAAACGGGACTATAGCAAAAATAGCTTTCGATATAAAAGCCATTGAACAGAAAAAGAATTTTTTTCAATCGGATATTTAAAAACAAGTATATGACATAAAATGCCTTTTAAATTCCGTATGATCTCTATTTGTGCCCTCTAGCGCCAAAGTTGTGCTCAGAATAAACCGGAACGAACGGTCATCATTCTCACATTTTAAGCTTCCCATTACAAAAAGAATTTTACAAATCGAACTAATAATTGCACAGATATGATCTCCCCGGCCAGACAGACAAAGTGATAACCTAAGCACGACGCAAAAGATGCCAATATCGCAGCTTCAATCCTCCTAATAGAGAAGAAAACCTTACAGCCCCCCCCCCCTCATTATGCAGGGGGTGGGGAAGGAAATTTGTCAGACATAAGTTATGTCAGTAGAAAAATTCTAAACTACAAAACATCGCACAGGGGCAAAAAGGCAGGAATGGATAAAATTCCAGGACATGTAACAGAATTTTAGGACATTTCCAGGACAAAATGGAATTCCAGGACTTTTCTAGGATGTGTATGAACCATGTTATTACTTGTGATGTTTTCTGTTATGGGCTTCACTGCTTCAATTCTTGCACACCATCTCATTTGCGCCCTCTAGCGGCAAAGTTGTGCATTGGAAGAAACTGGAACAAATGGATCATCATTCTCACATTTTAAGCTTCCCAATACAAAAAGGATTTTTCAAATCGAACTAATAATTGCAGAGATATGGTCTCTCCGGCCAGACAAAGTGATAACCGAAGCACGGCGCAAAAGATGCCAATAACGCAGCTTCAGTCCTCCTAACAGACAAGAAAACCAACAGCCCCCCTCCCCCATTTTGCAGGGGTGGGGAAGAAAATTTGTCAGACATAAGTTACGTAAGTAGAAAAATCCTCAACTACCAAACATCGCACAGGGGCAAAAAGGCAGGAATGGATAAAATCTAAGGACATGTAACAGAATTTTAGGGCATTTCCAGGACAAAATGGAATTCCAGGACTTTTCCAGGATGCATACGAACCATGTTATTATTTGTGGTAGGTTTTCTGTTATGTGCTTCACTACTTCAATTCTTGCACACCGTCTCGTTTCAGAAAGACCATGAAGAGACCTCCCATCAGTTTGTTTTAATAACACTTGCTATCTCTGTGGGTTTGCAGTGAAGAAGTTGTACAGTAGTTTCACACAGTTGAAGAATGTGTGTATTACTACTGCATTAATTTTTGTAGCATATAATATATATATATATATATTTGAGCTGCACAAGGTAAAAATGTTGCCACTGGATTCTTCTAATTTTTGTTTAGATACCTTTGATTTGACCAGCCATATTTGATCCATTATCAAAGCACTGACCACGACAGTGCTGTAAGTCAATTCCATGCTTTTTAAATACATCTATAATAGCATCAGCAATTGCATCACCTGTCTCCTTCTGGAAATCAAAATACTACAGAAACCTCTCATGAATTTGCCATTTATTCTCTTCTTCCCTAAACAAAACATATCTCAAAATCAGAATATTTTGTTCCGTCTTTGATACATCTGGAGCAGCATCACAAATGAATGAGAAGTACAGAGCTTCCAGCCTTTCTTCTAGGATTTTCTTTAATATCTTTTCACCACACAAAGAAAGGAACTCATTCTGCACTCTCCAAGATAAATAATGGACTACTTTTTCATGTTTGACTTTATACCTTTTTACGTAAACTGAGTATTTCCTTAAAAACAAGTCATACTTAGCTAATAATTCAAATAGACCCAAGAAGTTCCCATTATCTGGCTCTCCTAGCATGGAGCTGCTTCTCCTAAAAGGTAAATTTCTTGAGGCTAGAAAGATAGCAATATCTAAGTCTTTTCAAGAGCTCATGTAAGAAATACCTTTCTTTCAAAAACAGCTTGTGGAACGTGACATGCCACTACCTGCTAAGCTTTGTTCATAACATCTCCATGATAAATAATTATTCTTATGCAACAAACTGTTTTCATGATCAGGCAGGATTAGAGCTCTTTTTACGTTGTTTTTGTGTGGTCAAAATCTTCATATATTTTAGCTAACCTGGAAATAACAGGGTTTTATTATTCATTATGAAATAGTAGACATGGCAAACAGAACAGTTTTTTTCTTGCTGTCTTTCTACAGTAACCAGTCTCTCTTCACTTCAAATTTGCTGTTTGAGCATTTGGCATACAAGTGATGCTTAGTAAATTTTCTGTTTTGCTTGTCTACAAACTGTTCGAAGGTCAAATTTTGGAGCGCCTTTCCGAACAATTCTTTTACTATAACTGTTATTTAATGGATATGGCCACTGCCAAGGATCGCTTGGATTCCAGTCCTTACACTTATCAAAAGTTTTGATTGCTTACATCTTCTGCCTCAGGTAGAAAACAAGCTACATCAGCCGCTTTGGGTTGCTTTTCAGTAGAAGTTTCTACTTCTTTAAAAGACGTGGATGTTGATGGCTCACTTTAACAAGATGCTGAACTATCTTTAGAGAAAATGTAGCTACCTATTGTGTTTTTCTCAAGTTCCTTCTTGAATTTTTCATCACCTTTCCTTTTTTCTGACCGTTTTTGTGCACCCGACTTATGTGCCTAACCGGATATTGCCTCTAACCTCAAATAGTTTGAACACTGATAGTCTCTGAACAAAATAAACAACACTGCTGGTTAATTTACGCATGAAGAATACTTTGAAATAACAGATCAAAATATTGATGCAAATCTCACATATTCACCAATTACTTCGATAGCGCGGAAGCGATCTCGGAAGCGGGATATGATTCGCTCACCTGACAGCCGCTGCTCCGCGACCACGAAGCGGAAGTGATGTCACGCTCCCGAGATCGCTCCGCGGCAATGAACACACCTCACGCTTCCGTGCTACCGAAGTAAACACACTTTTGAAAAATTAATAAAAATTTGGGAAATCACCCGATTTTATTCACACTGCGTCACATCACAGCTACAGGTCCTAGGATGTCTCCGCACAAGCAACGAAAGCATAATACCGATCTGATGAAGAAATAAAAGCCATACATTTTTTCAAAATCGGACTATTTACCTCTTTTCGTGTGCTGCCATCGGCACACGAAAAGAGGTAAATAGTCCAATTTTGAAAAATTCATAGAAAAAAAAAAAAAACATTTAAAAACAGCTCATGATGATTATTGTCGCTGGCCGAGTCGGCAGTACGTATGACCGCAGGTAGTGAGCCGGGCCGCGGGAGTTTCAAACTTAGAAAACCCATAACACGATTGAAGTTATGGGCTCCTTGTCGGGGTTGTCCAGCCTGGGCCTGAATATTGGCTCTACTAAATATATAAAGGAAGAATTTTTTTTTAATGTAATTTTTGTGTACAGGGGACTAAAGAATGGACATAAACTCCAGGATAGGAACACACCTGTTAAAAAGAAATGTTTTATTTCATGACTGAGACAGTATGAAATGATTTGTTACTAATTTCTCATATTTAAAAATGAAATGGTATTTTAATTAATTATGCGCGTGATGAATACTAAAAGAGCAATTGTTATGACAATAATTGGACTTGTCTTTTTCAGCTAGATAAGTTGTGTGGAAGTAATGATAAGGTTGTTTATTTATATCTTTACACAAACCTCAGCGATAAATAACAAAAACACATTAACAAAACCAAATTTAGTTAAAGTGAACAACACAAAAAAACAACAACAAAAAACAAGAATGCTTTATGACAAAATGATTATTTAATGATATATTTCCGGGCACTATGCAAATTCTTTTAATAACTTTTTCAATCGTCTTTGTAAAGCAACATTTTTTCGTTCTTCATTCCTCTTTGCAATGTCAGTATGACTTACTTGTTCCACTAATTTGGTTACATATTCAGCAGCTTCATTCAGAATCACGACTTTAGGAGCCTTTGGATTGTTTTTTACAGATGGAACCAAAATCCTTAGTTCTTGAAACATATTGCTATGAACAGTACGCCTTTTCTTTTCCTTGTTATTACGCCTACTCCGCTTGCCTACCACATCAGTGTGAATTGAAGACCTTTTACTTGGTTGTTTGCTGCATAATTTGTACTGTTTGGAGTGCTTTGCTGGCACTTTTTGCAAACTTCTGCCTCTTCTTGTGCGGGAAGTAGTCTGTCTACTCAATGAAACCGAATGAGAATTAGGAAACTCGTGCTTGCTGGCAGATTTCCTTTCATGCCTCTTAATTGGGTTTGGAAACGAAAGCCTGGTATTCACAACAGGAGTGACCACATCTGCTGTTTTGCCATCTATAAAAATAAAAAAATTAAATGAGTTAATACCCAAATTTCTAATGAACTAAACATAAATAGCGTGGAGGAAATATTCTTCACCTAATACGTGAAAACACATCTGAACAGTAATCAGACATCTCTGAGTTGCGTGTATTTCACTGTTTCTCATGTAACAGTAACCACATCAGGAAATTCGAGCCAACCCGGTAGTGCAGCGGCCTAAGCGCTGGTGATCTCATCATTCGCCTGAGATGAGTGCGAGTTCGAATACCGGCAAGGCATGGATGTTGTGTTTCTTATGGCACTGGCTCTCTCCCTTTCCCTGGAGTCAGTGGCCCTAAATTAGGGATGGGCGACTGCTTATAGCCCATTGAGTTGCTCACAGTGGTCGTTAAACCTTCAATAAAAAAAAAAAAAGAAAATTCGAAAATTACTTCGTACTGGAGTGGGAATCGAATCTGCATCTCCCAATTTTTGTTTGCGTATGTTAACCATGTCTAATTGCTGTGTTAATATTATAATTCAGATTCATTTCCACATATTATGTGAAGAATATTTCTTACACACTATTTACCTGAGCAACTGGAGATTTACTTAACTACACCATGATGGAGCAGAAATTGCTTTGACTAGTGAAGATCAGAGACTATTCATTTCTGGTTCTTATCACACAGATACTTGGGACTGTTCATTTCTGGTTGTTATCACTCAGATACTTGGGACTTCATCCTCCTGGGCGGTGTAACAGTTAGCATGCACAAACGGAAATCGGGAGACGCAAGTTCGATTCCCGCTCCAGGGAGATGTAAATTTTCAAGTTTTCTGAAGTGATTGATGTTATGTGAGAAACAGTAAAATACACACAATTCAGAGATACCTCATTTCTGTGTTAATAAATCAAACAAAATGCAAGTTTTCTTAATCAGCTTAGACTGGGATTAAAGACAGTCTCCCTGGTGTGTGTGTGTGTGTGTCTAACAGAAAAGGCAATTTTTTTCTTTTTGAAATGAAGCTACATCATTTATGAAAGAAAGGTGGAAGACACTTTTCATTTATGTTTGAGATATTTTTATCTGACAGGACGACTAGGTCCTTCAGTCAATGATTAAGATAATTTATATTGCATAACGAAAGCTGACAGAGCATCTCTTTTAATCATAGTTCAAAATTATCCAATGCAAGAAATTTTTATTATACATACAAAACAAAAATATTTCTTCCTTCATTCATTTAAATATTTAACCATTCAAATTATAAATTATAAGACTAAAAGAGAATGTGAAAGCATCAGTCATAACTCATCAGAAACTCATAGTGCACACTTCCAAGATTTGGCGGGTTGCAGGGGCAGATCCAGGATTTTCGTGAGGGGGGAGGGGGCGCAAGTGGTGGAAAAGACCGGGGCTTTTCTGATATTTTCCCTCAAAATGAAAATCTGTTCTTAGAATATACATTAATTCTTCCAATTAATTAACGAAAGTAATGTACTTTTAAGTAATACTATCTCTCATGAAAAAAACATTCAATCTGTTATTAAATCTAACAAATCAAAGCTTTTCCATGGTTCCTGAGGAGACGGCACGCGCCTACCGTGCCCGCTCTTTGGATACGCCCCTGGCGGATTGTTTTTTGTTGCTGTCTATGTTTGCAGTGGAAAGTTTCATCCAAATTTCTGAATGGGGGTGGGGGCTTTTGTTTGATGCACAAATATCTGCTATGCTATTTCTATTTAGACAGCTGATAACATGCGACTTTGAATGTGCATGAGCAAGCAGCCATTCACACTTTGAAATGCTCCTGTCATATGTACATCACAGGAAAAAAACTTTTCTTATTTGGGTATTGTTGTTCCATCAGTGGTCAGAATTTTCCAGGTGATGAATGAATGTATGCTGTGCTCCTTGATGCATGCAATGTTTCAGTAAAAGTGTATTCAGAAAGTAACTAAACACCTATTTCAAAGCAAAGCAATGTATTATCTTAATATTACAATTCATTTATTGATCATTTTTAAGTACAGTAAGTAGGTACATACCCATTGGAAAGTAAAGCAATGTATTGACTTTTTATGATTCACTTGTTCTTAACCATTTTTACTGACATAATTAGTCCATTACAAGAGATGTTGAAAGTGAATGTCCCACCATCAAAACAAGCCTGTATGAAAATAAATTGTAAAAACTTAAATGTGCAAAACACTAATGACATCAGAAAATCCACACAGGCTGCATGAAACACTTCTCCATCAGCAGAAGCTTAAAAAATGAATCGTTGGCCCAACCTTCTTAAATGGCCAAAAAAGAGAAGAAAAAATTATGTTTGGAATATTCCCAATTGATCAGCAAACTCAACAAGGTTAAAATAAACAATGGGTAGTTTCAGGAAGATGGCACCATGACCTGTATTGAAATAAGATTGATGACATTCCTTGAAAGTTGTTTTGGAGATCAGATAATCTCAAAAACAAAAAAACCTAAGATGCTATCACATATCAGGTTTAAACCTACTGGAATTTTATCTTTGGAGCAGGGCCAGTGCAAACTTTTGTTATCTGGAGATGCTGGGTGGAAGCAGCACTTGAATTAAGCCCTTTTGAGTTCAAAAGTTCCCCACTTCCACTCAAATAGTAAATAGTAATAGCAGTTTTCACTTCCTCATACCTCTACATAGGAAAATATGTGTTTGAAATTTTCCCTTCCAGTTATTGACATAATTTTATTAAAAATGTGAAAACTATTTAAATGACCAAAAGCCAAAGGTTGCAAATATGGAGTTAAATGTAAAGGTTATGTGAATGCTGACAGCATAGCCCTCCACAGAAAAGCAGAATGAAAATCAAACCAGCACAGAATGAATGAGTATCATTTAGTGAACATAACAAAAGGAAGATGGTTTTGGGATAGGGCTTGGAAAATTTCCATTCACAAAGTTAAATGCTCAGAAAAACTTTTAGCAACACAGCAAATATGACAAATCACTTCTTCATCCCTTCTGTGTATTTGAAAAGGACACAGAGGTTAGGCATATCCACATATTGTTTTATATGCCTCTCTCTGCTGTTCCAGACAATTCCATTCATGCATACAAGGGGTCCAACACCTCACAACACAGGTTAAGCTCTACCCTGGTTAGCTGTAATGAATATTGTATGAAGCTAACTTAAGTCTTAGAAAAAGAAAATATTGAGTGTATAACTTCCTTTTTGAGTTAAAATTTTCAGTAAATTTATTCACATGCTGTGCATTTCTATTCTTATGCCCTATAGAGTATGTACATGGTATGACTATTCTGCAAGAATTTCCACAGAATACTTTCCTTAACATTGGGGGGGGGGAGCAACAACAAAAATTTAACCTTGTAATTTGTGCATTATATATGCAGAACCAAAAGGTTTAGTCGCCGCCCCGGTGGCGCAGTGGTCTAAGGCGTTGGCCTCTGATCATTTGTCCGTAAGGGGTCCGGGTTCGAATCCCGGTGAGGCATGGATGTTGTGTTTGTCTTACGGCACTGGCTCTCTCCCTTCCCTGGAACCAGTGACCCTAAATTAGGGACGGGCGACTGCTTATAGCCCATTGAGTTGCTCACGGTGGCCGTAAAACCTCCAATCAAAAAAAAAAAAAAAAAAAAAAAAGGTTTAGAACACATAAATTACAAATTATTACAATCCTGCAAATTAACTTAATGAAATACACATGAAATACACAGTACAAACAACTATAAAAGCAGCAAATAAGGAGAATGCAATAACAAATTACACTTAAATAATGTGATCTGCACATTGGTTACAGCACATAGGAAAGCTTACAAATAATTACAAATGTGATGCAGTGGGCTCTGGTTTTAGGCATTTCTCCTGGCATACCCAATATTTTCAGTTCGTTACAGGATAAAAGAAGCAGTCCTTTATGGAAAATACTAGGTGATATCTTTTTAACATTTACTGAATTTTGGGAAACATCTATTTACAGTAGTTATTTACATTTTTATGTTAACGTGGGTGACCATCCGCAGAACAAAAAAAAAACAAAAAAAAAAAAAAACTTTCTTCTGCTCATAGCAACCTCTGTCTCTCTGCGTATCCTCATCTTCCCTCTCCTTGCAAACCCCTTTACTTTTGGGGGTCGCATTCTTTGACAGGTCAAAACGAATGCCATTTTGGTTCTGCCTCCAAGTATGTGGACCCCCCCCAACAGAACATGACCATTGTATTGTATTTAACAACCACTCTCTTAAAAAGTTCGAGCAAACATGTTGTTTTTTAGGAAGTCTCTCACAAAATGGCGGGCCAAGTTTTTTTTTTTTTTTTTTTTTTTGATTGGGAGTTTAGCAACCACCGTGAGCAACTCAGTGGGCTATAAGTAGTTCCCCATCCCTAATTTAGGGCCACTGGCTCCAGGGAAGGGAGAGAGCCAGTGCCATAAGACAAACACAACATCCATGCCTCACCAGGATTTGAACCCAGACCCATCATGAACGAATGGTTGGTAGCCATCGCTTAGAACACTACACCACCTGGGCATCGGGGGAGTTTCATAAGAATTAATTATCCATTCTTATACAATATAACTTACACTGCCATTAATTGAACATATACACATACACACACAAAAAAATTCTTTATTCATTAACATTACTGCAAGGCAAATTTGAATATAGGTCAATTGAAATACATAAATCACATTTAAATATTAATACAGGCATCCCATATTAATATGTATTTAGATATGATTCATCTTGTGAGGATCTCTGCAGATGTATTACAAAAACACTCAGATACACAAATTCTATTCAGTTGAATGTACCTTTTAATTCTGCATTTTTGTTTTTGGCAGACAATGCTTTGAATCCAGGAGTTCTTTAAGTTTGAAATATGATGCCAGATTTTGTTTGCAGGTTTAAAAATTATCATCATGGGCAACTCTAAGGGCTATAGGTAGTTGCCCATTCCTAATTTAGGGCAACTGTTTCCAAGGAAGGGAGAGAGCCCATGCCATAAGAGATAAGTACATCATCCATGCCTCTCATCTGGAACTTGAACACAGGCCTATTTGGATGAGCAGTCAAAAACCAGAACTTAGATCACCATGCCACCAGGGTGGGATGCCACATTCTGTGAGGGTTATACCAAAAGTAATGCAAAAGGGGGCATAACCCTTATTAATAAACAGAGATAATCCAAATTGCACATGTTGGTAGACTAGAGTAACTCTTCCTCTATACAAGAGGTGCTACTCAACATAGTCTGCAAATCAATCACAAGCGATGCTTTGCACCATCATTGAACTCAACTCTCGAATTCTCTTTGAAAAAATTCAGGTGTGGACTGTTGTACCCACTTCTTCACAGCCACTTTCACGTCGTTTGTGTCATCAAGTCGTTGTCCCCCAGAGACTGTCCTTCACTGGAATGAACAGGTGAAAATTGGAGGGTGCCAGATCTGGGCTGTACGGTGGATGAAGGACCACCGACCAGCCTGATTTGTTGCCAAAGATGTGTGTAGTCTCATATTCTCGTGTTGAATGTGGATCCTTTTCAGGTTCCTGTTCGGTCTCTTTCTCCTTATGGCTTCTCTAAGCTTGTTGTCTTGACGTAATGCTTGCTGGTCATGGTAGGCCAAATTCTAGAAAGTCAAGGAGAATGACATCCCTGTCATCCCAAAAACAGTCACCATGACTTTCTGTGCTGATCGCTGGCTCTTGAATTAGGCCTCGGTGAAGAGGTGTGACACCATTTCATGGATTGAATCTGCATTTCTGGATCGTAAAGATATACCCATGTTTCATACCCTGTCACCAGGTCATAAAAAAACGTGTCTCTATTGGCTTCAAATGCTTCCAGCAGATCAGAGCAGACTTCCACCCTTCTTCAAATCAGATGTCAACTGCTGAGATACCCACTTTGCATGCACTTTCCGATACCCTAAGTCTTCCACCATCTTCTGTATGGCATTGTGACTACAGTCCAGTGGTGCAAGAGGCTCACGGATTGTGACTTGTCTCTCTGCATGAATCAATTCATCCCCTTGCTGACGATTTGTGTCAGTGGTCGCAGAAATTGGTCTTCCACTGCGTGACTTGTTTTCAATGCTAGTTTCCCCTTCTTTAAACTTCTTCATGCATCTGTGCACATTGCTCTTGTCAAAGGTGTCATCTCCACAAACATTCTGTAGCCTTCTGTGGATGTCGGACAGCCTGCACCATTCCTTCGTCAAGAACTCAATGATGGCACGTTGCTTCTGCTTGGAATCCATTATTTACCTGCAATGAAGAAGAAGGGGATAGAGGAAGAGTTACTCTATCAACACGTGCCATTTGAATGACCTCTGTCGGTTAATAAAAAAGTTATTCCCACTTTTGCATTACTTTCAGTACAACCCTCATACTGAATAATAGTGTCCAAACTAAATTTAAAAAAATATAGCCTATGGTGCTTCTTAAGTGTTAATTGGAGTTCAACTAGCATTCAGGAAGCAGTCAACCCGTGATGCACCACCACTGCTTGTTCCATTACATTGTGGCATAATATCAAATATTGCCAATTATTTTTAAGGAACTCAAATTTTATTCATTGAAAATCATGATTAGCCTTCAGTTAAAAACACGTTAATTAGAAAAAATGCAGTTATATGCTGTGTAGTTAATGCATATGCAGTTTTGAAGTGTCCGCGTTTCCATCTCCGAAGCTTCTGGAATGCATTAAATATGGAAATTTACTTTGCATAGTAAGAACGAAGTTAACATTTTAATTATAAGAAAGGGAAATTAAAAATTGTTATCTTAATAAAACTTGATCACAAGAAAATTAATGGCATCGCACAAAATAGTTTTACACACCTTAGTTTCTTTTAAAGTCTTTGTCTAGTCTGACTTTTGTTTTAGATTTCAATCCAATTATTTAAAAAGCAGAATCTAATTTAACAAGTCAGTTTGAAATATTGCTATCCTGCGAGTTTGCTTCAAAGAATCTTCTTAATATTGAAAGACTCTTGACATGTATGATGTAACAACATCTTTAACATAAAAGATTTGCCACACTTGAATCACGGTCCAAAAAAAAAAAAAATGGAAAAGGAATTCTCACACAGCTTGCAAGTGACAGTACATCAAGTATGCTTTGTGTTGGGAAAGGCTAGTTGGTGCAGTAATATATAGGGTTCAGAAGAAAGTCCTTATTCAGGGCAATAACTTGTGAACCACTTGGGATGATGGCCAATTGAATGAAAGTGATTGGAGTACCCCTAGTGGCAAAGGGAAGAAGTTAGGAACCTAACTCAACAACAACGCGAGATCGAAATGGAAGTCCACTTACAAAGATGTAGCGCAGTATCAAATTAGTAGTATATATCACATAGGGTACACACAAATTACGTACATGGACTGCTCGAAAGGCTGATAAAATGCACCCAGTCATTGGATGGTTAAGCAATGCAAAAGACCTGCCCACAATGGAGAATGATTCAAATGCATATGTAAATGTTGATAGTGACATGGTTCCCAGTCGGCATATCTCTTGTAACCATATTTCAGTGTTATAAATAAGCTTGTGCAGCTTCTGTCTTGTGTGATTATATATCTACTGCAACATGTTCTACCAATTTCAAATTAACAAGATTTCAAGCCATCCATTAAGTAATTTGTGTGTACCCTATGTTGTTTCCTAGTAATTAAACACCGCACTATAACTTTGTAATTGGACTTTTGTTGTTGGCAAGTTAGGTTTCCTAACTTCTTACCTTTGCCACTGTTGGTGCTCCAATCACTTTCATTTGATTGGCCATCGTCCCTTTCTCACACACAGACCAAAATTGTGTATCACTTGGACCCTCCTTCCACAGTTATTGCCATGAATTAAGACTTTCCCATGAACTCTGTATATATAGTGGCTGCAAATGATAAAGGGTATGGCGGTATATCAAGGGACAAAGGGATGTTTTACATAGAGCACATCTGTTCAGACCCAAGGATTGGCGTAATGTAAGGGTGGGGGTAAATCAAGGGTTGACTACTTGAATGGGCCTTGATAGTCACCAAATAGGCAGAAATGTCTATGTAAGGCAAAAATTCAAGAGTGACTATATACATAATTTATGGGCATAAGTATGATAAACCATTTTCAAGGAAAAACTAGACAGTATTATTCTAGAGTAATTGATCTTTCACAGGCAGTTTCAATTAAGATGGCAGCCATCATGACTGCTGCATACATGAGACTGATGAAGAAAAAAAAAAGCTAAACTTTTTAACTGGGTAAAAAATTGGAATGTGCGATGAAACAATGTGAATAAAACACAGCATGAGCAAGACAAAATTGTTCACGTTACTTTATGTATATACTAAATTGGACCACATTACTCTGTTCAAAATATAAAATTATTAACATTTTAACACAAGATAGAGGAAACATTGCGCGGAGGGAGTAACGATTACGGGCAAAATCTCTACACCGTCTGACTTCCGTTTTCGGAAATTTTTTCTACATTTTCAAGCTGAAATACACATCTACTCAATAAAATGATATTTAACAACAGTACTGAGAAAAAGAATATTCCAAGCGAAAAAAAAAAATTACGATTACGGGAGAGACTCACTCTATTCTAACTTCCGATTTCGATTGTCGTACTTCCTTCCTATGACGAAATACAACCCTCCCCAAATTCTGTTCAGTTATGCATCAATCTCTAGAACCGCACAAATGATGATGAAAACGTCGAAATACCTTGAATCTGCCGAAAAATCTCGTGCCTGAAGATTACAGGAAAATTTCTGCGCCAACTAGGAAAATTTTCCTCTATTTCCAAGCTGAAATACCAACATTTATGGAATAAAATTATATTTAACAACAATACTGGGCAGAAGAAACATTGCGAGAAAAGGACATTACGATAACAGGAAAAATCTTTTTACTGTTTTCAAAAGTTTTAAAAGATCAAATGTCACTTCCTCACAAGAAACAAATCCCTCCGCCATCTAATACCCCTAAAATTTCTCTTCAGTTTTGCATCGATCTCGAGAATGACCCAAACGATGATGAAAAAGCGGAATTCCGCGAATTCACGGAAGAATCTCATGTATGCTGCTGCTATCTTAATCGAAACTGCCTTTGACAGTTTCTTATTACAGCGGAACCATGGTTATACATTTTTTACTTTTACATGAAATTCTGCACTTGTCCCAATATTTCACTGCAGTTTCTATAACTTTTTCAATTTTGTTATATCGAATTCATTTAGAAGCTTTTTGCAACTATACACAAAATTTTGAATTTCAGATAATCTATAGGTTATTATACACGGTCATATCAGAATAATATGACCACCTGCCTAAGAAAGGAAAGAACCACTCTTGGCCCAGATGACAGCTGTGAGACAGCGTGGCAAGGATGCAATGAGGCCCTGGAAGGTTGCCTGAGGCACACATGGCTATTCAGACAGCAGCAGGGAACAGAGGTCTCAGAGATGATGTGGTTGTGGGTCAGCACGTCGAACCTGTCGATCCAAATAGTCCCAAGTGCTCTATGGGATTGAGATCGGGCAATTTCGCTGGCCATGGGAGAATGAAGAAATTGCTGTTGTTTTCCTGGAACCAGTCATACATCCCCGTCGGCGACATGGCAGGGTGTATTGTCCTGTTGGTAGACCCCATCCCCACCATGGTAAACGTCCAACATGAAAGGATACATGTGGTTAGCAAGGATAGATAGGTAGCGTTTGGCATTCAGGGACCTATCCATCCAGTGGTACCAGCGGTCCCAGGTCATACCAGGAAAACATCCCCCAGACATGTACACTGCAACCGCCAGCCTGTACTTGAATGACAAGCGTGTCCAGGTGTTGGTTGTCATGTGTCTGATGCTGTATCCACCACTACCCATTATTTTTGTGGAGTAGAAACCTCGATGTGTCTGAGAAGGTAGCCTTTCTCCACTCTTGCAATGTCCAATGCAAACTGAAGGCATCGATGCCGATGGACCTGGGTTAACATGGACGCCTTGATGCAGCACTGACTCTGGAGACACATATAAAACAGGATTCGCTCTTCTGTTTTCAGGGAAATGTACCTGCGTGTTACAGCATTCTTTGCAGGGTCAATTGTTGCACTCTTGTGCGTCAATTGCCGTTTACCAGTCGATGGAGGCGACATTCTCCTCTGGGGTCAATGGCCTTTGGGGTTCCACAGTTGTGATGTCGGGAGGTACTTGATTAAAGTCTCTGAGACTGTAAGGGCTGTATGGCACCATGTTATCACCAATGGACAAGTAGAGAAGCTCATTAGTTCCATGCCAAGAAGGTGCACTTTGTTACTAAGAAACCATGGTTATCCAATTAAATATTAAAGCGTATTTTGCTTGTTGGTAAGTTATTTTAAGTGTCCTGCAAGTTTTAATAATGTACTGTACAGTAATGTTACGTTAAATGCATTGTACACTAATTTCACAATTCCACTATTTGTTGCTTTTTATGACTAAACGCTGTACTTTTGCTTGTAACTTCACTTTTATTACTGGTAATGACATTCTGTAAAAATATTTGAATTTAGCATAAAATTTCCTTTAAAATGATGTAAATATGTATTCCTGACTTTGCCATTATGCTGTATAAGTTGACTTCAAACATAAAAAATTTGACTTTCAATCTACTGGTGCAGGACTTTTGGCTACAATTGTAACTGTGACAGCATTTGATATGTTATCTCATCTTCAGGAATACTTTCTCCTGCCAGTTATAAGTCTTTCACTGCTTTCAGTAGATGACCTATATACATACTCATAGTCTCAGGGTGTTGCAACCAAATACTCAAATTCAGAGCTCAATGAAGCTATTTTAGCAGTAGTGGCATTTAATACAATATTTGCCAAATTTTCAATACTTAAATAGTTGGTAGACCATTTGCTTTTCTGGCTTCGTAATTCCTATACTTTACAGCAGCATCAGCGTTTTTTATTTATTTGGAGGTTTAATGACCATCATGAGTAACTCAATGGGCTATAAGCAGTTGCCCATCCCTAATTTAGGGTCATGGGTTCCGGGGAAGGGAGAAAGCCAGAACTGTTAGACAAACATCTACGATCACAAGGATTCAAACCTGGACCCTTCTTGGATGAATGGTGTGCAGTAGTCTAAGCACTGGCTTATGACCATTCGTCCATGATTGGTCGAGGTTCAAATCCGGTGAGGTATGGATGTTGTATTTGTCTTACAGTTCTGGTTCTCTCCCTTCCCTGGAACCAATGACCCTAAATTAGGGATGGGCAACTGCTTATTGCCCATCGAGTTGCTCACAGTGGTTGTTACACTGGGAGCAACTCGTGTGAAGCAGATAATGCTCATTTGCATATGGAGCATAGATGAGCACAATACTTATCAGAGTTTCTACCAATTTTGGGAAATACAATTTCATGATCACTTTTAAAAGACTTCAATATATTAGGTGTGCAACTTAATTCTCGGCCCCTAACTGCAAGCGATCACAGAACGTCGGCAAATGCAAATAGCTGTGTGCGATAATGGCTGATTGCAGCGCCATCCAACAGCTTTCCGGGCAAATGTAACCACTCACAGCTGTAGTGACAGAAGGGACGAAAGTTGACGGTGAAAGCAATGTCGTTTGAGAAGCAACATTTGAGGCACTGCCTCTTGTTCACGTTTCAGCTGGAAAAAACGTGCCATGGAAGCCCAGCAAGTGATCTCTGCTGCTTTGGGTGAGGCTGCTGTGTCCTACAGTATATGTAAGAAGTGGTTCCAGCAGTTTAAGCAGGGAAATTTCGATCTCCGTGATGCAGAATGTCCGGGACAGCCATAGAAAGTTTACGATGAGGAACTGGAACAACTGTTGGACGCGGATCCCTGTCGCACACAGTCAGAGCTCGCCCAGGAAATCGGAGTAACGCGGCAAGCCATTGCAAAGCATCTGCACAAGCTAGGACGGATTCACAAGGAGGGCCATTGGGTGCCCCACCAACTCACAGCTGGGAATACGTCTAGGCGCTACGATGTTGCTGTGTCCTTGCTCCCCTGATTCAAGGATTTCCTCCACAAGATTTTGACCTGTGATAAGAAGTGGATCCTCTATGATAATCCTAAGCGGCGCAAATCGTGGGTTTATCCAGGTCAGCCTACCACCAGTACCGCTAAACCGAATATCCATGCCAGGAAGTCAGCGCGGTGTGGTACACTACGAGTTGCTCAAACCTGGTGAAAAGGTCAATGCTGAGCGTTATTGTCAGCAACTCATTCATGTGAGTCACGCAATGGAAGCGAAAAAGCCATACACCGGCAAGGGCAGAAGGTCGGTCCTGTTGCTTCAGGACAATGCGCGTCCTCGCACCGTGAAAACGACTTTAAACACAATTCCTATTAGTAGTTCTAATTCTGACTATTAGATAGCTCTAATCATTCTACTATTTTCTTTTACGTGCGATATTTCAAAGTAACTTGTACAATATTCTAGAGGATAATGCTTACCTTGGCATGGAACCTACGAAATTCCAATTGCACACATACCTCCAATATCGTACATTGGAAGTACGAAAAACAGATTAAAAAAAAAGACTTAAACAACACATATCTAACTGGCAAAAAAAAAAAGAAGCCAAAACTGCTTTAGTGCAATTCTGCATGAAAAACCGGACATTCCCAAAATTCGATGAAATTAAAATGCTAAAAAAGAATAAAAAATCGGGAAGGCAAATGAGGAGGGAAGAAGCAATATTAATCTATAACAATAAAGCAAGCGTGTGTAACCAGAACGACCCTAAGCACATTATCTGGCTTGTGGAAAGAACTAATAAGACAAGAAAAACAACAACAAAGAAAAACCGGCAAAAAAGACAAGAAAACCAGGATAGGAAAAAAAAAAAGTTAGTTTAATGAAACATAGATGGTGCCAGCCAGGCTTGATAACGAAATATATCCAGGAAAGTATATCCAATGAATGGCAACATGGAATATCGGACTCCATTAGCGCGAAGTTAACCACGAACATCGGTGGTAAAGTCACCACGCTCCTGAGGATGCCCAGAGTATGGGCGAAAATTTCGAGTATAAAGAACGGTAAAAATTTATGTGTTTGAATCCTAAGGCAAAGATCCAATGAGTATACCCAGCGAAACGTGTGAGAAGTAAAGCTAGTCATCTCATACAACAGACTTTAGGACAATAACATCAACAAAGACCGGAAAACACGTGTGTGAAATGTTCGCATCGCTAGAAAGGAATGTCAAGGTAAGCATTATCCTCTAGAATATTGCACAAGACTTTAAACACAATCACCAACCTGGGATGGGAGATTCTGTCCCACCAGGCGTATTCTCCAGACTTTGCCCCGTTGGATTATCACCTCTTTCGCTCCCTGCAACATCACCTGAGTGATACGCACTTCACTTCTGTCGAGAAGGTCCACACAAGTATTGATGACTTTATCAACTTGAAACAGCTCTCTTTTTTCCGCAGTGGCATTCAGCAGCTCCCTGACCGATGGCTCAAATGTATCCAACATGATGGGGATTATTTCCCCGATTAGGTACGCATTCGATTTGCTGTCAACGTGTCGTGCCTGTGGCCGAGAATTAAGTTGCACACCTAATATATATCCAGGCTGCGGTATATGCCTGTGTACACACACAAACAAATTAAGTACTCCCTCTCTCTCTCTTTTTTTTTTTTCTATGGAAAAAATGCTCCCTGCTAGTAATAAAAATCTACTCATACTTTGAGTTCACTTAAAGTAAATTGAAATACTAACCATTTTGCTATGATATTTCATTGCATGCCCTTCTTCAACATTTATACCTGAGAAATGTCCTGACTCCATAAGCAGCATAATGTAAATTGCCAAATTGATCTCAAAATTTTGTAAACAACATTTTGTACTTGTATTTCTATGCTAAGACATTTTTTGCACTATCAGTTTTCTTTGTGGAGGAGGGAACAAATGCCCCCCCCCCCTTGTTTTCTGACACTTAAATCATTACATGGAAACACCACGTACACTTATGTAGTCAGTGTATGAAGAATTACCTAAGATTTTTTTCCAGAAAACAAACAATTACTAAAAATACAAAGAAATTCACCACCCCAAAGCAAAATTCATGACTTTTTCTTGACTTCCATGACCAGTAGACGCCCTGCTTATGTGCATAAAAAGAAGCAAATCACACGCCATGCATTGGTTGTATACAGGTATACCCTAAATAATTTCAAATCCATTTAACAAATTACAAAAACAATATCAGTCATATGACAGAAATCATATAAACATGGAACATGTCTAACATTTTGTCCCCCCGCTGGAACTAGTGATCCCCAATTAGAAAGGGGGCTACTACCTATAGTGCATTGAGTCGTGCTAGTTGTGGTTAAAAAACCTCAGGGGGGGTCTCAAATGATTAGCCAGCATCCCCTATTCCTCTCATCACAGGTGTAGATTTTGCTTGTGAATATTTGTTCTTGCACAATGATACATATAAATACAACAGATATTTTGTTGTATCTGTGGAAAACAAGAGTCAGAAATCATACCACCATTACTGACAAAAGTACATAGTAACAGTTCTGAAATCACTGTTGAGATGTAGCAGTGCTGTGCTTGGGGAGTTGAGGGTTTTAAGGACAACTGTGAGCAACTCAATGGGTTATAAGCACTTGCCTGTCCCTAATTTAGGGCCACTGGCTCCAGGATAGGGAGAGAGCCAATGCCGTAAGACCAACACAATATCCATGCCTCACTGGGATGTGAACCCAGACCCACTTGGATGAATGGTCATGAGCCAGCGCTAGAACACTGTGCCACTGGGGCGGTGTGCTTGGGGACAAACACGTTCAAAATAACTGGTACTGGGTCATAGTTTTGGCCTAGGTGATTTCACCATATTCTAAGATAAAGTACCCCTGTGTAGGAAAGTTTTAATCCAAGGACTGTTGATTACTCAACAGAAGCTGACACTGATCATTATCACTAATTCTGTTGGGCTCAATGGTGAAGAAAAAAAAAAGAATTTCTGCACTTTCAGTAACCTGGTGCACTGAGAAAAAATGTGCAACAAACAAGCTATGTGTTAGTGCTTCTCTGCTAATTCATGTCATATCCAGCAGAAAGTGATTTGTCACTGTTATAAGTGAAACACCATTAAACTTATTTTCAGCTCCATCATCCTCCTTTCATAAATGGCTATTTTGTCATGACTTGTAGTCAGTCACTTGTCACTATGCAAAGAAACTCACAGTTAGCCCACATCCAATCTATGATGATTGGAGAAAAGTATCTTGCATGCACTGGGAGAAAGTGGACAACCAGGTAAAAAGCACAAGGACCACAAATTTGCTATCAGTGTAAAATAACTAGAATGCAAAAAATCATGTTTTCTCTTTGGTATATCAAACTAATAACCCAAAAAACTTGTTTTTACCTTGATAAAACTATATTGGTGATGTAACACTACAAAAATATGGGAAATATCCTATCCAAATCTGTAGTTTGCTATAATGATAGTACCTCACAGGCATAGAAAGATGTCCAATCAGGTCCATAGACAGAGAAGTTGGGAGAGGCGGCCGATGATTTCAGGTGAGGCAAAGGATATAAAGGAGGCCGGGCACTGGACTATAAGTGCAAGCCATGCAGGTTGGGTATCCATGTCCAACCTGCATTTTTTTTTTTTTTTTTTTTTTTTTTTTTTGAGGTTTAACGACCACCGTGAGCAACTCAATGGGCTATAAGCAGTTGCCCGTCCCTAATTTAGGGTCACTGGTTCCAGGGAAGGGAGAGAGCCAGTGCCGTAAGACAAACACAACATCCATGCCTGACCGGGATTCGAACCCGGACCCCTTACGGACGAATGATCAGAGGCCAGCGCCTTAGACCACTGCGCCACCGGGCGGCCCAACCTGCATTTCTCCAGATCCACATTACAAAACCTACTGGTCTGTGGCTTTAATATGACCAACATCTTTCAAACAAAATGAATTCTTTGTCAATCCAGAAGAGGATTTAGAAACCACATTTGAACTAAATATGTGTCTAAGCGCCGAAGAAAATTTTTGCAAAAGATTTCATTACGTTAATTAACGCAGCAATCGAACATCGCCGAATTTACTGTAATTACTTTCTCACATGTGAATTAAATCACATCAGAAAACTTTAAAATTCTGTCACAGTGGAGCGGGAATCGAAGCCACATCTCCCGATTTACGTTCGAGCGCGCTATCTGTTGCACCACCCACGACGCCAAATTCACAAGTTTGTGTGTTAAGAGCATCAGAATGTTCTCTGATCGCGGTCAGATTCATGCAGATTCTGCTGCCCTCTAGCGTTGTCAAGAAAATCTCCAGTTGTTTAGGTATTCAGAGTTGAAGAACAGGAAACACACAGAAACTTGTGAATTTGCCGTCGTGGGTGGTGCAACGGCTGGCGCGCTTGAACGTAAATCGGGAGATGCGGCTTCGATTCCCGCTCCACTGCGACCGAATTTTCAAGTTTTCTGATGTGATTTAATTCACGTGTGAAACAGTAAGTACAGTCAATTCGGCGATGTCCGATTGCTGTGTTAATTAACGTGACGTATTTACCAAGTATTATGAGAAGAATATTTCTTCAACTCTGAAGATTTCATTACGGTCGACGAAGATAATCCGCATATCGAAGAGTCAATGAACAGTCTAGGAGAGTTTGCTGCTTTGAAAACAATGGAAAGTAGTGATTTGATTGGGGAAGTATCTGATACAATTGCAGAAGAGGTGTGCAATGTTTTTTTTTTTTTGAAATTATGTAAATTGCAGTGAAGAGTTACAAGGGTTTTGTTTTTTTGTAAAGGGAATTAGCAATACTGAATTTAGAAATAATTTTAAAAACATGCTGCAAATTACCAAAAAGTTTTTCTGACGTTTTTTCGCCCAAATATTGAGTGGTAATACATGCCTTTTAAAATTTATGGGTGTAACATCAACATGTTGCATTGTTATGTATTTTAAAATGAAAATAGTATGCATTTACTGTTGAAGTATCCATATTTATTGTTTCTCATTTTAGAACAATGCCCCCTCCCCCTCCACAAAAAAACAACAACAAAAAAACATTCAATCACAACCTCCCTCCCAATCGTGGACAAATGTTGAAGTCCTAGGGTGCCTGCTATTTACAGGTTTTACTGGATATCCCATAAACACACACCAGCAGCAGCATGTATTTACAGTAGTTAGTGCTCTTCCAATTTTTTTTTTTTTTTTTTTTTCAGTTTCTATAAACAAATTGATTTGGAAGAACAGAAATGTCCAATGTGTAACAAACTATGCTTCTTCTACCAGTGCCCACAAGAAAATCTACATTTGCCTAAAATATTTAAAGGGTAGCATTTTTTATGCAAAAGGTACATGAAGATTAAAATTTGCCTGACTTGAGGTATGCAAGGTACGTAGCTTATTTAACTACATAGGGGTTCTAACAAATGACATAAATGACATGGCTATCAGTGGCCAATGTTGATGTAGCAAATAATAGCAAATTTAAGGGAAGAGAGCTTCTTAAGGCTCGATTATAGGAGTCGAACCAAAACTATCACATTTGTCTCGTCCACAGTTTAAAATCTGAAGGTCTGAGAAGAGGAGGCAACTATGCCAGTGTAAAAATTAGGCTGTGTTTTTTTTTGTTTTTTGATTGGAGGTTTAACGACCACTGTGAGTTACTCAATGGGCTATAAGCAGTCGCCCGTCCCTAATTTAGGGTCACTGGTTCCAGGGAAGGGAGAGAGCCAGTGCCGTAAGACAACACAACATCCATGCCTGACCAGGATTCAAACCCGGACCCCTTACGGAAGAAAAATTAGGCTGTCAACTACCTCAAAAGTGGGTGGGGGGGAGCAGTAACTCTGCTACCAATAGTGTTTTTTTTCTTTTGTTGGAGGGTTTAAAAACCACCACTAACAAATCTGGCTATAAAGAGTTGCCCATACTTAATTTAGGCATGCTGCCTCCAGGTAAGGGACAGAGCCAGTGCAATCAGACAAACATTTTTGCCTCACTGGGATTCAAACCCACTCTTCTCAAACAAATAGTCATAAGCCAGCACTTAGATCACTGCACCACCAAGGCATTTGCACCCCCCCCCCTCACCACCAGATTTTTAAATTTAAGGAAACCTTTAAAATTGGGACTACAACACTCATCATTGAATAAGCCACAGTAATGCTAGGCTTTTTCCATTTGTCAGTGATCAATATAATTTCTCCCAAAAATCAGACAGTTGGGATTATCTAAAAATCGCTTATCACATACATTTTTTTTAATGCATTAGTTTCAAGGTCCGTACTCTTCCAAGCAAAATACAGGGCAATTCATAAAGAAGTACACAGTTTCCAGATGCTGCAAAACAGTAACAGTTGAAGGCATGGACTATAACTGCGAACCGTTAGGTAGATGTACTCGTCAAGTTTGTGTCCCGCTAGTGAGAGAAGTGACGTAGGCAATAGCGTGCGGGTCACGTGACTAGTCAGTCAAAATGGCAGCGTCTGCAGTGGAGGCGTTTTGTGTTCTTGAATTGAGCAAAACAGAATCTGTAACCGTTTTGCAATGGCATTTTCGATCACGATTCGGAAAAGAACCTCCAACCAGAAAATTTATCTACGATTGGCATACAAAATTTGAAACTGCGGGCTGTTTGTGCAAACTTAAAAGTCCTGGACGACTGTGTACTTGATTCAGATATCTTGCCTAGTGTTTGGCCGGAAATGGATTAACAGCTCGATGTGTGTCATGTGACTAAGGGTGTACACATAGAACATCTATGACTGTCTTTAAAAAAAAAAACTTGAAACATTCCCCTACAATTCTGTTACAGGTAGCATAAAATATCTTGCATTGTTTTATAATGCGTTGAAACTGTATACTTCTTTATGAATAACCCTGTAAATTCAAGCACTTTTTAAAATCAAATTATCATATGTGGGTGCTATTGATTGGCAAGTAGGTAGGTATTTCAGCAAGTTCAAACCATTTAACTTTTTTTTTTATTATTATTGGAGGTTTAACGACCACCGTGAGAAACTCAATGGGCTATAATAAGCAGTTGCCCGTCCCTAATTTAGAGTCACTGGTTCCAGGAAAGAGAGAGTCAGTGCCGTAAGACAAACACGTCCATGCCTCACCAGGATTTGAACCCGGACCCCTTTCGGATGAATGATCGGAGGCCATCACTTAGACCACTGCTCTACTGGGGCTGCCCACTAAACTTAGCTGGGATGGGCACACCTTCAGTGACCTACCTGTTACCCCTACTGGTTCATTTTCATTTACTTTTAATTGTTCCTGTTTTGGTATTTTCCAAAATTTTATTTTGTGGAATATCTTGGAATATAAAAATAATAAACCCTTTCATCTCCCGCAAGAACGTGCCTCTAACCCCAGTCAACAGAAGCCCATCACGATTCACAAATACATCATTCCACTTATTTTACTCCTATGGCTGACGTTTTACTCAGTAGTGATGTCTTAGCCCAGGTACCAGCTGTCCACGCACTCCCAAGTTGAACGCAAGTTCTGAGCTTGGCGTTTTTTATCGAACTACTCAGAAATCTCCTACACAACTTTTTAGTACAAACAATTACTTTACACACTCTTTCATATCATACTTAAAAAATAAGAAAATTATGGCTGATATAAATGTTAACGGTTTCATCCCGTTGTAAAGAAAGTATCCAGAAAATAGAAAAGCAAGTACAGGGTGGTTATAAATTATTTGGGCAAAAAGAAAACTTTGTGCAAAGTTATAAGGATGCATATGATAATAAGTACAAATATATGCAGGGTGTTTCAGAAAATTTGATATCATTTGAGATGTAAATATCTGAGTAACTAAATAGTCTAGGCAAATGAAACTAAACAGGCTTAATGTTGAGCAAAATAAGATTTAATCAACATTTGAATGAGAAATTCAAAAAGGTATGTAGATTTCATGAAGGATTTCACAAGTTTTCAATATGCGCACCACCTGTGACATGGCACACATCAAGTCAGTAGTCCAGCTCCTGCCAAACACGATGCAGCACGTCCCTCGTGTACTCAAATGCACCAACTGCAATGCAGATTTGGGCATGGCACAAAAAGTTCAAAGAGGAAGGCTGTGTCTGTGCAGGGGGAAAGGATCTGGATGACCACCAGTAGCAGAAGAGATGGTTGAACAGGTTAGGGAAACATTTCTGCAAAACCCCAGGAAGTCCACAAGATGAGCAAGTCTGGAAACCCAGATTCCTCCAATGACAGTTTGGCGTGTTGCAACGAAACAACTTGCAAACGATACCCTACAAGCTACAGGTCGTTCAGGCATTAAAGACACGACAAGCAAAAGCGTAAGCAATTCTGTGTCGACATGCAAGAGAAACTTGAAGAAGAGTTTGAAAATAGTCTTGTTTTCAGCAATGAGGCCACATTTCACACGAATGGCAAAGTCAACAAGCACAATATGTTCGCATTTTGGGGCGAAGAAAATCCCCATGCCACATTTGAGCACATGGACATGCTGCATCGTGCTTGGCAGGAGCTGGACTATCGACTTGACGTGTGCCGTGTCACAGGCGGTGCGCGTATTGAAAACTTGTGAAATCGTTCATGAAATCCACATACCTTTGAACTTCTCATTCAAATGTTGATGAATAAATCTTTATTTTGCTCAACATTAAGCCTGTTTAGTTTCATTTGCTTAGACTATTTAGTTACTCAGATATTTACATCTCAAATTTTCTGCAACACCCTGCAGTTAAACACACCAAGTTTATCTTTTTTCACAAATACTTGATGGGACATTTGCAGAGTAACCAGGGGAAGCCACACCTCTAAATAAGTTCTTCCCACATTGCTGTCAGCATGAACTGACGAGTGCTGTGGAGATTCTTAATTTTGGTTCAGGAAGGGACTTTGGAAGCAGCGGAAAGTAAATCTGATCTTTAACATTATCTCAGACTGAAATCTAGGGGCATTAGGTCTGGTGATCAGGTTTGTGGGGGGGGGGGCTGCAGTTAAGCCACTGCAACCAACCCAAACTGGAAAGTCAGCATCGAGGTAAGAAGTGGAGGTGCACCTCATCTTGCTGGTAAATGAAACCTTCCATTGTTTCCTTGAGGTAAATCTGAAGTCTGTCCAGGTATGTGATTTCGGCAACAGTTTTTTCAGCAAAAAAAAGGGGGGCAAAAATGGAATCAACCCATGGCACACAAAAGTGTTTACCTTGGGACTGTCCCTTTCATATTCCAAGATGGTATGGGGATTTCCCGATCCCCAAACCCTCACGTTGTTTATTTGCCATTTAAGTGAAAGGTCGCCTTGTCACTGAACACCAACTTAGACAAGAAGTCAACATCAGCTTCCACGCGATTCAACATGTTACTGCAAAAATCTGCTCTCTGCTTCTTGTCGCCATCCTTCAGAGCTTGAATGAGCTGCTATTTGTAAGGCCTAAATTTCAGACATTTCCTTAGGATTTTTGAACTCCAAGTTCCAGACTTGCTTGTGCTGTTGACTTAAGAGGGCTTCGCAGAAATGCTGCTCACACTACATCCACGGTCTCCTCAGAAATTCCAGGTCTGCTGTTTAGGGCCGGATTAAGGCCTTAGTGGCCCCCAAATAACTTATGAATAATTATTGAAGTACGTTAAAACACAAAACTCTAGCAATATGCTTGTGATAATTAATACGTATTACATTCTTCAAACTAAGAAATTACTTGCAGAGTTTTTATAAAAATTCACTATATTCCACTGTTCCCACAAGAACAGGAATTAAAAGCTTAAGATTCTTATATTTTGTCCTGGAATTTTTAATAGTTTAGCATTGTATACTTTCTTTTGGTGCTTTTTTTTTTTTTTTTTTTTTTTTTGTTATTCAGTGTGAAGTCACCATGTGTGCGGATTTCACCTACTATTGGTTCCAAGTGCAGGCAGGGAGAGGGTGGATGGTAGTGAAAAAGCTGAAACTGTCTTGCCAGTCCCGCTGTACAAAGCAACCTCTACCCTTAGCGAGTCTCTGCCTTGAAATCTGTCTTCTAGCCCGTTTGCGATAGTTGAAATCGCAAAAGACAAACTATTTTACTTCTCCCTGTAAAAATATATAAGCTGTATTATTTGTGGTGTAGCAGCCTGCCTCCTGAGCACTTTGGGATGTTTACGCCACCGCAGACCTGCCAACTTTCAAGAATTAAAACCCAAAAAAAAGTTTCAGAGAGGGTTTGATATTTTAAATTGAGTAACGTATCGAACGTATTGATGAAATGGATTGAGCATATCGATAAAAATCTTATTCACTAAGCGAATGTTATATCGATAAAGATGTTTGGCATTATTTCATGCTTATTTACGATTAAAATGCAACGATAAGTCTTTGTATACAATCATTAGGTTACGTATATACGGGGAAAAAAATCATTTGCAACTGCAAAATTCCAGCTATAAGCAATCTATTTTAGTTCTCTCTCCGTTTTGCAACTATCGCCAACATTAATTCTACAAAAATTAAGACTAACCAAGGGTGACCTTGGCATGTTTCAACTACGCACCCAAAAAGTCTACAAGGTGAGGACAAGATAAATACAGTCTAGGCATAGACATTTATTCATGCGTTATTCATAAATGTGTCAACGTGCCTCTACTGTATTTATCCTCAATTTGAGGCCTACAAAAATTATTTCAGTCTTTCCAAATTGGTTGATGACAAAGAGGGTTGGGTAAACATAATTCAATTAAATTGTGATAAGGGGAATCTGAACATTCAGGTGCAGTAGTCCTTTGGGTTAATTATTCTCCACTCAAAAAATGTTTAGGTAGTACGTATAAATATATATGATATATATCGCCCTAACCTATAGTGGGGGGGGGATGCGTAAAATAACAGTCAAACAGGTAAACTCTAAAACTTAGCACGTATGTGCATTACACACACAATTTTTTTTAAAGAATTTCTTTACGTGATATAGCTTGTTTTACTCTTGTCAAAAAGAATTTTTGTATGCTTCCCTAGGGTTATTACTTTCTCACAAAAAAAAAAACTTTTAAGGCCCTTACCAATAGAATATGCAACAATGGCATGCCCAAATGCACTTCTGCACATAACTATGCAAACTGAAGTAAGCAGATAAACTACAGTTAACCTCTTAGCAACCACCCTCATTACTGTTTTTCTGCAGAACAGATTTCAAAATCCACAGTGCTAATGCTAATCTTCCCCCTCTTAACCATCTTTGCATAAGGACCACTGCATAAAAACTTGTCCAGATTACCATTCCCACTGAAAATTCTCTATCCTGAAACCATGAAACAAATTTAATACACATTAGTGTGGAAGTTTCCTCCTGCACTGGAGTGTGTGGTGAGGAAGTTCTCAGCGATTTTATTTTTTTAACGACCACCGTGAGCAACTAGACGGGCTATAAGCAGTTCGTCCATCCCTAATTTAGGGTCACTGGTTCCAGGGAAGGGAGAGAGAGTGCCGTAACACAAACACAACATCCATGCCTCACGAGGATTCGAACCCAGACTCCTTTTGAACAAATGATCAGAGGCCATTGCTTAGACCACTGTGCCGGCTCTCAGTGACGATAGACAATTCTAATGGCTTATATAGTAACGTATCAGAGGCCTCATCCCACACTTCTTACAAAGGCTGAGAAAGGGGGTGTGACATTTAAGATATCTTTGCTTCACTCATTTTTTGCAAGACAGAGGACACATAAGAGGGAACTGCCCTGTAGGGGTAAAAATTAAGAAATCCATTCCATGAGCTGAAAGACAATTTAGAAAAAAATAGTGCTGAAAGTCTGAAACTGTAGCAGACAATAGATTAGTTTTTCAAATGAATTACCACATAGGCACCTTTCAAATGTGTAACTGTTCTACATATACTGTACTGCAAATAAACTGGAATGCATGATGTTTAGAATGTAGCAATTCAGAGCACATAATTTATAAAAGTTATGCAGTAGTTTACAACAGTCTAATCTCAAAACTGTTCATTGCATAAGCCATTGAAACCTTCACATGTTTAGTGACCACCCTCTAAACAATGTTTTTAGAAGAACCAACAAAGGTTGCCTTAAAGAGGTTTTACTGTATATGGGAAAATACTGCAAAGTTCAAGTTTGCAATAAATTAGAATTTGTGCATTTTAAAACAAAGTTCTGCTAGTCTGAGTTTTCCTGAGAGAATAAACAAATATGCAATTAACAGTATAAATTATAATAGCCAAAGTTATGGGTTTAATATAAGAATTTCATACATAATCATTTCCCCAATTTAAATTACAAAATAAAAGTTACTAGTTCAGTTTTGCACTTAGTATAACTTAATCATTTGCATATACAAAAAAGGGAAGATAGAGTGAACTATTAGTACCAAGAGATGGTGATTGGGACTTATTAGGCAAATTTATTTTTTTCTTTTGGGAAATTTAACCACTGAGCAACTCAGTGGGCTGTAAGCAGTCTCCAGTCCCTAATTTCAGGCCACTTGTTCCAGGGAAGGGAGAGAGAGCCAGCACTGTAAGACAACATCCATGCCTTAGTGGGATTCAAACACTGACCCATCTCAGCCATAGGTGAAATCTGCTGGATGCGTTTAACCCATTGTCCTCTAATTACAGCAAATTTAACACTACTTTTGACAAGCTGAATATGAAGGGAATGCTAAAAAAAATTCAGAAAACATGAGCACGCACAGGAAATGTGCAGAGTAGAGATGAGCACCGGCCCAGGCTATGACCCAAAGCCCAGAAATGGATCCGGGCCCATTCCAGGCAGGCTTTCAAAATCTGACTAAACCTGGGCCCAATTTAATTTTCCCTTTCATTACATACATCAGACATCAAGAAAACCGGGATATCCAGAATTATACATACATAGCGCAAATGTAAACTGCATTGTGCATCATTCAGTGCTGTACTTTTATATAATTTATTTAGAGCAGCCACAACAAAGCCAAATCCCTGGATCACCAAATAAAAAGTATGTGTGGCAGTTTCACCACATAAAAATCAACCAGCTCTGTTCCAGTAGAGCTAATATTTCAGTGTATTAAAGAGCAATCCATGACCTATATTTACGTTTACTCAATACATAGACCTAATCAATCGACAAAACAGCAATATACGATTCTCATATCATGCAAAAATGACAAACTCTGGATAGGCAGAGGCCAATTAAAAGTTATCGTGGGCGCGGGACTTGAGAACAAAAAAGAGCCTGTGCTCATCTCTAGTGCAGAGAATACTTTAAGTTACAGAATTTAGACTTGATGGTAGAGTTTACTGTACTGTTCTGTGCTGGGCTCTTCTATGGGCCTTCAGCTGACATCACATTTATCATCAACATGGCCAAGCTGAGAAGTTCTAGGCACTTCTGGATTTTGCACACCCAGTTTGGAAAAATAAGTTTAAGCTTTGGCAAAAAATAAAGACTTCTCATCACCTGAAGAAATAAGCATTCTTTAAAGATAAGGACCACAGGAACTCTTGATATATTTTGTACTTTGCATTGTATATTTGGAATACTACTAGAAGTGGACTACAAACATGCAAATAATTTTAAACACCAATTATTGTTTCAGTCATCACAAGAAACTCGGACAACATATCAAAAAAATTCGTATTCTGTTTAATAAAAGCTCAGGTTACATAACTCAATATAAAATGTTTTGGCCTGTAAACAGCACATGATACATCTGGAGAACATTTAATTCCAGCCAACCTGTTGCTACATGAAATTATTACTTACATGACAAATTCCCAAGTCGGAAATTTATGAATAGGAATAATGTACACCCGTTATAAAATACTAACAGCTTCAAGGCATTCATTGTAAGGCATAACATGATCGTAATAGGTGAACCATAAAAAGTCAAATGAGGATACAAGTATATATACAATTAACTATCTTTTATACATTCCTTAAGGCCTCCAGAAAATTAATAGTTAACATTTTAAAATCATGACAATGCAGCTCAGCAATCTGATGGCTACATATAAAAAAAAACATACAAGATATCTGCTAAGAAAAATATGCAAACACAATACATCTGAACAAATTCGATTTTGCATTGATAACATTTCTGAATGTGTTAATCACCCCCAAAACATTCAAATATTAATTGACACATTTTTACATTAACACGATTAACTGCAAAACAGTTGCAATGCAATAACAAATTTATTATAAATATACAACTCAGGCATCTGGTTTAACCATATAGTATTAATCTATTAACTGCTGTTAGGAACTGAGTGATTGACTATAAAAAAAGCAGAAACTGTATTACTAGAATTTCTGACTCCCCATAATATAGACAAATAATTCAAGACTACACGCTTGTGATATTGATTAAGAATAAATTATCAACGTTTATTCACAATTAAAAGCTTTATTAGCATCGACTATAGTTTCGCAGAGCTTCTGGCTCGGCTTCATCAGGACGAATGGAGCGTAAACATTCAAATCATTGCGACAGAGATCTGACTGTCACGGTTTTTGGCGAGTTCTTTCCACGCGCTTGAAAGAAATGGAGTCTACGTCATGTCGTTGACAAGCAGAGAAGAGTTACGGTATATGCGAAAAGCTTCTAATACATTAAGCTTGATTGTTGAATCAGGTTTATCAATGAGCATAGCGTTTCCAAACAGAAATTTATGGGGGTTTTTTTTTTTTTTTGTGACAATGCTGGGCTATAGAAGACTTCAGTTCACAATTCCGTACGTAGGTCTTGTGCTCCTTCACATTGAAATTTAAAGCCCTGCGGGTTTGTCCTATATATGAAAGTCCACATTCACAAGGTATCCGATAAATTCCCCAGGAATTTATGTCTTCGACGTAATCTTTTGATCCCCAAAAATTTATCTTGGGTTTGAAAATAACTTTAAAATTAAAACTCTTGAGAATTTTTGAAATTCCAGAGCAAATCTGTGGAGCAAATGGGATAACCGCCCAATTCTGTCGTATTGGGTTGTCTACCGGCATTAGTGAGCAGACATGCTTCGGTTTCCTAAATTTTTGGATAGCTTTATCTATAACGGAATGTGTGTATCCTTTGTGTACTGCAATTCGTTTAAGGAAATCAAGCTCTTTCTGCAAGGAATCCTCAGCTGAGCATATATGTATTGCACGATATACGTATGTGTAGAAGGCCGAAATTTTTGTTTCCATGGGAGATTTGATTTTGCATGTGGAAGTAAGGAAACAGCAAATGGTTTTTGGTAAACTGTTGTACTAAAGCAACCTTCAGAGAGTGACACAAGAACATCCAGGAATGGTAAGCAGCCATTTTCAGTCTCACACGTGAACTGTATATGAGGATCGATTGAATTAAGTTAAACTAATTTACGTATTTCCGAATTCCTGCCGTTCCAGAGGACAAAGGTATCATCTACATATCGAATCCACAGGTCGAATGTAACGAGCTGAAAGAGTTTGTCCTCAAAATGACGCATGTAGACTTCGCATAAAAGTGGCGACAGCGGGCTACCCATTGCAAGGCCTTCATTCTGTTGGAAATATCTTCCGCGAAAACGGTTTTGTTTGATACAAATTTCCACTAATCTCAAAATTTCTTCAACTTCCGGTTGGCTGAAATGATGTTCAATGAGACTTACTTTCAATGATTTGAGGACTCCATTCACTGGGATACTTGTGAACATGGATTTCACATCGAAGGATAACATGAACTGGTCGTTGTATGGATGTCGTTTAAGCCGATTGACAAATTCAATGGAATTTTTTACAGTTTTGTTTGAAGAAGTCGCTAAGGTGGATAGTTTCGAAGATAGAAATTTGGCCAACTTATGTGTAGCAGCAGATATTGCTGACAATGGGACAGAAAGGGACGCCAATCTTGTGTACCTTCGGAAGTGCATAGAAACGCGGACGTCAACTCCATTTCTTTCAAGCGCGTGGAAACACCAAAAACCGTGACCGTCAGAACTCTGACAATGTCACAATGATTTGAATGTTTAAGCTTCATTCGCCCTGATGAAGCCGAGCCAGAAGCTCTGCGAAACTATAGTCGATGCTAATAAAGCTTTTAATTGTGAATGAACGTTGATAATTTAGTCAGACTTGCATGTCTAATCAGAAAAGAAAGAAGTCAGTGCAGTCTTGTTTAGCCTGCCTATACCAAAGGGACCCCCACTTGTAAAAAAATCTTTTCCCAACCCATATCTGCAGCCTCCCCCCTTTCCATGACTCCACTGACAAGGGAAAGGCATTACAAAACTGACCATAACACCAATAATGAAAAGTTTGCAAGTTAATACAAGATACATATCACTAAATTCAGTCATTTGCACAATGATTGTGTATCATATACCCCTTAAAACAGTCCATTCAATTTTGGAGCTACTGAACTGTACAAGTTCTGCAATCATGCCTTTCAACACTGAGGTTTACACATTAAATGGAAATCCCTACCGAAACTCAGTACAGCGAAAATATGACTACAGCAAGCTCATGGAGCTAAAAAAAACGTTTGCATCCGTTAATTGATAGCACTCATTTGAATGTTTCATGGAACAAGCTCATTTTGCGTGTATTTTACAGAAACGAGGATGTAGTTCATCTGAAAATATGCGCTGTGATCATAGATTTGGAGAGACTAAAAACAATGCTCAGAGAACGTAAGTTCCAAAACACCTCAGACTAGACTGCCTAAAGGAAGCATTGCATGAAAGTTGAACAAAGACCGATTAACCGATGAAGCACAAAAATCACAATTGCCACACCACAAAAGCACTATACTGCTGTAAGCCTCATGGGGATAGTCATACATCTGAGCAGCAGTACAAACCTTTACCAGAAGAGATTATTGCAAATAAGTATACATGCAATGGTAAAAAAAATTACTCTGGAAGACATTCTCTGTAGAATGCATAGAAGTGCCACATTTCTTTCACCTTGCGAATGAAAAACTGATTCAGTTGCACTATACTAAAGAACTTCCACCATAAATGTTTTGTAGCACCTAACAGATTGTAATAATTATCTTGCATGCATGTGAACAATTTCCCCACACATGTTCTGTGTGGATATTGGGAATTAAAATAATTCATCCATTCACATGAGGTAATTCTGAAGCTTAATACTACCAAGTGTAGGTTATCATTTGAGATAGTATTTTCACTAATTACAGAGAAAATTACAATATGCAAGACGTGTGGCCCCTACATAAGTGACATCTTGTGTTTACGAACTTGTGCTCCGATGGAGTAACACCATAAAACACTTATTCTGTATGAACAAATCCAGATCAGCATTAAAGATTCATTCTCGTCCACCTCTAAATATTAGAACATTTCTTAATCTTTGCTTCATGTACTACATTCAATCAGTATTTTGACTTTTCTTGGTCTGGTGTATGAGCATTATCAACTAAGATAATGAAGATTGCATCTTTCATAGTTATACAATATTCCTTTCATGGTGAGCTTATACAAGAGCATTTGGTTCCCAAAAATGCAGCTGTGGTATTAAAGAAATCTGTACCTTTATAAATCAAGTTTTATCTACAGGTTATAAACTTACATATAAATCAAGTCAAATTAATACTTAAAACACTGCTGCAACCAATGTCTTGTTTATATTTGTTATGCAAGGAAAAACAACTAGTTATCACTATGCGATTAATAAGGTAAATTCTAAGTAACCTGATTTGGTAAAGAACTTAAAAAAACAATGTACATTATAAGGCAAGACTAACAAAGTACTGCTGAGAGTATTTTCTTACACTATTTGTGAGAGCTAAAGATCAGTTACAGCACTTATGAGTGGTGCATGTAGGGACAAGGTGATGACAATGGTCCCAACACAAATTCAGTTAGACTATAAAAAGCTTTAATGGCTGCTGTTAGTTTTAGAAGTTCATATGTAGTGCATTTTATATTTCACAGTAACATGTGCATGAAAAAGTGAATCAAACAGCATACTGGACCAAATGGCTTAGTATGTTATTTGTCAGTTAAAATGTACAATCTGAACAGTTTTTATTGAGTTTTTACACTGACAAGTAGGAAATTCACCTATCACTGCACTACATGGAATTCCTCATACATCCGGAAATTCTCCGCTTCCTTCTTGGCCAGATTAAAAAAAATCAATTGATATTGGATTTGTCTGCAGCCCAAAATCTTCCTCCAGTTAAACAAATTGGCTGAGGAGAGGGGGAGGGGTTCACCTTGCATTCTCAATTTAGGATCACCCCCAAATCTCACTTTAACAGTCCTAGAGAAGCATTTTTGTTTAAGTTTTTTTTTTTAAAATCTTTGAATAAAAGTTGTTAGTTCTATGTAGTCTAAAAAACTATGGGCTATAAGCAGTTGCCAGTCTCCAATTTATTTAGGGCAACTGGTTCCAGGGAAGGGAGATACTCTTAAGACAAACCTCTATGCCTCAGTGGGATTTGACCCCTGACCCAACTTGGACGAAAGGTCAAAAACCAGCACTTAAGACCACTGCACCACTGAGGGGCATTAGTCTGTATTCAAAATTCACAACTCAGCTAAACAATACAATAAACTTAATTTAACAATCAGCAGCATGCAACCTTCAAAGATGATACCATTTGAGTTGGGAAAAGTTGATATTTAAGAATAAAAGAATAAACCTAATTTTCATATGCAGGGCTTGAAAATATCTGAAGAGTTACATGCCCAGCTGGATATGTGCAGAAGTTATTTGCTTTAGTAAAAGCTGGATGCCCAGGAAAATTTAAAAAATACTCTGATTTGTTAAGTTCAAAAATATGGACTTTTTTGCATTTCTGTTTTAAGTGTCTGTATTCAAAATGTTCCATGCACAAACACTTGTATTTAAGTTTTACAATTATGCTGAAACTAGTGTGAAATTATACGATGGTGAAATTGATATGAGAACTTTAGTGACTCACATTCCTTGTGTTAAACTTTGCCTTTTGTCACTTAACACTGGAGGCTAGTTCCATCAGAGGTATGCATCCCATTGCAGACTTAAACACTTGGTGAAAAAACTACATATGGTTCCAATTTCTGGACCTAAGCATTAATTAAAAGCAATATTCTTCTGTCCATGGCACTATGTAACAATACAACTTCCTGTGATAAGCAGTGAAATACATGCAATGACTTGTTTCTTGTAGGAACTTTTTCATTTTTAAATTTAGTTGCCCAGACCAGAGCTGCATTAAGGCCTTAGTGGGCCTCTAGACAAAGTCATTTGAGTGGGCCTCCAAAGAACTTATGACTGAGAATTATTATGAAGTCCGTTGAAACTGAAGCAACTAAATTATCTGAAGGGTTTTCACAAGTCACTGTATTTTTCTCACAAGAACACGAGTTAAAAGCTAAAGATTCTCAGATTTGTTTTGATTTAACATTGTATACTTTTCTTAGTGCATCTTTTTTGTTATGCAATGTGAAGCCGCAAGAAACTTCGACCATTAATGCTCCAAGTGCAAAATGGGAGATGTGGGTGAAGAGTAGTGAAAAAGCTGAAACTGTCTTGCCAACCCCCGCTATATAGATACATGAAAACTTTAGCCTTGGCAAGTCACTGCCTCGAAATCTGTTCATCTTCCACCTGTTTCTGACCATGTAGAAATCGCACAAGAAAAACTATTTTATATGCACTGACGGGGAAAGAAATCCCAATACCAAGAAGGGGTTGTGTTAGATAAACGACAGTTGGTAGGCGGTGAGAGTACATCTGTAAGATGACATCTACGCAAATTTCGCGCTCGGCACATACGTGTGGCGCTAGTAGCGCCCCTCGGAACATGCAAAACAGGTTTGCTGTAAATACGCGTTGTAACGTTCGTGAGGGTTAGTTATCGTTGAGATTTGACGTAGGGTGTTATGTTAGTCAAGAATGCCTTTAAGAAGACGAAGAAGCCATTATCAACAGCTCACGGAGTTTGAACGAGGTCGTGTAATAGGGCTACGAGAAGGTGGATTTTCTTTCCGCAATATTGCAGAATGACTTGGCAGGAATGTAGCCACTGTGCACGATTGTTGGCAGCGGTGGTCAAGGGAAGGTACTGCCTCAAGAAGACCGGGTTCCAGCCAGCCACGTGGCACTACTGAGAGGGAAGACCACCGTGGACAGCGTATAGCCGTGGCGCATCGTACCGCGTCTGCAATTCGAGCTGCAGTTGCCACCACAGTTACACAACGAACTGTTACAAATCGGTTACTTGAAGGACAGCTCCGAGCCAGATGCCCTGTAGCGTGCATCCCACTTACTCCAAACCACTGCCATTTGCGACGTCAGTGGTGTCAAGCTAGAGCTCATTGGAGGACTGAGTGGAGATCTGTTGTGTTTTCTGATGAAAGCCGGTTCTGCCTGGGTGCCAATGATGGCCGTGTGTTGGTTAGAAGGAGGCCAGGTGAGCGCCTGCAACCAACCTGTCTGTGGCCGAGACACACTGGACCTACACCTGGAGTTATGGTCTGGGGAGCAATTTCCTATGACAGCAGGAGCACTCTCGTGGTTATCCCACGCACCCTGACGGCACAGTTGTATGTCTGTCTGGTGATTCAACCTGTTGTGATGCCATTCATGAACAGCATTCCAGGGGTGTTTTCCAACAGGATAACGCTCGCCCGCATACCGCTGTTGTAACCCAACATGCTCTGCAGAGTGTCTACATGTTGCCGTGGCCTGCTAGATCACCAGATCTTTCACCAATCGAGCACGTATGGGATATCATTGGATGACAACTCCAGCGTCACCCCAAACCAGCATTAACCATCCCTGTATTGACCGACCAAGTGCAACAGGCATGGAACTCTATCCTACAAACTGACATCCAGCACCTGTACGACACAATGCACGAACGTTTGCGTGCTTGCATTTCAACATTCTGGCGGTTACACCGGTTATTAATGCACCAGCACGTCACATTTAAAATTGCTCTTCTCGCGCTTATAAGCTGCGATCTTGAAACCTTAATGGATTAAATGTTACCTATACAAATGTATTGCCGCCATTTCATTCCTCTACAACTATTTTTTTCGTGGTGTTGGGATTTTTTTTTTTTTCCCCGTCAGTGTATAAACCTCTTATTTGCACAGGCATGCCTCCTGGGCCCTTAGTCATGGTGGGCACCAAGGCTATATATAGCCCCTATTTAGTCCCCCCTTAATACAGCCCTGGCCCAGACCGGGCAACTAGATTGCTTTACCTGCCCACACTAATAATTAACATGCCCTGGATGTCTTTGGCATGGTATTTTTCAAGCCCTGATTATATATATATATATATATATATATATATATATATATATATATATATACACCCAACTTTCTGCAAGTTTTATAGAACCTGATTTCTCAAATGTCAGTTACATCTTAAGAACTTTATCAGATGACAGTAATGATTTAATTGTATGCCTTTATGTATTCTAAAACAGTAAAGCAAATTTTATTTCTGAAAAAACTGGGGAGTATTTAAACACACTGATCCTAACACTGGGTTTCATATAACTGATATTTGCTAATGTTTTTTTTTCCCCACAAGACAATGATCCAATATGGTCTTTCAGTATAACACACCTGAGCACACACTTATGAAATTTTAACATCTTGATACAATAAAGAATAACTTTGCCCACATTTCAACCAAAACTCAACAGTAACACTTTGAAATACTGAGGTAAAACTGCAGCCACAAGTGATCCAAAATTCCTTCCATCATTAAACTTACACTAGCATCTGCCAATTAACAGGAAAATTAGACACTGAGAAAGAACAAAATAAAATCTATGTTGAGACTACAATGCAGATTGACTTAAAACATTTACAAATTGATTTCTATACACCTAACTGAGCAAACTTAATGCTTAACTCCAAGTACACTAATGAATGAATATACAGTATGAAACCACGTGGTGACTAGTAAAATGTACTTTTACGCATTTAGCAAACTTCACGTAGTGGGAAGACAACATTCAAAAGTTAACTTCTCTTACAGCAGAAACAGATTGGTTACTAAGGTATCACATGATTATGAATCAAGTTACATCATACAAGGAATCACATCTTCATAAATATTAAAAAAACTGAACACATTCCAGGTATCACAAAACGTAGGTAAATTAAAATAACTGAGCTTCAAAAAATCCATATAGAAGTATTTGGATGATAAACATGATTAACTAAGGTATGCAGATCAATTGTGGTCACAGTTACTTCAATATGTTCAGTTATACGATATTCAAAAGCAAAGCATTTCAATGGCAGGAACAAGAACACTTTGGGTGCCAGGCAAAGCCCACATATTTAAGTAGGTGATTAACAAGGTGCCATGGCAGACAACAGGCGCAACCTATTGTACTTGGCCCATTTGATAGGTATGGGATGATGCTGGCTGTTAGAAATTTAAGCAAAGTTCCATTCAAAATAATTAGGGAAATTGGAACATTCTGCTTACACAGAAGCACTACAAAACGCTTTTCCTCGAGCATAAATTCACTTTGTGCTGCCCCCTCTTTAAATTTAAGATATTGCAGTGAAGACAAGTTTGCAACAGAATGGACTACAGATGTTAGTTCCCTACTTCACATGGAATCTAAGCAACATTAAACAATATTTGCCAATTTAAGGAGAAGTTCTAAGAAAATATAACTTTTGTTTGGCAGCCCTAAAACAAAAACACTAGCAGTTTGTGAAAACCTATAGGTAATGAAAATATAATTGAGGAACAAAGCCACATGGATGAATGTAGTTACATCTCGTTTTAATTTAATCTTAACATTCAGTTCAAGATTTTGATGTACCATAAAGAGCTGCATGCATGATGTTGAATTCAATGGGTATCAAGACATTTATGTAACTTATCACTTCATGACTGCATAAAGTGAAACAGGATAACTGTTTTATCAAAGAGGTAATCGCTGCTAACTGAAAGAGGTGGAGTCTCGAAAAAAAATCCAAGCGTGTTGCTACTTCACAACTCCATACAAATTTTTTGAAGCTGATATGATTCATGACACAATAAGACTAGAAGAGAACACATGGACGTTTATTACAATGATTATGATTATATACACTTAGAGAACAGCTTAACTGAAGAGTATAAATATTAAAGCCATACATACATATATATGTATATATACATATACCTGCAAATGTTGAGATTATCAATTGAAATTATATACCATTTAAGCAGGTTAGTAATTAAAAGCTTGCCAAAATCCTGTATTCAGCATTAAAAAAGAAAACCCGTTCAGTTGCAGTCTGCATTTTACTTAAATGCAAACTTGTGAAGCTACAAATCTCAAAATGAAACCTGTTGATAAAGCAGTTACCCAGTTACATTCACCTTGCAATCAAAGACACTTTGTTCAGAAGGGGGAAAAAGCTTAACTTGCTCAGTAAATTCCTGCTAACTTTTAATACATAGGCTGCTGGAAAATTGAAAATATAAGTACACAGAAACTTAATAGAAGTTAAAATTTAGGAAAGTGCTTCTGGTTCCTTAAAAGTGTGCACAACATTAATTTTCCAAATAACTACAGCAGAATTAAGCAAATTTGTGCAAATACATAGATTAAGGCCATTAAACTAATTTAAGACCAAAAAATAAATTCATAAGCAAATATTCTTAAAATGGGCAAATCACCCAAGTTACAAAAAAAAAAAATAATTCACACTAATTGAAATTCCAAGTAATTAAGAAACTGCTTTATCAACAAAATGATTATGTAATGGAATTAAAAATACAGCTACCATTATTGCCGTCCCATTTCTCTTTTTAACTCGTCCAGTCTCCTCTGGAGAATGACCTGTTTTTGTTCTTCAGTCCTAATTACAATCTCATTATCACTTCTCTGTTGCACAAGTTTCCTTACATAGTCAGCTGCTTCATTCAGAATCAAGACTTTAGGAGCCTTTGGATTCTCCTTGATAGAAGGAACCAAAATCCTTAACTTCTGAAGCATATTTTTCTGGTCGTTACGCCGTAGCCTTTCCATGTTGTTGTGGTTGCTCCTCTTGCCTAACTCTTCAACGTCGGATGAGGACCTACTACTAGGTTCTTCACTGTGTAATTTCGGTCGCCTTAAACGCTTGACTGGAATTTGCTGAAAACTTCTGCCCTTCTTTTTCACACCAGAAGTCCGTCTGTTTGATGCAACTGATTTAGCGTTTGAAAACTTAAGCTTAGGAGCAGGTTTCCTTCCACGCCTCTTAACTGTGTTTGCTTTCGGAGGCTCTACTTTGATATCTGTAATGGTTACCACGTCTATTTCGTCGTCGTTCTCCTCCTCAGCTGTAAGGAGAGAAAATTTACAAAGGATTCAATTAAATCTGAAAATTTATAAAGTGAAACAAGTTATAAGCATTCTAATACTGTGTTTAACAGCAATCTTCTACATGTCTGGAGGTAAGTTTGAACAAGGAATTCACATTCATTTTTAAATTAAACTACCAATACATCTGACAGGGAGGGGGGGGAGGTTGTGCTGATGTCCAAGTGGCCTAAGGTGCTGGCCTGTGGTCATGTCTGCCATGGGCCTGGGTTAGTCCTGGGTGAGGCACAGGTGGTGTCCTCATGGCACTGGCCCTTCCCTGAAATCAGTGGCCTTAAATTATGATCAGCAAACACTCATAAAACCTTACTCATGGTAGCCATAAATCCTGAAACAAAATGGGATAGGGACCCCTTTGATTTTACTAGTCTTAACTCTCAACAAGGGGAACCATACTAAAACTAAATTTACTGCCACTGATCCCTGAAGTGATAGAACTTGACACCAGGCAGGAGCAAACATGCTTTGGCCTGAAATTCTAAACTAGACCTAGCTTACAAAATGTGAGAAGTACACACCCTACTAGACAACCACTAAATAAGATACTCTGATCCATGAAGTTACTGTATGGACAACACCCCCATTAAGTACAGTTATATTGAACAGAAGCTGCAGAACACCACTTCTTTAAAATTCAAGAAACTTCATCCAGTGCTGCACATTTAAGGCCACAGACACAGAACAGGAATAAGCTTACCTATTATGATTTTATACTTTTCCAAAGCTGAACCATATAGCTGAATTACAAGGACCCACAACCTGCCAAGCCCCCCACCCCCCAGCAGGAACACATTCTATCTACCATTGCAAACCCATAGAAAAACTAAAATCACTTCATTATAATGTAGAAGACAGAATTAGCTAGTCAAATTTTGATAGCAAGTTCTAAGGAGTTCAGCATTTTTAGTCACAGGAATTTCCTGGTATTTAAATTACATTTGTATGCTGGAGACCAATACTACCACTGCTTATGAATAAAGAAAACAATATAAAATTTCTGATCTACAGATACTTGGAACACTTAAGTATATCAAAATTTTAATATTTAAACTAAACTTAACCAAACTTTTACCTTTACAGATACAGAAGCTAAACTTCTAGGATTAAAAGATTCCACATTCTTCCACAAAATGCATTTAACAGTAAATCTGCCTATAAAACTATTACATTTAATTACTGAACCTCCACAGAGGGCTGCCCCTGGGGTGTGTGGGCCCTAGGGCTAATGCTTTGGCAGGGTTCCCCATTTATATAAACAATTTGATTTAAAAATGTATTACAAAATTCATGGACCCCATGCAAGGTATACTGATCTATTGACGATTTAGAATAACTGGTAGATAAGAGATACTTACACATTTGTTTATTGTTCCATCAGTGTTCTCTTGAATTCTTTAGGCCGTAATCGCTAGAATGGTGTACATATTTTATATGTCATGATGGGAATCTTCCATAATGCTAGACAATGAAACTAATGTCAAAAAGGAGGACTTCTTCCACTTGTTTTCAGAATCCCAGAGAACTTGTAGTTTTCATTAGCAGTAAGCGTTATTGCAATGTATTACAATGAGATGGACACAGATACGTAATATGCGGGATTGCAAGGCTCAAATCCAAATTAAGTTTCTTTTATATACAAGATTATTTAAGGTTGGATGCTCTATTCATAGGCTAGTAGGCATAAGATAAATATAGCATACAAAACTCACAGAACACAAGTTTATTGTATAAAAATTTTGCCTTTTCAGTAAAATTGTGATCTAGATTTTTCTATAATGTACCTTCTATTGATAGTAATGCTAAATTAGATAACATTCCAGGAGTTACAATAGTTTCAAGACCGTATTTATCATTTCAATAACTAAAGCAACAAAATTCGAAAATATAGCATTGGGGGCCTGATTTACGGGAGGGCATTTGGGGCACATGCCTAGGGCCCTGACCTTTTGAGGGCCTCCCTAAAATAGTTATTACTTGCTTTGCATCAAACTGATTCAAAGCAATATATATACATACACACACTCAAAGAACTTACGAATGGCAAACAGATGTACATAACTTTGTCGCCATTTGGTTTTTTTTTTAATTGCGAGTCTTTCAGGGTGAAATGCCTTAAAGGGCTTGATGCACTACCCAAGTGAAAGGTGCGAGTACAGAGCAACAGGGGTGCAAAAATACTCTGCAAAAAAAAAACGAAGCCCCCAGAAGGAATCTATCGGAGATGGAAATTGGTTACGAGCAATGCACATATATAGGAAACTAAATTATTGCAATGGCAGAGTAGTTGGGCCATTTATTCAGATAAAACAGCTAGACTAGTGAAAGTAGTAAGTGTAGCGTCACCTATGGTTCGAATATAAGCAGATTTCCCAGCTTGGCATAGTTCGTGGACACTGTCCTGAGGTATAGCATGCCAGATGGCATCCACAATGAGGGCCAGTTTGCAGACAGTCTGTGGGGTGTGCAGATGATGTCCCAAACATGTTTGATTGGAGAGCAGTTGGATCGGCCATGGAAGGGTTTCAACATTACCAAGTAGTGACTTATCAGAAAGGCCAACCACTTACCTAAAAGTTCTTGGCTACTTTCTTGCTATACACTTCATGCACATCAATTAGAACATCCTGTTATGTAGCTGGCCTTCAAAGGTTGAAACTTTCAGTTTGTAGGGTGCCGGTTTTATATTCGTTCTTCCGGTCTTGAAACAGTTTGAAGACCGGAAGAACGAATAAAACAGCGCCCTACAAACTGAAAGTTTCAACCTTTTGAAGGCCAGCTACATAACAGGATGTTCTAATTGATGTGCATGAAGTGTATAGCAAGAAAGTAGCCAAGAGCTTTTAGGTAAGTGGTTGGCTTTTCCGATTGATAAGTCATTAATGACTTGCGTGTAAATATGTGCACTTTGGGGTTAATGCCTTTAAAGATGAAAATAATATGATTACCATGTAGTGTGTGACTGAGCATTATCCTGCTGGAAAACTACTCAGAGATGCTTCAACAGGAGTGGAAAATAACAGGTCAGAATGTTGACATGCCAGTGAGCCGTGAGGGCGGTACGGACTACCAAGGGTGTCCAGCTATTGTAGGAAATAGCTCCCCAGACAGCCACTCCCAGGGAGAGCAGTGTGCCATTCTATGGTAAAGGCAGGATCTGTGTACAGACTGGCTCTTCTCCAGATACATATGCACTGGATATGCACTGGTCAACAGCACCAAGTGCAAACTGATTTATTACTAAATACTACACAATGCCACTTGGCATTATCCCACATTGATTAGGCACAACACCACTGCAACCATTGCTGGCAGATCAATGGAAGGCAGCAGAATGGCCTGCCTCCTCGAACGTAGTCCCAATGCCGGAAGTAGTCTGGCAATGGTCTGAGATAGTTTCTCTCGCAATCACTCAAACTACGCCTTCTTTGTTGCACTCAGCCGCCCACTGGGTTGTGCACTCCTCGATCCACTGGTGCCAACAGCCCGATTGCCGCGTCACTCCAACCCAAATGCCTGGCGATAAGGCGACTTTACCACAACGGGCCTATCAGCCAATTATGTCAGCTAGCTCAACCGCAATCTGGTGTCAGAACTGCCCTGTAGGCGAGGTTTGCTTTTAAAATACCCTCCTCAATGTGTGGTCCCTATGAGCTGTGGCAGGCCACTATATCGTCCATCACTATTTTTTTTTAATCATTTGCATATTCAGTCCTGTGGTACTTGTCTGCTGAGTTTCATCAGGATCAAACTACTTTCTGTGGGTGCCTCCATTTTTTCCAGCCAAGAGTAAATATACTCTGTCATAAAAATCCACACACCAAGGAGGCACTGGATTGAAATGAGATTTTGGTAGTGAGATGGTACATACCAAGGACAGAAGTGATTATAATATCACAACAGCAGGACAATTTCCTGCGGATATATGGAACACATCCGGTCAGCGTTAGTAGTGTTGTGCTCTGATACATGTTGGTGATACGGTCCGGCACGGAGCCTTTTTTGGTTGGAGGTTTAACGACCACCATGAGCAACTCAATGGGCTATAAACAGTTGCCCGTCCCTAATTTAGGGTCACTGGTTCCAGGGAAGGGAGAGAGCCAGTGCCGTAAGACAAACATCCATGCCTCACCGGGATTTGAACCCGGACCCCGTTCGAACGAATGATCAGAGGCCATCGCTTAGACCACTGAGACACCGGGGCGGCCCGGCATGGAGTCAAAGACTTATGTTATTCTGGGACAGATTGGCCCACACTTCTTGCAACTGATGCTCTAAATCACGAACACTGAAACACGGAGAAAGCTGGCATCACATCTGGCTCCACACATGCTTGATGGCAAGAGGTCAAATGATCTCGCAAGCCATCCCCCATAGCTATTCAGTTTCTCGTTAATCGCATGTTTTTTTGTGACGTGTAACTAGGCTAGGGGCTACTGTACTTTCAAAGTGCTACATGTCTCTGGGCTTGTTTAAATTTCTCATATTAACTCCATGTTTTATAATACAATATAAATAGTTTCACAACAATGCACAAGAACACAAGTAGAATAATACTTCCATAAAGACAATTAGTGTTCTTAGTTTGGACAGTTTTTAATATGCAATTGGACTTTCTAATTTTACTTGGGGTTAAAAGGAGACATTAGCCAATAGCCTTTTTCACTGGATTGAATGGTTTTGTGCAAGTTTATATAATCAGCTCCTTAGTTATATCTTAAACTGCACTTCCCCTTCCCTCCATTGTAGGAGTGGACACAGCTCAGAATACAACCCATCTCAAAATTAATGTGGTTTAAACTGCAAAAGCCACAATCTCAAACCTACACAAGCGTGTTGGCAACTCCACAGAGGAATATACGAACCACTTCCCAATGAGACAGTATGAAAGTGTGTATGGGACAGGTATTTTAACACTAAGATGAGGTGAAACTTCATCTTAGTACAAATTTTGAAGATGACAATCCGATTTTTGGTGTAAATTTGTATTTCTTTCCTGATTCATCTTAGTGTTAAAATACACTGGTCACAAAACAACAGATACTACAATTGTGGTCTTTACCTTCTTGATACATAAAAAACAGTCAGATTATATTCAAATTTAACACATTGAATGCATTACAGCTGTCAATTAAAATTGCAGATATTGAGAAAGTAAACATCAAGAAGCACATTATACACCAAGTTGATACATACCCAAACATCTATTTTATTGGTGTAATTGATATACACCAAGCCTTCACCCTACAGGTAGCTTTCAAGGGAAACTAATACAACAAAATCCTGTTTAGAAGAGTAGCATGCAAGATGCTATATTAAAAATTCTCAAACACTGCTTACTCCTCCACAACATAAGTTTGTTTCATTAGTTTGCCTGCATTCAAAGCCACTTCTAGGTCCATTATTGTACATGTGGAAGCTTCTCTATCTGAATATTTTGCACTAATACAAGTGTTAAACCTTTAGTACATCCCAAAAGATAGTGTTCTCCCTAAAGCCTTTTGGTCAGGCTGTGTTCCTTTGCCACTAAAATTCTTCAGTTGTGCAAATATTAGTTTTCTTTGTGATTAATTTGTGAATACATATGAGAAGATTCTGAAACAAACCGACTTCAAGAACTGCACAATGACACTATAAATAGTTTGTAGTGTCATTGTGCAGTGAATGTTTTTTGGAGAAACAAGTATATTTGACACTGGAAGTACAGCTTTATTTTCCTGCTACCCCGTGATTCTGAACACATGCTCTTCATAAAACATACCTTCACACACTGCCACACCCTTGGCACATCTACCAACCATACCCCAACATATTACTGGGCCAACCTTCCTCTTACAACATAAAACATACTTCACATAATTCCCATTTATTTGGATCTCATCTGGCAACAGGTCCAGCACCACAATTTCAAATAGTTCTGGCAACCAGCCCATCCAGTAGATTGTGGGTAATCAAAGGTTCTAGGATGACCAAAAGCTACAGCTAAATTAACTTTTTGCCATAAGTGACTGCGTTTTTGCTCTATTTTTATGTTTAACATACCACACGCACGTTGCATTAATGTGGTTCCACCTAAAATCTGTCGTATGTTTCCAATGGTAAAACTTATTTTCTTCGCAATTAATGTGTTCCCAAGGATTAAAATTTTCAAAGAAAACTAAGTTACAGCATTATATACTTAAATCTTGCTAAAACATTACCATAATTATATTAAAAATCAATCATTTTTCTTTGAGTAATGTTCAGACCTGTTAATAGATGGTGTGACCTGTAAATTAACGACTAGTACACAAATGTTGGATTGCTTAATTATGGTTGGTTTAGCAAGTATTAAGTATCCCATGCCGTAACTTAACGTTTGTTTTATCGGTTTGCAACTTTTCATCCTTGGGAATACATTAATTGAAGAAAATATGTAAAGTTTCACCATTGGAAACATAAGGCAGATTTTAGGTGGAACCACCTTAAAAGTGAGTTTTTTCAGACCAGTATTTCATTGTGTCAAATCTTAATGTTAAAGATTTATTCAACCAGAGGTGCCAATTAGCACCTTTGAAAATTGGGGGGGGGAGATCAAACTTACAGGATGGCAAATATTTCAAGATGCACTTAAATTGTGCTCGGAAAGTAACGATTGAAAACTAAAACACAAAAGGAAAATAAACTAGGTTTAAGAAAAAATGTCATGCAAGATGATTGTAATATGCTATCCATTTTCACCTCAAGTTTTAGTGTTTTAATTATATAAGGAAATGAATCATGTTACTAACTTCACATTTAATGCATACAAGTTTGAGACAAAAATACATTATAGCGGGCACTGGGTAAACCGAATAACTGCATTTTTTCTAATTAACATGTTTTTAATGCTAGTTATTTTCAGTCCACTCTTTGATGACTGCCACAGTACCAAACTGTGGCAATTAAAAGGCTGACTAAAATGAGAAACTTTCTGCTTGGCAGCTCACTGATATCTCCATATGAGGTACTCTGAAATTGTTATGCAGTCAGAAAAGCAGCGATGTTTTTTGAGATTTAGCAGTTATATCACAGTTCCCCATCTGTGAGATATAGATAACTACCACCTAGATGCTAACTTAAGTAACATGACAAACTGAATGCAGAGTCATTTAGAATTTTTAAAAGTTAGGTGACCTTTCATGGCATGCATTTTTTGGTTTCACCATGTTCACACCTCTGCTCTATATGAATATCAGAATGCTGCCAAGTAGAAAGGAAGTTACCTTTTTTTCCACAACGTTCAAAATCCATGTGTTGCTAAAAAATATGTACAGAATTACTCAGTTACAGTGCGAGTATATTGATTTGCTCACGAACGTCCATTGTTCTTTCTTGTACAGTGTCTGCAAACATCCTGGGACTACAATACTCCTAGTTAAGAACCTATTTACTCCACGAACTTATCCCTAGTAGTTTTTACAGAAAAATTTACACACCAAATAGCAAGATATTTGGGCATGTTGTGGCAATGAGAATATTGCTGAATCATCTACAAAATAAAACTTAAAATGATCTCCAGCAAAATAGCAATACTTGCATTTCTGCCCATGTCACTTGAAGTTATGAAAATATGTAAAATTATTCAAATAAAGCGCATTATCAAATATTTCCTTTAAGGATGTGATACCAGGGCACACGGTCAAGTTGGTGAGGAAGCAGTGGTCCTGAACAGAAAACCCTTCATAAAGATTTGCGGTACACAATAGGAGACTGACCAGTTGAGAAACATGGACTAGCTGCATAAATGTCTCTTGGGTAGAATTCAAAAGAAGCTCCACATTTGCTTTTGGATTGTGCTATTTCCATAAAACTGGGATTCTTGAAACTAGCTAGTTCATGCTTTTCTCAACATTTACAGAACAGTTTGCTATTCAGTCTTTATTTTTATAGTTACCTTACAATAGGAAAACACCAAGAAGGGAACAGAGCACAAACACTGTAAACTACTGTAGGTGCCAGATACAGTAAACCGCTGATTACCACATTATGAAATGCTTATTAAAGCCACATACCCATCTAAATATTAGAAACTGAACAAATATTTGCATTAACACTTGCATGCCATTTCATATTTTAGATACGGCAGCTAACAGTCATTCAAGCAACATAACATTCTTTTAACCTTTCTTCAACATTTGTATACCAATACATGAGGCAGACAAATGGATTCAAGTTCAGAAATTAGCATAGCAAACAAGTGAGCTATTAATGAAATTCACTCCACAAACTGAATTTTAGGACTGTTCTGTAACCTAGATAAAAACAAAATTTAGAGCTAGTTAAACATGCATTTAGAAATACAGAAAACCAGGCAATATTAGGAAGGAAACCTATATTATAAAATCAATATGCAAAATAAAGAACACCGAACAAAGACCTAAATTAAATCTGCATGCAAGAATTGAAAGCGGAGATGAAAACTAGAATAAACCATCAGAAAAATTCTCACCTGATGAGTCATCATCTGTCATCGACTCGCTTTCGAAACTGTCACTTGAAGTTTGCTTTGCATCCGAGTTAGAGTTCGGATGACCAATTGTCTGGTAATAACAGTGGTCATTATATGGACTGTACGGAAGCGATATTTGTGGATTTACCACTAGCCTTAGAGATTCATCACAGTGACAGTTGTGTGCAATTGCCATATTGGAACCACATGCACAATGTCTTACAACATATTTGAAGGGATCACATTCTGCGCCACATTCTCTCAGACACTGGTCCTCCGGCTTCCCAAGCAAACAGTCACGTTTTATTTCATTTGGAAGAGTCAAAGTAGCACTAGCACCATTTTCAAGTTGTCCATCTTCATACGGCGACGGCTCAAATTCAAGAGTATTAAACAACTCGTCACCCACAAAAAAACTGTTATCAATTTCATCAAGAAAATTTGAAGGAAAGAAATTGTCCCAGATGAATGGCTCATCTTCAAGATGAACTTTGGAAGGCATGCTTGCAGAGAGACCAGGAAAACTTGGCATTAAGACCCTGAGAGAAAAAATCAGTATAGTTGAGCATGCATACAATCAATGCAGCATTAACAATACTAAGACTGAAGTTTAATGCTTATATTACTAAGAAAAAAAAAATGGGATGTGAACATTGTCTTGAATCAAATCTTGACTAGGAAATTAGTTTGTGTTGTTGGCACTGTCAGCTTAGTATAGAAAGGTGCTGTTCAGAATGAGATTAATTTAATAATTGCACATGATATTTGAAAGACAATTTAAAGATCCCAACTCAGTCAACACTGTCTTATTCAGGAATGCAGATATACTCAAGTGAATTGATGCTTCTTTTTTGCAATTGTTCACTGAATAAATGAGCAAGTATTTACTAATACAGACTGTTTCCTGATTTACAGAAGCAAAGATACATTTTACAATATGCTATATCGAAATGCAAAAGCAGAAAAGATACAATAACCACTGGTCAAACAGCTACCAGATATGCAATTTAGTAGCACAATCAGAAAAGCAGTACTATACAGAAATAAAAATGTTATCCTGAGATGCTTCACAGTACAATATCCCAACATTAAAATCCATCAAAAGGAAAATCAAGTAACAAACAAGTTAGTAAAATCATGTAATGCACTGATATGCTGTCTAACATACCAGAAATCATTACTCAAGCTATGAGGATAATGGCTGTGGAATAAATCTCGCTCCTGAGCCCTTTGACCCTATTTCGATGACATTGAACAGAATTGGTTCAGTATACCTCCGGAACAACAAAGTTTTGTTGCAATAGAAGCATTTTTACGTAAGTTATGACTCATAAGGGCGATGGAATGGATCCCGCTCCCATGTCTTGACCTTTAACCCCATTTTGCCCATTTTCAATAGGATTCACCCCCAGGTTGTCCTTTACCACCAGCCCTTGCAAAACAGCTGAAATTTTTACTAGCCATAGTGGCTAGTGGAATAAAAATTTCACTAGTGGAATAAAAATTTCACTAGCCAAGTGACAAAATCTACTGGCCATCCAAAGTAAAAATAATAATTCAGTAACTTCTCTACTTTAGTCTATGAAATTTAATGGGTGAATGTTCTTTCTAATGAGAGACCACTCCCCATTAACTACATAAAAACAGATACACAGCAGTTACTGCATTGGATCATTAGATTGACTGCAAATATTGCATATGCATTTGTTCCAAAATGATTGATTTTTTTACTATATTTAGTGCTGTAATATTACACTATCTTAATTTACAGATACATAATTTATTTGAGAAGCAATTCAAGTTAGATGTCTAATTTCTTCAATTTTTTAAACAAAAGGGACAAAAGCTAGGATATATATACATAAAGTGGCACTAATAATGTTGATACAGTTTACCACTGATGTGTACTGTGTCTGATCTTCCCATCAGAGGTATCTGCCCACCACAGTTGAATAGCATTTTGAGGATCAAAATCTTCAATTGAAGGGTCATTGCATCTAATCATTATAATTAAGTCATTAAAGTGTTGCTACTCAGACATGCCAGATTACTTGTTTTTATGAGGTTCATTTCTGAAAACACACACTTACAAGGAGCAGTACTACATGGCGATAATTATTTTACCTGTAGATAACATACTTTGTGCAAGGTATACCATGGCAAAGATCAAATATACCATGGCAGAGGTTGCTTTAGTAACCTTGATTTTTTATCACTCTAGGATGACCTGTCAGCAGATTAAGTTTCTCTTGAATCTCAATTTTTTTCTTTTTTTGGATTAGAGATTTAATGACTACCATGAGCAACTTTATGGGCCATAAGCAGTCACCCATCCCTAATTTAGGGTCACTGGTTCCAGGAAAGGGAGAGAGCCAGTACTGCAAGACTAACAACATCCATGTCTCACCGGGATTTGAACCCGGACCCATTTCGGAAGAATGATCAGAGGCCATCGCTTAGACCACTGCGCCACTGGGGCTGCAATCCCACCTTCACTTCCATTCATTTTCGAAGCAGCTGCCGGAACACGGACGAGAAAACTGAACTCTATATTCATTCATTCACAGGTGAGGGGAAAAGTTGGACAAAATAGTTGCTCACTTGGGGAAAAATTTACTGGCCATCACTGGGTACTATATTAAAAAATTTACAAGCCATTACAAAATATCTGGACACCATTTGACCACTGGCTACTCACATTCGCAAGGGCTGCTCTACCACATACTAAAATTTCACCGAAATCGAACCATTTTTACGTCAGTTATCGTGCGGACAGACTGACAAAGCTGGAGCACATACACTTCAACCTCTGGTTGAAAAGCATAAAAAAGACCAGCTCACAGTTCTAATGGGATAAAACACTACAGACAACTAAAAATATTTGGAACAATTTCTCATTTAATGCTTCACTAGTATGAGTCTAACCAAAGGACCATGGGTCACATTTAATTATGAGACCTGTGGTTGTTTTGAAGTTCAGACTATGCAAGCATGTATACATGCTTGCATAGTCTGCTGAACATATGCCCTCCTGTTGAGGGCAGAATCCAGTCTTTAGCTCTAAAAACAAAATGACCAAACTAATGTTTACTACACTTAAGAGCAAACAAGTTATTTTTATGGACTCTGCTAATGGCAAATTTCCTTTTTCACCAATTTGACAGCAACACTTTCCTAATTGCTGAAATTACAGATACTGAATTCAGGTTAATACTCTGATTTTAGAACCATAATTTTCCAACTCATAAGGTTCTAGAAACATAAAATAATGCTGAGTGATCATCTATAATTACTTCTAGGTGGAGTTACTAAATCATTTCCTTGAGCAAAAAGTTATCCTAAATTTGCAGCAAACACATGAAGGCAAGTGTGTAAATTAAAAGTACTTGTTCATTTCTACCAATGAAATTTCATCCATCCCTAGTAGTGCCCATTATCTTAGAAACAAAGGATAGAAATGAACTCATGTAAGAGATTGAAACAGGTCACAGGTTGACAATTTCTAGCAGGTCAAATGTGTCAGGTTATGGTGTTCCTGACTCAATTTCAACATGGGTTTATTCTTTTATTTTTGAAAAGCAAAAAAATTTTTTTCAAAAAATGTGTACTGTGGAGTTGTGCTCCCTACTGGTGCCCACGGACTGAAAAACTGTCATACAATACGAAGGAAGGATCTCCCTTCTGAGGGGGCATGATGAAAACATCCACATTTTGGAAACTTTCAACTCATCATAAACTTGTGTTGCTGTGGAACATTCTGAAGCTTGCTATGTTATCAAGAAAACAGCAAAAACTGAAATTAAACATAACATGTTGCTTAATTCAAATATTTTGACTGTAGCACCATTAAAATTAGGTGGAACAGCCTTGACTGTTACGAGCACCTATAATTACTAGCAGAAATTCTTAGACCTAACACAGCAAGGATTTGGGAAACAGGAAATAGTCATGCTTTGCAGGCAGTCACTTTTACAATGCATCCTTCGAATTAATAGCTAATAAATATTTGCATGTCATAACCCGAACTCATACTGAATTGATGAAAATATAAAAAAGTTAACCCTTATGCTACTTGTTACCATTGTTTTAGTTTCAAAAGTCATTAGAAAAATTACAACTTCCTACTTTTTAATGTGCAAGTGAAAAATGCATGCAACGAACTTGATACAAATGACCTGTGTAAAAATTAATAGAAATTCTGAATGTGTGCATACATCACACAGATCCATAAAATTTTCCATTCCAGGAAGTCTTCTTTGTAAGAAAATATTCTTAGTGTGCATTGTTTCTTCATATTCGATGTTTAAACCAGGAACAATTTCATGACCACTTTCAAAAGGCTTCAGACCTACTAGGCTGCAGTATACACACATATATCATCATCATCGTCAACCATTATCAATCCACTGCTGGACGAAGGTCTCCCCAAGTTTCCTCCACAACGGTCTGTCTTGTGCCAGTCTCCTCCATGTCACCCCTGCATACTTTCGAATTTCATCCACCCATCTCCCATGTGGTCTTCTTCTGGGTCTTTTCCTGTCCCTTGGAATCCAATCTAAAATTTCGGCTGTCCATCAATGATCTGTCTTTCTGGCAGTATGTCCAGCCCATTGCCATTTCAGGGATTTAACTCTGATCATGATGTCTTCCACTCTTGTCATTTTTCGGATCCACGAGTTCCTCTTCTTATCTCTCCTGGTTACACCAAGCATGCACCTCTCCATGCTTCTTTGAGTTGTCTGCAGCCTTTGTATGTCTCTTTTAGTTAAGGTCCACGTCTCCGCACCATACGTAAGCACTGGAAGGATGCATTGATCAAACACTTTTCTTTTAAGACATAATGGCATATTGCTCTTGAAAATTATGCTGTTTCTTCCAAAAGCTCTCCAGGCAAGTTTTGTACGCCGATTTCTTCATCAATGTGACCTTCACTTGATATCTGCTGTCCAAGATAAATGTACGTGTCTGTTATCTCCAGCTTTTCTCCATCAATCTATAAATCTTCATTTCTTGTAAAAGCATTGAACATCACTTTTGTCTTCTGAAAGTTCATTTTTAATCCCACTTCTTTACTCTTGTCAGCAAGTTCCTGGATCATACTCTGCAGCTCTGATGGGGTAGTTGCAAAAATGACTATGTCATCAGCAAAACGAAGGTGGGTTAGATAATCTCCATTAATCTTTATCCCCTTGTTTTCCCAGCTCAGTGACTGAAAAACACCCTTGTCTCACTCCCTTTCCAATTTTTACGTGTGTTGTATTTTCAAACAGCCTAATCTTTGCACTTGCATTTTCATAGATGTTATTAATAATATTAATGTATGCATCTTCAATACCGCAGGTTTTCAGAGCCATTGTAACTGCTGATGGTTTCACCGAATCAAAGGCTTTTTCATAATCGATAAAAGCCATGCACAATGGAAGTTCATATTCCCTCGCTCTTTTTATTAGTTCTCTCAGCACGTGGATATGATCTATTGTGCTGTAGCCACTCCTGAATCCAGCTTGTTCTCTCGGTTGAGCCATGTCCAGTGTTATATATATATATATTTATACCTACTAGGCTGCAGTATACACATATATATTTATTTATTAAAGAAATCAGATCATATGTAGAGGATTTTAGGAAGGGAGTGTCTGACCCCAGGTCTTAAACAACCCTTAGAAATAGGAAGCAAGGAGATTTGGGCTAGAGTGCCAGATAGGAAAGTGACACAGAAGCGAGGTAGAAAGGGGGAGGAAAACGCCCTTATTTATTACCGGGGGGCCAGTACCCGGGGTCCGACGGCTTAATGTGCCCATCCGACGCGCGGCGGGTATTTAGTGGTTCGAACCTGCCCAGGATCGAACCTGAGGATATCTCCATGGCAGTCACGAAAGCTAACCACTAGGCCACCCGCGGCTATTTATTAAAGAGGGAGAATACACAATATGCCCTCTTTCTATAGAAAAAGTGACCCCTGCTATTCTGCTAGTAAAAATTTAATCCTACTTGGAGTGCACTTCAAGTAAAAATAATCATTTTGGTACAAGATTTCATTACAAGCAACCTTCAACATTTATACCTGAAAAATGTCCTAACCAGTGCCACCCGTATGAGTACTTTTTTTTTTGAGGAGAGGGGGGGGGGGGTAAGAAAAACCATACCTCCTAGGCTGTCAAAAAGTTTATCTATTTTAGTGCTTTAAATTTATCAAAAATTTGGCTATACCAATGGCTTGGGGGGCTCGAGCCCCTTGGTCCCCACTCCATAAGTAACAATGTAAATTGATCTAAATTTTGTAAACATTATGTACAGGTATCTCTAAAGCTAAGACAGTCTGTTCTATCAGTTTTCTTTGTGGAGTAGGGAAAAAATCTTTGACACAAATTGCTAGACAGATTGCACCTTATTGGTTAGGGAGGAGTGGGGAATTACTTTGGATTTTGGCCAGAAGATGAAAAATTACTAAGAATAGTACAAAGGATAAATCATGGCTTAGTGCACTAAGTATTTCATTAGTTTGTTTAGTAGTCTTGTAGAAATAAATTTCAAACAGCCAAACAAGACTTACTACAGTAATTTTAAAATCAGACTCCAATTTTTGTTTGCTGGTTAATGACCACCATGAACTTAATGGGCTATAATAAGCATTCTCTCATCCCTATTTTAGGGCCCTCAGTTCCAGGGAAAGGAAAAAAGCCAGTGCTTTAAGACAAACGGTCATGCCTCACCAGGATTTGAATTAAGACCCAAAAATGGAGGAATGGTCAGAAGCCGGCAGATTAAACCACTGCACCAGTTTGTTAATGAAAAAAAATGTGCAAAACAGATTGATAGCACATACAATGTGCCAAAAGGGAAAAAAAAAATACTTTCAATACACACAAGCATCAATGCTAGATATATTCAAACTAAAATAAAAATGTTCTACTTCCTTAGTTGGACACAAACTCAAAATTAACAGTTCATAATTGTGTATGCTAATTTCAACTGATCTTAGTTTGGGTAAAAATTGAACACATTTTAATAGTTAAGAACATCATATCAGTATTTACATACTTTGTGAAATATCAAAATGCAATATTCCAGTAAAATAATCAACTAATGTGGTTCTGAATATACCAGACTGATATACTCATTTCAAAACCTGAGCACAAAACAAAGTTATGGTTTTGAGGACAATGACCTTACAGATTAAAGATAGGTACCCTGTAACATTCAAACTTTAAATTTAGCAAAAATATACTATGCAGTTAAGTGATTAGAGACAGCAGTAGCAATTTCACAAGTTCATTATGGAGAATATTTTCCACACCACTTTAATGATTTTCTGCATATAACCTTACTTGGTGGGATTCCTTGACAAGAGAACCAATATACCTTCCATTACGGAAAATAAGATTAGTATGCTACTGAAAACTTTATTCAAAGTTCGCCATTTGATATGCTCTTTCAAACTGCTAAAAGATGCCCCAATTAACCTGCTCAATACAAGACTAAAAATTTTAATTTACGCAAATTACATAAAAACTCATTTTGCCTATAGCTAGCAAAATAAACTTACTCGAAAAGTCAAGTAATTTAATTTTCGGATGTATTTTCTTACAAAGTTAAAATATTACACTTACCTAAAATTATTAACTGAACTGTAATTTACAAGGATCAAGCAGGGCAAATTAGAGAAAAGTTTGAACCTTCTCAAAAATGACTACACGAAAACACCGATGTTTATATGCATGATTTGTATAAGTTTAGCACTTTTTTCTTTTCAAAAATCCACATTAGGTTGATTTGCACGGCTATAAAATCGTAAAGATTAATTTTACTTTATCTCTGCACTTCCGCCCTGGTTGGGTATCCTCGAAAATGGGTAGTTCATACACCAGAAGTGTACGTCAAAAATGAAAGTGACGAAATCCTCAATGTTAAATAAAATTAAAATCATAATTAAAGTGTCAAGAACACACAGAAGTACCGAAAATATTGTTGCCCCAGATTCCTTTTACACCTCGGCGTATCTGTTCATTACTTTCACGTATTCTCAGAAACTTGCTTAAACCTAATATTTTTTTCTCGGCAGTCATTTTCGTTGCCGACGTACATGGTTCGCAAATAAATGACGCAGTTTCGACGGTAATGCCGATTGCAAGGTTGAAATGCAGCGACAGTATCTATAATTTAATATTTTAAACGTTTTAGACAACGTAGAAATTAGCCAAATGGGGACTTTTTGGAAGAAATATGCCGTGTTGAATAGAATATATACGCGGTGAAATATTTCATCCAGACAAAAAATTAAAACACGATAATTTATTAGAAATGTGATAGCTAGTTTTGAAAATTTAGATTGACGTAAGTAGATTTTTTTTTTAATTGTAGGTTTAACGACCATCGTGAGCAACTCGGTGGACTAAAAAGCAGTCCCCCGTCCCTGATTTAGGGCCACCGATTCCAGGGAAGGGAGAGAGTAAGACAAACATCCATGCCTCACGGGATTCAAACCCGCACCCATCTCGGACGAATGATCAGAAGCCATCGCTTAGAGCACTGCGCCACCGGGGCGGCGTAAGCAGATTTGAGTAGTACAATTTATCTGGTGTGAGACGAGATCACTGAAAATAAAATCAAACAGAAGTCATCGCTCTTACCACGTTTATAAGTGAGTCACAGAAAAATTATCGGCCGCCACCGGAAATCGAACCCTTAACACATTCATGCTTCACTAGGATTCGAACTAAGACCCATTACGGAGGAATGGCTTAGATCACTGCACCAGAGTTAGATTCCCGGTGGCGGCCGATGAGAATTTTTCCGTGACACTTATAAACGTGGAAAGAGCGATGACTTCTGTTTTATGTTCCTAATCCACGTCAGTTTGTATTAAAATAAAATGCCTGTATTCCTGTGTAAAGATTTTTTATATTTCGAATTGCTTCCTTTTTCTAAACGTCCAGCCAAGCAAACCTCCCAGTAGGTGTTTTTATTTTCCTTAAAGAGCAGGCGCTGCACGCAACCCACAATATTGTTTTTATGCGAGACCTAAAAAAACTTGCGAACCAACAGCGATTATTCTCGGGGGCTATATATCATGGACACGAGACGACGCCAATCATAAAAACTGAATTTCAGTTTTTACCAAATTCGAAATTACAAATGCAGCTTTTCTCACATTTACTGTTCCCTAAATTAGGGATGGCTAAAAATACCATACGTATTTTTTTTTTCAGTTTTAACGTAAAGGGGGGGGAAGCAACTAAGAATTTAAAAGAATTTTTTTAATTCTATAAACTTCGGTTAGCTGCCTAAGAGAGTCCTGCTCACCTGCAGTTCAACTTCTTTTTCTTACTGTGAGCAGCCGAGCGAGATCGTCTGGAGATGAATGCCACCGCTTCCCCAGCTCGACCCCTTCAACATGTTCGGAGTACAGCGTCTACTAACACCAGCAGGTTCAAGGTAATGGAAGTCGCTTTCGTGGCGAACAGCTACGTCTCACGCAACAAGCCAGTTGCATGGCGAGGCAGTAACTACGCCGGCCGGCTCAGCAGCAATCCACGTGGCTACATTCCGCTGAGGTTATTTAAAAATGCCGGCGCAGACCTGATTCACAGCACCGCTACCATGCCACATCCTAACCACAGGAATTACAAGAGTGTTGAGTTACAGGCGCAGTGCAGACGCCGGTTAACGCCTACGTGTACCGACAAACCACATTCAGAAATAAAAATTAATCACAGCTGTATGCTAAATTCCGGCAATTTGGTCGGAAAATTTTCTGAATTTCAAATTGTTAGAAAAACGCTAAAAATATCTTCCTAACGGACTTCTGGGAGTTTTCAAATCATAGCCTGTGCCTTTTTAGTCCATTAAAAACTGCGATTTAAAAAAAATTTGGGAATGGCATACACTTCCAAGACATATTTCGCCTCAAAGTATATTAGTAATGCGTTTAATTCACTCGAAATAGAAGACTAAAATACGTCCTCAAAATCTGCATAACTTTACAATTACGAGAACGCCAGCATACTAATTTGGGGCAGTCTGAAAATAGCGTTGGTAAACTGAAATCAAGATACGTGGAGAGACTAGTCGCAGAATGGAGACAAAATTGTCAGCAGCCTCCCCGGTTTAAAAACAAACTCCAGTCGCAGAATGGAGACAAAATTGTCAGCAGCCTCCCCGGTTTAAAAACAAACTCCAGTCGCAGAATGGAGACAAAATTGTCAGCAGCCTCCCCGGTTTAAAAACAAACTCCAGTCGCAGAATGGAGACAAAATTGTCGGCAGCCTCTCCGGTTTAAAAACAAACTTCTCATTTATAAAGCTTACAAAACATTTGCTACAATTGCAGCAGCATAAAAAAAAGTAATAAAAGGCTATGTATGTTTTATCATATTTCTCTTTTTCAGATATATTAATGCACACACTTTCGTTTTTCAGTGCTCACATGTTTCGTTCAAACTTCCAGTTAAAGCAATTTAATGCGGATACAATACCGGAACATTAAAAACCAGAAAATTTCGCAGCATTTAATGTTTTAAACCGGTACCTGAAAAACAGTCAATCACGTAAGGCATCTGTCCCCAAATTTAAAGCAAAACCGCAGCGAAGAAACACGGCGTCTTCCTTTTGGTAGTTTGCCCGCCATGCCCACCACACATGTGAGTTTAAAAGGGTGCTGCCCACTTCACCAAAGGCACTGGTTAAAGTAAAGGTTAAGGGCTCTTTCTCTGTTAACCATGGACATATCGATTAATAAAGACAACTCGGGCCTAATTTAATCATGGTTTAGAAGATATGAAATAATATTCCTGAATATCTACGATAGATTTAAATCCATATGTGCCGCTCAACGCAACGTAAATACGTTCTTTAAAGGGAAGAAATCCTAGACATATACACAAAACAAAAAATGACTGCTAGTTATCACTGGGGAAACTATGTTTACCTGTTAAACTGCGGACAGTACATCAAGCAAACAAAGTAATCCAAATTAACGTGCTCGATGAATAAGTACACGGGAGCAGAAACGACATGCTACCTCAACGGAGACCTAGACGATAATGCGTTGAATTCTACACCGCAATGGAACTTCAGTGGGCTCCCCGCATAACAATATCCATGCGCACATGAACGTGATTCAATGTCGCAGTTTTGCCGGTTCCATATTTCTTCCTTAATAGACTTGTAACAATAAACTAATGTGCACCAACTTCTATTTCGTATCATAAAATATTAATATTTTGCATTTTTTATGTACAATGTCAGCGCAAATACTGGCAATTTTTGGAACTACTTTCTGAACAGCCGGCGCATGAATGAGTTGTGGTAAGAGCTCATTGTGGCGGGAAACGTAAAGAGGCGGTACTTAGTAATCGACCAATGAGCACTTCCGACGCTCGCCGGGTCTGGTGTACTTTGCGTTTTCGTCCACGTTGTGAAACGCCGCCAGCGGATCGAAGAATTCTACTTACTCATCGGAGTACCGAGTAAAAGACGAAAAATATCGAAAACTGGTGGGTCACTTCACATGCTACTACCGCCATTAAATGATGAAACATGAGTCAGATAAAAAATGTTTCGTAGCAAGACGTAGTTTTACAACTAAGTCCTAAATGACACGTAGGCTTTTTTTTTTTTTTTTTAGTATATACGTTAAAGCAGTTTGTTTCTCATTACCGTAAACTCGCCATCAATGATCATTTCAGAAGTAAATACGAATAAAATAAAGGATGGACAAACAAAAATATTACCACTCGCGAACAAAATTGGGAAACATGTAAGTTATATTGGAACTCAATTTTTGTTAATGTTTTGCAGATTTTTATTTTGAGCTCCATACTACAGGAGCAGGATCGTAATGGAGCTATTCAGTTTTTGCCATCAACAGGCGGTACTAATTGATGTACCGTTCTATATAAGATTAACTAAATTAAACTTTTTACGCACGTTTCACTAACACCCCCCCCCCCATCCAACTCGACGATTCTATTTTCATTCTTAGTTGTCCTGCTGGAAAACACTGAATTGAAGGAGGCGAGGACACTTCAAACAAATATTACATAAAAAGTTCTGCAACCAAACGAAATCGCATTATTTTATCAGTGAAGGGAATTTTGTCACAGGTCAAGAAACAGAATTTTGTAGGCGCATACACAGAAAAAAAAAACGCGCTGTACGTATGGCCAGTAAAAGTATACAGAACTTGGCCCTATTATTTTTTGCATATTTATTCGTTATATAAGTGCTTCACGAAATGCATTTTGAAGTAGTAATTCAATGCTGTGGGTAGGTACCCTTCTCCACTCGCATACACAACGGGTTTTACGTTCATGAAAATAAGTTGCAATTCCACCGCTAGATGGCAGTGCCTATGTTTACACTGAGACGGAAATATTGCTAACGTGAATGTATTTACATAGATACCGTTTCTGCAGAGACGCTGCAGTTGTGAAAGATTATGCGTTTGTGAGCGCCCCCCCCTCGTTCTGTCCGGGTTTTCTTTCTTTTTCACGATCACGGTGAGCTTCTAAGAGTACATGAGCAGTTAGTTTCCCGTTCTTAAATTGGGGGTCACTGTTTCTAGGATATAGCGGAACAGATTCATCTGAACTCTATCCTAGGGCCAACACAAACGATTCTCCAGAAGCTCGCGCTTCTGACCACTCTGCTACTGGTGCGTCTGTTATAGAAAATAACCTTTTCATAAAAAGAAATGAATACACTAACATGAATTGGCTGTTGTAAGTGAATAACGGACAAGCTATCTTACATCGGATTGCCTATATATTATAGTTATGTTTTCGGTAAAATGCTTACGTTATTATCTGATTATTCTTAATGGCATTTATTTCATATATTGGTTATTATAAATTACTTTTGCATTTTAATGAGCTCAATAATGATACTTCTGTTCAGGGCAGAAGCAAGCTTTATTTATTCACTGAGAGACTTGAAATTACCCCTCGCCCCCATCTTTTTTTTTTTTGAGGTTCTTTTTTTTTTTTTTATTGCAGGTTTAACGACCACCGTGAGCAACTCAATGGGCTATAAGCAGTCGCCCGTCCCTAATTTTGGGTCACTGGCTCCAGGGAAGGGAGACAGCCAGTGCCTTACGACAAACACAACATCCATGCCTCACCGGGATTCGAACCCGGGCCCCTTTCGGACGAACGATCAGAGGCCATCGCTTAGAGCACTACGCCACCGGGGGCGGCAAATTATGCCCCTTGAAAGTAAAAGGTTCCCTACTTCCACTCAAAATGGTACCCAGTTTTTACTTTCTCATACCTCTAAAACAGGAAAGTATTATGATCTTTTAAAAAATCTCACTTCCGGTTTCGGGCATAATTTTACGAAAAATGTAAAAACTAGGTAAATAAATACCCCAAGAGTCAAGTAAAAACGTAATATGAATGCTAACAACATAGCACCCCGCAGAAATGCAGAATGAGAAACGAAACCGCAGAACGAATGAGTATCAGATAGTGAATGTAACAACAAGTTAGTAAAATCATGCAATACATTGATTATGATAAGCTTTCCAACATACCAGAAATCATTACAAGTTATGACAAAAGGATAGTGGCTGTGGAATAAATCTCGCTTCTGTGCCCTGACCTTTGACCCCATTTCGATGATATTCAACAGAATTGGTTCAGTATTCTTCCGCAACAACATAGTAAAGTTCTGTCGCAATAGAAGCATTTTTAGTCAAGTTATGAGGATAATGGCTGTGGAATAAATCTGGGTCCTGTGCTCTAAACTTTGACGCCATTTCGATGATATTAAACAGAATTGGTTCAGTATAATCCGGAACAACATACTGAAGTTTTGTCGCAAACGAATCATTTTTACGTAAGTTATGATGCACAAGGGCAATGGAATGGATCCCGCTCCTATGTAGTGACCGTTTACCCCATTTCGTCCATTTTCAATAGGGTTTGTACCCTGGTTGTCCCCTACCACATACTAAAATTTCGTCGAAATCGAACCATTTTTACGCGAGTTATCGTGCAGACGGAAAAGGCTGGAGCATATACGGTTCTTCAACCTACGGTTGGAAAGCGTAAATGAAAAGACAATTTCGTGGTAGGGCTTGGAAAAACTTAGTTGAAGATTAAACAAACGCTCAGGGGAGCTTTCTACGACAAAGCACAGAAGACTAATTAGCTCTTTGTCCCTTCAGCATATTCGGAAATGATACGAAAGTTAGCTATAGCAGCATATTGTTTTATATGACTCTCTCTGCTGTTTTGGACAATTCATTTTCTGCATATCAAAGGTCCACACTAAAGACAGTAATTACTCTGGACTCTGGTTAGCTGCGCTGAGTACTTCTATGCTGCTAACTAAAGTCTTAAAAAAATGATAATAGTAAAGCTCAAAACTTTCTTTTCAGTGTGTGCATATCTGTTATTGGGTCTCTCAGAGGGGCAAATTTAAGTCCCTAGTTTGACCGTTCTGGGAGGGCAAACGCGCTCCCTGCCAGAGATGGTCACGGGTCAACAGGGGTCGGGTCTATGTGTTCGTGACTCGATTTCGACCCGGCTTTGTTTCCGTTTTATTTTTGAAAAAGAAAAATGCGCTCTGTGGAATTTTGCGCTCGATAATAGTGCTCGCGGACTGAAAAATGATTTGCGATGCCATATGAAGGACAAGTGTCCTCAGAAGAAAGGGTGTCTCTTTCGTCTGAGGGGCAATGATGAAAACCACATCCACATTTTGGAAACCTTAAACTCATCGTGAACTTGTGAAAATTGGTGTTGCCGTGAAACATATTCTGTAGCTTGATATGTTATAAAGAAAACAGTAACAACTGAAAATAAACATACAAGTTGCTTAATTCAAAAAAATTGACTGTATCGCCATCAAAATCAGGTAAAACAGCGGAAGGACTTTTGATTCTCGCAGATGTGTTTGAAAACATGCGTAAAACAGTTGTCTTGCAAATAAAGTACGACAGTTTCAATACTTCCACTAAGTAAGTGAGTAAATCTTACGATCGTATAATACATTTGTTTGATTTCCATATATTTAAGATACCCACTGCGGAGAGACTTTTGGAACGCCCTGTGTATATATCGTAGTTCAACGCAGATTTGTCCGGGTCGGGTCTGGGTCAATTACAGATCCGGGTCGGGTCCAATTATGTGACATCCGGATAAGGGTCCAAAATTTTTGATCCGTTCCCAACTCTGCTCCCTGCCCCTCGCGGAAGCTACGGCCCTGGTTCTGCTGATTCCATCTAAATATGTAGTGATATTAATTGAGGCAAAAATTTCTTTTCCCCAAAGATATCGTGGGGGAATTTACCGAATGTGTGGAAACTACCAAATGTGGCGAAATTTTCCTGATGTGTAAAACGTTGTGAATATGGCATTGATAGATAAAAAACTGTTAAAAAGGCCTCGGGCCTATGATTTTAATATTCAGTGCCTAAGTAAAAGCGCAATGCTATTGACTTGATTTGATACGTAAACATTATGAATATGAAGTCGGTGGATTAAAAGCTGTTAAAAAGGCCAAGGTGTAGGTCCTGTGAATTAATTAAGTAAAAGAAAAATATTACAAACTTTACATGTTACGTTAATATTTATTGCCTAATTGAAAGTGCAGCGTTATTAAAAAATCACACCTTAGGGTCCTTTTCTGAACATAGCATGAATTATGCTGTAATTCTCGCTTGGCTTACATAAAACGTTTTCTCGAAATTTTTTTGGAGTTCCCATTTCAATTCTCAATATATAGACCAAGAAACGGTAATATTTATAACCACTCCCCCACCCCCGCACACACCCTTGAGCTCTTGTGGCCAGTTGCCGTAAACTCGTATGAACCGACACGAAAATACAGACACACAAAAGAGCTCCTTCCCGTCGTTAGACAACTTGGAAAACTGCCACACATAATTCGGAAACTTGGTAAACTGCCACACATTCAGAGTGTTCCTTGGTAGAACAGCAATTTGTGGCCGGCCCCTTGATGAAAACCATATGGCAGTTTTCCTGTGTGGCAATCTTCCGGCGTGGCAGCTTACAGTGAACCGACTTTACCGGTTACTATCAGTAATACATCGATATTGCATGCAAATTATTGGCATACTGTTCATATGGCTTTCATCTATAATATCATAACCTCAAAGGGAATTAAAATTCTAGTTGCTCCGACATACCAGTAAATAACTGTGTGGTCAGCATTTACAATCAACACGAAGTCACCAATCAGAAATTATATTTGAAAACCATAATGGACCCCCCCCCCCCCGTTGGGGCCGTAATCTAAGTACTGGCTTCCGATTATTCGTCCGAGATGGGTCCTGTGTCGAATACCGGTAAAGCATGGATGTTGTGTTTGTCTCACGGCCCTGGCTCCAGTACCCTAAATCAGGGACGGACGACTAATTGTAAGCCTAGTGAGTAGCTCACTATGGTCGTTTAAACCCCGAAACCAATTTGAAAGACGGAACCTCTCGGTTGAGTGCCCAAAAATATCTGTGGCGAATTAGTATGGTTTTGTGCAAAAAAAAAAAAAAAAAAAAAAGTCTTTGCTCTGGTCACGGACAACAGAAAAAGGAAACTGCGAAACCCTGAACTTCCGACGCTTTCACAGCAATAGTGAGTCGCCATCATGAAATAGAATTGTTGTGCTCCCTTTAGCAGTGCAAAAATTTTCGCCAAGAAAGCACTTAAAAGTAACTGCTTGCATTTCATCACTTTGATGTTGTCGTGGAGTTTAACGCCCACCATTAGCAACTCTGAGGGCTATAAGGCAGTCGCCCGTTCCTAATTTACGGCCACTAGTTCCAGGGAAGGGAGAGAGCCAGCGCCGTAAGACAAACGCAACATCCATGTCTCATTTGGAACTTGAACCTGGGCCCGTCTCGGATATTGGTTAGAAGACAGCGCCTCAGACCACTCAGCCACCGGAAACACCCCACTTTTTCCATTCATGCCAATTACATGCAATCAATAGATGCTTGAAAGTGACTGACTGCACAGGCTGATTTTAAGGTCACCACAATGTAGTTCTCAGTCTGTGGAGAAAATAAATGACAGAATGATGAAAGTCAACGCCTTATACACCGATGAACCATCACATTATGACCCCCCCCCCGCCTAGAGAAATGAGCGCGCCTGGAAACCGAACGGTGGCGCAGGTGAAGTTCACAGAGCGGTATATATACAACCCGAGGACCAGCTTTCGGTTAGTAGAGTGTTCGGAGTCAGAATGGGAAAAGATGCCGATTTATCGGAGTTTGATAAAGGACAAATTGTGATGGCATGGCTCCTCGGAACTACGATCTCGGAAACGGCGCGGCTTGTGAGTTGTTCACGTGCCGCTTTAGTGAGTACGTATCAAAAATGGTGCACAGATGGCCAAACGACGAACCGTCGTCCGCAGCTCATTGGGCCTTTTATTTATTTATTTATTTATTTATTTATTTTTCATAATGAAACTTCCTCCCAGGTACACGCCATCATTTCCGCTGAATTATGGGGAGCTGGTTCGGAAGCGGTATATGTTCTACCCTTCGAATAAGCCCTGAAAATGTAAAAGACTAAATATTAGTGGTATGCAAAAGTTTCCGCACAGCCCCCGCTAGCGGGCGCTGTAGGGGTCTAACCGGCAGGCGACCCGTGCTGTCAGTTCGTACATGAAGCCGCAGGCATGGCGATCGAAAAAGTTCATTTGCGGCACTGTTTTGTTATTCGTGTTTAATTTAGGGAAAAGTGCGATTGACGCATACGATTCAATATGTCAGGCGTATGGCGAAACGGTTATGGGTGAGCGGACATGTCGAAATGGTTTGCCAGGTTTAAGAAAGGTGATCTAAGCTTGGAAGACAAGCCACGTGCAGGTAGACCGGAGGAGCTTAAATCACTATTGCAAGAGGATGCCCATACAATCGACCACGCAACTGCCGAAACATTTGAAAGTGGCTCAATCGACGACGGTGATATGGAGTCTACAGGCCTTGGGGAAGATCCAGAAGATTGGTAAGTGTGTTCCGCATACTTACGGGGCCTAATATTGGTCAACGATCGGGCATCTGCATGTCGTTGTTGAAGAGGTTTCAAGGGAAGAATTTCTTGTGGAAGGTTGTCACCGGGGATGAAAAATGGGTCTATTGCGAAAACCCGCACGCAAGCGATCCTAGGTCGACCCAGACCAGCCATCAACATCCACGGGGAAAAGATGCTGTTGTGCTTGTGGTGGGATATGCATGGAAGTGCTGTACTTCGAACTGTTGAAACCGGTCGGAACAATCACTGCACAACGATATAGCGATCAGTTGAAGAAACTGAACACCGAAATCGAGCAAAAACACGCCCATGGGCAGGTAAAGGACGCCGCCACGAAATCAACCCTTGAACAGTTACACCGGGTTACTACCCGGACATTGCACCCTCAGACTTTCATCTGTTTCGCTCTATGCAACATGCCCTACCCCAAAAAACAGTTCACCACAGTTCCAGAGGTGAAAAAATTCGTCACTGCGTTCTTCAGCTCAGAACCAAAGTCTTTCTATATCACAGGGGCATGCATGAATTTTTTGCCTGAAAAATGGCAAAATGTCATTGATGCCAACGGCCAATATTTCGTTGAATAAATGTGTACGGGTTTCCTGATTGTTGCTGTATCCTTTCTCCTTAAAAAGGCGGAAACTTTTGCATACTTCTAATATTACTAGAATATGTTGTAACATTTACGTTTTTGAGGATTGCCAAGGTCATTAACCTTGTCCATAAATACATACCTGCCAACACTGGCAAGAGGCTTGTCAGTAGTAAATTGGGGGGGCGATATGGGAGGAATCTTTGCTCCGTCCGACTTCCAGTTTGGGAATTTTTGCTCCTGTTTTCAAGCGAAAATACAGATACTTATGCAGTAAAATGTTATTTAACAATAATACTTGACAGAGATAACATCGCGAAAAAAAAGAAATTACGATTACGTAAAAAAATGAACTCCGTCGACCTTCCGGTTTCGTAAACACACACATTTATGTTCACTTGGGCGTCGATCGCGTGAATGACAAACATAATAATGAAAAAGTCGGAATTCCTCGAATTCGCGGAAGAACCTTATGCCTAAAGATTACGGGGAAATTTTCAAGGCGTTTTAAATTCCGTTTTTGTGAATTGCTGAATACAGCTTCAAGCTGGAATACAAACATTTATACAATAAAATGATATTTAACAAGAATTCGGGACACAAAGGAAACATCGGGAGAAAAAAGAAATCAGGATTACGACAAAATGTTTTACTCCGTTTAACTACCGTTTTCGAAAGTTTTGAAACGCGAAATACCGTCCCCAAACAGAAAACGACCCCCCCCCCCCCCCAATTCACTTCAGTTTTGCATCGCTCTTGAGAATGATCTAAATGATGACAAAAGGGGGGGCGGAATTCCGGGTATCCACTTAAGAATCCCATGTATATCATAAAATAATAACAAAATAAAAAAAAAATTCAAATTCGTAGAGTCCGTAGTTCTAACAGTGAGTTCCGTAGTGACAACAAAATCCGTAGAAACTACGGACATTCCATACAGCGGTTAGCAAGTATTTAAATATAACGGAACTAATTATGCTAGCAGACCTCTTTCCACCCCTCCAAAGTTAATATCAGCATCCAGAAACCGAGTTATATTATTTCTGAAAATGAAAACACTACATAACCACCAGTTTTCAACTACATGGCAGAACAAATTTTATCTGGTTTGATGGAGTAATTTGAATTAACAAACATGATTTTGAGGTACTGTCAGAACTTTACTGGACCTCCCACTGAAATTCCCCAAACTGACTTTTCCATTCTTCAACAGGTGTCTTAAATCTGCGCTTTCCTAATCCTAATGTTGTTTGGTGTCCACTGTCCAAAAGTTGACCTTCCAACTTTTTGTTGTTTGATCTTCACTTGTCCAAAAGTTGACCTTCCAACTTTTTGTTGTTTGATCTTCACTTGTCCAAAAGTTGACCTCGCTCTCCTGGTCAGCAAAGTGCCACTCCCATGTGAGGAGCGGAAAACAAAAACAGATTAAATGGGTATCTTGTGTGTGTGACTAACGGGGTGAAGTTTTAAACCGGACGCCCTAACGCCATTCGAGCAAATGGTGAAATGAAATCCTGAAGGGTCTCTCCGGCCACTCAGTGGGAACAAAGGAAAATAGAGGAGAGGAGGGATGGTAGGGAATAAAACCAGTTTACTGGAGTTCTCCGATCTTTGCCAAAGAGCGCCACTGATAGGAGACAGACATCACATCCTAAGCTTAGCTTTAGGGAATGTGAATCACACACGGGAAATTAGTGCAATTTGTTTATTGTCGCCTCACCCACTCGAAGAAGTGGAAACAGCTTCACGGAGATACCTGATAAGCCTCCTCGTTTCCGGTATCCAACTAGGGGGCAGGCCCTAGCAACAGTGATCAACATGTTCTTAAAGGCCATACCGAAAATAAGATGCCAGCAGACATTCTGATTTTGAAATGCTCGTTATGCCATGCTAAAACGAGGAGTTCTCTAGAAATGTCGATAACAAACCGACGCTGTTAAAAATTCGGCGTGTTTTGAGTTTTTTAAACGAGTTTTAAAACGCAGCAAAACAAAAGTTTACTTACACACAAAGAAAAGTTGCATGTATGCAACATAGCTGCTAAGTAGGAGAGGCGTGAATCGAATTTTTTTGGAAGGGATCCAACAAAAGTTAACTAAAAAGTGGTTTTATGTAATATAAAAAGGTCCTATTCCCTCTTCGTCTATTCGCTTTTAATTTATTTATTTGATAGGCCAAAATTGTTAGGTTCACAACACTGCAGTAAGACAAACTGGGTACGAAGAACTGGCCACATTGCAATTTCAGTGCCACAAAATTGTTCTGAATACACAAATATCGTGAGGCTATATTTCACACTAGTTGAGCAACTATTGTTCACAAAACATTTTTTCTTAATATTTAATTTTCAATAAGAAAATTAGACATTTACATAATTTTCGGGCCAAAGACAAAGAGGACAACTGGCCACAAAATGTTTAAAGGGCCTTGTATTAATAAATATTGCGTTGTTGACTGCTCCGTGGAGGGATGTAAGTAAAAATACCCCCGGAGAAAATACCCCTGAAAACTGAAAAGCGGAAAAAATACCCCCCCCCGGAAAAATACCCCCAGAACAAACGGTTCACTGTAAACTGCCATACAGGAACACTCATGTGTGGCAGTGTTCCAGTGTGGCAATTTACCGGCAACCATGTCACACGTCTTTCAGCAACTTGGCCACAAAAGTTCAAGAGGGGGGGGTCCATAAAGATTGCCGTTTCTTGGCCTATATTTAGAACTGAATTCGGAACTCCAAACGAATTTCGCGAAAACGTTTCATGTAAGTAAGCCAAGCGAGAATAGTACTATAATTTGAAGAAATACATTGCCGAGGGTCCGAGGTAAACTTGGTGTGTGTGTGGGTGGGAGGGGGTCTCTACCCCGAACTTCCGTAATATTATATTCTGGGCCGCTGGAGTCTGTCAGGAATCCAGGAAGTTCCCCTTGAAGTGTCCGCGAGGTCCATGAGCTGGGGGTGGGCTTTTCCCCAAAATGTTAAAATGGACGTAGAGCTGTAAATATTAGTACCATGCTTTATATAATGATTCTGTACACGACGACGAATTTTCAGGAGGGTATTGTGAATTCACCCTCCCCCAAGTTTTAAGAGCGCAGACAAATGTTGAAGGTAAGGGATTTGCTCGCAATTTCTATGCTTCGTGTTGTGTTTAGTGGCAAACTATGTATGTATGCCCTTCCTCCCTCCCCCAGAAATTTGGTGAAGTCTGTAAAAAGCATACGAGGTGCTTGGTTTGGAGGGCTCTACCCCCAACTTCCGTAATTTTATATTCTGGATCTCTAGAGTCGGTCAGTGTATCCTCGATGTTACCTCTGAAGAGCTGTTAGAAACTGGGGGGGGGGGGTTTACCCCACTCTACTGAAAATTCGTAGTCGTGTACACAATCATTATACAGTATAATGCATGGTACTAATGTTTACAGCTCTACGTCCATTTTAACATTTTGGGGGAAAGCATCCCCTCAAAGCTCACGGACGCTTCAAGGGGAACATCTTGGATACACTGACAGCCTCCAGCGGCACAGAACATAATATTACGGAAGTTCGGGCTAGAGCCTCCTCCCCACTAATTGTGCCTGTGATCCTCGGCAATTTATTTCTTCAAAGTAAAGTACAATTCTCGCTTGGCTTACATGGAACGTTTTCTCGAAATTCGTTTGGAGTTCCCAATTCAGTTCTCAATATAGGCCCAGAAACGACATCTTTATAGCCCCTTCTCCCCCCCCTTGAACTTTTGTGGCCAAGTTACTGAAAGATGTGTGGCAGGGTTGCCGGTAAATTGCCACACCGGAACACTGCCACACATCAGTGTTCCGGTGTGGCAGTTTACAGTGAACTGTTTGTTCTGGGGGGTATTTCCTCCGGGGGCATTTTTTTCCGCTTTTCAGTTTTTAGGGGTATTTTCTCCGAGGGTATTTTTACCTACACCCAGGGGCAGTCATCCCTGGCCTCGCGCTTTTAAGGGATCCCGCACTTTAAGAAAAAAAAATCGTTTTCGGTTGAACTTTTTATAATTATTTTTTGTAAGTTTGGAGCGCGAGGATCTTAAAACGAGATTTACCTAAGTTTTTTGTTGTTGTTTCCAGTTCACCCCATTTTCGAATAGGTTATCGCCCTTCGCCATACAGATACACAGATTTCAAATGATTATTGCAACCACCTTAATACTTTTCGTATTCGTGAAATAGCAAATTAAATTTCATCACTTTGTGGCTTCTACTTTTATGTATTTAACAATTTGTGTATAAACCAGATACTTAAAGAAATAAAAAGAACAGCATCAAAGTTGGTTGCGGGCTACATACAGAGGCCAATTATTCAGTGCCTTTAAAAACATTACTAGAAATTGAAAAAAAAAAAAAGCAATTTTTATATATGAGCGCGTATAAAAGTTTAAATTGTTACTGCACTTTACATTAAAAAGCAATCACTAAAACATGCGTGGGGGGGGAAGAATTTTTATACATATTTATTTAAAGGGATCCTTATTATTTCCTACACAAAGAAATTCGCTGCGCAGTATCCTATCATTTTGTGAGGAAGTTTTTATATAAGAGTCACAATACAAACTCACCCCCCCCCCTCTCCCCGGAAAGAAAAAGATTTTAACACACACTCTCTCTCTGAACTTTCATAATCTATATTATAATAGTCTTTTCTTTGAGATAATCATTTTGTATTTGTGACAGTTTTCGTGTGTGTGTGTGTTCTTTACAGACGACATTTTTCACGTAACGACTTTATTAAAATATGATATTTATTTCGTACGGCCCGCAATGCAATTTCGCCCCGGGCACCGCGAAAGCCCATCCAGCCCTGGACTCAGAGGGACTTTCCTGTGGGAGGCTTTACCGATAAACCAATATGGGATGCGGTCAAAAACGAAATTTTTATACGGCCCCTTTTAAATTTTTGTGGCCACTTCTGCTAACACCCAAGGCAAACACAACGTCCACGCCTCACTAGGATTCGAACCACAGCCTATCTCAGGCGAATGGTCAGAGGCCAGTGCTTAGACCACTGTTCCACGGGGGGCGCCTAAACTTGAGGAGAGTGATATCCCGCATTTTCTGCAGCAACTGTATTAAGAGGAGTGGGTAGTTAAAAATTCATAGGCGAAATTCGAATTTCATTATCATAACGTGGTTTGGGTACTGTGTAACTGGGACACAGCTAGAGGAATAATTCGTTATTCATTTGACTTAAAAGATACAAAATGCGTTTTAATCCGGCCAATGCCACCCACCTCGGCTTAATTGCCTGCTTTTGTTAACTTTAGGTCACCCTGACTTCTCTCTCGTAAAGCAGGCTGCTTGTGAAGTACTTACTTGTTCGCTTGCAATTTATAACTTTTAATGCATAAAAGCAAGAGGTTAAATGGTACATATAGACACAATGGACAAATTTTTCTCTTCGTTGTCCCAGATCTTATATGTTGATTCGAAAGTGCAACAGTATGAGGAAGCGTACCTACATAAACCCGTTTTCTTAATTGGATGACGAAGTTTTTTAAAAGTATCACACGATGATTCCGAGACGTATAATTCAATAGATGCGTCTCTGCCTTTAGCACAGAATTTCGTGGGTTTGGTTTTTTACTAATGAGTGGTAGAAGTTATCAAATGCCTTTTACACAACAGTCACACTCCCTTATTCAGTTTAAAGACTTCCATAATCGCGGTTTGTATACCAAGAAGAATTTTATCCTAAGCTTTTGCACCAAATTTAAACTGAGTTACTTTGAACAACGTATGTGTGGATTTTCTTTTCACTGTTGCTTTCCTAAACCGTATCCTTCGCCTTCTGGAGTTCATCGGCATGAATTCGATTATTTGCCTGTTCTGCTTTACTGGTCTGCCCACTCCGGGATTCGGACAATTGGCCACAAGGCCACAAAAGTTTAGGAGCCGTGTAAAGAAACGACAATTTTTATACTGCCGCTTAAACTTTTGTGGCCAGATGTCCAATGGCCACTTGTCCGCCCTCCCTATCTTTCAAACAGAAAATCGTAAATATTTCTTGATTTCTTAATGATAATGATTTATGGTGGAAAAAAAAACTTTGTGCACACCAATTACTCAAATAGGGAGAAATATAGGAACAGTAATTTTTTACGCAGAGCAATTTCATGGCTCAAAAACTCAATGTGGACAGTTGTCTGTGTCGCCAGATTTCCTGGGGCCAATTGTCCTAAACTCGTCCACTCCTCCTTAGTCTAGTTAACGTGTACTTTGAAAGTTACACTACAGTAAAAATTTTCCCTTGAAATTTCGGCTTTTATGTCGAAACAACATTGGAACTACTAAATATCTCCCGTACGTCGGATCGACACGTTAAGCCGTCGGACCCCGAGCACTGGTCTCCCAGTTAAAAAACAGGGCGTCTGTTCCTCCCCCTTTATCTGACCCCTAATACTTGTGTGTACTGTGGCGTTTGTGAAGTCAGTCGTGTCCGCGACGTACAGTAGTGGCTGTATCTACTGACATCTCTCTGTCTACCCACTTTCCTGTGGTGAGCCTCTAGGTTCCACCTAATGATCAGGAGGTCCGGACTAGAGATGAGCTCGGGCGGGCTCAGAATTCATTAACTACCGAAAAACCCGGCCCCGGGCTCAGAATTACACGACTTGAATTTCATTACTGTAATTACTTCAGCATGTGTAATTCCGAGCCCGGTTGAATTACACGTGTTGAATTTCATTGTGGATTTGTTACCATGGTGGAAGAATTTTCAATTTCCTAAGCTAGCTGCCATTGCAAGACAAATTTTGCTTAGCAAGACTTGCATTCTGCATTGTCCAAAGCTATGGCCCAAGCAAGGATTAGTTTAAGGAGGTCTGGTATCGAAAAACTGGGAAAAAAATCACATTCCCATTTTTTGTATTTTTAAGAAAATCAAGAATCTTATCTTTAAAATGATGTATTAATTTCCAAAATTGTGCAGTTAGAAGTATTGTTATTTATTTTTTAAATTTCCTCACTCCCGCGATTTTTGGGGTGACGTTGGTTTTTAGTGCAGCAGGTCGAGTTTTAGAGAAAAGAAGATCAAGTTGAAGTGCTGAGGCATTAGATGCAATTCTCTCTCTTTTTTGATGATGAACTTGATCTGGAAACTGCATACACATATGATAATATTGTTATTATTATATTATACTATTAAGAGCAAAGCTTTGTTAATGTTACAAAATGCAGAATAATCTGGTCTGGAATGCTTTTGCTTTTTTTTTTTTTTTTTTTTTTAATTTTGGAAATTTCCCTACATGCTTCTTTTTATATTCTACTACATCACTCTAAACTACCTTTACCAATTAGCATATCTGTAAATTATATTGCAAAGATTAGTTTTCTAGAGCAAAAATTTCAAACACTTGCAACTGTCTGTACGGCGTTGTACGTTTTATAATGCAATTTATTCAAAATAAAAATAAATTTAGAAATCAAAAAGAAATAAAGAATGAAATTTTTTGTTTCTAAAAGATTTTCTTTTCTTCAGCTTTTACCAAAATTACTGATTCCCCTGATACGGGCGAAGGGCATGTTGATTATTTATTTACTGTATTTTCAAATCCACATTTTGGAACATTTGGCTTTATGCGTTGTATTTCTAAAAACATATCAATATTGTGAAGTGGATTAACTGAACAAAACTTTTTCAACTAATCTTTGCTTTAGCCATATCTTTGGCCAGGGTATAATGCATAAATGCAAGCCTTGATAAGCAAAATTTTCCAAGAATCCGGGCCCAGGCTCAGCAAACACATGTAATCAAAGAAAGCGGGCCGGGCGCCTAAAATTGAGCCCGAACTCATCTCTAATCCGGACTACAGCACACCAAACACTTGCCCACTATGGGCGATTTGTAGATAATACGTAACGTGTAACGGTGGAGGCAGTGTTTCTTTCAGGACTTTTTGGCCAGGGGGGGGGCAAATGGAACCTTAGAGGGGGCAAGTTTTCCATTTGCTATATATACATATATAATTTTAACTACTATGTTTATATACAGTATAAAGAAGTAATTACTATATATCTAGCACAGGGGCGCATTTAGAGGGGACCTTTCTCCTCCCCGGAAAATGTTTCATTTTTTTTTTGTTTAAAATGCGACTTATATTAGAAAAAAATGCCCTAATTTTATAAAAATGTACCAATTTACATTAGAACGAAAAAGTGCTTTAATTTTTCTTCAATTTTTCATTAACTTTAATTTTGTTTCAGATGGTGGATTTCAAAAACTTCCATTTATTCGCCCCACTCCAAAGAAAAATTCTATATACATCCCTGATATAGTAATTACTTCTTCAAACATTTCAGGAATAGCAAACATTTTCCAGTAAAGGAGAGGGGGAGGGGGGGGTCCGCAGGCGGCTTGAAATTTTTATCTATTGAAATGCATTCAACGCACTCCTGATCCTGAATCACGATTCCTAGACAATTAGGTATGATTAGTCTACTTATATATTTTGAAGAATATCATTCGTCGTAATACACTTTTAATAAAATAAACTATAACTAGTGCCATTTGAACAAATATTTAAAAATATATAATTGGAGAAATATTTGTAGCATAAAAAGAAACGCAACTTCCTTTTTCATCATAGCCTAAATTTATTAAAATTTGATTCGGTAACCAAAAATGTCTCCGGGGGGAGGGGGGGCGAATGGTCGTTTCCGGAAGGGCTTCGCCCGCCTGGGTATATGCCTGAAAGAAACACTGGGTGGAGGACGTTTCTGATCTAGTGTACGAAAACTGATCACAAATATTTTTGGACCGTATAAAAATTGCACTTTGTTTTAGAAATGTTGAAATTTAAGGGGTTACTTCCAAACCTAAATTAATATATATCACCTTTCTTATGGGTTCAAAAAGCTCAAACTTAAATAATTAGACAACACCCTTGAAAATTTGGAAAACTTTATTGACACCCCCTAAATTTAAATTAACATATATATACTTTGAAGGGTATCAATCTCCCGGGTACGAATTTCAAGCTTCCCGGAGAGATCTGGTGTGTCGTTTTTTTTTTTTTTTTTGTGCATGCGGCGTGCTTTATCTTGAGATCTACCCCCCCCCCCCCCCTCCAGTTGAGACGATTCGCATTTTAACAATTTGAATTTTTTAAAACGTGCGTTGGGTCACACGGCATACAAAATTAAAATTTGGAGGGGTGTAACACCGTCTCCCAAAATCAAAGCAGGTCAGGATGCTTAAATTTCGAAAATATGATAGCGATTGTTCCTAAACTTACTGTGGTAAGTGTGCTCAAGTTCAGTGGGCTCGTGTCTAGTGGGCAACTGTCCGGCTTTAGTAATTCGGCAGGTTCATGCTTGCTTTTTGAAACTTCATTTGTTCAAACGCCATTGATGAGGACCACGTACAAAGACCGGCTCGGGGCGTAGGGACGCAGGTGTCGTGAAGTACGCGCCCAACCCATAAGCTTTTCCGTTGCATTGCGCCCATCCAGGTAGTAATCCCTTTATACCTACCTATCCGCATCAAATTAGAAGTTCAAAATAACAACCATTGTCCCGCAAACACAGCTCGAATCTTGGGATCAATGCTTTGCGTGTAGATGAATGTACAATTCGGAGGAGGTAATCTGTCTGACCACCATAAGAGACTAGATTGGCTATAAGCAACCGCCCGTCCCTAATTTAGAGCTATTGGTTCCATGGAATAGATAGAGAGAGAGAGAGCCAGTGCCGTAAGGCTAAGACAAACATAACATCCATGTCTCATCGGGATTAGAACTCAGACCCATCTCGGACGAATGGTCAAAAGACAGCGCTTAAACCACTTTGCCATCGAGGCGATCTGTCATATTTTGAACCTATTCTTTGTTACGGTTCGTCTATCATGCAATTTGCTCGAATTAGGAACGGTTTGTACATGACCCCACAAAAAGTTATTTATTTGTGCAAACCTGTATATCTCGGAGGCAACTTTATTGGCTCATGTGCACCAATCCACCGATTAGGATGTTGAGAACACAAGTATTCTTCAACTGAGCCGTAGTTATGGAGTGGCGCGCCATCTTGTTGAGACAACGAGTTTTTTTTATTGTTTTGATTTTTTTTTCATGCCTTTATTCTTTTTTTTTTTTTTTTTTTTGGTTGGAGGTTTAACGACCACCGTGAGCAACTCAATGTGCTATAAGCAGTCGCCCGTCCCTAATTTTGGGTCACTGGTTCCATTGAAGGGAGAGAGCCAGTGCCGTAAGACAAACACAACATCCATGCCTCACCGGGATTCGAACCCGCACCCCTTTCGGACGAATGATCAGAGGCCATCGCTTAGACCTCTGCGCCACCGGGGCCGGCTCTCGCCAGGATTCGAACCCGGACCTATCTTAGACGAATGATCAGAAGCCGGCCAGCGCTTAGACCATTGCGCCACGCCTTTATTCTTGAACGCTTATAAGAAATTTATTCTTTAATGCAGTATGTTTCTGTCGGAGCTAATGTTTCGATTATTTTTTGTCGAGACAGATTTACATATGCACTGACTTTGAAACCCCGTCATTTCGCGACATTTTGGGAAAAATTAAATTCTGTTTTTGCTAATGATCCCCTTATAAAAAGTATTGGGTGTGTGCAAAAGTTCTACCCGTTTTTGTAATAAATGCAAATTGCGATCGGAGTAATTTCGTCACAGACGACGCTGCGATGCCGAATTTTCGGCCAATAAAGCGTGCAGCAGTAGATCGTATAGAGACACTAGGTTTGTCCGAGTAAGTCATTAGTAACGGAAATCACGGACGGTGTAACATGGCATGCGATAAGGAGCACATTAGACATTGTTTACTGTACGAGCTCGATAAAGGCAGTACTGCAGCCGCGGCTTGTCGCAACATCTATCAAGTGTATGGGGAGGATGCAGTTGATGATAGCACATGTCGCCGTTGGTTTCGGGAATTCCGGGACGGAGACAGAAGCTGTAAAGATCAACCACGTCCTGGACTTCCATCCGTGGTTTTTGATGAGGATGTGGATCAAGCCATAACAAATGACACACATCCAATCGTTCAGGAATTAGGGGAAACGTTGTCGGTACACAGAACAACAGTCGAAAGACGGATGCATGTGCTTGGGTTGATCACCAAGTTCGATAACTGGGTTCCGCACCAGCTTTTTGCAAAGCAAAAAGCTGTACCTGTGTTACTTTGCTTTCTCGTCACAGAAATGAACCGTTTTGGGAACGAATTGTAACGGGTGATGAGAAATGAGTACTGTCCCGTAATGTAAAGCGTCGACGGACTGTGTGTGACAAGGTGCGGAGCCTGCTCCATCGACCTCAAAAGGAGGACTGCATCCCAAAAACGGTTTTGTTGAGTGTTTGGTGGGATGTCCAGGGAATAATCCACCGAGAGGTGTTGGCATTTAACCGAACGATAAATGCTGACCTCTACTGCCAATAGTTGGATAGATTGCGAGAACAACCGACATCGAAGCCGCCAGCACTCGTCAATCGCAAAGGCGAGATCCTTCAATCATGATAACGCCAGACCTCATGCTGCTTTAATCACTCCGCAAAAAATTACGGGACTTTGGTTGGTTAGTGTTACCTCATCCGGTGTATTCCCCTGTTCTGGCACCTACGGACTACCACCTTTTTCGATCGTTACAGAACGCCTTCGCTCCCCAAACCTTTGACGATGTGTGGACGATGCGAAAACGTCATTACACGACTTTTTTGACACTAAAAACACCGGAGTTTTTTCGGCGTGGGATTCACCTACTGATAGAAAGATGGCAAGAAGTTATATAGAACTATGGCAATTATGTGAAATCCTAGGTACGTAATTTGTTGTGTTCTCCTTTCTTTGTAGCCTACAGAAACGGGTAGAACTTATACACACACCCAATACTTTCACATACGACGACATTTGACATGATATCATAATGGAAGAAAAATTTTTAACTGAGATTTTCGTTTACCTCTTTTTCCCACGTAAATAAACATGGAGTGGGGCGAACATTCCGCAATCACTGGTGGCCCCTCTGTTTGCTTTTCTCTATTGCTTTTTGTTACATCACGACATCTTTATTAGATCAAAAGATATTTCAGTATCTAATGAATCGTGGGACACTTTGCACACACACACACACACGGTAAGGATAGTTGTTCCTAAATTCTCTTAAATCCAAGTTTCTTTTCAATCTCCCCTCCTTCTTTTTCGAGCGCTGACATGATGTCACAAGTTGCAAATTCCACTCAGCGACACGATGAAAGCAGCTGAAGTGGCTCTGAATTAAGATACTCGTGAAGATACCAGTAGAATATGATAACGATGTTAACACAGCGAGAAAAAAAGTTCTTTGAGGACATGCTGAAAATGTGTGAACTTCTTTAAAGGACTAGGTCAGCGTGCTTTCATGGCGGAATAAGCAATCATCGCAGTTTACACAATCAAATGTGGAGAATGCTACAACAAAAGTCATTTGCTGATCAGTGAGATTACTGTAAAAGTTACTTAAAAAAAAAAAAAGGCATCTATCATGGTGCATAGTCATCATGAGTCATCCACTTTCTGATTCGTGAAAAGATTCTGATGTTCCGTTCCTTCTCGCCAATTTTATAATTTCTTTTCGTCAATTTAACAGCAATTAAATTTCGTGTTTTCTTTATTCGCATTCCCGAACGTAAACCCTCACTATAAATACAGTACATTCTTTTAAACAAAACGCAGCATCGTGGTAGACTCGTGAATAAAGTTAAGGCGCAAATTTCTTACACGTGCAATCTAAGAAAATGGAAAATGTGGCACGGAAGTAAAAGAATTAGTACAGCAAAATACGCATTGCATAACAAGAAAAAATGTGTTTATTAAAAAAATGAATTAAAATTTAAAGAAAAGGCTTATTAAGTGCTATATTTGGAGTATAACTTTATATGGGGCTGAAACGTGGACAATTGGGAAGAAGGAAGCTAAAATGTTGGAAGGCATTTGAAATTTGGTTATGGAGAAGAATAGAGGTTTAACGACCACCGTGAGCAACTCAGTGGGCTATAAGCAGTTGCCCGTCCCTAATTTAGGGCTACTGATTCCAGGGAAGGGAGAGAGCCAGCGCCGTAAGACAAACACAACATCCATGCCTCACCGGGATTTGAACCCGGTCCCATCTCAGACAAATGATAAGCCAGAGCTTAGACCACTTTTTTCAATCCACTTTGCCGCCCCGGTAACAAATTGGATTGAAAAAAATTTACCAATGATGAAGTATGACAAAGAGTTGAAGAAGAAAGGAATTTACTAAAGATCATAAGAAAAAGAAAATATAACTGGATATGACACGTGTTAAGAGGAGAGAGCCTATTGAAAAGAATGATACAAGAGAAAATTGAAGGAAAGCGACCAAGGGGAAGGAGACGACTAATGATGCTTGATGATACGAATAATGGGCACAGGTGGCTATCAAGAAATGAAGGAGGAGGCATGAGGCAGAGGAAACTGGAGGAATGGAACTTGCAGAGATACCGCTGCACCTGTCAAGAGACAGAAGACTAATAACGATGATTCCAAAATCAATCCTTTACACGGTGGGCTCAAAGTATTTCGGAGAAGGGATTTCAATCTGCAATAACACAATGTATTTACTTTTACTGGTGCACGCTGTATTTCAAATACAGAGTGTACAGTCAAGTCGCGCACCAGCCGCTTCACAATCAAACGGAAGCAGAAAACTATGCAGAACCAATGGGACTGTGATAAATGTTAGGGGACAGACATCAGCGCCCCTGTAGGCAAATCTGATAACTTATAATTCCCCGCAAAAATGCAACACAGCGAAAATGTCAGTTGCAAAGTTGGAGACTATCTTACGATCGATGCGATTCGGTCATTAAAAATTGGAGTCATATATGCGGTACATTGAGAAGGCAAAAGTATGCAAGGACATTTCTAAGACGTGCAATATTGTTTGATTGCTGTGAGGATTCGCGGTGACACTGGGACGAAAGGATTTACACCATTCGTGCGAAACTTATTATGACATCAAGACGAGTGGATGGAACTTCAACTGCCGAGGGACGCTGATGCCTTTGTAGTTAGCACGTTTGCCTGCCGATGGAAACGTACCTGGATCGATCCCAACCAGGATAAATGTGTTGAACCGAAAAAAATATCCATCGCGCGTCGGACGAGCAGGTTAAGCCGGACCCAAGAGGACCTCTGTTCCTTCCTCCGTCCCTTTTTCTCTCCCCCACTGCCATAGTGTGCACTTCGACGTTGTGTGACGTCAGCGGCGCGCACTAGTAGCTAGGCTTTCTGACCTACCTCTGTCTACAGTCTACCCACTTTCCTATCGTGAGCCTCTAGATTCCATTTAATGACACTGTTTCGTTCCAGGTACTCGGCTCAAAAGCCAGTAACAGGCATAGCAGCTAGTTGGAGACGGTGACACAAATAATTAATACAACGAAGTCACACATCACAAGTGATTTAATTATGCATAAAGTATATATTTGTGTACATTTTTACATTAACTTTGTGTCAATCTCGTAAAAAAATACACTCTCGCTTCATCACTATATTTGTCATAAAATTGTGCGGTCCATTTGCCCAGCATGTGACAACGGGTATATCTTATTATCCCAGACGGGCCATCAAATAATATACTTGCAGTTGCTTCTATGAATAAATGAGTACGTACGGAGTACACGTATTCCAAATTTGAAATCCTGCTGCGGATGGCTTAGTGGTTAGAGATTGACAACTGATGGAGGGATCCCAGGTTCAAACCTAGCCTGATAGGCTTGAACCTGGGGGCTCTCCGTGGTTCAAGCCTATCAGGCTAGGACCGCAGTGCGACAAATCACCCGCAGCTACAACAGTGGTGATCAGGACAATGTGTCACAACACACAGTTCATCGAAGCCTTCTGCGTCTGGGCCTGCGTAGCCGAACACCCAGCCGGGGCTTCATGCTAACTGCACGTCATCGCCAACAACGCATGAAATGGGCCGAAGATCATCGAGATTGGACCGTGGATGATTAGAAGAAAGTGGCCTAGTCTGACAAATCAAGATAGTGTATCATGTAGACGGCCGATCACCAACGGAGGGTATGGCACCTGGATGCACTGTTGGGCGGAAACAGGCAGGCGGCGGCGGTGTTATTCTGTGGGCGATGTTTTCTTGGGACACTTTAGGGCCCCATTATCCCAACAGCACAATCCCTGAGAGCTGTCAGGTATCTGAACATCGTTGCGGACCAAGTTCACCCATTCATTGCAACTGTGTTCTCTGCTGGTGATGGCCATTACCAACAGCATAATGCGCCACTTCCAGAATCGTCAAGGAGTGGTTCAAGGAACATGCTGGTGTCTTTCTTTTAATGCCCTGGCCTCCAAATTCACCTGACATGAACTCAATCAAACATTTGCGGTTCGACTTGGAGAAGCAGTTTCGCTCTAAATCACCACCACCCCGAAATGTACGGGAACTGGAGGACCAGCTGTTGACATTATGGTACCAGATACCCCATGATACCTATCACCACCTCATCGAATCGATGCTTTGCTGAGTGGCCGCTGTTTTGCGGGCTAAAGAGGGTCCTACAGCTTGTTAGGTAGGTGGTCATAATGCAATGGCTATCGGTGTATTTCTAAACACAACTGAAAAGGGGAAGATAATCATTTCTTTCCTTGCTTAATAGGGCAGCACACACGAACCACCCCTGTGGCGCAGTGATCTAACCACTCGTTCGAGTGCTCCTGTGTTCGAGTCCTAGATGAGGAATGGGTGGTCTATTTGTCTTACGGCACTGGCTCCACTCCCTTTCCTGGAACCAATGGGCCCCAAATGAAGGGCGGGCTACTGCTTATAGCTCATGAAGTTGTTCACGGTCGTTTTCTTTTCTGTGGTGGTGAGGGGGGGGGGGTTAACCCATCCCACCCCCGTCACCACCACCTACACTGAGAAAAACGTTTTGTTAATTCAACAAAAATGAATCAACGATAAATTTTGTCGATATACATACAGTCAACAAAAAAGTTGTTGAATTTGCAAAATTATTTTGTTGGAAATTATTGTTGGTTTAACAAAATTTATTGTTATCACGACAAAACGTTTTGTTCATTTAACAAAATGATTTGACGATTTTTGGGAATTTGTTTGATCCAACAAAACATATTGTTATCATGACAAAATGTTTTGCTGCTGCAACAAAACATATTGTGTCATGATAACAATAACTTTTGTCGCAGCAACAAAACATTTTATCACGATAACTATGTATTGTTGGATCAAACAAATTCCCCAAAATCGACAAATCATTATGTTAAATGAACAAAACGTTTTGTCGTGATAACAATAAATTTTGTTAAATCAACAATAATTTTCAACAAAATAATTTTGCAAATTCAACAAAATAATTTTGTTGATTCAACAAATTTTTTGTTAAATTAACAAAACGTTTTTCTCAGTGTAAGAAAAAAAAAAAAACTTTATTACACTGCTTGTAGATAGAAGAGAGATTTATCACCGAATTGCCCCACAAATGTGTTTGCGTTTAATGTTTTGGCATTTCGATTATGCGATCTTTTTAAATAGTAAATATCATGTTCAGCATACAAAGAGCGTAAGTGAAAAAAAAAAAAAATGGTTAAAGGTTTGGCCGGCAAGTCAAGTCAGGGCACAGTCTTCCCAACCAATAACGTTTCAGTAATTGTGGAAATGTCACGTGATTTGTATTTTTTTCTTAAAATAGCACAATCTACTGCTACAAGTTATTTTATTTTGTAGCGTGCGTATTTACACATATGTATTTTTTACAGAGATGTCATATTTACGGTTATTGTAAATTTTATTACATTTTCCATTTTGCTTTCTTATATTACAACAGCGAATTACAAATGACGAAATGACGAATGAACACAATCTTTCCAGAGTATTTTTTTTTTTTTTTTTAAGAAAACCTAAAAATATAATTTGACAGCTGCGGGAAATCTGATTCGGAAACATCCAGCAGCAGTACTTCCTTTTCGGAAGCCTACTAAAAGAGAAAACTCAGCTCTCGTGTTGTGAATGCGGTGAAGTCTTTGACGTAGGCACAGCAGAAATTCGAAAGTCGCATAAAAACTGCATTTTCTCTGTCAGAAGGATCAAAATATCGCATTTTCCAGGAAAGTGCATAAAAATTGGATTTTCATCTTGGACGGATTAAAGCAAGTTCACCACAGAACCTGGAGAAAGGAGCATGCAGGAATTTTACGCTCAGGTACCTGTCCCTTTTACTCTTGCCTCAAAGGAGACGGAAATATCTTCTGACTAAGGGACGTGAGGGCGAGGGAATGCATAAAAATTGTATTTCTATTCTTACATAGCATAAAAAATTATTTTCCGCCATGCAGACATGGAAATTATTCTAAATACAAGTCTTGTTTGCGCATGCAATTTGAACTAATGTTTTTACTTTACTTGAGCGCGCGATGGGGTAAGAATGGGGACCAGAGCTCTGTTTAGAAGGCGCACAAAAATGAAAATCGTAAAATTGCATAACGCCCGATTTTCGACCTGACCTATCTATCTAACTATCTAATTCATCACCACTGTCAACCATTATCAACCACTGCTGTAGGAAGGCCTCCCCAAGTTTCTTCCACAATCTTTTTTTTTTTTTTATTGGAGGTTTAACGACCACCGTGAGCAACTCAATGGGCTATAAGCAGTCGCCCGTCCCTAATTTAGGGTCACTGGTTCCAGGGAAGGGAGAGAGCCAGTGCCGTAAGACAAACACAACATCCATGCCTCACCGGGATTCGAACCCAGACCCCGTTCGGACGAATAATCAGAGGCCATCGCTTAGACCACTGCGCTACCGGGGCGGCTCTTCCACACCTGTCTGTCTTGAGTCTGTCTCCTACATGTCACTCCGGCAAGCTTTCGAATTTCATGGGGTCTTCTTCTGTCCCTCGGAATCTATCTATCTCTCTCTCTCTATATATATATATGGCTGGACATGTTGCCAGGGGAACGGACCACCGATGGACAACCGAAATTTTAGACTGGACTCCAAGGGACAGAAAAATACCCAAAAGACCACATGGGAGATGGATGGATAAAATTTGAAAGCATGCCGGAGTAATATGGAGGAGACAGGCTCCAGACAGACAGTTGTGGAAAAAACTTCGATGGGGGGGGGGGGGGAATGAAGATATGTGGATCGGTGGGCTGCCGGAAAACAGCCACACATCTTTCCGCAACTTGGAAAACTGCCATATGTTTTTCATTAAGGGGCCGGACACAAATTGCTGTTCGTCCGAAGAACATTTTGAATGTGTGGCAGTTTTCCTGTGTGGCAGGGAACCGTTGGAGATAACCGATACCTACTTGGACAGCAGATATCAAACAAAGGTCAACATTGATGAAGAAATTAATCGACGCATAAAACTTAGTTGGAGAGCTTTTGGAAGAAACAGCACAATTTTCAAGAGCAATATGCCATTATGTCTTAAAAGGAAAGTGTTTAATCAATAATGCAAACTTCCAGTTCTTACATATAGAGCAGAAACATGGACCTTAACTAAAAAAGACATTCAAAGGCTGCAGACAACTGAAAGAAGCATGGACAGATTCATACTAACTTGGTGTAGCCAGGTAAGATAAGAAGACGAGCTCGTGAACAAGGAAAATGACAAGAGTGGAAGACACCATGATCAGGGAAAAATCTCTGAAATGGCAATGGGCTGAAGAACGGACCACCGATGGACGACCGAAATTCTAGACTGGATTCCAAGGGACAGAAAAAAAACGTAGAAGACCACATGGGAGATGGATGGATGAAATTCGAAAGTATGCTGGTGTGACATGGAGGAGGCAGGCCCAAAACAGATAGTTGTGGAAGAAACTCGGCAGACATTCACCCAGCAGTGGATAGATGGGTGACAATATTAGAAATTTTTACATGGCTCCATCTGCAGCACCTTCCCCAGAAAAAAATCTGACATTTTATTCTTATTTCCAGAGGAAATGAAGTACTCATTTTTAGCACACACACCCTCCTTCCCCATGCAACGTGCGTGTTCCTGTTCCAAACACAGAAATGTATTTATAAGGCCCTTTTGTACACTCATTGTCATAAAAATCCGCACACCAAGAGAAAACCGTGGAATTAACGCGAAACTCGGCAAATAGCTACGGGGAGGGCAAACATGCAAATGATTAAGGTTTCGTGCGATTCCGCATGCCCGCGAGTCCAAGACCGGCACTGCAATCGCAATCCTTGGGGCGTATAACGCGCCGCGCAGGGGACTCAACTTTCGTGCAGAAGTGCATGGTAAGAATCAGGTGAGATCCCTGAGCGATAGGCATACCGAGGAGCCGCCGTAGATGTGCGTACGAGCAAGTGACGGAGTTTGAACGAGACCGTATAGTCGAGATGAGAGAGGCAGGGTGGCCGGCGCGCCGAATCGGCCGCCATTTGGGCCGGTCGGACAGTACTGTACGATCGTGTTGGGAGCAATGGACACGGGAAAGCACCCAGACACGGCGGACTGGCTGTGGACGACCCAGACACACCACCAGCAGAGGGGATCGTGAGAGCGGCACGCACAGATGCAACGACGTCCTTATCCAATATCAAGACACATGTGATGGCTGTACAAGAGACTCCTATGTCTGCCAGAACCATTTTCAGACGCTTGGCAGAGGTGAATCTGCACTTTCGAGGCCCTTACGTTTTCTGCCATTAACACCTGACCATCGTCGGCGTTGATGACAATGGGGTCAGCAGTAAACAACGTGCAATGCTACGGACTGGCGACGTATAGTGTTCAGCGACGAATCCCGCTTCTGTATGGAAACGGACGACTACCGTGTCAGAGTGTGGAGGACCGAAGCTTAGCGCTACAATCCCAAACTCACTGTACTGCAGCACACGTCCCGAACTGCAGACGTGATGATCTAGGAAGCCATCTCGTATGACAGCCGGACTTTTCTCGCAGTGATCCGAGGGACGTTGACAACCCAGCGCTACGTACAGGGGATCCTGGGGCCCCATGTGCTGCCTTTCCTGGCGGTCAAGTCCGGAGCCATTTTCCAACAAGATAACGCCCGTCCGCACACGGCTCGGCTGCGGACGGGCGTTATCTGTCCCAGGACTGTCTACATTATGCTTCGACGCTTCCCAGGCCTGCCAGATCGCCTGATCTCTCGCCCATCGAGCACGTGTGGGACCAGATGGGAAGCCAGCTTTCTCCATTTCCCAGTGTTCGTGATTTAGAGCGTCAGTTGCAAGAAGTGTGGGCCAATCTGTCCCAGGATAACATACGGCGTCTCTTTGACTCCAGCATGCTGGACTGTATCATCGCATGCATCCGAGCACGAGGCGGTACGACGCGGTACTAACGCTGACCGGAATGTGTGCCGTATGTCCACAGGAAATCGTCCTGCTGCTGTGATATTGTAATCACTTCTGCAATTGGTATGTATCACTTCACTACTAAAATCTCTTGTCAATCCGACGCCCTCTTCTTGGTGCTTGGATTTTTATGACAGTGAGTGTAGTTGCATGAGTATGCGAACCAGGTGTCCTGAAACGAAGTATCTACGGAAGGTCGAGATTCTCAAGCTAAATGTTTTAACAACCTAGGTAGCAAGTCCGTAGAATTGTGAGAAAACTGGGCGACATGTCCCAACAGCAATTTCTTTAGTAGGGACCGTTCCTCTCAACATTTTCTTAAGCATGTGCCGCCCCCTCAACATATTCTTAAGTACGGACTCTCCACCTGAATTTTTGGCTGTAGTTTGTCACCCAACATATCACGCTGCACAAAAATTTTCAAAAGTTAATTACTTCTAGAATTAAAAATATAATTGAAAATATTTGAACGCTGCATTTTTTCTAATACCAAATGTACCGTTGCCAGGTTATTTTTGTCTTCATATCAATGTGTGTCACGTAACCGCATGGGAACGAGATTTACTAGATGACGTGGGTGGGCATGGCACGGTCCGAGATCTGAGCCTCAACTTTCCCGCATTGCATCCTTCCTAATGTACACCACTTGCTCCGGATGTCTTATATGCAATCTGCAGGTTCAGAGTGACACTCCTATTTAATGGCATGTCATTCAAGCAACACCTCCGTTCTTTTACTATTATTATTATTAGAGATTTAACGGCCAACAATAGCAACTCAATGGGCAATAAGCAGTCGCCCGTCACTAATTGAGGACCGTCCGTGGATGACCTAGTGGTCAACGTTCGTGATTGCCACGCAGAACCCCCAGGTTCGATCTCAGGTGGGTACGAACGCTCGAACCACTAAATATCCGTCGTGCGTCGGATGGGTAAGTTAAGCCGCCGGACCCCGGGTACTAGCTCCCCCCCCCCCCCCGGTAATAAATAAGGGCGCCCTCCTCCCCTTTTCTACCTCACTTCCGTGTGACTTTCCAATCGGGCAGCTAGCCCCAATCTCCTAGCTTTCTATTTTTAAGGGTTGTTTAGGACTTGGGGTCAGACACTCTCTTCCTAAAATCCTCAACATCTGATCTGATCTAATTTAGGACCACTGGTTCCATGGAAGGAAGGGAGAGAGCCAGTTCCGTAAGACAAACACAACATCCATGCCCCATGGGATTCGAACCAGAGCCCTTTTCTCGGACGAATGGTCATAAGCCAGCGTTTAGACCACTGCGCCACCGGGGCAGTCACCCATGTTCGATGATGATCTCACGGTTAACCACAGTGAGAAGAATGAACGCAGGCCGCAGTAGTCATTTTTACTCTTTAACGAAAAATAATTACACACTACTTCAAGTATTTCATTTAATCGTACCCCCCCCCCCCCACACACACACACAAACTTCTGGGAAAAGATAACTTTCTGACCCATGGTAGGTAGAGTTGTGTATAACATAGCAATTTTAAAAACAGCAGCACGACTGGTTTTTTTTTTTCAACTTTTATTTTCAGATTTAAAACCTTTGCATTTCAAGGCTGTTTGCCAGTTTTCTTTTTTAAAATGACGCTTCCAAATGAAAACGAACAAAATGACACTCCATAGTTTAAGCTCCATTAAACCTCAATACAGCATTTTTTGCATTTCTTACTTTAGCTGTTGAGTACAGGTAGATAACTATAATAAACATTAGCGTACGTGAGCTAGGTATGAACGTACTCGTCCTCTCATGTCTGTGTTAAACCTCTCGCCTCCTTGTGTGTGTGTGTGTGTGTGATGCGCGCTCGCGTGTGTTTGTTTAGCCTCGTTCTCTTTCACTCTATCTCCCGCAGCTTTCCATTTCTCCTCGTCATGTTTTTTCTGCCGTTCCTGCCTAACCCTTTCTCGTTTAGCCCTTGCTTCCTGCTCGTTATCTGCCCCCCACTCTACTCTCGCACATTTCCTTCAGTTTGCCTCTATCTTATTTTCTTTCATTGCCTAATTTATTTCTCTCTATCTTGCATTAAGTACTAACCACTTGTTTGTCCTTTTCGCAAGTACCCCTTCAGAGCTCCAGGAATTGGCTGACAACAGCAAGGAAGTGATAATGAAAGTGAACTTACAGAAAACGAAAATTGATGTACAATTAGAGATTGAAGGGCAAATTTGGGAATAAATAAAGCAAACGTCTATCCTGCATTACACGTTTCAAGCGAGGAGATCCAAGAAGAAACTGAACAGGCGTGTATTTAAACCTGGCTGAAGTGAATTTGTAAAAAACTGTACAATTTTCAAGAACAATTTACCATTAAGCCACAAAAAAGAAGTGCCGGCTCAAGGTACGTTTGTGTCCCTTTATGCACTTTTCGATGGAGAAGATGTATATATATATATATATGCTTTCGAATTTAACAAACACACGCTCATTTGGCTGTTCTGCCACATTCAACTTCCAAAAATTTAGAGATAATTTTTTAGAGCTAATATCTAAAACATTTAGAGATAAGATCTGGGTTCCGAGCTGCTGCCGCACCCAGCGGGAAAAGACAAATTCGTACACGAGAGATTGGAACCCTTCTGCTGCTGCGACGTTACGGGTCGCATATACAAATTGCATAAAATTACAACTCGGGTGTTGGAGAACTGGCCACAAAAATTTTAAGGAGCCTTTTAAAAATTGTGTTCCGACCGCGTCGTGGCCGCGCCCCCAGAGGTTGGTTATCTGAGTCACATCAAGTTTCCGTAATTTCGTATTTTCTTAATTGCGATACTTAATGTAATTCTTTACAACAAATGTTTATAATCTACAACTCCACAAAAGAATTTCAGGGTATATTAAGTACAGCTCAAGAAATTCTCTGGGCATTTGCGAACCTGTAGGGGACGGGGAACAACCAAAAGTATAAAATATAAAAAATTTGTGGTCTGATCGGGAGCAGATTTTTGGCGTTTGCGAAGTACAACTCAACAAATTCTCTGAGGGCACGACACCATACGCAGGAAACCTGTCGGAGGAGGGGGCTTAATACCGAAAATATATAATATAAAGAATTAGTAGCCCAATCGAGAGATTTTCTGAGTTTGCAAACTACAACTCAAGAAATTACCTGAGGGCATATGCAAAGGCAAAAAACTGTCGTAGGAGGGAAGTAATGCTGAAAATATAAAGAATTTCTATTCCGATCGGAAGATTTTCAGCGTTTACGAACTACAACTCAACAAATTATCCGAGGGCACGTGCAACGGCAGGAAACCTGTCGGGGGTGAAAAATACCCACAGAGATTTTATTTCCAAACGTTTATAAAAAAAAAAAAAATATGAGATATTGGCTGGGTCACTCAAACACAGAACAAGAAGCACAAATAAAAAAATACACGTAGATAAATAAAGGCTCTAGAGATTATACGTTTTTGTATTTTTCTTATTTTATTTTTGATAACTGTTTTAACCACAGATCACGAGAACATGTGAGACGCAATACGTGGGGCTAGCAATCCAGTGGTTCAATATAACCGCCACATGCTTTTCATCAAGGAGCCGGCTACAAATTGCTGCTCTTCCGAGGAACATTGAATGTGTGGCAGTTTTGCAAGGTGTCTAACGACGGGAAGCAGCTCTTTTGTTTGTCTGGATTTTCGCGTGTCGGTTCATACGAGTTCACGGCAACTGGCCACAACAAGTTCAAGGGTGTGTGCGGGAAGAGGTACAAATATTACGGATGTAGGTAAAAATACCCCCGGAGAAAATACCCCTGAAAACTGAAAAGCGGAAAAAATACCCCCAGAACAAACGGTTCACTGTAAACTGCCACACAGGAAAACTGATGTGTGGCAGTGTTCCGGTGGGGCAAATTACCGGCAACCCTGCCACACATCTGTCAGCAACTTGGCTACAAAAGTTGAAGGGGGCTATAAAAATTGCCGTTTCTGGGCCTATATTGAGAACTAAATTGGGAACTCCAAACGAATTTCGCGAAAACGTTCTATGTAAGCCAAGCGAGAATTGTACTTTAATTTGAAGAAATAAATTGCCGAGGGTCCGAGGTACACTTGGTTTTGGTGGGGGGGGGCTCTACCCCGAACTTCCGTAATATTAGATTCTGGGCAGCTGGAGTCTGTCAGTGTATCCAGGAAGTTACCTTTGAAGTGTACGCGAGGTCCATGAGCTTTTGGGGGGAGGGGGCTTTCCCCATGTTAAAATGGACGTAGAGCTGTAAACATTAGTACCATGCTTTATATATATAATGATTCTGTACACGACCACGAATTTTCAGGACGGTGGGGTACCCTCCCCCCGTTTCTAAGAGCTGTTCGGGGTAATATCGAGGATACACTCACCGACTCTAAAGGTCCAGAATATAAAATTACGGAAGTTGGGGACAGAGCCCTCCAAACCAAGAACCTCGTATCCCTTTCACAGGCTTCACCAAATTTCTGGCGGGGGGGGGGGGCATACATAGTTTACCATTAAACACAACATGAAGCATAGAAATGGCGAGCAAATCCCTTACCTTGAACACTTGTCTGCGCTCTTAGAAACTTGGGGAGGGCGAATTCACCCCACCCTCCTGAAAATTCGTGGTCGTGTACAGAATCATTATATAAAGCATGGTTCTAATGTTTACAGCTCTACGTTTATTTTAACATTTTGGGGGAATCCCCCCCCCCATCTCACGGATGCTTCAAGGGGAACAGCCTGGATACAATGACAGACTCCAGCGGCCCAGAATCTAATATTACGGAAGTTGGGCCCCTAAACCAAGTGTACCTCTCGCAATTTATTTCTAAAAATTAAAGTACAATTCTGACTTGGCTTACATGGAACGTTTTCGCGAAATTCCTTTGGAGTTCCCAATTCAGTTCTCAATATGGGTCCAGAAACGGCAATCTTTTTGCCCTTTCCCCCTTTGAATTTTTGTGGCCAAGTTGCTGAAAGATGTGTGACAGGGTTGCCGGTAAATTGCCACACCGGAACACTGCCATACATCAGTGTTCCTGTGTGGCAGTTTTTCAGTGAACCGTTTGTTCTGGGGGTATTTGTTTCGGGGTATGTTTTCCGGGGGCATTTTTTCCGCTTTTCAGTTTTCAGGGGTATTTTCTCCGGGGGTATTTTTACCGTTTACCAAATATTACCGTTTCTTGGCCTATATTGAGAATTGAATTGGGAACTCCAAACAAATTTCGAGAAAACGTTCTATGTAAGCCAAGCCAGAATTACGGTTGGCGGAAGACCGCCACACAGGAAAACTACCACACATCTTTCAGCAACTTAGAAAACTGCCACACGCTTTTCATTAAGCGGCCGGGCACAAATTGCTATTCCTCCAAGGAACACTTTGAATGTGTGGCAGTTTTCTAAGTTTCCGAATTATGTGTGGCAATTTCCCAAGGTGCCTAACGATGGCAAGGAGCTCTTTTGTTTGTCTGAATTTTCATGTCGGTTCAAACTTTAGGGCAACTGGCCACAGAAGTTCGAGGGGTGGGGGTGGGGGTTAAAGATTGCCGTTTTCTGGCCTAATTGAGAATTGAATTGGGAACTCCAAACAAATTTCGAGAAAACGTTATATGTAAGCCAAGCGAAAATTGCTGTGTTCAGGAAAGGACAATGAGGTGGGATTTTTTAATAACGCTGCACTTTTACTTAGGCACTATTTACATAACATGTCAAATTTGTAATATTTTTTTTCTTTTACTTAATTAATTCATAGGCCGTACACCTCGGCCTTTTTAACAGCTTTTAATCCGCCGACTTTATATTCATAACGCTTTACGTATCAAATCAAGTCAATAGCATTGCGCTTTTACTTAGGCACTAAATATTAAAGTCATAGGCCTTTTTAACAGTTTTTATCCTATGAATTAATTAAGTAAAAGAAAAATATTACAAATTTGACATGTTATGCAAATATTTAGGGCCTAAGTAAAAGTGCAGCGTTATTAAAAATCCCACCTTATTGTCCTTTCCTGAACACAGCAATTTTCGCTTAGCTTACATAGAACGTTTTCTGGAAATTTGTTTGTAGTTCCCAATTCAATTCTCAATATAGGCCAGGAAACGGCAATCTTTATAACCCCCTCCCCTCGAACTTCTGTGGCCCTAAGTATGAACCGACATGAAAATTGAGACAAACAAAAGAGCTCCTTCCCGTTGTTAGGCACCTTGGAAAACAGCCACACATAATTCGGAAAACTGCCACACATTCAAAGTGTTCTTCGGAGGAACAGCGATTTATGCCCAGAGCCTTAATGAAAAACATGTAGCAGTTTTCCTGTGTGGCGGTTTTCCAAGTTGCTGAAAGATGTGTGGCAGATTTCCTCTGCGGCGGTCTTCCGCCAACCCAATCCAGTTCCTTATCCAATGAGCAATGCTGAATAGGAGGGAAAGTTCTAATTTATTTTGTTATTTATTATTTTTTTGAAAAAATAGCTTTGGTCTCATAAAGTGAAGCTTGGGGCCACCTTATGAGGTTAAAGTGATTATTTAATTAAACAGGGCAAAAAATATTCAGGTGGGCACTGCCCCTTCCCCCCTCCCCCCGTAAATTACTAGAGGGGAAAGATTAACCTTGCTCTCCCATAGTAGGCAACCAGTGGCACAAGGTGGGATTAATATCGGTCAAGAACAGGCGCAGAAGCAGTACATAACGAAAGGTATTTAAAACGGCAAAAGATATAGTGATTTACATTCTACAAATGTTTTCCATTTCTTTTCATCTGGGGGAAAACATTTTGCAAAGAACCATACTTTTTTTTAAATCCTTAGTTAAGAATTATGTGGCATTACTAAGTTTATCAATTTGTGCCCAATTACAGCATTCTTTAGGGTCTGAAAGACTTTCGGAACTGTCGTATTTCTCCGTCAAGATCCCAATTAGGGTCTGGTTTTAATCAGATCCGACAAGAATCGTCGTCCATCACCTCCTCCGAAACGGCAGCATCCTGTAATCATTCCCGGAACCGTCACTCCGCAAACAAAGCAGCGAAAAAGGGGAGCAGGTCCCACGAATTCAAACAGAATATTCGGATAGTTCTGGCCTTTTGCAGAGGCAGCAGACAGAACGACTCCATCTAACCTTTACGATCTGTAATTCCCCCTTTCCCCAAGTCCTGAACAGGAAATGACGGCGCAGGTCTTTTGGCGTTCACCTCGGAGCGTTTTAAAAAGGGCGGTTTCTTAACAACGGTAATGACATGCCTGCTTTTTCCCCATCCCTGAAAACACGGAGGTGTATTCAGAATGATGACCCAGTTCTGAGAAATGGCGAACTACTTTCGGGTTTCGTTTTCTATTCGTTACGCTCAGTGGTCTGTCTGCAAGGAACGAGTTGTACTGCTGGAGTTGTTGGAACTCTTTCCAAGAAAATTCCCTTCCCAAGACACTGGAAACACCTGATCCTTTATCGGCACTGACGCTGGAGGCAGGGGGAGGCACCAAAGGCTGGTTTTCACAGGTCATTTGTATTTTCAGAGTGACAAAAAAGGAAAATATATCCCTTTTCACATTCCGAGAGATATGCTGGAAAACAAGTCCATTCATTACTTCTCACCAGTGCACTACTACACACACTACCGAAGAATTTCGTTCACACCTTTACTCTCCCCTTCACTTTTTTCGGATCTCACGAGCAACTTTATAGGAGGAGGAGTTCACATATTACAAATTTAAGATTACTGACCCACTCGGATAACAGCGAGAGGCTGGCAGAGATAAGAAACTTGGATAATCTAGAACTTACTCTTATATCTTCTCCCCATGCAACTTTAAATCTTTCTAATCAGGGCTCCCTATCACGTATCTCGGTATTTTTATTTTTCTGGCTTTGCAACTTAAAATAAATGATCCCCTAAATCTTACGTCCATTTTGATGTAATTAATCTGAGAGAGTTTTCCCGATCGGGCCAGAAATTCTTTATAACAATGTTTAATACTTTATATCACGCTTTTACTTAGGCACTAAATATTAAAATCATAGGCCCCAGGGAGAGGCCATTTTAACAGTTTTTATTCCATCAATGCCATATTCACAACGTTTACACATCAAATCAAGTTAATAATATTGTGCTTTTACTTAGGCACGAAATATTAATTCACAGGCCCCAGGCTTAGGCCCTTTTACCAGTTTTTATTCTATCAATGTCATATTCACAACGTTTACAGAGCAAATCAAGTTAATAATATTGGGCGTTTAATTAGACACGAAATATTAATTTCTAGGCCCTAGGCCCTTTTTAATAGTTTTTACTCCACTGATGTCATATTCACAACGTTTACACATCAAATAAATTTAATAATATTGCGCTTTTACTTAAGCACAAAATATTAATTCACACCCAAGTAGCACGTGACGTTTAAAAGACGTCGCATTTCGGTTGCAAAAGTTGATACTTGGTCTTCCGTACAAAGACTACGTTTGATAAACGTTTGTTAAATGTTACATCCGTTACCGTTGCGACTTTGTCACATTCATTACGTTTGCTAAACGTTGCATTTTCGTCATGTTAGCAAGGTCACAGCTAATCTTTGGCGTGACATTACATTCAGGCAAAAAAAGAACAAAATTATACTGTTGATAAAACAGTAAGCTTGTGTATAATTGATAAAGATTATTGAATTCCTCCTTTTTTTTTTTTGCTTATACGACTAGAAGATTTTATTCCATTGGTTTTCAAGCAGCTTCTGGTCTGCGGCTGCGTCGTTCTCTAACCTGCTGTTACGTCACTTGTACTACGGACGGTGAGTTTACTGAGTTATGGCAAGGCTGAGCTCGATCGTCCAGAGCTGCATGCCTAATCGATGGATTTTATCGTTCTTAAAAGGTAAGTTCTTTTCCTGTTTCAATTCATAGGCTTCGATTTCGAAAACAATTCATGTATTCGCTTCGTAACTCGTGGAGATTCCCGTAACACGTGAAGACATTCATGTATTCGTTTCGTAACACGTGGAGGTAGGCTTAACACGTGAACACATTCATGTATTTTCTTAACAGGTATATATATCATCGACTGCATTTTAAACTAGGAGTAGTAAAGAATTTGTTAGATTTTCGGATCTAAACACAGCTGATTCGGTTTTAATTTTGTATTTTCGTGAAAGAGTAACAAAAATATATTTCAAGGAAACGAAATTTTAGACCTTTTCATTTTTATGAGCTACTGAATATTTGGTTAGATTTTTAAATAACAAATGCAGCTAGTTGTAAAAGAAATTCTTATTCTTCAAATGTTTAGAGAGTATTGAATTTATACTTAATTACTCAAATGTGCTTCTGTGTAGCAAACATTGTTACAAACGCAGCTTATTGGTATGTTAGTTATAAAGGATACTCTATATTACTGTTATCATATATTAGATCAGCATTTCTTAGGGCTCATTCAGCCAGTTTTTTTTTTGCAAGAAATATATTGTGTGTAGAGTAACAAACGGAATAAGCTGTTGGAGAGATACTTATTAAATCCAGAAAGCTTCAAGGTTGAAAAAATTCAAAACCCACCCTGTACAGAGTCCTGTGGCCAAGAAGTATATTGTCAGTCACAATTCAGTCTACGTAAGGCACGCAAAAATTTAACTTTTTTTTTTTTTTTTTTTTTTGAAAATGCACGTTTTATACCAGATGTGAATTAAGCTTACTGAAATCATAATGTATCTGTATCCAAATGGAATATATACAAATATCCAATGCAACATTTTGTTAGACTGTGGGAGTACACACTTACATTCAAATGTGCCCATCTCCCCTTCCACATATCAGAGTTGTGCCTATCAAATAATGAAGCAGAGGAATGCTATTGAACCTGTCACAGGCAAGGTGGCCAGTTGCTTTGCTTTTCCAGTTACAGTTTACTAAATTTTTGTTCAAATTTCAGGAATGCAGGGTGGGAGAAGTTGGAAGCAGAGTTGTATAAAAATAAAATGTATCTGTGAACACAACCATTGAAACAAAACTTGCTGCAAACCTGCATATCACGATGACAATATAAGATAATTTAAAGAAACAATTAAAAAATAATTATTAGGACATTACAAATTCCGATGACGGCAAAATACAATTGAATATGTGTGTGAAATTGACCTTTATGGCAAAATATTGGATTATGAACCTCATAAAAACAAGAGAATTAAAAGAAACATTTTATACCCAGAAAACAGTTCCATTAATGAACCTTTAAAAATTATAAATAGTATTTTCAACAGCTTAGTTCAAAAATTACTGTGCTGCCCCCAGTGGCGCAGTGGTCTAAGCGATGGCCTCTGATCATTCGTCCGAACGGGGTCCGGGTTCGAATCTCGGTGAGGCATGGATGTTGTGTTTGTCTTACAGCACTGGCTCCCTCCCTTCCCTGGAACCAGTGACCCTAAATTAGGGACGGGCAACTGCTTATAGCCCATTGAGTTGCTCACGGTGGTCGTTAAACCTCCAATAAAAAAAAAATACTGTCGACTTACAAATTACTTAAGGAAAAGATTTTAATTTAATAACTAGTTGCTGCAAGAGGAACCTGGCAATAAAATTTAAATTCCTTCTGTGTAAAGGAAACTTTTGATACAGTTCCTATGTACTGAGAAACAGGCCTTGATAAAATCTAGAGGCCACAAACGTCTAAATGTGCCCATATTAGCAAAATCTGCAAATAATTTGAACACTATCGGCGTGCGCACATACATTTACATTCTACTACTTTGGTTGGAAGTATAGTTTTATGAGGATTTTTTTCTAATTTGAATTAATTCTCTCAACAATATTATTTTTGAACACATATCATTGCTCCTTTGTTTCTGTAATGCTTCAAAACCATCTTGATAGCTGTTTACTTTTGGTGCTACTGGTTTTGAATTTAATGTTCACTTTGAATTTTGTAGCTGTTTGTTCCCAAATGGCAAGAGTAATAGACCAATTTTTGTATTTGCTAGTTGAGTCTGTATCTTCAGATTTCTCTGAATGAATAATCTTTTCTAAGCAATTAAATTAGAGAGCCACAAACCAATATTTCTATTCACTGTCGGATTAATACTTTTCCGACTAGGCCAGTGCTTCCTAATTAGCCTTTCTCTGAATTATGGATCTCTTCTATTATCAGATCGTTAAGGGCAACAGATTAAAGGCTGGATCACGTAGCTACGCTGTGTAGAAAAGCCGTACAAACTGTCACAGTTTGATTGTACACATTTTTTTCAGCAATGTATGTATGTATATATATATACTGGTCACAAAAAGTTAGGGACATTGCATGAAGTGAAGCCACGTAACAAACGCCAGAGTGTGTTTGCAAAAACAATTCAATGGGCAATTTCTGCTCACAACAAGTAGTACCACAATATAGACAAAAGTGTATATTCAGAGAATGTCCAAACCTCTGGATTTCAGTATCCAGTAACACTACCTATGTGTCGAAGAACGTCTTGACACCTACGAAGCATACTTGCAGTGACATTATTGATTAGTGTTTGGTGCAGTTAGTCCCATATTAGTCAACACATTACAGAGGTCTGCCAGTATACTGGGGTATGGAATGCGGTTATCTAAACGTTGCTGTATAGATTCCCAAATTTTCTTATTAGTATTAAGGTCAGACCTGAGGTAGCTGTAAAGATTCGATCTTGTGGTTTTCCAGCCAGGGCCGGTCCAAGGGGTAGGTAGGCCAGGTGGTAAATGTGTAGATTAGCGTCCTAAATTATTTCATTGAAAAAATTTTAGTACCTGGAAAAAGTGCGATGTACAGATTTTAGTGTATGGAAATTAATGTCAAATGGTGCAAAAATTGAATATTTTAAATGTGTTTTAAAGATATTTTTTCGTAATATTGACCTGTGAGTCTGACGCTGTGAAGAGAAGCTGCGGTAGGCCTAATGTATTGCTACAGCAAAGAATGTGAAGCTTTGGTCCTTTAAAAGGAAGGTTTCTTGCTGTACCAAAATGATGGGCAGAAGAGTACAAGAGAAAGAGGTTATGTTGTTGGCAGGAGAGCAATAAATGTAGTGATACGCTACAGAAAATAGGTCCACAGCATCCACAATTTATTTTGTTGTATCCTGTATGTTGTTGGCAGGAAAAACTGGGAAAAAAACTCTTCGATTTGCAAAAGATATGTATGAGTAAGATAGAAACTGACCTGCGAACAAGCTATTAACACAGGAGAACCAAAAGTGCAGTGACACAGCAAATCAGCTATGAATGGAAGCTGTTCAAACCAGAACCGAAAGTTATAGTTCCCCAGTTTCCTATACAACATAGAAAAGCATGTTAGTACTTTCTAACATGCTTTTCTACGTTCTTTCGCATACCACGAGTATGCGAAAGAACGTACATGCTTTCTACGTTCTTTCGCATACCACGAGTATGCGAAAGAACATACCACGAGTATGCGAAAGAACGAAAATTTCTCAACGTCGCTTTAAAAACAATGACAAAACATGAACGAACTATATTGTGTAGCGTATGAGTATAACACGGCTCGCTCTCGTGGTAACAAAATACGCGCTTGGACTTGTAGTCGTCCGCGCGTGAATTAAACGCTGCAGCGAATCTTCCTTTCAATGAAGCTAAGCTTCACATCGTCGCCGTAGCGATGCACAGAGTCGCACAATATAGACGTACACGCGTACGCCATACGTGGATAGTTTGCAAATTATTAGCAGATTTTGCAGATAGTTTTTGCTTGTAGATTAAAAAAATAAAAATGTTATTACAGCAATTAAAACACTTAAGGTTTTACTAAGATTAATATATTTAATTCTATCTTAACATGAGAATGTTCAACTATTTTTCACATCTTCCGATAGTTATTTTGTTTTTGCAGAAGTTTCTGGCCTCTTGATTTTATCAAGGTCTGTTCTCAATATATAGGAACTGTAACAAAAGTTTCATTTACACAGAAAGATTTTTTTTATTTTATTGCCAGGTTACTCTTGCAGTTGCCAGTTATTAAAATAAAATATTTTCCTTATATATTTTATAAGTACTATTTTTGAATTAAGTTGTTAAAGATGCTATCTATAATTTTGAAGGTTCATTAACAGAACTGCTTTTCTTGATATAAAAATTAGTCTCTTGTTTTTATGAGGTTCATAGTCCAAAAATTTTTAAGTTTTGGCCTTAAGGTCCATTTTACACACATTTTTGCGGATTCAGTCGTAATGTCCTTTTGCCCTCTCTGAAATCTGTAATGTTCTAATAATTATTTACTGTTATATTAATTTTTCTTTAAATTATCTCGTTCCATTGTTATCGTGATTTGCGGGTTTGCAGCAAGTTTTCTGTTTCAATGGTTGTGTATGCAGTCACATTTTATTTGAATGCACCTCTGGCGATGCATTAGGCCTACCGCAGCGTCTCTTCACAGCATCACTCACAGTTCAATATTATGATAGAAAATCTTTAAAACACATTTAAAATATGAAATTTCTGCACCATTTGCCATTAATTTCCATACTCTAAAATCTTTACGTCACACTTTTCGAGGTACTGACATTTTTCCGACGAAATAATTTAGGACGCTAATATACATATTTACCGGCCAGGTAGGCAGCCACCAAATGGAAGGGATGCCCATAAATTTTCTTACATAGTAAAATTATCCGCTAACTTTTTTCTTTTATGAGCTAGTCTGTATTTGCCACAAAAATGAAAGCTGAATACTCCTTTGTTGTTTCTCTGACACATGCAGAGTTCCTATATATATACCACCAACAACAAGAAGCATTTTCAATTCTTGTGCGTTTTTTTTCTGAGAATTCTTCTCTGCTGCTTTTTTACGCGTTTGGGTTTTCAGGGGAAAAATGAACCTTTTTTTTTTTTTTTTTTTTTTTGTTCGTTCCTGATGTTTGTTGACATTTTTATATACACTGAGTGGCCACTTTATTATGACTACCTGACAGTTTTAAGCAAATGAGCTATGGCTGCACGCTGTTGCCGCCAGAGGGTGAGGCTAGTATAAAAGGGAAAGCTTAGTGCTTGCGATAGTAGTAGAAGTGATTTTTGGGTGACGAGATGGGTAAAAAATGCAATTTGACGGACTTTCAACGTGGGACGATTGTAAGAGCTCGGAGCCATGGAGCGAGTATCACTGAAACCGCCGCATTCATGAAATGTTCCAGAGCCACTGTTGTTAAAGTGTTTAAAGACTGGACTGTCAGCCAAAAAACTGGGTCTCTACGTGCAACGTGTGGTCGTCATCGACTAGTGACTGGTCGGGCGGACCGGAGTGTCCAGACTGGTAATAGGCAACAGTGCAGCAATTACAGACCATCTTAATCAAGGATCCCTCAAATGATCTGTGCACGCACTGTTCGCCGTACACGGCACGGATAGGATATGGCAGGAGGAGGCCTGTTCGAACACCTTTGCTGTCTGCAGTTAACAAGAGAAAATGTCTCCACTTCGCACAGGAGCATAAGGATTGGACAGTCGATAATTGGAAAAAAATTATTTGGTCCGATGAATCACGTTTTCAGTTGCACCATGCCTATGGCCGAGTGAAAATTTGGCGGAAACAGCACTAAACCATGGACCCCAAATGCATTGTTACAACCCTTCAAGCTGGTGGAGGCAACGTTATGGTTTGGGGAAGGTTTTTCTGGCATGATTTGGGCCCTTTAATTCATGTTGATCAACGTCTGACTGGCACATCATATCTAAACATCGTTGCAGACCAAGTACATCCTGTCATGTGGATGGTTTATCCCAATGGCGATGGCTACTTTCAACGAGATAATGCGTCTTGCCATAGTGCTCGTATTGTACAGGATTGGTTTCAGGAAAATGCCGGTTAGTTTACTTTGCTTAGCTGGCCCCCACAATCTCCAGATCTCAACCCCATTGATAATTTGTGAGATGAAGTTGAACAAGCCATCAAACAGCTGGATACACAACCCTGCAATTTCACACTCCTGGAAAGTGCTATTCATCAAGCATGGTCTTAGATTCCAAAAACCACCTATCAACATCTCGTGGAGTCCATGCCACGAAGAATCTACATCGACGTAGTATTAAAGGCAAAAGATGGCCCAACGAAGTACTGAGGGGGTGGTAATAATAAAGTGGCAACTCAGTGTATAACAATAAGGCTTGAGTGACAAGCCTTATTGTTATGTACATCTTGGAAATAAATCCCAAATTCCCACAGCCTAGGGTAAAGCGGGAAAAAAAAACACTTTTTACTATGAAAACTGCAACACAAAACTCCTACAGATTGCGAACCATATATATATCAATGGTTTTCTATCCACTCATTGATAGCGCATTGTTTGCCATTCAGGAAAGATTTACTCAGTTGCAAAAACTTTTCAACGCTTCGGGTTTCCTTTATAATTTGAAGAAATTGCCTGACAGGGGATTCTTTAAAAGAAAAGTGTATTCAGTTAGAAAAATTCCTTAAGGATGCTGACAGTGAAGAAAAAGATATTGATGGGGAGCAACTGTTTTAAGAGCTGAGGCATTTGCAAGCACTTATGAGCAAATGCAGCTCAGCTACTACAATAGAAGCTCTAAACTTCATATTCCAGTATGATATGGTTCATTGTTATCCCAACAGTAGGATTTGCTTTCGAATATTGCAATTCCTGTCTGTAGAAAGCGGGAAAAGAAGTTTTAATAAATTAAAGCTGATAAAGACTTATTTGAGATCTACAACGATGCAGGAACAGCTATCGGCTTTATCCATCATTTCTATTGAAAACGATATTGCACCAAAAAAATTTCTGAAGCAAAGAGGTTTTTGCAAAGTAAAGCCAGACATGAAAGTTTCATGTAAATAACACAAACAACTATGTATGATTCAGTCATTTTGTGAGTAAAATTATCATTATTATATTGGACTATTTATTTGTAGCATAGCATATAATAGTGAGTTAGTGACATATCTACTGAGCATGCGAAGTTGAGATTAGAGCTATTTGCTGTGTTTGGGTCCATACTGCAAAAAAAAAAAAAAAAAAAAAGATGGGGGGGGGGGATCAAAGGAGTCTTTCTGGCTGTCGGGAAAAAAAACAGAAAAAGTTGAATGCCATGATGACAGCACTTTCAATAGGTTTCTTCAGTGGTTTAGCTTTTTTCTCTTCCTTTTTTTTTTAATAATTTTCATTCCAGTTAATTGTAACTGCAGCTTGTGCTCATTTTGGCTTTTCACTTTACTAGTAACTTGTTTTTCAGTGTTTACTTCCCTTTTTGTTTCTTCTTGCTTGATTCTTAATATATATAAAGATAAATTAAAATTTGGGGGTATATCATAATTCATAATAAAATTTTATAAACATAATTTACCAGCACTAATGAGGGCAAACTTTTGAATGTGATTTACATTAAGAAATAATAGGGCATTCAAAACAGTTGAATTATATAAAGAAATTGCATAAATGATTTTTTTTTCTTTTTAAATTTTACTCAGGTATGGTTATTCATGGCTCTAGTTAGGAAAGTTAGGGATGTTATGCAAAACACAGATGAGTGTAAATTAAGTACAACCTCCTGTAGCTTTAAAACTTGAGCTTATATCCCTCAGATCAGTATTTCCCCTCCTACCAGTAGATCTTTCTGTAGAGTACAACTGGATCACCCTGTGAAAGTAAACCAAGTTGGTGACTTCACCAAGTTGGTAAATATAATATTAGTGGAATTAAAGGATTAAACCATGTGTGAAATTATAGAATAAATAAGCAACATTTATTCACAATTAAATAATTTATTTTAAGATCTATAGTTTTGTTGAGCCTTTAGCTCAGCTTCATCAGGACAAAGGGAGCATAAACATTCATATGTGACATCATCAGGTAGTTGATGATCATGGATTTTGGTGAATTGTCTCCATGCAATTGAAAGAAATCGAGTAGGTGTCATGTTGTTGACAAGTCATAAAGAAAAGTCATGGAAACAAATTGGTGTTTTCTACCCATGTATATCGTGCAGTACATCTATGCGTTACAGAGGATTCCTTGCAGAAAAAGCTAGATTTTTGCCGTCGCAGTGGTCTAAGCACTGGCTTATGACTGTTCGATTCTTCCAAGTGGGTTGGGTTCGAATCCCGGTGAGGCATGGATGTTGTGTTTGTCTTACGGCAGTGGGTCTCTTCCTTCTCTGGAACCAGTGACCCTAAATTAGGGACAGGCGACTGCTTATAGCCCATTGAATTGCTCACCATGGTCAGTAAACACAAAAACAAAAAAATAAAAAAAAGTTATGATTTTTTTTTAAAGAAATTGTGGCACACACAGGATATAGATTGATATAGATTGTCCTTTTGTTGTAGACAAAGCTGTCCAGAAATTTAGGAACTTTCAAATGTTTAAATTTCAAAGTTATTTTGAAATCTATAAACAAGGCAAATTTTTGTGGATCAAAAGACTACGTTGAAGACATAACTGGGGAATTTATCACATCGCTTGTGAATGTGGACTTTCATGTATAGGACAGATCCGTAGAGCTTTTAAGTTTTCATGTGAAGGAACACATGACTTACGTATGGAACTGAAGAAGTCGTCTATAGCCCAACATTGTCATGAAAATAACCAGATTTTTTTTTTAAATGCTACGCTTATTGATAAACCTGATTTGACTATCAAGCTTAATATATTAGAAGCTTTCCACATCTAGTGCAACTGCTCATGGCTTGTCAACGACATGACATCTACTAGATTTCTTTCAAACACGTGGAAACAACTTGCCAAAAGCAGTGACTGTCAGAATGCTGATGATGTCACGATGATTTGAACGTTTGCACTCCATTTGTCCTAATGAAGCCAAGCCAAATGCTCAGTGAAACTACAGTAGATTTAAAATCTTAAAATAAAATATTTAATTGTGAATAAACATTGCTTATTTAAAATATTCTATCTCTACAGCCCAACTATTGAAGTCATAAAATATATTTGGGAATTACTTGGAGCAAAAACATAACGTACAAGAGCATTAACCAGAAAAGAAATCATGTGTTTCTTTGGAAAAAAAATAAAATAACCGTTTGCAGTGGGTGTTTTTTTTAAGTAACCCCCCCCCACACACACACACCTGTTTATTGAGGGGGGGTAAAAATCCTGCTTGATCTGCAGCATTTCCATTCGGTAGAAATTTTGTGTGTAGCTAGCTTGCAAAACTCCTAAAGCAGCAACTGCATCAATCTGCCGTACACCTGCATGTAACATGTCAACAGCCCTATTTCTGATGTCAATACTTAAACGTCGTCTGGACATCTTTTCAAGTTAATCCTACTCTGAAGGAAATGCATTCAGCAAACTTGTAGTCCAAGCAGTGAAACGACCTGTTTTCTACTTCTCGGAAGCTACTTTTATCGGAGCTTACACACACACACACACACACACCAACCACATGATGTGTCATCATGATGCTAATTTATGCTGATAACCTATCTCCTGTAGTCACTAAATATGCATATCACCATGTTTCCCTTTTGAAACCATAATATCCCAAACTTTTTTGTGAGTACTGTATATATATATATATTTTTTTTTTTCTTATGATTCAGAATACATGAATTGTGTTTGAAGCCTATGAAAATAATGAAATGAATGCATGAATTGTTCATTTGTTTCATTATAACTTTTTGTGACCACCTATGAATTGAAACAGAAAAAGAACTTATACATTTTAGGAACTTGAAGTTAATGTTATGTACAGAAATAGAGAGAAGAGCACAGCACAATGTCAGAGTACAACAACAAATGGCATTAATGAACAACCAATAGAAGAAAATATTTTTTTTCTGGTTGGCCAAACAATGCAAAGAGTTACTCGTGAAATGAGTAGCAACAGAATTTAACCCAAGACAGAACAAACTAGATTGGGTGGCTGTTTTCATATCTTATTTGTTTTCATATCTTATTTGCATACAAATTTTTGAAAAAGGTGTTTCAACATGCATAATCAATTGATTCTTACAATTACTTATATGCTACGTACGGTTTGTTACACAATAGGACCCTCAAGCGGAAACTAAAAATTGCAATTTCTAAGCACAAGATATAAACTAGGGACATTACACTAAACAAACTTCCTGAAATACTAAGACATAACCAACCAAAAATTAAGTCTAAATTCGCAAACTAGTGAAAAAAAAGATTAAGAACCAAATACACATGGGTTGAAAAATACAAAGCAACTAACATACCAAAATAAAAGGCTCCTCTGTAAAAATACAGAAAAAATGATAAAGAAACGTAAACTGAGATATAAATACACAGATCTGCAGCAGAAACACAGATAGCCTTTAGGTACACTTAAAAAGAAAAATTAAAAACAAAGCTGTGAAAGTACTACTTGATTTATCTCCCAGCATTATTTCACCTCACATTTCTAATAATCTATCAGCTAAATTTCAGATGTGTCCAAAAAACTCTTAAATGAACAACACAACTGACTCAGTTTTATGTTGCAATAACTTAGATGTTAGTGGTATTAAAATGTCTACTTATGTTCAGTTAAATATGAGCAACTGAATTTTCAAGAAAATTGCAACAGCCACAACGAAGCCAGTGAAATGGACTTGAGTCAAAACATAGTTTGTGAAGTCGTATACCTTGTGAACAATAAATATACAGGGTGTCCGAGAATTATTGGACACAGTACAAAATTATGTAAAACAAAACATTAAACAGATAGAAAGAAACTGACTGTACTAACTTACAATGTAACTACACATGTTAATAAATTTCGATGTAAGATCCCTTGGTTGCTCGTAGTACGTCCAAGCGATACTCGATTTCATGCCATGTATTGCCAAGCATCTGAAAAGATATGGAATTAATAGCAGCTGTGATATGCTGCTTCAGTTCCTGCAAATCAGTACAAGGTGTCTGATAGGCAGGATCCTTCACATAACCCCACATGAAATAATCCAATGGAGTTAGATCTGGGGAGCGAGGAGCTACGGAATGGGACCACCATGCCCAATCCATCTGTTGGGGAAATGCTCATTTAGGCACTTACGTACACACATTGACCAATGCGAAGGCATGCCGTCTTGTTGGAAAACGACGTCATATCTTTTGATCTGGGGTATAGGGAAATTTTCTAACATATCCAAGTAAATGTCACCATTTATGGTTTTTTACAGAAGAAAGGGCCAATCACTTCTCTTTTTTATAGGGCGCACCACACATTAACTTTTGGAGAATCACGTTCCAGTTCAATAGCAGCATGAGGCGGTTCACTGCCCCATATCCAAACAAAACATAGTTTACAAAGTGAAACAATACCTCATACATGAAATGTGGATTAATCACTAAAAATTACAGTACTTAGAAAGTTTTTATCGTTTCCCACTTGATTCAGCATATCCACAGCAAAATCGTATTGCAGAGTGTGATTATTTGCATGCATCTTTTGCACTATTTGAATTTTATAAGCATGAAACTAATTTCTTGTGCAAGATATCATGAACTGTCTATTTTGGAATGCACAGTTCTCTGCTTGCTTTATGAACGGATTTCCTGGGGCTTCGTCGGAAACTTTCATAGCTTGGTCAACCATCTCACCTCTGACGCTAGGCCTACCGGTTCCTCCACGATGTTCCACATTGGCAGTTTCTTTAAACTGTTTCATTCACCGCTTAGTTGAATTTGTTGACGGAGGATTACAACCATACTCTAAACGGTACCGTCTTTTAACTTTAATGACAGACTTTAATTCCGCAAACCATAACACACACATCGCCTTCTGCTGTATGGATGACATGACTACTGATTGCGCATTTCTCATAAATTCCTCATCAGGCCACACCTAGCGCCATCTATGGGATTCTGGGAGTAACAATTCTGCAATACAAAAATATAGGAACCGTGTTAGTAATATGTGACATAGAAAAACAGACAATGCTCATAGTTTGTTTTTTTTGTACATAATTTTGTAATGTGTTTAATAATTCTTGGACACTCTGTATAATGGTGAGAGATTGTGTTGCACTAGTAACTGTGATAGAAATGCTTTCTTTTTTATAACATTACTTTCCTGACAAAGTCATCCCTTATAAAGCTTCAACAAAAATAAGTGATAGTAAAATAACTATTAGGAACAAGAAAAGTTTTGTGAAGGGGCATTCATATGATGAAAATGATATTTTATGATATGATGAAAATGATTTTTAGGTTAGCTAAGAACTTCATTTATTTACCCCCAAATTTTTGTAGACTAGGTAACAAGACTGTATACAACAGATTATCATGGCAGCTTTAAGATAAGCATTACTGTACGTCCCTCTTACAGAGCACAAACGTTACTAAAACGGTTTTGCTACGTTATGGAAACGTCGTTTAAACGGTTTTGCTACGTTATGGAAACGTCTGTTTTCAATGTAATATGCAAAGTAAAAGATTTGAAGAGTGATTCCGTATCAACTCAACACAATTTGAAGGCATTTTTTATCTCACCATCTCAGATTTTAATGAAATTTGGTACATAGGTGGCCTCTGTATAGATTAAGAAAAATATCAAATTTCATCGTCATATAGCCACCGGTTTTTGAAAATACAGCTATATAAAATGTCCAAAAACACCCCAAAATCAGAAGATTGATATGTTTTTAAATTATGATTGCAGCTCCCCTAATTAAGATAGAGATGGGAAAGGTATCTTTTTGTAGTATTTTTTATGCTCTTTTATTTGATGTACAACAAACACCATAGGGGTTAAGATTTAAAAAAAATTAAAATTAAAAATTAAAATTTTGAATTTTTCAAAATGCGACACCAAAAAATTTGAAATTTTTTAAAAACAATCTATGTGTTTGGTATTTGATTACGTGAGTTGTAACTTGGGATGATAATGGGTTTACTTAAAAAGCTATATTCAAATTTAGCCTAACACAAGAGTTTAATGAAAAAAAAATGAAAAAAACATGTAAACTGAAAATAAATTTGGGCTAAATCTCAAAAAAGTTTCATTAATAACAATAGATATAGTATTTTTGTTATTTAAAACTATTTATTTAATCAATGTTTTATTTTTAATTGATTTGTTTAAAATCTGAGACTACATGGGTTTAAAAATTTTATTAATTTCATTATTCAGAATTTGTAATAATTCACAATTCAATACAAAAAAAATAAACAGACTTTAAAAAGTAATTTCAATTACTGCTCAAGAAACACATTAAAATAATAATAACATATGGCATTGAATTGTTTACATTTATGCAAATTATATTCCTAATCTTAAACTTAGATCATCACTTAAAGCAGAATCTTCTAAAATTAAAAAAAGTTGCATCATTGTTTTGAAGTGAAATCACACGTGTAGATCCTTGATATAGTCTTTAAAAGCTTCAATAGTTTGGTGTATTTCTGTTTCAGAGAGATTGTAGAGTCTTCCTGTCGGAGTCAAAGGATTTACTTTACACAAGAGGTAACTTACAGGAAGCTATAATACATCTTGTGGGCTAGGGTAGGAAAAGGATGTAGATGGACCAGCTGGATGTAAAAATGAGACCTTAACTTCATTCTCACTCTCTTCTTTTGGTAGAACATGCGCTACCCACCAGTTGTTTTCATAGATTATGGTTATGTAACCACTCATTTCTGTTATTTGCAGTCTGTCTTGTAATGCTGATACTTTTTCAGTAGCTGACTCGTTTGATTCCGAGAACATCTTCACTTTTATTTTGAATTACTCAATGGGATAGGAATAAAAGCATGAAGTTTCTGGGTACCTTGTATTGTTAAAGACTTGCTTAGGCGATTTTTCCAAAAATTGGTCTGTTTCTATGTATTCTTCTTGACTTACATATGTAAAGTTTGCCACAAAAATGTTCTGAATTGCCCATTCGTACAACTGAAATGGTGTTTGAATTTGATTCTCGTAAGGGCGTTGTAAGCTGGCTTGGGCAGCTAACCTTTTCACCGTTCCACCAACGCCATCACATGGCCCCTTCCCGTGTGCTGTTGCTGAAAAATGCCATTCAGCATAAATGTTGAAGTCATCTTGATGGAAACATAAAAGTTTGTGAAAAAATTTCCGATTTTTGCACTGGGCTGCAGACCCGTCAGAGAAATAGTACATTTTTTTGACGCTGTTGTCACCTAAACTTACTTTTCAAGAAGTTAATAAGGTTTTTTTTTTTTTGGAAGCAGTACAGTGTAATTGTGTTGTGCTCTAAACATTCAGAAATTACTACAAAACTTGCATGTTCAGTCTTTTCTGTTTTTGTAATAGATGACCAATGGGTGGACTGTGGCTTGCCCACTGGTCCAGTGATAGCTCTGGGCTTCATCTTGAAGAAGAAAACTATAATTTTTAGCAAAATCACAAATGATGAGAAATTCTGAGTCCTTGAGGTTTTCCTTAGTACTACTATTCATAAAAGAGCTTTGCTGCTTAGCAATGAAGTAATGTCTGACCAAAGCAGACAGTTTTTCGCAAAACAAATCAATAAAATTTGAAGTTGATTTTTTTAATGTCTCCAAGTTGCATCTATCAACTGTAATCCATTGGCGAAAAGTTAGTTTTTCAACCAAGTTCTCAAAACCGTGTTCCCAGAACAGGTGGGACACTTCCCCAAATGACAATCTATGGAAGTAGGGTTGCATAATACTCTTGCAAGACAATGTTTGTAGGAAGATAATTGTCCATTCGTTAGTGAACCAATTCTTGCATTTTCCATCATCAGTTTTACATTTTGGTGTGTGGTGCAAACACATACCGTATGAGTACCACTAGACCCTACCAGGACACGGTTTTTTGGTCTGAGCTCTGCGAATTTGGAAAAACTGACTTTCGTGCTTGCAAATTGTCAAATTACATAAAATCAGCCTGTTTGACAAACTTTATCTCCGTTTTCAGTCCTAACAGAAACACAATCTTTCATTCCAGGTAAAACCCGACTAATTTCATCACTTTGGTAAAACGATCATACTACAACTACTTCAGAAGAGAGAGACTTACCTGGTTTTCTATTAAGGCTTTCCAAAATTCCTTTCTCCTTCAGAATTTTTTTTTATTGTCTTACCATATAATTAGGAGCATTGAATTCTTACATAATTTTCCTAACACTCCATGACTCTGGTAAGCAAGTCAAAAATCAACTGTTTATCTCTAGTGCAGTTAGAAAAATTTACTTTTAAGATTGTCCATAAGAGAGTCGTGAAGTATTTCATCCTCATCATCAGATGATTCTTGAATATTTGTAAAAAGCTTCCGTTTCATAGCAGAACTGATTTTTGAATTTTGGTTGAAGCATAACATTTAGATTTTAGCTTTTTCTTATTGACAGCTGATTCACCCAATTCATGGAGCGAAGTATTCAGTGTTTCAATTACTTCTGACATAGATGCAAAATTTTCGTCCATTTTTCTCATCAGCACAGGTTTTATTTGCTTCTTGACCAATTATTAAAGTTTTCAACTGCTTTCTGCAAGAATCACAAATTTTAGTCTCCTTTGATAAGTCATCAAAATTTTCCAACATCCAGTCTGTCACATTTCTATATGGATTGAAACATTGTATTAATGCATATCTTGTACTTTCCATTGTTGATTATTTGTGCATAAAATGTAAAATTAAAATAGTAAAATAATTGCCTCCCATTACCTGTTCTTTTTATTTTTCCTAAAAAAATCCTGCACAGCTTCAATTTATAAAAGTCTAGTTTCAAAACTGAAAAGGATGTACTTTATTCAATTAAAGTTTTCAACCACAAAAGTTTTCAAACACATATCACTTTCACTGCAAGAAACACATGATCACCATCAAAACCTAAAGCAGACAGGTCTGCAAGGTAGGAATGCAAGTTGCTGCTTGTTGGGTCTTGTTACCAATGATCTAAACAACAGAATCAGTTTTTTAAGTCGGAACATGCAGAGTTTTGTCCAAACAAAATGTAGCCTACAGTATAACTGCACAGTCTTTATTTTTTTATATTGTATTGGGAATTATTACAAATTCTAAATAATGAAATTAATAAAATTTTTAAGCCCATGTGACTCAGATTTTAAACAAATTAATTAAAAATAAACCATTGTTTAAATAAATGGTTTTAAATAACAAAAATACTATATCTATTGTTATTAATGAAACTTTTTAAAGATTTAGCCCAAATTTATTTTCAGATTACATGTTTTTTTATTTATTTATTTTTTTCATTAAACTCTTGTGTTAGGCTAAATTTGAATATAGCTTTTAAGTAAACCCATTATCATCCCAAGTTACAACTCATGTAATCAAATGCCAAACATATAAAGATTGTTTTAAAAAAATTTCGAATTTTTTGGAGCGTCACATTTTGAAAAATTCAAAATTTTAATTTTAATTTTAAAATTTGAATTTTTTTAAATATTAACCCCTATGGTGTTGTACATCAAATAAAATAGCATAAACAATACTACAAAAAGATACCTTTCCCATCACAATTTAAAAACCCATCAATCTTCCGATTTTGGGGTGTTTTTAATACTTTTTATAGCTGTATTTTCAAAACCGGTGGATATATGACGATGAAATTTGGTATTTTTCTTAATCTATATAGAGGCCACCTATGTACCAAATTTCATTAAAATCTGAGATGGTCAAGTCGTTGTGTTGAGTCGATACGGAATGACCCAAGAACGAAATAGAAACGTTCTAACGTTTTGCAACGGCACACGTAAAGCCAAAAAAAAAAAAAAAAAAAGTCTTGAAACTGGAATATAACCTTCGATAAAAGGTTGTGGTAACATTTTTTGCGACGTTTGACGTAATACACAAAGGACAGCAATGTTTAATAGAGGAAATTTAGGACGTTGATTAACCGTTGCTGTTACATTTACTAAACGTAATACAGAAAGGAAAAATACGTTGTAAAATCGAAAATAAAACGTCGCTAAACGGCGGTTAAAACCGTTTCTCAACGTAATAAAGAGGAATATGGCGTTTAAATAACGTCATTTAAAGCGTTGCTAAACATTCTTAAAAACGTTTCTCAACGTCATAATGGAAGGAATATGACGTTTAAATAACGTCATTCAAACGTTGCTAAACGGTTGTTAAAACCGTTTCTCAACGTAATAAGGGAAGGAATATGACGCGTTTAAATAACGTCATTCAAACGTTTCTAAACGTAATAAGGGAAGGAATATGACTGTTAAATAACGTCATTCAAGCGTTGCTAAACGGTTGTTAAAACCGTTTCTAAACGTCATAATGAAAGGAATATGACGTTTAAATAACGTCATCTAAACGTCTTAAAAACAGTGCTATAACGTTATAACAACGGTTGAAAAACCATTGAATCAACGAGACGTATTAGCGTTTTATAAACGTAGTATTGTGACGTTTTTCAACGTCTCGCCGAACTGGTTTTAAAACGTTTTACAAACGTTTTGTGCTACTTGGGCAGGCCCTAGGCCTTTTCGACGGTTTTTAATCCGTCGACTCCATATTCATAACGTTTACTTAACTCAAGTTAATAGCATTAATTTACTTACCCAGCAAAAACACAAGTGCTGGGAAACTGCTGGCCACCAGCTGGCAGTGATGGGTCACTGCTGGCTGAAATCTGCCGCTCACTGCCCGGTAGTGGTCCGTTGGTGGCAACGCTATCAGTTGGCGAGCCAGTGATGGCCCTGCAGCATCGCCGTGAATCGTGGGCCTCCAAGCAAGTGCAACTACTGGTCCGTTGCTGGCAACCAATGCAACCCCAACAGCAGGTGGAAGCAACGGGACTGCGCATGCGCGGAAGCAACACTTGCTCTCTCTCTCATGGACCAGTTAGTTGAAGACAACGTTATCGCCATCGTGTTATTTTAGTGGATGTTAAGAAAAAAATCCATATGTAGAGAGGCGAATCAATTTCCTAATGAAATTTCACGTCGACGAAGATATCAGATTAAGCTATGAAATACTAGATTACAACCATGAAATACACCCACTCCATTCCCATTCCCCCACTCCGTTCCCATAATAATTCATGGGAATGGAGTGGGTGTAGAAAAAAATTGAAACCGCTTGAAACGAATGTCTTGGAAAACCATTCAAAAAACGTTTGTTGTAAAAAAAAAAAAAAAAAAAAAAAAATATACGCGGACAAAATTTATTCATTATTTCAAAAAAAAAAAAAAAAAAAAAAAGCAACGCTATGTGGATATAATGTACTCATCCATGGGTTGAATACACGAGACTGGGAGGAATTCGCTTCTAAAAATAACGAGAAATAAAATAAAATATCTTTCCTCTTTAAAACAAATGTAGCTTCGGACAACGGAAAGGAAAGATACAACGTTAAAAATGTAACATAATGTGACATGAACACAGGTAAATATATATTATTTCAACAATCTCCTTTCAAGACGACAAGGACAGTACAAAACTTTGGAAAGCGACTCTAAGTATGTACACTTCTTGAAAATGAGTGAAGTTCCCTTAAGGTAAAAAAAAAAAACTATCGTTACGTTGAAAAAATAAATTTATGAATTATATGAAACTGACTTTTATGAAAAATACCTCGCAATATTATAAAATGAAAGAGGGAACAATTCAATTACATATTCCGCACAAAACAGACAGCTTCAAGCACACGCGATTGCGTGGCAAATTAGTCCGTTCGGTAGACAGCTCAGCTCCCACACGAACGGTCCTGGTTCATATCCACTCAGATTAGAACGAATGTTTTTTCGGTCTGTTGAGAAAATTTCTCCAACACAGTGCTAAAATTCATAAGTTTCGTAAGGGTAGAAAAAAAAACAAAAAAAAAACGCTGTAGCTTTGGGGAACTGAGGTTATCCTTGTTTTTTTTTTTTTTTTTATGGCTACTACTGGAAATTGGCGGACAAGAATCGGCAAGCCACCAGTTACGTCACGTGGTTGCCGGCTGCCACTACCGGCACGCTAGCGGACCACATTAGACTAGCCATCATTTCTGGCACGTGCTTGCAGGGTCGCTGAAGGGCCACTTGTGGCAGCTACTGCCTGTAATGGACAACTGCTGGCCCTGTTCTGGCATATGACAACTGATGGGGTGCCAACTGCTGGCCCTTCTGTTGGCCGCCCGGACATTTTATTGACGGTTCGGCAGCTGCAACATAATGATGGGCCATTGCTGGCAGACAACAATGGCCCAGTGCTGGCCCAGAAAGACTGTTTTTGCTGGGTAGGCACGAAATAATAATAAATAGGCCCTAGGCCTTTTCGAAAGGTTTTTAATCCGTCGACTTCATATTCAAAACGTTTACGTAACACATCAAATTATTAATATTGCAGTATTACTCAGGCAGAAAATAATATTAGAACTAACGTTTGGGCCCTTCTAAAAGTTTTCATTCCGTCATTCCCATATTCATAAAATATTACATAACAAGTATCAATAATATTGCGCTTCTACTTATGCACCATACATTAATTAATAGCTCGCCTAAGCCTTTTCAACAATTTTTTTTTTGTTATGAATATAACGGATGTAGGTAAAAATACCCCTGGGAAAAAATATCCCCGGAGAAAATACTCCTGAAAAACTGAAAAGCGGAAAAAATCCCCCAGAACAATTAACGGTTCACTGTAAACAGCCACACAGGAACACTGATGTGTGGCAGTATTTCGGTGTGGCAATTTACTGGCAACCCTGTCACACATCTTTCAGCAACTTGTCCACAAAAGTTCGAGGGAGGTGGGGGGGGGGGGCTATGAAGATTGCTGTTTCTGGGCCTATATTGAGAACTGAATTGGGAACTCCATACGAATTTCGCGAAAACGTTCCATGTAAGCCAAGCGAGAATTGTACATTTTTAATTTAAAGAAATAAATATAGAGGATCCGAGGTACACTTGGTTGGGTGGGGCTCAACCCCCAACTTCCGTAATGTTATTTTCTGGGCCGCTCGAGCCTGTCAGTGTATCCAGGAAGTTTCCCATGAAGTGTCCGCGAGCTGTGGGGCAAGGGGGGGGGGGCTTTCCCCAAAAATGTTAAAATGGACGTAGAGCTGTAAACATTAGTACCATGCTTTATATAATGATTCTGTACACGACCATGAATTTTCAGGAGGTTGAGGTGAATCCCCCCCCCCCAACTTTCTGCCCAGAATATAATATTACGGAAGTTTAGGGTTCAGCACCCCCCTCCCCCAACCCAGTGTACCTCGGATCCTCGGCAATTTATTTCTTCAAATTAAAGTACAATTCTCGCTTGGATTACATGGAACGTTTTCGCGAAATTCGTATGGAGTTCCCAATTCAGTTCTCAATATAGGCCCAGAAACGGCAACTTGCATACCCCCCCACCCCCTTGAACTTTTGTAGCCAATTTGCTGACAGATGTGTTGCAGGGTTGCAGGTAAATTACCACACCGGAACACTGCCACACATCAGTTTTCCTGTGTGGCAGTTTACAGTGAACAGTTTGTTCTGGGGGTATTTTTTCCGCTTTTCAGTTTTCAGGGGTATTTTCTCCGGGGATATTTTTTCCCGGGAATATTTTTACCGTTTACCAGCAATTTGTGCCCGGCCCCTTAACGAAAAGCGTGTGGCAGTTTTCCTGTGTGACGGTTTTCCGATGTATGGCAGTTTTCTAAGTTGCTGAAAGATGTGTGGCAGTTTTCCTGTGTGGCAGTCTTCGTGTGTGGCGGTCTTCCGCCAACTGCTTGCAGGGCCACTTATGGCAGCCACAGCCTGTGATGGACAACTACCCCCCCCCCCCGCACACACCCTTGAACTTTTGTGGCCAGTTGCCCTAAACTCGTATGAACCGACAGGAAAATCCAGACAAACTAAAGAGCACCTTCTCGTCGTTGTGGCCAGTTGCCCTAAACTCGTATGAACCGACAGGAAAATCCAGACAAACTAAAGAGCACCTTCTCGTCGTTAGACACCTTGGAAAACTGCCATAGGTAATTCGGAAACTTGGAAAACTGCCATACGTATTTCGGAAACTTGGAAAACTGCCATACGTAATTCGGAAACTTGGAAAACTGCCACACATTCAGAGTGTTCCTCGAAAGAACAGCAATTTGTGGTCGGCCCCTTGCTGAAAAGCATGTGGCAATTTTCCGATGTGGCAGTTTTCGTGTGTGGCGGTTTACAGAGAAACGGAAATTTCCCCCACATATTTGTGCTACTTGTACGGCTGAATGTTGTTTTAAAGTGGATGAAAAATAGAAATGATGATACCCGAAATTTCCCCACCCCATCCTAAAAGTCGAAATCCCGACCCCGGAATTTTCCTTTACCCTGTCAGCCTGCTGATTGTAAGACCATTTTTTTTTAAAAAGTGCAGTAAGAGTGGAAACACTAACCCTGAAATTTCCCCAACCTCATCCAGCTACTGACACGACTGTTTTTAACTATAAGTATTAGCATCGATAAAAGTTTGAAATGCAGACCCCGGAAATTTTCCTCACCCTGTCAGCTTGCTGACTGTAAAGACACGTTTTCCATTAAAAGCCGCGGTAAGAGTGGAAATACTTACCCAGAAATTTCCCCTACCCAACCCTGCTAATTGTAAACCGACTTTTACCCCAAACAACGATGAAAAATAGAAATGATGATACCCGGAATTTCCCCACCCCATCCTAAAAGTCGAAATCCCGACCCCGGAATTTTCCTTTACCCTGTCAGCCTGCTGATTGTAAGACCATTTTTTTTAAAAAGCGCAGTAAGAGTGGAAACACTAACCCTGAAATTTCCCCAACCTCATCCAGCTACTGACACGACTGTTTTTAACTATAAGTATTAGCATCGATAAAAGTTTGAAATGCAGACCCCGGAAATTTTCCTCACCCTGTCAGCTTGCTGACTGTAAAGACACGTTTTCCATTAAAAGCCGCGGTAAGAGTGGAAATACTTACCCAGAAATTTCCCCTACCCAACCCTGCTAATTGTAAACCGATTTTTACCCCAAACAACGGTAGAAGTTCGAAATGCCGACCCCGGAAATCTCCCCCACGTTCGATATTTTGTGTCAAATGCAATTTGTGCATGGCCCCTGACTGAAAAAGGCGGGGGAGTTTTCCTATGGGGAACTTTTTCTGAATGTGGGGGAGTTTCCGGATTGCCGCGAAATGTTTGTCTAAAATTTTAAGTCTTGGAAACTGAAAAAATATTTTCTCAAAGTTTGTGAAAAAGTCAGCTAAAACGGGAAAAAGCGCTGAAGTCCCCGAAACCATGGGAAAATCCATTAAAAAAGTCTAATCCCAAACCAAAATTTTTGTCCCTAACGTCAAGCGAAAAGTCCTTAAATTTAGCGATTTTTTCTCCAAAATTGGCAACACTGAATGCGAAATTCTAAAAGAGAGGCTCTAGTTTCAAGAAAGCTTTATTTAGTCCTGTCACTGGGGGAATCCTTGGACATTCATCGAAATCCTAGTGACCTACGTATTTCTCGGAAAAGATAACAAAACCTTTTAACCTTGAGATGGTTGGCGGGAAGCAGGTGGAATGGATTTTCGGAAATTTAGGTGTGGACGGCCGACAACCTGTCACGGCTGGAGGTCCCGTCATTTTTGACAAGTGCCTCCCTCCAAGGGACTTCCGGGCCGAAGGCTCTGCTAGGTCCCTCACCGCTTCCATTAAGCTTGACAATGAGGAAGCACCCCGTAATGGGGCCGGGTTGCTGCATGCCCTAGAAACAAGCCCGGAAACTTTACTTTGGCGGCAGAAATAGTAAAGCTTACAAGCTCCGCCCACACCATCACTCTTCCACAGTGAATGGGAATACAGGTAGAAACAACTGTTGCTTTGACACAGGTGCTACATGAGTAGTTCCTAAAGAAAACTAGGAGGAATAGATTTCAGCTGTTTTAAAGGCAATGGATAACCGTAAATTGTGTTCGACAAGTGTGTGTGGGGGGGTATGCTTTATACAAACAAAATTAGGTGGTCGAGTAAAGAGAGTGGTCATAAAAACGAAGCAAAACAACAACAAAAACTACGAAAACAAGTCTACCTTTACCAGTGGTGTACCCAGAAAGTAATTGGGGGAAGGGGGGGGTGGAGGATATCGTCGCCGCGATGTCAAAACCACGTATGCGAAATTTTGTAGTTTGAATTATCGCTATTTAAATTTCATCAAACAATCACTTTTGCAGTTTAAAGCACTGCTCAAGCACTATGCATATAACATTTACATCAAGTTGCATCTGCATTATGCATCAGAGCATAAAGTTTTATATGATGTCAAGTCAACAATCGAAAAATTCTTGAACATTCTTGGTTTTATCAGTGCAGCTACGATATCATTCCTTCCTAAAGTGATGAAAAAAATGTGCATGAAAACAGGTATTTCTATCTTTCTCAAATACTATTAATTACGAAGTAATGTTCATACTACGTTTTTGTTTTCCTACTGCGGTATGTACTCAAGATAAAAGGCTTACCCAATCCATCCCCCAGGCCCCAGACCCCACCATTCATTAGCCTGACGCCCTGTGACTACACCAGTTTGCTCTCTTCTTCTTTCTTTGGTGGAGAGGGGGGGGGGTAGGCGTATGTGACCTCGTCTGACCATTCCAAATAAAGAAGTAACTAACGGCTATTTAAGGAAGACCAGAATGGCGGCACTAGCAAAATAACGTCACCGACAATTGTTATCAATTTTTAAAACTAGACAAAATTATTTTGGGGGGTGCATATGGCCCTTTGCACCCCCTCTGGGTACGCCATTAAACTTAACTTATCTTTCTCTTCCCCTAGTTCTTTTCAAATATGTCTTTCCTGCCTACCCAGGTAGCAATATTATGTTGGACCAACCGTGGGCTTTCAACGGTCGGCCCAGCGACGAGGCGACTCGGCGGCCAACAATTAGATATGTGTTGGTTCAACGGTTGGACCCACATTGGAAAACTGTTGCAAACAGTTTTCCAATGTGATCATGTGTTCTTGGACAACCATGGTTGGTCATGTGTTGTTGGACAACCATCGGACAACCGTTAAGTGGTAATTTGTTTGTTGTTGATTGGAATTTTAACGAACCGTGAGCAACTCAATGGGCTATAAGCAGTCGCCCGTCCCTAATTTAGGGTCACTGGTTCCAGGGAAGGGAGAGAGCCAGTGCCGTAAGACAAACACAACATCCATGCCTCACCGGGATTCGAACCTGGACCCCGTTCGGACGAATGATTAGAGGCCATCGCTTAGACCACTGCGCCACCGGGGCGGCAGTGGTCATTTTGTTGATAAATGGTTGGTCATGTGTGGTTGGAAAAACCGTTGGCCAATCTTCGATAAACAACGCAACCTTCGCCCAACGCTGCCGACGCAAAAATATCATTGGGCCAACCGTAGGCCAATGTCAGTGTGCTACTGGGGTAATCGCCCAACGTATTTTATTTTCTAGCTGCCGTACTAGTGGCTCAGAAAGTCAATAAAAAAATTGGATTTAAATCTGATGCACTCGTGCAATTTTCCGTTACTGAGCCTGCGCCACTTTCTCAGTTACAGTGCATAATTGGGCGAGATCGGGTGAACGAAGGTGAATGTAACCGGCACGCAGTATATATTAGCCACGACAAGCTTAAGGAAGAACACTGGCATCTGGCCTATTTTAGTATATTTTAAGTTAAATTGTGGAACCCCACTTTGAGAGGGCCATCAATTAAAAAAATTGATAACTTTCCGTGTGGGAAGTTTTTTTCTTTTTTCTTTGCTGGATTCTGGAGTTACAAATCACGAAATAGAATAGCATATTGTAAAATAATTAAGTAAACTGCACTAAAAGATCCTCTTTTTTTCGCCAAGTTCCTTTCGGAGGTCCAGAGAAAATATTTATTCTTTTTAGAATTTTCACCGGACACTACTACGAAATTGAGTGTTTTATTAGTATCGTCGATATAAATTCACGATATCCCTAACAAAGCATTTCGTACAGTTAGATCTGTTTCTTTTTTTTTTTTTTTTTACCCCAAGTCCCTTGTAAACAAACGCCAGAAGGGCACTAATGCCAGGGTTCATCCTAAATGTTTTCAGAAGGGTGCGCTGTACCCTGCCTGCCCTTTAATTAGAAAAATCCCGCCCTGCCTGCCCTCAAGTATAAAATGAACGCCCTACCCCTAACAGTCCATTTGAAAAGAGATGCACATGCATTTATTGATCATTTTCATGAAACCATTTTCTAGACAGTTAGAAAACCAGTCTATTATTGCAAATCTTGGTATTTTAGATCTTAGAAAAGTAGGGTCAGGAACCACTCAGCCTTTATAGCATTGTTGAAGTAATGGAGCTCGCCGAGTAATTTCAACCTAGATGAAAATGATTAGAGTGGGGTGAGTACAAATCAAAATTTCTATCTCACCCTGACATTGAGAGCATAGGCGCCGACTAAGGGCAAGATGAATCTTGCCTCTCCAATAACTTTACTGGGGGACGGGCAGTGCCCACCCAATATTTTTCGTCCTGTTTAATTAAATAATAGCTTCAGCCTCATAAGGCTCAGCAAAAACACAAGTGTTGGGAAACTGCTGGCCACCAGCTGGCAGTGATGGGTCACTGCTGGTTGAAATCTGCCGCTCACGGCCCGGTAGCGGTCCGTTGGTGGCAGCGCCATCAGTTGGCAGCCATTGATGGCCCTGCAGCTTCGCCGTGAATTGCGGGCCACCAAGCAAGTGCCGCTAGTGGCCCGTAGCTGGCAACCGATGAAACCCCAACACCAGGTGGAAGCAACGGAATTGCGCGTGCGCAGAAGCAACACGTGCGGTGTCTTTCGTGGTACCAGTTAGTTGAAGACGACGCTATCGCCATCGTGTTATTTTAGGGGATGTTCAGAAAAAACAAAAACAAAGCATGTGTAGAGAGGCGAATTAATTTCCTAATGAAATGCCACGTTAACAAAAATGCTGTATATCGACAAAAAATTTTGTTGAATTAACAAAACGTTTTTCTCAGTGCGTTCGTCTTACGCTACGGTGGCCAACAATCCACGGAGCTATGTGTGTTTATCTGTCAGCATCTGACGTCACAAATCCGTAGAGATGGACTCAGCAACTGAGACGTCTCCATCCGGTGGGGCTTAACGGCATAAGCTATTGAATTATAGTTAATAAATCCAAAGGGCGAGTGTGATAGTGAATATTTTCCAATTTTTCGGTTGCTATGTGTTTTAAAGAAAATCGTGGAAAGAGCGATGACTTCGTCTATTCACATTGTCTCTCTGCTGCGAAGGATGAGAGAAGGTTTCCATTCCACTCAGCAGTGGGAATGTCCAATCATGGTTTAAGGAACATGAGTACGAACTTTCACATCTTCCTTGGCCTCCCTGATCACCAGACTTAAACAACATCGAGCCACTGTGGTCTGTGTTGGAAAGCACAGTAAGATCCCGTTATCCTCCTCCCCCACAGCAGAAAGTTCCTGGTCAGTCTGCGACAGATATCATGGTGCCACAAAATAATCTGCGGGTGCTCACTAGGCAAAATAACTACCAGATGCGAAAAATAATAAAAACTGCAGAGACATATTTTTCTACCTAAAAAAAATGTCTAACCTAGGTACTACAGCAATTGCAATGTTAATTAGGATCAAGAACATTCTGGCCCTCTCTGTATCTGCAATGTTGCCAACATTTTCAAGCTGAAACACAAAGATCTATGGAATAAAATGATATTTAACAACAATAAAGCGCAGAGGCATCACTAGGAAAAAATTGTCATAAGAGGAGAAACTTCGCTCCTTTCGTTCTACTTCCGTTTTCGAAACATATTTCTCCATTTCCCGTCTCAAATGCAAACATTTATGTAATTAAATGATGATTAAAGAATAATACAGAAGCACCGCGGGTGGAGGGTTGTTAGAGGGAGAAATTTTCGCTCCGTACAACTTTCGTTTTCCGAATATTTTTCTCCATTTTCAATCTTAAATACAAACATTTATTTTAAAAAATGATATTTATTGACCATATAAGAGCTGAGGGAATATCGCAAGAAAAATAATTCAGGAATACTGGGTTCTGTCAAACAAACTTTCGTTTTCGAAAACTGTTGCCTCCATTTTAAAACCAAAACACAAATATTTATGCAATAAAATTATATTTAACAACAATATCAGATAATCCTCCCTTCAAGCATCGAGGGAACGTCGGGAGAAAAAAAAAAAAAATTACGATTACGGCCTCACTCCACCTAACTTCCGTTTTCTAAAATTTTGAAAGGCAGAAAACTTGCATCTTAGGGAGTCTGCAAGATGGTTAACGTTTAATCGGGTTCTGGGGATGTCGTTTTTGTCTGCAGAACTAAAATAAATCTGCGATGTGCATCGGCCGTCGCCGCGATTCTGCTATACGGGGATGAGTTCGAAATAAACCTGCGATGTACCTCGCCGCGATTCTTCTACGGGGATGAGTACAAAATAAATCTGCGATGTACGTCGGCCATAGCCGCGCTGCTGCTACGGACACGAGTACAAAATAAATCTGCAAAGAACGTTGGCCGCGATTTTTCTACGGGGATGAGTACAAAATAAATCTACAATGTACGTTGGCCGTCGCCGCGATTCTCCTACGGGGATGTAATAAAATAATCCTGCGACGTACATCGTCCTTCGCGAGAAAAAAATTACGATTACGGAAGAAATCCTCACTACGCCTGACTTTCGTTTTCGGAAATTTTGAAAGGCGGAAAACTTTCATCTATGATAGGGAGTCCTGCAAGATGGTTTAATATAGGGTTCTGGGGATCTCGTTGTTGTCTGCAGGACCAAAACCGTCGACGTGATTCTGCTACAAGGTCCTCCCCCTGCATCTCTCAAGGACCTGGAGCAGTTTCTGCATGAAGGATGGTGCAGAATCCCACTAACCACCATCCAGGATATGTGTGCGTCCACTCCAAGGGGGATTCAGGCGGTTTTGAATGCCGAAAGGTGGTCCCACACCCTATTAGGTACGTAAAACCTTCACACACACACACACACACACACACACACACACACACACACAGAAAGAGAAATAAAATATATTTTAATGAATAAAAAATAAACTTTAATAAAGTTGAAATTCACCTAAAAATGTTTATATTCACAAAGCAGAGAAGTTTATGTCAGCTACAGGAGTTTCATTTTTTCTTTATTGCGTAATTGAAAAAATAGTGAAAACATTTGGAATTCACTCTAACAGTTTTCCTACTTAACTGTAGTAATTATTCAGCTCATCAACATAATGCGACATCAAAATGACAAGAACACCTGGTAACCTAAACTTTGAAAGGAACACCTCAGAGGGTGTTTCCTTTCAAAGTTACCAAAGAAACCGCTGCTGTTACACACCACTTCAATCAATTGCAGTCTTCCCCGGAAGTCAATCTGACCTTTGTTTAGCTGCTAAGCACCGAATTTGTCACAATGAATGAATTTGATTTCGGTATTCTAAAGCTAGCCGGCAAGCACTGCTACTATAGTTGAAGGATGACGAACTGGACGATATGAAATCAAAACAGTCGAATGCGAGCATCGTCTATATGAGTCTTTAGTTAAGAGTCCGAAGAACAAGATTTATTGTCTAGGTTCAAAAGCTCCGAAAACTGCCAAAATCAGAGAGGGAAAATTAAAGTCTCGCACAAATTACGAATAGAATTGATAGATTTAAATAAAAAGCAAGCCACAATTTCCTTTGCGCAGTACAGCAGCACATTTTTTTTTTAACTTTTTTTTTTTCAGTTTCTATGTACTTTTGTTCACAGTTATAATTATTATACACTGAAGAGCAATTGAATTACAGACAGCTGGCGTTATGCAAATATGGCGCTGTGGGCGGCCCTGTAAACGGAAACGACATGACGTGTGCAGCGATACGACAATATAAGGAGTGATGCGACGGGAATCAGTAAGAGTCGAACGCAGTATGGTTAAGACGAAGGATCAAAGCGCATTTGATCGTGGACAAATTGTCGGGGCCCGACGAATGGGTCACTCCATCTCGGAAGTCGTGCAGACACTAGGATTTTCACGAACCACTGTGTCACGGGTGCGCCGTGAGTGCATCGAATCCGGCAAAACCATCCCTGCAAGGGCCAACTGCCGTGGACAACAGCGTGTGAATGAGCAGGGTCATCGTCGGCTAGCTCGCATTGTAACAGCGGACAGACGGGCCACAGAGCAAGAAATCATTCGGTAATTTAACACTGGTGCACAAAAACGTGTAAGCAGCCACACCATCCAGAATCATCTCCTCGCTATGGGGTACAGAAGCCATCGTCCCACGAGGATACCGCTGCTGACCGCACATCACAGGGTGCAAAGATTAGCATGGGCGCTGGAACATCGCCACTGGACCCTAGACATGTCGGGAAATGTTGCCTGGACTGATGAGTCGAGTTCACGTTGGTACATGCGGATGGCAGGATACGAGTACGGCGCAAACCACATGAAGCGATGGATCGTTCTTGCCAGCAGGGTACTCTTCAAGCTGGTGGGGGTGGCATTCTCGTCTGGGGACTGTTTACGTGGACTGAAATGGGACCCCTCGTACGTGTGACATCGTCCCTCACAGGTCAACGTTACCTGGATATCCTGGACTACCATTTGCTCCCGTTTGTGCGTCTTCAACATCCCACTGGGGACCTCATCCTGCAACAAGACAATGCACCGTGCCATCGCTCCCGAATTGTGTCCGAATGGTTGGATGAACACTCTACCGACGTGACCTCGCTTCCTTGGCCAGCTAGGTCACCTGACCTCAATCCCATCGAGCACATATGGGATGCCATCGAGAGAGATGTTCGAAGCTCTGACCCCCCTCCATCAAATCTTCGTGATCTGTGGGAGCTTGTTCAGGGGTCGTGGATCCGTATGGCTTCCCAACGCTTCTGGTGTCTTGTCGAGTCCATGCCGAGACGAATCGCCGCCGTCATCAGGATGAAAGGTGGTGCTACACGTTACTAGACAGGTATCTCTAATTCAATTGCTCTTCAGTGTATGTAGGGGAATGCACGCGCGTCGCTACGAGAACTTTTCTTTGAACCCACCCATTAGCCAACCCAACTTTTCTTTGAGCCCACAATTTTTCTTCAGCCCACACATTAGTCAACCCAACGTTTCTTTGAGCCTACCCATTAGCCAAGCCAAAAACATTTCTTCAGCCCACCCATTAGCCAACCCAACTTTTCTTTGAGCCCACAACTTTTCTTCAGCCCACCCATTACCCTTCCCCCCACCCCACCCACCCCTTCCGAAAAAAAAATATTTAAGTAGCTGGAACATATGGCGGGTGCAGCCATTTAAGATTTTAGGATATTTGGTTAAACGTACGTGAATTTCTCAAATTCAGTGAAATTTTGTGGCTAAGGCTTAACATCATGGAAGGGAGGAGGGCGGCACAAATTTTGAAGTGTTTTACTGAAATATTGGCAAAAAATTCTGTTCATGTACACTGTACCCGACGCTGATAATGTTATCTTTTGAGAATAATGTATAGGTCAGGAGCGACGATACGGGTGGGCTTCAACCGTGCGACCCAACTTTTCTTCGACCCCCCCCCCTCCATATTCAAGAAGTTGCAACCATCTAACTTTTTTGGGAACTTCGACAAACGTACGTGAATTTTTCCAATTCACTTAAATTGTGTTTCATAAATTTAATTTTTTGTTAAATTTAATGTTTGTACTTCTGGGAAATGGAGGGAATTTTGTGAACGAATTTGTAAGAGAGTAGTAGAAACACACCATTGTTTGTAAATATAGTTTAAAAAGCTGAGAGAGAGAGAGAGAGAGGGGGGGGTATTCCTTGTCAAGTTACACAAACTAAAATAAACAGCCTTATGAAAGGCAGAAAAAAAAAAAAAAAAAAAAAAAAGCTATCTAAGTAAGCTGAAATTGCAAGAGAATAGCAATTTGTCAGAGATTCGTATCCATGGTTCCCATACTACATACATAGAATAAATGCTACATACAGTATTCACTTGAAAACTTTTTTACTAAGCAAAAAATTATTATCAGCGTCGGGTACAATGCAAACGAACGCAATTTTTTGCCAAAATTTCTGCCAAAAACTTCAAAATGTGTGCCCCCGCCCATCCAGTTCTGGGTACCTGGCGTCGTCAGTGGGCGAACATCGTTACCGCCCTCTTTCACCATTACCAGCAACCTATAAGGAACTCAATACTTGATACCACCTGAAAATGATGGAAATAAATGCAAGATCTGCTCTGCATATGCCAGTTCCGGAATTTTTTTTTTTTTTTTTTTTTTGGTTGAAGGTTTAACGACCACCGAGAGCAACTGAGTGAGCTACAAGCAGTCGCCAGTCTCTAATTTAGGGCTACTGGTTCCAGAGAAGGGAGAAAGCCAGAGCCATAAGACAAACACAACATCCATGTCTCACCGGGATTCGAACCCGGACCCTTTCTCGGACGAATGATCACAAGCCAGCGCTTAGAACACTGCGCCACCGGGGCCGGCCAGAGGAAATTCAAGGTCAGACTTAAACCACGTCGGTATTAAAAGATTTATTTAATATTTTTTTTTGTTTTAACTTCAGTAGGTCCTGAATTTTTTTTTTTTATTATTGGGGTTTAAGACCACCGACAACAACTTAATGGGTTCCAAGCAGTCGCCCGTGCCTAATTTAGGGCCATTGATTCCAGGGAAGGGAAAGAGTCAGCGCCGTAAGTCAAACACAATATCCATGCCTCACTGGGATTCGAACTCGGACCCATCTCGGACGAATGATCAGAAGCCATCGCTAAGTAGACCACTGCGCCATGGAGGCGGCAGCCGGGAGAAATTCACGGTCAGACATGTCGGTATTAGGGAATTTATAAAATATTTTTTTGTTGTTTCAACTTCAGTAGGTCTCAACTTTAAAAAGAAAGAGAGTACTTGCTGTTTTTATGTTTAAGAACTTTTTGTTCCGTTGCTCACTATGATAAGGACGCAGATGCTACAGTGGCATCAAGCAAAATACAACGGACACACACACACACACACACACACACAAGATAAAAAAGCAGGTTTAAAAATGAAGGTTGCAAGCTATCTGTTTTGGACGACAGATAAAACCCTGGTCGGGGGGGGAGGATTCTGGCAGAAAATAACTCCTAAGCATTTTCTTCGCAGTAAATTCGGGTGTATTATACTCTTTTTTTATGTTGGATATTTTATTGAAGCCGAGTCCGAAGAAAAAGGAGTTTTTTTTAATTTAAAGAAACACGAAAGCTGAAATGATAAAAAAAGAATACTGAAAGATAAATTGCCTTTCGGTAATAAACTCAAGTTTTAACCACAATTTAACTACCAATATTATTACTAGTGCCCGTTCTGTTACCCACTACGAAAATACCATCATAAGACACCACATAATTTGCCTTTATTATCGTTATTATTGCATATTTTTTTATCAATTAACAAAGTATTAAAAATTAAAAAAACTAGTTTTGTTTTTGGAGAGCCCCTGCGTTACTGAGGACACAAGCGAGCACTTCTTCCCCTGTGCAGTGATCCGACACGGAGTGTTTTAGCATTCGCATAATTTGTTTTTTGATTGGAGGTTTAACGACCACCGTGAGCAACTCAATGGGCTATAATAAGCAGACGCCTGTTCCTAATTTAGGGTCACTGGTTCCAGGGAAGGGAGAGAGCCAGTGCCGTATGACAAAAACAACATCCATGCCTGACCGGGACTCTAACCCGGACCCCTTACGGACGAATGATCAGAGGAGAGCGCCTTAGACCACGAAAATTTGCTGGGTTGCAATTAAAATAAAACACCGATGAATGAAGTTTGATTATCGATTCAAACTACACCTTAAACGAGTAACGCTTCTTACTAGTTAATTGACTTGAAACATTACCATCCAAAAATTGTTGATGTCCCGTGAAGGGAAAAAAGGTCCCAGTAACAGAAATGTGAAAGAAAACGCATTTTTATACGGAAAAACTCTTGACCACGGAGAGAATATCATTTTCGATTTTGTTGAAAAATTTCGTTTCTATCGATATATCGATATTGTAGCAACAAGTTATCACCTATGGAAAATATCGATGTTCCTAAGTGATGCGACTGACCACTGGCTCTTGATGGTAAGGTAAAACAACAACAGGTCGCGCGCGGGACTTCGCCCGAGACCGTCAAGCAGACGAGTTACTCCCACTACCACAGAGAAAATTTGGGTGACCCTCTTTAGGAAGGTGCTCGTGCGTGGGTGAGCAATTGGAAGTGTAGGAATATCCCAAATTTATGAGTAGGTTATATTCTCGGACAAAATTATCACCACAGTATATAAGTATCGCCAAGTATTCTGCATTTGAGGACGCAATAAGGTTAGGGTAACAAGAAAGCAAGATGGCCGTGACTGTGATTGATGGGTGAGTCTTTGTTACTACTCAACAGTTCATTGAACAGTCGGTGTACTTACCATAACGTACGGTCATGTTTCGCTTTTTGTTTTAAACTAAATTTCTTTTGTATTTTTCAATCAACGCAACTGAATGAAAGATTGGTAGTAGAATGCCTAGAATTCGATCAAGAGCATTTTTTTTTTAATTCTTGCATTGCACGTCATGTTTTTTTTATTCTGCTTAGAGAAAATTTTCCATAAATTACATCATATAGGAATAAGAAAAAAATGTCCTTACGTAAATTCTCGCTTAGAAAACCTGTGGTTTTCTGTTTTTTTTAGCCGATCGATAAGTTGAATACGCGGGAAATTATTCAAATTATGGTGTACGAAATCAAATGAAAAATATTTGAGATGATGCCAGATACTTCAATTCTCGTTTTGTTGCATGATAATAGTCCGGAAAATTTGCAAATTTATATGCATCATCCGATCAAACAGAACTTTATCACAATATTTTAATGTAATATCGATTACACCTTGAAACATTTCAAATTATTTTCTAATTGTGCATAAATTTTTAGTGCATTGTATGAAATTCATTAAAAATGCTTGTCTTTTCTTACAGGACTTAGAAAAAGGGGGGGGATAAACTTCGGAAAAGACGTTGACTCTAGGAGGGATATTCAAATATGTATTGTTCGGCTATATCAGTTATCCGTTAATTTAGGACAACTGAGCTTGAAAAGATTTAAGGCCGTAAAATAATTAAAATCGGTTAAAGAAAAATTTAACATTTTGGCGATAATTGTCACCCTTCTGTGCACGATATTCCATCCATAATATAAAGCAGTCTTCCCAGCTACAGGAAGCCAGCGTATGAACGCTATACATCGTATTCAAGTTCGCGACAAGCAGTGGCGATGCTAGGCCGCTCACAACTGGGTGGGGGCACATATTTTGAAGTGTTAGGCAGAAATTTCCGAAAAAAATTCCGATTATATGAATCTTACCCGAGGCTGATAATGTTATCCTTAGTAGAAAAAAGTTTTCGAGTGAATACTGCAAGTAGTAGTCAATGTAGTGCTACCGATATTTAATATAGGAATTTTTGGCAAAAATCTTAAATCTCATTCGTAACATTTTCGCAACATTTTTACATTTTTGTGGGAACCCTGGATACAACTCTCTATGTAAAGTTACTTTTTCTCCGCAACTTTAGCTTACTTAGTTTTTTTTTGTGCGTGTGTGTGTGTGTGTGTGTGTTTGTTCTTTCGTAAGGCTGTTTATGAATTATGGTTTTCAACCTGACAAAAAATCTCTCTCTCTTTCTCATCGTTTTAAACAAGAATTACAAAAATGATGTGCTTCTACTGCTCTCTTACAGTTCGTTCGGGAATTCCCAATTTCCCATAAGTACAAACACTAAATTTAACAAAGAACTCATTTTATATAAATTTCAGGGAATTCGAGAAATTCACATAAATTTATCCAAGTCTCTCTCTCAACAACAGCTCTCTCATCGTTTTAAACTATAATAACAAAAAAATTGTTTATTTCTACTACTCTCTTAGAAATTCGTCCAGAGGACTAACTCCGATTCCTATAAGTACGGACACTAGATTTTACAAAAAAAAAAAAAAAAAAAAATCATTTTATGTAACAAAATTTCAGTGAATTCGAGAAATTCACGTACGTTTATCCAAATTCCCTAGAATCTTAAATGGTTGCAACAGCCATACATTCCAACTGCTGAAATATTTTGGGGAGCTAAAGGGCGGGTTCAAAGAAAAGTTGGGTGGGCTGAAGCACAACCCCAGCCCTCCCGTAGCGTCACCGCCTGGCGACAAGGAATACGCCACTTAATTTCAGTTGACTATATTTCGTTAGGCATCAAAATGTCACAGTTACAGAAACACCTCAGTAATTTTTCTCAATTTGATTTTTAAAATATGGAACAGGTTGCTATGACACAAAAAAGTTCATTTTGTCCCTGGCTGGCTATGTGAGTTAGAAAAGAAGTAAAAATTCAGGAAAAATTATTTTACTTCATCTGCCAAGCCTGGGTAAAATTTTAATCTTCCTTTTGCTTTAGCTCGAGGATTAACAAGCGACCAGCACAAGCAGTTATTAAGCCTACTAGTTATCGCCGTCCCTAATCCAGGGACACTGGTTCCAGGACAGAGCTACAGCAGCACCCATGATTTGTTCGAGACTCGAGCTAGGTCTCCGCTCGGGCGACTATCCCGAAACCAGCAGTTCTGACCACTCGTTCACCGGGGCGGCAAATTTAAATTTAAAAACCAAACTATTTATGTTTTTCACCTCACATGTTTTAAGAAAAATAAACTACGCCGATTTTCTAATTATATTGATTAAATGTGTCAATTGCAGAGTGTTTTTGTGATTATGTTACCGCTGGAAAAATTAATAAAACTTACTTTATCATAAATATTCGTACAATTCATTATTTCGCTTCTCACAGCAGTTCACCTTACATTTAAATAATAATATTTTATATCATGTTTCATTTGTAGCCATGAAGTTAATTGCCAAAACGAAAGTAAAAATGGAACTTTTATCTTCGTTTGGGTAGATACAAGTTTAACCCCCCACCCCAATGTATGGTGATATACACTAAGACCTGAATATACACGAAATTTATTTTAAATGATAAACAATGCAGTGACTTATTTGACGTATTGTTTCATTTTTAGCATTCAAAAATGATAAAGGTTATAATCAAAATGAAATTCTCAGCGGTTTTTTTTTTCGCACGACGGTTCTTAAAATAGTGATCATAAGCAACGTTTTTAAAATAAAAACTAACATGAGATGACATATTTTGGCACCTTTTTTCCTTTTATGGTACTGAACACTCCCCTCCCCCCCCCCGTAGGTAAATATGAAAAAAATATATATGTACATGCTTGTCCATGATACCTGCCATGATTTACGGAAATACTACTTGTTTCATGGCTATTTTACGAGAGACAAATTTTATTGACTTTTGTTGTTGTTTTCCAGGTTAGTGCAGTTTCGATGGTCGAACCGCAAGGCCCACCGCGCCTCTATTCTCTGATTTACTTGACTGCATTTTCACTCACTTCTGCTTCCTCACTCCTTTTTCTGCTTGCAGCCTATCGGAAAAGACTGTAAAACCGTTAGGTATAGGATTACGATTGGCGATTACTGTTGAATGAGAGAAAAAGAAATGCAAAATATCAACAGCACACATAGCTTTTTTTAAAGGACGGAGCACAGCAGCACCCATGATTTATTCTGACATGCTTGCACGAAAATTTACGGTTAAAACTTTAGTTAAGTCACTGCAGTATATAGCAATAATTTCGCAATTACAAATGAAATCTTTATCTGTGTACGTAGCCTCGTAATAGCGTACTAATAAGATAATTATGCATCGATTGAATTTATATCAGCGTCAATCTTAATTATAGCATATAAAATCGCTTAAAATCGAAATCATGTGCACAGTATATCGCCTTTAATCGATGTGTTCGATACTTTTATAATCGATATGAGCGAGGCTTTTATCGATGCTTTTAATCGATGTGATCGATGCTTTTAATCGATGTGATCGATGCTTTTAATCGATGTGATCGATGCTTTTAATCGATGTGATCGGTACTTTTAATCGCTATACTTTTACTTAATTTCGCTCGCTAACATCTGTCAGTTTAATATATCGATGACACGATCACTGTGAATTAAATTCATGGATTTCAATTCTTGAAAGTTGGAAGGTCTGCTTCATTTAGGAGTATTAGCTCCAGGGAAGGAAGGGAGCCGTAGTCAAAGAACTGAAACAGCACTCACATTACACTCAAACCCAGTTTTTGGCGTGAGGAAATAGCATCACAGCCTCTCTGAATCAGCAACATTTTAAACGCACATTTTAAACGTTCCAGGTTTCAAATACTTCACGCCGCCCTGGTGGTCGAGTGCTCTGAAGCGCAGGCTTCGGATCATACGTTAGAGATGGGCTCGGGCTAGAGACCCGGATGAGTCACGTTTGGCGTGTTTGTTGGATGGTGCAGGCTCTGTGTCATCCCTAGAACCAGTACTGTTGTTGTTTTTTAGAGGGGGAGGGGGCTAACGATCAGCGTGAGCGACTAACTCGGTTTCGGTAGATTTCGATGAGTTTAGCTTTCTTCAGGAGTTTGATTCTTCTTCCTTCCCTTTTTTTTTTTTTTTTTTTTTTCCATGAAAATTTTATATTAAATATTAACTGAGTTCTGGCATGTTACCCTCTAAATTTCGACTACCCTAATTCGTAATACGACTAACAAGGGGACCTTACGACGTTCTCCTCAGAGATTTACATAATGCTGTTTGTGTGGATGAAGCCTTGGTATGAACCTTAATTGAGCAAAGGAAGAAAGCGCGCTCCTCAAGCGTCTACGAGAAAATCGAAGTCAAAAAATCCTGAGGCACTTCTGAGAAAGTTTTTTGAAATGTTTCACCGAAGGCCGCATGGGGCGGTAGCGTGCCGACTCTTAGTCGCGAAATCGGTGGTTCGACTCTCCATGAGTAAAGTTTTTTTGCTTCTTTTTATAAATCAAAATGCAATTTTTACATAAAACAACTGTAAATCTCATGGGTTTAATAATTTTGTCGATTTATTTACTATTAAAATGAGTGCACTTCCCCTTTTCACCCTGTGTCTTGGAAATTCGTTTTCGGAATTGCTGTTTATTAAAAATAAATTTAAAGATTTTTTTTTCTAAAAATTAAATAAATTTCATACCAAGGCTTATCCACACAAACAGTATTTTGAAATCCCTGAGAGGAATGTCGTATGGTCCCCTTGTAAGTAATTATTCACACACTTCCATGGCGCATCGAACAACCCCCCCCCCCCCCGTCCGCGCAAAAAATATTTTCGAAAATCCATTAACTTTTGAGTTACTAAAAATTTTGACTTCCATATTATTAACTAGGCTTTACGCGTGTTTTAATAAATCAAATTCTTTGGATCCTACAAGTATTGTTCGTAAAATCAGCCATTCCACTTTATTGCGTGAAATGTGTACGTTGTTATTAAAATGATTGTCCTGGTTTTCATACCGATGCAAATTACTACACAAAATACTTACGTCAAAGAAAATCCTATCATGAAAAATTTATTGTTTCAAAGAACTAAGGTTGCTTTTTTGAAATGTCGCAATTGCACACACAAAACATACAACTGCCGTATGACAGTGTCTAATGATTTTTCCGTTCCATACGAAATGTCGCAACATAAGGACGCAAAAAACTAAGTAACCCTTAAGAACTGTAGCATAGAAAACATATAAAACTACTTAAATTATTTACTGTGGAATATGAAAAATACGCTTCACATAATGCCACAATGTTTTACAGATAGTAAAAAAAAATTTTGACGGTTATAAAAAAATTACATAGGTCTCTGATTTTTCGTTACCGCAGAGAATACCTTTTAGTTCATTATATTATGAAGGGTGCGTAGTTATATTTAAACAACTGTTATACAAAGCACCCAGTGCCGTAACTAGCTCGTGTTGCGCCCGGTGCGAGTTAACCATTCTACGCCCCCGCCCCCGGTCATAGTATTGGGCCCTGCGGTTTTTGCGCCCCCTGCGGCATTGCGCCCGTACCGACGGCACCGCACTAGTTACGGTCCTGATAACACCTTGTCCTCACTGGTATAAAAAATCCACGCATTGTACTGATATTTCTTTCACATTCTCTTGTTAACATATATGCATATAAACTACTGCAAGAGCTGTGAAAAAGGGCCTAAAGTTTTCTTGAATAGTTACTTTCTCATCATCCAGTTTTTATGAACTAAAGGCAACGAAAATGATTTCTAAATATTTTACTTATTTATTGAAAAAAAAAAAGAAGCAAAAATTGCTTTTCTTTTTGATGCTTCATTCAAAGCTGCCTTAATTTTTGTCTATTTCTTTAACCAGTTTCATACGAAGTTTCCGCAGAAAAATTTGTAAAGTCTATTTCCTGAGGCCCTTAATCATGAGCCCCCCCCCCCCCGCAGTGCGCGGGTTGCGGGAGCTATCAGTACGCCCCCTGCACACTTCTAACTGTAACCGGCAAGTGCGCGCTGTAACGTTTCCTCTCCTTTGAAGTTCTAATTACTGAAAGGCTGAGGCGATCATTTAGCAGTACGATGATATTCTTGTCTACTTTAATTTGTCGAAGGCATTCTCATTTCCGCGACATAAAAACGAATTATGCCACGTATAAAAGAATCAAAGACCCGTGTACTTTTAGTAAAAATAAATAAATGAATTACGTATAACCGAACTGAAAATGCGATCGATATTACAGTATAATTTGAATTTGAATAAAGGGAACTACGCAGAATTCCGTATAAGAGTGAAAAATGTATAACCAGATTTTTTTTTTTTTTTTTTTTTTTTTGGAGGTTTAATGACTACCGTGAGCAACTCAGTAGGCTATAAGAAGTCAGGGGCCACTGGTTCCAGGGAAGGGAGAGAGCCAGTGCGGTAAGATAAACACAACATCCATACCTCACCACAACATGGACGATTCGAACCCGGACCCATCTCGGACGAATGATCAGAAGCCATCGCTTTGACTACTGCGTCCACGGGCGCCTGCAGGAAATTTTTCAGGGGTGTGTGTGTGGGGGGGGGGGGTCAAGTGTAATTAATTAAGGTTTGGTTAATATTTAGAAAACGGCAATTCGTGAAAATGAAAGATTAATACTATTACTACTACTTACTTACTACACTAGAACACTACTACTACTACTACTACTACTACTACTACTATTATTATTATTAATTGATGCTGCTGTTGAAGAAAGTGTATGTTAGTAATAGTCATGTATTGTACATTGGTAACTGTTTTTTAAATAATGAACAGTGTCGAGCAGGGCCACGCCAAGCCTTTTAAAAGTTCAGGACACACCACCCTGAGCGAAACTTGTTTGGGCGTACTCTTAGGGTTTGCAAGGTTTTCCACTTTCACGTTATCGTTTTCCAATTCCAAATTTCCAATAAAATTGGGATATTAATTTTTTTTTTTTTTTTTTTGATTGGAGGTTTAACGACCACCGTGAGCAACTCAATGGGCTATAAGCAGTCGCCCGTCCCTAATTTTGGGTCACTGGTTCCAGGGAAGGGAGAGAGCCAGTGCCGTAAGACAAACACAACATCCATGCCTCACCGGGATTCGAACCCGGACCCCTTCCGGACGAATGATCAGAGGCCAGCGCCTTAGACCACTGCGCCACCGGGGCGGCGGATATTAAATTAAACGCCCCAAACTCCATCTTTCCTTGTGGTCCAGTTCTGTGAGTCTAAAAAAAGTAATAAATAAAATAAAATAAAATAAAGGAAAAAATAATTTTACATGGAGGAGGGGGAGTCAAGTGCCGCCCCCTGTCGCCGCCCATGACTGCGTCACCGGGGTGACTAACCCGAGGTTCCACTGTACATAATTAAGGCAACCAGATATCGGAACACTGATTTTAAGACAAAAGGGCGTGGCGTCCACAAGTAGGCATTTCATTTGGCGACACATACGTACTCAAAATAAATATGCAAATCTTTTTGTTACAAAACTGCATTGCTTCAATAAGTGTGAAATTACATATGAAAATTTGTGTCTTAAAAGGATATATCTTGTAGAATGTTAGTGATTTGTATTGACAAAGTAGAATTATGATGGCGAGAACATATTATCAAAAGTGAAATTATTTACCTTAGGTATATGTGCGGAATTAAAATCAAGCTGCACACCAAAGTAATTGCATGGCGAATTTTTCATTTTGCCAAAGTTTTTGGAGGAACTCAGAACAACAAGTGCAATCGAAATTTGACAGCGACAGTGGTGCAGTGTTCTAGTGCTGACCACTGACCATTCGTACAAGTGGGTACGGGTTCGAGTCCCGTATGAGGCATGGGTGGCGTGTTCAAGGGCGCCCATGAGGGGGGGGGCTCGATCCCCCCAGCCGTTGGTATAGACAAATTTTTGATAAATTTAAAACGGTAAAATAGGCACTTTCTTTTTAAGCATTTTAAAAAATATTAAGATATTAATATTGATTGTATCAATTGAGGAGTACGCAAGCAAACCCAAACATGTACATCAGATCTAGATTTGCAGTAGGCAGAAAAAACGTTCATTGAGTTATGCGCAATGAATTTCGTACTGTTCGACTATCAGCCACTTTCCTTTTGATGCTCTAAACACGTCTATGGATGTGATTCAGATCAAAAATGTTTTAAAAACAAAATATTAAACTTTTTGTTGTTGACATGTTTGTTTTTGTTCGGGCTTCAAGTGACATGTTTTGATCAGATGCCCTAGTGACTTGTTGAATTTTGCTTGAACATATTCTGATTTTAATCTACCTATCTGTTCAATAATTAACCTGCCTTTAATGGAATACCTATTCTCTAACAAAAATCTCAAGGTTTGAAAGAAAAAGCTGATACAGAAAGAAAAGCATTTTCACTTTTCAGTTGATTTTTTTTTATATAATTTTTTTTTCATTATTTACCAAAGTTGCTGTCACATATTGGTATGCCTTTATTTTGCTCAATTTATTACAAATTAATAAAAACAATAATAGGTGGTATGAAATATGCTTGACTGAGAAGAACGGATTTTTATGAAAATTAGAAAACAAGTACATTAATAAAAATAAAATATGTAGACCACAGTCGTCCTCCAGGCAGTCACATTGTTCCTGATGTTCACATGGACGAATTTTATAGCACAAGAACCGAGTGTTTTGATGTTTGCAACCCATTAAAATTTTGGAACCATCTGGTGCACCATAGCGTTCTTTCTTAGCTTTTTCTTCCACACTTTCTCTTTTGGTTCTTTTCCTTTGTCCTTTTGAACCTTCCTTCACCATTAACTTTAAACCATCTGCGACCTCTTCCATATCTCTAAAACTATGACAAACGCACGAAAATAATCACCACGTTTGAACAGAAAACACGTCGACTGTCTGAAAACGTGATGATCATATGTAGAGTATTTTAGGAAGGGAGTGTCTGACCCCAGGTCTTAAACAACCCTTAGGAACATTTTTTTTTTTTTTTTTGAAGTTTAACAACCACCGTGGGCAACTCAATGGGCTATAAGCAGTCGCCCGTCCCTAATTTAGGGTCACTGGTTCCAGGGAAGGGAGAGAGCCAGTGCCGTAAGACAAACACAACATCCATGCCTCACCGGGATTCGAACCCGGACCTCTTTCAGACGAATGATCAGAGGCTATTGCGCCACCGGGGCGGCCCTTAGGAATAGGAAGCTAGGAGATTTGGGCTAGAGTGCCCGATAGGAAAGGGACACGGAAGCGAAGTAGAAAGGGGGAGGAAGAAGCCCTTATTTATAACAGGGGGGCCAGACCCGGGGTCCGACGGCTTAACGTGCCCATCCGACGCACGGCAGATATTTAGTGGTTCGAGCGTTCGTACCTACCTGGGATCGAACCCGAGATCTTCTCCGTGGCAGGTACGAACGTTGATCACTAGGCCACCCGCGGCCTTGTCTGAAAAAGTGAATGCCATGCGTCACTCTTATATCGGCTTTGTCACGTGACAGAATTTCGGAGCTCTGATTGGTTCACTCGATATGTTTGATTTTGCTTGGGCCTGCAACTGGGACATGTTCGTTTTTGCTTAAATCGCGCATTTTTCGCCTGTAAATTGAATAGGAGCTGTTTTGGTTTGGGTCGGCTTATGATACAGAAACGGAATCAGATCATCATCCTTTATCATATTCAATGCTTACTTGATAATTCACATTTTTGTGACATGTTTGGTTTTGCTTGCGCGCTCCTCAATTATTTTTGTTGTATTTTAGTATCTTGTACATTTACTAAAATGTTTGACAGCCTTGAAGGAGGTAATGATTTTTCTTAACCCTCCCTAAAAGTACTCATATGGGCGCCACTGGGTGTGTTTGTTTGTCTTACAGCACTTGCTCTCTCCCGTCCCTAGAACGAGTGTCTCCAAATTAGAGACAGGTGACTGCTCCGTAGGTTGAAGAAGCGTAAGTTGCTCGCGCTGGTTGTTAAACTCGAAAAGAAGTAAAAAAACAAAACAAAAAAAAACAGTCAAAATTTGTTTTCACAAGAAGCATGTTGGAAAATTAATACAACGAAAACTACTTTTAAGACATTTTTTTATTAGAAATCTAAAGAGCTAAATGAGGAAGTGTAAATTCGAGGACATTTGAGGACAATTTACGCCCCCAAAGACGTTTTTGGGGACAGCACACTAAATTCAAGGACTGTCCTCAAAAATTCGGGACTTCTGGTCAGCTTAGGCATGGGTGGTGTGTTTGTCCGATGGCGCCACCTCTATCCTTTGCCTGGAACTAACGGCCCTAAATTAGGGACAGGAGACGACTCACAGCACCGAGTTGCTCATGGTAGCCGTTAGACCCCGAAACGAAAAAACAAAATGCGTTTTTAAGCTCACAACTGTGTGGGAAATATTGCAACTCTTAAAGCGCAAAAGCTCATCTGCCATTCTCCAGACGAAACTGAAATTTTGGAAGAGGCTTGGTGATTTTTCGCTTTGGAAAAAGATGCATTAAGACGATAAGCTTGTTGTTCCCACGAACGCTTCCAGTGGCGGCAAATCTGGGCGCTTCCGTCCATTGTTGTGATGTCCGGAAGCCAACGCAGCTGATTCGAAACATCAGGACCCAGTTATGAGATATACCAGGAAAATTTATCGGACGCAAGTAAATATGGACGGTGCTTGCGCAATAGCACCCTTTCTTTATTTTTTGCTTTGTGAACGGACGCAAACGCATTACATGGAGCCTACTTACACGAAAAAGAAATAAAAGCACCCTGCGGCGGCAGACTCTCCGAAAACCGGAAACGGTTCTTACCACAAAGATGTACTCACGCAATGATTATAAGGGTAGAGATTTTCCTTTAATGTCTTTTCGTTTTTCCTTTTTTTTTTTTCATTGTATTTTTTTACATGCATGGTGGAGCAGATGATCATTTGGTTTGGGATAGGGTTGCTAGCATTAAATCCATGTTACATGACTTTAGCGTATCATGGCAGTGTTAATGTCATTTGAATGAGCAGGTGGTAGCTAGACTTGTGAAGACTTGTCACTACTAAGTAATTAACAGGGTTCGTTTAACCCCTCCCCTCCCCCACGACCACTTTAAGGCTGAACGGTTGAAGAGAAGTCTCGGCCTTGACCAACAAACAGCTTTTATTTCTTCAGACTAACGTTTTTTTCTTTCTTTCATTAAGGGTAATACGTTGCAGCAGATACGCAACAGCTTGGCATGCAAGCCAAACGAATCTTTTTTTTTTTTTTTTTTCTATCCTAAAGTTCAATTGCCTTTAAGGAGGTAGGGATGGAAAATGTCTTTTCCTGTTTCCCGCAGTAACGTCTTTTCTACTGAAACGCAATGGCGGTGTAAGCTTTTTTAGCCTGTGGCGAGTGAATAACTGAAATTACTGGAACTGTCTAATGTAGTCAACGCTGAGAGCTGTATAAACTTAATTTACTGATATATCGCGCAGTTAAAACCAGTGTTTCTCTCAGGATTTTTTTGACACGGGGGGAAGGGGCGCAAATGTCTTACAGGGTGCAAGTTTTCCATTTGCTATGTATATATTTTAACTACTGTATTTATGTACATAAAAGTAATTACTATATATATATATATATAGTACAGGGACGTACTTAGAGGGGCCAGGGGGCTTCGTCCGCCCATCCCGAAGGTGTTTCTTTCTTTCTTTTTTTTTTTTTTACGCTTTCCAACCGTAGGTTGAAACGTATATGCTCCAGTTTTTTCAGTCTGTCCGCACGATAACTCGCGTAAAAATGGTTCGATTTCGATGAAATTTTATTTTAGTATGTGGTAGGGGTTACAACCTGGGGACGAACCCTATTGAAAATGGGCGAAATGGGATCAAAGGTCACGACATAGGAGCGGAATCCATTCAATCGCCTTTATGCCTAATATCTTACGTAAAAATGCTTCGACTGCGACAAAACTTTAGTATGTTGTTCCGGAGGTATACTGAACCGGTTCTCTTGAATATCATCGAAATGGGGTCAGGGCGCAGGAGCGACGTTTATTCCACAGCCATTATCCTCATAACTTGACTAAAAATGCTTCTATTGCGACAAAACTTTAGTAAACTGGCGTGCAAAACTTAAGGATAGACACTAGTGCCGCAGATTATAGCCGCACAGTGAAACACACAAGCTTGAGGCGATTTGCATAACACAAGCGGATCAGTAGAAAGGCGATGCGTATGCAAATTTCCGAAATGCGATATAGCAGGTCACATGACAGCGCTAAAATGGATAAAGGAGCATCTCGGAGCAAGGGCCGCGGATGGCCTAGTGGTCAGCGTTCGTGACTGCCACGTGGAGATAACCTCAGGTTCTATCCTGGGCAGGTACGAACCACTAAACACCCGCCGTGCGTCGGGTGGGCACGTTCAGCCGTTGGACCCCGGGTACTGGACCCCCGGTAATAAATAAGGGCGTCTTCCTCCCCTTTCTACCTCGCTTCCGTGTCACTTTCCTATCGGGCACTCTAGCCCAAATCAGTAATCTCCTAGCTTCCTATTTCTAAGGGTTGTTTAAGACCTGGGGTCAGACACTCCCTTCCTAAAATCCTCTACATATCATATGTTCATATAAGGGCCACGAGTGGCCCAGTGGTCAAGGTTCGTGACTGCCACGGAGACCTCGGGTTCGATCCCAGCAGGTAAGAACGCTCGAAACACTAAATTATCCGCCGTGCGTCGGATGGGCACGTTAAGTCGTCCTGTCCCAGTTAATAAATAAGGGCGTCTTCCATCCTCTTTCTACCTCGCTTCCGTGTCACTTTCCTATCGGGCACTCTAGCCCAAATCTCCTAGCTTCCTGTTTCTAAGGGTTGTTTTTTAAGACCTGGGGTCAGAGACTCCCTTCCTGAAATCTTCTACTTATGATCTGATCTAAAGGCAGGAAACGGAAAGCGAAAGTGTGCGGCATTGTAAAGAGGTTCGAGTGGTTTGTTAGTTTGTGGCAGACGAGAACATGTCCACGCAGAAACATTTAGACGACTTTGCACGTGGTCGAATAATCGGAAAGCTGGAGGAGGGGCGAACCGTAACGAGTTTCGCCGATGAGTTCAGCGTGGCCCATAGCATTGTTTCACGTGCGTGGAAGACCTTCCAAACTACAGGAACAGCTGTTAGAAAGGTCGGTGGTGGTCGGCCACGGAAAAACAACAGCAAGGGATGACCGATATATAGCCCTGCAGACCAAACGTGATCGACGCCAGACAGCGGGCAATATCGCGAAGCAACTGCGCAGATGACCACAGGACGCGCCGCATGGTTCACCGTTGCCACTAGCGTCTCTAGACAGGAATGATTCCTTATGGCAGTCTTACTGTGCATGCGCACGGACATGGACGCTTGATAATCTCGGAAACTTCAGTTTCGTGGGTCGTACACATATTGCATTAATGAAGGCGGCAGCCAGACTTCTACGAACGCTGTTTTTATATTGATTTCAGGTCGGAAGGCATCTACTCTCGTGCACAGAACATAAGTAGTTCGAAAAAAGTTGAAGTATGCCGAACGCCACTGCCATTTCTTGTGCTTATTGTAAGCGTGAGTTTTTTGGGAAAAGTAATAAAAGTAATTTATCTAGGCACATGAAAAAGTTTCGTCATCTTACAGAAATACCTGGAACTTCAGCCAATTTTTTTTATTTTTTTATTTTATTTTTATTAGCAGTTTAACGACCACCGTAAGAAACTCAATGGGCTATAAGCAGTCGCCCGTCCCTAATTTAGGGCCATTGGTTCCGGGAAAGAGAGCGAGCCAGAGCCGTTAGACAAACACAACATCCATCCTCACCGGGATTCGAATCCGGACCCTTTTCGATCGAATGATCAGAAGCCATCGCTTAGACCACTGCGCCACCGGGGCGACGCAGCCAATTTACACTGTGGTCTTTGTAATCAGAGTTTCGGGCGTTTGGTCGACTTGCAACAGCACATTAAAATTGTACACGGACATTGAATTTCAATATGAACAAATTACATTTCATGCTATGAAAGATTTTGAACTTTGGAAAGAGAAGATGTAACGTAAGACTCAGTCCTATTTTGTTAAACAGACAGGAAATAAAAAATTGGCAGATTGTAACACAGCAATGTATTTTTCCTGTCATCGGAGTGGCATGTATGAATTTAAAGTGCAAGGAGAAAGAAAACGTCGTTTAAAATGTATTGGGAGCCACAACATTCAGAAAACTTGTCCTGCCAACTTTGTTGCTCGTGTTCAGCAAGTGAATGATGGTACTAAAATTGTTGTCACTTATCTATTTGCAGAGTAGAAATCAGACGCTCCGCTGACGAAATGTAAACAACACCTGCGTTTGAGAGTAGAAGTCGGGCTGCCGCCTTCATTAATGCAATATGCGTACGACCCCCCGAAACTAAAGTTCCCGAGATCATCAAGCGTCATGTCCGTGAGCATGCGCAGTAAAACTCCCATAAGGAATCATTTCTGTCCAGAGACGCTAGTCGCCGTTGCCAGACGTCTACATAAAGGTGGAATATTTGCCCGACGACCTGAACGTTGCATCCCATTAAAGCCTATCCATCGGAGACATCGATTACAATGGTGTAAGGACCACAAGGATTGGACCATAGAGCAATGGGGTACGGTACTCTTCACGGATGAGAGTCGTTTCAGTACCAAGAGCGATTCTGGACGTCAGCTGATCTGGAGAGAGGTGGGAACACGTTATCGACTGGCTAACATTACCGAAAGAGATCGGTATGGCGGTGTTGGTGTGCTCGTCTGGGGTGGCATTACGCTGAATGGTAGTACTGAGCTCCACATTTTCGAAGGAGATTCCGTAACTGCAAACCGCTACTGCGATGAGGTGCTCCTTCCCCATGTACGCCTATTCCGAGGTGCTCCTTCTCCATGTACGCCTATTCCGAGGTGCTCCTTCTCCATGTACGCCTATTCCGAGGTGCTCCTTCCCCATGTACGCCTATTCCGAGGTGCTCCTTCTCCATGTACGCCTATTCCGAGGTGCTCCTTCCCCATGTACGCCTATTCCGAGGTGCTCCTTCTCCATGTACGCCTATTCCGAGGTGCTCCTTCCCGATGTACGCCTATTCCGAGGTGTTCCTTCCCCATGTACTCCTATTCCGAGGAGGTCCTTCCTCATGTATGCCTATTCCAAGGTGCCATTGATTCAGAGTTCGTGTTTACAGACGATAACGCGAGACCCCATCGTACACGTGCAGTAGATGAGCTGTTGGAAAGTAAGGATATCACTCGTATGGGTTGGCCTGCGTACTCCCCAGATCTAAATCTCATTGAACATGTGTGAGACGCAATGGGGAGAAGTCTTGCGGCACGCCCGCATCTGCTGGAAAATGTCCATCAGTTGAAACGTGCACAGCGAGAGGAGTGGGTATTGCCCCAAGAACTCATCGAAAGCCTCGTGTTAAGTATGGCCAGACGCTGCAACGCAGCCATTGCTGTTAGGGGACATCATATTCCTTACTGACGACCACCTCTTTGCTTTAATCCATCTGTGGAAACGATGGCTCTGTACCATGGTGTGTACTGCTTTATGGTCATTTCTTAATAAAGTCCCAGTGTACACTTTTGTATTCATTTTTGCACTTGTGTTTGTTCATTCCGCCGTTTGGTACATACTGAGGTCTCTGTGGTATGACATTCATCTATCCAGGCTATTTCATTGCGAAGCTACGGCGAAAAAACCGAACGGAGCGTTGTTGGTTTGGCAGGGTTGAAATTTTTATCTATTAAAATGCATTCAACACTGTGTGTGTGTGTGTGTGGAGGGGGTATAAAGCATAATGCCGGGTGTGCTTGTAAAGCATATTTTCATTCGTCTTCCTGAAACAGGAAATTCATGACTGCAACAAGGATTTTAGAAACAAAACAACAGAGAAAAGACAGTTTTAGCACCTAATGAAAAGATGATTACCGTAGTTTATACAGCAGTGTTACGAAATTATAATGAGATCCATTCACGTATTCCAAAATATTGTTTGCATCTTATTGCACTGCTTAACAAAATTTGATCGCATATAATGCATAAAAGAAAATGTTTCGGGGAAGGGGAGTGGTACTCACAGCACAATCATCTACTGCAGTAAAAATCAAAGTGTACAAATTGGCGGTTAAACGTTATATTCAGGCTGTTCAGTTAGTTAAAAATAAATGAATACAGAAAGCACGCACACACAACCTTTTGCGATCTATTAAGGACTAAAAGTTCTCGACCAAAACCTCGCATCTCCAGCAGTTCTTCCCCATCTGATTGTACCATGCTTATTAATAACATTAATCGATAACCGGTGAGGGTGTTCCCAATCTCTTAGAGTGCGCGCGTGCATATTCAAAGAGGAACGTAAAAAAATGTACCAATAAAATTGCTCTTTTCCTTTTAGTGATCTCATAAATTTTCGTACTGATAGATAATTTCAATTTAGTTTCACTCTATTCTTGGGTTCTAGTTTCTCTGGTTGCTGAAATTGACACATGCTCACCAGTATTTTGGATTTCTTCTGATGACAGTTTTCAACGTGTTGTGTGTCTCCCGAGAATTTCCGTTAAAACGCCCCTCCAAGAATAATGCTCGCATATTCAATTTTTGAGGTAAAAAGGGGAACAAAAGCGGTTTTATCGGGAAAATTGAATTCGTTCTGAAGAATTTCCACGTTCCGAGCTTTTGTTGAGGTCAAATTTCGAAAGTCTTAATTTACGAAGTCCAAAGCTAAGGAAAGATAACATGTCAAAACAAAGACTAGTTCATTCAGACTCCTGATAAATGGAGTTGAAAGCTCTCGGAAGCGAGGAGGAAAAAAACGAAAAGAAGCCAGCACGACGTCACTTCCGGAATGACACTTGGCGGGAGTCGAACAGGCGTCATTAGCGTCATCTGTTGCAGGCTTGCGACACTTTTTTAAGATCGATGGCATCGAAAAATATCACCACCCACGAAGAATCCTTCGGTTCGAAGATTTCAATTTTTTTGTCGAACTGGATTTACATACATACGCACACGAGCTTATTATACAAGAATACATGAAAAATTAAATAAAATATCGAAGACAAATATTTTAGAGCTTCGATGTTGTTTTTTTAATTGTCAACGTGTGGTTGATATAAGTTAATGCAATGACTATTTTACATTAATTCTCACTAAAAAAAATATAAAAAAAATAAAAAGACACTGTTCGGCTGCTAGATATGACATCTTGGCTCCTGGCCAGGAACTATGACAACGATTTTCAAAATATTTAAACTCTTTCTCTTTGGAAAATAATTTTTTTCCAATTGGTGAAAACGTATTTTTTTTTTTTTAATTTGTTGTGGGATACCACTGCTCTCAAAAAATGGATCGGAAATAACCGTAATCCAGAGCCTTTTTCCTCGTTAGGTGACATACATGAATTTGCTAACTAGTGGAGATACTTCGAAGAAATATAAGTAAAATTCTTTCAAAACGGGGAGTGAGGAATATGAGGGACAAAACCGATCCGGTGACGTTTCTGGAAATAGTACCACTGCTATAGAATTAAAAAAAAAAAAAGAAGGGGGGGGGGGTCGCTGATTTCATGTCGGCCTCAATACAAGATTCCATTTGCAGTCAAAAACATCTCCAAGAAGATCAGATCATACGTAGAGGATTTTAGGAAGGGAGTGCCTGATCCCAGGTCTTAAACAACCCTTAGAAATAGGAAGCTAGGAGATTTGGACTAGAGTGCCCGATAGGAAAGTGACACTGAAGCGAGGTAGAAAGGGGGAGGAAGACGTTCTTATTATTTATTACTGGGGACCAGTACCGGGGACCCGACGGCTTAACGTGCCCAACCGGCGAACGGAGAACATTTAGTGGTTCGAGCGCTCGTACCTGCCTGGGATCGAGCCTGAGGTTTCTCCGTGGCAGTCACGAACGTTGACCACTAGGCCATCCGCGGCTCCTCTAAGAAGATGAATGATACGGCAACTCTTATCACGAGAACGCTGTTTCGTTTCGTAGATTTGTGGTATTTTTTCTTTTGCTGTTTGTACTCATGTTAACAGTTTATCAAAGCAATAATTCTCACTGTTTGAGCATGTGTGGAGCTTTCTCTCATTATGGTTTGCTATACAACAATAACTCCCTTCCTCTCCAAAATCGTCGTTCAAAATTTGGATTTTGGTTGTTGTTTTTTTTGTTTTTTTATCCACTGTACCACCAAACTATAACCACCCCACCCTGTTTTCACATTTGTTCAACTTCATGTTGCATATGCTAAAATATATAATACATATATTTCAGCGACACAGGTATATTGAAGTACCTGGTATGAAAAGCTCTGATTGTTTTTATGCTTTGTCCCCTTCTCCAAATTTCCACGAACAAAGGAAAAAAAAACGACTTTTTTCCCCAAGAAGGAAAGGTGCACATTAATATTCAGAAATAGCTCGATTTTAAAACGGCGCGTGTGCACGCGGTGGTGGTGGTGGTGTGCGTGTGTGCGTGTGTGTGTGTGGGGGGGGGGGGGTCCGTCCCACTTAAATCCATTGCTGTTTTTAGTAGTTTCAAAACGTAAACAGATTGTCAAGCACACGAAGGGTGAGAAGCAATCAAGTTAAGCAAATCGTAAATTTTGGATTCTCCTTTGTATTTCTGTGTTAACTCTACAACAATTTTTGCTATGCTGCACATATGCCTGAAAGATTATTTCCCCTAGTGAGAATGAGGAACAACAGCACCCGAAAATTAAATCAGAGATGTCAGATTTCCATTCTAAATACAGGGTGATTCATAAAGAAGTATACAGTTTCTAGATGCTGTAAAACAGTAACAGTTGAAGACACAGACCACAACTGCGAACCGTTAAGTAGATGCACTCATACAGTTTATGTTCCGCTACTGAGGGAAGTGACGTAGGCAATAGCGTGCGTGTCACGTGGCTAATCAGTCAAAATGGCAGCGTCTGCGGTGGAGAAGGCGTTTTGCGTTCTTGAATTGAGCAAAACGGAATCTGTAACTGTTGTGCAACGGCATTTTCGATCAGGATTCGGAAAAGAACCTCCAACCAGAAAATCTATCTACCATTGGCATAAAAAATTTTAAACTACAGGCTGTTTGTGCAAACTTAAAAGTCCTGGACGACCGCGTGTATCGGAAGAAGTCGTCGATAGTGTTTGCACCGCCATTCAACGAGGCCCGGAAAAATCAACGCGGAGGGTGAGTCGTGAAGTGCAGATTTCACAGCCCACTGTCTGGAGAATTTTGAGAAAGAAACTGAAAAAAAGAATTTTGAGAAAGAAGCGACGTGCGAGATTATCTCGATGAACATCTTCCTCACCGATGGATTGGACGAGCCGCGGACTACAACATGCCACTGACCCAATGGCCACCCAGAAGTCCTGACTTAAAACCTTGTGACTTTTTCCTGTGGAGCTACGTAAAGGACAAGGTATTCGCCCTTTCCCTTCCTGTTGATCTAGCGGAGCTGAAACAGCGTATCACAGCCCCTATCATTGCACTTGATTCAGATATCTTACCTCGCGTTTGGGCGGAAATGGATTACCGGCTCGATGCGTGTCGTGTGACTAAGGGTGCACACATAGAACATCTGTGACTAGTCTAAAAAAAACTTGAAACATCCCCCTACAATTCTATTTTAGGTAACATAAAGTATCTTACATTGTTCTTGTTTTATAGTGCGTTGAAACTGTGTACTTCTTTATGAATCACCCTTTATAATTAATAACAAGCAATTGTCGTGACTCCTTTCGTGTTAATTTTATTATAATTTGTATTACTGTAGTTAATTAAATCTTTTAAATACATTCAGTTGTCATGGATACTTAATGTAAATGTATAAGGTACATTATTTTCACGTATGCATATCTTTACATGTTGGGATTTTTCGCCCCAAACCTGATTTAGCATGGATTTCCGTCGGTCTCGCGTTTCTTCACGAGAAATGATGGAAACTGCAGTTTATTGTAAAACACTAAACGCGAAATTTAGCCCTCTCAGAGTAACCTTTAATTTTTTTTTCAAATTCACATTTAAACAATGATTTCCTAATTTATTTATGTTTTTATTGGGTTGGTGCGAATGAAATGTCCGGCGCGAACGAGCAGTGGAGACAGGCCCCCACCACAGCGAAATGGAACCACCCACAGGTGTTTCGGGTATTACGTCACAGAGTTACTATAAATAGCTAGCACGTGTGTGTAGAACAAGGTTCAGGCATGGTTTATTTTGACGTAACTGGGCTTACAAAGGAAACATGCAGACGCCGGATTTGAGAGTCGTCTTCCTGTATGAGTTTAAACTGGGCCATTCTGCCGAAACTGCCGCTTGAAAGGTTAACAAAGCGTTTGGGGACAATACAGCCAACGAACGAACCATTCGGCGATGGTTTGTGAAGTTTCGAAGAGGAGTTACGAACCTGCAAAACGAAACACTTGCTGTTTCTGACGAGTTCTGTTACGTGTGGTTGAAGCGGACCCCGAAAAACGTGTCGTGAGGTAGCGGCAGAGGTAGGTGTGCACCACACGACTGTTGATCGGCGTCTGGCTGCGCTGGGTAAGGTCAAAAAGCTGGACATGTGATTGCCGCATGAGTTCACAACTGCCAACATGAGGCGTTTGGAAGTCTGTACATCGCTGCTTGCCAGAAATAAAGAGCAACCTGTACTGCATCGAATCGTCACCTGCGAAGAGAAGTGGGTCCTTTATGATAATCGGAAACGATGTGCACAATGGTTAAGCAAGGCACAACCTGCTGGACGACATCCTAAGCCACCCCTACACACCAAGAAGAGGATGTTCCTTGTCTGGTGGTACACAGCCGCGATAATTCATCGGAGTTTCTTGACAAGAGGCCAAACCATCACTGCAGAACGTTATTGTGCTGAATTACATCAGATGCACCGGAAATTGAACAACCGGCTTTGGTCAACTGACATGGTGTTCTGCTCCAGGATAACGCTCGCCCTCATGTCGCACAACAAACAATGCTGACACTAAGTGTCTCGGGCTATGAAGCACGGCCTCATCCTACCTATTACCCAGACTTGTCTCCGACAGACTATCATCTGTTTCGTCGCCGGGATCACTTCCCGTCCGGGAAACGGTTCACGGTTCAACGTGCAGTTGATGACTTCTTCGGGTCCCTGCCACAAGAAAGTTTTCGTTCCAGGATCATGGCCTTGCCGAACAAATGGCAACTATGTGTCGATGCCGAGGGGGATTATTTTACCTAGGCAAATTGTCCTACTTCTGCGTTCTCGTTGTCCATGTGTGCTGGTCCTTTGACGGACATTTCATTTGCACCAACCCAATAGTAGCAATCAGATTTTTTCATATTGCCGTCATGCAATTAATTTCCACAGTTCAGTAATATCAACGTCATTTTTTTTCTCTCACACTTCAGTATCAAATGTTAAAAGTAACACATTTTCAATTTCGCACCTATTCTCTGGGAAAATGCTAAAACTAGATCCAAAGAAGAACTGTAACACACGTTTCATGGACTCGAACCTAGGAGTTCATTCCCTTTTCAAACGAGTTTAAGGAGTTAAGAATGACATTCTTTTCAGGCATTATCGCTCTCGTTCGAAAAACTCAACTCCTGCCATAAAAATAAAATGCACTGCTTCATTGTGTTTCCTGCCCAAAGAGGATGATTCTCTGCTTGCTCGTTATTCTAGAAGAAATTTTGCCCGATCTGATTCAGCAAAGGAGCAAGATAATGAACCGTGAAACAAGCATTTTCCTTGAGGAGAAAGGTCAAGGGAACCTTGAAATACTATCTGCCAATGTATCGAACAATTGCATAAGCAACTCTTGATTCATTAAATCGGCATACACACACACACTCCAAGGTCGAAAATACTTCCTGAAGTGATTAAAAGCGTCATTTATAAATACAGATAAAAGCTCTTGTGTAAAGGTGAAAGAAAAGCAGACAAATTCACGATAAGCTCCGGATTGTGCGAATATAAATTTAAAATAAGTGCATCTAAAGGCAAAAATTGTAAATATATGTCCTATTTTGATACAGCCAATTGATGAAACAAAACACTAAAATTGTTCATCCAAATACGAAAGCAGAATTGCACCCTAAAATCATCTACATAGCAATAATTACAGCACAGCTAGATGTTTTGGTGGATATAAAAAACGCCAAAAGTTTGGGTTATTCTGAAACCGCTATAATCCAAACTTTTCAAGCAGAATATTTCTGCTGGACGAACTGGAGCCGCAAGTGAATTTAGATTAACAAAGACAATTTAAACCGCTTTTTGTTGATGCGATGCTGCTTTTTCCATCCCAGAAAATTGATAATCGAGCCTAAGAACAAAATAAAAACAAAGGTGAACTTACAGATAAAGCTCATGTAACACTTTTGCAAGAAAGGAAGATTATTTACACGCTGAGAGAGTAAAATTGGATGCACTTTGGAAATACATTCAAATCTAATTGCCGGAAGTAAATTAATTATGTGTGCCAAAAAGATAATATTTATTAATCACATCGTTCTCTACCAGTTCGCCCTTATGAATGAAATACACGAAACCTTACTAAGTAGGGAGATTTTTTTTTTATTCTACGCATCTTTCGCGACAGTAGTATAGTAAATCCCTCGAAAAAAAATTTCGATGAAACGAAAATGGGTAACGGAAGTAGTCAAAACCATTGTTGAAATCTGATTGTGCGGCCGCATGCTGTCCCAAACAAGTTAATTTCATTGTTTCTCAACAATACATTTTATTAAACTATCGCCGAACATGTTCATCACGTTTTACATAAAAGTAACAATATCTCACTGTAATCTGCTTAAGTTACGAGAACTTGACGCTAAATGTGATAAAAGCCATTACAAAAATGAGTTTTGATGGCTGGTGTGTTGTATTTCCATGGTATCAAACAAAAATGCATTCTTGATGCCATGAAAAACGATGCGTCGTGGCGAAATTCGGCTTCCTCTGACCCTTCTAGGGGGATGACCTGATATTGATGACAGTTTTAAAATCATGTATAACACGACCATGTGTAGTAACCTGTAGATATCCAAGTCCAAAAGTTACCAATACCCCTCACCAACAAACTGGTGATTCAGCTTTTCTTCCTATATTAAGGTCACATTTTAGCTTGTGCAAGCGCAGATGGACTTTCGTACCTACATTACATTTCATCGGTGTCAGGGTTGTTTCTTACGTTCGTCTAAATCTGAATAATATATAACAGATAGTTTTTGAAAAACTAAACAATCGAAATACTTACTATTGCCGCCGCTATAGTTTGGTAAACATTTACATTTATGACTCACATACCTTCTTTCATTGGTTTTACGACAATAACGTTCATAGTTCCACCAATCTATGTACCGCTCATAGTCAGGAATTAGTACGCCTTATCGTTTATGATTTAATTCCACTTAGTATGTACCGGATTGTGGCTCGGTATTGTCGTGAGTGAAGCGAGTACATGAAATTTTGTTGTGCGTAAATAAAATGTACACTCTCGAATCACTCGATTTGCTTCACACCTACAAAGATCTTGGTATGCGAAAGATGCATAGTATAAATTATATGCAAAGAGCACCACGGTAATATCGCGATTTTGTTTGTTTGTTTGGGGTTTTAATGACCACCGTGAGCAACTCAATGGGCTACAAAAGCAGGAGCTAGTGCCTAATTTAGGGTCACTGGTTCCCGGGAGGAGTGAGTCAGTGCCACAATACAAACACACCAGCCATGTCTCTCGGCCTAATGGTAAGAAGCCAGCGCCTCGTACCACTCGGCCAACGGGAAGGCAAAGAAATTTTTAAGAGTAGTCTTCAGCCAGAGGCACAAACACATGTTATAAATCTTCTGGTATTCTTTGAAAGGTGAGCGAATTGAGTTGCCGAAGGACGTAGACTTCAGACAACTTAAAGAAACTTAGCAAGACGGAAAAAAAGGAAGGAAATATACGATACGGTAAAAAATGCAAAAGTCTGTTATCATAAACACTCACGTAACATATGGAGTGGAAATACTGTTAAGAGAATGAAATAGACTTGGTAGATGAAATTAGGATGCATTATATTGGGACCAGGGGCGGACCCAGGACTTTCGTGAGGGTGAGGGGGGGGGGCTGAGGAAATACAGCGTGAAATTACCGTATGGAAATGGGAAATACAAATTAGTTCCGAATGATAAAATCGATCATTGAGCCGCGGATGGCCTAGTGATTAGCGTGTCAGACTAACAATGCAAGGTCCTCAGGTTCGAACCTGGGCTGATCTTTCAGAGATGGTGTGATTTACTAACAATCGCTGAATATTCGCCATGCATCGGACGAGCACGTTAAGTGACGGCCAGACTGGACCCACTGGTTAAATGGGTATCCTTTCCTATGCCCCCCCCCCCTCTGAAATTTTCCCCCTACCCTCAGTGTGCAACATCGTACTTGTACGGTGGCGCCATCTACTGTACTCTAATCTCACTACAAACTGTTCTGTCAAAGTCGCTAGACTTGCTCTCATTCCTTCCGTTTCTGTGTCCTGCCCAAAAAGCGATCTCGCTGTAGGTGGCTGGGACCTAAACTCTACTCACTGTGGACGGAAGTCCTACAATTTAAAGTAATACCTTCTTTTACGAAAAAATATTCATTTTTTTATTAAAGCTTAACAAATCGAATGTTTTCCTTGGTTCCTGAGGGAGGGGCGCGTCGACTCCCCCTCTCTCTGGATCCGCCTCTGATTGGAGCCAAGCGGTATGCGGTATAACTCCACAAAACAGAGCTGCGTCGAAAACAATTCATGCAATGGCAGATCCAAAAATTGCCTGCCATCACGACGTTGCCTAATAAATCACTGCAGCAGTGATTTTATTTATACCTAAAAGTCCTAAATATAAATGAAAGAAAACTGAATTTGTCAGCATTTCGGTTTTTTTTTTATATATATTCTACACTTCCGGGGCTGTACGCCCAAGCTAACACTGCGCGCGCCCAGCTAACAATGATGATGTGCGGTGCGAGGTGTCCTTCTTTGCTGAGGAGAAGAGTCATTCTTGCATTTGTGGAGGACGGCTACCGGAAGGAAGTGTCTTAGGGACTTCTAATTTTGATTTATCAGTGCTAAATCTCTTCCTCAATAAAGACCGTGCGTCTTGAAATATTGGCATGACTCATAATGCCTCCCTCCCCACAACCAAATGGCGGTGCAGAATATTTATTTAACGTCAGATCCAGATCGCTTCGTAAAAAAAATCTAACTTCCTAGCTATTTTTTAAAATAAGAGTAACCTGGAGACAGTGAAAAAGAAAAGTCTTCCTCTGATATTTTTCATTAATAATTCCTTAAAACATATTTATCGCCAAGGCAAGAGGTCAACACCTTCACCACCCGCTGAAAAGATGGAAATTCCAAGATTTACAGTTCATTTTTAATACAATTATCAAATGGATAAGTTAAACATTACAAAATCTAGACATCATTTCTAAACAAAGAGGCTCCTTAAAAAAATTAATATAAACTGGTTTTTAATTGGCTGGCTGGTTATATTACGGGCAGTTTGACAATCGCGCTTTGAAATACTGCAACAAAAAAAGGGGGAGGGGGTCGTAATGCAACAGTGAAGTTTTTGGAATTATTAAATTGGCTTATATGAGACTTACTCTAATTCTGGCCATATGCCAGCTAGTAAAGTATAATAATTCACGCTTTCTTCGCCAAGATGTGTGTCCTTCAGGGATTATTTTTTCCCAAGGGAAACGAGTATTGTAATTCGTAACCATCCTAAAACGACTTACCATTTGATGACTTCCCGCAGGCTTGACGCTCGAACAATGCACTTCCAAGGCAGATTAATAACAAGTGGAGGGGGATGATGTCTGTCGCCGGCATTTTTATTGTTTATTTTACATTCTGTCTCATCAGACGTTAGAAATTGCACCCTCATCAACAAATAAATATGCAGCAGACTGAGGATACGTAAATATTATGAGTGCGCAAGAATTCTTCACCAATTTCAACTTCTACCGCAAAAGTTTTTTCGTGAAGCAAAAGAACTTTAAACCAAAATAACATATCTGTGTTAAAATACGATAACTGATTTATTATGGCCAAGTGACAATAATGCTTAACAGGCAATGTTTCATACAGGACAACAATGCTCAGGAGGTAATGTTTCATACGGGACAACAACGCTCATTACGCCATACCATTCTACAAAGCACTGGATGCACTATTTCACGGTTACCCCTCGAAAAGAAAAAAAACCAACTCATAAAAGCGTATGAAAAAAGATAGGGAATATGTTATGCGTAGTGTAAATCAGTGGCGTAGCCAGAAATTTCTTGGGCGGGGGGGTGTCCATGGGTTTGGTTCATTGGTGAAAGCCTCGTATACACATATATATCATTTTAAATTCGTGCTCAGTCTCCCCTCAATGGAGGGGTTCAAACCCCGAACCCTACCCTCCCCTACCCTCCGGCTACGCCACTGGTGTAAATGAAAGTATTCGTTGCTTCTCATCAAACCTTTGCGCTTTACGATTACTACAGTTTAAAAAAAAAAAAAAAACTTTCAAGCCCCATTTTTATGAAAATTTTAAATTCTTTCGAACACCGTGAAAAAATACTTTCAAATTAAAAAAAAAATACTTTTTACACAGGAAAAAATTCTCATTACGAAAAGCACATTATTTAGCTTTATTTAAACCAGGAGAAAGAAAAAAAAGTGAAAATGATTTAGCACTAATCCAAAGTAAAATCTTTGATGCAATAAGTCATTCATAACGCTAAAGGAAAAGTTTATGTATTAAAAGAAATATTTTTATGTGCACCGTGGCCCACGCTCGACACTTGATCAGAAAAGTCAAAGAATGCCTGCAGAAAGTAACTTTTTTATTTTTATTAATAAAAATAAAAAAGTTACTTTCGCTTTTCTTCCAGTGTAAAACTACTTAAAAAAAATTGTCCTTCATAATCACCTTGACTGAAATTACTAGCTTACCCCTCTCAATTCGGTTTATTCAAAACTTCAGCGTCAAAAAACGTTTTCGATGAAGTTTTCTTTTTTAATACATGCTATGGTACTTACTTTTTCATTACAAGTGTGAACGGAATTTAAATTAACAAAAAAATCCTCTGACATACGAAGTCGGAAGGGGGGGGGCTGTGATAACCTCCGCAAGATTTATTTGAAATCTTTCGAGGTTTGTTTAGTACTTAATGAAATAAAAAGAAAAATGTCTTTCAACCGTGAATGTTTTGCTGCGTGAAGAACTTCAATTGGACACAATCATTCTGATAGTGCAACTGAAAAAAAAAAAAAATGTTGCCTACACGAATACGTTACGGGGTAATACAAATGACGCTGAAACATGCAATTGCGTGAAGGGCTATTTAACAACTCCTACGAGAAACGGAGGTGAGAAAGAGCCTTTAATATCAGATTTAAGTTAAAAAACAAAACAAAAACTGATTACTTGAGCGATGTCTTTTTTCCACACTATAAGCTCGACTTTTTTTTTTTTTTTTTTTTTTTTTTTTTTTGTCCTTGGTTGATTGGCTTGGAGAATTTTAAGACACCGGGTGATCCAAAAGTCTTGCACATTTTGAAAACGTGATAACTCGCGGAGTTTTGAGAGTAGGGCAACGCGGTTTGCGTAGAAATGACATCGGATTTTTTTATGAAATCACATACATTTTTACTCATTTTACTTACATTTTTCATCGCCAGATGGCGCAACAACCACAGGTTGGAAGTGTCGAGAAAAATAGACACCTCATTGTACCAGGTGTTCAATGTGATGGCCGTCCTGTTCCAGCACTGCCTGCAGACAGGAGAAAACACCATGGACGTCGTTGAGGAGCATGTCCGGTGGTATAGCTGCTACATGGTGTCAAATGTCATCTATCAGCATGGCCAATGAAGTGGGGCGACATCTGTACACCTGTGATTTTAGGTAACCCCAGAGCCAGAAATCGCAGGGTGTCAGATCTGGTGACCGAGGAGGCCAGGCCTTCGGAAAGTGTCGGCTCAACACACGATTTGCGCCAAACGTCTCTTGCAGCAGTTGTTTAATGGAACGTGCAAAGTGGGGTGGTGCTCCATCCTGCCTAAATGTGCACAGATTCGCAGCATCCAGCTTTTGCATGCTAGGGATAACGTACGTTCGTAACATGTTCGCATAACGTGCACTGAAACAGCTTCGAAGGAGGTGCCGCGGACCTCTTAAAAAAGAGGACCGATAATGAAAGAAGCCGCGAATCCACCCCACAGTGTCACTTTCGGCTGATGAAGTGGCGCTTCAACGACTGCTCGGGGCTGTTTCGTGGCCCAGATGCGGCAGCTGTGCGTGTTTACCGTTCCGTTTAGGGAAAAAGTGTGCCTCATCAGTCCATAAAACGTTTATCAGCCAATTTTCGTCGACATCCATTTGTCGAAAAAAACATGCTGCGAACTCCTGACACTGCACGTAAATCGCCAGCATGCAGTTCGTGATACCGTTGCAGTTCGTACGGGTATATGTGCAGAATCCGTCGTAGTGTTCGCCATACAGTCCCGTATGGAATGCCTGTTCGCAGAGTCGCCATGTGCGGATGACATTGCAATCACATCCATTTCCTGCGTAATTGTCTCTGCTGCAGCAGCACGTGTTCGTGATCTACCGCTTCGTTGGCGTGCTGCCAAAGATACAGTTTCCACGAATTTTTCACCATTCGCCGCAGCGCAGCACTTTCCATCGGTCCTTTCCCACTGCGATCCCCTTTCAGTGACCGGTAATCTCTCAACGCAGCACTTGCACATTCAGCGTTGCAATAGAACAATTTCACCAAGAGCGTTTTGTCTGGTAATGACAGCATACTGACACGGACCACTGTGACTTGTGGTTGATCATCATCATATGTAGAGGATTTTTAGGAAGGTAGTGTCTGACCCCAGGTCTTAAACAACCCTTAGAAATAGGAAGCTAGGAGATTTGGGCTAGAGTGCCCGATAGGAAAGTGACACGGAAGCGAAGTAGAAAGGGAGGGGGAGGAAGACGCCCTTATTTATTACCGGGGGCCAGTACCCGGGGTCCGACGCCTTAACGTGCCCATCCAACGAACGGCGGATATTTAGTGGATCGACCGTTCGTACCTGCCTGGGATCGAACCTGAGGTCCTTTCCGTGGCAGTCACGAACGTTGCCCACTCGGCCACCCGCGGCTGACTTGTGGTTGCTTTCCAGCTGCTGCTATTATACCCACTATCCCAGACCTGTTCGCCTATGGGGCCATCTGGCGATGAAAAATGCAAATAAAATGAGTAAAAATTTATGTGATTTCATAAAAAATCCCGATGTCATTCTGATCATTTCTACGCAAACCGCGCTGCCCTACTCTCAGAACTCCGCGAGTTATTACGTTTTCAAAATGTGCAAGACTTTTCGATCACCCGGTACAAAGAATACTGCAACGAATCATGAGAAAACAAACAATTTGGTCCCTTGGTAACGCCACCCCATATCTCATCAAACGACAAACCAGTTGATCCACATCGAACTTTCTAACGTCCACTGCTCATCGTCATTATTATAATTACTACTACTTGAGCACCGCTTAAACTTGTGTGATATTTTTTTCTACCATTCAACGGAAAACGCTTTGTCTGCGTGGTTCAGAGAAGAGCTACGGTTCCGTTTATAATGGCAGCTGGTTTGGACTCCACATGAAGGCTACCTTATCCGCAGCGTTCAGTGTTTTCTCTAGCGCTGAATACAGTCATTTGTAAAATTTTTAAGACCATTAGAAGATTTCTGCTGATTGAGTCAGCTACTGTCTGTATTACTCAACTTCCTGTCGGAGTTGCATCATCCTACAGCGGCAGCTGTTGATAGAGTTGGGAGGAAGCGTGCGAGCGTCAGTTTGCTTCTGAGAGCTTTTGTACGTATTTTTCTATATCGCGAAAAATGAGCCAAAAAGCGTCATTAAGAGGGCACAAAAAGCGTCATTAAGAGGGCACCAAAAGCGGCCTTAAGAGGGCACAAAAAGCGTCTCAGAGGGCACAAAAAGCGTCTCAGAGGGCACAACTCCGAACATGACATAAGCAAAAAATGTGAATGTGAGCAGGACTACTATTCATAATGCGATCATGGAATATCAAGATACATGTGAATTTAGCGACGGAAAGAGAAGTGGACGTCCAAGGAAAACAACCGCACGTGATGACAATACCATAAGGCGAATAGTTATACGTTTTCCGAGGAGTTCGTGCAAGAAAATCAAGGCCTTTCTACATTCAAAAGGGTCTGATACTACGCTGGTGTGCAAAAATTAAGGACAAAGAGGAATAATTAGCATAACAGCGGAACGAGCAGGCAGAACGGGCCGAAAGACCACTCAGGAGATAGACTAGGGTCCGGTACGGTAGGGCATGCGCATATATGCAGCTTGACGTAGGGGGGGGTCGGAAGGGGCACACGGGCGGTGTACGTTCAGCAATTCGATGAAAGCTATTGCTCGGTGTAAATCGGTTTGAACGACGTCGAGTTGCTGCCACCGTGTGATATGGCCAACAGGCAATCCAGTAGACGACATCTGGATGACTGTACCCGAGGTCGCGTCATTGGGAAGTTGGAAGAAGGTCCAAGTGTGACTAGTGTGGCCGAGATGTTCGCGATCGCTCACAGCATCGTTTCACGAGACGAGCTCGGAGAGCATTTCAAACGACAGGAACAGCTGTCCGAGAGTTTAGCAGTGGTCGTCCACGAGCAACCACGGCGGCGGACGACCGGTATATTGCCCTACAGGCGAGAAGAGACAGACGGCAGACAGCGGGAGAAATCGCAAGGCACATGCAACAGACAACTGGACGTCCGTTATCGCGTTTTACCGTGGCCAGGAGGCTGCAAAAGGTGGTCTATTTGCACGACGACCAGTGCGGTGAGTGCCATTAACGCCTGCTCATCGGAGACGGCGGTTTCTGTGGTGCCAGGAACACAAGAACTGGACACATCAGCAATGGGGTCGAGTTCTCTTTACGGATGAGAGCCGATTTAGTAGGAAAAGCTATTCTAGACGTATACACATCTGGAGAGAGCAGGGAACACGCAATCACACCTCCAACATCATCGAAAGAGACCGGTTTGGAGATGGCGGAGTTCTCGTTTGGGGCGGTATCACGCTTGGTAGCCGTACTGACCTCCACATCTTTCAAGGTGGTTCAGTCACTGGTGTCCGCTATGGTACCGAGGCTCTCCTGCCTCACGTGCGTCTCTTTAGAGGTGCTGTTGGTCCTGAGTTCCTCTTTATGGACGACAACGCTACACCTCATCGTACAGTTGCTGTCGCAGAGCTGTTGGAGAGTGAAGATATTCAACGCATGGATTGGCCCGCAAGCTCCCCGGACCTAAATCCAATTGAACACGTGTGGGACCTTCTCGGGAGACGCTTGGCAGCACGTCACCAGCCGCCAGCAACGATTCCGCAGTTGTGATTGGCGCTACAAGAGGAATGGGCCGCGATGCCTCAACAGCTCCTAGACAACCTCGTCCTCAGCATGGACAGACGTTGTAAATCCTGCAACGCAGTCAGGGGTGATCATATCCCCTACTATAGACTGTATTTTTCTTGGCAGCCGCCTGTCACATGGACGTTTCTGTCTTCTGTCCAGTTGTGCTCGAAGATACCTTTTCAATAAAGTGCCTTTGTATCCTTTGGATTCCTTGTTTGGACGGTTTTGCTCACTTGTCCCATATTCTTACATCTTGGGGATCTTATGGTATGATTTGAGTCGACGTGGAGCACTTCTGCACGACGTTACATTCGAAAAACCGTCTCGTCCTTAATTTTTGCACGCCACTGTAGTATCAGCACTGTTTCCCGACGTCTTAGCAAAGATTTTGGATTAGTCTTATAAACCTGCACATAAACCCTGCATATGAAAAAAGAAGAGACTCCAGTTTGCGAAACGTCATCAATCGTGGACCTTTTTTTCCGATGAATCAAGTGTGCGTCAATTTGAACCACATGTTCGACGGTTTGATGCAAAATACACCGTTAGCACCGTGAGACATCCGCCTAGTCAGATGATATGGTGGTGCTGTGTCAGCATCCGTTTCTGCTTCATTATCCTTTTTTGCTGACAGGCACTACCATGACTGGTCCTTTTCATGTGAAAATGTTAAGTGAGAAGCTGTTAACTCATATACAAGTGCACAGATCCACAATCTTGATGCAGGATGGTGCTCCATGCCACAGATCAAAGACAGTAAAAGGACTACCTGCAGAAGAAAAACGTAACTGTGTTTGACTGGCCTAGTAACAGCCCCGAATTTAACCCCATCGAAAATTTATAGGCCATTTTAAAAGACAAGGTAGCAGAAAAACAGCCATCAAATTCCCAAGCTTTGACTGACACGGTAAAGTACGTGTGGTGCAAAGACATTTCAAGTGACTACTGCAAATCCCTCGTTGAGAGTATGCCGCATCGTATTGTGTCTGTTATAAAAAACAAAGGTGGCTATACAAAGTTCTGATTTCGGTTTTTTTTTTGTTCTAAAGAATGTAAGTATTCATTTGTGGTATCATTTTTTAAAATATCTCACTAGTAATTAGTTGTTTTTTTTTTAAATCTTAATTTTCGATAAATTGACAGGTGGTCTTGAACTTTTGCAAATGACTGTAGATAATACAAATATAAGTCCTTATGGTAAGTACTGCTGCCCCAGTATGTTGTCTGGGATCCCCCCCTCCCTTCCGAAAAAAAAAGCCTGGTATCTGCCGCTAGCTAGTAAATTGTTGGGGCCGACGACTTCATGTACCTAATCTCGATTTTTTTTTTCTGTCCACAGCTCTTTGGCAGACGGTTATGACTACTTTTTTTTACTGAATCTTCAATACGTTCGGTTTCCCCATTCTTTCCATAACTTGATCATTTTCCAAAAAACAGTAAAATTTTATTCCTAGTATTCTTCAAAAGTTTCATTTCAAAGGCCTTTGCCCTCTTAAGATTTTACTTTTGTAGGTCCAAGTGTTAAAATTACAACTAAACAGGCAAGAAGGTACTCGGATTTCAGTTTCAAGCTGAATTCTCTTAACGCCCATAATAGGGCTAAAGTCTCTCTGGGTGCAAAGACCAACGCAATTATACATTTAATCAGGGGGGCAAACAGTTATTATTGGACCTAATGAGGCTTAGACGAAGCTTGCCACAGTCTCAGTTCTATTGTCCTGTAACTTCAAGGGTCTGGTCTATATGGCAAAAAAAAAAAAAAAAAAAAACTTGTACGGCTCTCGCATAGTTCAATTGCTGATAGGCCTTAGATAAAATGATAGTAAGTCCCGGAGCCTTTGCAGAGCGTCAGCAGCTTTGTGCCACTTGCGCGTCAGAAAACATGTAGATCATAATGACAAACCGCTTGAGATTTCCTTCTACTTTCCAACTAAACATTTCATTTGAAGTACATGTTTTGATCTATTTCCTAACGGAGTGAATTTGAATGTCTTCCCAGTTCTTACTTAAAAGTGCATGGTTTTCAGTACTTTGAAAGAAAGCGGGGCGTGAAATGATTACTCTGGTACTTGATATAATAAAGAAATTATTTGTTATATCAAGAACCACAGTAATTATTTTCACTTTAAAAGAAAGTGGGCGTTAAATTCAGTCTGAAACACGTTGTTATCCTCTCCGTGCCAGAACCGGCGCCATCTTTTTTACGCTTTCCAACCATAAGTTGAAGAAGCGTATATGCTCCAGCTTTTTCCGTCCGTCTGTCCTCACGACAACTCGCGTAAAAATGGTTCGATTTCGATGAAATTTTAGTATGTGGTAGGGGACAACCTGGAGACGAACCCTATTGAAAATGGGCGAAATGGGGTCCAAGGTCAGGACATAAGAGCGGGATCCATTCCATCGCCCTTATGCGTCATAACTTATGTAAAAATGCTTCGATTGCGACAAAACTTTAGTATGTTGTTCCGGAGATATACTGAACCAATTCTCTTTAATATCATCGAAATGGGGTCAAAAGTCAGGGCACAGGAACGAGATTTATTCCACAGCCATTATTCTCATAACTTGAGTAATGATTTCCGTTATGTTGGAAAACGTATCGTAATCAATGCATTGCATGATTTTACTAATTTGTTATATCAGTAAACTTGCTTTCACAATAGTAGAAGCAGTACCGATTTATGAACTTTAATTTCGCCTAAAATGCGTATTTTTTCAATCTCCTTATAGTCTCTTTTTGATGTATTAATCAATCTGAAAAAGCAATTCTAATTTAAATTAATAAACTAAAGTACGAACTCCAACTGAGCTAGGGCACTGCTGAGTAAAGACGTCTTTGCACGTCACAAAACAGGACTGCCGATAAACTAAATATCAATTTCGAGGTTCGATTCGGTTTAAAAAAAGAGAAAAGGAAGGAGGTGGGGGGGGGGGGATTGCTTTCTGTGTTGATTGACATGAAAGAAGAACTATTATAAGCAGGGACGTTGCCAACGGAGTCAGCTCCAGCCTACCATGCCGCCCATCCAGCCCAAGATGGATCAGTTGTCAATTATTTTTTTTAAAATATGGAATATGAGCCTCGTGTTTTTCGCCGTGTATCCATTTTCCTTTAGAAAGTGCGTTGTTTATTTCTCCGTGCAAAATTTATCAAAATAGCGCCCTCAGGGCCATGAAAATTCGATTGTTATCGACTCTTACAAATTCTTTAACTTTTTTATATTTTTTTCGTTCCATCCTCCTCATTCGCCCTGGATAGCAATTCACTGAAGGAGGTCATTTACTAATAAATTGCCCTGCTATTTGTTTGTCCTACTAATAAGTAGCGGATTTTAACACGGAAAATGGAATCAAAAACTACACAAGCCTGTCCTGGAGCAGTGAGGGAGAAGGACAAGGATGACGACTTCTTTAGAGGAGAGCAGTGCAAGGCAAAATCCCTGGCTTGAGGGAAGGCAGTTAAGCAGAGGAAATGTATTTTGTCAGTGTCACGATGTTAAAATTTGACTTAGGTAAACAAAGGGAGCATTTTCTTTAAAGAAATTGTTCAGGTATAGTACTATTTTAATAAGCAAAAATGCAAAATTTATAAAGCAATTAATACAATGCATTCACAGCAAGAAAAAAAAGTTGAAAGCGACTTTCTACAACTCTTGTATCTTACACCACTAACACACCACCGTGAGCAACTCAGTTGGCTATAAGCAGTCGCCCGTCCCTAATTCAGGGCCACTGGTTCCACGGCAGGGAGAGAACAAGTGCCGTAAGACAAACACAACATCCATGCCTCAGCGGGATTCGAACCCGGACCCCTTTCGGACGAATGATCAGAGGCCATCGCTTAGACCACTGCGGCATCTTGCTGGTCTAGCAGTGGCGTGACTTGTCAGATCCACGTGTACGTATCCAGATGATGGAGGAGGGGTGGGTGGGTTGCACGCATTCCTTTGTAGCCGGTAGTAAAAATCGTGAAAAACTATTTCAGTGTTTCGTAAATAAAGTTGCTAATCAAACTTGTCCCAGCAAAACTAATACTTGCCCACCCTGATTATGAAGTCTAGCGACGTCCCTGACTAATGGAAAACAAAACAAAATAAAAAAAAAACTCGATTAGGCGTGCGCGCAAGAAAATGTGTTAAAAAAAATACGAAGCCATTTCCCCTCTAATTAATTCTATGCCAGTGAGGTTTTTTAGGTAACAGTTTTTTCCGCATTCGCCTTTTGGTTATTCAATGATAACCTTTTGTCGTAAAATTATCTTTATAGTTATTTGGCGAAAAAGAGATTTTCCAGAAAAATCGATAACTTTTAATAATGTGACTTAAACTGGGCATATCGGTTCTGACCTTATAAATTCACAATAAAAAAAGAGGGCTAAGGAAAGTCTCACGCGTTGGTTCGGGACTCATCCTTTTTTTTTTTTTTTTTTAAGCTCAAAATGACAACATTCCTCTTCTGAGCCTACGCAGCAATAATTCAGCTGTATTCAGGGGCGTACTGATAGCCCCCGCATTGAGAGGGGTGGGAGAGGGGGGGGCTCGCGGCTTCGAAGGCCTATTGCCTCAGTAAGAAGATTTTACAAAATTTTTCATATGAAAGTGGTTAAGAAAATAGCAAGTAATTTCTGACGGCTGATTTGAATGAAGTATTAAAAAGAAAACCAAATTTTTGGCATTTTTTCCCCAATAAATAAGATAAATAGAAACATTTTCTTGGTTTTAGTTTATAAAAACTGGATGACGGGAAAGCATCCATTTTTTCCCAGACTACTTGAGGCCACTTTTCACAGCCATATATCCGTATATTAGCAAGAGAATGTGATAAATGAATGAAATTTTGTACCAATGGCATTGCGGATAAGGTGTTGTTATGTATTACTGCTGCTTATACTACATAACTACGCATCCTTCAGAATGAAGTGAACTTAAAACATGTTCTTCGCGGGGACGAAAGAACAGAGACGTGGGATTTTTTTATAACAAAGTCAAGAGAAAAAATTTTTACCATGTGCAAAACATTGTGGAATTATGTTAAGTGCGGCTTTTATATTCAAGTGTTAATAATTTAAGTAGTTTTACTGTTTTTATACCACAATTCTTAATAGTTACCTATTTGCTTACTATGTTCAGTGTTTTAAAACTTGGAAAATGTCATCAGACGTTATCATACGACAGTTGAGTGTGTGTGTGATGCATTTCAATGAGATGGCTAGTTCTCTAGAAGAATAATAGTGGTGGGTCGGATCTTTCTGTTCGTGGGCTCGTACAGGTTTAGTGTTTAATAATATCAATGTATTGGGATTGTGAATGGAATGGATTACCGTCGATTATTAGATCAGAGGCACGATATTCGGTATTTAAGCGAGTGCCAAGGAGTTTTTTGACGGGAAATTGAATATTTGGATTTACTGCTTTATGATTTGTAAAATAAATGCATTGTAAAATTGCTTTCGTTGTCTTGACTGGAATAATTTATTTTATTTTAGAGGGGATCAGGGGCTTGTCAGGCAGTACTTCTGCCTTTTCCCATGGCCCCTTGCTGTACATTTAATTATTTTTAACATATAACATTTGATTCATATCAACAAATACGTAATTGGTCTATTTAATTGATATTAATTTATAATGGAATCAATTTTGTTGTTGTGCAGAATTTATAATATTGTGAAAGTTGGAGATTTGTTGTATTTTGTTTCATTGGTGTTACTTTATTGTACAATTATATTGTGAAAGTTGAAGATTTGTTGTATTTTATTTACTTTATTTGTACAATTAGTTTATGATTGTGGTACATATTGCAATTTTACCGAGCATTATATTACTTTTGTATAATATTGTACAGCAGAAGTTTTATAAAATAAATAAAAGAAATAACATTTTCAAGATATGCTTAACTTCTGCGGAAGTGTTGTAATTACTTTGTATTTGCATAAAACTAGGGCAATAATTTTAACTACACTGGGAACGTTTGTGTTACATAAAATAAAATGCAACGATTTTGGTTTTACAAAAATTGCCTGTAGGTTCCGAAGAACTTGCATTATTAAAACGCCCATAAAACCTATTAATAATATAAAATAAATTTTCAATAATTGAAATAAAAGTACGGAATTAAAGTTTCTACAAATAAATAATAATGGTAATTAATGACATGAATTTAAAACTTTCCAATAACTGAAATCTAATCGATTTTTACAAAATGACCTCGAAGATATGGGGGTGTTCAGGTATGCCACTGGCTGTATTCTTGATGAATTAACGAACTGTCCTTTATAAAAACCACGTGACAAACGCTTCCATTTAATATAATCAGTCTCTTTTTTTCGAATGAGAAAAAAGTTTATCGGGAGAAAGATCGGAATTTCATTCCTGGTTATCAAGCACTTGTTCCCACGATGTCATTTGTAATTCTGCAGTGTCTACCGAGCGTTAAAAAAGGCGGCAACATTCCCCCCCCTGTCCGTTTTAGCTGTTACACGGAGACTAAGTTGCCTTAAAGGGTTGCCAAGCGCAGTATTGCAGGTGAGGTAATGCTTGGCAAGTCAGGCATATAAACGTACATTAACAGGAAGAAAGTAACTTCTATGTTTTTGTAATTGAAGAGGCTATTCGAGCAAGCTACACCGAATTTTACGCTTCGCCACGCTGAACCCACCACCTGCCCATCGCCCATAAACAACAAAAGCAGCCTAATGTAGGGCTGCCGAAACCTAAAAACCGTGAAAGAATGTAGCGATTTTTCAAACAAATTGACAAAATCCTTCACGTAAAATGAAAATAGTTAACTATCCCACGCAATAAAAATACACAGCGTGACTAGAAAACACGTACGTTTTTTTCCTCTTTTTTGGGCTTAAGTTTGGGCTCGAAAATTATATTGCAGGGGCATGTAAAAAACTTTTTACAGAATAAAACGTTTTTTTTTAATGTTTTTTTTATTTTCCAGTCAATTTTCTTACTACTTAGGGGCTCCCGCCAGGGTTGTCTACCCACCTACCCGCCCCCCAAAAAACCCGGGTGTTTTTTTTTAAAAAACAACAATAAAACCCACTAGAAAAGTAGGTTTTATTGTTGTTGTATTTTTAAAAACTGGAATATGCTTTAGAGTTTTGCTGCAATTTTGGGATATTTTCTTCAAATAGTTAAAAAAAACAAAAAACAATTTAAGCTTGGTGCTTAAATTGTTTAATTATGCCTGTTTTGCTTTTTTTGTTACATAGCTATGCATTATACCTGTTTGTTAATTTCTAATGTTTGTGCATTTGTTAAAAAAAACAAAACATTACAAATTGTTGTTTCTTTTGATTTTTGATATACCAATAGCCATAACTGATTACTGATCAAAATTTGCAATAAATAAAAGTTCTCCTGGAGCTAAACTAGATGTAGAAATAGGTACTGTTTAAGTTTCACTGCATACAATTCTGATAATTACTTCATTTTGTTGCCCTGGAATTTTTGTTTATCATTTGCAAACAAAAACAATAGAAATATTTTGGTATTTGATAATGCAGTTACAAAAGCCACTTCATTTGGGATGCTTTACTAAAAGCTAATCGTGAATAGATGGTTTTCCATCTATTGGAAATCCGGGAAAGAGAATGAGCCCTGAGCAAGAACAAATTGCTGATAACTGGGTGTTAGAAAAGTAAACTGAATGGATAATTTTTGTAATGGGTTTTAAAATATGTGACACAAAAAGTACTATCCAAAGCCTGTCTGTAAATAATGTGGTGCAAAACTTAAGTGCTGCCCGAATGGTGACAGCTGATGGAGCGACATGCAAGGGTAACCAAAGCTGAAACCCTGAAAGATTTCTGTTCTTACGTGTCAAGTCTATGTGGTTGCCCACACAGTTCATCTGCAGTAGAAAGGATATTTTCTATTTGCGGACTAGTCTGGTCAAAACTTCGCAATCGCTTAGGTGTTGATAAAGCACAGAAACTTGTCAAGATCCACAAATATTTAAAAAACAAACAGTAAATTTGTCATAAAAAATATTGAAATTTGTGGTTTTACCCAAATTTAATTAAACATCTCAAAAATGTTTGATGGGGTTTAGAATTTGATCGAATACTAGTTTATAGATTGCCGTGAATGGTGTGTAAAGTATCTTAGCCTGTGTGTAGATTTAAATAAAATTCTTTCAACAGACTACATAAAAAGGAGATTTTTGTTAACCAATAGGTCGTTGCATGGATTTTTCATTAATAATATTTAATCATTTTAAATCGTAATGAAAGGATATGAAAACCAAATAGAACCCACCCCCACCCCGTTGAAACTCCATAAAACCCCAAAAAAGCCCAATAAAAGCCACCCACGTTGGGTTTTTTTTTTAAAAAAGCCCAGGTTTTTTTCAACCCTGGCTCCCTCCCTCTACTTTAATATTCAATTAATGGTGGGTGTGTTTTAAGTAATTAAAGGTCAAAACGGATAACCTTGAAAACTAAATTGTCCACATGACTGGCTGATATCTCAAAAAAAGCTCATGTAATAAGTTTTTAAATGGGCCCAATGCGAGCTCTGTTGACCAATTAGGCCTACAGTTATTGCCATTTGGGACAGGCATGCTGGACACAAAAATGCCCTTTTTTTCTTCTTTTTTCTTTGTAAACTTCAAAGTTTTACAATTTTAGAAGTATCGTATGTAGGAAGCTGAAATTTTGCCCTAATTAGTTTCTCTATAGAGTTCGCAAGTTCAAGTTTCATGAAAATCGTGAGGGGTTCAAGTCAAAAATGTTGCTTTTTTGGACTAATCTGACATTTTTTATTTTTTTTTATAGTAAGAACCTTGAGCTCTGCTGCCGTACCCGGCAAACGATAGAGCTACAAAAGGGCTTTAGGGTGCTGTGCGTGCAAGCCCGAACGAAACTGGGGGGGGGGGGGTTGACATTTTTTCGAGAGTTCCCAAGGTCTGTGGGCAGCGTTGGCGAAAAAGAAATAACCTTTCTGTATCTAAAAAATTGAAAAGAGGGGGATGGGGGGTACCCATTATTTACAACTTAAATGTCATTTATTGTACTGAAAACGAAGTAAAACCTACTGATGGCATGGTTTCATCCATTAAAAGAACGATGTGAATATGCCGTGGATTTTAATTCAAAGTGTATTGATAAATGACTTCTAGCAAATGAGCAGAACTGAACTTGTGACAAAGCAGACTATTTTTTATTAAAAATATGAGAAACTGAGATCATTCTCAATTACAATCTGTTGCAATAATAAATTGTATATGTAGGAAGAATTGTACATCATATATCACAGAATTTTCACCTTTGCCGCACATGTAAAGATGCATGTTTGTAAAAATTTCGCTACACTTATTAAAATGCATGACAAAAGAACACTTTCTTTATTGTAATGCACATGCTTTTAATGGGATTAAAAAAAAAGTTTAGATGTGAGAAATCACAAAATACTCTTCGAAAATGATGTGAGAGAAGTATTTTGACTCCCTGTCCAAAAAGTTACCGCGACAACTGCCCATAGGTGAGTTCATATATTTCGATGCTAAGTGAAATTTATGAAATGTAGTAAAAGCACTGTTTTTTTTTCTTTTGTTTCTGAAAAGTTTAGGAAAAAAATAGTACAGTATGTGTGCTTGTGTGTGTGTGTACGGGAATGTAAAAGTTTGGTTCGGAAATATATATATATATATATATATATATATATATATATATATATATATATATATATATTTTGGACAACATGCCCGACTAGGCATGCTATAATTTCGAAAATTTTCTGGCCCTGCTTTAATGTTCTGTTAGGTTGTTCTGACCCCCCCCTCTTCTGCTTTGGGGTTTAACGACCACTAGCAGCAACTCATCACCATTATTGTCAATCCATTGCTATCAGATACCTTGGGAATGTGAACTTTCATATACAGGACAGACCCAAAGGGCTTTAAGTTTCCGTGTGAAGGAACACAAGACTTACGTACGGAACTATGAACTGAAGAAGACATCAACAGCTCAACATTGTCACGAAAATAACCACACATTTTTGTTTGGAAACGCTATGCTTACTGATAAACCTGATTCGACTATCCAGCTAATATATAGAAGCTTTCCATATATATCGGAATTCTTCACTTATCTACATTTCTTTCAGGCGCGTGGAAACAACTTATCAAAATCTGTGACCGTTAGAACTCTGATGATGTCACAATAATTTGAATACTTACGCTCCATTCATCTTGATGATGCCGAGCCAAACACTCTGCGAAACTATAGTCGATGCTAATAAAGCGTTTAATTGTGAATAAACGTTGATAATTTATTCTTAATCAACATCACAAGTGTTGTAGTCTTAATTATACAGGGTGTTCGTAAACTGTTTTGACAAAAGAAGAGGGGTGATAGTATCCATCAAGACAAACAATATTTACAATGGAACCTAGGGTCGCATTCCACTCTGAGTGTCAGAAAAGAGTAACTTCGAAATACGTCCAAGAAGCACAAGTCGTCACCTCAGACGTCATTTCTTTCGTGCCGGAGAAGTAGCACATCGCCAAAACATCACCGTCAAGCATTTACCCTATGCAAATTGCCAGAGAAAAGACGCAGCATCGACAGTTGCAGCTGATTGGCTTATCAAGGTGCAGTAGACACTTCCTGAGTGCCACATATTCCGCACGATGGATTGGACGTGGCGGACCTGTGGCATGGCCTCCACGCTCACCGGACTTCTTCTTCTGGCGGCACATGAAATCATTGGTATACGAGACGCCTGTGGACTCCGTGGAAGATCTCGTCGCGAGAATCGTTGTTGCAGCGGACAGGATAAACACGACACAAGTCTTTCATTCGCCGGTGTGAATTGTGCAACGGCACCCGTGGCCACCACTTTGAGCATCTACTTTGAGTCTGTCCCTGATCTCCATAAATGGGATTGTGCAACTTATGATGTCGTTAATTCTCTTTCTTTGCACTGTTGAAAGTTCAACTTGGACATCTAACTATACTCTTTTCTGACACTCAGAGTGGAATGCGACCCTAGGTTCCATTGTAAATATTGTTCGTCTTGATGGGTACTATCACCCCTCATCTTTTGTCAAAACAGTTTCCGAACACCCTGTATATAAAATCCATTGCTAGTCTCACAGGGATATATCGCAATCGCACGTCACTGATTTATGGCCAGATGGTCCCTAAATCAGTGGTACGATGTCCTAGTGGTCAGCGTTCGTGACTGCTACCGAAAAGTATCAAGATCCATCCCAGGCAGGCTCAAACCACAACATATCCGTCCTGCGTCAGATGGACCGCTAAGCCGTCGGACCCCGGATACTGGCTTTCTGGTTATAAATAAAAGAGTCTTCCTCCCCCTTTCTACCTCGCTTCCGTGTGACTTTTCTGCCGGGCACACTAGCCCAAATCTCCTAGCTTCCTACTTTTAAGGGTTGTTTAACATCTGGAGTCAGACGCTCCCTAAAATCCTCTACATACTAGGGAGGATGGAAAAGTAACGCGGAGCAATTTTTTCTCGGTTGCAGTTTGGCAGACGAGTTTGAATACCTCGCTACAGACCGGTTTGGCTAGATCAAGTGTCGTCGTAGTGGAAGACAGTGTGAACGACAGCACAAAGATGTCTAGTTTCTTAGCGTCGTCTACGAATGAAGAGCAACGCGGTGTAGTCCGAATTTTGTGGGCTAAACGGATAACTCCGACGGAAATTCACAAAGAAATGGTCGAAGTGTATGGTGGTGATTGCCTGGACAGCAGTAACGTCTCCAGATGGTGCAGTTTCTTTGCAGAGGGCAGTGGCAACCTTACCAATTCGCCATGTTGCGGTCGCCCTGTAACCACGTCCTCACCTGTCGCTGTGATGGGCACTGAACATGGAATTCTGAGTGGCCGGCGGATCCATCTGCGCACATTGGCACAGAAGTTCAATATTTCGTACGGTATAGCGTGCGATATTGTGCATGACAAATAGCAATTTCGCAAGGTCAGTGCGCGATGGATGCCCAAGAACTTGACAGACGACCAGAAAGGACAGAGAAAATTGCGCAATTTTTCTGGGAGGCAGGTGCTCATGCATCCACCGTACATTCCGGGACCTGGCACCTTCGGATATTCATCAGTTTGGTCCTGTGACGTATCTTGGGTGTGAGACTGCGAAGTTTAATTTCTAATTGTTTAGTAATAGAAGTAACTTACTTTAGGTACATGCTATTGCTAACATGATACTAAATAATTATGAGGATTAGGATTTGAATACTTTATTTGTACATGAACTCCATTCTCCTTTCCTTTAGTGTGAACTTGAGTGTTACGTTTTCATGCAGTTTCTGCCCAGAAGTATTTCATATTTAAGGTGGACGTCAAGTAATTTTGTTTCCTATACTTTCAATGGAAACATTTCTGTACACATTTTCTTCACAATTAATGCGTTCCCAAGGATGAAAATTTGAACATCGATTAAAACAGCTTCATTTTATAACTTGGAATACTTAATATTTTCTAAAACATAACCATAATTATGCAAACCAACATTTGTTTGTCTACTGACGTCATCAAAGTACACGTCGCGCCATCTTTTTTCTGGTTTCAACACCACCAAAGGAAAAGTTGTTGATTTTTAATATAATTATGGTTATGTTTTAGAAAATATTAAGTGTTCGAAGTTATAAAATGAAGCTATTTTAATCGACGTTCAAATTTTCATCCTTGGGAACGCATTAATTGTGAAGAAAATGTGTATAGAAATGTTTCCATTGGAAGTATAGGAAGCAAAATTACTTGACGTCCACCTTAAAAAGAATGTTTCTCTATTGACAAATCAGCCAAGTTGCTCGAATGTACATGTCCTTGTGTGGCTCTAAGATATATCTTGATTCTTTTTAATGCAGAAAAATGTCTTTCAGCTGTTGCAGTTGTTGATGGAAACTTTAATTTTAGGTCTGCTAATTTGTGTACCTCCCTAAACACTATGTCCAATTAAAATATGAAATTAGTCACTACTGGCAGAACTTACCTAATAACCGGTGACGGTGCCTCTTGCCTTGATAATAAAATTAATCCGGTGTGGTAAAGACTCCATGAGGTTGTGGATGGATTGAACGTCGATTTACAACCACTCGTGCGTCACGTGGTCCCGAAGTACCGCCAGAGTACGTGGGTGTCTATTCCGGCATTTCACCTTCTGTTCCAAATGATCCACAGATTTTCAATACGAAGTAAGACAGTGTTGCTGATTGTTCGTCGTGCCACTCAGTCATAGCTTTAGCCCTGTGCACACGGCAATTGTCGTCCTGGAAGACAGGAGTGGCAATGTGATGCTGCTCCTGGAGATATAGGGTAAAGAGCAACGCTTCGTCATTTAGAATGCGGAGGTACGCATGCTAGTTCAAATTAATCGTCACTGCGACGAGAAAGCCCATTTCGTGGTACGAAAAACATCCCCAAAACATCACAGAACCCCCTCCAGCTTGAACAACACCTTCGACACAATCAGGATTAAAAGCTTCATTGGGCCTGCGATGCACTCATCGCCTCCCATCATTGGAGAACAAATAAAAACGAGACTCATCAGACCAAATTATTCGTTTCCAATCCTCCACAGAAACGTTTTAGTGCCTCTGAGCCCATTGATAATGTGCGACTTTGTACTTGCTGTTAAAAGATGCCTCTTCCGTGGTACTCTGCTCCAGATGTCCATCGCATGCAGTTCTCGTCGCAATGGCCTTTCGGAAATTGGTCGGAGTGGACTTTCATTGACTGTTTGAAGCAATTGTTGCCTGGTCTGAAACTGATTTGCAGTTACTAGGCGTGAAACATGGCGGCGGTCCCTGTTGGCGAGAATCGTTTTCCGGCTACAGTTACGTCCCCAATTTTCAGTTGACTGCGAACTACCACTGTTTGTAAACCCGCTGGACAGTATGCTTCGACACACCAACAAATTGGGCGACTACATTCACTTTGTGTTTGTGGGCACGGCCGAACACGATGGCTCCTTTTTGCCACTGAGTAACGTCTGTCTTACGACCCATATTGCAGACTAAATTCAACACGCACGTTGTTGTGTTTCTCTTCACTGCACGAGACATGATCCTGCAGACCACATCAGTGAAATTTATCTCTCAACAATGCTATCACGACGCCCTCGGTGTACCCGGTAATTTTCTACTGTCATTTCTGTTACAGGTGATAAATTTTTTGTACGGTGTGCTTAATTTTCTCTAGTACCGAATATTGGTACTAGACAAGGTAACGCTTTAATCTGGGAGATTTAAATGCAGCAACTAACTGACTCCTACTTTACGTAGATGTAATATTTTGAATGTCGATTGGGTTCAATATGTATATTTTACCGCTAAAGCTCGAAAGCCGCTAATGTGCACATTACCTAGCTAATCTGCAGATTAACTGATTTGCTTCGTTAACGTACGGAATCAACAGTTTTCCGCATTTTACCTAGGTAATGTGCACATTAACGGCTTCCGTATCGTTAAAGTTCAAAAGTTTGTTTCTCTCATTTCCTTTCCCTACACCTTCCCCCTCTCCCTCCACTTTTAGTTTCGTTTCGCCAGCGTCTAGTCGTCGCCGGTTGTTTTTATTTCTCATAATTGGCGTCGGCTGCCAGTGCGTAGCATAGCTAATTCTGTTTTCAAATTCGTTTCTGCCTGTTAGCGCGTGAATTTGTGTCGTGATTTTTTTTAAAGCAAATAAATTTAACTCCTAGTATGCAAGCAAGCACGAATTGGTGAGTAAAATGAAGAAAAGATTCTTTGAAAACCTCTTTAGCGAAGATTCAAATTATAATAGTGTTTTAATGACAAAACGAAAGTATGATTGCATAATTGAAGATGTAAAGCGAATAGAAGTTTCCAAGAAGAAAGAATCATCTCGAGATTATCGAATAATTCAAAGGTATGATGTGTTGACTGTACAAGGCCGTGAAAAACTCATTGAGCCGTTGTCATATGCGCGAGAAAGTGGGAAAAAGTTTGTCCATGCCGAAGAATTGTTTGACATATGGTATTCTACTCATTTGTCAATTGGCCACGGTGGAAGAGACAGAATGATCAAGCAATTAAATACACTTTATAAAAACATAACCCAAGCCCAAATAAAAATGTTTTTGGATTTATGCGAACCTTGTCAACAAAAACGTGCGAAAAAAGGGATTGTTGTAAAGCCGATTATTTCATCGCATTTCAACAGCAGATGCCAGGTGGATCTCATCGATTACCAATCTCAACCAGATGGAAAGTTTAAGTTTCTTCTCGTATACCAAGACCACTTAACAAAATGTGTTGTATTGAAGCCGCTCACATCAAAACGGGCGGATGAAGTAGCCTATAACTTGCTTGATATTTCTCTCCTTTTTGGCGCTCCAAGTATTTTGCATTCTGATAACGGACGCGAATTTTTTAATAAAATCTTAGAAAGTGTAACACAGTTGTGGCCAGAAATCAAAATGGTTAATGGCAAACCTAGACACAGCCAAAGTCAAGGAAGTGTAGAACGAGCGAATCAAGACATTGAAAACATGCTCACTACTTGGATGGCTGATAACCAAACTAACAAGTGGAGTGAGGGCGTACGATTTGTACAATTCATGAAGAATCGTGCCTATCATTCTGCAATTAAAAGAAGTCCATACGAAGCCATGCTCGGTTGTTCCGCAAAAGTGGGATTATCTTCTTCTATTATACCACAAAGTGTATTACATTCGATAAATACTGAAGAAGACCTTGAAAAATTAGAAGATTCACAAGAGACTGTGATTATGGGATCACAGTCACATCTTACTCAAGAGGACATTCCGTTATCCCCTGCTTCTACAGAATCACCTATAGAAATAACAAGAATTTATCGATAGTAATCTTAAACTGCCTTCTACACCGTTGATTGAGGATACAGTTATGAAGAATATTCAGTTACCCTGCACCTCCAAGGAATCACCTCTGCATGTTGAAGAAGTCATCACTCAGCAGAATCGCCATCACAGTTTCGTACAGAGCCTGTAAAGAGGACTATACAAGACATGGTCTGTATTGTTTGCTCAAAAGCAACATCAGGTGCTCACAAGTGTAAATCGTGTGATATGTTTGTTCACGTAATTTGTGGTGAAATAGGTCCTAAAGAGAAAGGGTATGGTAAGAATGTATTGTGCAACATCTGTAAAAAGAATATGGATCAGAAAATACAGCGTGATGAAGCCAAGAAAGGTTTAGAAAAGCAAGCAAAGAAAATGTTAGCAGTTTCTATTGCAAAGCACCCAAATGTCAATGAAGGTGTCACTGTGAGAGTTAAAGTACCCGAAGTAGACAGAGCAAAAACTGATGCCCGCTCGATTTTAGCTGTGGTTCTTAGTAAAACAGAGGATGGCTTTTATAAACTTGGTACTAAAACGGGTATTTTAAAACAATTGTATGCAAAATCTGAATTCAGTGTTTGCAAAGAGAGATTTTTAACGAAAGATGTCCCTGCTGTAGAAATATCTTTACGTCAAACAGTAATAAAACAATCCCTTGGTACTGGGCAGGGTTTCAGAAAATGTGACTGTAAATCTAAATGTACCACAAATAGGTGTGCTTGTCGCAAAAACCAATTGCTATGTAATTCAAAGTGTCACCAACCTTTAGATTGCGCTAATAAGTAAGCATAATTTTATCATATGTTTTGCAAATTCATTTCCTTAATTATAATAATATTTTAAACCGTTTGATTCTTTATTCTAGTATAGTTTTTTAATTGATTGATGATTGATTCTATCAACTAATTTGTTGATTGTTTGATTGTATTAACTTAATTCTTTATATATCGAAAAATAAATAAATAACATTATGTAAATTTAAGCGTACAGAAACGTTGCTGTTGTTCCAGCAAAGATCTTATATTTTCCCTTTAACGAGTGCCTAGTAGGTAATTTGCAGATTACCTAGGTAATTTGAGAAATGAAACAATTTTCGGCACTTTAACGGATCACCTTGTTTAATCTGCACATTACCTAGATAATCTGTAGAATAACTGATTTCTGCACTTTATCGGTAACATCATCATCATCATTTCAACCATTATCAATCCACTGCTGGACGAAGGTCTCCCCAAGTTTCCTCCACAACGGTCTGTCTTGTGCCAGTCTCCTCCATGTCACCCCTGCATACTTTCGAATTTCATCCACCCATCTCCCATATATTGTAACATATATACAAGTCCCGATTTGGATTCCAATCTGACCCATTTCGTAAAATAGCAAAATAAATTTTATTTTGTGGCTTACTGTTTTTATATATTCACCAATTTGGGTGTAACTACATACTTAATTTTCCAAAAATAAAAATAATAAAGTTTTTTTTGTATAATACGAATTTATTTATCATCACTAAAACACAAACAATGCGAATTTAGTAATAATGTGTGAATGGTTAGTTCTAGACTTAAGGCATTACAAATATTTCATTTTTATGAGTTTTACTATAAGGAATAAAGGAGACTTTTAAGTCAAATTTTCGGAAATAAAGGGTAGGAGTACTACCCGAAAATTTAGACTTAAAAATGTCTTTTATTCCTTAGTAAAACCCATAAATTTGAAATATTTATTATACGAATTTATTTTAAAGGGATCCTTATTATTCTCTCCTCAAAAATTTTATTTATTTCTATCTCTAAACTTTCTATATTTTATTTCTATCTCTAAACTTTCTATATGTTATTTCTATCTCTAAACTTTCAATCCATATTACGGTCTCTTTCTTAAGCTAAAGCTTCTTTGAGATTATGTATTCCGGCGCTGAATATTAGTGTCTGAATTTGCTGAAAACTTACCTGAACTGATTCTTTTGTCAGTAATTTTTCTTTAAAAAAGCAACTGAAATTTCCCTTCCTTTTCCCCTAACTGCATAATTTTGTAGTCGTAATTTTCGGAAAAATTCGATGTTAGTTAGTGTTGTATCATTGTAATACATGTTGATATTGATCACTCCGAAGCAGCTTTTCTTTTTTCTTCCCGTTCGTTTCTTCCACGTAGCGTTTACTAGAGACGATCTCCGATTTGTATCACGTGATTACGCAAGCCAATCACGAAACGTTGAGCACCCTCCAAAGTTTTTTTTTTTTTTTTTTTTCAGGTTTTCTGAACATGCTTGTGACTCCAACTGCTATACCAGATACAAATCTCGCTGGAAATACAGCACTCAAACTTCTTGAACGGCAGCGTAACGTGAAATGAAAGAAATAACGTCACATCTCCACATTCTATGGAAGTGATGTCACCGCAAGCAAACGCCACAGATAGCTAGAAGCGACGCAATCGATCCACACATTTCGACCAATTTTTTTAATTGCAAGAAGAAATTTCAAGCTATTCCAAGACGTTTCACGAAAATATGAAAAATCAAAGATTTTTCCAGGCCCCTGGAAAAAGGGAAATCAAGTTCCAGGACTTTTCCAGGATTCTAGGGCCGTACGAACTCAGCGTGTCTACTGATTTCCAATTAACCAAATTCATGACTTCTCGACAATGCGTGGCACAATGACAACCATTCTAGAATCATAATCTAGTACCCCTGGCTTGAGATAGCAGGTTATTTTTACAAATACTGAAATTAATTCCTTCATGCGACAATAGTTTAGGCAAAACTGCTGTGTCTATAATATCATTGCTGCTAAAATGGCTACACGGTTGGGGGGGGGGGGGTATTTAATGGACCCCTACCTGAAAGCCAGTTGAGATGAAAGCTGAATGTAATTCTTATGTCACTAAAATTGCTTGTTAACATGGATAATGTAATTATGCATGACTTGCATTATGCCATTCACCAAATTCTATGTGTTTAAAGAAATAAAAACATTCAACTCTCATCTAGGATGGGGTACCGCTATTTTCAGAAATATTTAGCATTACATCTATTAATACACAAATTCTTTTAACATGGTAATGCTGCAAAAACTTACAAGTTTTTATTAAGGCAATATAAAAACTAATAATGTACAAAATTTATGGAGACTGAAATTTCACAGTGAAAGACTCAGTGTTTAAGTATCTTAGCTAAACTTGTTATCTCGTGTTTTCTTCTAGGTGCACAAACTTGTCTTCATTCAGATGCTGATACAAAAAAGACAATTTCATGACCACCCACTCAATTTCATTACTTTTTCGTTACTTCATGACCACCTGCTCAATTTCATTACTTTTCAATGACTTTCATGACCAGTAGACACTCTGGAACTATGCGGAATAGGAGAGGGTGGGGGATCTATGTGCTGAGTGTCGAGATTTAATTCAGATTGGCTAAAATGATCCAGACTTAAAAAATCGTAACTAATGAATCCTGGTGCTCTGAGTACGACCCCAGGGCAAAAAAGGCAATAACCCGCACGGCGGTTAGAGAAAATTCGCCGACACAACTCCTATTCCAAAAGCATCGAGCAAGAAAATTTAATTCTATAGAAGAAATATTCTTCTCAGATACGTGGAGACATGTCAGAATCGTTAATACAGCAATCAGACATCCCTGAATTGCCTGCATTTAACTGTTCTTCACGTAACATTAATCACATCAGAAAACTTGAAAATTACATAGTTCTGGAGCGGGAATCGAACCCGCGTCTCTTAATTTCCGGTTCAGCATGCTATCAGTTACACCACCCAAGAAGATCAAGGAAAATCTGGGAATCGTATCCCGCTCCAGGACGATGTGATTACGTGAAGAACAATAAATGCAGGCAATTCAGAGATGTCCGATTGCTGTATTGACGATTCGAAAAAAGTTAATATTTCGCATTGGCAAGGAAGGAATTTCTATTAAAAGGAAAATTTTTACAGAGGAGTGATTGACACATAGCAGAAAACCGCGCTTCAGACCGGCCGTTGCCGAGTCGGGCAACTAGTTCTTGCCTCACGGCAATGCACCTGCACACAACGCGATCATTGTCAAGCAGTTTCTCGCAAATAAGGAACCACCCTACGTAATCGCCGATTTTAGCACTTGCTGATAACTCCCCGCCTGTCACCCCCAAGTGTAATCCTGCCTGAAGGGGCGTAAATTTCACGTTCCAGAGATTCAAAACGGCGTGACGAGGGAGGGGGTGGGGGTGGGTGTAAACAGGGTTCCACAGAGCCGTGCAGTAGCTGTGACACTGTCCAAAGAGGTGTACCGAGTTAGGACTGATGCACTTTGAAGATTAAATGGTAATATATTTTCCTTGAACTTCCAGTTTTTTTTTATCAGTGTAGTTCTAAGCCTGTTCTTTAGACCAACTACGTAGGAAAGACCGTCTTTCAAACGAAGTGCCTCTAGAAAGGGGGAGAAATGGCAATGAAGGGTTTTTTTGTTTAGTCTAAATTTATGAAACAGGTTTTTCAAGTGGCAAAGTCTGCGCTCTAGCCTGGATTTCATTTAGCAAAGGCTTTGCATTTTCCACAATAGACTTATGCATAAGTCTAAAGTAGCATAACAAGTTCATTAACAAGCATACATAATAGAAGAATTTTTTTTTTTTTTCTGATTGGAGGTTTAACGACCACCGTGAGCAACTCAATGGGCTATAAGCAGTCTCCCGTCCCTAATTTAGGGTCACTGGTTCCAGGGAAGAGAAAGAGCCAGTGCCGTAAGACAAACACAACATCCATGCCTGACCGGGATTCGAACCCGGACCCCTTACGGACGAATGATCAGAGGCCAGCGCCTTAGACCACTGCGCCACCGGGGGCGGCTATAAGAATTTCATGTATGCTTATTATGTGAAACCTCATTCCATTTAGATTGCTGGATGAATAAAGTTAAAAGTATCCCTCCCCATTTTTTTTAGATTCTTTGCGCTATCTATTGATATTTCATAATCCTACAAAATATTGGGGGGGAGGATTCATTATGAGGAACTTAAGTAAATTTCTCCCGTATTTTTACGCCAGAGGCGGGATTCGAACCCACAACTCTCGGCTCCAGAGCTTCGAGTGATATCTACTATACTACACTGGCATGTGCTCCACACTGTTATCAGCCTTTATCTCACGAGCGTCCGGCGGGGCAGGCACGTCACAAACTCTTGGAGCAGGGGCGCGCTACCGATTGCCATCTTCGCAATTTGCGAAATTAAAAAAAAATTGTTTTGGCGATGGGAAAAGAGCTTTGGCAATTACCTTTTTGTACTATTATAACACTTTGGCGATAAAGAATTGAATTTGGCGAAAACTTTAAAAGAGCCAGCGCGACCCCTGCTTGAGGGTTATGAGGAGTCGCCCATCCCTAACTTAGACCCAGTTGTTCAAGGCAAGGGTCAAAGTCAGCGCCATTGAACAAGCACACTACCCATGTCTCATGATCTCGGACGACTAGATCAGAAACTAAGAGTCTTTGACCACTAGGGCGGCAGACTGAATCTTGCTTTGCATCCTTAAAACGCTGCCAATGTTGCCATTTTTTAATTTAGAATAAGAGTAATAAAAAAAAAATATTCTGAAAACTAAAACATATGACCTTCACACACACACAAAAACAGGAACAACACAATAATCAATTAAAATCCAAACATCCGTTTCCAGAAACAAGTTCAAAAACCATTCAATCACTGTCACCTAAAAAAAAAGGGGGGGGGGGATGCGATACGCTTAAAAGGAACTCAGCATCAATCATTATAAGGCTACAGTAAGAGACGTCACCTTTGACAACACCGAAGAATCATCAATGAAATATCGACATTCCTCACCATTCTTTGGTTTTCGACAGTTAATGAAATTTCATTCTTTCACATCAAATCTTAGCATTGCTCACACACTTCGTTTAGCTTTTTACGCACATAATTATACTTATCAATGAATTATTTACATTTTAGTAACTACGTGAATTTTTTACCTTGTTTTAATATAAAAGACACGTTCAGTCCCCTTGCTTTCTCCAGGAACACACACACACACACAAAAGAAAAATCCTAAATTTTTACTTTACAATTAATACTCCCCCTCCTTTTCCAAGCCTCTACTAGTTTTCCGCTTTTATTTTATTTTCTATTTTGAATGCAATAAACGTTTTATTTTCAGACACACACACACATCATGCTACACATTTAACGTTAACTTGTAACTTTTGTTGCTCGTGTTACGAGCTAAAATTTAATGCCAAAGTCTACCTGCATTGCAAGCACAAGTAGATTTCTGTTGGTACGTACGAGACTTTGCCCACGAGATGCTGATGGGATTTTAATCTGCAGTTAATTGCTATGGCTTAAAGCCGGATACCTTCATATTTGGCTGATATTTGGTAATATTTCGGTTATATTTTGGCGATGTTTTGGTAATATTTGGTGATATTTTGGTGAGCATTACACTGAGGTGCCAAAAAACTGGGAAAGGCGCTAACATTTCCACTACATACCATCACACCCATGAGGAATATGGTATCGTCCGCAAACGACGTAAATACAGTGGCAGATATCTCCGCAAGTTCAAGTAGACTCGCCAAGAAGTTCTTCAAGAAAGCGGAAACCCACCCTAATAGATTTGTTAGGGGGTGCGGTTGACTACGATCCCAACGAATTCCTTAGGTATCCCCAGAACTACGGCGGTGATTCCCCCCCCCCCTTCCCGACAGAGGCAGCAATGTTGAGCACTGTTTCCTGGGCTGGAGGTCTGATGGAGAACTGAATCGGACGGAGAGTGAGTGTGTGAACATTGGTGGGTGTTAGACAGACCCCACCGCCATCTTTTTCAGGTTGGCGTTGAGATGGTGAGTACTGATTGCTGCTCCGGCATCCGGATGTTGTTCTCTAAGTCTCAGTCTCCCTTGGGGGCGTCGGTGGCTGCGTGGTGTGGTAGTTCTCAGTAATGGGTGCTGCGGTGCATGGTTCCCCTACTCACATCCTGCCTGGATTGGTGTCGCGGTTCACAGCTCGAAAGATATGCCTTTCACTCATTTTTTTCTGTTTATCTTTCCGATTGAGTTCACTTATTCGGATCTTCTAGCTTCCTATTTCTAAGGGTAGTTTTAGACCTGAGGTCAGACCCTCCCTCTCTAAAACTTCTTCAAACGTAGAGTAGCAAGCTCAAGTAGTAGCATTCGCAGTTCAGATGGCAGCTTATCAGGATTTAAGCGATTTCGAATGTGGTATGATAGTCCACGCCCTGGAGATGGTTCATTCCATCTCTGAAATTACAACGAAATTTAGATTTACCCGGTCAACAATTTCAAGGGTTAGTGTATTTCCTGAGTTAGTGTAGTCCAGGTATAACCTGGACTACACTAACTCAGGAGGAGGGGATGCAGAGTGCGAAACAGCGTAGAAAAGCCCTGGGCGATTGTGAACAGCGGCGTCTGGCACGCATCCGTCCGGCGTGCAACATTGCCGCAAATCACAGCGCAATTCAATGCTGTGGCAGTAGTAGCATAAGCGTTCGAATAGTTCAACGATTCCCTGTGTTCTATGGAGTTTCGGATTCGACAGCGCACCAGAGTGCCACTGCTGAACCGATGACACATGGCTGTGGGCCTCGCCTAAGCTCGGGAACGCCACTGAACGCGAGATTGACGAATCGCGGTACAACCGTTTCGAGCAGATGGCCAACAGCTCCACGAGGCAATGGATCACGCATGTCTAAAAAGGGGGAGACAATGCAGGCCGACGGTGGCTGTGTTATGGTGTGGGGCGTTTTAGGCTGGCACGAATAAGGACCCCTCAAACGTCTATAAATCGCTCTGACCGGAGAAGGCTACGTACGCATCCTTGCGGATCATTTGCACCCGTTCATGTCATGCAATCGCTCCGACGGTTGCGACGTTTTCCACCATGACAACGCGCCGCCGCGCACGTCCTGAACTGCCCGATTATGGCTGGAGGAACAGTCCACGGAGTTAAGCATCCTGACTTGCCCCCCCTCGTTTGCCGGATTTAAACGCCATCGAACACATTTGGGATTCTGTTCAGCGTGCCGTCACAATACCAGGAATCCTTCACCGGCGAATATTACGGAATTGTGGGACGTTCTTCAGGAAGCATGGTGTATACACTGTCCTCACAGTACTACAGAGAGATCGTGGAGTTCATGCCCGTCGCGTGGCTGCAGTTATCCGATCCCGAGGAAGGCCAACGCGGTATTAAAGAAGTATCCCAGTTTGTTTGGCACTTTAGTACATAATGATCTCCACAATTGCAGTTTCTTCCAAATGCACTCCAGCCAAGCCTCATACGCTTATGACCCTCGCTTGGTATCCGTTGTCCAAAGTGTAGACATCAGTTGCACATTAATTTTCCCCATTAACCTCTAAATCTTTAGTTCTTGTAAAAGCAGTTCAAAGAAATTGCACTCCAGCCAAATTTTTTGTACCCCTTGTAAAGTCAAGGGATGTGAGGTTAATCAGTGTGGGATGGGGTGTCGTCGCAAGAGCGACCGGGGTTAAAATGGTAGTAAATGCGACCAGCTAAGCGCAGAGGGGTGGAGAAAGAAAGAAAATTCGCATACGAGTGGAATAAAATCTCCGGCGGTTTGTTGTAAAACCTTATTTTGTAAATACAAACAATACAATAATTATTATACTTTTGCTAAAATGACTATTAAACAGGAAATGGTTATGTTGGCCCATCCCTAATTTTAGATTTGGGGCGCTTGGATATTTTTTGCAAACAGTGAGCCGCCAAAAATCTCCTTCCAGGGCTGTTTATGGATCGCCAATCCGATACTGAGCGTTCGTGTGAAGATCTGAAATTTACATTTATTTCTGCAGAATTTTAGGAATAATAATTCTAGACAAGTGTGAAATAATCTATGAGGAATTAAAACAGTAATACATGAAGGTAGGAAATGTGTCTGGGGAATGATATTTCTACATTTTCTAACCAATTGTTATTACGTGGTTGTAATAAAGACAGATCATAAATAAGCTATTCTTAAAAATGACAAATAAATCAAAGCCATATTTTTTAATATTTTGTGGAGATCTAAAATTAATGTGGGAGAAATAGCTCTACGAGTCCCCAGACACGTGTTCAAAACACTTAAGTTCTGTTGCGTTCAAATTGAAGTATGAACTTTGGCACAAAAGTCACAGCCTTGATCGCATTTACCCTTGGAAGACACCAGGTGGTCAACACCTAATCACCCGACCTCCCTCTTATCTTCCCCACTCCACTTTGCCCCTGCCGGTCGCATTTGCTACTATTTCAACCCCGGTCGCATTTACGACTGCTTCGTGGAATGGTATTGGAGACCTGATTGGGACCCCTATAAATCCGTCTTTCTCTCTTTTCTGGGCCGCTTCACAGGGGCGGGTCCAAGATTTTCGTGAGGAGGGTGGGGAACGCAGCATAAAATTACCGCATGGAAATGGAAAACAAATCCCCATTAGTTCCGAATGATAAAATCGGTTGTTGATATCTTTCAATTAATTACAGTAATACATTAATACTTTAAAGTAATACTTTCTTTCACGAAAAGATATTCAATTTGTTATTAAAACTTAGCAAATTGAAGCTTTTCCTTAGTTCCTAAGGGGGAGCGCCTCTCCCTCTGGATCCTCCCCTGATCTTCAGGCAGAACAGCATGCACCACAGGAAGACTAGGCTGACATTTGTCTAAGAGAGACTATATGCACACAGGAGATCGACAAAGACAAAAAAAAAAAAAAAAAAAAAGAAATGCTGATTTTTTTAACTGGGTGAAAAATCAAAACGCGCGGGAAGAAAGTGTGAATATAACGCGGAGTACCTTCTCTTTGTCTTTTGTTGACTCTGCAGCTGCACAGCATCCACTGCTTAATTTTGTTCTCTTCTCATTTATGCATTGTAACTTTTCTTTTTTTAAGCTCTCTGATGACAATAATTTCATCCTTCATGCTGAAACAACTCTCAGCCTGAGCACCATGAATACCCAAAGTTTTCACTATTTTAGATAAATGCTGTGACTTTGAGAATATGAATGCTTTTTAAACACCATGATTGCATCAATTCTTACAAATTTTCCTAACTTCGTTACTTCCATTTTCTGATCCCCTTCCCTATTTTCAAACTAAAAAACAAATATGTAAAAATAAAATGAAATTTCTTAACTAGGCCGAAGGAACATCGCTAGAAAAAAAAACCCACGATTACGGAGGAAATCATCACACCGTCTATCATCCGTTTTCGAAAGTTGCGATAGATGTAATCCCCACACCATTCTCCGGCACCACTAATCCGCAATCAATTTCTGTTCAGTTGCGCATCGATCTCCAGCTTAACCCAAATAACGAAAAAAAACAACCCCGGAATTCCTCGAATCTGCGGAACAATCTCGTGCCTGAAAGCAGGGAAATTTCCGCGCCGTCTAACTTCCGTTTTCTCAAATCGCTGCCTACAGTTTCAAGCTGAAATGCAAACATTTTATGCAATAAAATGATATGTAACAACAATACTGTGACAGAAGCAACATCGCGTGAAACAAAAAATATGATTACGGGAAAACTGTTCACATCGTTTAATTCCCATTTTCGAAAGTTTTGAAACGTGAACACCCCTCCCCCCTTCTCCCCGAATTCTGTTCCGTTCGGCATCGATCTCGAGAACTATCAAAAGAAAAAAAAAACGAAATTCCGGGAATTAGCGGAAGAACCTCATGCGTGTATACGTTGTGCAACGATAGACCTTACATCCCATAAATGCAATATATACAGTTACTGCACACAAAGTAAAGTTCATTAAAATTTAATTCGGTGAACTGCCAGCCTCCACCTTGAAAGTTCAGGCGCGGATACAAGGGGGAGTACCCGCCCCTGAACCGAGATATGGTAACTTCCTTATTTTATTCTGGTCTCAGAACATACGATGGAACAGAAACTGACATACGACCTTCCAAGGCCAATGATTTTCAAATGCACATAAATGCGCACAAGTCTGCCTCCTAAAATGAAATGCAAAAAATATGATGAAAAATGAACAAAAATAGTTAAAACATAATAAATGACAATTCGGTTTAGTGAATATAGTTATTTTATTCCGGTCTCAAAATAATTCAGAAACTTGAAATTTTAAAACATGACGTGTACCAATCATGGCTTTCGTTTGTTGTTTTTTTGTTTTTCCCCCCCTCTTGTTTGTTTGCTTCCTTTTTTACAGTACAAAGCGAAATCATACATACGACTTTTCACAATCACACAACTCTTTTGTTTCCTGAAAAAGTGTAAATAAATGTGAAAAACAAAAAAATAAAAGTAAAATGAACCTCAAAAACGTTTGCCAAATTTAAGAAACAACCTTTCAATAAAAAAAAAAAAAAAAGGAAAGAAAATGCATATTCACGCTTTTCTCTCCATTAATTAATTACTTTATTGAAGCATTTAACCATTTATGCCACACGTGCATAAACGCAGTGGTTTGTCAAGGTTCCCACAAAAAAGCTTTACCCCCCCCGTTTTTAAGGACTTTTGACCAACTGCTTTCCCAACAATGGCATATGTAGAATAATAATAACAATATTTCGCACAATAAAATGTTTATTATACATCGACATTAGTTTCGCAGAACGTTTGGCTCTACTTCCGCATTTCGTCCTGAGGAAGCAGAGCCAAACGTTCTGCGAAACTAATGTCGATGTATAATAAACATTTTATTGTGCGAAACCTTGTTATTATTATTCTATGTTAACACCGCAAGCTCTGTAGTCATATATAATGGCATATGTACCAATATTTTTACACATGACGTAACTATGCAAATTGAAGTACACTGAGTTTCCAACGTTTGTCCACATAAGTTTGTGGATGTAATCAGTTAGAATTTATGAAATTTAAACGGCGGTGCTGCTGGTCAAATATTTTATTCTGAGGAAATATTCACATATGCAAATAAAGAGTATGTAAAGTTGTAAAACTAGTTAAAGTTCTGAGTTCAAAATTTGAAATTAGTACATAATCATCTCATGGTTTACATTGCAAAACCAAAGTAAAAATTACAAGTCCAAGATTTCAATTTAATTCTTAACTTTCTCATGGTACAACTGTAATATTTTTTTATTTACAAATACAAGAAGGGAGAATACAAAAGTGAAATATCAGCCCAGTGATATGGTGGTGATGGGGCTTCTAAGGTGAAATCTGCTGGATGTGTTTACTCATGGTCCTTTACTTTTTCCAGCCAATTACCAGCAAATTCTCATACTGTCCCAGGCTCTTCCTCTTTCAGCTGACGTCAGGATCAACGTAGCCAATCAGCAGCAGCCACATCATAACTTCTGAGTTTCCACCAGCCAGTTAGGAAAATTCAGTACATTTTTTGGCAAAAAAAAGTTTTTTGACTAAATGTTAAGTTTCCACTTTAATTTCAAAACTTCCCTTAATTTTTGTGGACTTTTAAGAAGAAATTACAAATTATTTTTTAGTACCACTAAGACCTTTCACCATTAAATTTTCCCCTAGGAAAATCAGTCTGCGTAAACGGTTTTGATTGACTTCCGAATATATTTTTGTTGTTGTTCGGGGGTTTAACGACCACCGTGAGCAACTCGATGGGCTATAAGCAGTAAGATCGTCCCCAATTTAGGGTCACTGGTTCCACGGAAGGGAGACAGCCAGTGCCACTAGGCAAACGCAACATTCATTCCTCACCGGTCTCCGAACCCGCGGACGAATGGTCAGAAGCCAGCGCACTACCACTGCGCCAAAGGCGGCTTTGACTTCTGTCACTACTGAGTCCTGTCAGCTGACTGATAAGAACTTTTTTCTAATGCGTATCACAGAAATGCTCTGGAAACAAAACAGACACAAGCACGCTTCGTCAAACTGCTATTTCTTGACAGATTTTGAAGGTAACACATATATCTTACATAGTTGTAAACGTACGCATGAGAGCAACCAGGATTTTCATGATACATTATTAAACTGTAACAAATCTTTCAGGTACTTGTGTTTTCAGAATGTTGTAGACATTTTCGGCCCAGTTCCCATGTAAAAATCGAAATCAATATACAAAAAAATATTGCTGCTTACTGCAAATGCTCGCTTTTGGGCTAATTCCATTTTTTTCTTTTTCACCGAATGACTGGCGAACAGGTACTATGAGCATGCGCCACGGGGAGAAAGTGATGAACGTAAGCAGTGCGCTACGGAAAATAAGCGCATGCGCAGCGAGTTCGCAATAAAGCTAATACAGAACAGGACTTGTAAAAATTGAAGATTTTGCTTTTCATACTCCCACCCCCGCAAAAATTTTTAGGTGTGACACATACATAAATTAACTGCTAAGAGCAAAATAAAATTGATTAAAGGGTAGAAGACAAAAATACCTACCACAATTATTATTGCTTGAACATTTTTGTTTTGTTTTTCTCAATTATCGAAGGGTCATAAAACATGAATTAATAAACTGGCTTGGTCAACTGCAAACATGAACTCTCAATTCTTTTTAGCATGAAGGTGACCTAAGAAAGAAGCATATATATTTTATTTAAAAATTTTCGTGCGTGAATGTTTAGGAATCGTTTTGGTCTGATTTCTAACTGTACATATAAAACTATATGTCAACGAAATAAAAAGCAAATATCGCTGCGAGCGAGCAGATAACGTATTAGGCAACAGAGAAAGCTTCGAAAGTTGAATTCGCATTACATTGAAATTTGTTCACCTGTTGTATATCAGAAATCCTAAACTGACTGTAAAATTTGTTAATCTATGCTTTGCAGTAGAATATTGATTTCTATTTACGGAAGATATTGCTGTTCATAATTCCTACGACTTGGTGTCATAACATTTAATAACAATGCCACCAGCACTGGCTGATATACAAGATTTCCACAGGATTAAAAATTAAAGTAGACTACCGATTTGAGAAAAAATCGGTGGGGTTCTGATTCTTCTTAGGGTCCGTTTGAATTTAACAGCCAAAGGAATGCAACAAGTGTTACGCACCTCTAAATACAGCTGGATGACTGGCTCTAGGAAAGGGAGAGATTCAGAACCGCAGAAGGTACTACATACTTCACAAGAAATCAGAATCTGTTTGACCGCTGCAAAACGAGTAGGAGTCTGAATAGACCAAGAAATACCTGAGTTTATTTATTTGATAAACGGTTTCCAATAAAAAAAATTCAAAGAGCGTTTCTGTAACAAACAGATCAGATAATTAAAAAAAAAAAAAAAACGTTCACGTGTTATCATCGCATGCCCGCTGTGAAATTAGAAAACAGCGATCACAAGAAAAACAATATTTAATAAAAAAAAAAATCACATACATGATTTAAAGTAATGCCACCAAAAGAGCTCATTTCTACTCATTTAGGAACTGGACACTAAAGATTTTATCATTCTCTAGAAACCTGAAAAATCAAAAATTTTTAAAACGCTGCAGTTCGGAGGGGAAAAAAAATAAAATATATGCGGTCTGAATTTTTGCGATGTCGTCTCATGACAGAGCGATTAGGAAGTTAGCTTCTCGTACCAATATAATTTCAACATATGAATGTATTGTTAGCTTTTAGGTTATAGTTTCTCAATCCTTCGGGGACAGTAACCCAATATTTGGGATGTGATACTCGTCGCAATTTATAAACACTATGCTCGTAAAAAAATGTTTGCAACTAATACTTAATTTCGACTCACAGCCAGCCGCAGGATAGTATTTTCCTTTTGAAAACAAAAACAAAAGGTGTGGCCACGTGGACATCAAGACAAAAGAATAGCAGCCGTGGGGGCACTACTTCCCTTTAGTAAAGGTAGAATTTTATGCTTTTTTATTGGTGGGACATATTTATGAATTTCAGCGAAGTGTTTGGGAATTCCGCCGAGGTTTTTTCCAAACTGGGACCCATTTCGTCCACGACCCAACCGAAAGATAATTCTTCTAGCCGTGGGAGGTCCACCTACCTCAAATAACCACTGAATCTGATGTTATTGATTGGGAATTTCTCATTCATTTTTTTTTTAACATCTCTCAGTGATTTTCGAAGCTTGTCCATTTACATTTTCGAGCGTATTTTAATGGATATGCCAATGTATCAATTTAATGAGTTATAAGATGGCAAACATGTAAGATTTCTTTTTTCTCCTACAAATGCGATCAACTGAATTCATTTGTCCTTCTAAAAGAACAAATATGAATTTGTTGTTTAACGTTAAAAACCATGAATATTTATAAATGTAAAAGGAAAATAAGTATAAATGACATATTACACCACGTGATCGTAAATCAATATAATAACCAAATTTCTCATTCGTTTCTCCATTTTTGTTCATTTCTTCGTGGCTTTAATGAGATACTTTAAATGCTTAATCGTTTTACGTAGTCAGCAAAATTAATTCCGATTTAAAATTCTATTTTTAATTAATTCTTGTTAACTTCAGGGGCATACATTCTATTTTTCATTCTCCTTCGATGTACACAATCAAAGATTTGATAAGCATTTATTCACTTCTTTTCTCCATTTAACATCACGCGACTTTTACTTAAGCTTATAGTCAAATTTAAGAAAGCACCTATCTGTCAAAAGCGAAATATCAATACACCTGTTTGTTCATCAAGGCCTTGCACGTGCTGAGAGAATAAGTTAAAATATTTCTTCCTACCTTCACGTTATCGAAAAATCACGAAATCCTTTCTTTTTGTAATCCATTGGCACATTATCCACGCGTAAAGGATGGCACTTAATCCAAAGAAATACCATTAATCCACTTGTGTAATCCATGGGAAATCAAAACACAACACGTGCTACTTGTATTTGCTCGAGGTGAAGGGACAGCTGCCGTTTCCGTGTTGCCAGATTTGGATGAGAAACTTCTACGCAGCGGCGAAGGAAATATTCTCAGTGGAATGGCGCTCTCGTTAACCAGCAACCGCGGTGCTCGTCAGGAGGGGTTCATCATATGCAACTTAAAAAGACCTGTGCTGAATATTTTTTACATATTCTTTTTAATACAATTCAAGCAGTGAGAATTTAAGACACCTGCCGAATGCTGTTGATGTTTTCTGTACTGGTAGAGTTCGGAAAAAAATTTGAAAAGAGTTTCGCAACATTTTTTTTTTTTTTTGCTTGGAGGTTTAACGACCACCGTGAGCAACTCAATGGGCTATAAGCAGTCGCCCGTCCCTAATTTAGGGTCACTGGTTCCAGGGAAGGGAGAGAGCCAGTGCCATAAGACAAACACAACATCCATGCCTCACCGGGATTCGAACCCGGACCCCGTTCGGACGAGCAACATTTTCGGCATAATATGTTTGCGGTCTATTGACAACTCGCATTTTTTTTTTTTTTTTTCGTATTTAATAAAGACCTCCCACATGCATAAAAATATTGACCATTCCTGATTTAGACTCAAAGGTTGTTACAGTGAAGGGAGTTAAACAGAGGCAGAAATGCGCACAAACACAACATTCATGTCTTGCACCGAGATTCGAACTCAGACCCATCCTCTCTAACAACAGCGGTGATTATTTCGTGAAGCTTCATGTGAGATGAAGTTGAGTCCATTAAATTTTATCTTTGCTTTTTCTTTCTTTCATTTAAATTCCATTCTGTCTCTAAATTAAGCTCTTCGTCTGTAGGAAAAGAAATAGAACTTGGGAACTTCGTTTTTCATCACCATATAGCATAGCTTTTCCGTATAATTTTTTTTTAATTTGCTAATCCCTAATTTAAGGTCATTGGCACTACAGAAAATAATAGACAGGAAGTACCATAAGCAAAAAAAGCAAGTCATTATAGAATTCCTTGTAAGTTCACCTATAATATTTTTATTTTACTTTGTGTAACACACACACACACACACACACACACAGATGTGTGTGTCTGAGTGCACATAATCGCTAGGTGGTCGAGCGGTCATGATATCGGGAAAATACTGGGTTGGATTACGGGCTACTTCGGTTCTGCTTCTCTCACTTCCGTACGGACAGAAATTTTAAATTCAGGATTAGCGGCTTCCCTAGCGTACTACCGTGCTTATATGTACGTGGAACACTCTTTCCCTGTATCTAATGTTGGTAAACATTGGTTTGAGGTTGAAAAATTGTTCCCGTGGAACACATAAAGCGGATTTTTTCGTTTACAGTAAAAAAAAAATCAACGACAAAAATTAAATAATAAAAAAGAATCCAGGCGTTGATTATGCAGGAGGACTTATGATTTCCAAGGTATTTTTAGAGGCTTCATGAAAAAAAAGGAGAGTGAAAGAAAAATTATTTTTACGTGAAATATTTATTTATCGATAATTATTGTAAAATATTTATTTGACGGTATAATGAATATTATTTTACAGTTTTGCAAATGAGAAAAGCAAGGGAATTCTTAAATGCATGAGACAAAAACCGAGAACAGATTATTAAGCGCCATCATAAGAAACAACCCCTTTGGCGACGTGGGCTTCGAACCCACTGCGGTAAGGGCAAAAAAAGCTGCGTCCCTTGACCACTAGACAAACGTCCAGCTGGTGGTGAGTTAGCTATTATCTCTAAAAGAACTTAAGCCGGTTAAGCCCAAACAATGCGTGAAATCTACAGCCAGCCTGTCGTTTCCCTGCCTTATTCCGGAAATACTAGGCTATTCGGTATTTCATTTAACTTACAATGGAGAGGCTTAAGTTTCCGATTTTCACAGCTATAAAACTAAAAACATGCAACAAAATTGTATGTAGTCGCCGTCACGAAACAATTAACTTCACTGAATCAACCTGACGATTTAGTTCTTGGCAATAGCGGAGACGCAACAAGGGAGGCGTTGGCGGGGCTGCTACCCCGGGTGCAGATCAAGTGAGAGCAGAAATTACTTCAAACTCTGATTGAAATCGGAATTGCCGCCTGGGTGGCGCAGTGGTCTAAGCGATGGCCTCTGATCATTCGTCCGAAAGGGGTCCGGGTTCGAATCCCGGTGAGGCATGGATGTTGTGTTTGTCTTACGACGCTGGCTCTCTCCCTTCCCTGGAACCAGTGACCCTAAATTAGGGACGGGCGACTGCTTATGGCCCATTGAGTTGCTCACGGTGGTCGTTAAACCTCCAATAAAAAAAAATCGGAATTAAAACTTTTTGCACTAGTTTCTGGTGCCGGTTTTTCGCGTCACACTTTGTTATTTTTTCATTTACAGAACTTTCGCGTGTGTGATTGATGGTTTAAATACCACCATGAGCAATTCGATGGGCTATAAGCACTCGCCCGTCCCTAATTTAGGGTCACTGGTTCCAGGGAAGGGAGAGACCCGGTGCCGTAAGACAAAACCAACATTCATGCCTCACGGGATTTGAACCCGGGCCTTTCTCTAACGAATGGCTTAAGACCACTGCTCCACCGGGGCGGCAGAATATTTGTGTAATTTTTTTTTTTTTTTCAGTTTTGGTGGCGTCAGAAGCTTAAAATCCGTATTTCTTACTCAAAGCGTTCTGAGGATGCTACAGTATCATGAAAGAAATACGGGATTACGCCATATAATACAAATTTTGAAGATGACAATCCGATTTTTGGCGTAAATGTGACAAGGATGGTAAGTCAGATAATATCCGAAAACTTGAAAATTTTCATCGTCCTGGAGAGGAACTCGAACCCGCGTCTCCCAGAAAACGCCCGGGTATGCTAACCACTGCACCACCCAGAACGACCAAGTTTCAAGTTTCCGATCAATTTTAATATAACCATCACAGGATTCGCTAGTCGAAGCAAGCGGCACTCATGTTTAGCGAATCTGGAGTTTAAGAATCTTATCCCGTGTTTGCCCGGAGAAGCAGATAAATTATGAAAGAAATACGGGATCACGCCATATAATACAAATTTTGAAGATGAAAATCCGATTTTTGGCGTAAATGTGACAAGGATGGTAAGTCAGATAATATCCGAAAACTTGAAAATTTTCATCGTCCTGGAGAGGAACTCGAACCCGCGTCTCCCAGAAAACGCCCGGGTATGCTAACCACTACACCACGAGTCCCGCTCCAGGACGATGAAAATTTTCAAGTTTTCGGATATTATCTGACTTACCATCCTTGTCACATTTACGCCAAAAATCGGATTGTCATCTTCAAAATTTGGATGCTACAGTAGTTCACATTTAGAAGAATGAAAACGCGGTTGTACATTGTCCATTCAACTGACGAAAAATCGCAGTATTTGTCGACAACCAGTGGCGCACTAAGGATTTCTTTATGGGGTGGCTCAGAATATTGAAGATGCAGTTACAGGAGACTCAGGACCGGATTAAGGCTTTAATGGGCCCTAAGGCTAACATCTAAGTGTGTCCTCAAAGAATTATGACGGAAAATCATTAAAACAAGAAACACCGTTAAAACACGAAACTCTAGCAACACGTTTGTGATAACTAATACCTAGTGCATTCTTCAAACTAATAAATTATCTGCAGAGCTTTCATAATACACTGAAGTGCCAAAAGTCATGGTTAGAAGTAAGCAAATTTTTAACTGGCGCTGCCGTTGTATAAAGGCTTCGACGCACCCTACGATTTTTACGAGTAGCGGGGTGTAATTTGGTGAATCAGGTTGAACAACCGTCAGTAGGATTATGGCAAGCCGACATGAATTATCGGAGTTTGAACGAGGCATGGTAGTGGGAGCCAGACGTATGGGACATTCAATTTCCGAAGTTGTGCGAACATTCAACATTCCTCGATTCACGGTGTCACGTGTGTACCGAGTATACCTCACGGAAGGCATTACCACCACAGTGGAAAACGCAGAGGTCAACACGGGTGCTGAATGAACGTGACCAGCGGTGTCTGACCAGGATTGTCCATGCTAACAAACAAGCGACACTGGCTCAAAAGCATCCACATTCAAATCAGGAGCTACCAGAGACATATCCATCAGGTCAGTGCAGCGTAATTTAGCGTCCATGGGGTATGTGGCAGAAGACTTACCAGAGTGCCTTTGTTAACACCACGACATCGGACACAAGGCCTCACCTCGACTCATGAACACGGTAATTGTACCGTGGCAGACTAGCAACGTGTGGCGTGGTCCGATGAGTCACGCTACCAGTTGTTACGAGCTGATGGTAGGGTTCGGGTGTGGCGCAGACCCCATGAGGCCGTAAACCCAAGCTGTCAACAAGGCACTGAGTAAGCTGCTGGTGGCTCCATACATGTGTGGGGTGTCTTTACGTGGCACGGTTCGGGTCCTCCGGTCCTCGTAAACACGTCATTAACCGGTAATCGCTTTGTTACTCAGCTGGGTGACCATTTGCTGCCCTTCGTGGAATTCATGTACCCCAACAACGATGGGATTTTCCAGGCGGACAATGTACCATGCCATCAGGCCCAAAATGTCCAAAATTGGTTCGAGGAACATTCTGGAGAGTTCCGATGGATGGTGTGGCCACCACGTTCGCCCGACAAGAACCCAATAGAGCACTTATGGAACGTGGTGGAAAGTTCCATTCTTACCCAAGATTCTGCACCTACAAATACCAGGGAACTGTGGGAGGCCGTTCAGATGGCATGGCTCAACAACTCTCCAGAAGTTCCGACCACTTGTGGAATCGATGCCACGTCGAGTTGCTGCACTGCGCCGGGCTAGAGGAAGTCATACACGATACTAGGTACGTATCCCGTGACTTTTGGCACTTCAGTGTATACCTTAGTACCTTTACAGCATCGATCCTACTTTCCCATCTCCTTTCAGAAAGCAGTTTTATATTCAGTGCTGGGATTGCGCCTCCCTGTTGGCCCGTCCTCTTGCAGTTCCGGTCGGCGCGTCCCTGATTGGGAGGGTATACAGTATCCGCTAATCGCACTGCTCGCCCCTCTTCCCCCGCAAAAGTCACGGCCCGCCACCTGTGTAAGATTCTGTAGGTGTTAAGACCGGTTAATATGGTGGGTGAATACATTGCTTCAGTTTTTGGTCTATTCCAATAGACTGAATTCTCGTGGGAGTTGTTCGATGTACTGAAAGTTTATCGGTAATATCCTTGTAGGTTTATTCTGATTACCAATATTTCTTCAAACACACTTCAGGCTGCGTCAGTGGTCAACTAGCCGTGACCAGCTCTCGCTTCTCACAGCAGTTCAGAGCTGGCCCGCACTAGAGTCCCAGATGAGGTATCAAATGGTATTCGAACCTTGCCTCCTCGCTCCGTCGCCAGTTGTTCTCCCAACTAAACCACCCCGTAAAAGCTTATCCCTGCAACTTTACCGTATTTACATGTGCTTCACTTGTGAGGTAGGTACATCACATATGTTAACCGGCTCGTTCCCGTCCCTAGAACCAGCGGCCCCAAATTAGGGACGTTGAGCGCTAGAGATATTTACGGTTGTCATTACCCTCCGCCCTTCCCACCTCAAAAAAAGTTTCAGAATAGAGTTCAGGAAGTTGTCTTCAAGGGTTCCATCACAGCCAACGGAAATTTTGGAAACCAATATCAGCATGTTCGTTTAGGTATAGGGTCCGTCTTGTATACGAAGTACATTGAGTGATCACTGAATTATGAACACCTTTTTCGTAGGTTCTCTGAGTACAGCAGCTACCCGTCGTGGCATCGATTCAGTTAGATGCCGGAAGCAGTTCGGAGGTATGGCCAACCAAGCAGTGTACAATGCGGCTTTATTTATTTATTTTTCTTTGGTTGAGGTTTTAACGATCACCGTGAACAATTCAATGGGCTATAAGCAGTCGCCCGGTCCCTAATTTCACTGGAACTAATGGTTCTAATTTAGAGCAACTTATTCCAGGGAAGGGAGAGAGTCAGTGCCATAAGACAAACACAACATCCATGCCACACCGGGTTTCCAATCCGGACCCACTCGGACGAACCGTCATAAGCTAGCGCTTGGACTACTGCGCCTCCGGGGCGGCGTAAGTGGCCTTCAATGCAGGTATGGTGGTGATTGTTGTATCCAGACTCCAGATATACCGTTCCATAGTGCTCCATGGGATTGATATTGGGGGAGTTCGGAGGCCAATGGATATGCTAGAACTCTGAACTGTGTTCCTCAAAGCATTCCTGCACAACATTCGATCTGTAGTTCGGGGCGTTGTCATGTTGAAAGACACCGTCGCCATTCGGGGCGTTGTCATCTTCAAAGACACCGTCGCCATTCTGGGCGTTGTCATGTTGAAAGACACCGTCGCCATTCTGGGCGTTGTCATGTTGAAAGACACCGTCGCCATTCTGGGCGTTGTCATGTTGAAAGACACCGTCGCCATTCTGGGCGTTGTCATGTTAAAAGACACCGTCGCCATTCGGGGAAAAGTGCAACATTGCTGGGTTTTCAAAGTCAGAAAACGATTCACTATAGTGGGCACCAGTCATACGTTGCTTCACATGTATCTGCGGTCCAAGTTCCTGCCATGCAGGTAAACCTGCCCCAAACCATACGAATGCCTCCACCGACAAGCATTGTATAGACACTATGCAGGAGAGATAGAGTGTCTCATGTTGTTTGCGCCAAATCCGTACACGACCATCCACAGAGTGTAGTAAAAAACGCGACTCGTAAGACCAACACACTTTTACCCGTCATCCGACGTCCAACTTGCATGATCTTTGCACCAGGCGAGTCTTTTGCGCCGATGAAGCGTGGTAAGGAGAGGATGTCGTCAGAGTCGTCACCTGTTCTAGCCCATGCTTGGGTCGCATGGTCAATGACGCATACTGTTCCGGATTGATCTCTGTTGTATTGAGTAACCAATTGTTGAACAGTGTTGCGTCTGTTGGCCTGTACGAGACGTTGGAGCCGGAGGTGCATTTCACCAGCCCCCCCACCACGGAATTTTTTTAATTTTTCAGACACCATTCGTTTGTACCACGTATGAACCGGAAGGAACTCGGTTTTTTTCGTTTGAACCGCAAAAGTTTTGGAGATATTTAAAAAACAAAGTGGGGGGGCTGGTGAAACGATAGCCCCCCCCACCATGGAATTTTTAAATTTTTTTTGCACCATTCGTTTGTACCACGTATGAACCGGAATGAACTCAATTTTTTTCGTTTGAACCGCAATAGTTTTTGAGTTATTTAAAAAACAAAGTCGGGGGGCTGGTGAAATGGTACCCCCAAAAAATAGATATTTCAAATTTCAGCATAGCCATTCGTTAATAAATCGTATGAACCGGAATGAACTCCATTTTCATCGTTTGAACCACAATAGTTTTTGAGATATTTAACAAATAATATTGAGAATTTGCATATAATTATAGGAGGCCGACCATTTCACCAGCCCCCCACCATGGAAATTCCAAATTTCGAAATAGCCATTCGTTAGTAAATCGTATGAACCGGAATGAACTCCATTTCTATCGTTTGAACCGCAATAGTTTTTGAGTTATTTAAAAAATAATATTGAGAATTTGCATATATACAGAAAGACCGACCATTTCACCAGCCCCCCACCATGGAAATTCAAAATTTCAAAATAGGCATTCGTTAGCAAATCGTGTGAACTGAAAAGAACTCCATTTTCATCGTTTGAACCGCAATAGTTTTTGAGATATTTAAAAAATAATGTTACAGGCCTATCATTTCACCCCCCCATCATGGAAATTCAAAATTCCGAAATAGCCATTCGTTAGTAAATCGTATGAACAGGAATGAACTCCATTTTTATCGTTTGAACCACAATAGTTTTTGAAATATTTAATAAATAATAGAATTTACATATACGCACAGAGACCGACCATTTCACCAGCCCCCCACCCCCATGGAAATTCAAAATTTCAAAATAGCCATTCGTTAGCAAATCGTATGAACCGAAAAGAACTCCCGTTTTCATCGTTTGAACCGCAATAGTTTTTGAGATATTTAAAAAAGAATGTCACAGGCCTACACCATTTACCCCCCCTCCCCTTCATCATAGAAATTCAAAATTCCGAAATAGCCATTCGTTAGCAAATCGTATGAACTGAAAAGAACTCCATTTTCATCGTTTAAACCGCAATAGTTTTTGAGGTATTGAAAAAAGGATGTCACAAGCCTACACCATTAACCCCCCCCCCTCACCATGGAATTCGAAATTTCATAGCCATTCGTTAGTAAATCGTATGGCCGCCCCGGTGGCGCAGTGGTCTAAGGCGTTGGCCTCTGATCATTCGTCCGTAAGGGTCCGGGTTCGAATCCCGGTCAGGCATGGATGTTGTGTTTGTCTTACGGAATTGGCTCTCTCCCTTCCCTGGAACCAGTGAATCTAAATTGGGAACGGGCGACTGCTTATAGCCCATTGAGTTGCTCACGGTGGTCGTTAAACCTCCAATAAAAAAAATCGTATGAACCGAAAAGAACTCCATTATTATCGTTTGAACCGCAATAGAGTTTGACATACCCACAAAGAAAAAGGATTCAGAAAATATGGAGCCGACAATTCCCCCCCCCCCCCCCCATGGAATTTCAAAATTTCAAAATAGCCATTCGTTAGTAAATCGTATGAACCGGGAAAACTCTGTAAGAGCGAACGTGTCGTCACGTGACTTAGCGCCGCCTCCTACTTAAGTAACCGAGGAGCACGCGCAGCGGGGCTCTCACAACAAGCAGAGAGTTCGTTTACTCTTCCCGGAAACACACACTCTCTTTCTCACTCTGTTCGAGCGAACAAACGAAACCTCCCCCACTTTACTATATATATATCTGTGAATCGGGGAGGCAGAGCGACAACAGCTGGTTATACGGAAGTTTATCCACTTTCACACATAATTTGAAAAGAACGCTTGGTTAACACATATACGAAACACTTATTCTTCATCAACTAGAATTTTGATGGCGGCGGATTACTCGCTCTTGAAAGTGACCTCGTTATGACTGGACCTGACAAAGATCGTGGAACGCGCAAGATAAGGTGATCGAATTCTGTAGTAATCTCAACCTGCGTTGGCGTCCTAACTTAGGGTCTCCTTGACACTAGATAGACCTCTATCTTATCGATGCTTCAGGACTAGTCTTCTAGCTATCCTTCTCTAATCGATGCTTCAGTGGACTGTAACTAAGTCCGTAATTCAGTAGTATATCATCAGCTACTCTACCGGTATCCCTGACTCGGGTAGATTCCTTCTGTAGCGGCGACCTACTTCATCTAGGTCGGTGCCCGCTCTTTCCCCGTGGACTCCGAGAGCCCACCACACCATCCACGCAAACGCGTTCCTTTCTATCGGAGGACTATCACCTTCGCTACCCGAAGACAGACTGCTCGAACAGGTCCACTCGGAGCGACCTCTTGCCCCCCCTTCACGCTGCTCCTTCTTCAAGGGCGACGGCGCTGACCTTCAACATGCTGCTCTCCTCTCGCGCCACGTGTCACCTCTGGCGCCTTTCACCTGCCCCATCCCTAGTCGTTTTCCGGGAATCGGGCTCCTAGACCTTTAAATCTACCTTGCGCATTCCTCGCTTATCCTCAGGCTATACATTATTGAGTGCCTCCTTCCGAGAAAGCAATCCTATCGTCGTAGTACATCCGTAGCAATACAATACACATTGTTATAACTATACAAAAGAGTATGTCTGCATTTCAGACTTGTAGGCGCCAAGTGAAAATGAACAATATATCTATGAAAGTCACAGCGTCCTTGGCGATACTTTCAGTTCGTAGAACAAGTCCTCGCCCTTTCTAAGGCGTGAGAACCTGAAGTCTTTTGTCATACATCTCGCCTCCCCCCCCCCCCAAAAGGATTAAACATATTTACGAATTCTCTGTCGCCATTTTGGGAACTTGCGATGTTTTCTTTGGTCAAAAAAAACACACATAATGTTTATCATTGAAATGAATTAACATCGTTAATGTGTCCGTTCTTACAAACTCCATGTTTATTTTTTGAACCCCGATAGTTTTTGAGATGTTTAAAAATGTTCCACGATTTCAGCTGCCACCACCCCCACCCCCGGACATTTCCTGTTTCAGAATAGCTATTCGTTAGCATCGTGTGAACCGGAAGGAGCTACATCTTTATCGTTCGAATCTGGATAGTTTCTGAGATATTTGTATAAAGGGTAATGGAGGATGATGAAGAAGTAATTTATTTTCAAAAAGTCTTGTATTCGTTCCTGTCATTATCTTAAAGATCCCTCCGTTTCTAGCTTTGAACCGCAGCAGTTGAAAAGACATTCCAAAAAGAACGTGACGGTTTCAACATTTCTTCAATGTGTCTCAAGGACCAGAATACAAGAGAACCGGAAAATGCATGGAATAGTAACACCGCCAAAATCTCGGAGCGGAAACAAACGACGCAATCCAGTCTGTAGTAAACATACAGTACAAGGTCAGGTGATGCGTAACAACACAGCCTCTCCTTGACAAATGTCAACCCCGCCTACTCGTGGTGCATCCTGTTCCCACTAAAGGGGCTCTGACGACCGCCCATAGCGGTATAACTATACCATCGGGATTAGAGGAAATTCTATCCCACACTCACCAACCCGCTTGGCCAGCGTGGTGAGTTATGGCCAAACCCCTCCAAAATGACTCCACAACTTAAATCTTGGCCCTCAGTCTCCGGCAGCTGGAATGTACCTGGCCAAGGCAGCGGCCAGTGCGACATGAAGGCAGAGGGTGCTAAGAATCCCCGGAGGACCGGACTAGGCTGCCATCTGATGCTGACCTTGGCTACTTACAATGGACGCTCCCTATCTTCTGATTCAAGGCTTCTTGAATTGGAAGAGGAACTACAAAGGATCAAGTGGGACATCGTGGGGCTAAGTGAGGTAAGGAGAAAAGGAGAAGATCACATCGAACTGAAAAGTGGACATCTCTTCTACTATCGTGGGACAGATACTGGCAGAACTAGTGGTGTTGGATTTATAATAAACAAGAAACTGAAGGATAAAGTTGTAGAAGTTGAAAGTTCCTCTGACAGAGCTGCACGACTCGTTATCCAACTCTCGAGAAGATACAAGGCTCAGATTATTCAAACTTATGCACCCACCACAAGTCATCCTGAAGAAGAAATTGAAGAATTTTATGAGGAAATTCGTCATCTAAATAATAAAGGTAAGCAGCACTTGAAGATAATTATGGGAGATTTCAATGCAAAAATAGGGCAACGGCAACAGAATGAAACTTCAGTAGGTAAATTCTGTCACGGCAACAGAAACCAGCGTGGAAATACTCTCGTTGAGTTTGCAGAGGCAGAAGGGTTTTTCATCTTGAACTCCTTCTTCAAGAAAAAGCCACACAGGAAATGGACATGGAGACATCCAAATGGGACGACAAGTGAAATTGATTTTATTATGTGTAACAAAAAATTCGTCATAGAAGACTGCAGTGTGCTACACAAGTTCAACACAGGTAGTGACCATAGATTGGTGAGATGTAAGATGCACCTCAACACTAAACTTGAACGTAGCAAGCTCATAAGACAAACAAAATCTATTGACATAACCAACCTTAAAAAACACCATAATACCTTCAAGTTGGAACTGAAGAACAGGTTCTCTGCTTTAGAAGGCCTAACATCGGAAGAAGTGGACATCTCTGAAGTTAACAGAAAAGTAACCAAAGCTCTTATGGAAACAGCAACAAAATTAGCTGGGTCTAAGAACAAGTTGCATGTAAATAAATTATCAGGAAAAACGAAAATGTTGATGCAAAAAGAAGAGAGATGAGGACAACTAAAGAAGATGTGACTTCCAAAGTGGAATATATAGAGCTATGCAAGACAGTACGAAAAAGTATCACTGGAGACGTAAGAAAATTCAACTGTGAACTAGTAAGGAAAGCAATTGAAAACAACCAAAGCCTAAAGATAGCAAAGGGACATCTCAGTAAGGGATGAAAACAGATTATGGCACTGAGAAAAGAAGATGGTTCTGTAACAAGAAATAGAGGCGAAATTTTGACAAGAGTGAAAGATTTCTACTCCAAATTATATGAAAGGGATGATACATGCACTCCAGACATCATGAAAGATACCAGTACCAGAGTTCCTCCAGTCCTTCCAGCAGAAGTTGCACATGCAATCAAGAACATGAAGCGGGGAAAAGCTCCAGGAGAAGATGGAATTACTGTAGACATCATACAAGAAGCAAGTGGAGAAATCGAAACAGTACTCGCCCAAATTTTCACTCGATGCCTTAATGAAGGAAAGATTCCTGAGGATTGGAACACCGCTACAATGATCCTGCTACATAAGAAAGGTGACATTGAGGATCTCGGAAACTACAGACCTATCAGCCTCCTATCAGTAGTTTATAAAATCTTCACTAAAGTTCTTTCACACCGCTTGAAGGTAACACTTGACATGGCTCAACCGAGAGAACAAGCTGGATTCAGGAGTGGCTACAGCACAATAGATCATATCCATGTGCTGAGAGAACTAATTGAAAGAGCGAGGGAATATGAACTTCCATTGTGCATGGCTTTTATCGATTATGAAAAAGCCTTTGATTCGGTGAAACCATCAGCAGTTACAATGGCTCTGAAAACCTGCGGTATTGAAGATGCATACATTAATATTATTAATAACATCTATGAAAATGCAAGTGCAAAGATTAGGCTGTTTGAAAATACAACACACATAAAAATTGGAAAGGGAGTGAGACAAGGTGACACCATATCTCCGAAGCTCTTTAATGCCACATTGAAGGGTGTTTTTCAGTCACTCAGCTGGGAAAACAAGGGGATAAAGATTAATGGAGATTATCTAACTCACCTTCGTTTTGCTGATGACGTAGTCATTTTTGCAACTAGCCCATCAGAGCTGCAGAGTATGATCCAGGAACTTGCTGACAAGAGTAAAGCAGTGGGATTAAAAATGAACTTTCAGAAGACAAAAGTGATGTTCAATGCTTTTACAAGAAATGAAGATTTATCGATTGATGGAGAAAAGCTGGAGATAACAGACACGTACGTTTATCTTGGACAGCAGATATCAAGTGAGGGTCACATTGATGAAGAAATTAATCGGCGTACAAAACTTGCCTGGAGAGCTTTTGGAAGAAACAGCATAATTTTCAAGAGCAGTATGCCATTATGTCTTAAAAGAAAAGTGTTTGATCAATGCATCCTTCCAGTGCTTACGTATGGTGCAGAGACGTGGACCTTAACTAAAAGAGACATACAAAGGCTGCAGACAACTCAAAGCAGCATGGACAGGTGCATGCTTGGTGTAACCAGGAGAGATAAGAAGAGGAACTCGTGAATCCGAAAAATGACGAGAGTGGAAGACATCATGATCAGAGTAAAATCCCTGAAATGACAATGGGCTGGACATACTGCCAGAAGGACAGACCATCGATGGACAGCCGAAATTATAGATTGGATTCCAAGGGACAGGAGAAGACCCAGAAGAAAACCACATGGGAGATGGGTGGATGAAATTCGAAAGTATGCGGGAGTGACATGGAAAAGACTGGCACAAGACAGACCGTTGTGGAGAAAATTTGGGGAGACCTTCGTCCAGCAGTGGATTGATAATGGTTGACAATGATATATATATATCATCATCATTGTCAACTGCTTTGAATGCAGTACTGGATGAAGGTCTCCCCAAGTTTCTTCCACAGTTGTCTGTCTTGAGCGTGTCTCCTCGATGACACACCTCTATGCTTTCGAATTGCATCCATCAATCTACCATAGGGTCTTCTTCTGGGTCTTTTCCTGTCCTTCGAAATTCATTCTAAAATTTCGGTTTTCCGTCGGTGGTCGTTCTTCTAGCAACATGTCCTGCCCTCACCATTTCAGTGATTTCATTGTGGTCATGATGTCGTCAACTCTTGTTGTTTTCCTTATCCGTGAGTTCCTCTGCTTATCTTTCCTGTTTACACCAAGCATGATTCTCTCCAGGGCTTTTTGCGTTGTTTGCAGTCTTTGCTTGTCTTTTTTACGCTTTCCAACCGTAGGTTGAAGAAGCGTATATGCTTCAGCGTTTTCCGTCCGTCTGTCCGTCCGTCCGTCCGTCTGTCGGCATGATAACTCACGTAAAAATGGTTCGATTTCGGTGAAATTTTAGTATGTGGTAGGGAACCCCTGGGGACAAACCCTATGGAAAATGGACAAAATAGGGTCAAAGGTTAGGACACAGGAGCGGGATCTATTCCATAGTCCTTATGCATCATAACTTACGTAAAAATGCTTCGATTGCGACAAAACGTTATCATGTTATTTCGGAGGTATACCGAACCGGTTCTGTTGAATATCATCGAAATGGGATCAAAGGTCAGGGCACAGGACCGAGATTTATTCCACAACCATTATTCTCATAACTTGAGTAATTATTTCTGGTATGTTGGAAAGCGTATCATATTCAATGCATTGCATTATTTTACTAACTTGTTTAGTTAAGGTCCATGTCTGTGCTCCATACATAAGCACTGGCAGGATGAACTGATTAAACCCTTATCTTTTAAGACACAATGGCATACCTTTCGTAAAAATTGTACTTCTTCTTCCTAAAACTATCCATCCAAGTTTTACACGCAGATTAATTTCTTCATCAATTTTTTCCTTACTTCATATCTGCTGCCCACGATAAATGTAGGTATCGGTTGTCTCAAGCTTTTCACCATCAATAAATAAATCTTCGTTTCTTGTAAAAGCAATATACGTCACTTTTGCCTTCTGAAATTTCATTTTTAATTCCACTTCTTTACTCTTGTCAGCAAGTTCCTGGATCGCATTCTGCGGTTCAGAAGTCGTAGTTGCAAAAATGACAACGTCATCAGCAAAACGAGCGAGATTTGAATTATCTGCATAAATATTTTTTTCTTTGTCCCAGTTCAGTAATTAAAAAATATTTTGCTATGTGGGATTAAAGAGTTTGGGAGATATGATTTTACTTTGTCACACTAGCTTTCCAATTTTTATTAGTGCTGCATCCTCAAATATCCAAACTTTTGCAATTGCATTTTCAGAGATACTATTAATAATGCTAATGTATGCATCTGCAATACCGCAGGTTTTCAAAGCAGTTGTAACTGCTGATGGTTTTACGGAATCGAAGGCCTTTTTATAATCAACAGAAGCCTTGCATAATGGGAGTTCTTATTCTCTTGTTCTTTCTGTTAGTTCTCTAAGTACATGGACATGATCTTCAGTGCTGTAGCCACTCCTGAATTCAGCTTCTTCTCTTGCTTGAGCCATGTCCAGTTTTACCTTCATGCGATGTGAAAGAACCTAAGTGAAAATTTTATAAATAACTGATAGGAGGCTGAAGAGCCTGTAGGTCCTGAGATCCTCAACGTCACCTTTTTTATGTAGCAGGATCATTGTACCATTATCCCAATACTCAAGAATCTTACCTTCGTTGAGACAGCTGGTGAAAACTTGGGCGAGTGAAGTTTCAATTCTTCCACTTGCTTCTTGTACACTCGTGGACATGAAATTTGCACACCTAGAAGAAAACATGCGACAACCGCGAAACTTTGCAAATAGCTAGGGTGAGTTCGGTGCGAGTGCGCATAACCGCACACCTTGTGGCGGCGCTGCTAGCACGAACCGGCAGCCTTATAAACCGGCGTGTAGTCGATGCCCCATGAAAGAGAAAAGCACCGGCCGGCGCAAGCAAGAGTATAGAGTGACAAGAATGCCGGGTAGACACCAGAGACGTCGATGTACGCAACTTACGGGCTTTGAGAGAGGCCTGATCATCGGGCTGAAAACAGCAGGTCGGTCGGCGCGCCATATAACCCACCACGTGGATCGTTCTGACCATACCGTCCGACTGTGTTGGGAGCAGTGGACACGTGACGGCACTGCCACACGGCCGGTGTCTCCGAACAAACCAGGAGGACCATCCGTAGAGAGGATCGACAGTTCGTACGGCAGGCACGAATAGATCCCACGAGAACCCTGTCCTCTCCCCAGGCAAATGTAGCGGCTCTTGTGTGCCAACGAGCCATTTCCTGAAGCCTCGCGGAAGCGAATCTGCGATCCCAGCTCCTCTTACGTGTTCTGCCATTAACACCGGATCATCGCCGGCTCCGTTTGCAATGGTGCCAGGCGAGAGCAACGTGGAACGCCACAGACTGGCGACGTGTGGTGTTCAGCGATTGGTGTCGGTTCGTTTTGGGGACAGAGGATCATCGTGTCCGGGTGTGGAGGTCCCGGGGTCAACGGCACAATTCCAACCTTGCTATCGAGCGTACCACCTACTCCACTGCAGGCATTATGGTCTAGGGAGCCTTTATGGTTTATTGCCTACGATAGCCGATCAGCTCTAGTAGTAGTACGTGGATCATTGTCGGGCCAGCGGTATGTGGATGAGATCATATGGCCCCATGTGCTCCCACTCCTGGGCAGAATTCTAGGTGCGCTATACCAGCAGGATAGTGCCATCCCGCACACGGCTCGGGTTTTGTAGGACTGCCTAGGTCATGTCCATACAGTTCCATGGCCTGCCCGCTCACCGAACATGTCCTCTATCGAGCATGCGTGGGACCAGTTGAAACGCCGGTTGACTCTGTGCCGCACTATCCGGGATTTGGAGCACACCGTCCAACAAGTGTGGGCCCTCTTCAGCAGGACATCAGGCGTCTGTTCGCCTCTATGCTGGACCATATTGCAACATGTATCACCGCACGAAGCGGTGCGACGCGCTATTGAAGATGACCGGACTACGTGCCACAGATGCCTCTGTAATTGTCCTGCATTAATACACACAATCGACGTGGATTAGGAACATCAAACAGAAGTCATTTCTCTTTCCACGTTTTTAAGTGAGTCACGGAAAAACTATCATCGGCCGCCACCGGGAATTGAATTCAGGGTCTTCCAGTTACGCGCTGGACATGCTACCACTGCACCGCAGCGGCCTCGAATTCTCCAGACTCACATGTGATTAATTGCCAAACCACATGGCTGGTTGCTTCTTGGAGACCCGCACAATGGTGGGGATTCCCCAAAGATGGTAAGAAGCAATTGGTGCAGTGGTAGCATGTCCAGCGAGTAACTGGAAGACCCTTGGTTCGATTTCCGTTGGCGGCCGATGATACTTTTCCCGTGACTCACTTAAAACCGTGGAAAGAGCCATGCCATCTGTTTGATGTCCCAAATCTACGTCAATTGTGTGTATTAATTATTCATTCGTATACTAGTTATTTGTTCAGTTGCTGCCTACCATCTTCGGTAGGCAGCAACTGAACAAATAGTACTGAGATTTGAATTGACAAAATCTTCTATAGATCTAAAAATAAAATCAGTTATCTCCTGCAACATGAGGAATCTGTGATATAAATTTCTTTTGAATAGTGCGATTCTTTTTTGGCGTTGCAATTTTCACAAACAGTAATGTACGTATTTGCTCGTCGTAACAGAAAAATTCGGTAATATTAAGATACGATAAGCTGTACGTAAAAATGGTACATTCAATAGGCGTCGAAAGTGTTTCAATCTGATTTTTGAGCAACGATATGAAGCAAAATATATTTTGAAATCGGTGGAATTTGCATTTCGCTCTTGGCGGCGAAATTATGGATCAGATAAAGATTAAAATGCTAGGATCATCGTTCTCACTGTTCTTGCTTCCCAAAGCAAAAAGAGGCTGATATTAAATCAGACTTAGAGATACACAGATAAACGTATACAGACAGATACATGTATATAGTGAAGGTATAAGTACATCCTTTAGTTTTCAAAGAACGTGCAGGAAACTTTTCCACTTTAACACGCTTCGGTCGAAAGGAAGTGCAAAGTAGATGCACCCTTAAATTTAAAACAAACATTCTTGAAATGGTCCCATCCAAACAATTGTCTTTGTACGATATTTGACTCACACAGCATCCCGTCACGTTGCTCTGCTGGCCACGCCCTTTCGATCTCTGCATTTTGTGCTCCGCCTGTATCTAGCGCCCACCGCCGAATTAATTTGTGTTTCTCTCGTGCATGAATGTCTGCGCTCTCTTCCTAGTCATTCTTTCGAGTTGGTACATGCATATTTTGCCGATATTCCTTTATAATTCATCTCGTTGGGCCTGTTTACAATTCATTTCGTTGGGTCTGTTTACAATTCATTTCGTTGGGCCTGTTTACAATCTGCCCATCGTGACTCGCCTTGACTTTTTGCTCTAAAACTGTCTGCTGCATGTAGTAGCCTTCCTGCTGCTGTGTCTACGTTTGCCTTCCGTGTTTGCGCTCCAATCATCGTTAATGGTTCTCTGCGCTGCCTTCACCGGTGTGTGGATTACCTTCCTTGTGTTCCACCCATTGACAGTGGTTCTCTGCGCTGCCTTCTTCGGTATGCTGATCGCCTTCCTGGTGCTCCACCTTGTTATAGTGGATCTGTGTGCCCTTCGCCGTGCATTTCTACACATTGTCCATGGCCAGTGCTTCTGCTTCTAAATTCTATTTCCCTCTCACGTCACTATGTGCTGCTTCGATGACTTGTCCTCCAAGTGTGCTGGATGCGTCCCACGACTGCTCTTCTCATCCTGCTACAGATCCGTGTTCAACGTCTCCGACTTTCCTCGCGACAGCCTTGGACTCCTATATTTCACGTCAAGGTTCTACGCTTATTGCACACGTACAATGCTTTCAACTCTTAGTTTAAGTGTCAAGTTCGACGCCTTACCCAATGTCAAGTTGCACGTCTATACAGTGTATGTCTGCATTGTCGTTTCTCCCTTCCGGTGCAATTACACATTTCGCCAGCAAGCCTAAGTCCATTCTTGTATATATTTTTTCACCTGAGTTTATTCCTCAAGTCCTATCGACTAGCCTTTCCGTTGGAGATCATAGCGTGGTCCCTATCCCCCTTGCACATTCTCCCGTTTTTCTTAATTTGTAACCTGTACCTCCGGACGTTTCCGATGAGTTTTTTACATGCTTTTCCTTCTCGGTGTGGCCGCGTTCTTGGTGATATCCGCAAGATACCCGCCGCCCATGTTGATCAAGGTGATCGTCCTTATTTTGGCTTCCGCCGCCAAGACTTAGTTTTTTTCCCTGACACAGACTGTTTCTTACTGCCCCACAACTTTTCTGGTGATTTGTTGTCATCACAAAGTCGCAATCAACGTATTCACTGCCTATCATTGCATCTCATGTAAACAGCCTGGTCACCATTTCTCGCAATGCCCCCTCATTTCTTCCTAGTCTTCTTCAACGGCTGCTCAAGTTCCCGTCACAGAACCTCTTTCTTCGCTTCCAGTCACCACGCTTTCGCCTGATCCGTTCACACCTTCTTAGTCTCCATCATCTGCCTCCGTTGGTCTTTTTCCTTCCTCGCCAGCATCGTCTGTTGTGGGTACATCTGGATATACTGCTCCTGTTTCGGTGCCTTCGTCTGTATTTCTTTCTTTTTCATCGTCTGATGTTTGCGCTTTGTCACATCCTGTTGCTGCACCTTCTCCGCCGGTTCAGGTGCTGCCTTCTTTGTTTTCGCAAGTCACTTCGTCTATCCCGATTCCGGGATTTTCTGCTCCACCATCGCCGCTGCGTACGTCGGCTTCGCCACCCTCAGACGCTCATCTTTCCTCCACTGGTTCCAGTACTCCGGTGTGCTCTCCGCCTTTTTCACCTTCTCGGGGCTCTTCTGATGCTTTTAGTGCCGTTGTCTTTGTTTCACCTTCTGGTCGCCATGATCGGTCCCCGCTCTTTCGCACAGCTCCTCTTCTAGACGCGATTGAAACCCCACCCTCCCCGGGTTCTGTTGTTCCTGCAGTTACCTCTGTACATGTGTCATCCGACTTTGTACCCTATTCACCTCGCCAGATTCCCGAGACGCCGCCTGTTGTTTCTTCTACGTCGTCTCGTCCTCTTCGTCAACATTTCCCTACTGGTATTGCTCCTAATAAGAAGCGTCGTCATCGGTCTAATCGCAAGATTCGCGCTAAGCGTGCCGCTGTGGTTATGTCTCCTCCTCATCGTTCTTCGCAAGGCTCCGCTCCTGATCCCGCTGCCGTCACTTTTGCTCGCGTTCTTGACAGTCCCTCTGTTGTGCCTGATCTTGTTGCTCGCCTTCAAGTTGTTCCCGAGTTTACGCAGACTCTTTCTCTAGATGCCGCTTTCCCATTGTTCTTTGACTCTTCTCACGATGCTACACTTAATCACTTTATTGCTTCCAACGATCCGGCAGTTTACTCATCTCTGGTTGACAATCTTAGCGCTTTTTACTTTGCATTTTTTCACCTTTCGGGCTCTTACCCGGAAGTTGAATGTTACTATGGTTGTCTTGACCACTTCATTTGTCATGCTCAACATCGTCTCCTTCTTCGCTGTCCACCTGATTAGCTCCTGTGTGGTTTTGTTTGATGATTGATTTCTGTTGTGTTTTCTTAGCTATGTTTCTCCCTGTCTCTTTGAGCCCTTGTTGTTTCGTTCTCCTCTTTGTGAAGTGTTTTCTCTCGTGCCTCGTTTTTTTCCCCCTCATCATTCTGCTTTGTGACCTTTTTCTGTGTGTTTTGTCTTACGATGTCCTGCCTGCATCTGCTTTACATGACCATCACCAACTGCCTCGCACCGTTCGTTCTGCTTCTGTTTTTCTGTGGTTCAAGCATGCCCCCTGCCCGATTTTCCCGGAGTGCCATGTGTTGCTTCCTACCCTGCTATGTTTTGTATAGTATGTCTAACAGCTATGCCACTGTTAGACAAAAATGCCAATTTTAAAGAAAGTAATAGTTTTCCTTAATGTTTTTCTTTTCAATGTGGCATAAGTACCATTATTTCTCTTTTCGTCGGAGGATGGCGCCCAATAACCACAGATGGTTTGTTTGTTTGTTTGATTGGAGGTTTAACGACCACCGTGAGCAACTCAATGGGCTATAAGCAGTCGCCCGTCCATAAGTTAGGGTCACTGGTTCCAGGGAAGGGAGAGAGCCAGTGCCTTAAGACAAACACAACATCCATGCCTCACCGGGAGGCGAACCCGGACCCCTTTCGGACGAATGATCAGAGGCCATCGCTTAGACCACTGCGCCACCGGGGCGGCAACCACAGATGGACAGCAATAATTTCGCACCAATAATTTCGTTTTTTCCTTAAAAGGAAGAAGGAATAGTTCCTGGGTTTTCTACTCATCATGTTGCTCCGTTATTCCAGGTATGGTGCTTTCTCTATTTGCTGGCTCAGCCGTTCCTCTACTCAGTGACTGTTCCCTGTGTGATTCGCCTCGTGTTGTATCTGCCACCGACTACAGCGCACGATTGTAATGTAACAGACTGCTTTGTGCCTCTGCCATGCTCCGTTTCTTTCTGTGATGCCTTGTACTGTATGTTTACTACAGACTGGATTGCGTCGTTTGTTTCCGCTCCGAGATTTTGGCTGTTTTACTATGCCATGCATTTTCCGGTTCTCTTGTATTCTGGTCCTTGAGACACATTGAAGAAATGTTGAAACCGTCACGTTCTTTTTGGAATGTCTTTTCAACTGCTGCGGTTCAAAGCTAGAAACGGAGAGATCTTTAAGATAATGACAGGAACGAATACAAGACTTTTTGAAAATAAATTACTTCTTCATCATCCTCCATTACCCTTTATACAAATATCTCAGAAACTATCCAGATTCGAAAGATGTAGCTCCTTCCGGTTCACACGATGCTAACGAATAGCTATTCTGAAACAGGAAATGTCCGGGGGTGGGGGTGGGGGCAGCTGAAATCGTGGAACATTTTTAAACATCTCAAAAACTATCGGGGTTCAAAAAATAAACATGGAGTTTGTAAGAACGGACACATTAACGATGTTAATTCATTTCAATGATAAACATTATGTGGTTTTTTTTTTTTGACCAAAGAAAACATCGCAAGTTCCCAAAATGGCGACAGAGAATTCGTAAATATGTTTAATCCTTTTGGGGGGGGGAGGCGAGATGTATGACAAAAGACTTCAGGTTCTCACGCCTTAGAAAGGGCGAGGACTTGTTCTACGAACTGAAAGTATCGCCAAGGACGCTGTGACTTTCATAGATACATTGTTCATTTTCACTTGGCGCCTACAAGTCTGAAATGCAGACATACTCTTTTGTATAGTTATAACAATGTGTATTGTATTGCTACGGATGTACTACGACGATAGGATTGCTTTCTCGGAAGGAGGCACTCAATAATGTATAGCCTGAGGATAAGCGAGGAATGCGCAAGGTAGATTTAAAGGTCTAGGAGCCCGATTCCCGGAAAACGACTAGGGATGGGGCAGGTGAAGGGCGCCAGAGGTGACACGTGGCGCGAGAGGAGAGCAGCATGTTGAAGGTCAGCGCCGTCGCCCTTGAAGAAGGAGCAGCGTGAAGGGGGGGGAGAGGTCGCTCCGAGTGGACCTGTTCGAGCAGTCTGTCTTCGGGGAGCGAAGGTGATAGTCCTCCGATAGAAAGGAACGCGTTTGCGTGGATGGTGTGGTGGGCTCTCGGAGTCCACGGGGAAAGAGCGGGCACCGACCTAGATGAAGTAGGTCGCCGCTACAGAAGGAATCTACCCGAGTCAGGGATACAGGTAGAGTAGCTGATGATATACTACTGAATTACGGACTTAGTACAGTCCACTGAAGCATCGATTAGAGAAGGATAGCTAGAAGACTAATCCTGAAGCATCGATAAGATAGAGGTCTATCTAGTGTCAAGGAGACCCTAAGTTAGGACGCCAACGCAGGTTGAGATTTCTACAGAATTCGATCACCTTATCTTGCGCGTTCCACGATCTTTGCCAGGTCCAGTCAAAACGAGGTCACTTTCAAGAGCGAGTAATCCGCCGCCATCAAAATTCTAGTTGATGAAGAATAAGTGTTTCGTATATGTGTTAACCAAGCGTTCTTTTCAAATTATGTCTGAAAGTGGATAAACTTCCGTATAACCAGCTGTTGTCGCTCTGCCTCCCCGATTCACAGATATATATATAGTAAAGTGGGGGAGGTTTCGTTTGTTCGCTCGAACAGAGTGAGAGAGAGAGTGTGTGTTTCCGGGAAAAGTAAACGAACTCTCTGCTTGTTGTGAGAGCCCCGCTGAGCGTGCCCCTCGGATGCTTAAGTAGGAGGCGGCGCTAAGTCACGTGACGACACGTTCGCTCTTACAGAGTTTTCCCGGTTCATACGATTTACTAACGAATGGCTATTTTGAAATTTTGAAATTCCATGGGGGGGGGGATTGTCGGCTCCATATTTTCTGAATCCTTTTTTTTTGTAGGTATGTCAAACTCTATTGCGGTTCAAACGATAATAAGGGAGTTTATTTTCGGTTCATACGATTTTTTTTATTGGAGGTTTAACGACCACCGTGAGCAACTCAATGGGCTATAAGCAGTCGCCCGTTCCCAATTTAGGGTCACTGGTTCCAGGGAAGGCAGAGAGCCAATGCCGTAAGACAAACACAACATCCATGCCTGACCGGGATTCGAACCCGGACCCCTTACGGACGAATGATCAGAGGCCAACGCCTTAGACCACTGCGCCACCGGGGCGGCCATGTACGATTTACTAACGAATGGCTATGAAATTTCGAATTCCATGGTGAGGGGGGAGGGAGTTAATGGTGTAGGCTTGTGACATCCTTTTTTCAATACCTCAAAAACTATTGCGGTTTAAACGATGAAAATGGAGTTCTTTTCGGTTCACACAATTTGCAAACGAATGGCTAGTTTTGAAATTTTGAATTTCCATGGTGGGGGCTGGTGAAATGGTCGGTCTCTCTGTATGTATGCAAAATCTCAATATTATTTTTTAAATATCTCAAAAACTATTGCTGTTCAAACGATAAAAATGGAGTTCATTCCTGTTCATACGATTTACTAACGAATGGCTATTTCGGAATTTTGAATTTCCATGATGAAGGGGGGGGGGGGGTTAATGGTGTAGGCCTGTGACATTCTTTTTTAAATATCTCAAAAACTATTGCGGTTCAAACGATGAAAATGGAGTTCTTTTCGGTTCATACGATTTGCTAACGAATGGCTATTTTGAAATTTTGAATTTTTTCATGGGGGTGTGTGCAATGGTCGTCCCCCAATTTTCTCAAACTTTTTTTTTTTAAATCTATCAAAAACAGTTGGCCGCTCCGGTGACGCAGTGGTCTAAGCGACGGACTCTGATCATTCGTTCGAACAGGGTCCGGGTTCGAATCCCGGTGAGGCATGAATGTTGTGTTTGTTTTACGGCACTGGCTCTCTCCCTTCCCTGGAACCAGTGACCCTGAATTAGGGACGGGCGACTGCTTATAGCCCATTGAGTTGCTCACGGTGGTCGTTAAATCTCCAATTAAAAAAAACTGTTGCGGTTCAAACGATAAAAATGGAGTTCGTTCCTGTTCATACGATTTACTAACGAATGGCTATTTCGGAATTTTGAATTTCCATGATGAGCGGGGGGGGGGGTGAAATGGTAGGCCTGTAACATTATTTGTTAAATATCTCAAAAACTATTCTTTTCGGTTTATACGATTAGCTAACGAATGGCTATTTTGAAATTTTGAATTTCCATGGTGGAGGGCTGGTGAAATGGTCGGTCTCTCTGTATGTATGCAAAATCTCAATATTTTTTTCTAAATATCTCAAAAACTATTGCGGTTCAAACGATAAAAATGGAGCTCATTCCTGTTCATACGATTTACTGACGAATGGCTATTTCGGAATTTTGAATTTCCATGATGAGGGGGGAGGGGGATGAAATGGCCTGTAACATTCTTTTTTAAATATCTCAAAAATTATTGCGGTTCAAACCATGAAAATTCAGTTCTTTTCAGTTCATACGATTTACTAACGAATGGCTATTTCGGAATTTTAAACTTCCATGATGAGGGGGGAGGGGGATGAAATGGCCTGTAACATTCTTTTTTAAATATCTCAAAAATTATTGCGGTTCAAACGATGAAAATGGAGTTCTTTTCGGTTCATACGATTTGCTAACGAATGGCTATTTTGAAATTTTGAATTTCCATGGTGGGGGCTGGCGAAATGGTCGGTCTCTCTGTATATATGCAAAATCTCACTATTATTTTTTTAATATCTCAAAAACTATTGCGGTTCAAACGATAAAAATGGAGTTCATTCCTGTTCATACGATTTGCTAACGAATGGCTCTTTCGGAATTTCAAATTTCCATGATGAGGGGGGAGGGGGGATGAAATGGCCTGTAACATTCTTTTTTAAATATCTCAAAAATTATTGCGGTTCAAACGATGAAAATGGAGTTCTTTTCGGTTCATACGATTTGCTAACGAATGGCTATTTTGAAATTTTGAATTTCCATGGGGGGGGGGGGGGGCTGGTGAAATGGTCGGTCTCTCTGTATATATGCAAATTCGCAATATTATTTTTTAAATATCTCAAAAACTTTTGCGGTTCAAACGATAAAAATGGAGTTCATTCCTGTTCATACGATTTGCTAACGAATGGCTATTTCGGAATTTCAAATTTCCATGATGAGGGGGGAGGGGGATGAAATGGCCTGTAACATTCTTTTTTAAATATCTCAAAAATTATTGCGGTTCAAACGATGAAAATGGTGTTCTTTTCGGTTCATACGATTTGCTAACGAATGGCTATTTTGAAATTTTGAATTTCCATGGTGGGGGGCTGGTGAAATGGTCGGTCTCTCTGTATATATGCAAATTCGCAAAATTATTTTTTAAATATCTCAAAAACTATTGCGGTTCAAACGATAAAAATGGAGTTCATTCCTGTTCTTACGATTTGCTAACGAATGGCTATTTCGGAATTTCAAATTTCCATGATGAGGGGGGAGGGGGGATGAAATGGCCTGTAACATTCTTTTTAAATATCTCAAAAATTATTGCGGTTCAAACGATGAAAATAGAGTTCTTTTCGGTTCATACGATTTGCTAACGAATGGCTATTTTGAAATTTTGAATTTCCATGGTGGGGGGGGGGGGGGGGTCGGCTGGTGAAATGGTCGGTCTCTCTGTATATATGCAAATTCGAAAAAATTATTTTTTAAATATCTCAAAAACTATTGCGGTTCAAACGATAAAAATGGAGTTCATTCCTGTTCATACGATTTGCTAACGAATGGCTATTTCGGAATTTCAAATTTCCAGGATGAGGGGGGAGGGAGATGAAATGGCCTGTAACATTCTTTTTTAAATATCTCAAAAATTATTACGGTTCAAACGATGAAAATGGAGTTCTTTTCGGTTCATACGATTTGCTAACGAATGGCTATTTTGAAATTTTGAATTTCCATGGTGGGGGGCTGGTGAAATGGTCGGTTTCTCTGTATATATGCAAAATCTCACTATTATTTTTTAAATATCTCAAAAACTATTGCAGTTCAAACGATAAAAATGGAGTTCATTCCTGTTCATACGATTTGCTAACGAATGGCTATTTCAGAATTTCACATTTCCATGATGAGGGGGAGGGGGATGAAATGGCCTGTAACATTCTTTTTTAAATATCTCAAAAATTATTGCGGTTCAAACGATGAAAATGGAGTTCTTTTCGGTTCATACGATTTGCTAACGAATGGCTATTTTGAAATTTTGAATTTCCATGGTGGGGGGCTGGTGAAATGGTCGGTCTCTCTGTATATATGCAAATCTCACTATTATTTGTTAAATATCTCAAAAACTATTGCGGTTCAAACGATGAAAATGGAGTTCTTTTCAGTTCATACGATTTGCTAACGAATGGCTATTTCGGAATTTTGAATTTCCATGATGAAGGGGGGGGTAAATGGTGTAGGCCTTTGACATTCTTTTTTAAATATCTCAAAAGTATTGCGGTTCAAACGATGAAAATGGAGTTCTTTTCGGTTCATACGATTTGCTAACGAATGGCTATTTTGAAATTTTGAATTTCCATGGGGGTGGGGGGCTGGTGAAATGGTCGGTCTCTGTGCGTATATGTAAATTCTATTATTTATTAAATATTTCAAAAACTATTGCGGTTCAAACGATAAAAATGGAGTTCGTTCCTGTTCATACGATTTACTAACGAATGGCTATTTCGGAATTTTGAATTTCCATGATGAGGGGGGGGGTGAAATGATAGGCCTGTAACATTATTTTTTAAATATCTCAAAAACTATTGCGGTTCAAACGATGAAAATGGAGTTCTTTTCAGTTCACACGATTTGCTAACGAATGCCTATTTTGAAATTTTGAATTTCCATGGTGGGGGGCTGGTGAAATGGTCGGTCTTTCTGTATATATGCAAATTCTCAATATTATTTTTTAAATGTCTCAAAAACTATTGCGGTTCAAACGATAGAAATGGAGTTCATTCCGGTTCATACGATTTACTAACGAATGGCTATTTCGAAATTTTGAATTTCCATGGTGGGGGGGGGCTGGTGAAATGATCGGCCTCCTATAATTATATGCAAATTCTCAATATTATTTGTTAAATATCTCAAAAACTATTGTGGTTCAAACGATGAAAATGGAGTTCATTCCGGTTCATACGATTTATTAACGAATGGCTATGCTGAAATTTGAAATATCTATTTTTTGGGGGTACCATTTCACCAGCCCCCCCCCCCCCCACTTTGTTTTTTAAATAACTCAAAAACTATTGCGGTTCAAACGAAAAAAATTGAGTTCATTCCGGTTCATACGTGGTACAAACGAATGGTGCAAAAAAAATTTAAAAATTCCATGGTGGGGGTCTATCGTTTCACCAGCCCCCACTTTGTTTTTTAAATATCTCCAAAACTTTTGCGGTTCAAACGAAAAAAAACCGAGTTCATTCCGGTTCATACGTGGTACAAACGAATGATGTCTGAAAAATTAAAAAATTCCGTGGTGGGGGGCTGGTGAAATGCACCTTGGAGCCGGGGCTCTCCTCTCACATCAACGTTTCGCTGTCTCATGTACTTTTGCCTCGCGTCGTTGTTTGACCATTTTCACGCCACTCCTGATACACTTTACCTACGACGTCTCGCGAACAACCCACCAGTTTAGCCGGTTGGACAATCGAGGCACCCGCTCTTCGAGCTTTCACGATCTGTCCTTTCTCAAAGTCCGATAAATCATTCCGATTACCCATGACGCTCCGAATTTTACTACATATACTGTAAAATATAAGTGGTGTGAATTTAAGGAATTTCTGTAAATCACGTTCAGCAATGTCGCCGGTAGGTGTCCGTGTTTTAACGGAATTTCCATTTTTAAAAGTTCCCAATGGGCTATAAGCAGTCGCCCGTCCCTAATTTAGGGTCACTGGCTCCAGGGAAGGGAGAGAGCCAGTGCCGTAAGACAAACACAACACACAACAGCCATGCCTCACGGGATTCGAACCCGGACCTCTTTCGGACGAATGATCAGAAGCCATTGCTTAGACCACTGCGCCCCCCGGGGCGGCTTTTTTTTTTGTCTTTTTTTTAACTTTCGTATTTTCACAGATTTTCCGTAGTCAGTAATTCCGTTTATTTCACAAAAATCCGTTCCAAGTTTTTCCATATTTAGACACAAATTTCTCAAAATCCAACATGCTGAATATTTCGGCCCTTACGCGAGAGAATCCTTTTGGCACCTGAGGTGATAATCGAACCTAGGTCGTTGGGGTTGAAACCGCGCGTCTTAACCACTGAGCCAGAAACTCACAGGAGTCACACTCACGTTCAAGATAAAATTATTTGAATGTATTTACTTGCTTTTATTGTTATTTGGGTGATGACGATTTTTTTTTTTTTTTCGTTAATCCGAGTGATTTAGTAATTTTCTTTTCTTTTGGAGTTTTAGTAATTTTTTGAATACGCTTGCAATAATTTTATTTTTTCTGTAGGAGGTCATATTACAAATTACGTATTTTTTTTCATCGTGATTTTTTCAATGCAACCGAATGATTTGGGGTTTGAGATCATTTTTTCAACTGACGATAACTTTCAATTATCTTTAAGAGAAGGTGCAATGAACTGTTTTATTTTACAAAACTTCTAAATATAAAATTTACTCTTGATAGCTGTATAGCATTTGCCTTAAGGATTCCACAGACTGATACATAGACATTGTGCATTCACGTAAACAATAAATTAAGTTCCCGATTTCCTACAGTAGAACAATATATAATAACTGGTGTGCAAAAATTGGGGAAAGGAAAAGAAACATCCTGTGCCACAGCAACCAAAAGTCACGTGACATACTATATAACGTACAATTTTGCCCGCGCAGGGCTTCGAACCCGGGCCCCTCACACCGGAGTAAGTCGCTCTCCCAACTGAGCTACACGGACATGTTCTCGCATTACTGTTTGCCTTTATCCTATGTGCGTCCTGCCTTGCAGGCACGTCATACCCCCTCCACACACACACACCCGAAATAGGGTAGAGGCGTGGCCCACTGGTCACCCGGGACCACGTGTCGCTGTGGGCAGTCATCCCATGAAGAACATACATCTGAGAAATCCCAGACAATTTGGTGTGTGGAACGTAACATCACACTGATTATTTTTTTCGAAGCACTGAAGAAAGGATTCTAATTTTTCCTGTCTCGCCGTGTGGAAAGAACATCACATCATTGCACGAAACTTAACAGCCGGGTCATCCGGGAAGTTCGGGCGCCAATATAACGTACAAGTTTGTCCTTCGCGCCGGGCATCGAAGTCGGGTACCCTCACTCCGGAGTAAGTCGTTCTCCCAACTGAGCTACGCCGGCATGAGCTCTCACTGCTATCTGCCTTTACCTGATGTGCGTCCTGCGGGGCAGGCACGTAACAACTATCCACAATATCCGATCCCGCTACAGAACATCAAAATCAAATAGTTCGACAGACTATTGAAATTTAACAGTTAATCAAACCCCCAAGTATTCCCATGAATCATTCCTATTTTTAGTCATGTGGGTACGGAAAAATTCTCCCGTTAATATAAGAAAGGAATTACGGAGAAGTTTCTAAATATTCAGAATTTTCCGTTAACACCTGTTGATAACGGTAATTTGTCGTCAATATACGAATGGAATTGCGAAAAGGTTTCTGAAAATTTAGAATTTTTCTGGCGTACGAAAAATCCGTGAAACTCATTTCCCGTCATTTCACGGAAAAAATTGCATCAAAAATATGCTTCGTTAATTCACGAAAGAAATCACGAAAAGTGGCTCGTGAATTTCAGAAATTTCTTTATAGTGTATTGATTCACTCACACCATATATATATACTGTATATCATCATCATCAACCATTATCAATCCACTGCTGGATGAAGGTCTCCCCAAGTTTCCTCCACAACGGTCTGTCTTGTGCCAGTCTCCTCCATGTCACTCCCGCATATTTTTGAATTTCAGCCACCCATCACCCATGTGGTCTTCTTCTGGGTCTTTTTCTGTCCCCTGGAATCCAATTCAAAATTTGGTCTGTCCTTCTGGCAGTATGTCCAGCCCATTGCCATTTCAGGGATTTAACTCTGATCATGATGTCTTGCATTCTTGTCATTTTTCTGATCCACGAGTTCCTCTTCTTATCTCTCCTGGTTACACCAAGCATGCAACGCTCCATGCTTCTTTGAGTTGTTTGCAGCCTTTGTATGTCTCTTTTAGTTAAAGTTCATGTCTCTGCACCATACGTAAGCACTGGAAGGATGCATTGATCAAACACTTTTCTTTTAAGACATAATGGCATATTGCTCTTGAAAATTATGCTGTTTCTTCCAAAAGCTCTCCAGGCAAGTTTTGTACGCCGATTAACTTCTTCATCAATGTGACCCTCACTTGATATCTGTTGTCCAAATTAAACGTACGTGTCTGTTATCCCCAGCTTTTCTCCATCAATCGATAAATCTTCATTTCTTGTAAAAGCATTGAACATCACTTTTGTCTTCTAAATGTTCATTTTTAATCCAACTTCTTTAGTCTTGTCAGCAAGTTCCTGGATCATACTCTGCAGCTCTGATGGGGTAGTTGCAAAAATGACTACGTCATCAGCAAAACGAAGGTGGGTTAGATAATCTCCATTAATCTTTATCCCCTTGTTTTCCCAGCTCAGTGACTGAAAAACACCCTCCAATGTGGCATTAAAGAGCTTCGGAGATATGGTGTCACCTTGTCTCACTCCCTTTCCAATTTTTATGTGTGTTGTATTTTCAAACAGCCAAATCTTTGCACTTGCATTTTCATAGATGTTATTAATAATATTAATGTATGCATCTTCAATACCGCAGGATTTCAGAGCCATTGCAACTGCTGATTGTTTCACCGAATCAAAGGCTTTTTCATAATCGATAAAAGCCATGCACAATATAGAAGATCATATTCCCTCGCTCTTTCAATTAGTTCTCTCAGTACATGGATATGATCTATTGTGCTGTAGCCACTCCTGAATCCAGCTTGTTCTCTAGGTTGCGCCATGTCCAGTGTTACCTTCAAACGGTGTGAAAGAACTTTAGCGAAGATTTTATAAACACATGTATACATATGTTATGGCTGTCGGCTAATGTACCCTCTCGAAAATCACGTGGTCAACGGGCCGCATGTACTTTCGATAGGGCGGTCACAATTCAGCGATTACTCGGCGTATGTCTCTATTCACCAATGATCCATTACATTATGACCACCTACCTAATAAGCTGTAGGACCCCTTTAGCCAGCAAAACAGCGGCCACTCGGCGAGGCATCGATTTGATTAGGTGGCGACAGGTATCCTGATGGTGTATCTGGCACCACAATGTTAATAGCAGGTTCTCCAGTTCCCGTACATTTCGGGGTGGTGGTGATTTAGCTCGAGCCCACTATTCCAAGTCGAACCACAAATGTTCGATTGGGTTCATGTCAGGTGAATTTTAAGGCCAAGGTATTAACATAAAGTCACCAGAGTGTTCCTCGAGCCACTCCTTGACTATTCAGGCAGTGTGGCATAACGCATTATCCTGTTGGTAATGGCCATCACCTGCAGGGAACATATGCAGAGTGGGTGAACTTGGTCCGCAACGATGTTCAGATACCTGTCAGCTATCAGAGATTGTGCTTTTGGGGATAATTGGGCCTAAAGTGCCCCAAGAAAACACCGCGCACAGCACAACACCGCCGGCGCCGGCCTGTTTCCACCCAACAGTGCATCCAGGTGCCATAGCCTCCGTTGATAATCGGCGTATCCGTGCTCGACCGTCTACGTGATGCACCAGGAATCTTGATTCGTCAGATTAGGCCAGTTTCTTGCAATCATCCACGGTCCAATCTCGATGATCTTGGGCCCATGTCATGCGTTGTTGGCGATGACGTGCAGTGAGCATGAGAACCCGGCTGGGTCTTCGGCTACGCAGGCCCATGCGCAGAATGCTGCGACGAACTGTGTGCTGTGACACATTGCCTGATCGCCACTGTTGTAGCTGCGGATGATTTGTCGCACTGTGGCCCTGCGGTCGCTGTGAACAATGCGAGACATTCTTCGCTCCCCTCTGATATCAATGGGCTGCAGACAACGCACCACTTTTGATACGTACTCACTACAGCGGCACGTGAACAACCCACAAGCCGCTCCGCAGTTCCGAGGCGTCATGCCATCACAGTTTGTCCTTTATCAAACTCCGATAAATCGGCAGCTTTTCCCATTCTGACTCCGAACACTCTACTAACCGAAAGCTGGTCCTCGGATTGTATGTATACTGCTCTGTAAATTTCACCTGCGCTACCGTTCAGTCTCTAGGCGCCCTCATATCTCTAGACTGGGGTTGGTCATAATGTAATGGTTCATCGATGTATATCTAGGTGCTATAGGTGGCAGTACATTTTTACTGAATGCGAAGAGCAAACAACGCGAGCGCGGATGTACACTTTATCAAAAACGCATGTGAACATATCAAATTCTACACGGTAAATGAGCTGCAGTTGTGAAAGCTGCTTTTTTTCTTTTTTTAATTGCTTTAGCCGGCTAAACACAAGATGTAGCAATATGTTTTATGCTTTGGGGAAGCCTAATACAAAGCTTCGTTCCCTGAAAACCCCAACGATGATAACTTCATTTATTGCATTTGCACGCCCTGATAAATCCAATGAAAAATTCGACTTTAAAAATTTGACTTTCCACCCTAGTAAACAGAAAAGCTCAGCATTGTTCTACTCGTTTAATAAGTTTCATTGTTCGCTTCATTCACAATTGTTACGGCAGCTGTTAAAGTAAAAAGTAAGAAAAAAAATCAATTAAAATTTGGGGCATTTAGGAACAAGAAGTTCAATATTGCCTCCGTGCGATATTATTTTTTAAAAAATCCTACATTTACATAAGTAAGTTCGAAGATTTCTTAACATTACTACATATTTATACGTAACATCTCGTAAATGTTAAAAGAACTATCATGTAATTAAAAATGTCTAATCTTTGTTTACAGATGTCATTATAAATTTGCAAAAATGAGAAAACAAAGGTAAATTAATGCTTAAATTGCAAGCACCAGAAATAAAAGTAATTTATGTTAAACAAGCTGGGTGGAAAAAATTCCGAAAGGGGTCCGGGTTAGAATCCCGTGAGGCATGGATGTTGTGTTTGTGTTACGGCACTGGCTCTCTCCCTTCCCTGGAACCAGTGACCCTAAATTAGGGACGCGCGACTGCTTATAGCCCATTGAGTTGCTCACGGTGGTCGTTAAACCTCCAATAAAAAAAAAAAAAATGCGTGAAACAAAACAAAACTATCGGACAAAAAGAAAAAAAAATAATTACGGAATCAAAACAAAAACCCGTTGTGCTAACAATCGCCATACTCACACACGGCCATCAGACTGATGGATCGTGTATCTGGATTTATCAGTCCATAAAACCCGTTTCCGTCGATCTACGGTCCACGATTAATGTTCTTTACACCATGCTAAACGACGAGTAGCATTCCGAGCGCAGATGAAAGGCTTATGAGCAGCTGCACGACCACGGTAACCCATGGAATGAAGTTATCAGCGAATGGTACGTGTACATACCGAGGTTTCAGCATTTTTACTCACCTGTACACTGAGGTTTTGAGCAGTACTCCGTCGATTAGCTGTAACGACTCCCCTGAGGCTTCGACGTCCTCTATCACTGATTTTCTTTGGTCTGCCGGTACGTTTCGCTGCTTCAGGCACGCCATGTGTCTTCCACTTATTAAGTACATCCAAAACAGTTGACTTGGGTATGTTTAAAAGCCTCTCGGTGTCTCTTATGGACAACCCACTAATATAACACCCAACAATCTTTCCCTTCTCAAAGTCAGTTCTCTCCCTCCGCGACATTTTCACTAAACCTCACAGTGCGATATGATCGCGGCCAGTTGCAGGATTGTTTTTACACCGCTTGCAGCTGTACGGCGCATCTTAACAACGCAGCGTATCCGTTCCTTTGCTTTTGAAGGGGTTTCCGGTGACTTTTGTCAATGTAGTGTATATTGTGTTACCGTAAGAAACCTGGTACTTAAATTATTATACAGGTGACTGTACGATGTGTATGTATCAGTTTAAGGCAAAAGCTATTATAACTACAAAGAGTAAATTTGAAATTTAAAAGCTTTGTGGAATAATACTGTGAAATAGCACATTTCATCTTTTCTTAGAGATGACTGGAAACCATTGTCAGTTTAAAAAGATCTAAATTTCCAAAGCATTTTGTTGCATCGAAAAATCACGATGAAAAAAAACTTAGTTTGTAATAAAGTCCTTCTACAGAAAAAATAAAATTATTAAAACCTGTTCGAAACGATAATAAGGTCCAATAGAAAATAAAATGACTAAATCACTCGCATAATACTAATATAAAAAAAATCATCTTCTCTCTATTAGACTTTCACCTTGAACATGAGTATATATTCTTTCTTTCTGGCTTAGTGGTTAAGACGCGCGATATCTGTTAAGCCAACACAAACGACATCGGTTTGAGTCCCGCCAGCGCAAAAGGATTATCTAGGCTGCAAAATTCAGCGTCTTCGATTTAGTGAAATTTTTGTGTTTTACGGAAAAACCTGAAAGGGACTTTTTTGAAATAAACGGAGTTACTGACTACAGAAAATCTGCGAAAATACGGAATTAAAAATAAAAATACGGTAACTTTTAAAAACGGAAATTTCGTTAAAAAAAAAAGGTCACCCATCGGCAAATTTGTTGCACGTTATTTTTAGAAATGTCCGGTGAATTCACGGGACTTATTTTTCACAGTGTGACATGGTTTGGGAGTCTATTAGAGTTTCAACGCCACTCACAGTTCGTATGCATAATGTGAACAATATTAGCACGACGATATGGCAATGAGGTGCTGTTGCCCATTTTGTTGTCTTATCTCCGTAGTATTCCTGATCCCCAGTTCCAACAAGATAATGCTCGCCCGCATACTGCCAACATTAGCAGACAGGTGTCCATCTGCTGCCTAGTCTAATGCAATACCCAGACTTCTGTTCAATAGAGATCGTGTGTGACATCATGGACAAACAAATTAACCATTTTGCACGACCCCCTCGCCATGTCGATGAACTTTTCGCACAGGTCAAAGACACGTGGTCAGCGGTACGTCCGTGCCTTGGAGGAAAGAATGAAAGAATTTCTTTCCTCTAAAGTCCGTGTACTGTCATGGGACTTTCCTACTCGATGCCACGCCGTGTTGCCAGATGTTTGTATAGCTTAGCACGGTAGTAATACGACCCAGGAGGGCGCCATTTCGATACGCAGTTGCAATCTCCATTTTTTGGGATCTGCGCATGACGTCACACAGAATGCACGACGTCGACGCACTGTCATGGCGGTCACAATGTAGCTGCAGGATCGTTTATATACTTAGGAAAGCATTTCGTTTCGGTGAATGGATCCGTATGGATATTTATTTCGCTATTACTGTTTCATCATAACTCGTTATTTTCTACCTAATTTATTATTATCTTATATCAGTATAGCTTAATATGCCTGAGTGTGCAGCAGCAGGTTGTTTATCCTATAACCGGAAGAATAAAGGCTCGGATATTGTTCACCATTATTTTCCTGCAGAATCTGATTTGGAAAAAATCTGGATACTGAAATGTGAACAAAAAGGCAATTTTAAAGTAAAAATTGCTCTAAACATTTTATTGTTGATAGTGGCTTAAAATCGAAGTTACTTGGATTACCTGACAAAAAGAAATTGAAAGCAGATGCTGTGCCTACAGTCAACCTTCCAGGTAAAATTGGCCGTAAGCATATTACAACTGCTAATCCTCACGAATCGTCATCATTCATTCCTAACATTGTAAATGTTAGTTCTGCGGCAAATATACTCATCGTCAAAAAAAATAGTTGCGCCCAGGAAGAAGCAGCCGACAGGAATGAAACTTAGTGGGTAGGTTTGACATCGTGAGACATGCAAGTGATTCAAGTACCACGCTCGGTCGCGCATGTGACGCACGCAAGGAAGGATCGCAGCGCTGTGCCCGACCGGCTATATAAGGTCGGCTTGTTGGGCGTCCCTGCCATTACGACTCGGGCTGTTGTGTTAATTGCATCCTTTGCAAGTGAAGTATGACTCGGTGAAAAGTTCGGAAGCCATTCGAGCAGTTGAAGGAGTTCGAGAGGGGCTGTATCGTCGAGCTCCGGGAAGCGGGATGGTCTTATCGCCGTATTGCGCACTATACTGGTCGTGCGGATATCACCATAGCACACTGTTGACAGCAGTGCATAGAACAAGGCACGCAGCAGCGACAGGAATGGTCTGGGAGACCTAAACGAACCACGGAGAGAGAGGACCGACGGGTTGTCCGACATGCACGGAGTGACCCAACAGCCACGATTGGGAATATTCAGCGATAAGTGGTGCCCTCCATGCATCGTCCGATTAGTGCCAGCACCATTAGCAGACGGCTGCATTACGTAGGACTACACGCACGCAGACCGTTACGACGACTGCCCTTAATACCATTGCATCGTCTCCAAAGACTGCAATGGCGTAGTGCCAAATTGTCATGGAGCCACTCAGAATGGCAGCGGGTGATTTTCAGTGACGAGTCCCGCTTTTGTCTTGGAGGAGATGGCCACCGAATCCGTGTGTGGAGGCACCGTGGTCAGCGCCAAGATGAACGCTTTGTTGACGAGCGTCACACGTCCAGAAGGCCTGGTGTCATGGTGTGGGGTGCAATTCCCTACGATGCCAGATCTCCTTTAGTGTTCATTACAGGCAATTTGACAGCCCAACGTTACGTCAATAAAATCCTGCAACTACTGACCCTACGATTTCTGAACGCTCACTCCGGTGCGATTTTCCAACAGGGCAACGCTCGTCCGCATACTGGTGCTGTCTCGAGAGCTTGCTTTCAAGGCACTGACACTCTGCCATGGCCAGCCGCATCGCCAGACCTATCGCCGATTGAAAATGTGTGGGATGCTATTGGACGCGCTATCCACACTCCACCCCTACCGCACAATCTGCAGGAACTGCCTGAGAAGATTCAAGCTGCATGGGATGGCTCATGGCAGGACACCACTAGGAACCTGTACACCTCCATGTCGAGACGTCTGACATGCTGTGTGAGCAAACATGGTGGCCCGACGTCATACTGAGAGACACTACTTATTGGCGTGTAGCTCAATAAACATTGCCCACGTCAGTCTCAATGTTTAATCGTTTAATGTTCCTGGTAACTTTTACCTTCCACCCGAATAGCATTACAATCCGACACGTCCTTCTGGGTGCAACTATTTTTTTGATGATGAGTGTAGATTCCATGGACGAGAAGTGAGAAAACGGCTTGCATTCCGATTGTCAGCGCATTAAGTATTTCCGTATATTTCATGCAGATTTTTGTTTGAATTAGAACGCTAATAAGTGGAATTCTGTAAAGAATAATAAGATTTAGTTTGTAGAAATGAAACGTTGATAAAATAACATATTATCTATTTCTTGTTTGCTCAGCCGTTAACGGAACTACTTGATGCGTTGATAATAATCGAAAGGTTTGAATTTTTAAGAATTTACATTCACGCTGACATTAATTTTTTTTTGTAAATATAACTTCTTGCGAACTACGAAGTTCAGCGATATGTTTGTTTACAGCAATGGACTTATATTTCTCCATTAGAAAACTGTTAATTTATTCTGTTTTCAAAATGAATTAATTAATGAAACAGGAAATAAGAGGTAGCTGAAAAATATGCTAAACTTTGAAGTTTGAAATTACAAGTATTTAAAATTCTTTCCTATCGCATTTTGCTGTTTACATTCCTTGCTAACGTGTATCCTTTAGGGACGGACGACTGCTTTATAGCCCATTGAGTTGCTCACGGCGGTCGTGGGCCGCGGGTGGCCTAGTGTGCAACGTTCGTGACTGCCACGGAAAGGACCTCAGGTTCGATCCCAGCGAGGTGCGAATGCTCGATCCACTAAATATCCGCCGTGCGTCGGATGGGCACGTTAAGCCGTCGGACCCCGGGTCCTGGCCCCCCGGTAATAAATAAGGGCGTCTTCCTCCCCCTTTCTACTTCGCTTCAGTGTGACTTTCCTATCGGGCACTCTAATCCAAATCTCCTAGCTTCCTATTTCTAAGGGTTGTTTAAGACCTGGGGTCAGACACTCCCTTCCTAAAATCCTCTACATATGATCATGATCATGATCACGGCGGTCGTTAAGCCACAACAGAAAAAATAATAATAATAATAACGTGTAACCCATACGAGTGATGGTTGTCGCCAGAGCCCATTTAAGAGAAAGAGGATAGGGAGAGGATGCTACATCCCCAGGCCCCACATTTTCAATGGGCCCCAGAATTATGCAAGACGCTTGAAGAATTGACAGAGTTCTACAGTTTTTTTTTTTTCATATAGCACAGCGGAAACAATAAGAAACTGACTTGTAATTTTTTTTATTTCTTTCCCCTTTTTTTTAGGAGGAGTCCGTAAAAAGTATAGTCGCCCCCAGTCCATCCTCAAATCTTTCGAAAGCATTACAGATGGGTTTTTTTGTACATTTCTGTAATTGGGAGAAATTTTCATACATTAAAAAAGGTTCGTTTGAATCATGATATTTGAACCATATTATTTTGTCCACTACTTCTATAATTTCAACAAGCTGAAACCCTGGCGGAGTAGAACTGAACTGGTGTCCATTTTTCGACCATGCATTTTTTTATTTTCTTGCTAAAACTGATTCGTCCATGAATCATGGGATACACACATCAATATGGCGGGGATATTTTTACCGCTTCCACAACAGATTTTGGGAATGTTTTTCCCGGGGTATTTTTATTCGGCCACCTATAGTGAACTCCGAGATGTACCACTAATAATGAAGCCCCAAAATACTGCCCAGCCTCGAGACTCCTGTCCTCTTAAATGGGCTCTGGTTGTCGCCGCTTGCTGTTTTCCTTCCTGTGTGACGTCATTTCGCCAGCCAATAGCAGCTCGTATCCGAAATGACTCAACCTAAAAAGGTATCTAAGAACATTGATACGACCTACTGACTCAGACCACATTACACTAGACTCCTCACCCTTTACATTCACGTAATCACTGAAATATAAAAACTCTTCTTTTCCACCTTATTGTCGACATGTGTGGTAAGATTCGTCCTTCATGGTGTGTCATTTTTATGAAAATTTGTCGTTTATGCTTCAATATTTTTCTTAATCCCTTTCATTTCTTTCACTAAAATGATTCTGTTCAATTTTAAAATTATTGTTTTTACTGCAGCCTGTATAAATCCTCAGAGCACATAGCAGTGGACTCATCAGTTTATTGGAGATATTTTTAACGATTCCTGCCACTGCTGAAGCAAATATGTCCAATGAAGAATCAGTTATACCTCCAGATGCATTATCACATACAGATGTGGCAAATCCCGACCCAGAAACCTCGGAAGTTCCTTTAGAGACAGCTGAACCAAATCAAACTGCAGTTGCCTCTTATCAGCCAGAAGAACCGGTCGCTGAAACCAAACTATCGGATGCAGAACTGGTCGCTGAAACCAAACTATCGGATGCAGAACTGGTCGCTGAAACCAAACTATCGGATGCAGAACTGGTCGCTGAAATCAAACTATCGGATGCAGAACCAGTCACGCCCTCAGATAAGTCGTTACTTTCCGAAACTGAAACTACCAGCGTTGAAAATGGCTCCACAGCCCCAGATGCGAACACGCTCCCTCCCACAAATGAACTATCCCTCCCAGACACGGGAAATTCCGGCGAAGCAACCGCTTCAGAAGCCCCGGATACAAGCCCAGTTCTGCACACAACAGAACTTCATTTAAAAACAGCAAACACAGAAACAAGTTCAGATGATCCTTCTGGGAAGCTTGAGTCAACGCAAGCTGCAGGTTCTGGTGTCCTTAGTCCACAAGAAGGACCGGTCCCTGAAACGAAAGTTCCCGATGAAAGCTCAATCCCAACTGTGGATGAAACGCAAGCTCCAGAGATGGAAAGTTCCAGCATAAAACCTGGTTCAGTTGTTTCCGATGCGAATTTAATCCTGCTCACAAGCGAACTGACACTTTCAGATACAGAAAGTTCCAACAAAGGAACAGACTCCAAATCATCTGATGAGAAACAGTCGGAGAAAACACAGTCCGTTCCCACTTCAGGTTCCTCGGAACTAACTGATACTTTTTGGGAGCCTGCTGAGATTTTAACCTCGGAGACTGAGAATGAACAGGAGCCGCCTGTGTTAGTAAGGACGAAAACCGCTGAGGAAGAACTTAGAGAGTTTGCCGATGAAAAGTTGAAAACTTATGAGGAAATGATGATTAAGAAGCGGAAGTATGCTGGTCGGCCAGATTCATTGTTGAAGATGAACCGCTTGCAGCTGGTTTGTGAGCGGATTGCTCTAATGACAGTCTTGCTTAATTACGAGTTGAAACTAGTCCGTCCTTCTAGTAATTATGAACGAATCGTCATGAGGCCGCTGTATGATAGGTTGGAGAAGATTTTACAAATTCTGAAAGCGACGAAATCTTCTAAAGATGCTACGAGCACTCTGGAAGACCTCATGACGATGGACCTGCAGTTGGAGAAGACAGTTAACAGTCCCAGTGGGTCAGATGTTCCAAAGCCTTTGATCGTTGGAGGGTATAAAGAACCGAGTGAACTAATGGAAGAGGACGAAAATGATGAAGGATTTGTCAGCGTCGCGGTTAAGTATGTATGCTGCTTTTTATTTAACTTTTCAAAAGACTTAAATTTACTTAAAAACAAAGGCGCCGACTTCAAGAAATTATGGGGGGGGGAGGGGGCAGGTGTGAAGAGATCAGACGTAGGAGGGGAGCACGTCTCATCCATTGTCAGGACGAAAAAAAAGGGCAAAAAGATAAACTACGATATTCGACGTACATTTTAAAATACAATTCTAATTGCTCATCGGCAAATGAACAAGACAATTATTTTTTTTGCTGAATATCAGTATTTTAAAAAATATAATTCAGCTTGTGATTTTATAAAAAATATCCGGAGATATTTTATTTCCAAACGTTTTTAAAAAATGAGAAATTATCGCGATTACTCAAAGAACAAGAAGCGCATAGATAAATAAAAGCGCTAGAGATCATGCGTTTCTACATTTTTATTTATTAATTTTTTGATAATTCTCTTAAACATTTACCACATACAGTATCACGAGAACATGTCAAACACAATACTGAGCTGGCAACCAAGTTTCCAAATGAGCAAGCTATAAATGGGAAAAAAAGAGTCTACGTATTTTGTTATTTATTATTTTTTTGGAAATTAATCGCTTTCGCCTCATAAGTTGGAGCTCGGTCCATCTTATAAAGAATAATACAACTCTATGAAGGAAAGAAATGTATTTTTTGCAATTAACACAGCACACGAAATAGCATGAGAAAACATTTTTTCTCTGTAAAATTATTTTAACTCACGCATTTCGATAATGACATACACACACAAAAACTTATTTAAACAGGGCCAAAAATATTGAGTGGGCACTGCCCCCTCTAGAAAAATTATTAGAGGTGGAAGATTGACCCCCCCCCCTCTCATAGTCGGCGCCTATGCTTAAAAATGTCGTTTGCTATGAATGTGTGCTTTTATCTTTGCCCGTCTATCAGTTTTCCTTTCTGCAAAAGAAGGGAAAACTGATACCTCCGCTTCTGATTAAAAAAAAAAAGGGAGAGAGGGGGCGCAATGTTGTATAGGACAGGAGTAAAACATGTGCTCAAGACTTTCCGTACCCAATAAAAATCCGTTGTAACGAACTCTATGAAACTGAATATTTCCTGCGTCTTTCACATGTTCAAAGTCGTCTTCGTCATTATTTTATGAATTAAATTCAACGTCGATTACGTTATTCTCTGCAAGCCAAGGGCGTAAAACTTATGGGGCAGCACAAAAAATGGAATATATTTACAAAAATGAAATTATGAAGTGTTGAAATAATGAATGCACATCGTTTGAATAAAAATCAATTTTACAGATGAAGAGTCTGTACATAGCTTGCAAGAAAACTGAAGACAACTATGGAAATTAAAATAATTATTTCTTGTTTCGTGGTTGTTACCTCCATGAAAAACTCGTGGGCTATAGGAAGTTTCTGTTCCTATTTTGGGACCAATCGTTCCACGGAATGGAACTATAGGGGTTAAAAGGGTTACTACAGGGGTTGAATTCATTGCAACAGGTGCCATGTAGACTGCACGAAGCAAGGCACATTAAAATGTACGCCAGTACACTGTTAAGGGAAAAGCCATACCCTCCTCATTGGTATGAATCTCCACAGAACAATTATACCGGGTGTTTTTTTTGGGGGGGGGATTTTTGTAATAGCTTGTATCAATTTGGTTCAGTCCCCCCACCCAAACCATCTATTGTTTTGCTCACTCTACACAGAAGCACAACGTTTGGTTTACAAATGACATTGATCCTTCAGAAATGCACTGGAGTGATTTCTCTGAGCCATTCGTCCGAAAGGGTACCAGGTTTGAATCCCGGTGAGGCTTGGATGTTGTGTTTTTCTTACGGCACTGGCTCTCTCCCTTCCCTGGAAACAGTGACCCTAAATTAGGGACGGGCAACTACTTATAGCCGATTGAGTTGCGCACGGTAGTCGTTAAACCTCCAACCCCCCCCCCCTCCAAATCTCTGATAAGGCGATGACTCTTGTGACGTCACCACACCAGGTGGCCGAGCACGCTAATTCTATCCAGAGGCAAGTTCGTGCTTTACCTATGTCGTTGAACATCGTTCAGGATGGCTGTGTATACCGTTGGGGAGCGGGTGTCTATTGTGAAAAGTTATTGGTTAACAAAGTCTATAAAGGTAATACAGCGCGAATTCCTGGAGAAGTTTGGGGAAGAAAAGCACCAGACAAACGTTACACCAATAGGTCAGCGTAGAAATTTGAAACCACGGGCAGTGTTTTGAACCAATAGAGTGGCGCACGTTCTCGTTTAGCAGAAGAAAAATCGAAGAGATGAAGCACAGGCTGTTGGCATCACCGAAAAAGTCACTACGATGTATGTCACAAGAAACTGAGTATTCTGTTTCCACCTGCCAAAGAGCCGCGAAGAAATCATTGCTTCATCCGTACCGTGGACAGCTGTTCAAGAGTTGCAAGAACCGGATCTTGAAAAGCGTGTGTCTTATTGTCACTGGTTACTGACATTTTTAATCAACATTCCGAAAATTTTGGTTCACTGACGAAGCACAAGTTGCATTACGACGGATACGTCGATTCCCAAAAGCGAAATTAGTGCAGTAATCCGGACTATTGATGAAGACATGCGGTGGTTCACTTCATTCGTTTTTTTCTTCCGCTAAAACAGCGTCCGTTACTGTATTGTTTCAAAACACTGCCCGTGGTTTCAAATTTATTTGCTAACCTGGTAGTGTCTGGTGTTTTTCTTACCCCAAACTTCTTCAGGAATTCACTCTGTGTTATAGACTTTGTTATCCAATAACTTTTCATAATAAAAACCCGCTCCGCAATGGTACACACAGCCATCCTGAACGACGTTCAACGACACAGTAAAACACGCACGTTGCCTCCGGAAAGAATTAGCGTGCCCAGCTATCTGGTGGAGTGACGTCATAATGAGTCATCGCCTTATAAGGGAAATCACTCCCGCGCATTTCTCAAGGATCCAGATCACTTGTGAACCAAACGTCGGGAGTGGGAAGAAAACAATAGTTGGTTCTTTTGGGGGGACAGGACTACCTAGTAAAACACCCTGTATCTCAATTAATCATTATTTTCCCTTGTCTTCCCAGTTCAATGTCAGCATGTTTTGTTTTGTTTTTTTTTAACTTTAACGACCACCACGAGCAACTCAATGGGCTATAAGCAGTCGCCCGTCTCTAATTTAAGGTCAATGGTTCCAGGGAAGGGAGAGAGCCAGTGTCGTAAGACAAACACAACATCCATGCCTCACCGGGATTCGACCCCGGACCCCTTTCGGACGAATGATCAGAGGCCATCGCTTAGACCACTGTGCCACCGGGGCGGCACAGACATTTTGCTATGTGGCATTGAAGAGTTTGGGAGATATGATGACGAATAACTATTTTGGTACTTATGAATAAGGATCATTAACTTCATTTGAGCTTTATATTTTATGTCTAAAATGGTATTTTCTTAAAAAACAAAATTGATGTTTCTTTCTATATATACACTATAATGGTTTGGGATAATGGCTTTACCTCAATTAGTAGTTAGTCGGTCCACCCTTTGCTTGTATGACAGCGGTAACACGTCGAGGCATACTATCAAACATTTTTTTTTTTTTTTTTTTTTTGATTGGAGGTTTAACGACCACCGTGAGCAACTCAGTGGGCTATAAGCAGTCGCCCGTTCCTAATTTAGAGCCACTGGTTCCAGGGAAAGGAGAAAGCCAGTGCCTTGAGACAAACACAACATCCATGCTTCACCGGGATTCGAACCCGGACCCCTTTCCGGACGAATGATCAGAAGCCATCGCTTAGATCACTGCTCAACCAGGGCGGCATCAATTTCCGGTAGGTACACTGCCTGAAATTGATTAATAGTATGATTGAAATTTATTGATAATATTGATAGTATTGGTAGGGACACTACCGGGTGCCGCCCCGGTGGCGCAGTGGTCTAAGTGATGGCCTCTGATCATTCGTCTGAAAGGGGTCCGGGTTCGAATCCCGGTCAGGCATGGATGTTGTGTTTGTCTTACGGCACTGGCTTTCTCCCTTCCCTGGAACCAGTGACCCTAAATTAGGGACGGGCGACTGCTTATAGCCCATTGAGTTGCTCACGGTGGTCGTTAAACCTCCAATCAAATAAAAAAAAAAAAAAAAAACACTACCGGGTACGGGCAAATTGCAGTAATGGACATGTCCAACTACCACTGGAAACTTGAGGAGTTCATCATCCAGTCTGATTCCATCCAGCAGACTGTAAACTCGCTTAACAGGTGGTTGGCCATGATTAAGCGAGCAGCAGGAATGAAGGCGCTACCTGAAGTGCTTAGAAAAGGGGCCAAGATCCCACCGGGCCCTACCTTTTTGCTCGACTTAAACATCACAAGCCCGGCAACCCAGTCAGATCTATTGTCAGCAGTAAACGCGCCCCTTCAGCAAATTTGGAAAAAGCCTTCTCGTCCTTCTTACAGCCGTTCCTACCGCCAGCGGAAAGTGTCTCATACTCTCTTCAGCTGACATTGTTTCCAGACTGAGGTCCACTACCGTGTCACCAGGTGACATCATTGGAAGTTTTGACATCGAGTCTTTATATCCCTCAGTGCCTATGCATGAAGCCACCAGAAACCAGAAGAGCTCTATTGTTGAGTCGAACCTGTTCCCTTCGGAAGCTGTGAAGGCTATTTCAAAACTACTGGACACAGTCACGAACTCAATTTTTTCAGCTTCCGATTTAGGATTTACAAACAAAACAAAGGGGTACCGATGGGGTTCTCGATGGCAGCGGTCCTTGCTAAAGTAGTCCTCCAGCCTCTCGAAAATGACCTCTTGCAATCGTTAGCCCGGGTACCTAAAATTTGGTTGAGATGCGCTGACGATATCTTCTTTATTTGGCAGCATGGAGAAGCCAGCCTACGTGATTTTCTTGCCAGAATGAACGCTGCGCAAACGAACATTAAATTCAGAGCTGAATATGAATCCGGAGGTGCGTTACCTTTTCTGGATCTACGGGTAAGAGGATTACCCTCTGAAGCACTTAGCACAGAGGTCTACTGGAAACCCACCCACGTGGACAACCTCATACTGTCTGACTCAGCAGGCCCGACCACACGCAAATATGCGCTTTTCAGGTTCCGAGCAAAGCGAGCCTTCGAACTCTCATCTAACAAAGCCACATGCGAGGAGCGGATCCGTAGCCTTAGAGATCTGGCGGCCTTCAGCGGAGTACGACATGTTCAGAATCGACCAAATAGTCAGAAAAGCAGCAACGACTGTTTGAGCGCAGCCACGTGCCAACCCCACAGCGCAGCCCGCTCAATTCGTGGGTTCGATTCCCTACATTCCTAAGCTAACGTACTTCCTAAAGAATACTCTCCGAAGATTGGGTTACGATATCGGCGTGAGGACACCTAGACCTTTGTCTGATAACCACGCAAGAGACCAGCGTGCATGGTGAACACCCGCTTCCCCTAATTACGTTTACCCCAATGGCGTTTCCCCGAAATCGCTTTTACCCGAATGGGACCTTATTTCGTTTCCCCTAAATCTCGTTTCCCCCAATGGCGTTTCCCCGAAATCGCTTTTACCCGAATTCCCATTTCCCCTAATTTCGTTTGCCCTAATCTCGTTTGCCCTAATCTCGTTTCCCCTAATTCCCATTTCCCCTAATTTCGTTTCCCCTAATCTCGGTTCCCCTAAATCACTTTTCCCCTAATTCACGTTTGCCCTAAACACGTTTGTCCGTATCAAAGTTTCCCCTAGAAACATTTACTGTATCAAGTTTGTTCTAATTCTCCTTTGCTTTGATTCGCGTTTTCCCCAATTCATGTTTGTCCTGATTTTCGTTGAGTGAAATAAAACGTTTCTTTTATCGCCAAAATTCAGGGAAAAAAATCGGATTTATCGTCAAATTCAGGAAAAAATCGTTGTATGTAATTTTTTATCGTGAAATTCAGGAAAATATATGTATATTTAATCATCATCATCAACCATTTTCAATCTACTGCTAGATGAATAAAGATCTCACCAAGTTTCTTCCACTACGGTCTGTTTTGCCCCAGTCTCCACCATCTCACTCCCACATGCTTTCGAATTTCATCCACCTATCTACCATGTGGTCTTCTTCTGGGTCTTTTCCTGTTCCTTGGAGTCCAATCTAAAATTTCTGCTGTCCATCGATGGTCCGTTCTTCTGGCAACATGTCCAGCCGATTCCCATTTCAGGGATTTTACTCTGATCATGATGTCTTCCACTCTTGTCATTTTTCTGATCCACGAGTTCCTCTTCTTATCTGTCCTGGTTACACCAAGCATGCACCTCTCCATGCTTCTTTGAGTTGTCTGTGTATGTCTCTTGTGGTTAAGGTCCACGTCTCTGCACCATACGTAAGCACTGGAAGGATGCATTGATCAAACACTTTTCTTTTAAGACATAATGGCATATTGCTCTTGAAAATTATGCTGTTTCTTCCAAAAGCTCTCCAGGCAAGTTTTATACGCCGATTAATTTCTTCATCAATGTGGCCCTCACTTGATATCTGCTGTCCAAGATAAATGTAGGTATTGGTTATCTCTGCTTTTCCCCATCAATCGATAAATTTTCATTTTTTGTAAAAGCATTGTACATCACTTTTGTCTTCTGAAAGTTCATTTTTAATCTCACTTCTTCACTCTTGTCAGCAAGTTCCTGGGTCATACTCTGCAGCTCTGATGGGGTAGTTGCAAAAATGACTACGTCATCAGCAAAACGAAGGTGAGTTAGATAATCTCCATTAATCTTTATCTCTTATATATACATATATATATATATATACCCAAAAGCAGAGTTAAGGACAAAATTTAAAACCGAATTTTAAATCCAAATTTGTTAACACACATTCTGTAGATCATGACGCGCAACGCAGCAGTGATGAATATCCAGAAATTAAGTTTGTATATATATAACATTGAACATGACGGGCGTCTCTTGAACTATTCTAACCAAAAAATATCTTCTATTGGTACATATTCAAATAAATTGCATAAAACTGAAAGTAGAATTCGAAATAATTGGTTTTCGTATTAAATGAAATTATAAATGAAATTATTTTTCCTATAAATTAAAAACTAAAGTTTTAAGAAAGCACACAAACAAACGTAGTTTCAGGTAAAATTAACTTTTGTAGCTTTTGTTTTTCTTTTTGTTACAAACTTTATAACAATGTCCAAATTGTCTGAGTCTGTAACAATTTTTTTTAATTACTAACGAAAAAAAAAAGTCGTTGCTGTTTCACATTTAATCAGAAGTAACTTTTCATATTTTTAAGTTTGGAAAACGATCTATCGGCGTAAGCCACTGCTACAGACAGTAAAAATTTGAAAAGAGGATTTTGTGCACCTTATTGCCGCTATCAATTCTCAGGAACGGAAAAGGGGGCATTGTAATTTTTTTTTTAAATTACAAAAATTTTTCTTTATTCTTTTTGGATTTCAAGTTCAACAGAAAGAAAAGGAAAGATGTTTATTTTCAGGCAGTGTAAAAATCCATAAAATCCAAAACAAATTTCGCTTAACTTAACATCGTACACGTGTGCCCCCCCCCCCCCCGACAGTTTTCTTGAAGCAGCACATGCCCTTAGATAATTTGTTGACTTGTAGGTTGTAAATGCTGAAAATCTTCCGATCAGACGAGAAATTCTTTATATTTTATACTTTTGGTGTTATCCCCCCCACCCCACCCCACCCCACCCCACCCCACCCCGAAAGGTTTCGTGAGGCAGCACATGCCCTCAGATAATTAATTGCAGACTTGCAGTTTGTAAATCCTGAAATCTTTTGTTCAGTTGTAGATCATAAACATTTTTTTTAAAGAATTACATTAATAATCGCAATTAAGAAAAGACGAAATTACGGAAACTTTATGTGATTCAGATAACCAACTTCCAAGAACGTGGCCACGAAGCTGTCGAAAACGCAATTTTTATACGGCCTGTTAAAATTTTTGTGGCCAGTTCACCGACGGCCAGTTCTCCTACACCCAATCAGTGATGGTGCTAACTGAGAAAACATTCAAACAGGACAAACTGACGTCTATTGTTAAGGGGGAACTCAATTAGCAAAAGGCATTTCCACGGCTCATGCTTAGAGTCTCGTACGGTGGGGAGAAGGGAGGGGTCTAGTACGCTAAGAACTCTTAAAAAGTGGGCCTTCTGCGTTCACAATTCTAGCGAATGCTTTTCATTAGTATCTCTTGCTTTAATAAAAGTTTAATGCGATGTAGTACTTTATCTGTGAGGAAGGGCAGCGTATAATGGTCCTCACCATGTGCACTTCTTTACACTTTTGTTGGCATGGTTATCGACATCATCAACAAGAAAGGAAAGAATAATTCTCTTGAGATAACAAGACCCACCGTTTTATTTCGGTTAATAAAAACCAAACATGAATTAAGGCAAACGCGAAATAAGGAAAACGCGAATTAGGAAAAACTTGATACGGGCAAACGTGAAATAGGGGAAACGAGATTGGCGCAAACGAAATTAGGGGAAATGGGAATTCGGGTAAAAGCGATTTCGGGGAAACGCCATTAGGGTAAACGAGATTTAGGGGAAACGAGATTAGGGGAAACGAAATTAGGGGAAACGAAATTAGGGGAAATGAGAATTCGGGTAAAAGCGATTTCGGGGAAACGCCATTGGGGTAAACGTGATTAGGGCAAACGGGAATTAGGGGAAATGGATTAGGGGAAGTGAGGCTACGCGGCGTGCATCACCTTCTACGCTATCTGACACCGGGGTCTATGCTATTCCGTTAGATTACCCTGACGCATCCGTTAAGTTCTACATCGGGATGACAAAGAGGTCGATCCAAATCCGGATTTCTGAGCACCAAAGGGACGTTAAAGCTGGAAAACTTACGACGGCCCTAGCCCGTGATGTTGCAACTGAGGGGGCAGTACCCAGATGGAGAGACGTTAAGAAACTAGCGCCTTACGATAGCGTAAGAGCTACTGCGCTCCGCGAAACCATTGAGAACATCACGCGACGGAATGTGTGCAACATGGACGTAACCACGAGCCTTCCTCTGATATGGCACCGGCTTCTTGATGTTCCACGTGAGCACCCGTCCCTGGGATCAAACAACTCGTGACATCATGCAAGTGTCTTGCTTATTATGAATTTACTTATATTCTTAGAAGTGTTTTTCCCGTTGATTCTGCGATCTTAGCTACTAAATGCCTGCTGAAGCTACCCGGAGGTAGCGAAAACTAGCATCTCTTTGTTTCTCATCATTTATACGCTTAATAAACGGAGTTCATTTTTATCGTCTTCTCACAAACTACAGCCTTTTACCATGTTTGTGTGATGATAAAAAAAAATTATACGTTCAACGATAACGGCTCTGTCATTAAATTTTGAGCCGTGGTCTTTCAATTGCTAATTTCATCACGTAGTGTGCTTTCTGGTAGAAATAGTACTAAAGTTAGCTATTCTTCCACAAACGGGCTCACTCCTCATTTCTCACAGCTAAGACAGCGGAGCGCTAGAAGAGCTCCGCGAGCAATCTACTGTTTTCGATCTGGCAACGCATCTGTTGTTGTTTACATTCGAATGCAAACATTATGGGAATTAATTAACAAAGTGATTGTCTTTGCATTCTGTTAATTTTTTTATTCATCACGATGACTAACGTTGGCTTCATCAAAAAAAATATTTCATGTACTAAATGAAAACAATAACTGAGATGGGAGTGGCTCCTTTCCTGGTATCTGCCCGCCATTATTTGACTTCCGAATAAGAACGCATTCAAGTAGTTCCCGATTTCGAAAGAGAACACAGAGCCTTTGGCAGCAGATGCGCAGTGATCACATGCTTATCTATGCGTACTACCTATGCGCAGTGATCACATTTTTTTTTTTTGGTTGGAGGTTTAAGACCACCGTGAGCAACTCAATGGGCTATAAGCAGTCGCCCGTCCCTAATTTGGGGGGGAGTCACTGGTTCCAGGGAAGGGAGAGAGCCCGTGCCGTAAGACAAACACAACATCCATGCCTCACCGAGATTCGAACCCGGACCCCGTTCCGACGAATGATCATAAGCCATCGCTTAGACCACTGCGCCACCGGGGCGGCTCACATTCTTTTGACCGTTTGTTTGCGCTTTGGAATTATGTGGTCATTCGGAAGGAATGTTCTTTTAACCGTTTGGCTGCGCTCTGGAATTATGTGAATTTATGTGGCGAAAATGACTGAAAACTAATGACGATTAATTTTCAGAAATTATGAAATATATGTAGCGTATTGCCCCCCCTCCCCCCGAGTGATATTGGTACCTAATTTGTACCTAAAAGTTTTCATTTGTTTTCTTATACTGTATAATTTTTTTCTTTTATATAATTCTTAAACACTTAAAATTTTATTAAAAAATGAATAAGTAGGTTATAGTGTCATTTTATATACCAATGAAAAAACTCCAACGACATGTATCGTGAACTACTTTCTCTCATGTTGGGTGTGATCAGGTTTCATGTAAACAAAGCGGAACGATACACTCAAAATCGCGAAGATCTTGAAATGGTTCTTATTCGGAAGTCAAATAGTGTCATTTTACATAACAATGAACAAAAGCAAACAGTGGTGCAGATAACAGGAAAGGTCCCTGAGATGTTGAAAAAGAACTAAAAAAAAAAAAAAAAAAAAGAAGAACGTTCTTACCACTATATACGTTGGCAGACTGATAAAAAAGTATGCTTTCGTATTTACAGTAAGTATTTTAATTCGTACTGAGAAATATACAGCAAAAGACAATTTAAGAAGAAAAGCATCGATATTTATTGCCATTCGTGATTCCTTATTTTTTCAAGGGTGGGTAGCGAACCATATCTTTCACATCATCATATGCATGCTTTTCTATCTGGTACGACATCGTTAACGAGACGATACAAATTCCATTCAGGCATTATAAAATACAACAGACAAATTCAACGACAACGTCATGGAATTTTAATACTATCGAAGGTTGCTATGGACAACTTAATATTTGCCGCCCCGGTGGCGCAGTGGTCTAAGCGATGGCCTCTGACCATTCGTCTGTAAGGGGTCCGGGTTCGAATCCCGGTGAGGCATGGATGTTGGGTTTGTCTTACGGCACTGGCTCTCTCCCTTCCCTGGAACCAGTGACCCTAAATTAGGGACGGGCGACTGCTTATAGCCCATTGAGTTGCTCACGGTGGTCGTTAAACCTACAATCAAAAAAAAAAAAAAAACTTAATATTTACTGAGCGTTGCCAGATCGGAAGCAGTAGATTGCTCGTGGAGCTGTTCTAGCGCTCCGCTGTCTTAGCTGTGAGAAATGAGGAATGCGCCCGTTTGTGGAAGAATAGCCCAAAAGTTTTTCCGGCTCTTTAGTTCACTATATGCAGGGGTTTTTTCTCTCTTATTTGGAAAGCATTCTCTTTTCTAACACGTGGTACTTCACTGATAATTGATGTCGTTATTTTCAGGTACGAAAACGACCCTGACGTGCTGAAGTGGATGTTCTCGAAGAGTCCGGCCGTTCTTGAAACCGAAGACCGGAAGAGGTTTCAACTCCTGGCCCCGAAGGATCTTCAAAACGCGTTGTCCGAGCTTCGTCAACAAATACGCGAATGCGGTCGTCTTCTGAGAACACTAGAGGGAGAAGATGCCTCTTGGTTAGACCGCAAGACGGTTGATTCCGCCTACGGAGAACTGGAAGCGGCCCAGAGGAAGGCCAGGCTGTTTGAACACCTGCTGAAGAAGAAACAAGAGGGAAAATAAGTTCTATCAACTCGAGTTTGTGTTTCGTCTTTACTGTCAAAAATGTGCCATAGAAAAGTACAGAAACAAAATCACAATGGTCTCAAATAAATACATAAATAAATTGTAAAATCATGCAATGCGCTGATTATGATACGCTTTCCATACAGAAATCATTACTCAAGTTATTACTCAAGTTATGAGGATAATGGCAGTGGAATAAATCTCACTCCTGTGTCCTGACCTTTCACTTCATTTCGATGATATTAAACAGAATTGGTTCCGTATACCTCCGGAACAAACTAAAATTTTGTCGCAATAGAAGTATTTTTAGTCAAGTTATGAGGATCATGGCTGCGGAAAAAATCTCGCTCCTGTGCCATGACCTTTAACCCGTTTCGATTATATTAAACAGAATTAGTTCAGTATATTTCCGGAACAACATGATAAAGTTTCATGAATGAAATACGGGATTTGTAATCCTGTATTTCATTCATATGATAGGATTCTTAACCTCCAAATTCGCTAAACATGAATGCTGGTTGCTTCGACTAGCGAATCCTGTGATGGTTACAATAAAATTAATCGGAAACTTGAGACTTGGTCGTTCTGGGTGGTGTAGTGGTTAGCATACCCGGGCGCTATCTGGGAGACGCGGATTCGATTCCCGCTCCAGGATGACAAACTTTTCAAGTTTCCGGATATTATCTGACTTACCATCCTTGTCATGTTTACACCAAAAAACGGAATGTCATCTTCAAAATTTGTATGATAAAGTTAGTTTTGTCGCAATCAAAGCATGTTTACGTAAGTTATGACGCATAAGGGCAATGGAATGGATCCCGCTCCTATGTCCTGACCTTTGACCCCATTTTCAATAGGGTTCGTCCCCAGGTGGTCCCCTACCACATACTAAAATGTCATCGAAATCGAACCATTTTTACGCGAGTTATCTCGCGGACGGATAGACAGACGGACAAAGCTGGAGCATATACGCTTCTTCAATATATGGTTGGAAAGCGTAAAAAATGGAATAAAATTGCGGGCACGAAAAATTTTTGTGGTCAGCGTTCGTCACTACCACGTAAAAGTCTCAAGATCGATTGCAGGCATGCATGAACGCTCAAACCACTAAATTTCCGCAGTGCGTTGGATAGCACGTTGAGCCGTCGGACCCCGGGTGCTGGCCCCCTGGTTATAAATAAGAGCGTCTTCCTCCTGCTTTATATTTCTGACTTATCCTATCGGGCACTGTAGCACAAATCTCCTAACATCCTACTTCTGATGGTTGTTTAAGACTTGGGATCAAATGCTTTCTTCCTAAAATCCTCTGCACAAATCTTTCTGTAATAGTTTTGGTGGTTTTGCATAACCAAGGGTGATTTCCACCAGAGCTCATTTACGGGGAGGGAGGTTGGGTGCCGTGCCCCCGCGCCATTTGAAGAATTGGCAGAGTTCTACAGTTTTTTTGTTGTTGTTTTTTTTCAGATAGCACAGCGAAAACTAAGAAACTGCCTTGTGAAAAAAAATTTCTATTTCATTGCGGATGTTTTGTATACAGATTTGTAATTGGGGTAAATTTTTACACATTAAAAATTCGTTCGAATCCTGATATTTGGATCATATTATTTCGTCCACTACTTTGATACAATTTCAACAAGCTGAACCCGGGGGTGGGTGGGGGGGGGGGTTAAAGCCGAATTGAACTGGTGTCAATTTTTCGACCCAGCATTTTTACATTTTCTTGCTAACACTGATTCGTCCGTGAATCATGCGGGTTACACACTTCAATATGGCGTGGATATTTCTATGGCTCCATTCCCCCCCCCCCCTTTTTTTTTAATTTTAAAATTTCCTTTAGGTATTTTTGTTCTGCCACGCATAGTGAAATCCTAGCTGTGTCACCAGCACTGAGGCCCCCAAAATATTGCCCAGCACCGCCCCCCTATCTCCTCAAATGAGCTCTGATTGCCACCCACTGGCAATCAGAGCTCATTTGACGATCTGGACGATGCAACTGAAATACAACATCTGCCACTCCAAATCATTTCAAGGCGGCTTCAGTGATATGTATATGTGGAACGAAAATATCCATTCCAGCAAATTTTAAACAAAATTCTTAGTGAAAGGAATGTAACATTTCGTACGCTTTCGGAGTGGTTTCTTATGGACGTAGTATTGCGTTTAGGGTGCTCGAATCACGAACGAATTTAAGGCACATTATTTTTTCTTATCATTGAGAAATTTCAATGAGCAATCAATAAATAAGTCGTAGCGGCGTATAATTCGAAGCCTGGACTTATGAAGGAAAAAGTATCTCCGAAAAAAAACGTAAATTAATTGAAAAACAATACATACAGATATCAAGTGAGGGTCACATTGATGAAGAAATTAATCGGCGTACAAAACTTGCCTGGAGAGCTTTTGGAAGAAACAGCATAATTTTCAAGAGCAATATGCCATTATGTCTTAAAAGAAAAGTGTTTGATCAATGCATCCTTCCAGTGCTTACGTATGGTGCAGAGACGTGGACCTTAACTAAAAGAGACATACAAAGGCTGCAGACAACTCAAAGCAGCATGGAGAGGTGCATGCTTGGTGTAACCAGGAGAGATAAGAAGAGGAACTCGTGGATCCGAAAAATGACAAGAGTGGAAGACATCATGATCAGAGTTAAATCCCTGAAATGGCAATGGGCTGGACATACTGCCAGAAGGACAGATCATCGATGGACAGCCGAAATTTTAGATTGGATTCCAAGGGACAGGAAAAGACCCAGAAGGAGACCACATAGGAGATGGGTGGATGAAATTCGAAAGTATGCAGGGGTGACATGGAGGAGACTGGCACAAGACAGACCGTTGTGGAGGAAACTTGGGGAGACCTTCGTCCAGCAGTGGATTGATAATGGTTGACAATGATGATGATGATGATGATATATATATATATATATATATATATATATATATACGATACATACACCGATCAGCCGAAACATTAAAACGGCCTCTGCGTTGTGCAAAAATAAGCCCGCGTGCAGCCAATCAGCGTCACGTTCCAAGGCCGCAAATGATATATATGTATAATACTCTCTCAGTCAGTATTTCGTTTCATACTTGGGCCATGGGTGGCCTAGTGGTCAACGTTCGTGACTGCCATAGAGAAGACCTCGGGTTCGATCCCAGGCAAGTACGAACTCTCGAACCACTAAATATCCTCCGTGCGTCGAATGGGCACATTAAGCTGTCGGGCCCCTGGTATTGGCCCCCGCTCCCGGTAATAAATAAGGGCGTCTTTCTACCTCGCTTCCGTGCCTATCGGGCACTCTAGCCCAAATCTTCCACCTTCATATTTCAAAGGGTTGTTTAAGACCTAGGGTCAGACACTCCCTTCCTAAATTCCTCTACATCTGATCTGATCTGAGTATTTCGTATCGTCTCAACATGGAAAATGCAAAGGATTAACCTGATTTTGACAAAGGTCAGATCTTTATGGCAAGACGCCTTAGTAAGAGCATCCCCGAGACAGCAAAACTGGTAGGCTGCTCACGTTAAGCAGTAGTTAGTACCTATCAAATATGGTCCGAAACAGGTGACAGATACTTCGAGCTATTGACAAGGCGTGAGTAGGTCACGTCTCATTGATGCAGCAACAAATGGGCTACTGTGGCTGACATTACCCAAAATTTCAATTGTGGTGAAGGGCCCAATGTGTCCGAACACACAATTCATCGTACGCTGATGGATATGGGTCTCCGCAGCTGCAGACCCAATCGTGTGCCTATGCTCAAACAGTATTTCTTTCAGGCATCCATCCGGGGGAAGGAGGGGGGGGCAAGTCCTCCCGGAAACGCCCCTCCAGACATTTTATCTTAGCAAACCAAATGTTAATAAATTCAGGGTATAATGAAATAGGAAGTTTTGTTTCTTTTGATGTTACAAATTTTTCTCCAGTTATATTTTTTTAAATATTTGTTCAACTATTATAGTTTATTTTGCTAAAGAGTGTATTAAGACGCATGCCATTCTACAAAATATAATAAGTAAACTAATCATACCTCGTAGTCAGGGAGGCGCGATTCAGGATCAGAAGCATTTTGAATGCATTTTAATAGATAAAAATTTCAAGCCTACCGAAGCAAACACTCACACCTTGAATGAACCCTCTCCCCTCTCTCGTTTAGCTGAAGAAAGTTTTTTCTTGAAATGTTTGAAGAAGTAATTACCATATCAGGAGCGTATATAGGATTTTTTTCGGGAGGGGGAGGGGTTGCAACGAAAAATGGAAGTTTTTGAAATTCACCAGAACAAAATTAAAGTTAACGAAAAATAGAAGAAATATTACAGTATTTTTCCTAATGTAAGTTGATGCATTTTTGTTAAATTAAGGCATTTGTTAATATAAGTCGCATTTTAACCAAAAACAAAAAAAATGAAATAATTTCGGGGGCGAGGGTCCAAGGCCCTTCTAAATACTCCCCTGTACTATATATATAGTAATTACTTCTGTATCTGTAGATATAGTAGTCAAAAAATTTATATATATAACAAATAGAAACCCCTCTAAGGCCCCCCCCCCCGGTGAAATAGTCCTGAAAGAAACACTGCGCTCACAGTCGTTAATGCTTGCAGCTGGCACGCAATCATCGACATTGGACCATAGAAGACTGTGTCATGGTCGGACGAATCCCGTTTTCTGTTACAACATGTCGACGGATAAGCTTGTCTGAGACGTTTACCCAAGAAAACCTTCTCACCTGAGATGCGCTGTGGTACGGATCCAGGCTGCTATAGAAGAAGTGTGATGGGTTTTCTTGGGGAACACTTGGGCCCATTATTTCTGTAGAGGCGAACTCTAACAGTTGTCACGAGCCGCGGATGGCTTAGTGGTTAGCGAGTCAAACTATTGATGCAAGGTCTCAGGTTTGAACCTGGACTGGTCTTTCAGAGATGGTGTGATTTACTAACAATCGCTGAATATCCGCCGTGCATCGGACGAGCACGTTAAGTGACGGACCCCAGGCTGGACCCACTGGTTAAATGGGTATCTTTCCTATACCCCCCCCCTGAAATTCTCTCACCCCTCTGTGTGCAACATCGTACTTGTACGGTGGCGCCATCTACTGTACTCTAATCTCACTACAAACTGTTCTGTCGAAGTCGCTAGACTTGCTATCCTTCCTTCCGTTTCTGTGTCCTGCCCAAAAGGCGATCTCGCTGTAGGTGGCTGGGACCTAAACTCTACTCACTGTGGACGGAAGTCCTACAAGAAAACGACAAATACTCGTTTCATAACAGCTGTCACTTATACCTGAACATCTTGGCTGACTCCTTTATGGCGACTTTTTTCCTTGGCGGAAATGGCGAACCATTCCTGAACATTGCCACATTGTACACTCCTTTATGTTCAGGAATGGTTCTTGGAACCATTCCTGAACATAGGAATGGTTCTTGGAACCATTATTGAACAATGCCACATTGTGAATGTTCAGGAATGGTTCCAAGAACATGAAAAGGAATTTCATTTTTTGCTATGGCCCTGGAATTCGCCGGGCGTGAATCCTATCGAGCATTTGTGGTTTGAGTTGAACAAACGGGAACATCACCCCAATCACGTGATTTGCGAGAACTGCGGGATCTTCTCAGTGGCATCGGAACTCTTTTTTGACAGCGAAGGCAAGATGAAGAAAAAAAAATGATTTTATCACTTCATAAAATTTATTGTACTACTGTAAAAGAAGACGTGCTGACTTCATTAAGAAACTGCGGAAAATTTTGTTTTTCGATTAAACTTTCTCAATGTAAACTAACTGCACACATAAACGATGTTAAACTATAGATTTTGATAATTCCGGATTGGTACGAATTCCGCAGGAATTGTAGCCCTAGATAAACTAACTGCACACATAAAGATAAACTAACTGCACACATAAAGATAAACTAACTGCACACATTTCTCAATGTAAAAACTAACTGCACACTTAAACGATCATGAAAGAAATACGGGATTACGCCATATAATACAAATTTTGAAGATGACAATCCGATTTTTGGCGCAAATGTGACAGGGATGGTAAGTCAGATAATATCCGAACACTTGAAAATTTTCATCGTCCTGGAGCGGGACTCGAACCCGCGTCTCCCAGAAAACGCCCAGGTATGCTAACCACTACACCACCCAGAACGACCGAGTTTCAAGTTTCCGATCAATTTGAATTTAACCATTACAGGATTCGCTAGTCGTTTGGTCGTTCTGGGTGGTGTAGTGGTTAGCATACCTGGGCGTTTTCTGGGAGACGCGGGTTCGAGTCCCGCTCCAGGACGATGAAAATTTTCAAGTGTTCGGATATTATCTGACTTACCATCCTTGTCACATTTACGCCAAAAATCGGATTATCATCTTCAAAATTCACATAAACGATGTTAAACTATAGATTTTGATAATTCCGGATTTGTACGAATTTCGCAGGAATAGTAGCCCCAGATGCTATAATTAACAGTGAAGGAAATTATATCTCATTCCTCAACCTACTTCCATTTCCCTATTTATTTTTAATCATTTTTTTAGAGCAAGAGTAATTTTTTACACCTAAAGAGACAAAACGTTGCTGGTCTTCAAACGGGAACCAGCTCTCTGGACCGTTAAATGGGGCTAGGGTCTTAGGAGCGGCGTTAAAAAAAATCCGATTTCTAGATAGTTCATGGTAAAAAATGAAGAGCAGTACTCAATTTTTATCAAAATGAACTTAAAAAAAAACCCCCGAATGCTTGAGATTTCCAATCACGATCATATGTAATTCGAAAAGGAAGAAAACTGGGGAAGGGGGTGTTGTTTTGCCCCCCACTCATTTGCCCTCTACCCCGCGGTTCCGACGCCGGTGGATCTTCTGTTGCAGTCATGGTATACCAAATATCTAGAGATACCTATCAACATGACGCTGAGTCAAGGCCTCACCAGTCTCTTCTATAGCCCTGAGGCCTCATCGGGTGAGAGCTCTTTTGGCGGCGATAGGAGGACCTACATCACATTAGGTAGGTGGTTTTAATGTTTTGGCTGATCGGTGTACATACACTGAAGAGTGTGGAAAAGAATCCCGAACTTCCCGCGAGTATGAAGCTAGTGTGAAATATTAAAGGAAGTGGAGTAAAATTTTATGAATTCACAACGACTAAAAAATCGCTGTCAAGATAGTGTTGCATTTTTTTTTACTTTCTTTCTCTCTTTTTTTTTTTTTTTTTTTCATTTTTAATTTGGCACCCGCCCTCTATCCAACGAAAGGGCTCAGTGCGTCACTATTTCTTGCAATTTTAGCCGAACACGTGGTGAGGTAACCGAAAAATCGATGGTAATTCATTAATCCCACTGCAGGGACGACACCGTTGTGAAAACCTTGACTAGACTTTTCGATTTCGGTTAAATGTTTTATTATTGGACGTCACAGATGGCCAATCAAAAGAAGGGCAGTTGCTGCAGCACAGGAAATAGCCATCATTCCAGGCACAAAAGCGCCCGTTGACTCACTGAAGAGCTCCTGTGAGTCACCAGTAAGTTCCCTCTCAGTGCTCTTTTAAACTAGACACATCATGTACGAAAGGAAATTTCCGTTTGCGGTTATTGGTTAGACTCGCATCATATCAGATGATCGTTAGGAAGGAATATATCGGTCACTGTAATATTTCTGTCCTGTAAAAAAAATTACGACGTTTCGGTTATGAATTTCCTGCATGAGGGGATTAATTAATGAAAAAATAATTGAAAGCTTAGTTGCCTTTCTCCGTATCCCTGCTTTGCGTTTTATAGCTACGTTCCCACACCAAGTGTTCCCCGAAACTCGGGCTTGTATATTAAAAAAGAGAAGGAAAGGAACGCAGGCATTGAATACAAAGGGATACCGAAAGCTTGAGTGACAGTAGTAGTGAAGCAAGACAAATGTTAATATTTATCTCTAACGACAGTCTACTCGTAGAATATTCATTTTTGTCTTACTGGGGAAAGCCATATTCATTTTTGATGTTATGCATCATTCCCCACAACAGTAGAGCAAATCTAATGCAAAAAATTTCGATATAACGGAAATGAGTAACGGAAGTAATCAAAACCATTGTTGAAATCGAATTTTTGAATGCTGTCAAATGAAGTTGCTCAACAATCGATATATTTTACTAAACTATTGCGGAACATTATTTCATCACGTTTTGCATGAAGGTCATCTCATTGCAGTCTCAGCAAATTACGGGAACCCGATGTTAAATGTGATAAACACTATTTCAAAAATGCATTTTTAATGTCATGTCGATGGTCCGGCCTAGCGAAATTTCTCTGCTTCTAGACGGGGTTATCTGCTATTGAAGAGAGCTTTAAAATTATGTATGGCAAATTGTGATCATTGTGATCATGTGAAGAGGATTTTAGGAAGGGAGTATCTGACCCCAGATCTTAAACAACCCTTAGAAATAGGAAGCTAGGAGATTTGGGCTAGAGTGCCCGATAGGAAAGTCACACGGAAGCGAAGTAGAAAGGGGGAGGAAGACGCCCTTATTTTTTTACCGGGGGGCCAGTACCCGGGGTCCGACGGCTTAACGTGTCCATCCGACGCACGGCGGATATTTAGTGGATCGAGCTTTCGTACCTGCCTGGGATCGAACCTGAGGTCCCTTCCGTGGTAGTCACGAACGTTGCCCACTAAGCCACCCGCGGCCTATGTATGGCAAAATGGGGCGTAAGCTATAGATATCCTAGACCAAAGGTTACCCGTCCCCTCATTAACATACTTGCGATTCAGCTTTTCTTTCTATCCTGAGGTCAGATTTTAGCTTGCGCATAGGCAAATGGACTTTCGTCGTTAACAATTTATTTATAAACAAAAGCTATACAAACTAAAAACAATTATATACAAAAAATACAAAAAGTACAAAGTGTGGTAGGTGCATCACATTTCATCGGTGTCCGATTTGTTCCTTGCGTCCGTCTAAATCTGAATAATATGCACTATATTGACAAAGGTCACTGGACAGCCTTTCAAAAGTAAATGAACGGATCCGCTGCGTTGTTAAGATGTGCGGTACAGCTGCAAACGGTATAAAAAACAAGACAGCAGCTGACCGCGATCGTATCGCACTGTGAGGTTGAGTGAAAATGTCTAGGCGGGAGAGAACTGAATTTGAGAAAGGAAAGATTGTTGGGTGTTATATTAGTGGGTTGTCCATATGAGAAATCGAGAGGCGTTTAAACATACCCAAGTCTACTGCTTTTGATGTACTGAATAAGTGGAAGACACGTGGCATGCCTGAAGCAGCAAAACGTACCGGTAGACCAAAGGAAATCAGTTATAGAGGATGTCGAAGCCTCAGGAGAGTCATTACAGCTAATCGACGGGGTACTGCACAAGACCTCAATGTACAAGTGAGTAAAAATGCTGAAACCTCGGTATGTACACGTACCATTCGCAGAGAACTTCATTCCATGGGTTACCGTGGTCGTGCGGCTGTTCATAAGCCTTTCATCTCCACTCGAAATACTACTCGTCGTTTAGCATGGTGTAAAGAATATTTATCGTGGACCGTGGATCAATGGAAACGGGTCCTATGCACTGATGAATCCAGATACACCAGTCTGATGGTCGTGTGTGGGTATGGCTATAGCCGGGGAACGCGATTTACCACAGTGTACTGTTCCTACGGTCAAGTTTGGAGCTGGCAGTGTACTCGTGTGGGGGTGGTTTTCTCAGTATGGTCCCGGCCCATTGGTTATCGTGGACAAACCTGTTAACCAGAGCACGTCTACCTCGATATTCTGGACAATTATGCCCTAGCCCAACTCTGTAGCAATGCTATGGAACCGAGCCTTGTTGGTACCAGCAGGATAATGCACCGAGCCACAAAGCAAAGATTATTACGGCGTGATTTGACGATAATACCGTACCGTGTGTGGACTGGCCAGCACAAAGCCCTGATCTTAATCCCATAGAGCACCTATGGGATGAATTAGAGCGTCGCATAAGAAGTTTGGAACCAAGGCCAACTACTAAGCAACAGTTAGCGGCAGCATTATGAACTGAATGGAAGCGCATACCTATCGCTGTGTTCCAAAACTTTGTCGAAAGCGTGTCTCGAAGGGTCAGTGCATGCATTAAGACCAAAGGTGAACCGACACCGTACTAATGTTTGTCAATAAATGCTATATTGTGTTTCTCTTATAGGTGTCGGGTGACTTTTATCAATATAGTGTATAATGACTATAGCGTATAGCCCGTTCTATGACGGTTGTTTTTAAGCTTTAAATACATATTAATATATAGGGTTATGTTGCCCGTCCTATGACGGAGTGGAATTTTTATTGAAGCAGATTGAAAACAAAACAAATAGACGCCCGATTTCTGTAAGGAAATTATAGTAAAAACTTATATAGTAAGAACTCATTCATGTTGTAACTAAAAATTATATGCTATTTATTTCCGTTTCTCAAAAGACTTCGAGATCAAAAACATTCTGTGTAAAATTTTTGTTGTTGATAAACAATTGTAGATTAGAGCGTTTAGATAGATCGATATTTTACAAAATGTTTAGTATAATTAGCACTAAACTCGGAAAGTTAGTTAAGTTAAAAAAAGTAAAAAATAATTAGAGCGTACAAATTAATATTCCAATTGTGCTAAATTAAATTAATAAACAAACGCAACTTGCCGTGATATTAAGATTTTAATTCGAATTTTGTATATCGGATAAATAGAACTCGAGTCATTGATAATCTAGTGTTTTTTAATTAGCACGCGATCACCTTGACATCTCAATGTGATCGCCTGAAAACTCAACTTTCCGTGATATTAAGAATTAAATCTGAATTTTGTAGATCGGAAAAACAGAACTCGAGTCATGAATGAAATATGCGATTACACCATAAAATTTTGAAGATGACAATAAGTTTCTTGGTGCAAATATGACAAGAATGGCAAGTCAAACACTATTCGAAAACCTGAAAATTTCGTCGCTCCGGGACGACGAAAACTTCAGGATTTCGGATATTTTCTGACTTGCCATCCTTGTCGTATTTGCACCAAGAAACGGACTGTCATCTTCGAAATTGTAGAACTCGAGTCATTATTAATCGAATGTTTTTAAATTAGCACGCGATCACCTTGACATCTGAAAGTGATCTCGTGCTATTATATAGCAGGCAATCATTTTGACATCGCGAGGGCACACACGAATTGATCGATAAGTGATGACGCAACAATGCAGACGTTGATGTAACGTCAAGCGTTCCAGAGAGACGAATCTCTGTGTTTATATTATTAAAAATAAAAATAAATGTTGCTACAAATTTTGAAGATAACAATCCGATTTTTGGCGTAAATGTGACAAGGATGGTAAGTCAGATAATATCCGAAAACTTGAAAATTTCCATCGTCTTGGAGCGGGATTCGAACCCATGGTTATATTCAAATTAATCGGAAACTTGATACTTGGTCGTTCTGGGTGGTGTAGTGGTTAGCATACCCGGGCGCTATCTGGGAGACGCGGATTCGAGTCCCGCTCCAGGACGATAAAAAATTTAAAGTTTTCGGATATTATCTGACTTGCCATCCTTGTCACATTTACAAAAAATCGGATACCTGGAACTAGTGACCCTAAATTAGGGACGGGCGACCGCTTACAGCCCATTAAGTTGCTCACGATGGTCGTTAAACCTCCATTCATAAAAAAAAAAAAAAAAAAAAATGGATTGTCATCTTCAAAATTTATATTATATGGTGTAATCCCGTATTTCTTTCATGATAAATGTTGCTTTTGTAAAACTAAACAGTAGAAATACTTAGTATTGCCACCGCCATAGTTTGGAAAATATTTACATTTTTATGACACGCATATGTTCTTTCATTGGTTTTTACGACAATAGCCTTCATTGATCCACCTACCTAAGTACCGCTCAATGTCAGGAATTAGTTAACCTTATTGTTTGTTGTTATGATTTTATTCCACTTTGTATGCACTGGACTGTGGCTCGGTGTGGTCGTGTGAGTGACACGAATAAATGTAAAGTGTTCTACTTAAATAAACGTATACTCTTGAACTACTTGTTTTATTTCACACCCACAAAGATCTTGTCATGCGAAAGATGCGTGGCATAAATTGCCTACAAAAAGTACCAGGGTACTTTTTCGATTTTTTTTTTTTACTTTTGGTAGTCACATAAATATTGTATCCCAAAGTTTTATGAAATGGTAAATGATTTAGGTTTTATTTACTATACTAGCTTTACTACCCGGCTTTGCCCGGGCTTTAGGCTTATTAATTTCATATTCCCTTATATGTCACTGAAAAATATGGGGGGGGGAATTGATGCTTGCAAGAAAGAAAAAAGCTGATTTCACAAATTCGGTCATTACAAATTATTTATTCATAGTGTGATTATTTCAGCACTTGGCCGTACACAGCATTTTTGGTTTCTCCTTCATTGGCGACAAAATATAATTTTGTTGGATCCTTTGCTCTTTACATTCCAACATACAGCTGTAGAATCAAACGGACGAAAAGCGTTACGAATTATTTAACGTGCGTCCAGGAGACACATGATTAGAACACTGACTGAACAAAATTCGTTAACAATTTGTTTTTGGCAATCAAATGCATCACGTGCTTTCAATTTCAGACGTCTTTGAGGGGCGAATCTCTGGGATAAAAAAGTTAAAAACGTATCTTTGCGAATATTTTATGAAATTGGCTGAAATTTTAATGAACACCATATATCGTTAATAGGAACACGACCTCCAAATTTCGCCCGAATTTGGAGGTCATGTTCTATTTTAAATTTCGCCCGGTAAATAACTCCAAATTTTGCCCGGTAAATAACTTTTTAAATTTGCCATCAAGATGTTATTAACCGTTTCTGCGTATACATTTCTGTTTATCCATGAGTTCAAAATTCCATGCCTATTTTAAAAGTTTTGACCGGATTCCGAGGAAATTTTGAGGGACTCCTCTTATTACCAATTCATGGTATTGATAAAAATTTCAGCCCGTTTCGTTAAGATTTCGTAAAGTTCGTTTTTGCATTTTTTATGCACAGTTCTCAAAGAATAGAAACACATGTGGATGTGCAGCGGCGATGAATGCAGTCACGTGCTTTCCGATTTGGAACAGATAACGATGACGTAGCAAACGACGCTGACTTTATTGATCAGCTTATTAATTAATTCATAACTCGCGAACGGAACAACTTAGAGATCTTAAAATAGTTGCGTTGAGCTAGAAATTCCAGTATTAATAAGCTATGCAAATTTCACGATGCCACAGTTCGGCGTTCAAGAGTTTTTGCTGCTTCAGGCAAACAGACGTTTTGTGTTTTATATATAAGAATTAACACATTTCAATGAGAAATTAATAGGCGTATGGAATTTGACTGCAGTGAATTTGGAAGAAATAGCATAACTTTCGAAAGCAATTTATCATCATGTTCTATAAGAAAAGTTTAATCAATGCATCCTCCCAGTTCTTACTTATGGATCGGAGACATGGACTTTAACTAACAAATGCATCAGGAGCTTCAGACAAAACAGTAAAGCATGGAGAGGTGCATGCTTGGTGTAACTAGGAAAAATAGGAGTATGGATCACGGAAATGACAAGAGTGGATGACATCACGATCAGAGTAAAATCCCTAAAATAACAATGGGCTGGACATATTGCTGGAAGATCTTAACACCAGTGAACAACTGAAATATACCAAAGGACAGGAAAAGACCCAGATGAAGACCACGTGGGAGATGGATGGATGAAATTCGACAGCATGTTGGAATGGCATGGAAGCGACTGGCCAAGTTAGACTGCTCTGGAAGAGATTTGGGGAGACCTTCATCCAGAAACGAATTGAGTTATTGTTGATGAATGATGACGATGATTGGTACATCTTTTTACTACCTTAGAATATCCGCCCGCGGAAACAAATCCCACTTTTTAAAATAAGTGAAATAATATTGTTACGACTCACCCCCGCCATTAATTTAGTAATTAATGGGCGTGGTGGATGTGTGAAATTAATTATGTTCAAGGCTTGATTGGAGTTTGGAAGTATAAACAGCAGAGAAAGTTTTATCTGGGGTTAGGAAAGAAAAGAGGCGAAGAATTCTCCCTCTGGCTGGGTGGTCTCAGAATAGCTCTGTGAAGGTTGCAGCTGACGGCCAGTTTAAACAGGGTACATTTCGAAGAGGGGTCACTTGAGTAAACGAATGAAGAGGAGGGACAAGAGGTTTAGCGAATAATCGCAAATTCGTCGATTGTTTGGGACATTTTCGAGAACAATTGCTCTTTGTGTGGTCCGTGCAAAAAAAAGAAGATTTCGCACTTAGCGTGAAAATAAGGAAGAAAGTTTAGTTGTCTTACGCTCTCCGATGTGAAAGGCTGGGCTGGATGCCTTGGATCTGCTATATGAATTGGGCAATGAAGAGCGAAACTCCCTGCATTTGGTAAGAAATAGAGACGACAACTCGAGGCTGCTGTATATGCTAGTTTGCCATAAAGACGGCGGAATGCCTAAATCCGCGTGATAAAGCAGCAATTTCTAGGCTGGGAGCCTAATGGAAATCAGCGACTGGTTGGCCCAATGAAAACAAAGTTACAGAGGAATTAAGAAGTCTGCGAGTGGACAGTGGTCATTCCAATGAGAAGCGAAGCTCGGGTTCGAGTCCGATTACGGCAGTGTGCAATTATCATCCTCTCCCTGAAGCGGCGAAAGAAGCCAGCTGGTCCTGCGGGGCGAAGCGAGGCCCCATATGTGTGTGTGTGTGTGTGTGTGTGTGTGTGTGTGTGTGTGTGGTTACGTAAGCAGCGCAGCCTCTACGTGTAAGAGCGACGGGATAAAGCCGGCGAAAGGAAAATATGAGCGTAAAATCAGTGGCTTGGGTACCTAAGAAATATACAGGTGAAAAGTTAAATCACAATTTTGGATTTATTCTTGGCAGCATCCATGTAAGTAGAAATATTTTGCTTTATTATTACATCTGCTACGCAATTAGTTGAGGAACTGAACTAATATATTGCAAGAACTGAACTGAGAAATAGTAAGACTGAACTGTGGAATTTAAGTTCGTTAAAACTATCTCGCGAGAACTGATTTAGGTCAAAGTTGACCTAATACTTATGTTCAGATGACAGCTAAATTTTATTCGTATGTGTGCCATTGTTATGTTTTCATAGCCAATTAAATATTTGTTTAGGCAGTCAGCGCAGTCATAGAACACATTATTTATGTGTACGCAGGTGATTGGTCCAAATTGTTTAAGTGTATGCCCATATAATACAGTTTTCGCGCCAAGAACTCCGTCGAAAGAGATCAGTGAAGAAATATACTTATACCGCTCGGCCCGGTATCAGATCAATTGGTGGTCAACGGTGGGATAACTACCCACGGCAAAATTCTGATCAATTGATGGCGAGCGGTGGGATGATTAACCCAGCTCGGCCCGGTTCCGATCAATATTTTTGATATAATAGATGTATTTTCAAATAAATAAATATTTTTAAAAACATTTTGTAAGTTAATGACGTCATTCTAAAGCAGTAGAATGAAGTGTTTAATGATGATATTCTAAAGCAGTCAAATGACGCCCAACACGTCACCAATGCTATAAAATGAACTTTTGAAACTGTGAGCATTTGTGACTAGTTGATCCTGGCTTTTCATAGAAATGTAAACTCAAGTTTTCCTGAATTATTTTGGGAGGTAGCAGGAATGGATACAGAAGGGATTTCCCTGTGTGTGTGTGTGTGTGTGTGTGTGTGTGTGTGTGTGTGTGTGTCTAACAAATTATTTTTAGTGAAAAAAATACATTTGTACGTAGAAAAAAAAAAAAAGTAAAAGTAAACATAGGATTTTTGTAGCAAATTTTAGTCTGTGCATTTTTTATTTTTTTAGTTGTGATTTCTAAGTGTTTGCGCAACCCAGAAATTAAAACACACTATGATCACCAGCATAGATAATTTATTTATGTTTCCTCTCAAAAATCCAGTTACTGGTTCAGACCTTTTCTCCTTATAGAGTTCGAAATTAAGATATAAGGAAAAGAATTCAATTTTCCAGTATCCATCACAAATTACATCTTCCGGCACTGTGGGAACAGGAATTGGTCGGTGATCGAACTCGTTGATGTAGCTTAGTCGGTTGAGCTACACCAACGGAATGCTTTGCTGCAGCTCTCTGGTCTTGACACGTGCTTCTCTTCTGTAGTACGTCACATCACCTGGAAAAATATCCTTTAATAAGAAATTTCTGAATACATCACGTACACGCATGGGTTTGATCCTAAGAAACGTGGCCTGTAGTCGGCCAATATTGTGCACACGCTTGCCAAAGAAATACGAACCTTTATTTACACTGTCCGGCATAGAAAATTCCCCACCATGAAGGAATGAACGAAATCATACGAAACGTGCAACACAAATAGGCAATTAGGTGAGAAGGAAGGATTTTTTTTTCTTTTTTAGTGGAGGTTTAAAAAAGAAATTATTTATTTGACTTGGTGGTGGTGCAGATACAGTGACAGGATAAAGAGACATATTTGTTCAGTACTGGCAGGCAGGCATAGACAGTATATCATCAACAATGTACATAGCTAACATGGTATACAATATGCCAAATGATCAAGTAACACAGAGAGAAGCATTGCTGATCAAGTACCACATAGACATAGCGAACATGGTATACAGTATGCCAAATGATCAAATTACGCAGAAAGAGCCAATGCTGATCAAGTAACACATTGAGAGCCAGTGGATCAAGTAACACATAGACATAGCGAACATGGTATAAAGTATGCCAAATGATCAAGCTGCACAGAGAGAGCCAGTGCTGATAAAGCAACACATAGACATAACGAACATGGTGCACAGTATGCCAAAGGACCAAATTACAGAGAGAGAGGGAGTCAGTGCTGATCAAGTAACACATTGAGAGCCAATGCCGAAAGATAAACACAAACATCCAGGTCGTACGGTATTCGAACCTAGACCCCTCTATGGGCGAATGATCAGAAGCCATCGCTTAGACCACTGCGCTACCGGGGCGGTAGGGTAAGAAAGTTATTTAATTTCTGAGGGATTACACGAATGAATGTCATCGACGAGAAGGCAGTACAATGCGTCCTAAGTCTGTAGGTCATACGACCGCCATGCTATGCCATACATTCAGCAAAATGGCGTGGTATCGAGTGGAAAAGTTCCTTGATGTTGTCCCGAGGCATTGCTGACCATGCGTCCGTGACCTGTGTCAACAATTTATCGATATTGCGAGGGATTCGTGCAGATGCGTTGTCGTCTGCCAGTGATGTCTCATGCGTTCTCTGTTCGGGAGAAGTCTCGGGATCGCGCTGGCCATAAAAATACCTGGAAAACTTGCAAGCAAGGTGTGTTGATGTCGGCAGTGTGCGAGCGGGCATTATCTTGCTGATACTGGGCATCAGGGGATACCACATAGATACTGCAACAAAGCGGGCTGCAGCACCTCATCGACGTATCTTCGTGCTGTACTTTCTCTATATATGCGTACCAGCGGCGAAGAGGTGTTAAAATTAATCGCACCCCAAAACATGACATTAAGCTGAGGAGATGTATCGCACTCACGGATGGCAGCATGATCTCCCCGGTGACCACGTCGTCTCGACACTCTCAATCGGCGATCATCAGTGCTGAAACAGAAGCGAGACTCGTCGCTGAAATTACATGGTTCCGTCACGGATGTCTGATAATTCACCACTGAAAACTTGCGGGACGATGCTGTGATGACTCGTAGTCGTCACAGTGGCTGGTGAGAGTACAAACCTTCTTCAACCAATCTGAGATTCACATTTCCTGTCGATACGGGAAGGTTCACAGCTGCCTGTACATCTCACAGCGCTGAATGTCGTCTATTGTAGACTGTGAGGCTGCTGCGGCTTGCCGTCCACTGTAAAAAAAATTCTGAAATTCACGGACAACTTTCCGTCATTTCTTTCGTGAATTAACGAAGCATGTTTCTGATACAACCTTTCCGTGAAATGACCGAAAAAAACCTGAATTTAACGGACTTTTCGTGCCACGGGAAAATTCTGAATTTTCAGGAACCTTTCCGCAGTTTCTTTCTTATATTAACGGTAAATTACCGTTTTAGAGATCTGTTAACGGAAAATTCTGAATTTTCAGAAACCTCTCCGCAATTCCTTTCGTATATTAACGGAAAATCTCCGTTCTCACTTTTTCCGTATCCGTATGACGAGAAATTTCCTCTAATAGTAGCGATTCGTGGAAATACTTGAGGTTTGATTAACTTTCAAATTTCAATCGTCTGTCGAATTTAGAAGTTCTGTAGCGAGATCAGATATTGTGGATAGCATATCGCATAGATGTTGTTTATTGGGGCACACGATATTTTCTCCTTTCCCCTATTTGGTGCACCAGCTACTTATTATATTTTGTGTTACTGTAAGAAACCGGATACTTATTGTACCGATGATTATACAATGTCTGTGTATCAGTCTTTGGACAACTTAAGACAAAAGCTACAGTATTATAGCTATCGAGAGTAAATTTCATATTTAGTTTTTTTTTGTGTGTGTGAAATGATACTATAACAAGTTAGTAAAATCATGCAATGCATTGATTATAATACGCTTTCCAACATTACAGAAATCATTACTCAAGTTACCACTCAAGTTATGAGAATAATGTCTGTGGAATAAATCTCGGTCCTGTGCCCTGACCTTTCATCCCATTTCGATGATATTCAACATAACCGGTTTGGTATACCTCCGAAATAACATGATAAAGTTTTGTCGCAATCGAAGCATTTTTACATAAGTTATGATGCATAAGGCTATGGAATAGATCCCGCTCCTGTGTCCTAACCTTTGACCCCATTTCGCCCATTTTCAAGAGGTTTCATCACCAGGTGGTCCCCTACCACATACTAAAATTTCATCGAAATCGAACATTTTTTACGTTAGTTATGGCGCATAAAAGCAGTGGAATGGATCACTCTCCTACGTACTGACCTTTGACCCCAGTTCGTTCATTTTAAATAGGGTTCCTTCCCAGGTGATCCCCTACCAGATACTAATATTTCATCGAAATCCAACGGTTGTTACGCGAGTTATCGTGCTGACGGACATACGCACACAGCGCGTGACGTAATGAGGCAGATGGGAATCGCGACCATCTGCCCGCCGCAAAAGTGTGACGTCATAAATCTTTAATAGGATCCACACACAACGCGTGACGTAAAGAGACAGATGTCGTGACCGCGCGCCAACATTCTCAAACGTGGCGAGATTGTGACGTCATAAGATTTCTAAGCATTGGTAACATTAATGAAACAACGCCATCACTAAAAACGTTATAATTCGGGGTGGTTATTTAACCCACTAAACGAATTCTTCTAAAGTCGAGATCAAGCTAAATCGATTTCTAGTACCAGAAAATGGTAGGTTAACGACTTTCATCAAAATTCTTAGGGCCATTTTAAAAATAAAATGTACATACATATACATACAAGAATTGCTACTTTAAGATGGGCGTCAAGTAACTTTGCTTCATATACTTCCAATGGAAAAACTTTTGTACACATTTTCTTCACAATTAATGCGTTCCCAAGGATGAAAATTTGAACATCGATTAAAATATCTTCATTTTTTAACTTGCAATACTTAATATTTTCTAAAACATAACCATAATTATGCAATTCAACATTTGTTTGTCTACTGACGTCATGAAAATACAGGTCACGCCATCTTTTTTCTGGACAATTAATGCGTTCACAAGGATGAAAATTTGAACATCGATTAAAATAGCTTCATTTCATAAATTGGAATATTTAATATTTTCTAAACCATAACCGTAATTTGCAATCCATCATTTTTTGTCCACTGACGTCATCAAAGTACAGGTCGCGCCATCTTTTCTCTGGTTTCAACACCACCAAAGAAAAAGTTATTGATATTTAATAAAATTATGGTTATGTTTTAGAAAATATTAAGTTTTCCAAGTTATAATATGAAGTTATTTTAATCGATATTCAAATTTTCATCCTTGGGAACTCATTAATTGTGAAGGAAATGTGTACAAAAGTTTTTCCATTGGAAGTATAGGAAGCAAAATTACTTGACGTCCACCTTAATAATATGGGATAAGGATAATGGAATGGATCGCCATCCTATGTCCTGACCTTTGACCACATTTCGTCCATTTTCAATAGGGTTCGTCCCCAGGTGGTCCCTTACTACATACTGAAATTTCATCGAAATCGAACCATTTTTACGCACGTTATGACGCATAAGAGCAATGGAATGCATTCCGATCTTATGTCCTGACCTTTGACCCCACTTCACCCACTTTGAATAGGGTTCGTCCCCAGGCGTTCTCCTACCACATAGTAAACTTTCATTGAAATCGAACCATACTTACGCAAGTTATGACGCATAAGGGTAATGGAATGATCCCGCTCCTATGTCGTGACCTTTGACCCCATTTGTCCCATTTTCAATAGGGTTCGTCCCCGGGTGGTCCCCTACCACATACTGAAATTTCATCGAAATCGATCCTTTTTTACGCCAGTTATCGTGCGGACAGACGGACGGACAAAGCTGAAGCATATACGCTTCTTCAACCTACGGTTGGAAAGCGTAAAAAAGCACATTTCACCTTTCTAAAAAATAAATAAGTCCTTGTCAGTTTAAAAAAATCATGTTGCAAAGCAATTTGTTGCTTCGAAAAACCACGATGAAAAATGCTTAATATTTGAAAAGTCCTCCTATAGGAAAAAGAAAAAAAAATTACAAACCTATTCAGAAAAATAATAAGCTCCAGCAGAAAATAAAATGACTAAATCACTCACAGTAATGACAAAAATAAAAATTTCTTTGTTGTGCGATTCGTTTTATGAGATACGTGAACTTGGTTGCCGAGTGTTTGTGTCTCAGTTGGTAAAGCCACCTGTCTGGCGATCTATAACGTCGGGTGTTCGATTCTGACCGCTGCGGGTAAGTGCTGTACAGGCTTGCTGATATCGCGGAATTTCAGTTTAAGTACGGAAAACCAGATATGGATTTTTCTGAAAAAACGGACACGCATATGCCCTGCAATGCTAATCGTTTGTCATGTCCTCTCGCGGGCGACGCATGCTGCGAATTTCAGGACAATCGGATGCTTCCTTCTTGGTGTTGCATTTTGGGTGGCCAGCAATGTACTTTTGAATATAAAAAACACAATATAAATTGCTACAAGATTTTTCACGCAATAAAATTTCTTTCTCTTGAATCTGTTATAAAAGAGTGACACAGGTGTCTGCTTCTTTTCGCGAATAACACCTTTCAGTTCATTATATTTTGAAGCATGCGTAATTACGTGCAAACAACTGTAATACGTAACACCTTATCCTCATTAGTAAAAACTTTTAATTCATTGAACTGATATTTCTTTCACATTTTCTTGTTAATATACATGTATAGAAATTATTGCTATTACTATGAAATGGTGCCTCAGGTCCTCTGAAATAACTGTTTTCCCGTCATCCAGTTTTCATAAATTTTAACCGCGGAAAAAACAACCAAAAATGACTTTTCTTTTTAATACTTCTTTCAAAGCTGCCGCAAACAATTGGTTATTTCTTTATTCAGATGAAGTTCCCGCGAGATTCTGTAGAACATTTTTGCTGACGCTAGAGGATTTATCACAAATGTATCAAAGGATTTCCTTTTTATAAAGAAGATACCTAAGCAAAAAAATACATATATAATTTTGACTCACACCTAGTACAACATAGAAAAGGTTATGTATCTACCTGTGTGATCAAAAGGAAAAAAGATAAAAAATAAAATAAAATAACTGAATGTAGAAGGTGTCGAGAATACTGAGCCTTGGCTTTATCAAGGACCAGCAAAAACTCTGCATTTTCTCACTTCCACAAAGACCTAGTTGGAAATGGGTTTCTGCAAGGCCATAGATGCAAGTAACATTCCCACCTAAAATAGTTTAAAAAATATATATATATAAGTCATGTCCTCCTTAGAGTTGCATGACCTAGCACTAGTTAACAATTTCGCTTGCATCCATTAACCTTCCTGGCCCGACCCATACTCTTCATCTGTTACTATTAAACAGAGAGAAGAAGATTAAAGAGAACTCAAGCTGTGAGAGTGACATAATAATTAGAAATGATTTTCAGCCATAACGAAATTCCAAGTTCGTTTGAGAGAGAATTTAAACCTGAAAAACAATGCAAAAGAAATCCAAATTTTACATTGCAATTAAAAAAGGAAATGTTAATTTATAACGAACAGATTTTTGAAAGAAAACTTGAGTCTAAAACCCCCTACTCTACAACTTATGACAACACGAAAACGAGAATAAGTTAAAGATAATAATTAACTAAAGAAAACTTTGTGAAAGTTATATACCTTAAACAGTTAGTTGCAATATGTACAAAGTATTTCAGCAGTGCTTTAAGTGCATAATTAATTAGTTATTAAGAACTTTACTACTTTGAAAAAACAGCGCATAGACAGCGCATAGAAAAGGATGATAGGTGATCTTTCAATGATTCCTGAAGGATCACCTTTGATCAAGATGAATCACCTTTCAATGATTCTTCAATGATAGGTGATCCTTCAATGATTCCTGAAGGATCACCTATGATCAAGATAAATCACCTTTCAATGATTCTTCAATGATAGGTGATCCTTCAATGATTCCTGAAGGATCACCTATGATCAAGATGGATCACCTTTCAATGATTCCTGAAGGATCACCTTCCCTGTAAAGAAGATGGACCACCTTCCCTTTCTCACCCTCCATTCCCCCGTTTACCATTAATTAAGACACCTTTAATTTAGAGAATATGGAAAGTAGTCAAACGGTGACAAAACTGGAGAGTACGGGTATGACCGAGTACGCGCGCGCGCGCGCACACACACACACACACACACACACACACACACACACACACACACACACACACACTTGTTTTCGTGCCAGAAATTCAATTGCTGTTCGTTTACTGCTCTGTGCGAGGGTGCGTTATCTTGAAGAAGGAACAATTGCCCGTTTTTGTATTCAGGCCTGACACGAATAATCCGATCCCTTTTCCACCTTCAGTTGCACCTTCAGAAATGAGCTCGAAATTTACTCAGGTTCTATAACCTGATCTTCTTTCCTTTGGATGACTGTGGCGACTTTTACTGAGCACTCTGACACTTCGTTTCAGGATCAAAACGAAAACACCATGTTTTGGTCACTGCCACAATGCTTTGAAAAAAAAAATGCATTGTTTCTGAAGTCTTCACGATGTCTTTTGCGCACTCCACTTGCGCATTTTCTAGTCGTCTGACAACGCATGCCAAACAAAACGAGCCCCCCCCTTCCCCCAACCCATCTGCAGAATCTTGCACTGAAATTTGACGAATCGTCTCCCTATTAACAACGAGTCACATTTCAGCTTCCTCAAGGTCACACAATGATCACTTTTTTTATCACTTCGCGAACTTTCCCAAAGAGTTCAGACGTGCGCACCGTAATCGGGCGTCTGGGCTTTTTCGTCATTTTCCAAATCTTCTCTCCCAACTTTGAAATGTGCATGCCAACGGAATATCTACGCACGAGATAGGCAATTAAACCCATACACATCGTGAAAAAATTCAACTTTACCAGACGTATCTTTACCGATCTTCAAACAGAACCGGGCCGCCCCGGTGTCGCAGTGGTCTAAGGCGCTGGCCTCTGATCATTCGTCCGAACGGGGTCCGGGTTCGAATCCCGGTGAGGCATGGATGTTGTGTTTGTCTTACGGCACTGGCTCTCTCCCTTCCCTGGAACCAGTGACCCTAAATTAGGGACGGGCGACTGCTTATAGCCCATTGAGTTGCTCACGGTGGTCGTTAAACTTCCAATAAAAAAAAAAAAAAAAAACAGAACCGGATACTCGCTGCCTGCTCCACCACCGAGCAGTGACAACGTCATGCACAGCGTAAATGTCTGCACAATTCTCACGGCATTTTTTTTAATCAATTTTATTACTTAATTGCCGCACTATGTAGCTATGAAAAGTACATTTTGCATTTAGGGGTTTCGTGAAATAATAATTTGTAGTAGTACATTTCACCTTTTCTGAAACACAACTGAAGGTCATTGTCAGTTTCAGAAATCAGGAGTTCGAAAACGTTCTGTTGCTTTGAAAAATCATGATGAAAAACAATGTGATTTGTGATAAATTCTCCTACAGAAAAAATGGAATTATAATGATCCCATTCAGAAAAATAATGAGTTTCTACAGAAGATAAAACGACTAAAAAACCTGAGTTTATAGCGAAAAGAATTTCATCGCGCGACTATAGTACCCTTCGTTTCTACCTTAAACGTGGTTTTGTGGAGGTGAGGTGGCGTAGCTGCCTAACCATTCGTCCGAAATGGGTTCGAGACCCGGTGAGGCCTCAAATTAGGGACATATTTTTGGATTCTCTCCCTTCGCTGGAAGCAATGGCCCTAAATTAGGGACGGGCGACTGCTTATAGCCCACTGTGTTGCTCACAATGGTCATTAAACCTTCAACCAAAAAAAAAAAAAAAAAAAGTTTTGTAGGAGGTGCCTTGCTAGGCCAGTCAGCAGCGCTCCGTACTCGCGTACGAACCATCGCGGTCTGGAGCCCCGGCGATGGGTAGGATTTTTTTTTTTTATCTCAAAGCCATAAAAAAGTTCTGTGAAGGGACTAGCGCAACAGCATGACAGGGGGCTACGTTACTCAAAGAGGCTGAAAAATAAAAGTTGAAAGAGACTGAAAAAAATCAAACTTTTTGAAAACTCGGAAAATTTCCGTATAAAATAGGAAAACCTTGAAACTGGCATTTCTGTAAAAAAAACCAAAAAAAAAAACCGGAATTTGTGGCAACAAAAAAAAAAAAAAAAAGATCAAAGTACTGAAATTCCTGCTATTAGAAGAGGAAGCTTTTCAAAACGGAAATTTCGTTAAAAGTCGGAGACGTACCAGCAACTTTGCTGCAAGTTATTAACAGGAATTTTCTGTGAATTCACGCGACTCATTTTTTACAGTGTGAAATTAAAATTCGCCCTTTGGTATGAAACAGCATTTTGGGGTTACACCAGAAGCTCATCTATAAGTTTCTGTGTGTGTGTGGGTGGCTGCGCATAGGAACATGTGTGAAAACACAAATTTTTTCGTGTCCCCTCACTCCTGAGTAAGTCACTTTCCCAACTGAGCTACGCGGACAGAATGTCTCATTTCAGATTCGTCATCTTGACGCATGTTTTCACCTCTGTTATAGTACGTCACATCATCTCCCTTTTATTATTATTTTTTTTTTCTTTGAAGCGAAGTAGGAATTTTTCATTAATTCCAAACAATGTGTGGAACAAACATCACACATTTTTCGAAGAACCCAACGGCCAGTGAATCCATTTTCCACAATCAGGCGCCGATGTGAAAACACAAGTTTGTCCGTGTCCTTTCACTCCGGAGTAAGTCGCTCTCCCAACTAAGCTACGCGGACAGAATGTCTCGCTGCAGATTCGTCTTCTTGACACATGTTTTCACCTCTGCAGTTCATCACACATGTATTTCGTATAGAAATTTTTAAATGGGGTTTGTTTAGAAAGTCTAGTTCCGTGGCTATTCAGCAGAAATGCTGTAACTAACTTCAGACTTGCTTTCATGTATAGAAGTCGGTGAAACCGTTTTTAAATAAAACGCCACAACTGGTGATCATTCATTACCTGTCCCTTCATCTCTTCACCGCGGGGAACAGTACATTTCCTTTGCCTCCGATTTCTTTTCTACCATTCCTGCCAATCTAAGTGCTTTGACCCTCTTCAAAGTATGACTTTTTCGGATGCGTGGAATTCTTTGAGCTGGGGTTATATTCATGCCCCCCGCCCCTCCCTCCTCCCACGAGGCAAGCAATGATGATTAGACCGATTGACTTCCCCTTATTTTGTTCGGCAAAGTTGAAAAACTTTGGAAGAGAGATGAACAGGATGTAATCACTTTGCAGTATATCCACTGATTTTTTTTTCTGTTTTGTTTTGTTTGTTTGGAGGTTTAAAAAAAATGATTTATTGGACCTGGTGGTACAGACTACAGCTGAGTTCGGGCTCAATTTTCGAAACCCGAGCCCGTGGTATATCATCCCGAGCCCACCCGAGCATGAATTTTACATTACAAGATAGAGCCCGGGCCCGAACGAGCCCGGAAACTGACTAACCTGTTTAACCATTCATAAAAAACATCTCCTTTTCCACACTTCCACTCTCTCCTCCTCCTGCAATTAAACAATGTATTTCTCAAATGGGAAGTGGGGAAGGGATCTCTATCTATTTTTACAGTGTAACTGTGCGATTTTCTTTGACCGTTCGTTTCCACCTCAAGTGCTTCGGGCGACCGGCTGTCCAAAATGATCGGGCGGTATTGCAATTGCATATATCTATAGTTCTTGAAAAAACTTTTTCTTCTCTGCAGAAACGTACTAATGCGCGGCTTATGTCATTTTCTACCCAAGCCCGGAATAAATAGCCATCTCGAATGCCCGCTCCCCAACCAGAACCAGTTGCCGAAGAATTCCCTTCACCAACTATAAAGTGTCTCATTTGCTAAATCACATAAAATCGCATGTGTATATACACTGAGTGGCCACTTTATTGTGATCACCACCTCAGTACCTCGTTGGGCCACCTTTTGCCTTTAATACTACGTCGATTCTTCGTGGTATGGACCGCACGAGATGTTGATAGGTGGTTTGTGGAATCTGAGACCATGCTTGATGAATAGCACTTTCCAGGAGTGTGAGATTGCAGGGTTCTGGATCCAGCTGTCTGATGGCTCGTTCAACTTCATCACACAAATTCTCAATGGGGTTGAGATCTGGAGATTGTGGGGGTTACCCAAGCAAAGTATACTCACCGGCATGCTCCTGAAACTAATCCTGTACAATACGAGCACTATGGCAGGACGCATTATCTTGTTGAAAGTAGCCATCGCCATTGGGATAAACCATCCACATGACAGGATGCACTTGCTCCGCAACGATGTTTAGATATGATGTGCCAGTCAGACGTTGATCAACACGAATTAAAGGGCCCAACGCATGCCAGGAAAACATTCCCCAAACCATATAACATTGCCTCCACCAGCTTGAAGGGTTGTAGCAATGCATTTGGGGTCCAGCTTTCGTGCTGTTTCCGCCAAATTCTCACTCGGCCATCCGCATGGTGCAACTGAAAACGTGATTCATCGGACCACATAATTTGTTTCCAATTATCGACTGTCCAATCCTTGAGCTTCTGTGCGAACTGCAGACGTTTTTTCTGGTTAACTGCAGACAGCAAAGGTGTTCGAACAGGCCTTCGGCTGCCATATCCCATCCGATGCAGTGTACGGCGAACAGTGCGTACAGAGATCATTTGAGTGGATCCTTGATTAAAATGGTCTGTAATTTGCTGCACTGTTGCCCTTCTGTTGTCTGTTACCAGTTTGGATACTCTCCGTTCCGCCCGAGCAGTCATTAGTCGATGACGACCACACGTTGCACGTAGAGACCCAGTTTTTTGGCTAACAGTTCAGTCTTTAAACACTTTAACAACAGCTGCTCTGTAACATTTCACGAATGAGGCGGTTTCGGTGATACTCGCTCCATGGCTCCGAGCTCCTACAATAATTCCACGTTGAAAGTCCGTCAAATCGCATTTTTTACCCATCTCGTCACCCAAAAAATCAGTTCTACTACTGTTGCAAGCACTAAGCTTTCCCTTTTAATAGCCTCGCCCTCTGGCGGTAACAGGGTGCAGCCATAGCTCATTGCTTAAAACTGTCAGGTGGTCATAACACACTGAAGAACAATTGAATTAGAGATACCTGTCTAGTAACGTGTAGCACCACCTTTCGCCCTGATGACGGCTGCGATTCGTCTCGGCATGGACTTGACAAGACACCTGAAGCTTTCGGAAGCCATACGGATCCACCCCTGAACAAGCTCCCACAGTTCACGAAGATTTGATGGAGGGTGTCAGAGCCTCGAACATCTCTCTCAATGGCATCCCAGATGTGCTCGATGGGATTGAGGTCAGGTGACCTAGCTGGCCAAGGAAGCGAGGTCACGTCGGTAGAGTGTTCATCCAACCATTTGAATACAATTCGGGAGCGATGGCACGGTGCATTGTTTTGTTGCAGGATGAGGTCCCCAGTGGGATGCTGAAGATTCACAAAGGGGAGCAAATGGTCGTCCAGGATATCCCGGTAACGTTGACCTGCGAGGGACGATGTCACGCGTACCAGGGGTCCTATTTCAGTCCACTTAAACAGTCCCGAGACGAGAATGCCACACCCACCAGCTTGAAGAGTACCCTGCTGGCAAGAAGGATCCGCCGCTTCATGTGGTTTGCGTCGTACTCGTATCCTGCCATCCGCATGTACCAACGTGAATCTCGACTGATCAGTTCAGGCAATATTTTTCCACATGTCTAGAATCCAGTGGCGATGTCCCCGCGCCCATTTTAATCTTTGCACCCTGTGCTGTGCGGTCAGCAGCGGTACCCTCGTGGGACGATGGCTTCTGTACCCCATAGCGAGATGATGGTTCCGGATGGTGTGGCTGCTTACACGTTTTTGTGCACCAGCGTTAAATTGCCGAGTGATTTCTTGCACTGTGGCCCGTCTATCTGCTGTTACAATGCGAGCTATAGCCGACGATGACTCCGCTCATCCACACGCTGTTGTCCACTGCAGTTGGCCCTTGCAGGGATGGTTTTACCGGATTCGATGTACTCACGGTGCACCCGTGATACAGTGGCTCGTGAAAATCCCAGACTTCCGAGATGGAGTGACCCATTTGTCGGGCCCCGACAATTTTCCCACGATCAAATGCGCTTAGATCCTTCGTCTTACCCATACTGCATCCGCCTCTTACTTATTCCCGTCGCATCACTCCTTATATTGTCGGATCGCTGCATACGCCATGTCGTTTCCGTTTACATCGCCGCCCACAGCGCCACATTTGCATAACGCCAGCTGTCTGTAATTCAATTGCTCTTCAGTGTAAAGTGGTCACTCAGTGTATAAAAAAAATCTTTCGCTCTCCCATTTTCTAAGAGACCGAGCCAACCCGATCCTTCCCGTCTCAGTTTATGTATAGACATGACAAACAGGCAGACATAAACAGGATACAGATATTTCACAGCAACAAGTACAAATCATACATGGTTTACAACATGCTAAATGACCAATGTACACAGATAACCAGTGTTGGAGAGGTAACATGTTGAGAGTCAGTGCCGAAAGACAAACACAAACATCCATGCCTCACCGGGATTTGAACTCGGACCCATCTCCGACGAATGATCAGAAGCCATCGCTTAGACCACTGCGCCAATGGAGCGGCCCACTGAATCTTTTAATAACGGGAGTTGTTTCAAACGTCTTTAAGGCAGTGAAAAATGAGTAGTGCTGCTAAAATACACTGATCGACCCACAAAATACCACACCATGATGCAAAACGAAACTCATGTACACCAGTTGGTGGAAAAGAACTGATTTAATTTCTGAGCAGAGCTACTACCGAGAGGAGGACAAACCTCCCAGAATGGTCACACCAGGGGCCTAAATTCATGCTCTTAGGGGGAGGGAATAAAATTGCACAACGTGTGGATAATTTACTGAAAATTGTAACTTGAAAAGAAAGTCATACCCTTCAGTTTTTCCTTTTTTTTTTTTTTAAGACCTTAGTTTGCCACATACGGTATTCCGGGCAAAAACGGGGTACAGGGTAACCCGTAATGTGAGGTGTGAGCCCCTCACACTGTTAAAAAAAGCGTGGTGTGAATTCATGGAAAAATTTCTGAAAATAATGTACTGCAAAGTTGCCGGTAGGTATCCGTGTTTTTCCAAAATTTCCGTATTTAAAAGTGCCCTTTTATTTTAACAAATTTTCCGTAGACAGAAATTCCGTTTATTTCAGAAAAGTTCTTTTCAGGTTTTATCGTATACTTAAACTGAAATTCCGCAAAATCGACGTCCCTGTTCAGCACTTACCCCAGGTAATCCTTCCTCTGAGGTCAAGATCGAACCTCACGTCGTTGGAGTTGGCTCACCAAGTACCTCGCACCTTTAACAACTGAACCACAAGCCCTTTATAAAAAACGAATTCCGCGACAATGAAATTTTGTTTTTTGGCATTAATGTCAGTGATTTAGTCATTTAATTTTCTGTTGGAACTTATTATTTTTCTGAATAGGTTTGTAATATTTTGTTGTTGTTGTTGTTGTTGTTGGAGGACTTTTTACAAATTAAGCATTTTTCATCCTGATTTTTCAAAACTACAAAATGCTTTGCAACTTGAATTTTTTAAACTGGTAATGACCTTCAGTTATCTTTAAAAACGGTGAAATGTACTTTTCATAGTATTATTTCACACGCAAAAAAAAAAAAAAAAAAAAAAAAACTAACTTAATATAGAAGGTATAATAGCTTTTGTTTTAAGTTGTCCCAAGACTGATACACAGACATCGTATGATCATCTGTACAATATGTACCCGGTTCCTTACAGAAAAGCAATATAGACTGCTGGCCACCCAAAATGCAACACCAAGAAGGAAGCATCCGATTGACCTGCAATTCGCAGCATTCGTCGCCCGCGAGAGGACATGCAAACGAATAGCATTGCAGGGCATATGCAAATCATGTGCGCCCTGCACGCCACCGAGAAGCACTATAAAAGGGTGCACAGGAGGCGGGGTGTAAGTAGTGAAAGTGTGTTGTGCTGCCGGACCTGTGCGTGGGAATCTTCCTGATGCCTCGTCGCAGAATATGGCAGTCATTCCAGCACGTTTCGGAGTTTGACAGAGGGCGAATAGTGGTTTACCGCGATAGCGGTTTGTCGTACCGAGACATCGGCGCCCGTGTGGGACGACATCCAGCCACAGTGAGGCGAGTATGGATTCGGTGGGTGCAGGAGGGACGGACGGACCGACGTGTGCGATTGCCGCAGCCGCTGCACACCACCGAACGGGAGGACCGGCATGTTGTGCGGCAGGCATTGACGGCTTGCACCGCCACATCACGAACGTTAGCGCAGGAATTAGGTGGGCTGCGCAACAACCTGTGTCAGCACTTACTGTTTGACGTCGTCTGCAGTAGTGGGAACTTGTCGCACGGCGTCCATTGCTCCGATTACCATTCACGTTACACCACCGGTAAGTGCGGCGGCAGTGGGCCGTTGAACGCCGTACCTGGACTACGGAATGGCACTACATTGTCTTCTCCGACGAATCCCGCTTCTTCCTGCAACGCCACGATGGTCGGATCCACGTGTGGCGGCACCGCGGCTAGAGACTGTATGACGCCTGCACTATGCATCGCCATACCGGTCCGTCGCCTGGCGTTATGGTTTGGGGCGCAATTGGATATGGCACCCGCACCCCTCTGGTACGCATCGCCGGTACACTCAACAGCCACAGCTGCATCTCCGACGTTTTGTTTGGAGCCTGTAGTCCTCCCTTACCTGCAGGATCTGCCAGCGGCCACGTTTCAACAGGACAATGCGCACCCGTACGTGGCACGCATCGTGCAACAACTCTTCACGGCCCACCAGGTGTTACTGCTGCCGTGGCCCGCCTGTTCACTCGATATGTCGCCCATCGAACATGTCTGGTCGCTGATCGGCAACCGAGTGGCCTGGCAAGCACCGCCCGCGGCTACGCCTGATGAACTGAGGCAACGTGTGAAAGCTGCCTGGACCGACATGCCCCAAGCCTACATCCAAAGCCCCTTTCTTTCGATGCCGCGGCGTGCAGCGGCGGTTATTGCCAGCCATGGGGGCCACACGAACTATTGATGTCTGCGTGTTCCGCAAGTCGCACGGTCCTGTATGCTCAATCGTTTCATATTTGTATCTGTTGCTATGTGTCCAGTAAATCTGGCTTTGCTATTTCTTGTCCTTCTTGGTGCTGCATTTTGGGTGGCCAGCCGTGTATGATAAGTAGCTGGTGTACCAAATAGGGGAAAGGAGAACATCCTGTGCCATAATAAACAAAATCCATGCGATATGCTATCCTCAATATCTGATCTCGCTGCGGAACTTCAAAATTCAGCAGAGGATTGAAATTTTAAAGTTAATTAAATTTCGGGTATTCTCACCAATCGCTCCATTTACCGGTAATTTCTTGTCATACGGATACAGAAAAAAGTGAGAACTGAGATTTTCCGTTAATATACGAAAGGAATTGCGAAAGGTTTCTGAAAATTCAGAATTTTCCGTTAACACATCTCTAAAACGGTAATTTACCGTCAATATAAGAAAGAAACTGCAGAAAGGTTACTGAAAATTTAGGATTTTTCCACGGTACAAAACATCCGTGAAATTCAGGTTTCTTTCAGTCATTTCACGGAAAAGGTTATATCAGAAATATGCTTCGATAATTCACGAAAAAAATGACGGAAAGTTGTCCATGAATTTCAGAAAAAGTTTTTACAGTGCATATGCACGAAAGAAATTGTCTGAAACAGCAGACGGAATAATATAGAAGGCCATGCGGATATGCCTGACTTCCGAGACCTTTATGAACACATGTCTCAGGGATGAAGAGGTAATTAGTCGTTTGTGTTCTGTCGCAGAAAGCTCCTCTGAACGGAATTTTTCCAAGCTTTACCCAGAGAGTATTTTCCTATTGTTACGTTCACTATCTGATACTCATTCGTTCTGTGCCGGTGTGTTTTCATTCTGCATATGCTGTTATTGATCTTCACATAACTTTTACTTAATATTTACAAGCGTTAGCTCTTGGGTATTTACTTAGTTTTAGATCTTTAGCAAAATTATATCAAAAATCGGAAGTGCGAGTTTTGAAAAATCATATTTTCCCACAACGGAGGTATGTGAAAGTAGAAACCGCGTTCTATATGAGTGGAAGTGGGGAAGTTTTGAAGCCGAACGGGTGTAATTTCAAAGTTTGCCCTCCCAGATAGAGAAATTTGCGCCAGCTCTGTTTCTGAGAGATTTCAGTCAGTAGATTGCGCGATTGCCAGGCTGGGTTATTTTTTTTTTTTTTTTTTGGTTGGAGGTTTAACGACCACCGTGAGCAACTCAATGTGCTATAAGCAGTCGCCCGTCCCTAATTTAGGGCCACTGGTTCCAGGGAAGGGAGAGAGCCAGTGCCGTAAGACAAACACAACATCCATGCCTCACCGGGATTCGAACCCGGACCCCTTACGGACAAATGATCAGAGGCCAGCGCCTTAGACCACTGCGCCACCGGGGCGGCCATGCTGGGTTATATAGGGTTAATGCATAAGTTCATGCCCGTTTTCTTACCGCACTGCAGGAATGTATTACATTTAAACATGCCCCCCCCTCCCCTATTGTTTACGATGGTATCCCCAACTTCTGAATTGGACTGCAATGCCATTCTTGAAAAAACGTGCTGGTTTTTGCTATGAAGAAATCATCAAGGAAATTCTGGAGATCAACATCATTGTTGAACGTTCTGCCACGGAGTGCATTCGACAGAGATCGGAGCAGGAGATATAGTATGAAGGGGCGAGATCTGGGGAATGGGCCGAATGTGGAAGGATCTCCCCTTTCATGTCCTAAATGGCCATTTTGGTCATGTTTGCACTGTGATAGCGTGCGTTACCATGTTGGATAAGGACACCATGACACCGATGTGGCCGTTTCTCCTGAATTGCTCCCTCCACACGACGGAGTTGCTCACAAGAGAGCGCCGCATTGATGGTCCGATTCCTCGGCAGCATTTCCCAGTGAATAATGCCTTCCATGTCCCACCAGACACACAGCATGATCTTCACAGGATGAAGGTCATGTTTTGAACGTATTGTGGTCGACTTGTTTGGGCTTAACCATTCCCTCCGATGCCTGAAATTCACGTACAGGCACCACTTTTCATCTCCAGTAACAATACGTGACAGAAAGGGTTTGTCTTGCTGAGAACATTCGCGATACGGGCGAGCCAGAAACTACACATGGCAATACGCTGATTCTTGTTGTTCTCGGTGAGAGTGTGAGGCACTCAAGACCCCAATTTCTGGACCTTTCCCGTACGTTCCAGATGTCGCACCACTGTGGGCTGATCACCCTGATGCAGTGATCCACATCCCCAAGGTAGAACGACCAATCTTATCTACGCCAAGCTGTTGCACTCTTTTATCTCCCTCACTTATCACGTGATTGGTTCGCAACTGCAATTATTTACATAACCCACCTGTCGACAAGTACTTTGCGGCGTGGAATCAGCGTTGCATTTAGATAATTTTTTTTTCCGGTGGGCAATTACAAGTTTTGAGGGGCTAAAACTTTTTGACTGATTAAATATACATAATCACAATTTTGTTATTTATATAACTTATGCATTAATATATACAACAAAATTTTAAATAGAGTATAAAATTTTTCTTATGTCCGTATATATCGCAAACGCAAATTCCAAGAAATCTACACATATAAGTGATTAAAAATGTGAAAATGTTATACCTGTACTTTAATTCAGTAATGCACAACGGATTTCACCATGGGGTGGTATAAAATATTGAGGATGCTAGTAAGATAACGCTGTACTGGAGGAAATCCCCCCCCCCAACAAACACTTTAGGAGTGGTAAAAATGTCCTTGCCTTACTATTGCAATATAAGCATGTTTCTGATTATTAAGGAATTGTTACAGTGTTGCCTGAAAACATATGGTGTAAACCATTCTCTGCCACTTGGTTTCAGCTCCTTTTGATTATTTAGATTAGCACGTAGTAGTAAAAAACAAACTAACTAAACAACTGCCAACTGTTTGGATACCAGTTTGAGGCGTCACTTTCTTTTTTTTTTTATTTGTCATAGAGAGTGTAAACCATCCACCGACAGGGAAAACAAACTTTTGATGGAAACAATTTCTAATATAATTTGCTATTGCTAAAAATTAGGTAGCAGATATTTTGTTATATTGGAAACAGAGTAATGTTTTACTGAAAGATGATAGGCATTTCAAATTAAAGTCCACGTAGATGCTGTTTCTTTTTTATTATTATTTAATATTTTCCCTCATTTTTTAATATTTTTAATTAATTTCTCCAAATAGTCAGCTATAAACGAAAATAATTAGACTAAATATGAAGGAATATCACCCAAAAACCTAGGGGGGGGTCCCATGAATTTCGGGGGGTGCTAAGCACTCCCGAGAAGATGCCTGAAAAACATCACTGCGTGGAATTTTCTGTGTCGAGCAGCGTATGTATACTAAGTTCTAGCTGTATCTGAAATGCAAGTATATTCTGGGCCGAAACTGTCAGCTGATTTTTTTTTATTTTTATTGGAGGTTTAACGACCATTGTCAGCAACTCATTGGGCTATATATAAGCAGTCGCCCGTCCTTGATTTTGGGCCACTAGTTCCAAGGAAAACACAACGTCCATTCCTCACCAGGATTCGAACACGGACCCATCTCGGACGAATGATCAGAAGCCATCGCTTAGACCACTGCGCCACCAGGGGGGGGAGGCAGCTGTACGCTGAGGGCGCTATACATGAAACTGTAAACTACTACTCATATTTTCGTTCGTAAATATCGTTAGTATCTCTTTACTCTTTTTTTCGTCAATACATTGAAACAAAAAAAAAAAAAAAAAGCACTTGAGAATGACAAAGTATTAATTTTCATTTCCATGAGCAACTGTGCTTCTAAAAGTATAATTTCGAAAACATTCTTAATGTCCGATAGCGTTCATGCGAAGAATATTTTCCAAATAACATTTAACTTTCCTTAGCGCGCAATAAAACTGAAGCTTGAAGTAGGTGTGTTTCGGACTGGAACACCTCCCTCCCGGCTACATTTCGAAAAATGACCGGAAACCAAGAATTGTCGTTTTCACAGTTAAAGGTTCCCGGTGAAAAAACTAATTTTTCAGATTAGTCTAATAGGTGGGAAGATAGTGTGTTTACGGACGAACGGATGTAGTGACACAACAAGCATGTTCTGTTTCTTCAAGAACATTTCTAAAAGTGTGTTATCTGATTGAATGTTTCATTAACTACTGAAATAGCTTTGTCGTTTGTAAAGTTTACAAACGTATTTCTCCGAAAATATTGAAACTGTTGGGTCAAATGCTGAAGCACATAGACTAAACACATGAAATTAAGAACATAGAATCTTTATAAAAATCCGCTAATCCTTGACTATCAGCAAATACTTATTTTTTGGCAATTAACTTCTTGGAAGTTTTGGGACAACAACTCTAAATTTTGTAGCTCCCTGCGTTCTTTCAGTCTCTACAAAACTTCATTTGCAATTTTCAGTGCTTCATGTTTTTTTAAATGTTCTTCATAACTTCTAGTTTCCAGGAAAAACAAGTGTTTCTTACTTTCCTTAAATCTTACCACCAACCAGCTCTGTGGCTATGCGACAAAGAATTGGTGGTACAACCGTTCCAGCCGATTCACCTTGAGAAGACAAAGTTCGTTCCTCCCCTGACCAACCAAATCTGCAACTGTGATGTAGACAATTACTGGTACAACCGTCGTACTGATTCACCTGGAGAAGACGAAGTTCTATCCTCCCCTGACCAACCAAATCTGCAACTGCTAGGTAGACAATTACTGGTACAACCGTTCGTATACTGATTCACCTATGAGAAGACGAAGTTCCTTCCTCCCCTGACCAACCAAATCTGCAACTGCGAGGTAGACAATTACTGGTACAACCGTTCGTACTGATTCACCTAGAGAAGACGAAGTTCCTTCCTCCCCTGACCAACCAAATCTGCAACTGCGAGGTAGACAATTACTGGTACAACCGTTCCTATTGATTCATCTTAAGAAGACGAAGTTTCTTTTGAGGTACGCATAGCTTGCGTTGTTTCGCCTGAATTTTGATCTACAAGGAAGATATAAATAAATGAGTTTACATATTTATGATTGTAATGAAATACGAGCGTAATTTTCATATATAATATATGTCAAACACTTTAAAACAAGGCCCTGTTTTTAAGGGGAGGGAGGGACTGTATTGGCGCGTACGGGAGCTTTGCACTTTCAATGTCATGGCTTTTTTTTACAGCATCAATATTTTACTATTCGTCAGTGCGCAGCATAGTAACGTAATAATAGTTATTTGACTGCTGGATGTCAGACGAGTTACTTCAAGCAATGAAAGTTAATTTTGTTGCGTTGCAAAAGGACTTCATTATTTAAGAGGTGCATCTAAATTTGCATAGAAAAATAGGTCATTGCTTCGGAACTGCACAACCACCTTATCTAACCATTATTTGTACTCTTGGTAGGGGAACCTGCATGAATGAAAAGGATGTACCGGATGAATTTAAATTTTCTATCGTATTTTGGCAGTTACAAAATAAAGTTAATTATTTCACTCTACGCGTATTCAGTTCTGAATTTCTTTCCCCCTCAGCTAGCTAGATTCATTGAAGCAACCCTGGCCTTCTGAAGTTTAAACAAATAATTAATTTGATGGCCTGTTGTCTGGCCACGCCCTCTGGAAGACTTCCTGCTAAGATAGTATTCTCGTTTCCGCCTTTCATTCAGTAGATGAAGTCGCCCTTCTCCATAGACTCACGGTCCGACTTTTTTATAGTACTTTGGCGTTTTCCTTCTTCTTCTTCTTTTTTTTTTCAAATTCCACTTCGCCTTATTTCACCCCCCCCATGCCCTCGTGGTATCTTATCTTTCTCTCCGTCCTCATCTTTTCTTCTTTTTTCTTTCCTTTTTTTTTTTTTTTCTCTTCAGGAGTGCCCTTGAGACAACAGCAAGATGTTAAAGGCGCAATATCTCAAGACTCCGTAGTCTCAACGTATGACCCCTTTACAAGGACATGAAGTGCGGGGTGAAGTTAATTAACGCTTCAGTTTAGGGTAGCCAGGAAGAGAAAAAAAAAAAAAAAAAGGTTGCGCGAATTTTAAGCCTCACTCCCGTATACGAATCTGCAACCTCACTCGATGATGATAAGGTGTGAGAAAAAAACAAAAAGCAAATGTGGCTAGGGAACGCAAGGTCGAATGTTGGGAGAGAGGAGGATGAGTGAAATATTTGGGCGTAGAGTAGACGGGCAAAGAGAATCCCACGAAAAAGATTTTCAGCACGTTATATAATTGAGTTCGAAATAGAAGCAATGTTCACGGAAGCTTTTGAGTTGCGTCACCAGAAAGTACCGAAATATTCAACACTCGGGTTGGGTAACCTTCACAGAATGCAGCGTGTCTGCCTTTGATCTGTACTTAAAAGCAGTGATCATCATGAAGCAGTTTTCTGAAATTGAGAGGTTAACTTCTCAGGGAAAAATACGATACTAAATTATAATTACTGCTGATATAAAATTCTACTGTAACAATTTCCCAGCTTATTAATTTGGTCGTTCCTTCTTATTGGTGAGTGAAGTCGCGAGTGGCCTAGTAGTTAGAGCAACTGCCTTCCAACTCGATGGTCGCGGCATCGATTCCAGGTAGGTTGAGTTGCTCTGAATCACTGAATACTTGTCGTGCGTCGGAAAGGCACGTTAAGGCGTCAGCCCAGGGAAATTGGACACCCCCACCCCACCCCATCCCGTTACAAATAAGGTCGCCTGCTCCTTCCAATGTCCCTTGTTCTCTCTCTCTAGAAGTGCTCCTTCCCAGCAAAAACACAAGTGTTGGGAAACTGCTGGCCACCAACTGGCAGCGATGGGTCACTGCTGGCTGAAATCTGCCGCTAACGGCACGGTAGTGGTCCGTTGGTGACAGCGCCATCAGTTAGCAGCCATTGATGGCCCTACAGCATCGCCGTGAATTGCGAACCTCCAAGCAAGTGCCACCAGAGGCCCGTAGCTGGCAACCGATACAACCCCAACACGAGGTGGAAACAACGGGACTGCGCATGCACAGAAGCAACACGTGCTGTGTCTCTCGTGGTATCAGTTAGTTGAAGACGACGCAATCGCCATCGTGTTATTTTAGTGGATGTTAAGAAAAAAAAAGCCATATGTAGAGAGACGAATTAATTTCCTAATGAAATGTCGCGTGACGAAGATTACCATCGGAAGAAAAATATGTAAATAATTGTTAATGAACTGTAAGAAATAGTCAATTACTCACATGTATTTATAGAAACTCATTTCGTAGCAAAATTTCTGCACTAACCCACAAAGAATCGAGAATACAGACGGCGATGAAATACACCCACTCCATTCCTATGAATAACACAAGAAATAATTTCTGTGTAATCTTTCGTTTTAACATACACTAAACCGCTTCAAACAAAAGTCCTGGAAAAGCAAAAAATCGCTATGTTGAAAAAAAAAATAAGAAATATACACGTACAAAATGTATCAATTATTTGAAAGAAAAAAAAAAAAAAAAAAAGAGGAACCCTATGTGGATATGATGTACTCATCCTTGGGTTGAATACACACAATTGGAAGAATTCGCTGCTAAAAATAATGACAAGTAAAATAAAATATCTTTCCTCTTTAGGACAAATGTAGCTTCGGACCGCGGAAAAGAAAGATACCAGGTTAAAAACGTTACATAATGCAACATGAACAGGTAAATATATTAATTAAACAATCTCCTTTCAAGACCGCAAGGATAGCACAAAACTTGGGAAAGCGCCTTTAGTTGGTACACTCGATAAATGAGTGAAGTTCCCTTAAGGTAAATAAAAACAATCGGTACGTGAAAAAAATAAATTTATGAATTATATGAAATCGACATTTCTAAAAAATACCTTGCAATTTTGTAAAATTATAAAGAGAACCCTGCGTTTCACATCCCGCAGGGAAGAGGCTCAGCTTGAAGCAAACGCTTGTGCGTGGCAAACCAGCGTAGTGGGTAGAGCGTTCGCTTTGCAAGCAGACTGTCGTTGGTGTGTTTCCAGCCAGATTCAAATGGGCGTTTTTCAGGAAGTGTAGCGACAATTTCCCAAGCGCCATTTCGTCACGCAGTAGTTTTGTAGGCGGAAAAAGAAGTAGTTGTGGATTTGGGAAACTGCGGTAATTTTGTTTTTTATGGTTACTACGGGGAAATTGGCGGACAAGATTCGGCAAGCCTTCAGTTACGTCATATGATTACCGGCTGACACTGCCGGGAAATTAGCGGAACAAATTAGGCTAGCCATCATTTATGGCACGTGCTTGCAGGGTCGCTTAAGGGCCGCTTGTGGCAGCAAGTGCCTGTGATGGATAGCTGATGGCCCTGTTCTGGCATATGACAACTGATGGGGTGCCAACTGTTGGCCAGCTGCTGGCCTGAACTGCTGGCCCATGTGGTGACATTTTATTGACGGTTGTGCAGCGGCAACATAGTGCTGGGCCACTGTTATGACTGCTGGCTTGAGTGCTGATCCACAACACTGGTTTTGCTGCGTTGTGACGTCATAGTCTGGCACTCCCCGCTGTGTCGACTCACACTTTTAATCTGACATATCTGCATCTCTGACGGTTTCTAGACTCTGTCGTATTTGAGCCTCTAGGTTAAATGTAATGCAACTTCGTTTCTAATACCCAGCACAAAAGTCCCATGAGATATACGTCGTTGCGTCTAAAGGTGACCACAGACACTTACGGTATGAACGACACGTTTAAGTGTCACGCCAGCAACGTAGAGTGAAGCAGTAGTGAAACTCTTCAACGCCCGTCTGAAATTATCTTCACTCCACGCTACATGCCGCCTCAGGATTTTCTACAATCGAGCGCCAATGTGAAAATTGGTGCTCAATTGCAGAAAATCGGCGCCTCTTCGCTCCGGAGCCAGTTGTTCTAACTGACTAAATTACACCAGCGGAATATATCGTCTTGATACGTGCTTCACTTCTGTAGTACGCCACAACTCTTTGAACTGCTCCGGAGATCACACAGTTATCATGCTGACTTTTTGGCATTTCGTCTCACTCCTTGCTTAACGCGAACTTTTGCTTCCCCGAATAACCTGGAGTCCGAATCGATAGCTGTTCGTCTGTTTGGAGGGAAAAACCATCCCTCGTTCTACCGTCAACACAGCCGCATCTCTCTCTCTCTGAGGAGGAAGAAAGTTCTTCTGTCTTTCTCTCACAGTCTCTCTCTTTCTCTCTCTCTCTCTTTCTCCTTGAGGAGGAAGAAAGTTCTTCTCTCTTTCTCCTCTCTCTCTCTCTATCTCTTTCTCTCTCCCCCAAAGGAGGAAGAAATTTCTTCTCTCTTTCTCCTCTCTCTCTCTGTTTCTTTCTCTCCCTCTCCCTTTCTCCTCTCTCTCTCTTTCTCCTATACCTCTATCTCTTCCTCTCTTACCTCTCTTTCTCTCCCTCTTTCTCCTCTCCCTCTATCTCTTTCTTTCTCCTCTCTCTCTCTTTCTCTCTCTTTCTCTCAATCTCTCTCTCTCTTCATGATCTCTTCTAAAAGAAACCACTTTTCGAATATTCCCCCCGGCAACTAACTTCTACTTTCATTTTAGAGATCTCTCCATTAAAGTTTTGGTACTCGACAGCCTAGAGGACCTGTGACGTAACTACCTCAAAGGTGACGCACATATCAAAACGGTAAGTAGCAGTGATAAGCCCTTGCCGACGTAGCTTAATTGGAAAGCATTCGGTTCCGGAGCAGCATGATGTAGATCACCGGCAAATTCGTGTTTTCTCTGATGATGTATATCTATCAGCATGATGTATTGGGTTGTCGAAAAAGTCATGACGTATTTTAGCCATGTTTTGCAAAGGTCATTTATTGATAGAAAGAACAAAGATCAATCAATGATATAATGCCCGTTTTGTTCGATAACCTTTTGCCATCTTTCAGTGAGCTGCAGAATGTTTCTTTCACAGAAGGACCTGTCTTTCGTGGCGAAAAACTGAACAAGGTGCTGATTTACAGCCTCATCTGAATTGAACGTTATACCACGCAAGGACTGTTGAAGAGAGCGAAACAAGTGGAAGTCTGACGGCGCGAGGTCAGGCAAGTATGCTGGGGTGGCACCCCCCCCCCCGCTCCAATAATTTTTTGGCGGGTGACCAAACTTGCGTGTGGTCTCGCGTTGTCGTGATGGAACACAATACCTTTACGATAAACGAGCTCTGGACGTTTCTGGTAATGGATTCGTTCAAACTGTCTAATTGCTGACAGTACACATTGGAATTGATTGTTTGGTTCTGTCGTAGGAACTCGAAAAGCACGACACCTTTAAAATTCTACCACACTGAGATCAGAACCTTCCGCTGATGAATGTCTGCTTTGGATGTCGTTTGAGTTGAAGCAGCACGTCGGGACCAAGACCGTTTGCGCATCACATTGTTGTACACAATCCACTTTTCGTCACCAGTTATCACTCGCTTCAAAAAAGGATCGTTTTCCTCACGTTTAATGAGCATATCGCAGATGTTTATACACGCCGTCAATTGAGCTTCTTTGAGTTCACGAGGAACCCACATATCGTGCTTGCTTACGTATCCCAGCTTCTTCAGGTGGTCATTAACGCTTGAATGATGGATGTGCAATGTGTCTGCAATCTTTCGTGTCGTGTAACGTGGGTTTGACTCGACCAATGCCTTGATTTGGTCGTCATCAACCTCGGTTGGCCTATCGGACCGAGGAGCATCGTTGAGGTCAAAATCACCAGCACGGAATTTTGCGAGCCACCGCTGGCACTGACGTTCTTGTAGAGCATTATCACCGTATACTTTACGCAACTTTTCACAAGCTTGACGCGCGTTCTTCCCTTTACGGAAGTAAAACAGTAAAATATGGCGAAAATGCACAGTTTGGTCTTCCATCTTCAACTTGATGTCAAATCTGCGCACATCAGCCAAATCGCTCACTACTTCTTTTAGACTGCAGCTAAAACTAGCACTTTCTTGAATGCCATTGCGATAACAGAGCTGCATGCCTCTAGTACTTCCAAAACCGCCCATCGCCATCGGGTGCCAAAATACGTCATGACTTTTCCGACAACCCAATAGATCACCGGCAAATTCGTCTGGAAATAAGGAAAATTCCTTCCTCAACGCTTCGAAAAAATCTGTAAGGCTTCTTCCACACATCGTCTGAAATTTATCAGAATTCCTTCTTCTTAGTTACTTCAGTTGCATGGTTTCCGGCGGACCCGAAACCTACGATTTTGTGCCCCGTCTTTCTCAAAGTGGGATACACGTGGCGTACTATACAGAAGGGACGAACATGTTAACACAGCAAAGTTTCAGCGCTAAATTTTGTCGGTGTAGCTTAATTGTGAAAGCATTCGGCTCCGGAGCAGAAGAATGTGGGCTCAATCTTCGCCCCCCGGCAAATTTGTGTTTTCATAGACCTTAGAGACTCTTTGTCGCAATACTTTAAAGAATCTACAGACAACGAGCACCCCCAAAAGACATAATGAAGTACTGCAACATTGGCATTTCACGAATGTCTGATGCTATTCTTTATATTAGCGTGACGCTCCTCCGGACGGATGTACACAGAAGAATTTTGTTGATAACAAATAACGAACTTTTAATTACGTAGTCGTTGACGGTAACTGTAGTCGCCAATATGAGCTTCGTGGAAGTTGTTTGCGTCAAGTGTTCATCAGATATTTCCGTATTTATACAGAAATTTCGCAAACTCTAAGACGCTGAATTTTTCAGCCCTTCTTACGTCAGATAATCATTTCGCGGCAGTGAGGCTCGAATAGAGGTCGTTTGTGTTGGCCCAACAGAAATCGCGGGTCTTAACTATTGAGCCAAAAAGACACAGAAATCGCTCTCACGTTCAAGGTAAAACACTAATTGCGCGACGATGAAAATTTTTTTGTCCTTAATGCGCGTGGTTTAGTCACTTTATTTTCTGTTGGAGTTTATTTTTATTTTTAATACGTTTGCAATAATTTTATTTTTTCTGTAGTAGGACTTATCACAAATTAAATACATTTTTCATCGTAATTTTTCGAAGCAACAGAATGCTTTAAAACTTGAAATCTTTTTAAACTGGCATTATCTTTCAGTTACCTTTAAGAAAAGGCGAAATGTACTGTTTCATAGTATTATTTCACAAAATTTCTAAATATAAAATTTACTCTTGATTGCTGTAATACAGGTTGTCCCACTCGCTCCCGAACCCGGCACTTCTTTAATAATATTAACACCAATGAAGATATTGTAACGAAATTTGAAGTGGACTTACCTCATTTCGTGCGAAATGTGATGACATCACAACATGTGCTGGAAGTGGCCACCATTTGCGTCCAGACAGCATTGAACCCGGCGCTGTCCGCCAGCCAGCCGGAGTGCTCCTTAGTGGCAGACACATTCCTAAGTGTGGCACCACCTAGGAGTAGTCCGCCATCCAGCCGGACGCGCCTCTTTGCTGCTTTGTTATGCCATTTCGCTGAGCGTGTCTACACAACACGGTTGTTGATAGTGAGTTCTCGTGCTCGTGGCTGTTCGCGTATGTGTGAAAATGTATCGGTATACTCTGGAGGAGCGAGTGTTTATTGTTCGCACTTTTTGGAAAACAGAACCGATAATGTCTTGTCAACCTGGAGAGGTTTGCAGGCAGACATCCGCCGAGCAAGTCCAGCATTTGGGCATTGTCGAATAAATTGGAAACCAAGGAGACTTTATTAGACGACCATGCAGAAGGTCGTCCACAAATGTCCGAGGAAACGATTCAGAATGTAAAGGGCAGACTAGTTGCGTCTCCCAGGAAGTCATTTCGCCGACTGTCACAGGAAACAGGGTTGCCCCAAAACATGAAAGAAGGGAAGCTTCACGCGTACCGTATCTCCGTGGTCCACGAACTGAAAGAGCCTGACCACGTGAAACAAGTGACATATTGTCGATGATTTCAGACATTTCTTCAGGAAAATCCGGGCATTCTGGACTACACGTGGTTCTCGGTCGAGACATAGTTTCACCTGTCCGGATACGTCAATTCTCAAAATTCCCGTATTTGGGCCAGTGAAAATCTCAACGCTATACGTGAACCCCTTCATTCACAGAAAATTAGTGTTTGATGTGGGATGCCCCGGCGCTGCATAATTGGTCCCATCTTCTACGATACAACCATCACAACAGCTGCATATATAGAAATCTTCAACACCTTTGTAAATCAATTGGACGTCGAAGAATTGGATATTACCAGCATGATGGAGCGACATAACACATCACACACCAGTATGGCCGATTTTCAGTCCTTTTTCGGCGACCGCGTCATTTCGAAGGGTCTATGGCCACCGCGCTCGCCCGATCTGACGCCTCCTGATTACTTTTGATGGGAATATCTAAAACGGAGAGTTTACCAAAAGAAACCGCGAATCATAGATGCCTTCAAACAGTGGCGCACCCAGGAATTCTTGTTGGATGGAGCTGTATATACATGTATATAGTATACGTACACAATGTGTGTACATATATATATATATAGTGTACGCCTATAATTTATATACGGTTGTGACGTACGTCGCTGTTAATCTCTTTGGGGCTTTGGGAAGAAGACACCATGTAATAGAAGACAGTATGCAATTTTTTGGATATGTAAAATAATATTTTTGAATATTTAATTTGTGACGTACGTCGCTCTTAATCTCTTTGGGGCTTTGGGAAGAAGACACTATGTAATTTTTTGAACATGTAAAATAATATTTTTGAATGTTTAATTTGTAACGTACGTCGCTCTTAATCTCTTTGGGGCTTTGAAAAGACACTACGTAACAGAAAACAATATGTGTAATTTTTTTAACATGTAAAATAATATTTTTGAATGTTTAATTTGTGACGTACGCAGCTTTTAATCTCTTTGGGGCTTTGGAAAGAAGACACTATGTAATAGAAAACACTATGTTAGACAATATGTAATTTTTTGAACATTTAAAATAATATTTTTGAATGTTTAATTTGTGACGTACGTCGCTCGTAATCTCTTTGGGGCTTTGGGAAGAAGACATTATGTCAGACACTATGTAATAGGAGACATTATGTCAGACACTATGTAATAGGAGACATTATGTCAGACACTATGTAATTTTTTGAATATGTAAAATAATATTTTTGAATGTCTAATTTGTCACTTACGTCGCTCTTAATCTCTTTGGGGCTTTGGGAAGAAGACACCATGTAATAGTCAGACACTATGTTATTTTTTGGAACGCGTAAAATAATATTTTTGAATGTTTAATTTGTGACGTACGTCGTTTTTAATCTCCTTGGAGGGGGCTTAAGCCCCCAAAGCCCCCTCCGTGGGTGCGCCTATGCTTTGAAAGTAACCATCACCGAAGAAATTCAGGTAGTGACGGCGGACGTACTGGCAAGGACTTTCCACAATATGGTGTTCAGGGTTCGATGCTGTGTGGATGCAAATGGTGGCCACTTCCAGTACATGTTGTGATGTCATCACATTTCGCACGAAACGAGGTAAGTCCACTTCAAATTTCGTTGCAATATCTTCATTGGTGTTAATATTATTAAAGAAATGCCGGTTTCGGTAGCGAGCGGGACACCCTGACAATTACCTGTACAAGTACAATAATTTAAATACCTGGTTTCTTACCATAACACAATATATGATAGCTGGTGTACAAAATGGGGAAGAGGAGAAGAAATATCCGGTGCTACAATAACGAAAATTTCATGAGATATGCTATACACAATATCCGATCTCACTGCAGAACTTCAGAATCAGATCTTTTGATAGACGATTGAAATTCAACAGTTATTAACTTTAATCAAATCTTAACTAATCCCGTCTCCTATTACCAGAAACTTTTCATCATACAGATACGCAAAAAGTAAAAACAGAGTCTTTCCGTTAATATACGTAAGAAAGAGCGGAAAGATTTCTGAAAATTCAGAATTTTCCGTTAAGACATCTTAAAAACGGCAATTTACCGTTAATGCAGTGATGTAGAAGGGACTTAGCGCGCCTTTGTGGGGCTAAGGCACTTTTTGTGGTTACATGGTAATAGAATGTGGGCAAAGGAACTTTTTTAAATGATCATGTACGCAAAAATAGGCAGAACCGTGTTCTGTATGCAAACATTAACTGAATGTTCATACTACAGAAATTCGCACCCCGGTGGTAGATTGGTCTGAGGCGCAGGCTTCTGACCATTCTACCGAGCTAAGACTGAGTCCCAGCCCTGGATGAGTCATGGGTGGTGTGCATGGCTACAAACGTGCTGGATTTGTCTCTTCCCTGGAACAAGTGATCCGAGATTATGGACCGACGACTGCTTGTAGCCATACGTGTTGCCCATGGTAGTTGTTAAAAACAGAAACAAATAAAAAAACAAAAAACCTGGATGACGCAATAGCGTATCTGATAGTTGGATAACGTGTCTCATAAATCATAAGATTCTATCACAAAGAGAATGTGAACTCCTTTGTCTATACAGTCAAAATAAATTTGTAGGAGATGGCTACTCCATATAGCGAAGATTGCAGTGCTCAGAGAGAAAACGGTAGTTATGGACATTTGCATTAAGGTGGGCGTCAAATAATTTTGCTTCCTATACTTCCAATGGAAAAACTTCTGTACATATTTTCTTCACAATTAATGCGTTCCCAAGACTGAAAATTTGAACATCGATTAAAACAGCTTCATTTTATAACTTGGAATATTTAATAATTTCTAAAACGTAACCATAATTATGCAATCCAACATTTGTTTGTCCACTGACGTCATCAAAGTATAGGTCGCGCCATCTTTTTTCTGGAAAATTAATGCGTTCCCAAGGATGAAAATTTGAACATCGATTAAAATAGCTTCATTTTGTAACTTGGAATACTTAATATTTTCTAAAACATAACCATAATTATGCAATCCAACATTTATTTGTCTACTGACATCATCAAAGTACACGTCGCGCCATCTTTTTTCTGGTTTCAACAACACCAAAGGAAAAGGTATTGATTTTTAATATAATTATGGTTATGTTTTAGAAAATTACTAAGTATTCCAAGTTATAATATGAAGTTACTTTAATCGATGTTCAAGTTTTCATCCTTGGGAACGCACTAATTGTGAAGGAAATGCGTACAAAAGTTTTTCCATAGGAAGTATAGGAAGCAAAATTACTTGACGTCCACCTTAAACAACTCGCCACTGGTATCGGCTAATAAAAGGGACCGTGGGCAACGTTCGTGACTGCTACGGAAAGGACCTCAGGTTCGATCCCAGGCAGGTACAAACGCTCGATCCACTAAATATCCGCCGTGCGTCGGATGGGCACGTTAAGCCGTCGGACCCCGGGTACTGCCCCCCTCTCCGGTAATTAATAAGGGCGTCTTCCTCCCTCTTTCTACTTCGCTTCCGTGTGACTTTCCTATCGGGCACTCTAGCCCAAATCTCCTAGCTTCCTAATTCTAAGGGTTATTTAAGACCTGGGGTCAGACACTCCCTTCCTAAAATCCTTTATTCATGATCATGCTCGACCAATAAAAGTAATCCCCTGAGCTCGCTCTCTGACTCCTTACGGACGATAAACTTCCACAAGTATCACACATTCTTAGTAAAAACGGCACAATAGTCATGTTGAATTGATGGTTACTCTGTAAGTTCACAGATATTCCCAGTGCATATTTAAAATCGTATAAAACGACACAGAGCCGTATTTAAACACAAATTTTATAATCTTAGCATATGTTTCTCACGTTACATTCTTCCTGTTTTTGTTTTTTTTAAATTGCTCAGATTACACCGTTTTAAACAGTTCTAATAAAAATTGATATCGGTAATTAGAAATGAAAAATAAAAAATAAAAATAAATGATAAAAACAACAAATCAAATTTTGAAAATTTTAAGGGTATTTTTTCCTAGTCCGTTCACCACTAAGTCACTTTTTTTATTTAGAACTGCATCACTGCGTTTATGTAAGAAAGGAATTGCGGAAGCCTTTCTGAAAATTCAGAATGTTCCTGTTGTACGAAAAATCCGTGAAACTGAGATTTCTTTCCCTCATTTCAAGAAAACGGTCGCATCAGAAATTTTGCTGCGTTAATTCACGAAAAAAATGACGGAAAGTGGCTCGTGAATTTCAGATTTTTTTTTTTTTTTACAGTGTATGAGCATAAGATGCTTTCATGTCTTCTGAATAAAAATACACACAGTGATCATACAACATTTTCCAAGTGAACCATCAGTACTGGTGCATAAAATAAAAGAAACAAACACCAAAACCATGTTAACAAAAAATAACTGACAAAATAACGAACACGAAGAAAGGAACTTCGTGTATGCTGAAGAGACAAAATATATCGTGCAACCATGGAATTAATCTTAAATAAAGCTGTCTCGGCACGATGTAGAACACTTCCATATAATACACGCAAGTCTCAGAAGTATAAAATATTTATTTACAACTAAAACCAGTATGTACAGATAAAAGCAACTTTAAAAAACAGGCAAGATCTTTCGAGTCTTCACAAGACTCAGGCCAAAGTGCAGCCCAATGTGCAGTGAACGAGACTATATATGTAGAAAGTAAGTGACCGTCATGCATCTGTAACCATAAAATGCAGAGTTTTTGTTGGTCCTTGATAAAGCCAAGGCTCAGTATTCTCGACACTTTCTACATTCAGTTGTTCTATTTTTTTCTCTTTTTACTCACACCGGTCAATACATAACCTTTTCTATGTTGTACTTGGTATGAGTCAAAAATTTTTTTGCTTCAGTCTCTTCTTAATAGAACATAGGCAACATCTAGGTGTACATGTGCTGTAAACATAGAAATGAACTTTCTCGACATTTAATCTAAGTATCCGGGTGATTTTAATGTCCTAAAGTATTGACGCCAAGGTAATGGTAAGTTACTGGAAGGTCTTCATTGCAACATAGGTGCAGTGGAAGCATATCCGGCGCGTAACTGAAAGACCCTGGGTTCGATTCCCGTTGGCGGCCGATGAGAAATTTTTCCGTGACTCACTTATAAACGTGGAAAGAGCGATGACTTCCATTTGAGGGGCCGCGGGTGGCCTAGTGGGCAACGTTCGTGACTGCCGCGGAAAGGACCTCAGGTTCGATCCCAGGCAGGAACGAACTCTCGATCCACTAAATATCCACCGTGCGTCGGATGGGTGCGTCAAGCCGTTGGGCCCCTAGTACTGCCCCCACGGTAATAAATAAGGGCGTCTTCCTCCCCCTTTCTACTTCGCTTTCGTGTCACTTTCCTATCGGGCACTCTAGCCCAAATCTCCTAGCTTCCTATTTCTAAGGGTTGTTTAAGAACTGGGGTCAGACACACCCTTCCTAAAATCCTCTACATATGATCATTTGACTTCTATTTGATGTTAGATAATCAAACCATGTGATAAATAATGATTCCGGGAAAAATGTATCTTGTTTATTATAATTTCAAAAAGATATACATTTTTCACGGAATCATTATTTATCACATGGTTTGATGATCTATGTTGCAATGAAGACCGGCAGTAACTTACCATTACCTTGGCGTCAGTAAGTTAGGACATTAAAACCCGAATACTTAGATTAAATGTCGAGAAAGTTCATTTCTATGTTTACAGCACATGTACACCCAGATGTTGCCTATGGTTACAGATGCATGACGGTCACTTACTTTCTACATATATAGTCTCGTTCACTGCACATTGGGCTGCACTTTGGCCTGATATTGAGTCTTGTGAAGACTCGAAAGATCTTGCCTGTTTTTTAGATCATAGATAGATCATATGTAAAGGATTTTAGGAAGGGAGTGTTTAACCCCAGGTCTTAAACAACCCTTAGAAATAGGAAGCTAGGAGATTTGGTCTAGAGTGCCAGATAGGAAAGTCACACGAAAGCGAAGTAGAAAGGGGGAGGAAGACGCTCTTATTTATTACCGGGGGCCAGTACCCGGGGTCCGACGGCTTAACGTGCCCATCCGACGCACCTCGGGTATTTAGTGGTTCGAGCGTTCGTACCTGCCCAGGATCCGAACCTGAGGTTATCTCCATGGCAGTCACGAACGCTGACCACTGGGCCACCCGCGGCCCAAGCCTGTTTTTTAAAGTTGCTTTTATGTGTACATACTGGTTTTGGGTGTAAATAAATATTTTATACTTCTGAGGCTTGCGTGTATTAGATAGAAGTGCTCTACATCGTGCCGAGACAGCTTTATTTAAGATTAATTCATGTATGCTGTGTGGTACGAAATTTCACACTTGGGAACCCAAAAGATTTAAGACGTATGCAAATACGCGCAAATTACGGGCTTGTGAAGAAGAAGAAAAAACATAATTACGAGCTCTGGAAGAAATAAATTCATTTGCGTTAAAAAAAGTGAGAGTATTCCGAAGAACATATATAGTATTCGTGTAACAGTAACGTATCTTGGGCCCGATACCTGGTCTATCTCACCTGTACCCTCCACCTCCCCCAGTTGTTTTGCTTTTTTTTAGAAAACTGCTAAGTTTATTTTTCATTTATTAAATAATAGAAATAATTGTTCAAAATTTTCGGTACATGATATTGCATAACACCAAATAATTATGAGGATTAGGATTTTAGCACTTTATCTTTCGAATACTTTATTTGTACACGAACTCCATTCTTTTTTTCTTTTGTGTGAACTTGAGTGTTACTTTTTCATAAAAAGTTTCTTCCGAGTACTCTTCCATAGTTAAAAAGAATATTGTTCTCTATTGACAAAACAGCCAAGTTCATCAAGTGTACATGTCCTTGTGTGGCTCTAAGATGTGTCTTGATTCTTTTTAATGCAAAAAAATTTCTTTCGGCAGTTGCAGTTGTTGATGGAAAGTTTAATATGAGGTTTGCTAATTTGTACACCTCACTAAACACAATGTCCAATTTATTCAATTTCATGTAACAAATAATGTCTCTTACTGATTTCTTCATGTATTCATCAAGTAAATGAAATACCTTCAGTTCATTTTTGAGTCGAACTGTATCAAAATTTATTCGAAGCTTAGGTTCTTTAAGTTCTTACACTTGTTGTTCAGGAAAGCTTTCACAAAAATTGTCAGAACAGTTCAAAGCCACGAGTTTAAGATATAATATCACTGATTTTAATTCATTGACACTTCACACAACTGAAACATCTCTCGCGAAACACGTGCTGTTACGGTCGGGAGCAAGCGAGTGACTAATGTAGTCCTAAGTCTTCCCTTTTCTGAGCGAACCGTTGCCCAAAGCAATGGCCCATTCTCCCTTCACTTGCTCATTCGTGTTATCATGGAAACGCTAGCTCGCGATCATATCGAAAGTCTTCGAATCTCACAGCGAAGACTGGTAGAGCTGGTTGCGTTACGACGACACCATCCTTCCACTAAAGGCGCCGTTAGACTTCGCTCGCCAGACTGATTCTCTTAGTCAAAATAAGCGCATCCGCACGTGTGTTTGTATTTTACGCTTTCCAACCGTAGGTTGAAGAAGCGTATATGCTCCAGCTTTGTCCATCCGTCTGTCTGTCGGCACGATAACTCGCGTGAAAATAGTTCGATTTCGATAAAATTTAGTGTGTGGTAGCTCGGGACGAACCCTATTGAACATGGACGAAATGGGTTAAAAGGTCACGACATAGGAGAGGGATCCATTCCATCGCCCTTATGCGTCATAACTTGCGTAAATATGGTTCGATGTCTATGAAATTTTTATATATGGTAGGGGACAACCTGGGAAGGAACCCTATTCAAAATGGGTGAAGTGCGGTTAAAGGTCAGGACATAGGAGCGGGATGCATTCCATTGTTCTTATGCGTCATAACTTGCGTAAATATGGTTCGATTTCGATGAAATTGTAGTATGTCGTAGGGGACCACCTGGGGACTAACCCTATTGGAAATGGACGAAATGGGGTCAAAGGTCAGTACATAGCATCGGGATCAATTCCATCGCCCTTATCCCATACAATTAAAGGAGCACTTCTTGTATGTATGTAAATTTTATTTTGAAAATGGCTCTAAGGATTTTGATGAAAGTCGTTAACCTACCGTTTTCTGGTACTTGATATCGATTTAGCTTGATCTTGACTTTAGGAAAATTCGTTTAGTGGGTTAAATAACTACCCCGAATTATAACATTTCTAGCGTCATGGCGTCGTTCCATTAATGTTACCCATGCTTAGAAATCTTATGACGTCACAATCTCGCGTTTGAGAATGTCGGCGCGCGGTCATGCCATCTGTCTCATTACGTCACGCGTTGTGTGTGGATCATATTAAAGTTTTATGACGTCACACTCTTGCTAGCAGATGGTCGCGATTCCCATCTGCCTCATTACGTCACGCGTTGTGTGCGTATGTCAGTCCGCACGATAACTCGCGTAAAAATCGTTCGATTTCGATGAAATTTTAGTATGTGGTAGGGGAACACCTGGGAAGGAACCTTTATGAAAGTGAACGAAATGGGGTCAAAGGTCAGGACATAGGAGCGGGATGAATTCCACTACTTTTATGCATCATAACTAACGTAAAAAAGGTTCGATTTCGATAAAATGTTAGTATGGGGTAGGGGACTACCTGGGAACAAACCCTGTTGAAAATGGGCAAAATGGAGTCAAAGGTCAGGACATAGGAGCGGAATCACTTCCATCGCCATTATGCGTCATAACTTACCTAAAAATGCTTCGATTTGGATGAAATGTTAGTATGTTGTAGGAGCCTGCCTGAGGACGAATCCTATTGAAAATTTGCGAAATGGGGTCAAAGGTTAGGACACAGGAGCGGGATCTATTCCACAGCCATTAGTCTCATAACTTGAGTAATGATTTCTGGTATGTTGGAAATCGTATTATATAATCAATGCATTGCATGATTTTACTAAACTGTTTTTTTTTTTTTCGCAGAGAAAGCATCGACATATCGCAATACCGATGAAAATTGACTTTTATTTGTGTATATCTAATTGACTTTTATTTGTACATTCTCTGGGCTTCGCAGCTAGCTTAGCCTGGCCTCGAATGTACGCCATTGCCAATCATGCGACGAAGAATGGAAATCATAGTAAGTACGTCAGCATCTGTAATGAATGGCGGACGCAGCAAGAAAAATCACGTCCGGCATCATGCAGACAGATCAGAGAAAGTGATACGTTGTGTTAAGCCGGAAAGAAACATTCGCGATCCTTTGTGTAAGAACTCTGCTATGTTTTTCGTTTTACTAAATAATCTTTTTCTTATCTTTTATGAAATACATGCAACAGAAATTACCCGACTGTTTAAGCATTTCGCCACGATTTAATCTAAGAAATCCAGCGTGGAACAAGATAAAGATTCCATGTGTTATCATTCTGAACATATTTTAGTTAACAGGATGCCGGCAGAGCATGACGCAGCGTTATAGAATTATCCTTCTATATCTGTACTCCTAAATTTTCCCATTTGTATTTATCTACGTTGTTCTTTCAATTCACTTCTACGTTTGCATCAGTTAAATCAGAACACTTAAACATTTGGTATCTTAATAACTTTAAACAAATGTTTTGTGCGCTGCGATTTTCAGCTTCTTTTTTTTTTTTTTTCTTAACTAGCAGTTATGCTCATTCTCCGAACGGTTAATCTATAATTTTTTTAACATAAAATTAAAGAAAGAAAAAGTAATTAAGGGAAAGAAAAATAATTTAAGATCCGTAACTGTTCCACGATTTAGAACAAGATCGTGACATCAATGCATACGGTTTGACGTAAAACGGATTAGGCTGTGGCGCCCCTTAATTTTAAATCAAAATTTCATGGAATTTTTACAGCATGTCAACGTTTCTGGCATAATTATCTTTAAACCTATCAGCATTCTGAACAGCAAAGCCAAGCCTCCCTTTTGAACTATTTGGTTTTTAGACTTTTTTATGTATCCGGACCTTAAGGACTATCAGCATTCCAATTTTCAGATCTCATGGTTATTGAAAAATGATCGAACAATTCTCGAAAAATTCAAGCAGAGAATGCTCCAAAGCCGCCATTTTGATATTTTTTTTCGGACTTTTTAAGCATTTGGACCTTCAAACAATTAAAAAAAAAGAATTAATTTTTCGAATTGTTTAAACAGTCAAACAATTCGCGAAGAATTCAAGCACACAATGTTTCAAAGCCGCAATTTTTTTTTTTTTTTTTGGCAAACGTCTTGATAATTGTGTCTTGTCGAATTCGCGAATTAGTAATTTGAAGTGCTTGCTGATACCACCATTTTGTCATCGCGAAGTGAATTACTTTCAACGTTGTTCTTCATTGATGTGCCAATCTACGGAATAAAAGTTGGGACATTGAAAAAGTAAGTAACTTGTTGATTCTTGACTCTGGACCGTTTTTGATTTAAGTGTTGTTACGCTTGACACATTTCAGCTCCCACTTCGACGAGTAATGAGTTAAATTACAACTTAAGGTTTCAACAAGAGGAGCATCGCCAAACTAAGAACATTTGGGTGGTTGAAGTAGGGTGTAATTTTTCTTTCACTGCCTTGTACTCTTACACCATTCCAGTTCCACGGTGATGGAAGAAAAATGACACTACAGTATTTTAAAATCACAATTTAAGTCGATATTTAAAACAATTAAATTAATTAATTTAATTTCACTTACCACCAGTGTAACCCCGAGATATCCATTTTTAGGATTAACTTCAGCTCTGTCTAAATATAATTTAAGTGTTCATCTTTTCCCCATCTTCGGCGGTTTTTTGAGAATACGGAGATCGTCCCCAGGTATCTTGCTGCGGTGAGGATTATCAAGCAGTGCTGTAGTCAGCTAAGTGCTGTAGGTGGGTTTTTACTTGTGGCCTCCTTTAGATTTTGCATGGAGACAGTATGGAAGTCATACTTTTAGATTTTGTACGCAGATAGTTTGTAAGCTATACTTTCAGACTTTGTATGCAGATAGTATAGAAGCCATACTTTTAGAATTAGCATAGCAGCCATACTTTTATAGATTCAGTATAGAAGCCATACTTTTACATTTTGTATGCAGATAGTACGGAAGCCATACTTTTACATTTTGTACGCAAATAGTATGGAAGCCATACTTTCAGATTTTGTACGCAGATAGTATAAAGCCATACTTTTAGATTTTGTATGCAGATAATATGGAAGTCATAATTTTAGATTTTGCATGCAGACAGTATGGAAGCCATACTTTTTAGAATTTGTATGCAAAATCTAAAATTATGGAAGCCATAATTTTAGAGTTTGTATGCAGATAGTATGAAAGCCATAATTTTAGATTTTGTATGCAGATATTATGGAAGTCATACTTTTAGATTTAGTATAGAAGCCATACTTTTACATTTTGTACGCAGATAGTATGGAAGCCATACTTTCAGAATTTGTACGCAGATAGTATGGAAGCCATACGTTCAGATTTTCTACACAGTACAAATTATAATATGGAAGATAGTATGGAAGCCATACTTTTAGATTTTGTATGCAGATAGTATGGAAGTCATACTTTTAGATTTTGTATGCAGATAGTATGGAAGTCATACTTTTAGATTTTGTACGCAGATAATATGGAAGCCATACTTTTAGATTTTGTATGCAGACAGTATGGAAGCCATACTTTTAGATTATGTATGCAGATAGTATGGGAGCCATCTTTTAGATTTTGTATGCAGATAGTATGGAAGCCATACTTTAAGATTTTGTACGCAGATAGTATAGAAGCCATGCTTTTAGATTTTGTATGCAGATAGTATGGAAACTATACTGAGTTATCTTTGCTTTAGGAACACCCGCCGTTTTACATATTCGGAGCGGTAACGAAGTACCACGTGACATCAATATCACGTGCGACTACTATAAATTGTGCACAGCTATCCTCTGTACGTGATCAGCAAACGTTTGCCAGTAATGTTGAAAAGTGGAGTCTTAAGCCAATTTGACGGCGGAAAGATAGTTGGGGCCCAAATGGCAGGTGCCACTATTTCTGGAACAGCCGCACTTGTCGGCTGCTCCCGTACTGCTGTAACAAGACTGGATTAAACATGCACAGTCATCCAGCAGAAGGGCTCACATTGGTCAGCCACGCGCGCTTTATCCTAGAGGTGAGCGTCGGATGTCACGACTGGTATCTCAGCAACGTCGAGCAACAGTCACCCAGCTCACCCACCAGGACAACAGCGGTGCAGTTCGAACTATTTCCAAATGCACCATACGCCGTACCTTGCTTCGTTTAGAGTTCCACAGCCGGAAACCAAGGTGGGTGCCAATGATAACACCCAGTCATCGCAAACAAGACCTCGTATGGGCCAAGGAACATTTGCAATAGACCCTCGACAGATGGAAGAAGGTTGTCTGGAGTGATCAGTCACATTTCCTGCTGCGCCATGTTGATGGCCGGATTCGTATATGGTGTAAACAGCATGAAGCCCTATCCCCCTGGTTGCACAGTTGGGGTTCAACAGGCCAGTGGAGGTGATGTTCTGGTCTGGAGAGCTTCTTCCTGGCAAGCATTAGGACTATTGGTTATCATCCCACAAACACTAAATGGTGGACGTTACAGGTACCGGTTAGCCAACAACCTCCATCCATATGTGCAGGAGGTTTCCCCGATTACAGTGTCATCTTTTAACAGAACAACAAACCGTGCCATCGTGTTCGTGTCACTACAGAGTGGTTGGAGGAACAAGACAACGAATTCGCCACATTGCCTTGGCCCTAAACTCCACTGACTGCAACCTATTTGAACATTTGTGGGTTACGCTAGAACGGGGAATGAGAACTGCTGATCCTCCTCCACGGAATGAGTGTGAAATGACGGAACTGCTGCAGTGGACATGGGTCAAGTTACGCATGTAGGATATTCGACACCTTGTAGAATCGGTTCCTAGGCGTCTGTGAGCCGTGATTGCACAAAAGGGTGGACAAACGCGTTACTAGGTAGGTGTTCCCAATGAAAAATTAAGTCAGGGTATAGGTATAGGCACCGAAATTTAGATAAGGGACGTAGTGAATACTGGATTCTAAGTATTGTCTATATGCTGGCCAGATGGTTTGGTTTATTGGAGTGGACACGCACGGGCTACCAGGCTTTTGGAGACAGGGCTTTGCTGTGGTGAGGATTGTTGAGTTGTGCTGCAATGGACTTGAGGGCAATTACGGGCAAGAGAGAGAGAGAGAGAGAGAGAGAGAGAGAGAGAGAGAGAGAGAGAGAGAGAGAGAGAGAGAGAGAGAGAGAGAGAGAGAGGGAGAGAGAGGGAGGGAGGGAGGGAGAAAGAGAGTGAGAAAGAGAGAGGTAGAGGGAGGAAAAGAGAGGGGGGGAGAAAGAGTGAGAAATAGAGAGAGAGAGAGAAACAGAGGCAGGGGGAAATAGAGAGGGAGAGAGACGGAGAGGGAGAAAGAGAGAGGGAGAGAGAGAGAAAGAGAGAGGGAGAGAGAAAGAAAGAGAGGGAGGGAGAAGGAGGGAAAGAGAGGAGACAGATAGGGAGAGAGAGAGAGAGAGGGGGAAAGAGAGAGCGGGAGGGAGAGAGAGAGAGAGGGAGAGACGGGAAGGAGCAGACCCACCTCAGAGCATGTAACACCAAATTCATTTTACGAAATCTAACATATGTTAGCGTTCTACTGATGTCTACTTCCACCAAGCGAATACAGTGTTGCCAATTCTTGAAAAAAAAAAGGCTAAAACTTTGAAAAAATATACGAACTGAATTACACACCCGACAATCCGCGGGGCGGGTCTTAAGCAAGATACTGTTCCTCAAAACGCCCTTCGGTGGAATATATTGGCCAGATGTAAATTATATATTTATATAAAATGTTAATATATAATATGTGAAAACACAAGTTGATTGGCGACGAGCATCGAATCCGTGTCCCCTCACTCTGGAGTAAGTCGCTCTCTCAACTGAGCTACACGGACGGAATGTTTCGCTGCAAATTTGTCGGCTTGACACATGTTTTCACGTCTGTAGTACGTCACGAATATCAAGTGTAAATTATATGATTATATAAAATGTAAATATATAATATCAAACGTAATTTATATAACAGAAAATGCATATAATGGTCAAATGTAAATTATTAACGTTCTTGTCTTTTTTTTTTCTTTTTTTATGATTGATTATTGATTTAAAATAATAATTACATTCCAAAATTAGTAAAGGTTTACAATTTTTTTTAACTTAAACCAAAATCTTACTTGGTGATTATTGTAAGATTTCTAGGAGGCCTTCATACACGATTGAGGGGCAGAATTCCCCTGAAATAGTCTGGCTACCCCCACTGTTGAACAAGTAAATTAATTAAATAAGTGACATTCAAGTGTGTAGAGAGACATTTCAACATTATATTGTTACAGTGATCAACTCTTAAGGTTTTACAGCACAAAGTAAAAACATGCATAAAATTGCAACCTCCCTTCCCCCTCCCGTGTGTATATCCTCCCCTGCGTGGACAAATGTTTGACATTAAGATAAATTAAAATGATCTCGGGAAAGACTGCCAAAATGATGGAGATTATACTAGACCAAAATGGTGAATGACTCCGCGTTAGGAGAGGACGGTGTGACTTGCACTGAAGCACGCTAAGTGGCTCGCATAGCTAAAGAAGAAAAACCTTAGTTTCCGTAATTGAGACTTTAGCTTGTTTTTGTTCTGCCGCTACAAGCATCTTCCCTTCTAATATCATACGAACAATCCTTTTTTCTTCACTTTGTTTTTAGTGCATGGACTATGTGTCAGAGGAAAGTTTATGTCCCTCTTCGAAAAGAGATACAGTTCCCACGCTTGAATGCCCTCTGGCAGAGTATTAGAGAAAAAGTGAATCTTCTTCTAGATACAAAAGAAAAACTGTTCTCACGCTGGATGCACCGTGTTGTCAGTTTGTTAAAATACTGGTAGTGTCGCGGTCATGCACGCATGCGCGCAGATTTCTACTATTAATGTCTATCTGAAAAAAGAAAACAAGAAACGGCTGTGAGCAAATTCAGTAATGGGTAGACTCATTGACAATTTTAAAGTACCAGTGGTAAATCAAGCTTAGAATACCAACAACTGGGAAGCTAGAAGAACTTTCAGTTTCACTAAACAGAACATCAGACCATCGGGTTACACTGTAAAAGAAATTTCTAAAATTTAGGAGCCACTATTCGTCATTTCTTTCCTGAATTAACGAAGCATATTTCTGATACAACCTTTTCCGTGAAATAACAGAAAGAAACCTGAATTTCACGGATTTTTCATACCACGGGGAAATTCTGAATTTTTAGATACCTGTCCGCAGTTTCTTTCTTATATTGACGGTAAACTACCATTTTAGTGACTTGTTAAAGGAAAATTCTGAATTTTCAGAAACTTTTCCGCAATTCCTTTCGTATATTAACAGAAAAACTCCGTTCTCACTTTTTCCGTATCCGTATGACGAGAAATTATCGGTAATAGGAGCGATTGGTGAGAATACTTGAGGTTTGATGAACTTTTAAATTTCAATCGTCTGTCGAATTTTGAAGTTCCGTAGCGAGATCGGGTATTGTGGATAGCATATCGCATGAATTTTGTTTATTGTTGCACAGGATATTTCTTCTCCTCTCTCCTATTTTCTGCAGCAACTATTTATTATACACGATACGGTCACATTATTTTGACCACCAGCTAATACCCAGAGTAACCTAATTTTTTGTCCGGTGTGCTTATATAACAAAATATAGAAAACTGGACATGGCTCTACCAAGAGAATAAGCTCGATCCAGGAGTGTTGCAGATGCATAGATCATATATCCATGTACCAAGGGAACTGACTAAAAGAACGAATGAATAGGAATTACCACTATGTGTGTTTTTTGCTGATTACGAAAAGTCCTTTGGCTCCGTGAAATCTTCAGCAGTTATAATGCCTTTGAAATCTTGCAGTATTGAAGACGTATACGTTAATACACGGTTGAATCACATTATTGTGACCACCACCTAATATCCAGAGTTACCGCCGTGTGCAGCGCGGACAGCAGCTAGGTGGGCTGGGAGTGACTCAATAAGGTGCTGGAAGGTGTTCACAGGTATGTGGAGCCATGTTGACTGCAGCGCATCTGACAGCTGCTGGAGGATGTGTGGTGGTCTGGAAGATCCATAGAGCGAACAACACGATCGAGGTGGTCCCACAGATGCTCAATCTGGTTTAAGTCTGGGGAATTAACGGGCTAGGGAAGTACTTTGAAGTCTTCATCGTGCTCTTCGAACAACTATCAGACATTTCTAGCTGTGTGACACGTCGCATTGTCGTTCTGGAAGATCCCATCTGTCCCAGGGAAGACAATCAGCATGTATGGGTGTACGTGGTCTGCAAGAATGGATTCATAACGAATTCGGTCCATAGTGCCTTCCATAGGTGTGAGTGGACCAAGGGAATGCCGCGAAAACATTCCCCACACCACAACGGCGTCCCCACCAGCTTGTGTTCTTCCAGCAGTGGTTGAAGAGTGTTTGTTCTCCGATGTTTGTCGCTTTATACGCCAACATCCATCCGTTCGATGAAGCAGAAAACGTGTCTAACAGGAGAAGCAATCCCTTGCCAATCAGCGGAGGTCCAATTCCGATTCTGCCGTGCAAATGTAAGCCTTTTCTGTCGACGCACCTTCGTTGGCATAGGTGCAGTGACCATCCGTCTGCATCGGAGCCCCATACGCAGCAAGGTTTGCTGAACTGTCGTTTAGACACACTCCCGGTAGCCCCCTGGTTCATTCGGCCAGTGAGTTGCTCCACTGTAGCGTGTCAATCGGCCCTCACGCACCTTCGCAGCCGACGTTCACCTCTCACATCAATGTCACGTGGTACTTCGCAGTTTCCTCGTCGCTTATTCGCAATGGTGCCATTTCTCCAATAACGATACACTTTAACCACAACAGCACGCGAACAGTTTACAAACTGCGCTGTTTCAGAAATGCTGCCACCCTTGGCCAGAAAGCCGATAATCATCAATTTTTGTAAATCTGATAAATAAATCGCTCTTTTTATGACAACAAGGAGTGATATGTTTTCAGAATGCCAACAGCACACCTTACATACCCTCCAAGCCAGCTCACGACACGTGCCCTCTTTCATTGGCTACGAGCTGTTGACGTCAAAAGTAGGAGGTGGTCACAAAATATGACTCGACTGTGTATATTGTGTTGCTGTAAGAAACCGGGTACTTAACTTATTTTACAGATGGTTATACGATGTCTATGTATCAGTCTTTGGACAACTTAAGACAAAAGCTATCATAGCTATCAAGAGTAAATTTTATAGTATTTAAGTGTGCGTGTGTGTGTGTGTGTGTGTGTGTGTGAAATAATATTACAAAATAGTATACTTCACCTTTTTTAAAGATAATTGAAAGTCATTGTCAGTTTGAAAAAATCAAACTGCACAGCACTTTGTTGCTTCAAAAATTTCGATGAAAGATACTTAATTTCTAAAAAGTCCTCCTACAGAGAAAAAAGTATTACAAACTTACTGAGAAAAACAATAAGCTCTAACAGAAAATAAAATGACTAAATCACTCGCATTAATAAAAAAATAAAAAATAATAAATATTCAACGTCTCGCAATTTGTCTGACAATGTACGCGAGTCGGATTTCTGAGCGTTCGAATTTCAGTGGTTAAAGGCGTGCGTTACCTGTTGAACCAATCCAAACGTCGGATTGTTCGATCCTGAAAGACACCGAAGGATTATCTGGAGTCAGTGCTGAAAAATTCAACGTCTCAGATTTTGCGAAATTTCTGGATGAATACGAAAAACTTGAAACCCACTTTTCTGAAATAAACGGAATTTCTGAAAACGAAAAATCTGTGAAAATACGGGAGTTGAAATAAACGGGCACTTTTAAAAACGGAAATTTCTGAAAAAGAAGAACACCTACCGGCAACTTTGCTGCACGTTATTTTCAGAAATTTTCCGTGAATTCACACCTCTTATTTTTTTACAGTGTATCCAGGAATTTCAAATCGGAGGGATGTTCAAAAAAAAGTTTTGGGAGTGCTGAAAAAATGTTGTAGGGGTGATGTATGAAGGCAAAGTTTTCGCACTCTGGATATTTTTAAAGTGAAATATTTAGGCTTTTTGCATCTAGTATGAAAGATGGCGAAAACTTTAAAGAACTGTTAAAGTTTTTATAGTTAAGAATGGTTAAAACCGGGATTTCTCTTTTCTCCAAAACTACACACCGTTATTTTGTTCTTTTGCTACTTTTTTTTTTTTTTACTAAATGCTTCCGTAAACAAGGGCGGCGGGGGACGAACAAAATAATAACATGGATTGCCGAAACAGTAGATATTGATCCAGTAAATAGTAACACTGTCTAGTGATCCGATTTATTGGCGTAGGAAATAGACATATAAGCGTTTCCAAGCTTTCGCACGGCTTTTTCAAGAAAGTTAGACAGAAACTGCGCACTGAATAATAGAACGCATTAACAATTTGTACGCGGGAACTTGACTTGACAATAAATATACACCACGTAATATTCACTTAAAGATCCCCGATGAAATATTATATATATTAGATCACGATTTATATTATACACTGATATTCAAAATTAAGAGAATTTGCACATTTTGTCGAATTTCTGAAAAACTAATGGACACATTTTAATGAAATTTGGTATGGATACACAGTTATATAAGAGAAAGATTATACCATACAACAGTCATGGTACGCATTCATGATCGTCAGTAAGGCTCATCAGCGCAGGAATGTCCAAAATCCACGTTGCAAGATCGAACATAAAATGACTAATATGGGATAAAACATTTTCTCGTGACTTATATGGGATAAAAAAATTTCTCGTGACGTAACAACGTCCAAATTCGTTTAAACCACTAGAAAATAAATACGGCCGGGGGGGGATGGCGGACACCCAAGTTTGAAGGGCGCCGCCTAAAATTATTGCACCGGCAAAGTGTTGCCATCGGGAAAAAAGTTTAGGGTCAAAACGGCCCAGCTACACAAATCTAAAATTTGTTGGAGAAAGAATTTACTGTGTCACGATAACAATATGTTTGGTTGCATCAACAAAACGTTTAATCACGATAACAATACTTATTGTTGGATCAAAGAAATTCCCAAAAATCGACAAAATAATTTTTTAAATTAATAAAACGTTCTGTCATGATAACAATAAATTTTGTAGAATGAACAATAATTTTCATCAAAATAATTTTGTTAATTTAACAAACTTTTCTGTTGACTGTATGTCGACTGAATTTTTTTGTTGATTCAACAATTTTATTGTTGAATTAACAAAACGTTTTTCTCAGTGTATCGGGCACTCTAGCCCAAATCTCCTAGCTTCCTATTTCTAAGGGTGGTTTAAGACCTCGAGTCAGACCCTCCCTTCCTAAAATCCTCTGCATATGATCTGATATGATTCTTTGACCCTCAGCCGCCATGGGGTTCAGTGCGCGATTTCATCTGATACGAATTAAGGGTACTTTCAACAGCCAGCGATACATCAGGAATGTTTTAGAAGCAGAGGTCTTCCTCTAGAATTGTCCTGGCGATATATTCCAGCAGGAAAGTGCTCGGCCGCATGTATCTCGTAATGTCCAAGACCTCTTCGAGGCACGGCAGATATCGCTTCTTTCCTAAACCCTGCTCGTTCGCCTGATTTGTCCTGGATCGAACATGTCTGGGACATGATAGCTAAGCGACTGGCCGGACAATCGTCTCCGTCAGTTATCAAAAATGCACTCTGGTCTCGCATAGAAGCCAGAGCCTAGCAGGCTACTCCCCAGGACGATATGAGAAACCTCTTTTATTCAATGCCACGCCTTGTACAGGCGGTTATTGTTGCTCGTGGTGGCTTCACGCGATACTGAGTTTCGAAGCGAAAAATCTTGTATAGCTCAACAAATGTATTCAGTTATCTCCTGTAACATGAAGAATCTGTGATTTAAATTTCATTTGAATCGCTCGATTTTTTCTTGGTGTTGCAATTTTTCACAAACAGTAGTGTATATCTGCAAAACGGGCAGGAGACTACAGTGAAGATATATAAGTTTTGAAGTATTCTATATTGACAAAAGTTACCGGACAGCTCTTGAAAAGCAAATAAACGGATCCGCTGCGTTGTTAAGACCCACGATACAGCTGCAAACGGTATAAAAACAAACCTGCAGCGGACCACTATCATATGGCACTGGTAGGTTGCGTGAAAATGTCGCGGCGTGATAGAACTGACTTTGAGAAAGGAAAGGTAGTTGGGTTTTATATTACTGGGTTGTCGATAAGGAAACCGAGAAGCGTTTAAACATACCCAAGTCAACTGTTTTGGATGTACTGAATAAGTGGAAAACACATGGCGTGCCTGAAGCAGCAAAACGTACCGGCAGACCAAAGAAAATCAGTGATAGAGGACGTCGAAGCCTCAGGAGAGTCGTTACAGCTAATCAATGGAGTACTTGCACAGGTGACTAAAAATGCTGGAACCTCGGTAGGTACTCATACCATTCGCAGAGAATTTCATTCAATGGGTTAACGTGGTCATGTATCGTAGATCAATGGAAATGGGTCTATAACAAAGAAAATTCTTCCGTCTTTTTTGACCACGCCGGGCATCGAACCCGGGTCCCCTCATTCGGAATTAGTCGCTCTCCCAACTGAGCTACGCGGACGTATGCTCTCGCTGCTATCTGCCTTTATCTCATGTGCGTCCTGCGGTGCAGGCACGTCGCAGGTCCTATGGACAGATGAATCCAGATACACGATCCATCTGTCTGATGGCTGTGTGTGGGTATGGCGACAACCGGAGGAACGCTATTTATAACAGTGTACTGTTCCTACGGTCAAGTTTGGAGCTGGCAGTGTACTCGTGTGGGGGTGTTTTTTGTGGTATGTTCCCGGCCCATTGGTTATCGTGGACAAACCTGTTAACCAGCACGTCTACCTCGCTATTCTGGACAATTACGCCGTACCAACTCTGTGGCAATACTATGGGACCGCTCCTTGCTGGTACCAGCAGGATAATGCACTGAGCCAGAAAGCAAGGACTGTTACGGCGTGGTTTGACGATAATTCCGTATCGTGTGTGGACTGGCCAGCACAGAGACCTGATTTTAATCCCATAGAGCACCTATGGGAGGATTTATAACTCCGCATAAGAAGTTTGGAAACAAGGCCAACTATTAAGCAAGAGTTAGCGGCAGCATTATGTACTGAATGGAAGCGCATACCTACCGCTGTGTTCCAAAAAAGCATGTCTCGAAGGGTGAGTGCATGCATTAAGGCTAAAGGTGGACGAACACCGTACTAATATATGTCAATAAATGCTATGTTGTGTTTCTCATCTAGGTGTCCGGTGACTTTTGTCAATATAGTGTATATACGTTGAAGGTAAGATATACGAAGCGTATACCTTGAAGTATAAGTGAAGTACATACGTTTTGTGGTTGCAATGACTAACTTTAAACATATGCTTTAAACAAGAAAAACAAAAAATGAAACGTTAGACTGCTATATACATACATGAAGCTGAAATTGAGAAAAAAATGCATTATTGTAGAAGATACTTCAATGTAAGTGTGAGGAATTCATGTAAATGCTACCTGCTACTGACAACTGTGTTATATGATAATAAAATATGTAATATATTTTAATATATTTTGTATGCTTCTTTCTGTGCGTTACACCCCCTCAAATGGAGAGTCTTTTTGTGGGGAAAGTGGTCTGGATACCCCCCTTGGAATTTCATGGTCCACTTTACTGGGGGACTTTCTACGAAACATTTCTGGTTCACATATGACTTATTGTTTTTTATTAGGAAAACTTCTTTGAGATTGCCACCACGCTTCTCAGTTTCCCGGAAAACGCTCCAAGTACAAATTAAACAAGAAAGATGACACCGAATTTTCGGGTGAAATAAACACGTCTTTTGAATCCGTTCTCACGCAAATTTAACTTATCAAAGCTATTCAAAGTCAATGTATGGAAAACAATAGTATCGGAAGAAATACGTTTTTCAATCGGGTTTTTAATCCCTCAGATATTGCTATAAACGGAATCGTGAGCTTACGCCCTCTGGTTGCAGACTTGTGCGTTAAGAAAAACATGAATTTATATGAGAAAAATTTCACACCGGAAACGCTCTCCAAGACAGAAATAATTTTTCAAATCGGACTGTTAGAAACAGAGATATCGACAAAAATAAAATGCGATTTTACGTCCCCTTGGTGGGAAAACCATGCATTATTTTAGGAAGAAAGCATTCTCAAAAGGTTTTTCAATATGAACGGTATCGGTCCAAGAAAAAAAAATTAGTCGAGTTTTCAGGAGCCCAGATTTGCTACAAATACATCAGAAGCAGAAATTGACACTTATGCCCCCTAGTGGCCAAACCATTCTTTACCAAACATTAGAAATTATGTGAAAAATATTTTCCATCAGGCCTTGTATGCGATACAGGAAGAATTTTTCAAATCGGAGTTTTAGAAGCAGAAATAACGCAGAAAACGCAATATACTTTAATGCCCCCTAGCGGAAAGTCTATGATTTACTTGAAAATTTTGAATTTATAGGAAAAGCATTTCGCATCGGAAACACTATCCAACAAAGAAGGAATTTTTCAAATCGAACTCCTAGAAGTAGAGATATTGACAGAAATAAGATATATATCAACGCCACCTGGCGTAGAAACCATGCATTATTTCAAGAAGAAAATGTTCCTAAAAGGTTTGTGGACATGAGTGGTATCGGTCAACAAACCACTTTTTTCAGTCGAGATTTTAGAAATTCATATTTTGCTGCAAATACATCAGAAGCGGAAATTAAGACTTACGCCACCTGGTGGCCAAACCATTTTTACAAAAATTAGAAATTATGTGCGAAGGATTTTCCATCAGGAGCTGTATCCGGTGCAGAAAGAATTTTTCAAATCGGAGATTTAGAAGCAGAGATATAAAGGGGAAAGCAATTAACGTTTACGCCCCTTAGAGGAAAGTTTATGAATTAATTGAAAATTTTGAAATTATATGAAAAACATGTCACACTGGAAACACTATCCAACAAAGAAGGAATTTTTCAAATCGGACTCCTAGAAGTAGCGATATTGACAAAAATAAAATATACTTCTACGGCCCCTGGCGTAGAAACCATGCATTACTTTAAGAAGAAAATGTTTCTGAAAGGTTTTTAGACATGAGTATATCGGTCTACAAACGACGAATTTTTTCAATCGAGAATTTAGAAGCTCATATTTTGCTGGAAATACATCAGAAGCGGAAATTAAAATTTGCGCCCCTTGGTGGCCAAACCATTTTTTTTACAAAAATTAGAAATTATGTACAAACGATTTCCCATCAGGAGCTGTGTCCGGTGCAGAAAGAATTTTTCAAATTGGAGATTTAGAAGCAGAGATGTAGGTGGGAACGCAATTTACCACTACGCCCCTAGCGGAAAGTCTATGAATTACTTGAAAATTTTGAAATTATTTGAAAAACATGTCACAGTGGAAACACTACCCAACAAAGAAGAATTTTTCAAATCGGACCCTTAGAGTAGAGATATTGACTAAAATAAGACATACATTTACGCCCCCTAGCGGAGAAACTGAGGAATATTTTAAGAAGAAAATATTCCGAAAATGTTTATCGATGTGAGTGGCATTAGTCCACGAAAGAATTTTTTCAATCGATATTTTAGAAGCTCAGATTTATGGAAATACATAAGAAGCAAAAATTAACACTTACGCCCCCTTGTGGATAAAGTATTCTTTACCAAAAATTTGAAATTATAAGCAAAAGACTTTCCATAAGCAGGTGCATCCGCTGAAAAAAAAAAAAAAGAATTCAAATCGGAGTTTTAGAAGAAGAGTTATCGGGAAAAATGTTATTTACTTTTACGCCCCCTAGCGGGAAATCTATGCTTAATTTGAAAAAGTAACTATATCTAAAATACTCTTCGACATAAATGGAATCGAAAGATAAAAGTATTTTTTCAATCGGATGATTAGAAGCAAATATGTGGACTAGAACGTATTTTTGAATTCGACATCAGCTGCATTTACGCCCCCTAGAGGCGAAATTGTACATCGTAAAAAAAAACCCGAAATAAAGGATCATCATTCACATATCTCAAGCTTCCCAATCCTAAAAGAATTTTTCAAATCGGATTAATAGTTTCAGAGATATCGTGGGTACAGACGGACGGACGGACAAACCGGTAACATAAGTACGATCGTTTTTTACAAAAGACGTGCTAAAAATTGATTTGCACAAATGAGTTGAACTGGTAACTCATCGTTGTGTTTTTCTCTTTAAAAAGATCATTAAAGAATTCTTTAAATCACTTGAAAGCAATAACCAGTACAGTTCTTTTTTCTCTCATCGTCTCTGTTTGTGTTCTCTTTTCCTTTTATTCTTTTTTTCTTTCCCCAAGTCCGAATGTGTTTTACTCGAGATCAGAAAGCCCAATGTATCTGCCAAATAAGTAACTGAACAAGAAATAACTCGAACTCAAATTAAGCGATAAGTATACTTCTGTTCGTTGTACACAGGCCTTTCTTTGAGTTTTGTTACAAAGAAGATACCCGAGACTGGACGAATTTGTGTGTTTTTGCTGCGAGAACACCTATTGCCGAAATAAATACGAGGAACTAATGGATCAGGAAAATGGCAAGAATTGATGACGTCATGATCAAAGTGAAGACCCTCAAGTGGCAAAGCGCTAGATATATTGCTAGAAGAATTGACCACTGTTGAATAACTGATATTTTGATTTGGTAACAAGAAGCAGGAAAGAACCCAGAAGAAGACCACGTGGTAGATGGGTGGATGAAATTGGAAAGAATGCTACACGCTCCTGACAAAAAGTTGTGGAAGGCACTTGAGGAGACCATCCAGAAGCAGTGCCGTAACTACCACCCCGCAGCTGGGGGGTCACGTTCTGGTAGTTACACCACTGTTCAGAAGTGGATTGATAATGAATTATGACATGTACGATTATATACATATATGGGATGTAAGGTCAGGTGATGCGTAACATCGCAGCCTCTCCTTGACAAATGTCAACCCCGCCTTCTCGTGGTGCATCCTGTTCCCACTAAAGGGGCTCTGACGACCGCCCATAGCGGTATAACTATACCACCGGGATTAGAGGAAATTCTATCCCACACTCACCAACCCGCTTGGCCAGCGTGGTGAGTTATGACCAAACCCCTCCAAAATGATTCCACAACTTAAATCTTGGCCCTCAGTCTCCGGCAGCTGGAATGTACCTGGCCAAGGCAGCGGCCAGTGCGACATGAAGGCAGAGGGTGCTAAGAATCCCCGGAGGACCGGACTAGGCTGCCATCTGATGCTGACCTTGGCTACTTACAATGGACGCTCCCTATCTTCTGATTCAAGGCTTCTTGAATTGGAAGAGGAACTACAAAGGATCAAGTGGGACATCGTGGGGCTAAGTGAGGTAAGGAGAAAAGGAGAAGATCTCATCGAACTGAAAAGTGGACATCTCTTCTACTATCGTGGGACAGATACTGGCAGAACTAGTGGTGTTGGATTTATAATAAACAAGAAACTGAAGGATAAAGTTGTAGAAGTTGAAAGTTCCTCTGACAGAGCTGCACGACTTGTTATCCAACTCTCGAAAAGATACCAGGCTCAGATTATTCAAACTTATGCACCCACCACAAGTCATCCTGAAGAAGAAATTGAAGAATTTTATGAGGAAATTTGTCATCTAAATAATAAAGGTAAGCAGCACTTGAAAATAATTATGGGAGATTTCAATGCAAAAATAGGGCAACGGCAACAGAATGAAACTTCAGTAGGTAAATTCGGTCATGGCAACAGAAACCAGCGTGGAAATACTCTCGTTGAGTTTGCAGAGGCAGAAGGGTTTTTCATCTTGAACTCCTTCTTCAAGAAAAAGCCACACAGGAAATGGACATGGAGACATCCAAATGGGACGACAAGTGAAATTGATTTTATTATGTGTAACAAAAAATTCGTCATAGAAGACTGCAGTGTGCTAAACAAGTTCAACACAGGTAGTGACCATAGATTGGTGAGATGTAAGATGCACCTCAACACTAAACTTGAACGTGGCAAGCTCATAAGACAAACAAAATCTATTGACATAACCAACCTTAAAAAACACCATAATACCTTCAAGTTAGAACTGAAGAACAGATTCTCTGCTTTAGAAAGGCCTAACATCGGAAGAAGTGGACATCTCTGAAGTTAACAGAAAAGTAACCAAAGCTCTTATGGAAACAGCAACAAAATTAGCTGGGTCTAAGAACAAGTTGCATGTGAACAAATTATCAGGAAAAACCAAAATGTTGATGCAAAAAGAAGAGAGATGAGGACAACTAAAGAAGATGTGACTTCCAAAGTGGAATATATAGAGCTATGCAAGACAGTACGAAAAAGTATCACTGAAGACGTAAGGAAATTCAACTGTGAGCTAGTGAGGAAAGCAATTGAAAACAACCAAAGCCTAAAGATAGCAAAGGGACATCTCAGTAAGGGAAGAAAACAGATTATGGCACTGAGAAAAGAAGATGGTTCTGTAACAAGAAATAGAGGCGAAATTTTGACAAGAGTGAAAGATTTCTACTCCAAATTATATGAAAGGGATGATATATGCACTCCCGACATCATGAAAGATACCAGTACCAGAGTTCCTCCAGTCCTTCCAGCAGAAGTTGCACATGCAATCAAGAACATGAAGCGAGGAAAAGCTCCAGGAGAAGATGGAATTACTGTAGACATCATACAAGAAGCAAGTGGAGAAATCGAAACAGTACTCGCCCAAATTTTCACTCGATGCCTTAATGAAGGAAAGATTCCTGAGGATTGGAACACCGCTACAATGATCCTGCTACATAAGAAAGGTGACATTGAGGATCTCGGAAACTACAGACCTATCAGCCTCCTATCAGTAGTTTATAAAATCTTCACTAAAGTTCTTTCACACAGCTTGAAGGTAACACTGGACATGGCTCAACCGAGAGAACAAGCTGGATTCAGGAGTGGCTACAGCACAATAGATCATATCCACGTGCTGAGAGAACTAATTGAAAGAGCGAGGGAATATGAACTTCCATTGTGCATGGCTTTTATCGATTATGAAAAAGACTTTGATTCGGTGAAACCATCAGCAGTTACAATGGCTCTGAAAACCTGCGGTATTGAAGATGCATACATTAATATTATTAATAACATCTATGAAAATGCAAGTGCAAAGATTAGGCTGTTTGAAAATACAACACACGTAAAAATTGGAAAGGGAGAAAGGGAGTGAGACAAGGTGACACCATATCTCCGAAGGTCTTTAATGCCACATTGGAGGATGTGTTTCAGTGGCTGAGCTGGGAAAACAAGGGGATAAAGATTAATGGAGATTATCTAACCCACCTTCGTTTTGCTGATGACGTAGTCATTTTTGCAACTACCCCATCAGAGCTGCAGAGTATGATCCAGGAACTTGCTGACAAGAGTAAAGAAGTGGGATTAAAAATGAACTTTCAGAAGACAAAAGTGATGTTCAATGCTTTTACAAGAAATGAAGATTTATCGATTGATGGAGAATAGCTGGAGATAACAGACACGTACGTTTATCTTGGACAGCAGATATCAAGTGAGGGTCACATTGATGAAGAAATTAATCGGCGTACAAAACTTGCCTGGAGAGCTTTTGGAAGAAACAGCATAATTTTCAAGAGCAATATGCCATTATGTCTTAAAAGAAAAGTGTTTGATCAATGCATCCTTCCAGTGCTTACGTATGGTGCAGAGACGTGGACCTTAACTAAAAGAGACATACAAAGGCCGCAGACAACTCAAAGCAGCATGGAGAGGTGCATGCTTGGTGTAACCAGGAGAGATAAGAAGAGGAACTCGTGGATCCGAAAAATGACAAGAGTGGAAGACATCATGATCAGAGTTAAATCCCTGAAATGGCAATGGGCTGGACATACTGCCAGAAGGACAGATCATCGATGGACAGCCGAAATTTTAGATTGGATTCCAAGGGACAGGAAAAGACCCAGAAGAAGATCACGTGGGAGATGGGTGGATGAATTTCGAAAGTATGCTGGGGTGACATGGAGGAGACTGGCACAAGACAGACCGTTGTGGAGGAAACTTGGAGAGACCTTCGTCCAGCAGTGGATTGATAATGGTTGACAATGATGATGATGATGATGATACATATATATCCTACGGTTTTTTGTTTTGTTTCGCTCTTTCTAAGTCACTTCCTTTTTCCTTTTCTATTGTTCTAGCTCTCGAAGAAGTTGGATTCCCTCGAAAGCCGTGGAAGGTGTTAGCGATTTGGGAGGGTAGGGGAGGTCGGTGCGGGGGGGGAGGGTCGGAGGGATGTTGGGATGTGTGTATGAATTCCTGTGTGAGTCGATGGAGAAATTTCAGAAGACACGAAAGAATGCGCGTTTTCAGAAGAAATTTTTTTTATTTCCAGTTCACATTGCCTTATCTTTCCCTAGGCAGGAAAACACATGGCCGTGTCTAGCAGACAGACTTCCCTTGAAATATTTTATAATATATATCAATGTCCGTTTCATATAATTCATAAATTTATTTTTGCAATGTAACGATTCTTTTATTTACCTTAAGGGAACTTCGCTGACTTTCAACGAGTGTACCAACCTAAAAACGTTTTCCAAAGTTTTGTGGTGTCCTTGTGATCTTGAAAAGCGATTGTTTAATTAATGTATTTACCCGTTCATATATTCTGTTACATTTTTAACGTTGTATCTTTTTTTTTTCCACGGTCCACAGCAACATTTGTTTTAAATAGGAAATACATTTTATTTTACTTCATGTTATTTTTAGCAGCGAATTCTTCCAATCTTGTGTATTCAACCCATGAAACATTGTATTCACAAAGCGATGCTTTTTTTTTTATTTTGTCAAATACTTGATCATTTTTTAATGAAAATACCCATTTTAGCGCGTATAATTCTTTTTCTTTTTTCTAACATAACGATTTTTTAATGTTTTTCTGGTACTTCTGTTTGAAACGGTTTAGTGTATGTTTACGAAAGATTATGCGGAAATTATTTCTTGTTATTCATGGGAACGGAGTGGGTGTATTTCATGGCTGTTTGTACAAATTCTTGATTCTTCGTGTGTTTCCTTTGTAAATTTAAGTTACTGGGGTGCGAAGTTATTGTCGTTTTGTCAGTGGGGATTTGGATTTACCGGGGCCCTGCGCACAGCATAGGTTTGGGGAGCCCTCTCACTTTGTCCACCGTCCTGGAAAAGTAACGTTTTTGTTGCCGCATAAACCCATTTTCACTTTCTCGTATCAATGTTTGATAAAATGTGTCAATGGCAAAACAATTCGAATTCGAGTTCTTAACAGTGAAAATAGTCATTATGTTCGGGAATCTACTTTTATGTTTCCCGAACACAACGTCAATTTTTCTGTGAGTTTGTGTGTATGTGAGTGTCAGTAGTTTATTGCTGCAATTATTCGAAAACTCTCTGTTATGAATATCGAAACAAAATTTAACATTTAGGAGTTGTGTGATACCATGATGGAAAACAAGTAGCGGAAGTTACAAGTGGGAAAGCCTTTTTTAAGGAAGACAAGTCGAAAATTTAATAAGGATGGTCACTGAAGCACAGTATTAGCATTTAAGATGTTACATATAGGGTCAGTTTACGACAATGCTTTAATTGACCTTTATGCAACATACGGTGTGGAATCTTATAACGAAGTAAATTTCTCCGTCATTTCTGTCCACGCCATTATTCGAACCCGGATCCCCTCATTCCGGAATAAGTCACTCTACCAGTTGAGCTACGCGGACATTTTATTCTGATTCCTATCTGCCTTTATGTCGTGTGCGTCCTTCTGGCAGGTACGTCACATCTCCTGGTACGTTACATCATCTCCCCCTTATTTTTTTTTATTTTTTTGAAGTGCTGCTCTTATTTTTCCTATCTCGCGGTGTGGAAATAACATCACACCATTGCGAGATTGTGAACGGTCGGGTCATCCGGATAGTTCGGGCGCCATTATAACGAAGTAAATTTCTCCGTCATTTCTGTCCACGCCAGGATTCGAACCCGGATCGCCTCATTCCGGAATAAGTCACTCTACCAGTTGAGCTACGCGGACATTTTATTCTGATTCCTATCTGCCTTTATGTCGTGTGCGTCCTTCTGGCAGGTACGTCACATCTCCTGGTACGTTACAATCTGCTGTTGCATATCGTCAGATTTCACCCCGCTGACATTCCCTGTAAAGACACCGAACATGGATGAAATTGATTAGCGTCTTGTAAATCCAGCTTTTCCAATCCCATTTTACTCGTATGTTATCAGCTTTGTGATTGCCTTTTAAACTGAACTGAGTGAGGAAAGAAATATTTTAAAGGCAAGATGGGGGCAGTCATATTAGAAATCGAACTAAAGCGTAAAATAAGATCATTACATTCTGATTTCTGGTCTCATTTATAGTGTAGTATTGAGGAATATGGGATGTAAGGTCAGGTGATGCGTAACATCACAGCCTCTCCATGACAAATGTCAACCCCGCCTTCTCGTGGTACATCCTGTTCCCACTAAAGGGGCTCTGACGACCGCAAATAGCGGTATAACTATACCATCGCGATCACAGGAAATGCTATCCCACACTCACCAACCCGCTTGGCCAGCGTGGTGAGTTATGGCCAAACACCTCCAAAATGACTCTACAACTTAAATCTTGGCCCTCAGTCTCCGGCAGCTGGAATGTACCTGGCCAAGGCAGCGGCCAGTGCGACATGAAGGCAGAGGGTGCTAAGAATCCCCGGAGGACCGGACTAGGCTGCCATTTGATGCTGACCTTGGCTACCTACAACGGACGCTCCCTATCTTCTGATTCAAGGCTTCTTGAATTGGAAGAGGAACTACAAAGGATCAAGTGGGACATCGTCGGGCTAAGTGAGGTAAGGAGAAAAGGAGAAGATCTCATTGAACTGAAAAGTGGACATCTCTTCTATTATCGTGGGACAGATACTGGCAGAACTATAGTGGTGTTGGATTTATAATAAACAAGAAACTGAAGGATAAAGTGGTAGAAGTTGAAAGTTCCTCTGACAGAGCTGCACGACTCGTTATCCAACTATCGAGAAGATACCAGGCTCAGATTATTCAAACTTATGCACCCACCACAAGTCATCCTGAAGAAGAAATTGAAGAATTTTATGAGGAAATTCGTCATCTAAATAATAAAGGTAAGCAGCACTTGAAGATAATTATGGGAGATTTCAATGCAAAAATAGGGCACCGGCAACAGAATGAAACTTCAGTAGGTAAATTCGGTCACGGCAACAGAAACCAGCGTGGAAATACTCTCGTTGAGTTTGCAGAGGCAGAAGGGTTTTTCATCTTGAACTCCTTCTTCAAGAAAAAGCCACACAGGAAATGGACATGGAGACATCCAATTGGGACGACAAGTGAAATTGATTTTATTATGTGTAACAAAAAATTCGTCATCGAAGACTGCAGTGTGCTGAACAAGTTCAACACAGGTAGTGACCATAGATTGGTGAGATGTAAGATGCACCTCAACACTAAACTGGAACGTGGCAAGCTCATAAGACAAACAAAACGTATTGACATAACCAACCTTAAAAAACACCATAATACTTTCAAGTTGGAACTGAAAAACAGATTCTCTGCTTTAGAAGGCCTAACATCGGAAGAAGTGGATATTTCGGAAGTTAACAGAAAAGTAACCAAAGCTCTTATGGAAACAGCAACAAAATTAGCTGGGTCTAAGAACAAGTTGCATGTAAACAAATTATCAGGAAAAACCAAAATGTTGATGCAAAAAAGAAGAGAGATGAGGACAACTAAAGAAGATGTGACTTCCAAAGTGGAATATATAGAGCTATGCAAGACAGCACGAAAAAGTATCACTGAAGACGTAAGGAAATTCAACTGTGAGCTAGTGAGGAAAGCAATTGAAAACAACCAAAGCCTAAAGATAGCAAAGGGACATCTCAGTAAGGGAAGAAAACAGATTATTTCTCTGAGAAAAGAAGATGGTTCTATAACAAGAAATAGAGGCGAAATTTTGACAAGAGTGAAAGATTTCTACTCCAAATTATATGAAAGGGATGATACATGTACTCCAGACATCATGAAAGGTACCAGAGTTCTTCCAGTCCTCCCAGCAGAAGTTGCTCATGCAATCAAGAACATGAAGCGGGGGAAAGCTCCAGGAGAAGATGGAATTACTATAGACATCATACAAGAAGCAAGTGGAGAAATTGAAACAGTACACTCGCCCAAATTTTCACTGGATGCCTTAATGAAGGGAAGATTCCTGAGGATTGGAACAATGCTACAATGATCCTGCTACATAAAAAAGGTGACATTGAGGATCTCAGGAACTACAGACCTATCAGCCTCCTATCAGTGGTTTATAAAATCTTCACTAAAGTTCTTTCACACCGCTTGAAGGTAACACTGGACATGGCTCAACCGAGAGAACAAGCTGGATTCAGGAGTGGCTACAGCACAGTAGATCATATCCACGTACTGAGAGAACTAATTGAAAGAGCGAGGGAATATGAACTTCCATTGTGCATGGCTTTTATCGATTATGAAAAAGCCTTTGATTCGGTGAAACCATCAGCAGTTACCACGGCTCTGAAATCCTGCGGTATTGAAGATGCATACATTAATATTATTAATAACATCTATGAAAATGCAAGTGCAAAGATTCGGCTGTTTGAAAATACAACACACATAAAAATTGGAAAGGGAGTGAGACAAGGTGACACCATATCTCCGAAGCTCTTTAATGCCACATTGGAAAATGTCTTTCAATCACTGAACTGGGAAAACAAAGGGATAAAGATTAATGGAGATTATCTAACCCACCTTCGTTTTGCTGATGACGTAGTCATTTTTGAAACTACCCCATCAGAGCTGCAGAGTATGATCCAGGAACTTGCTGACAAGAGTAAAGAAGTGGGATTAAAAATGAACTTTCAGAAGACAAAAGTGATGTTCAATGCTTTTACAAGAAATGAAGATTTATCGATTGATGGAGAAAAACTGGAGATAACAGACACGTACGTTTATCTTGGACAGCAGATATCAAGTGAGGGTCACATTGATGAAGAAATTAATCGGCGTATAAAACTTGCTTGGAGAGCTTTTGGAAGAAACAGTATAATTTTCAAGAGCAATATGCCATTATGTCTTAAAAGAAAAGTGTTTGATCAATGCATCCTTCCAGTGCTTACGTATGGTGCAGAGACGTGGACCTTAACTAAAAGAGACATACAAAGGCTGCAGACAACTCAAAAAAGCATGGAGAGGTGCATGCTTGGTATAACCAGGAGAGATAAGAAGAGGAACTCGTGGATCCGAAAAATGACGAGAGTGGAAGACATCATGATCAGAGTTAAATCCCTGAAATGGCAATGGGCTGGACATACTGCCAGAAGGACAGACCATAGATGGACAGCCGAAATTTTAGATTGGATTCCAAGGGACAGGAAAAGACCCAGAAAAAGACCACATGGGAGATGGGTGGATGAAATTCGTAAATATGCGGGAGTGACATGGAGGAGACTGGCACAAGACAGACCGTTGTGGAGGAAACTTGGGGAGACCTTCGTCCAGCAGTGGATTGATAATGGTTGACAATGATGATGATTGAGGAATATTATTCTTGAAATGCGCGTGTGTGTGAGGGGGGGGGTTCTAGTTAACGTGCATTTAAACTAGTAAATAAAAACTTGTAGATGGCATACTGAGAATTTGGGCGGAATTATGTTTCCCGAATCCAGAACAGCGAGTTTATCCTTCATTCTATGCCTTTATTTCTGTCCTTTCCTTCTTCTTCTTCTTTCTTTCTTCCTTTTTTTTTTTTTTTTTTTTTTGAAGATGAGAAAGATAAAATAAATATAAGAAATCTTTACTGTAAGGGCCCTCCAGCATTGCGGGGCCCGCGCATGAGCTTCGTGGGCCTCCCAATAAATCCGCCCCTGCGTTTTGTGCCGCATAACGTCGATGAACTGAATAATTACTATGTAAACATTTAGGTAGGAAAACTGTGAGCGAATTCCGAAAAACAAAAGCTGCCAATTAAGAAAAACAAAAATCCTTTAGCCAACTAGTGACCTACGTTTTGTGATATTGACGTTTTCAATTTTTCAGGATTTATTTGTTTTTACTCATTATCAGAGCACATTTAAGGAGACAGGGGGCCCGGGGGCTGGACAATATTTGGGGCCCCCAGTATTAGTGTCACATCTAGGATTTCACTATGGATGGATGAATAAAAATACCCAGGAGAAAACATTCCCAAAAGTATGATGAGGAAGCCATAAAAATATCCGCATTGAAGCCGTATTGGAGTAAAATATCCGTACAATAGCCGTATTGAAGTGTGTATCGATACATGATTCATGGGCGAATCAGTGGTGCCAAGAAAATGTAAAAATGCATGGTCGAAAAATGGATACCAGTTCATTTCTGCTTTAATCCCACCCAGGGTTCGGCTTGTCGAAATTATATGGAAGTAGTGGACAAAATAATATGATCCAAATATCATGATTCAAACGAATTCTTAACATATGAAAATTTCCCCCAATTACAGAATTTTTTTATTATTTTTATTTTTACAAGTGGGAAAGCCAGAAAAAAAATATTGTACGTTATTTTTTTTGTGTACAAAAAGAAAAAAAAATATATGTAATGCTTTCAAAAGATTTGAGGATGGACTGGAGGGCGATTATACTTTTTGCCGACTCCTGAAAAAGCGGAAAGAAATAGAAAATTTTTTCACAAGGCAATTTCGTAAGTTTATGCTGTGCTATATGCAAAAAAAAAAAAAAAAAAAAAAAAAAAAAACCTGCAGAACTCTGTCAATACTTCAAGTAACTTGCATAATACTGGGGCCCTTGGAAATGCGGGGCCCAGGGCTTCAGCCTCCCCTCGTAGCCACCCTCTTAAATGGGCTCTGCTCATTATAATAATTTATATTTTTAAATTTATATAAGAGGGATGTAAGGTCAGGTGATGCGTAACATCACAGCCTCTCCTTGACAAATGTCAACCCCGCCTTCTCGTGGTGCATCCTGTTCCCACTAAAGGGGCTCTGACGACCGCCCATAGCGGTATAACTATAACATCGGGATTAGAGGAAATTCTATCCCACACTCACCAACCCGCTTGGCCAGCGTGGTGAGTTATGGCCAAACCCCTCCAAAATGACTCCACAACTTAAATCTTGGCCCTCAGTCTCCGGCAGCTGGAATGTACCTGGCCAAGGCAGCGGCCAGTGCGACATGAAGGCAGAGGGTGCTGAAAGTATGCAGGGGTGACATGGAGGAGACTGGCACAAGACAGACCGTTGTGGAGGAAACTTGGGGAGACCTTCGTCCAGCAGTGGATTGATAATGGTTGACAATGATGATGATGTTTATTTACAAGAACCCAGACGTACAAATATGTGTGTAAATTCGCTCAGACTTGAAACGCTGAAAACACTTCTTCTTCCAACCTTTTTTTATAGCCAATTGAGGCTATAAGTAAGTTTCCCCCATTTCTTTCCAAATGTTCCTGTCTTCGGCTTGTCTATTTTACAGCTTTCCTACAGTTTTATTTATATCATCCATCCATCTTCTATCTGTTCTTCCGACTCCTCTCTTTCTTTTATATGGTCTCTATTCTGTTATTATCTTAGTCCATCTATTATTTTCCATTCTTGTTATTATATGGCCAGCCCATTTCCATTTTAAATTGAGTATCTTTTCATCTATGTCTAAAAATTTTGTTCTGGATCTTATATTATCTACTTTATCTTGTAGTCTTAAATATAAGACTTCAAGATAAAGTATATAAGACTTCAAGATATTATCTACTTGAAGTCTTAAATATAAGACTTCAAGATAGAGTAAGTATTCTTTACTTTATCTTGAAGTCTTGTATTTAGTATGGATCTTTCCATGTTACGTTGTGTTTTTTGCAGTTTGTCAAAATATTTTTCTTCATAAGCCAGGTTTCAGCGCCATATGCCATAATGCGTATTATCAGTGATTGGAAGTAGCGCGCTACAAAATAAAATATCTCGTAGCGGAAAATTACGCTACAATTCGTGCTACTTTAAAAACATTGGTTAAAAATTGCATTATTTAAATCACGTGACATTTCGAGATTTCTGAAGTGTAATTGGCTTTAACGGGGGCTCCGAGTGTGCTCTGCCTACAATAACGTACCCAATGTCTTTGAACTTACCTGAATTATCTGTGAAAGCTTGTCAAATTGTTTACTGGGAAATCTCAATCAGTCAGTGAAACGGGGAGTGCGAGGTACGAGGCAATCACGCGATCTTTTTTGTTGTTGTTGTTGTTTGGTTGGTTGCGGCGTTAACGACCACAAGGAGCAACTCGATGGACTATAAGCAGTCACCTGCTCCTAATTTAGGGCCACTGGTTCGTCCAGGAAAAAGAGGGAGCCAGTGCCGTAAGACAAACGCAATATTCATGCCTCACCGTGATTCGAACCCGGACCCATCTCGTACGAATGGTCAGAAATCAGCTCTTAAACACCACTACTTACGGGGTATGCCACTAGTGGTTTTATTAAAGACGGTTCCTTGATTGCGAGATTCGATTCTTTTAGTCAAAGAATAAGTGAATTATCAGATACACTAGAATGATACATGGAAATACCCTGGGATTCTCAGCTAGTCTGCGTAGCTTGAAATGTGCACCACTAAATGTGTTGCATATACAAAGATAAATACAGAGAAGAATTACTTGTGTAATTTACCTTGGCTTTTAACTCCGAATACCATATGCAATAATGTAGACGTAAATATCCTATGCTCAGAAATTGCACTTTTAATTTAAATCTAAACGTAAAGAAAGTAACTGAAAAATAGCAAAACTAGCTACTTTAAAAAAAAAAAAAAAAAAAGTTGTGTAGCTAGCTACTTTTCAGAAAAAGGAGTTGTTGCTGTAGCAAGCTACTTTTTTTAAGAATGTAGTTGTAGCAGTAGCAAGCTGCTTTTGAAAAGTAGTTTTCCAATCACTGCGTATTATGCATTTAATACATTGATAGAAAAATTTTGCTCTGCTTTCTGGCTTTATTTTACTACACAGAATCTTCTTTAACTTCCCAAAAGCGGTCCTCCCCATTTTTATTCTCTGTCTATTTCTTTCATAATTCTCTGTTTCTTTGTGGTAATTAGTTTTCCTAGGTATACGTATTCTGCCACATGTTCTATTTCTTTATCATTTATTCAAAAAATAAAAAAAGAAGAAGAAGAAAAAAACACTACCCCCCTCCGCGAACAGATCATCTGCATTCACCACTGCGTCCGTGTTTCTGATACGCAAGTTAAAACCGGAAGGGTACATTGACTTTTCTCTTAAGACATAATGATAAATTGCTCTTGAAAACTGAACTGTTTTTTCCCAAATGCACTCCAGTTGAGTTTTACACGCCTAATAATTTCTTCTTCGATGTGATCCTTGCTTGATATCTGTTGTCCAATTTAGATGTAGGCATCAGTCACTTCTAAATGTGCGCCATCAAGCTTTAAATCTTCAGTTCTTGGAAAAGCATTTAACATCACTTTTGTTCAGAAAACAGTAACTCTACTAGTGATCCGATTTATTGGCGTAGGAATATATACATAAGCGTTTCTAAGCTTTTGCACATCAACCAGATGGCTTTTTCAAGGAAGTTAGACAGAAACTGCAAACTGAATATTAGAACGCTTTAACAATTTGAACACGGTGACTTGACTTGACAATAAAAAGATACGACGTTATATTCATTTAAAGATACGAGGTATCACGTTGGTTGTGCACGAGGTATCCTGGTAGTGGAGAAGGCGTTACTTGAAGAGCTGGTTCTAGACAACACGGAATTGAGAGCTTCGTCAAGTTTGCCACTGATGCAGGATTTTCATTGAATCAGATGCGTAACGTTATCCAAAAAGCCAGGGTCAAACATTCCAATCTCCCTATGCCGCAGCTTCGTTATTTAGGCTCAATTCCCTACATACCAAATGTGCCTTACAAACTCAAAAACGCCCTCGAGAAGACGAACTACGGTGTCGGCATAAGGTCTCCTGCTTCTTCAAGTACTATGCTAAAGAGAAATACTGAAAAACCTGCTCTGTCCAACGAAGCAGGTGTTTATGCAACATCCCTACAATATCCGGATGGCTCTGAACGATACTACATTGGAATGACCAAGCGTTCGTTTGGAATCAGAGTCAACGAGCATAAAAGGGACACAAAATACGGTAAAGTAGCCACGACTCTATCCGGAGAAGTCAAATTCAAGTTCGCTATACTCCTATCTGTGATGATATAAAGAAATTAGCTACCTACTCTAGCCCTAAATGTACAGCCATTCGGGAAACCTTGGAGTTGAGCACCAACAGTGATACTTGCAATGATAGCGTCTTACTCGAGTTGCCACGAATTTGGAACCAGTTCTTCAAGTAACGCTTTCTCCCTACCAGGATACCGCGTGCACAACCAACGTGATACCTTGTATCTTTAAATGAATATAACGTCGTATTTTTTTACCGTCAAGTCAAGTCACCGCGTTCAAATTGTTAAAGCGTTTTATTATTCAGTTATCAGTTTCTGTCTAACTGATAACGAGGAACAGTACACCAATTAAGTAGTAAATAGTAACACTGTACTAGTGATCCGATTTATTGGCGTAGGAAGTAGACACATTAGCGTTTCCAAGCTTTCGCACATCAACCAGATGGCTTTTTCAAGGAAGTTAGACAGAAGCTGCAACTGAAAAATAGAACGCATTAACAATTTGAACGCGGAAACTTGACTTGACAACAATAGATACGACGTTATATTCATTTAAAGATATGACGCATCACGTTGGTTGCAAGCGCGGTATCCTGGTAGACAGAAGTCTTTACTTGAAGAATTGGTTCCAAATTCGTGGCAACTCGAGTGAGACGCAATCATTGCAAGTTTCGCTGTTGGTAATGATCTCCAAGGTTTCCCGAATGGCTGTACCTTTAGGTGCAGAGTAGGTAGCTAATTTCTTTATATCGTCCCACATAGGAGAAGCGGACTTGAATTTCACTTCTCTGGATAGTGCCGTGGCTACTTTACCGTATTTTGTGTCCCTTTTATGCTCGTTGACTCTGATTCCAAACGAACGCTTGGTCATTCCAATGTAGTACGTTTAGAGCCGTCCGGATACTGTAGGGGGATCGCATATACACCTGCTTCGTTGGAAAAAGCAGGTTTTTCACTACTTCCCTTTAGCATAGTATATAAAGATGCAGGAGACCTTATGCCGACGCCGTAGTTCATCTTCTTCAGGGCGTTTTTGAGTTTGTAAGACACATTTGGTATGTAGAGAATTCAGCCTAAATAACGAAGCTGTGGCACAGGAAGATTAGAATGTTTGACCCTGGCTTTTTGGATAAAGTTGCGTATCTGATTCAACGAATATCCTGCATCCGTGGCTAACTTGATGACGCTTTCAATTTCGTGTTTTCTAGAATGTGTATCGGAGGAAACGGCGAAGGCTCTTCGAATTCGAGAACGAAACAGATGTTTTGTATTCTGCGGGACAGAAAGAGCAACGGAGCATCAGGTTGGGGACGGACGTGGGTTTGTAGTAGACTTGTGTACCGAGGCGGTTGTTAGGCGATTTCCTCAATAGAACATCCAGATAAGGTAAAGCGTTGTTGTGTTCAAGCTCCATCGTGAAATTGATCGTAGGATGCATATCATTGATTTTATCAAGGAACATCGGAAGGATCTCTTTTCCGTGAGGCCATACAAAAAATACGTCGTCTGTAGAACGCAGACAAGTGGTAGGCCGTGGGGTAATGCTGAAGAATATATTCCGTTCAATGGGGTGAATTATTACCTCTGCAAGGACGGGTGAAAGTGAGGATCCCATCGGAGCGCCATTATTCTGTTTATATACTTGTCCTTGGAAACTGTAGAAGCTGGTATTAGTGACCAAGTCTATTAATTTGAAGATTTGAGGCATGACTCCTGCTTATAAAATGACGAATTTGATATGGCCTTCTTTAATGTTCTGATGGCTTCCGGAACGGGGATTGAAGGGTAAAGGGAAACCACGTCGAAACTGCCGATAAAGTCGCCTGGTAGAACAACTTCCTTGAAAAAGCCATCTGGTTGATGTGCGAAAGCTTGGAAACGCTTATGTATATATTCCTACGCCAATAAATCGGATCACTAGTATAGTTACTATATTCTATACATAATTGGCGTACTGTTCCTTATTATCAATCACTTTTGTGTTTTCTATAAGTTCAGCTTCAATATTTCTATATAACTTTTGTCATTTTTTTTTTTATTGGATCGCCTGCTATTTGGATCAATTCAGAATTTTGGCCTCTGCTAAGCAGGTCTTGCCCGTATTTATTCTTCATGTACCATGCTGTGAATATTAGTTTCAGCTTCAATCAGAACTTTGGATTTGTTACTTTCTTTTCTGCTGCGTCTGCTCCAGAACACAAACAACACCGCCTGACAGCAGGAAAATTGTAGAAGATGAATCATGCATCGCTAAATTACGAACAAAACAGGATGAGAGGAATATCAGAAGCCTTTATGGATGGGAAATCTCTGTTTCGTCTGCTGGAATATCCTAATGTAGAGAGAAAACCAGGGAAAAAAAAAAAATTGTGGAACTTACTCTGCGAAAATTGGGCAGGCAGGCTGACATCAGAAGCGGAACTAATAGCCCGTACGTAATAATCTGAAGTCTCACTCGGAAAGCAATCGGTCAACTTGCCTGCTGTCTCACAGGTGGTAGTATTCTTTCCCTCCCCCAAAGAAAAAAAATTGTTTGCTCCTTTCGACGACCATGACCAACTGTGGACAATGCTTGCTGAACTGCTTACACATATGAACTTTGTTACTTTTGTTTCAGCCCTGGCGGAATCTGCAAAAATTCATTGTGCGGTTCAATATATGGGTTTCTTGATTAAACGCTCAACTACGAAACTTGCTTCCCTTATTTTAGAAGTTAGATCTCCTAACAATACCTATTTACTTATTGATGCTGCAAAACATAAGTGGTGTGAAGTCACGGAAAACTTATGAAAATAACGTGCAGCAAAGTCTCCGGTAGGTGTCCTTCTTCACTGAGAAAAAAGTTTGTTTGAAACAACAAAATAGTTTTGTTGAGCTGTTTTACCGATTTATTTTGTTGCTTTATCCAAACTGCATCGGAATTGTTTTGTTGGCAACACTAAATTATTTTGTTAATTCAACTAAACGTTTTATCACGATAACAATAACATATTGTTGGATCAAACAAAATTCCAAAAATCGACCTGGAATGAACAAAGCGTTTTCTCATGATAACAATAAATTTTGTTGAATCAACAATAATTTTCAGCAAAATACATTTGTAAATTCTTTTTTGTTGACTGCATATCGACAAAAATTTTTGGTTGATTCAAAAATTTTTTTTGCTGAATTAACAAAACGTTTTTCTTAGTGTTTTTCTGAAATTTCCGTTTTTAAAAGTGCGTTTTTTTTTTTTTAATTCTGTATTTTCAAAGATTTTCCGTAGTCAGAAATTCCGGGCATTTCTGAAAAATCCATTTCAGGTTTTTCCATATTAATTTTAAACTGAAATTTCACAAGATCGATGAATCAGCATTTCTCAGCACTTACCCTAGATAATCCTTCCGCTGCAGTTAGTATCGAGCCCCCGTCGTTTGGGTTGGTTTAATAACCCAGGTAACCATTTTTATTTTTTTATTTTGTCATTAATGCGAGGGATTTAGTCATTTTATTTTTTCGGAATAGGTTTGCACTAATTTTTTTCCTGAAGGAGAACTTTTCACAAATTAAGCATTTTTCATCGTGATTTTTCGAAGCAACAAAATGTTTTGCTACTTGATTTTTTAAATTGATAATGACTCAGTTATCTTTAAAAAAGGTGAAATATACTTTTTTATAGTATTATTTCACACACACACACACACACAATATATATATATATATATATATATATATATATATATATATATATATATATATATATATATATATATATATATATATTCTATAAAGAAGATACCTAAGCAAAAAAATACAAATATAATTTTGACTCACACCTAGTACAACATAGAAAAGGTTATGTATCTACCTGTGTTATTTTGCAACCTTTATTTTGCAACCTTCGTTTTAAATTCTAAAGTTTTTCCTTAGTCTTCAGTTTTGCTCTTAAGTATATATATATATATCATATCATCATCATCATCATCATCATTGTCAACCATTATCAATCCACTGCTGGATGAAGGTCTCCCCAAGTTTCTTCCACAACGGTCTGTCTTGTGCCAGTCTCCTCCATGTTACTCCAGCATACTTTCGAATTTCATTCACCCATCTCCCATGTGGTCTTCTTCTGGGTCTTTTCCTGTCCCTTGGAATCCAATCTAAAATTTCGGCTGTCCATCGATAGTCTGTCCTTCTGGCAGTATGTCCAGCAGCCCATTGCCATTTCAGGGATTTAACTCTGATCATGATGTCTTCCACTCTTGTATATATATGTAATTATATATATTCGGTCACGGCAACAGAAACCAGCGTGGAAATACTCTCATAGAGTTTGCAGAGGCAGAAGGGTTTTTCATCTTGAACTCCTCTTTCAAGAAAAAGCCACACAGGAAATGGACATGGAGACATCCAAATGGGACGGCAAGTGAAATTGATTTTATTATGTGTAACAAAAAATTCGTTATAGAAGACTGCAGTGTGCTAAACAAGTTCAACACAGGTAGTGACCATAGATTGGTGAGATGTAAGATGCACCTCAACACTAAACTTGAACGTAGCAAGCTCATGAGACAAACAAAATGTATTGACATAACCAACCTTAAAAAACACCATAATACCTTCAAGTTGGAACTGAAAAACAGGTTCTCTGCTTTAGAAGGCCTAACATCGGAAGAAGTGGATATTTCTGAAGTTAACAGAAAAGTAACCAAAGCTCTTATGGAAACAGCAACAAAATTAACTGGGTCTAAGAACAAGTTACATGTAAATAAATTATCAGGAAAAACCAAAATGTTGATGCAAAAAGAAGAGAGATGAGGACAACTAAAGAAGATGTGACTTCCAAAGTGGAATATATAGAGCTATGCAAGACAGTACGAAAAAGTATCACTGAAGACGTAAGGAAATTCAACTGTGAACTAGTGAGGAAAGCAATTGAAAACAACCAAAGCCTAAAGATAGCAAAGGGACATCTCAGTAAGGGAAGAAAACAGATTATGGCACTGAGAAAAGAAGATGGTTCTGTAACAAGAAATAGAGGCGAAATTTTGACAAGAGTGAAAGATTTCTACTCCAAATTATATGAAAGGGATGATACATGTACTCCAGACATTATGAAAGGTACCAGTAGCAGAGTTCTTCCAGTCCTCCCAGCAGAAGTTGCACATGCAATCAAGAGCATGAAGCGGGGAAAAGCTCCAGGAGAAGATGGAATTACTGTAGACATCCTACAAGAAGCAAGTGGAGAAGTCGAAACAGTACTCGCCCAAATTTTCACTCGATGCCTTAACGAAGGGAAGATTCCTGAGGATTGGAACAACGCTACAATGATCCTGCTACATAAAAAAAGGTGACATTGAGGATCTGAGGAACAACAGACCTATCAGCCTCCTATCAGTGGTTTATAAAATCTTCACTAAAGTTCTTTCACACCGCTTAAAGGTGACACTGGACATGGCTCAACCGAGAGAACAAGCTGGATTAAGGAGTGGCTACAGCACAATATATCATATCCACGTACTGAGAGAACTAATTGAAAGAGCGAGGGAATATGAACTTCCATTGTGCGTGGCTTTTATCGATTATGAAAAAGCCTTTGATTCGGTGAAACCATTAGCAGTTACAATGGCTCTGAAATCCTGCGGTATTGAAGATGCGTACATTAATATTATTAATAACATCAATGAAAATGCAAGTGCAAAGATTCAGCTGTTTGAAAATACAACACACATAAAAATGGGAAAAGGAGTGAGACAAGGTGACACCATATCTCCGAAGCTCTTTAACGCCATATTGGAAAATGTCTTTCAATCACTGAACTGGGAAAACAAAGGGATAAAGATTAATGGAGATTATCTAACCCACCTTCGTTTTGCTGATGACATAGTCATTTTTGCAACTACCCCATCAAAGCTGCAGAGTATGATCCAGGAACTTGCTGACAAGAGTAAAGAAGTGGGATTAAAAATGAACTTTCAGAAGACAAAAGTGATGTTCAATGCTTTTACAAGAAATGAAGATTTATCGATTGAAGGAGAAAAGCTGGAGATAACAGACACGTACGTTTATCTTGGACAGCAGATATCAAGTGAGGGTCACATTGATGAAGAAATTAATCGGCGTACAAAACTTGCCTGGAGAGCTTTTGGAAGAAACAGCATAATTTTCAAGAGCAATATGCCATTATGTCTTAAAAGAAAAGTGTTTGATCAATGCATCCTTCCAGTGCTTACGTATGGTGCAGAGACGTAGACCTTAACTAAAAGAGACATACAAAGGCTGCAGACAACTCAAAAAAGCATGGAGAGGTGCATGCTTGGTGTAACCAGGAGAGATAAGAAGAGGAACTCGTGGATCCGAAAAATGACAAGAGTGGAAGACATCATGATCAGAGTTAAATCCCTGAAATGGCAATGGGCTGGACATACTGCCAGAAGGACAGACCATCGATGGACAGCCGAAATTTTAGATTGGATTCCAAGGGACAGGAAAAGACCCAGAAGAAGACCACATGGAAGATGGGTGGATGAAATTCGAAAGTATGCAGGAGTGACATGGAGGAGACTGGCACAAGACAGACCGTTGTGGAGGAAACTTGGGGAGACCTTCGTCCAGCAGTGGACGAAGGTCTCCAATGGTTGACAACCATTATCAATCCACTGCTGGACGAAGGTCTCCCCAAGTTTCCTCCACAACGGTCTGTCTTGTGCCAGTCTCCTCCATGTCACCCCTGCATACTTTCGAATTTCATCCACCCATCTCCCATGTGGTCTTCTTCTGGGTCTTTTCCTGTCCCTTGGAATCCAATCTAAAATTTCGGCTGTCCATCGATGATCTGTCCTTCTGGCAGTATGTCCAGCCCATTGCCATTTCAGGGATTTAACTCTGATCATGATGTCTTCCACTCTTGTCATTTTTCGGATCCACGAGTTCCTCTTCTTATCTCTCCTGGTTACACCAAGTATGCACCTCTCCATGCATCTTTGAGTTGTCTGCAGCCTTTGTATGTCTCTTTTAGTTAAGGTCCACGTCTCTGCACCATACGTAAGCACTGGAAGGATGCATTGATCAAACACTTTTCTTTTAAGACATAATGGCATATTGCTCTTGAAAATTATGCTGTTTCTTCCAAAAGCTCTCCAGGCAAGTTTTGTACGCCGATTAATTTCTTCATCAATGTGACCCTCACTTGATATCTGCTGTCCAAGATAAACGTATGTGTCTGTTATCTCCAGCTTTTCTCCATCAATCGATAAATCTTCATTTCTTGTAAAAGCATTGAACATCACTTTTGTCTTCTGAAAGTTCATTTTTAATCCCACTTCTTTACTCTTGTCAGCAAGTTCCTGGATCATACTCTGCAGCTCTGATGGGCTAGTTGCAAAAATGACTACGTCATCAGCAAAACGAAGGTGGGTTAGATAATCTCCATTAATCTTTATCCCCTTGTTTTCCCAGCTCAGTGACTGAAAAACACCCTCCAATGTGGCATTAAAGAGCTTCGGAGATATGGTGTCACCTTGTCTCACTCCCTTTCCAATTTTTATGTGTGTTGTATTTTCAAACAGCCTAATCTTTGCACTTGCATTTTCATAGATGTTATTAATAATATTAATGTATGCATCTTCAATACCGCAGGTTTTCAGAGCCATTGTAACTGCTGATGGTTTTACCGAATCAAAGGCTTTTTCATAATCGATAAAAGCCATGCACAATGGAAGTTCATATTCCCTCGCTCTTTCAATTAGTTCTCTCAGCACATGGATATGATCTATTGTGCTGTAGCCACTCCTGAATCCATCTTGTTCTCTCGGTTGAACCATGTCCAGTGTTACCTTCAAGCGGTGTGAAAGAACTTTAGTGAAGATTTTATAAACTACTGATAGGAGGCTGATAGGTCTGTAGTTTCCGAGATCCTCAATGTCACCTTTCTTATGTAGCAGGATCATTGTAGCGGTGTTCCAATCCTCAGGAATCTTTTCTTCATTAAGGCATCGAGTGAAAATTTGGGCGAGTACTGTTTCGATTTCTCCACTTGCTTCTTGTATGATGTCTACAGTAATTCCATCTTCTCCTGGAGCTTTTCCCCGCTTCATGTTCTTGATTGCATGTGCAACTTCTGCTGGAAGGACTGGAGGAACTCTGGTACTGGTATCTTTCATGATGTCTGGAGTGCATGTATCATCCCTTTCATATAATTTGGAGTAGAAATCTTTCACTCTTGTCAAAATTTCGCCTCTATTTCTTGTTACAGAACCATCTTCTTTTCTCAGTGCCATAATCTGTTTTCTTCCCTTACTGAGATGTCCCTTTGCTATCTTTAGGCTTTGGTTGTTTTCAATTGCTTTCCTCACTAGTTCACAGTTGAATTTTTTTACGTCTTCAGTGATACTTTTTCTTACTGTCTTGCATAGCTCTATATATTCCACTTTGGAAGTCACATCTTCTTTAGTTGTCCTCATCTCTCTTCTTTTTTGCATCAACATTTTCGTTTTTCCTGATAATTTATTTACATGCAACTTGTTCTTAGACCCAGCTAATTTTGTTGCTGTTTCCATAAGAGCTTTGGTTACTTTTCTGTTAACTTCAGAGATGTCCACTTCTTCCGATGTTAGGCCTTCTAAAGCAGAGAACCTGTTCTTCAGTTCCAACTTGAAGGTATTATGGTGTTTTTTAAGGTTGGTTATGTCAATAGATTTTGTTTGTCTTATGAGCTTGCCACGTTCAAGTTTAGTGTTGAGGTGCATCTTACATCTCACCAATCTATGGTCACTACCCGTGTTGAACTTGTTTAGCACACTGCAGTCTTCTATGACGAATTTTTTGTTACACATAATAAAATCAATTTCACTTGCCGTCCCATTTGGATGTCTCCATGTCCATTTCCTGTGTGGCTTTTTCTTGAAGAAGGAGTTCAAGATGAAAAACCCTTCTGCCTCTGCAAACTCAACGAGAGTATTTCCACGCTGGTTTCTGTTGCCGTGACCGAATTTACCTACTGAAGTTTCATTCTGTTGCCATTGCCCTATTTTTGCATTGAAATCTCCCATAATTATTTTCAAGTGCTGCTTACCTTTATTATTTAGATGACAAATTTCCTCATAAAATTCTTCGATTTCTTCTTCAGGATGACTTGTGGTGGGTGCATAAGTTTGAATAATCTGAGCCTGGTATCTTCTCGATAGTTGGATAACGAGTCGTGCAGCTCTGTCAGAGGAACTTTCAACTGCTACCACTTTATCCTTCAGTTTCTTGTTTATTATAAATCCAACACCACTAGTTCTGCCAGTATCTGTCCCACGATAGTAGAAGAGATGTCCACTTTTCAGTTCGATGAGATGTTCTCCTTTTCTCCTTACCTCACTTAGCCCCACGATGTCCCACTTGATCCTTTGTAGTTCCTCTTCCAATTCAAGAAGCCTTGAATCAGAAGATAGGGAGCGTCCATTGTACGTTGCCAAGGTCAGCATCAGATGGCAGCCTAGTCCGGTCCTCCGGGGATTCTTAGCACCCTCTGCCTTCATGTCGCACTGGCCGCTGCCTTGGCCAGGTACATTCCAGCTGCCGGAGACTGAGGGCCAAGATTTAAGTTGTGGAGTCATTTTGGAGGGGTTTGGCCATAACTCACCACGCTGGCCAAGCGGGTTGTTGAGTGTGGGATAGAATTTCCTCTAATCCCGATGGTATAGTTATACCGCTATTGGCGGTCGTCAGAGCCCCTTTAGTGGGAACAGGATGCACCACGAGAAGGCGGGGTTGACATTTGTCAAGGAGAGGCTGTGATGTTATATATATATATATATATATATGCATAAAATTTACTCTTAATAGCTATGATATATTTTGTCTTAAGTTGTCCTAAGACTGATACATAGACATCGTATAATCATCTGTATAATAAGTTAAGTTCCCGGTTTCTTATAGTAACACAATGTATAATAAATAGCTGGTGCACAAGACAGGGAGAGTAGAAGAAATATCCTGTGCCACAATAAACAAAATTCATGCGATATGCTATCCACAATATCCGATCTCCCTACAGAACTTCAAATTTCGACAGACGATTGAAATTTAAAAGTTAATCAGACCTCAAGTATTCTCACCAATCTCTCCTATTACCGGTAATTTCTCGTCATACGTATACGGAAAAAGTGAGAACGGAGTTTTTCCGGTAATATACGAAAGGAGTTGAGAAAAAGTTTCTGAAAATTCATAATTTTTCATTAACACGTCACTAAAATGGTAGTTTACCGTCAATATAAGAAAGGAACTGTGGAACGGTTTCTGAAAATTCATAATTTCCCCTTGGTATGAAAAATCCGTGAAATTCGGGTTTGTTTCCGTCATTTCACGGAAAAGGTTGTATCAGAAATAAGTTTCGTTAATTCACGAAAGAAATGACGGAAAGTGGCTCGTGAATTTCAGAAAATTTTTTGCAATGTTTAGTATCATGTGCATCTTTCCTAACAGTAGTAAAGTAAATCCCAAGTAAAAAAAATTCGACGTAACGAAAATGGGTAACAGAAGTAGTCAAAACCATTGTTAAAATCCGATTTGTGAATGTTATCCCATGAAGCGACGCAACAATAGTTAATTTCGTTGTTACTCAACAATATGTTTTACTAAATTATCGCCGAACATTATTTCATCACGTTTTACATAAACGTAAGAATATCTCATTGCAATCTGCGTAAATTATGAGAACCTGGTGCTAAATGTGATAAAAGCCATTATAAAAATGTACTTTTGATGCCATATGAAAACCGTTCATCGTAGCGAAATTTGGCTTTCTCTCTCCTGGGTTACCTGCTATTGACGAGAGCTTTAAAATGATGTATACATGACGGGGAGTACCTGCAGATATCTTGGTAGTTACTCATCACCATCAATAACAAACTTGCGATTCAGCTTTCTTTTTCTATCCATATTTCAGCTTACGCCTACGCAGATGGACTTTCGTAGCTGCGTAGTAACATTTCATTGGTGTCAGGGTCGTTTCTTACGTTCGTCTAAATCTGAATAATATACACTATATTGACAAAAGTCACCGGACACCCTTAAAAAGCAAATGAACGGATCCGCTGAGTTGTTAAGATTCGCGGTACAGCTGCAAACGGTTTAAACACAAGCCAGCAGCTGACTGCGATTATATCGCACCATGAGGTTGAGTGAAAATGTCGCGGCGGGAAAAAGCTGACTTTGAGAAAGGAAAAATTGTTCGGTGTTGTATTAGTGGGTTGTCCATAAGAGAAACCGAGAGGCGTTTAAACATACCCAAGTCAACTGTTTTGAATGTACTGAATAAGTGGAAGACGCATGGCGTACCTGAAGCAGCAAAACGTACCGGCAGACCAAAAAAATCAGTGATGAAGGATGTCGAAGCCTCAGGATAGTCATTACACCTTATCGACGGAATACTACACAAGACCTCAGTGTACGGGTGAGTGAAAATGCTGGAATTTCGGTATGTACACGTACCGTTCGCAGAGAACTTCTTTCCATGGGTTATCGTGGTCGTTCGGCTGCTCATAAGCCTTTAATCTCCACTCGGAATGCTACTCGTCGTTTAGCATGATGTAAAGAACATTTTCCGTGGATCAGTGGAAACGGGTCCTATGGAATGATGAGTCCAGATACACAATCCATTAGTCTGATGGCAGTGTGTGGGTATGGCAGCAGCCGGGGAAACGCTGTTTACCACAGTCTGCTGTTCCTACGGTCAAGTTTGGAGCTGGCAGTGTACTCGTGTGGGGGTGTTTTTCGTTGTATGGTCCCGGCCCATTGGTTATCGTGGACAAACCTGTTAACCAACACGTCTACCTCGATGTTCTGGACAATTATGCCCTACCAACTCTGTGGCAATATTATGGAACCGAGTCTTGTTTGTACCAGCAGGATATTGCACTGAGCCATAAAGCAAGGACTGTTACGGCGTGGTTTGACGATAATTCCGTATCGTGTGTGGAATGATCAGCACAAAGCCCTGATTTTAATCCCATAGAGCACCTATGGGATTAATTAGAGCGCCGCATAAGAAGTATGGAAGCAAGGCCTACTACTAAGCAACAGTTAGCGGCAGCATTATATACTGAATGGAAGCGCATACGTAATACGTATCACTGTGTTCGAAAACCTTGTCGAAAGCATATCTCGAAGGGTCAGTGCATGCATTAAGGCCAAAAGTGGACAGACACCGTAATGTATGTCAATAAATGCTATGTTGTGTTTCTCGTCTAGGTGTCGGGTGACTTTTGTCAATATAGTGTATAATGATAAAAATGAATGTTATTTTTGAAAAACTAAACAGTCGAAATACTTACTATTCCTGCCGCCATAGTTTAGTAAATATTGACTTTCATGACTTACATAACTTCTTTCATTGGTTTTACGACAATAGCATTCATTTATCCACTCTCCCAGTATCGCTCAATGTCAGGAATTAGGTTGTTTGTTGTTATGATTTAATTCCACTTAGTTTACCGGACTGTGGCTAGGTGTGTCTTGTGAGTGACGCAGTTAAATGCAAATAAATGTATACTCTCGAATCACGCGTTTTATTTCAAACCCACAAAGATCTTCGCATGCGAAAAATGTATAGCAAAACTTATCTACAAAAAAAAAAAAAAAACCACCAGGTACTCTGTCGATTTTTTTTCTAAAGATGTATATTCCCAGAATTTAAATTTAATTCACCCCCTGTAAAAGATTTTCTGAAATTCTGGAGCCACTTTCCGCCATTTCTTTCGTGAATTAACGAAGCATATTTTGGATAAAACCTTTTCCGTGAAATGACAGGAAGAAACCTGAATTTCACGGATTTTTCATACCACGGGAAAATTCTGAATTTTCGGAAGCCTTGCCGCAGTTTCTTTCTCATATTGACGGTAAATGACAGTTTTAGAGATGTGTTAGGCGAAAATTCTGAATTTTCAGAAACCTTTCCGCAGTTTCTTTCTTATGTTGACGGTAAATGACAGTTTTAGAGATATGTTAGCCGAAAATTCTGAATTTTCAAGAACCTAACCGCAGTTTCTTTCTCATATTGACGGTAAATGACAGTTTTAGATATGTGTTAGCCGAAAATTCTGAATTTTCAGAAGCCTTGCCGCAGTTTTTTTTTCTCACATTGACGGTAAATGACAGTTTTAGAGATGTGTTAGCCGAAAATTCTGAATTTTTAGAAACCTTTCCGCAGTTTCTTTCTTATATTGACAGTAAATGACAGTTTTAGAGATATGTTAGCCGAAAATTCTGAATTTTCAAGAACCTAACCGCAGTTTCTTTCTCATATTGACGGTAAATGACAATTTTAGATATGTGTTAGCCGAAAATTCTGAATTTTCAGAAACCTTTCCGCAATTCCTTTCGTATATTAACGGTAAACCTCCGTTCTCACTTTTTCGGTATCCGTATGACGAGAAATTACCGGTATGAGCGATTGGTGAGAATACTTGAGGTTTGATTAACTTTTAAATTTCTATCGTCTGTCGAATTTTGAAGTTCCGCAGTGAGATTGGATATTGTGGGTAGCATGTCACATGAATTTTATTTATTGGGGCACAGGATATTTCTTCTCCTCCCCCTATTTTGTGCAGCAGCTATTTATTATATATTGTGTTACTGTAATAAACCGGGTACTTATTGAACAAATGATTGTACGATGTCTATGTATCAGTCTTTTGACCCCTTAAGACAAAAACTATTATGGCTGTTAAAAGTAAATTTTATATTTAGGATTTGGGGTGGGGGTGGGGGCGATGAGAGTGATTATTCGGGATGAATTAGGTCGGGTGGGGAGATTGTTAGGGGATGATCATTTGCATAATGTGAAAATAATATTATAAAAAAGTACATTTCACCTTTTTTAAAGATAAATGAAAGTCATTGTTAGTTTTTAAAAAATCAAGTTGTAGAGCATTTTGTTGTTTCCGAAAATCACGATGAAAACTGCTTAATTTGTGAAAAGTCCTTACAGAAAAAAAAATTTGATTTTTGCAAACCTATTCAGAAAAATAATAAGCTCGAACGAAAGTAAAAGCACTTAATTCACTCGTATTAATGACAAAAAAAAAAAAATCGGCGTTGAGCAATTTGTTTTACGATGTACATGGGTGGGATTTACCAGCGTTTGTGGCTTAGTGGTTAACGGCGTGCGTCACCTATTGAACCAACCCAAACGACGAGGGTTCGATCCTGGCTTCAAAGGAAAGGAGCATGGGATGTAAAGGCTGAAAAATGCCGGGGTCGTCAGTATTGCGGAATTTCAGTTTAAATACAGAAAAACCTGAAATAGATATTTTCTGAAATAAACGGAATTTCTGACTATGTGAAAATACCGAAGTTGAAATAAACGGGCACTTTTAAAAACGGAAATTTCTGAAAGAGACGGACACCAACCGGACAACTTTGCTGCATGTTATTTTCAAAAATTTTCCATGAATTCACAGCATTTATTTTTTACAGTGCGGATTATAAGACAAAAACTGCAAAAACTGCAAATTTACTGCAAATTACGAAATTTGAAGTTAACAAAAAAAGGGGGGGGGGCACCAGGACCTGACTTATAAACACTGGGTTACCTGGGGCTCGGGCTTTGATTTATAACTTGTAATTAACAGTGGAAACATCGTTTTAGTTGTTGTTTTTTTGATGGCAGGATAAAAATATGAAACTAAATTTGTTAACTAGAATTTAGAATGTGTCCTTGCTGGATGGGAAATTTCGGGCACAAACCTCAAAATCGTGCATGGACAGACAGGCAATGGTAATGAAAGAACCAAGCCACATTTTTTTCTTTTTTTTATGCACAGACAGATTCAATAAATAGCGAAAAAAGAAAAAAAAATGCAGGAAGAACCCGAGTCGGGGTTCCTTTTCTAAAAATTCGTCTGGTGTAGCCGCCTGAATAGAATCAGATTAATGCGGATAAGATTCGTGGAACAACGTCACGCGAAAACTCAACAGAGCATTTGGTATAACATGCATTAAGTCGTGTATGCTAATAAAACAAGCGTAATAAAAGGTTTTAGTGAGTGTTCAAACAATGAACAGAATTCGCGCTGATCTTAAAGCAACATGGAAATTCAGGTTGAGATATGTGGATTGGGATTTCAAGAGCTATAAATCGTTTTTATGCGCTGTCAGTATTTTTTTTTTTTTTATTCCTCTTTTCAGGCTTGAGTTACTGCCCTGCCGACTTTCCGGTGGACACAAAGAATGGGCAGGTTCCGTTTGGTTCTAATTCACTTATTTTCGGTAAAAATAAAAAAAATAAAAATAAAATGAAAATAAAGCATTGGTTATTTATTTCTTATTTTATTTACCTTTTCTTTTCTTTTCTTCTTTTTTTTTTTTTTTGCTGCTCACTATATCGTCTTTCTTATTCATTCTTTTTTTTTTTCATTTATTTCCTTGCCACGGTTACTAGCTAAGAAGTGATTTCGTGTCCTGACATCGCCCAGCAATACTTCCTTCCTCTCGGAACAAGTCCAGTTGTGTTTTGCACTGCGGGAGCAGGTGTTAGAGAATAACCTTCAATTACTTTTCTCTGGAAAGTTTCAGCTGGCCATCATTTACTGTCTCAGAACCATTTCACCCTGTTTTCTGACATGCACGCGTCGCCAGAGCTGTTTTCACAAGCAACGAAAAAAAAAAAAAAAAAGAGCTTCATTTACCTGTTGACGATAGTGCAGCTCTTTCTTTCTCAGCAGGTAATGTCCGTCATACCCTAACGAAAGAGACAAATAGGACAAACCACATAGATGACCAAAAAGTGCTAATAAAGGAAAATAACGCAAAACGCGTAAGAAAGATATACTAAGGCAAAACCTGAAGAGGATGTATGAAGATTTACGTTAGTGGATTCCTCTATTATAGCTATCAAGAGTACATTTTATTTTTAAGGTGTTTTTGAAATAATACTATGAAGCAGCACATTTCACCTTTTCTTAAACGTAACTGAAAGTATTGTTAGTTTAAAAAGATTTCGGGTCCCAAAATATGCTTTTACTTTGAAAATTGACCTGATAACTGATTCCTCGACCGCTTGACACTGTTCCACTCTGGTTAATGGTCTTCCCGTTCGTGGTTTATCCTTGATGTTGCCTGCTTCGAAGAGTTTATGTTCCCACCGCAGAAGAGTCTGTTTTGGAGGGGACTCTTTGTCGAATCGTTGTTAGAAATCGGCACGCACGTCACGCATTGTCTTCCCTGTGTGTGGACGTTCGTGTACCCAGACACTGACAACAATCCGCTGTTCCAGGATGAATTCGCTGGTATCGCACATGGTTCCGATATCTAATCTGTAAATAAACACAATACAGACCATAACTCAATATATACACTGCTGGCCACCCAAAACGCAAGACCAAGAAGGAAGCATCCGATTGGCCTGAAATTAGCAGCGCGATAGGACATGCAAACGATTAGCATTGCAGGGCATATGCAAATCTTGTGCGCCCGGCACGCCACCGAGAAGCACTATAAGAAGGGTGCACAGAAGGCTGGGTGTAAGTAGTGGAAGTGTGTTGTGCTGCCGGACCTGTGCGTGGGAAGCTTCCTGATGGCTCGTCGCAGAATACGGCAGTCATTCCAGCACATTTCGGAGTTCGACAGAGGACGAATAGTGGCTTATCGCGACAGCGGTTTATCGTACCGAGACATCGGCGCCCGTGTGGGACATCCAGCCACAGTAAGGCGAGTATGGATTCGGTGGGTGCAGGAGGGACGGACGGACCGACGTGAGCGATTGCCGCAACCGCGGCACACCACCGAACGAAAGGACCGGCATGTTATGAAGCGGGCATTGACGGCTCGCACCGCCACATCACGAACGTTAGCGCAGGAATTAGGGTGTGTTGCGCAACAACCTGTGTCAGCACGTACCGCTTGACGTCTTCTGCAGGAGCGGGGACTTGTCGCACGACGCCCATTGCTCCGATTACTATTGACGTTACACCACCGGCGAGTGCGGCGGCAGTGGGCCGTTGAACGCCGCACCTGGACTACGGAATGGCACGACATTGTCTTCTCCGACGAATCCCGCTTCTGCCTGCAACACCACGATGGTCGGATCCGTGTGTGTCGGCCCCGCGGCGAGAGACTCTATGACGCCTGCATTATGCATCGCCATACCGGTCCGTCGCCTGGCGTTATGGTTTGGGGCGCAATTGGATATGACACGCGCACCCCTCTGGTCCGCATCGCCGGTACACTCAACAGCCACCGCTACGTCTCCGACGTTTTGGAGCCTGTAGTCCTCCCTTACCTGCAGGACCTGCCAGCGGTCACGTTTCAACAGAACAATGCGCGCCCGCACGTGGCACGCATCGTGCAACAATTCTTCACGGCCCACCAGGTGTCACTGCTGCCGTGGCCCGCCTGTTCTCCCGATATGTCGCCCATCGAACACGTCTGGTCGCTGATCGGCAACCGAGTGGCCCGGCAAGCACCACCGGCGATGAACTGTGGCAACGTGTGGAAGCAGCCTGGACCGACATACCCCAAGCCCACATCCAAAGCCTCTTTCGTTCGATGCCGCGGCGTGTAGTGGCCGTTATTGCCTGCCATGGGGGCCACACGAACTATTGATGTCTGCGTGTTCCGCAAGTCGCACGGGCCTGTAAGCTCAATCGTTTCATCTTTGTATCTGTTGTTATGTGTCCAGTAAATCTGGCTTTGCTATCTCGTGTCCCTCTTGGTGCTGCATTATGGGTGGCCAGCAGTGTACATCATACAACAGATACATAGATCACTTACATTTCTTATTACAGGGGGGGGGTAACAAGATATTGTGGACACCCTGTACAATAATTTTAGTACCCGGTTTTTTACTGTAACACAATATACAATAGCTGGTGCACAAAATTGTGGAGAGAGAAAAGAATATCCGCTGCTACAATAACCATAATTTCGTGCGATAAGCTATCCACAATATATATAGTCGCGCTGCAGAACTTCAAAATCAGATCCTTTCAGAGACAACTGAAATTTAACAGTTCATCAAGCTTCAAGTATTCCCGCTAACCGCTCGTATTAACGGACATTTTTTGTTATATGGATACGAAAAAAGTGAGAAAGGAGTTTTTCCGTTAATATGTCAAAGGAATTGCGGAAAGCTTTGTGAAAATTCAGAATTTTCCATCAACACATATTTACAAGAAAGATGACACCGAATTTTCGGTTGTAATGAGCACGTCAGTGACTCACTAAGTGTAAAGGTTTCATGTCGCTGTGTACAGCGGGATTGACGATACCGTTTCAGCTTTTTCACTACAATCCACCTACACCTCCCAATTTGCACTTGGAACCGTTAATGGTCAAAGCCCCCTGTGTCTTCACATTCCATAACAAAAAAGACTCACTAAGAAAATTATACGCCTTGAAATCTGTTCGTCTTCCAGTCTCTGTTTCTGACCAAGTGGAAACCATACAAGACAAAAGTAAAACTATTTTATAAACCTCTCTCTCTCTCTCTCTCTCTCTCTCTTTGCCTATCTATCTATTACTTGCCCTGGAAGGCCTCCTGGGCCCTTGGTCATGGTGGCCGCAAGGCTATAAGCCCCTATCATCATCATCATCATCATTGTCAACCATTATCAATCCACTGCTGGACGAAGGTCTCCCCAAGTTTCCTCCACAACGGTCTGTCTTGTGCCAGTCTCCTCCATGTCACCCCTGCATACTTTCGAATTTCATCCACCCATCTCCCATGTGGTCTTCTTCTGGGTCTTTTCCTGTCCCTTGGAATCCAATCTAAAATTTCGGCTGTCCATCGATGATCTGTCCTTCTGGCAGTATGTCCAGCCCATTGCCATTTCAGGGATTTAACTCTGATCATGATGTCTTCCACTCTTGTCATTTTTCGGATCCACGAGTTCCTCTTCTTATCTCTCCTGGTTACACCAAGTATGCACCTCTCCATGCATCTTTGAGTTGTCTGCAGCCTTTGTATGTCTCTTTTAGTTAAGGTCCACGTCTCTGCACCATACGTAAGCACTGGAAGGATGCATTGATCAAACACTTTTCTTTTAAGACATAATGGCATATTGCTCTTGAAAATTATGCTGTTTCTTCCAAAAGCTCTCCAGGCAAGTTTTGTACGCCGATTAATTTCTTCATCAATGTGACCCTCACTTGATATCTGCTGTCCAAGATAAACGTACGTGTCTGTTATCTCCAGCTTTTCTCCATCAATCGATAAATCTTCATTTCTTGTAAAAGCATTGAACATCACTTTTGTCTTCTGAAAGTTGATTTTTAATCCCACTTCTTTACTCTTGTCAGCAAGTTCCTGGATCATACTCTGCAGCTCTGATGGGCTAGTTGCAAAAATGACTATGTCATCAGCAAAACGAAGGTGGGTTAGATAATCTCCATTAATCTTTATCCCCTTGTTTTCCCAGCTCAGTGACTGAAAAACACCCTCCAATGAGGCATTAAAGAGCTTCGGAGATATGGTGTCACCTTGTCTCACTCCCTTTCCAATATTTATGTGTGTTGTATTTTCAAACAGCCTAATCTTTGCACTTGCATTTTCATAAATGTTATTAATAATATTAATGTATGCATCTTCAATGCCGCAGGTTTTCAGAGCCATTGTAACTGCTGATGGTTTCACCGAATCAAAGGCTTTTTCATAATCGATAAAAGCCATGCACAATGGAAGTTCATATTCCCTCGCTCTTTCAATTAGTTCTCTCAGCACATGGATAGGATCTATTGTGCTGTAGCCACTCCTGAATCCAGCTTGTTCTCTCGGTTGAGCCATGTCCAGTGTTACCTTCAAGCGGTGTGAAAGAACTTTAGTGAAGATTTTATAAACTACTGATAGGAGGCTGATAGGTCTGTGTAGTTTCCGAGATCCTCAATGTCACCTTTCTTATGTAGCAGGATCATTGTAGCGGTGTTCCAGTCCTCAGGAATCTTTCCTTCATTAAGGCATCGAGTGAAAATTTGGGCGAGTACTGTTTCGATTTCTCCACTTGCTTCTTGTATGATGTCTACAGTAATACCATCTTCTCCTGGAGCTTTTCCCCGCTTCATGTTCTTGATTGCATGTGCAACTTCTGCTGGAAGGACTGGAGGAACTCTGGTACTGGTATCTTTCATGATGTCTGGAGTGCATGTATCATCCCTTTCATATAATTTGGAGTAGAAATCTTTCACTCTTGTCAAAATTTCGCCTCTATTTCTTGTTACAGAACCATCTTCTTTTCTCAGTGCCATAATCTGTTTTCTTCCCTTACTGAGATGTCCCTTTGCTATCTTTAGGCTTTGGTTGTTTTCAATTGCTTTCCTCACTAGTTCACAGTTGAATTTTCTTACGTCTTCAGTGATACTTTTTTCGTACTGTCTTGCATAGCTCTATATATTCCACTTTGGAAGTCACATCTTCTTTAGTTGTCCTCATCTCTCTTCTTTTTTTCATCAACATTTTCGTTTTTCCTGATAATTTATTTACATGCAACTTGTTCTTAGACCCAGCTAATCTTGTTGCTGTTTCCATAAGAGCTTCGGTTACTTTTCTGTTAACTTCAGAGATGTCCACTTCTTCCGATGTTAGGCCTTCTAAAGCAGAGAACCTGTTCTTCAGTTCCAACTTGAAGGTATTATGGTGTTTTTTTAAGGTTGGTTATGTCAATAGATTTTGTTTGTCTTATGAGCTTGCCACGTTCAAGTTTAGTGTTGAGGTGCATCTTACATCTCACCAATCTATGGTCACTACCTGTGTTGAACTTGTTTAGCACACTGCAGTCTTCTATGACGAATTTTTTGTTACACATAATAAAATCAATTTCACTTGTCGTCCCATTTGGATGTCTCCATGTCCATTTCCTGTGTGGCTTTTTCTTGAAGAAGGAGTTCAAGATGAAAACCCTTCTGCCTCTGCAAACTCAACGAGAGTATTTCCACGCTGGTTTCTGTTGCCGTGACCGAATTTACCTACTGAAGTTTCATTCTGTTGCCGTTGCCCTATTTTTGCATTGAAATCTCCCATAATTATTTTCAAGTGCTGCTTACCTTTATTATTTAGATGACAAATTTCCTCATAAAATTCTTCAATTTCTTCTTCAGGATGACTTACCACCTAAATCCGGCCCTGGCTCTGAGACTTATAAAACTCTACGCCTATTCCTGGATCCCTTTTAGGGCCGCGGGTGGCCTAGTGGTAACATTCGTGACTGCCTCCTCAGGCAACCTCAGGTTCGATCCCAGGCAGGTACGAAAGCTCGAACCACTAAACATCCGCCGTGCGTCGGATGGGCACGTTAAGCCGTCGCGTCCCGGGTACTGGCCCCCGGTAATAAATAGGGGCATCTTCCTCCCCTTTCTACCTCGCTTTCGTGTCACTTTCCTATCGGGCACTCTAGCCCAAATCTCCTAGCTTCCAATTTCTAAGGATTGTTTGAGACCTGGAGTCAGACACTCACTTCCTAAAATCCTCTACGTATGATTTGATCTGGATCCGTTTTAAATAATGATCGAAAGAAACAGTATGCTGAAAAAATGTCAACTTAATTAATACTGTAATATCATTTGGAGGTCAAGAAATTTATTTAACTTATCTGAATTCTACCAATTAAATCAAAACATGTGAAACACAATTTTACCTTGTGTTGCATAAAATCAGCTAAGTCTTACTAAACTGGCAACATTGTTGCTGATTCGTTCGGCCTGTTCCTCCACGGGCGTAGCAATTTAAAAATTATGGGGAGGGGTCAAGTATTTTTATACCCAAACATCGAAAATAATTGTTAATCTGGGATAATCAATTAATAATCAAGCGTTAATTATCAATAATTCATTATTTAGAATAATTATATAAATTCATTAATAAATTAACAATTTCATTGGTAATTAAAATACTGATTTACAAAATTTTGATACAAAGCCGCCTTGTGTAATGTGGTGGACTATATATTTATTAAATGTGGTTAATGTAAAATAGAGTACTTCCCTATCAGTATTCGATTTCTCGGGGTTATTTATAAAGGCGCAATTTTAAAATTAGTTATTTTATGAAATAAATAAAAGTGCAGAATATGGAAAATGTAAAGTTTTGTTAGTACTTTAATAAAATTGTACTAACATATCTTAGCATCATTATGCAAAGTAACTGTGCTTTGCCTTCAAATTGTGGGTCCTGTATTTACTTCTACTTCTCGACGAATGTTCAGCAATGCAAGTTCAGAAAGTCGAGAATTAGACATTGTGTTTCGAAGATACCTTTTTTGGCTCCTGAGAGCAGAAAATGTACTTTCTGGAGTGGCTATCGAGACATTTCTTGATATTGGGAAAAAAAAAAAAAATAGCAGCTTCACAATTCGATGAGCATTCTATCACAGTAGTTGATCTTTGCTCTTGTCTTATTGTTAATACAGGCATTTTCCAGGGGCGTGAGCAAGAGTGAGTGAACACTGCGGGTGTGTTGCTTTGCACATTGAAAAATGCTTTAATGAAACCAATTCAAAGGGATTCGAAAAAATTCGTGAATTTATTGGAAAAAAATGTGATTTGAGTCAGCTTTTTTTTTTTATCGGTTTTCAGATTCATCTTGATATTTTTAATGGACAAGATTTAAAATTTGGCTTTAAGGTGGACGTTAAGTAATTTTGTTTCCTATACTTCCAATGGAAAAACTTCTGTACATATTTTCTTCACAATTAATGCGTTTCCAAGGATGAACATTTGAACGTCGATTAAAATAGCTTCATTTTATAACTTGGAATACTTAATATTTTCTAAAACATAACCATAAGTATGCAATCCAACATTTGTTTGTCTACTGACGTCATCAAAGTACAGGTCGCGCCATCTTTTTTCTGGTTTCAACACCACCAAAGGAAAAGTTATTGATTTTTAATATAATTATGGTTATGTTTTAGAAAATATTAAGTATTCCAAGTTATAATATGAAGTTATTTTAATCAATGTTCAAATTTTTATTCTTAGGAACACACTAATTGTGAAGGAAATGTGTACAAAAGTTTTTCCATTGGAAGTATAGGGAGCAAAATTACTTGACGTCCGCCTTAAAAGAGAAAAATAATGTGATTCGGCGTTCAACAGAACAATGTGACTTGATATACAAGGGGGCGGGAGCCCCTGAGGCCCGCACTTTCCTACGCCAATGCTCTCTTCCTTTCTGAGAAACACCCTGAATTTCGGACTTCGTTTGTGCAAATCTGTTGTTCGCTGATTACTAGTCGTTCCCAAACTGATATTTACAACACCCTCTTCTTCAAACAAATCGTATTACCTGTGGACACAGATTGAACACAGTTGTCATCCTTCTATTTCAGTTTCCTTCTTGACAGGGCCATAAAAGGCCATTGGTAGTATCAAGCACATCACGCAGGTTAGGTGGCATTATCACCCCCTGTCACCCCCTCAGGTACGGGGAAAAACGAGATAGGTGATGGTACTGGGGGCTGTTAATCGGTAAGGAGCTTATTTGTCATCCTTCGTGGAAACAGAATTCGTGTATTTCCCTTGACATCTCTTGTTCCGATCTTCGGACAAAGTAGCATTAACGTCTCGCGAAGAAACGACGCAAAGAAACGGTGCCTTTAGCTGTTTCTAATTTTGAACCACAAAACACCGGGCTGTTTCTCATCAGGTAGCGGAGAAATAAAATAAATCTAATGTTTATTTCGGTTATAATATTGTTGAATTTCGTGTTTGTGCGATAGCATTGAGGAAAGACTAACGAACCAGTGTTGCCCTTCGACTGATTTATCAGCAGATTTACTGATTTTAAAGCATGTCTACTGATAGATTTTCGTAATCCGCTGATTTTTCTGGATTTCGGGAAATAGGTACCCGGAATATTGGTACCTGAAAAACTGGTAGTGGTGTGAATTTACGGAAAATTTCTGAAAATAGCGTGCAGAAAAGTTACCGGTAGATGTCCGTCTTTTTCAGAATTTTTTTGTTTTTAAAAGTGCCCGTTTATTTTAACCTGTAATTTTACAGATTTTCCGTAGTCAGAAATACCGTTTATTTCAGAAAAGGACGTTCCAGGTTTTTCCATATTTAAACTAAAATTTCGCAGAATCGGCGACCCTGCAATTTTCAGCCCTTACACCAGGATATCCTTTGGCTGCAGTTTTAGAAATGTTGAAATTTAAGGGGGTTACCTCCAAACCTAAACTAATACATATATCATCTTTCTTATGGGTCCAAAAAGCTCAAATTTAAATCATTAGACAAAGCTATCAATAGACGAACAACGCCCTTGAAAATTTGGAAAAGTTTAAATTTAGGGGTGTTTACCCCGCAAATGTAAACTCACATATATAATATTTTTCATGGGCAAAGCTCAAACTATATCTAAGTTGTAACTTGAAATCTTCTAAAAAGGCCTGTGGCCTAGGTGCTTTGAAAAGAGCCGCGAAATAATCTGTTGAGTGCTTTTCATTAGGCTTTATAAACAGTTTACAAGAATATCTAAGTAGCATACTAAATATCTAAGTTGTAACTTAAATCTTCTAAAAAGACCGCGGCCTAGGTGCCTTGTAAAGAGCTAAAAAATAATCCATTGAGTGACTTTATCATGATTTACAAAATGTTTACAAATACGAAATATCTAGGTTGTAATTTAAAATATTCTAAAACGGCCCGTGGCTTAGGTGTCTTGTTAAAGAGCTGAGAAATAATCCGTTCAGTGCCTTTTATTATGTTTTGCAATAATGTTTACAATACGAAATATCAAGGTTGTAATTTAAAATCTTCTAAGAAGGCCCGTAGCGTGGGTTAACATCTGAAGATCGATTCGTTGGATCCCATGTAGATTAGCAGTTATTGCATGACATGCGAAATATTAAAATCACAACTCAAGATTTAGTGAGTCGCAAAGCTTCTATATAAACCTTGTGTCGTTATGATCTTACATACGCATTTATATCCCTAGGAAAACTCCTACATTTCGTTTTCTTCTACAAGAAAAGCTTCCACACTTTGTCAAGATTTAGGAATGAAACGCAATTTGCCATTTATGTAATTTCTATATGACCCCGTAACGTCGCAGGCTCTGAAGGGTACCAATCTCCCTGGTAAAAATTTGCCGTTTCCCGTAGAGATCTGATGTATTACACATTTTGAAGATGACAATCCGATTTTTGGCGTAAATGTGACAAGAATGGTAAGTCAGATAATATCCGAAAACTTGAAAATTTTCATCGTCCTGGAGCGGGACGCGAACCCGCGTCTCCCTGAAAACGCCTAGGTATGCTAACCACTACACCACCCAGAACGACCAAGTTTCAAGTTTCCGATCGTGTCCCGCTCCAGGACGATGAAAATTTTCAAGTTTTCGGATATTATCTGACTTACCATCCTTGTCACATTTACGCCAAAAATCGGATTGTCATCTTCAAAATTTGTATTATATGGCGTAATCCCGTATTTCTTTCATGATCTGATGTATTGTTTTTGATTTGCATGCGGCATGCTTTATTTTGGGATCTATCCGCCCACAACCCCACCCCTCCAGTTGAGACAATTCAAATTCTTTTTCAAAACGTGCGTTGGGTCACACTACATGCAAATTTTAAATTTCGGCGAGTGTACCCCATCTACCAAAATCAAAGCAGGTCATGATGCTTAAATTTCGAAAATATGGTAGCGATTATTCCTAAAGTTACTGTGCTAAGTGTGCTCAAGTTCACTGGGCTCGTGTCTAGTAGGAAAATGCCCTAGCGGGCAACTCTCCGAGTGGACTCTTGTTCGGGTGGGCAAATGTTCGGTGGGCAAGTGGTGTCCAGTGGGCATCTTGCCGGTGGGCAAATGTCCGACACCCAAAATTATAAGACATTTAGGTATAATTATTTCAAAAACTGGAAGTGCAATTTGTGAACGAGTTTTTATGTTAAGTTCCCCACTTCCACTCAAAATAGTAAGCATCTTTTATTTTCTCAGACTTCTGTTACTTTCTTGTAACAGAAGTCTGAGAAAATAAAAGATGCGTACTATTTTGAGTGGAAGTGGGAAACTTAATTTGAACTTAATTTCTTCTTGGCTCTGCAACTGTCAAAATGCAATTTTAAAGCGATGAACCTGCTTTGCATAAAAAATATAGTGTTATATCTCTTCCTATTTGAGAGTAATTTTTGTGTACAAAAATATTTTTCTTCATACCTTGTTATCATTAAGAAATTGAGAGATTTTATGTTTTTCTGGCTAAAAGAGAAGACTGGCCACAAGAGCCTTAGAAAGCCGCATGAAAATTGCATTTATTTATTTATTGCTAAAGTAAAAGTGTGACATTTTACTGTTCCAAAAGCCGTTGTACTTTGATAGAATGAGGTCACATATATGTTGCCATCCGAAAAAATAAATAATAAAAATATTTCACCTAATCGCCCCCCCCCCTTTTTTTTTTTTTGTTCAGGGGTTTATCGACCACCGTGAGCAACTCGTTATGAGCAGTCACCGGTCCCTAATTTAGGGCCACTGGTTCCAGGGAAGGGGAGCATCAGTGCCATAAGACAAATACAAAATCTATGTCACATCGAGATTCGAATCTGGACCCATCTCGGACGAATGGTCAGACGCCTAGAACACTGCGCCACCGAAGTGGCAGCCGCCCCCTTTCCGAACACAGCATGAGTCATGATTCAGTTCCATTGGTATAAGAAAAAAATGTTTACAGATATGTTTATACATTATTTGTGTCAGTGGAGTTTCCAATTCGGTTCTCGTTTTATATGTGGGAACAACTCTATCAATAAAATTCGTGCTGCATGTAATATTAGTATTAACGACTTCCGTCTAGTTGCACGATAAAATAAGTTAAAACTACATTGAAAGTTAAAACTTTATTAAAAGCATTGACACACATTAGGCCTTTCGGGCATTACTATACGCCCATCTTCAGATGGTAAAATTAGACCGTCCATCCAAGTATATATAGGTAACAGGTAAAATGCCAAAATTAAAAGAAAATTTACATATCAGTCTTGGTCACGGTGAAAAAGTCTCCAGTTCCCAATTAAGTGACTAGGTGGAAGAAATGTTGCCATTGTAAATGTGCAGGCTCTCCAAGAATAACAAATTGGTTTGAGTAGAGGCTGAAGAGATAATAATTGCTTCGTCCCATTGTGGAACGTAGTTACCCAAAAATAGAAGGAAAACTAGAAGATAAATGGACAGTAAAAGCTTCAGTCCATTTATCTTCTATTTTTCCTTCTATTTTTTACTATAGAACTAGAAACTAATTTTTCTCTTCCATTTCTGGATTTCAAACTTTGCAGGAACCCTCTGTCTAATACCATTTCATATTCTGTATTTCGCAAACCTTCTACCTCCCCTATCTTAATCCCGTTTGATTCTTACCACCCTCAGAACTGTAAACTGGCGGGGATTTCTTTTTTAGTAAAGCGAGCTCAAACCCATAGCTCTGCTCAACAGGCAAGGACTCAAGAAATGTCCTTCATTAAAAATCTGATCATGTAGTCATGAAAATAATTAAGAAGAGCATGAGAACGCATGAAACCACTTCCGATACTTCTATCATAAGATACATTGGTTCAGTAAACTTTCATCCATCGCTAACCCCAATCCTTCAGAATATTTGTAGAAGACTGCAATTGGGAATTGGGATCCGAACCCGAAATATCTTTTCTCTTGTACGTTCAGACCACCGTGATAAAGTCAATAAGGACAAACAACATGGTGTTTATAAAATACCTCAACGAACCCTGAACCCGTCATTGCCTCCTTCCTGCTACATAGGTTCCACCGGGAGAAACCTTCGGTTACGTTTGAAAGAACATAAAAATGATTTGAAACAGGGAAACTTGTCTACGGCTTTAGCAAGAACCGTAAGCATGAGTAACTACTTTCCACAATGGGACGATGCAATTATTATCTCTTCAGCCTCTACTCAAACCAACGGCTCCCCTCGTCAAATTCCAGGGCCCTGGCAACATTTCTTCCACCTAGTCACTTAATTAGGAACTGAAGACTTTTTAACCGTGATCAAGACTGATATGTAAATTTTCTTTTAATTTTGGCCTCTTACCTGTTACCTATATATACTTGGATGGACGGTCTAATTTTACCATCTTAAGATGGGCGTATAGTAATAATGCCCGAAAGGTGTCAATGCTTTTAATAAAGTTTTTTAACTTTCAATGTAGTTTTAACTTATTTTATCGTGCAACTAGACGGAAGTCGTTAATACTAATAACTAATGTGGGAACAATATTTGTTACTCACGTCATATTTGCACAACAATATTTTTCCCTTACGTAGCTCAAGTGGCCAAGACACTAATTTTTATGCGGCCCCTAACGCTTTGGTGGCCAGTTATCGGAAGCGGATTCCGAACCCTTATATTTCCCCCTCACTCACACGACAGCATATCTAAGATTGGAAGCCATTGGGGGAATTGGTGGAAAGTGCTACCTTCAATCTCCATATCTTGCACTCTGCAGAATTTGACCTATGTCGGATTTTATGCGCATGCATGCACCTGTTTTCGAATTCGAAACATTTTATCAGCAGCAGCGTCTCAAATCAAGCGCTGCATCTGTTCCCGTTGTGCAAACATGAAACATTCACAACTAACAGTCTTGAATATCGCAATTAAGATGTCGTCCAACCCCCCCCAAAGAAAACAAACAGATATTGAAATCCTAGGTGGAACTGGACGAACAAAAGACACATATTACCGGAACAGCTGTTCATTCTGAAACCTCCAGAAGTAAAACCGGTATCTCAGAAAATAGCAACACTACGAGCCGTTTCTCCAGGCCTTCCCGAATAAATAAAACCGAAACAATCCCCTTCCCCCACGAAGAAATGGGGGGCTGCTGTATTGTGCTGAGGGGTGGGGTGATAGAAAATTACTCTTCGATCATAAAAGTAGTCTTTTTTGCTGACCATACAGGTGGTTTGCGAAACAAAGGATAAACGAAGCAGACGATTGTTGCACACATAAAAAAAAAGTAAGTAAGAAAAAATTGAGGAACAGCATCGTTAACTGGATCTTGTCCATTCCGCCCCGTAGCTACAAATCTTAATTTGCGTGAAACAATCAAGAATCTCGCAATCGCAGTGTGTCGTTGAATGCCATTTCATCTTTCCCTCTCTAGAGGAGTTCGTGAAGGAGTGTCTGTGGGAGGGAAACAGGGCTCACCGAGAGCAGATGTTTCAGCATTTACATACAGGTGAAAATCTGACGCGTGGCGGAGCATTGGACTGCATCGAACTTTGACCCAGCTCCTCCTTTCACCTGAAACGGAAAAGTAAGTGGCTACTGCAGATGATGGGTATCTCGTCATCTATGGCGGTGTCCCTCTTCACCAGGTGATTCTCAAAAAAATTGTTTTTTTCTGTGGGTCACCATCTAATTGCTCTCACCTTGACGGAGGCTTCGTTAATTAGGGTTAAGGGTTGAAGCTACCGGCTTCACCTAGAAAGTTACAAAACAGTGATTTTTCATTCTCTTTCTTTTATTTCTTCTTTTCTTTTTAATGTTTGAATTTGCGGACCCTTGGAGGTGAATTACGCCATCTGGTATCTAAAACAAATTTGACTTTTTTTTTTTTGTTGTCCCATTTCAAACGCAGCCTCCATTTCCTTAATATCACTTTTTACATTTTTGTTGCTTTAAAAAAATAGGTAATTCTATATAAATCTAAAACAAAAGATTTTTTGTGCATTGCTATTTGATTGATGATACATTTTCAACATTGATGTAGGCCGCTAAGGCTCTTTTCATTGTTAGATGATAACAAAAGCTGGGTAAAGGAATTTTTTAATTGATCAGGCATGGAAAAATAGGGAATACTGTACTTTATATGCAAATATACTCATGTCTTAACAAAATGTTCAGCTGCACAGATGGCTGCTCTAGTAGTGAAATCCGAGTTAGGCCCAGTTGGGCACCAGCTCGAGGCATGGGTGCTGTGCAGGGCAGAGTTGGAAACGGGTCAAAAATTTTTGTACCCCTCTATAGCTGTATGGCGAAATGCAGACGTACCTTAAACAACTGCGCAATAACAAAACCAGAATCGTCTGCCATGGCTAATAACTGTTGCCATAGATACTTCCTTAATTCAGTTAGTCGTCTGCGTGGTTATTCCCCCCCCCCCTTCGCATTGTTGTCAATGCGAAAAAAATTACTCTCAGATTTTATGGAACGACCTTTACACGTTTATCAAAGTTCCTTCAAATCTTAGATGATTGAACTCGCATGTGTTCTAATCTGCATAATTTTTTTAGGGAGTGGGAGGGGACAAAGGGCTCAAAGAAATGTTGGTTGGCTGAAGCCCACCCTTAGCGTGTCGCCTGTAGAGCTACATCCTGTAGCTCTACAAATTGCTCAGGGTGGTCGTTAACTTAACAAAGAAAAAAAAAAAAAAGAGGAAGAAAAAAAACAAAAAACCCGTAGAGATGAGACGTTACTGCTAGATCATATAGTAGGGTATCTTAGGAATCTTAAGGGTTCTGTCAGGGGCGGATTGGGAGACTGAACCAGACCGGGAATTTTAGTATTTCGGTCCACTACAAAAACGAAAGTTTATCTACAGGGGAACTCCACTAAAATTCTCTCTTGAGAAAAAATCTGTTAGATCCGAAGTGAAAGGGAACGGTTGGAATGTGCACTGGAAAACAAATTCAGTAGTGAACAAATTTTAAGTACAATTTAACATTGGAAGAGTTTTAAAAACCACTCATGATTAAACGTAGCACTAAAACAAGGCTCTATTAATCAGATTTTTAAAATTCCAGATAATTACTTTCTTTTACAAATTCGATTTTGCCAAAAAAAAAAAAAAAATCTGAAGTTTTTTGAAGACTCCACTTCTAGCGTAATCTCCATTAAGCAAGTTGAAATGCGTGCACATGCCACATAGCAATTTTCCTACAATATTTTATTATAATTTAACGATCGCCTGCTGCACGATGGTATTGGTATCTTCTCCTTCATTAGATGCCTTTTTAAAGTCTACCCATTATTTTCACTGATCAACCAGTACTGAAAAATAATTGCTTCCTCCAAGATAAATGTGGGTGTGGCACAGATTTTTTTTTTTTTTTGATTGGAGGTTTAACGACCACCGTGAGCAACTCAATGGGCTATAAGCAGTCGCCCGTCCCTAATTTAGGGTTACTGGTTCCAGGGAAGGGAGAGAGCCAGTGCGTAAGACAAACACAACATCCATGCCTCACCGGGATTTGAACCCGGACCCCTTTCGGACGAATGATCAGAGACCATCGCTTAGACCACTGCGCCACCGGGGCGGCCAGGTACAGATTTCGGAATATCTGTGTCGGAGATTCGCTTTGTGCTCTGCGTTAGTGTGTGGATAAAGGTTTGGGGCAGGGGCGGCGGAAAGTGAAATTCGTTGACCGGGCCCAAAATTTCGAAACGAAATGCATCCCCCTTCCTCCCCGCTTCCCGGAACAAACAGAAGAAAAATAATGCCTAAGGAGCTTTGTTAGGGATTAGGACCACCTGACAACTTACCTAGAGCAACTTTCTAAGGCACATCGCAACAAAAAAATTGCACATTTGCAAATAAAAAAAAAAAAAATCTTGGTTAAATTTATTGATCGGGCCCGGGCCCGGGCCCTGACGACCCAGGCTGCTCCGCCGCCACTGCTTTGGAGGATGATGGGCCATCTCAGTGGATATTACTAGTGTCCTCTTCAAGACTTTTACGAGTCGTGTTTTTCTTCGCTCTGAAAGTTAACGAAAGTTTTCGAAGTTTTTCGCTTACCTCGTTTGCTCTTTTTGCGTGTTCAGTAGTTCCATAAAGGTTTGGGAACCATTTTGTCCTCCTCCTCGAAAAGGGTGAATGCAATTTTTTTTTTTTTTTTTTTATGTTGGGTGTTACAAATTGAAGCAGCTCGCTTGTTTACTTTTGAAACATGGTGGCTTCCGAGGATGTTAACCCTAACATGACTTTAGCCGAAGCGCAAAGCTATGCAAATTTCTCTGCCACCAGCGTGTGTTCCACGAAGTCTGCGTCTCTCGCCAAGTATGTAAATGAGAACACCTCTTCTTCCGGCTCAGAATAGTTCCATAAGATTTAGTTGTCCCTGAGATATATACTCAGGGTTGATAATCTTCAAATTCAGTTCAGCGGCTTGTCTTCGGAAGGTCAAGAACTCACCACAATTATACAACGTAGCTTATATTTTCCTTCGTTGAGAGGAACGCCTCTCTACGTCAATATGAACGCTGTCGAGAAAATTTTGCCGAAGCAAAGCATTGCTAAGTTAAAAAAGAGGATTTTGCTGTGTCATTCAAGCTTTAAGCATTTCTCAAATAAAAACAGAGTATTTTATTATGTCATTTCGGAGTAAACGCACAACATCGATACAAGGAAATGTTTCATTTTTAAGTTTTCTTTCAAGGAAATAACGTTTTACACAGAAATAAAGCTCAAACGAAGTTGACGATTATTATTCATAGGTAACAAAATAATTATTCGTTCATTCCAAAAAAATCAGACAGAGGGATACGTATAAGTGGGCCATTTCTCGAGTAGTCCACTAGGAGATGTCCCGGTGAGCCAATCCGCCTATGCTAGTACAAAGAGAATGTGAACTTCTTTGTCTTGATGGCGGTCAAAATAAAGTTATGGGAGGTGATTACTCTGTGGGGTTAAGATTGAACTACTCGAAGAGATGAATTAAACAACAGTGAAGGCTCAGTGACAAGTGTTTCGGCAATGAACGCCATATCTACTAAACTGTTAGTCACTGGCTTTATTACAAGTACATTACAAGTAATCCCTTGAGACTCCCTGATTCCTTATTGGTAAAACAAAAGATACTTTCTCCTACATTCACGTCATAGTCTTAGAAAAAACGTCATATAATTCATATTGAACTGATGGAACTATAATCAGAGCCTGATTTACGCAAGGGCACACGGGGCCCGTGCCCAGGGCCCCCATGGATGGAAGGGGGGCAATTTGAGCACTAAGATTTCATTTTTATTATCAGATAATAATTATCTGGTAGTTCGTCTTTTCTTTGCGGAGCTAACCTCTGAATCTCAGAGAACAGCTTAGTGATATGTATGTATGTATGTAAAAACGGCGACGGCGACGTGCAGCAGTTAATTTTCACCGAACGTAAATATGCATCGATATGTTGCTTCAAAAAAATCGATTATTAATATCCATTTGAAAGATGGAGATAAAATGTTTATTTTTAATTTACTATTTTTGAACATTTATTATTTCTTGCATTTATTATAGTAGATAGTAGCCTACTTGTATATTAAGGCAGCGCTTCTTGTGCTTTATACAATTGTACGCGCAATTACAGAATAATTGCGCGAAGTACTAGGGGTGCTGCCTTAATCTGCAAGTACCATTGTTAATTTATTAAGAGTACTATTCATGCCCGGGGATGGAAGGGGGGCAAGTTGTTTGTGCCCAGGGCACCACTTGTCTTAAGTCGGTCTCTGACTATAATGTATGTTAGTTGCATCTGTTCATTGTAACGGGCCGCGGGTGGCCTAGTGGGTAACGTTCGTGACTGCCACGGAAAGGACCTCAGGTTCGATCCACTAAATATTCGCCGTGCGTCGGATGGGCACGTTAAGCCGTTGGACCCCGGGTATTGCCCCCCCGGTAATAAATAAAGACGTCTTCCTCCCCCTTTCCACTTCGCTTCCGTGTCACTTTCCTATTGGGCACTCTAACCCAAATCTCATAGCTTCCTATTTCTAAGGGTTGTTTAAGACCTGGGATCAGACACTACCTTCCTAAAATCCTCTACATTTGTTCATTGTAACAAATACGTATTATTATTAATAGAGGAATAGTCGGCGTAGAGATATTTATTATGAAAATATTGTATTCGTGTTGTATGAATCTTACAATAACGTTCTTTCTTTTATTAAAAGTTACTCAAATTAAGAAATGTTGATATAAATTGATAAAAGTAGTTAACGATGAAAATTTTATATAAAATACTAAATAATAAAAACAAAAACAAAAAATCACATTTTTACAGAGCTTTTGAAAAATTAGAGGGGGTGTTTTCTCAGTTTGTTTTTTCCTAATCCGTTCACAGCAAAGGCTCTTTTTTATTTAGAAGTACATCACTGCTTTTAATTTGAAATTTCTGGACCCGTCTACTTTCCAATGCGATCATGGGCGTAATAATAGCCCCCGCAACCCCGCGGTGCGCGGGGATGGGAGGCTAATGGGTAAGAGGGCTTCACAGGGCCGGATTAACGGGGATATAGGGCCCCCGGGGCCCACCATGACTAAGGGTTCAGGGGACTGCATGCCTAGGTAAGTAATAGATAGATAGATAGTGGCTTATAAAACAATTTTTCAAGGCAGTGATTCACCAAGGGAAAAGGTTTCTTATCTATGTGTATAGCGGGGTCGTCGAGACATTTTCAGTTTTTTCACTACCATCCACCCACACCACCCAATTTGCACATGAGCCGCGGGTGGCCTAGTGGTCAGCGTTCGTGACTGCCATGGAGATAACCTCAGGTTTGATCCTGGGCAGGTACGAACGTTCGAACTGCTAAATACCCGCCGTGCGTCGGATGTGCATGTTAAGTCGTCGGACCCCGGGTATTGGCACCCCGGTAATAAATAAGGGAGTCCCCACCTTTCTAACTTGCTTCCGTGTAACTTTCCTATCGGGCACTCTAGCCCATAGATAGATCATAGATCATATGTAGAGGATTTTAGGAAGGGAATGTGTGACCCCAGGTCTTAAAAAACTCTTAGAAATAGGAAACTAGGAGATTTGGGCTAGAGTGCCCGATAGGAAAGTGACACGGAAGCGAGGTAGAAAGGGGGAGGAAGACGCCCTTATTTATTATCGGGTGGCCAGTACCCGGGGTCCGACGGCTTAACGTGCCCATCCGACGCACGGCGGATATTTAGTGGTTCGAGCGTTCGTACCTACCCAGGATCGAACTTGAGGTCATCTCCGTGGCAGTCACGAACGTTGACCACTAGGCCACCCACGGCCCACACTCTAGCCCAAATCTCTTAGCTTCCTATTTCTAAGGGTTGTTTAAGACCTGGGGTCAGACACTCCCTTCCTAAAATCCTCTACATATGATCTGAAATACATATCAATGTACACTTGGAACCGTTAATGGCCGAAGTCCTCTGTAGCTTCACATTGTATAACAAAAAATATGCACTAAGAAAAGTATACAATGCTAAATCATTAGAAAATCCAAGACAAAATCTAGGAATCTTAAGCTTTTAACTCATGTTATTGTGAGAACAGTGAAAAATACAGTGACTTATTATGAAAACTCTGTAGATAATTTAGTAGATACAATTTCGTATTTTAACGGACTTCATAATAATTTCCGATAGTAAGTTCTTTGGGGCCTCTATCAGATGTTTTGACCTTGGGGCCCATTAAGGCCTTAATCCGGCCTTGGCGGCCTCGGAAGAACGATTTTTCAAAATATCTGCGAAAACTTCATATGAAACTGGTTTGGTAATAGCCAGATATTTTTGACGGCAGATTTTAATGAAATATTAGAAAGGAAAGGGATTTTTGGTATTTTTTTCAGAAATTAGTAAAATCTTCAAGAAATCATTTTCGCTTTAGTTTCATAAAAACTGGGTTACGAAAAAGTAACTATTCCAGAGGACTTGAGGCCTCTTTCACAACCAATAGCAATAGTGCCTACTCATATATAATATTAAGAGAAAGTAAATTAAATATCCGTTCAATAAATTAAATTTTTATATCAATGCCTAGGTATATTACACTTGTTTGCACATAACTACGTATCCATCAGAATATAATGAGGTAAAAGGTATTCTTCGCGGGAGTGACGAAAAAACAGAAACCTGTGCCATTTTTTTAAATAACAGAGTCAAAAGAAAAGACTCTTACTATGTGCAAAGCCTCGTGACAGTATATTAAGTGTACTTTTTTATATTAAGAGTAAATAATTTAAGAAATTTTACTCTTTTTGAGCCACAATTCTTAATTTTTACTTAATTATTTGCTTACTTATGTTCTGTATTTTTGTATAAATCGGAAAAGGTCATTAGACACTATCACACAGCAGTTTCGTGTGTGTGTGATTGTGAGACATTTTAAAGAGGCTGGCCTTAGTTCTTTAAAAGAATAAAATTAGCTTGATATGATTAACTGTGGCGTATTTTGCAATACCTTGTATTGGTGTGAAACTAGGGCAATCATTTTAATTACAATGTGCACATTTATGTTACACGCAATAAAGTGTAACAATTTTGGTTTTACGAAAAATACGAATAAGTTCCAAATAATTAGAATTATTAAAACGCCCGTAAAGCCTAGTTAATAATGTGGAATTTAAACATTTCAGTAATCGAGTGCAAATAGATTTGTGCTAAATGGCCTCGTAGATATTTCTTGCAACTGGGAGTTTTTCAGGTACGCCACTGAATGCGATGTGACGAAGTTTGCAATAAAATTTAATACGAATTCGTCGCTTCTTTCAGAAATCTCAGGTCTCGTCGCACAAGTCTGTGCTCATCAGCATTGTATGACAGATAACCGATAGAGCATAAACGGTTGGTTACACAGGAACGTATTCGCTAAAATTCACTCCAGTGCCATCTATCGGTGGAAAGGCGTACTAAGCATTTTTATAACTGTGATATTTGATAGCATTAAAAAAAAAATAAAATAAAAAATAACACTATCCTTGCAGGCATCCAGTGGTGAGAGTGAATGGAAATGGCGTTCCGTTACGAAGTTGATAAAGGATCGTGGCATCCCTAAATAAATGAGTTGCAAAAGTAAGTATAAATTAAAAATAATAATAATGTGCTGCTACACATGGGCGTCCATATGGGGGAGGAGTAGGGAGCAATTGCCCCCCCCCCCGGAGATCTGATCATTCCCTTTCCGTTCTTGGAAGGTGCACCGGAGATTTTCGTGATAACACAAGTTTTGGCTGTTAATTTTTCTATTGACCTTCTGGTGCATGTGTACTGTGACGTGTACAGAGGTAAAGCACGTGTCAAGACGACAAATCTGCAGCGATGCGTTCTGTCTTAGTTGGGAGTGCAACTTACTCCGGAGTGAGAGGGCGCGATTCGATCTTCGTCACTGACAAACTTGTGTTTTCACAGTACTTCGTGAAAACATGAAAAACGTTGGGAATTGCCAATCGAAAAAAATTAACGGCAGGAAGTAATGATGAAAATTTCCATTGCATTTTAGAGCACAGAGTACATGCGTACAGTAAGGAAATGCGCGAAAAATGAAGAAATGAAATTTATATCATCCCCTGTAGTATCTCCCGAAATTTTTCCTGCCGCCCCGGTGGCGCAGTGGTCTAAGGCGTTGGCCTCTGATCATTCGTCCGTAAGGGGTCCGGGTTCGAATCCCGGTCAGGCATGGATGTTGTGTTTGTCTTACGGCACTGGCTCTTTCCCTTCCCTGGAACCAGTGACCCTAAATTAGGGACGGGCGACTGCTTATAGCCCATTGAGTTGCTCACGGTGGTCGTTAAACCTCCAAAAAAAAAAAAAAAAAAATTTCCAGAACTTGGTATTCTGGGTATCTGTTTTTTTTCTTGTTGACCGACTGAATGGCGCTGGATTTCGTGGTGTATGCAAGTGCGGCCAAAAGACTCATGGCTCAAAATAGCAACAAGAAATGCCTTTATTGTACCAAAAAGCGTTTGCGCCCATATATAGGGGGAAGGGCAAGAGGGGACATTTGCCCTTCCCTGGATTTTGGACCGTGCCCTGCTCTTGGAAGGTACTACAGCTATTTTTGCCATAACACTAATTGTAACTGCCAATTTTTCTGCTGAACTTCAGAATGCGTGTGTATGCAGAAAAAATGGGGGAAATGTTGGGAATTTACAGTGGAAAGTAATATAATAAAATTACCCATTATGTTTTGAAGAAAAATGTCCATACGTACCGTATGGCAAAACATTAAAGAGGCAGACATGATAAATTTATCATCCTCTGCAGCAGCTATTAGCTACTGGGCAAAGATCTCTCGAAAAATTTTCCAGAAATTTGCCTCGAAGCGTACTTTTTCATTTTCCGATGACCGTTTCAGTGATATTTGGGTTTTCATTGCGCAAGTAGCAAAATGATCAAAAGAACGACAAGAAATTTCCTTATATGAAATTTCCTCCTAACATGCTGTCTAATTTCACTTATCCATTTTCCTAAAATTTTCCTAGAAATTCTCTACACATAAATTCGACTTCCAATTAAATTTGTATGTATTTATTAAATTTGTATAATTTTACAGTTTTCTCATGTTTTCCATTGTCATATAGAGAGGGTTAGATAACAAGAAGGCGCAATGAAAATTTGCATATGGTGTTTGTAAATGTTATTCATATTAAAATTTATTTTTGCCCCCTCCTAGAAACAAAGTCTACGATTTTGATGTCTTCAACTTATGGGGCGCCCATGCCAACAAGCTACCTGATTTTATTCATCCATCGCTTTTATGTAGTTTTTTTGGGTCTTCTGATTTCCAATTAAATTTATTTGTTGAGAGTGTGGTAAAAATGGTCAAATAGCAAAAAAGGCAGAGTGGAAATTTTATGGTGTTTGTATAAGCTCTTTGTATTCACAAATTCTGTTTGCCTCTCCTGAAAAATAAGTTATGGGCACCCAGGCTGCTAACTAAACAACCCGCGTCCCCTCTAATTTTACAGTTTTCTCATGTTTTTCATTGAAATCATGAAATTTTTCTTTCAGGATGTAGGAGAACAGAGCACCCACACATCGTATGAGATGAATTAAAAATTCCTTCACCTACAGTTAGCTGGTCTCGTACCACATACTAAAATTTCATCGAAATCGAACCATTTTTACGCGAGTTATCGTGCGGACAGACAGATAGACAGACAGACGGGCAAAGCTGGTGCACATACGCTTCTTCAACCTATGGTTGGAAAACGTAAAAAAGCAGCAACCCAAAAAAAATACCGTAGGTGAACCTCAATATAGATACGTATTACCGTACACAATAAATATCCAGTCTCTATCAAAGATCATTTAAAGCATATTTGTTTAGATTGTATTGGTTATTCAACTGCAATTTGCAAAAGCGGACTGTGGTATAGAGGATATCAGCCCAAAACGACGGGGCTTAAATTAGGAATTGAAAAGGGTGTATGTACAAAAACAGGGTTTGGTTCAACAGAACATTCGTTACGTAATTTTTTTTTTTTTGAAGACGTCAAAATCGTAGACAAACTTTGTTCGTTTAGCATTACATACTTTTCTTTTACAAGAATATTGAAGTGGAAGTATATATTTACTTATTTTTTCTTGAGTTAGCATAAGGCCTACTGGCCCAGAACATGGCAGCCCAGTCCGCGCCTGCGTAATATGACGTACTACTGCGGTGACGTATGAGCCAAATCGACAAAGTTGCAGCGATAAGCCTTGCCGGCGTAGTTCAGTTGGGTGAATAACTACCTCCGGAGAAGGAAGACGGGCTTCGAAACTCACCACCGGTAAAAAGATTTTGCGCTATATCTTTCACCATGAGGTACACGTAATATTTTACATTTTTTTAATGCTAAAAAATGAATAAAAAACATTGTAGGCTTATTCTTTTTGTTTTACCAGCCAAAGAAACTAAGGTAATGCATATTTATGAACCTATCAGGCTGCAATTCTGAATTGCCTTTGATGACCCATTTTAAAAGTAAACTTCTGACGGAACAGCAAAATTAACTACAACGGAATGTCTGCGCTCTTCTATAAAGACAAAGTTCAAAATTTCTTTGCTAAATAAATGGATTATTCTGAGAAGGCTATAAACTTTTCAAGGATTTCCTTTCTCGTGCCTTTGGGGAGATAATATCCTTTCGTTAATGTCATGTTCCTATCCAGACACATAAACCGCTTTCGGTGGCTGCAGACAGACAGAGGCCAGTTCAGGAGTGCTGGTCTGGTCGGGTCGGCTCTCCCTCTGTTCCTGATGAGGGGGCCGTAATTTGGGAACACTTCCCGAGAATCCAGACTTAAAGATGATAATTTGTATTCGGCAAGTTCCTTTTTATTCTTCTTATTGCATGCAATTTTGCAGTAGCCTCAGGAGCAAACGCGTCTTTGTATTAAATAGGGCAACAGAATATATATATATGCTTAACAAAAATCCTGTCTAATCAGATACCGCATTATGGGAGGAGAAGGGAAAACCACCTAGCTATATTTCCTCGAACGCGGATGTGTAGACTTACTTTTAAGATCTTAATCTCTAAGTTACTCAAAAAGAATTTTACAAAGCAAGAATAACAAAATTTATCTCAACTGCCAAAAATTTACGATTTACCAGGAGTTTAAATTTAAGAATTTTTTGACGCTTTGATTTGAAAGACTTGGATTTTTTTTTTTTCTATAATGAAGTAGAGTTCGTTAAAGGCTAAACTACTTTAATCTGCTATTCAGAAGCGTTTTATTTGCGTTTGAAAGGGGAAAATATCGTATTTTTCGTCGTATTAGACGAGATTATTTCTTATTTAGGTCACGACTTATACACCATATCGACTTATCTATTGATTTGTCACTGAAATTTGTCAAAGAAAAGAAAAAATATATTGTGCCTTAAATTCGAAGGAAATCTGAGCACTCGAAACGCTTACGTTTATAAGAAACCATTCCGAAAGCGTACGGAATTTAACACTCATTAAGAACTTGTTCGAAAGCTACTGAAAACGGATATTTCCTTTCGACAGAAACTTCATTAAAACCGCCGTCATCAGGGAATGGCAGCTTCATTTTTGAGTGGCTGGTTTTGCTAAGCCGCCAGTACTACAACAGTGTGCGCAATCACGCGCAGTTGATTGAATGGTGACAATCTTGTCGACAGATGGCGGCGCGTTCGCTTTGACAACAGCAATGACCAGCGACAAGAGAATGTAATCCTTTCAAAGTACTGGAGTTGGACTATTCGTTGAGATGTCCAATCGCATGAAATCTATTCATTATGTGCCAGTTTTAAATGATGCATTATTGCTATTTGTCCAGTTTTGGGACCAAGAAGGGCACATAGTGTATCCTGTTTCAAGATGATAATTCGCGTGTCAATCGAGCTAGAATTGTGCTGGATTCGTATGAAGAACATTAGAGAGACGCTCCACATCGCAATTGGCCTGCAAATTCACCCGATCTAAATGTGATTTTTTTTTCAATCTGAGACATATTAGAAAGGGCCGTGGAAAACAAAAAACAATATCCTGCAAATATGGAGGAATTAAGGGATCTTTTGAGCATAGAGTGGAATAAACTTGATACGCATGTGATACTGAGTCATTTTGATAGCATGCCAAATAAAATTAAGACTGTAATTAAAGTAGGTGCTGATATAACTCCATATTAAGGAGCAAAGTTTACATTCCGTATTATTTTGTCCGGTGTGTTTATCTTTGCGGTGAGCTGTTTATAAAACCATCTCAACGTCATAGTTGCATAACTATGTGAGGACGGTACGTATCTGATTGTTATTGGTTGTTATTAATATTTTGCTACTTCAATGTACGTATAAAGAGGAATGAAATTCCACGGGAGGAAAGACCCATATCAGGGAATACATGCAAACTCCTGGTTATAATGCGTCGCATAAATATAGAGACAGAACAAATTCTCGAATGAAAAAGAAACAACAACGAGCTGAAATGTACACCTCATATTTATAGCAAAAATAGCATAGGACACGCAGCTGCACAATAGTTTGACGGAAACATAACAAGTCCAAAGCTAAGTGCAAGAAAAAAACAAAAATACGCTGTCTCAAAAACATAAAGAGTTACTACTTATGAGCACCTCCGGTACGAATAGTGGAGCCGTTGTTCCGAATAACACTGAGAACCCGATTGGGCATGCTGTCCACCAAGTGAAATAAGTGTTCTGGACGGAGTGCGTACCAGCTTCGTTCAATCTGCTCTTTCAATGCCACCACACTTGATAACTGCCGTCCATTCGCATACACATCACGAGCGAGGATACCTCAGAGGTTCTCGATAGGGTTCAGATCTGGAGTGAGTGCTGGCCAATCCATTACGGTCACATGATGAGGGTTAAACCAGATTTTCGTTGATGCAGACCGATGGACAGAGACATATTAGAAAGGGCCGTGGAACTTGCTGGAACAGATAATCAACACCCGCTAGAGTTTCAGCAAACGGTAGAAGGTGGCTGCTGAGTATGTCCTGATACGTTTCGGAGTTTTGCCTGTCTTGCAGAAAAGCGATATCCGTTGCCCCATTGAACGCAAAAGCTCATCAGACCCTCACAGATCCCCCTCCTTTCTGTCTCTGAAGAAGGTGAGTGGCTCGCATCGTAAATCATGCCAATAGCAGTTCCAACCGTCAGGTTGAACTTTTTCTCATCGGAGAAAATAGTTGTGATCCACTCGCCCGTCCAGTGCATGTGGCTGCTTGCCCATAACAATCTAGCTTCCTTGTGGCACCGCGTGAGGTGTGGCAGACGGCGCATTTTACGGAGCACAATGTTGCGACTTTTCCTTGATTCGTCGATGAACTGTGTCCTTTGAGACGGTGACACCGTCTCAAAGGACACAGAAACTTGACGTAGTAATAACCTTTGGGATGAAACTAAACGCATGATGGCACGATCATCTCCTTTGGTTATTATTCGAGGCCTTCCAGGCCGTTTTCAAGCAGTTAACGCACCGCGTTTCGATGAAGTCTTCTAAATGACTGCCCTTCTTCTCCCCATGGCGTTACAAATTTTCGCTACAGGCAATCCATTTGCTCTCAGTCTCCAAATCCTCTGCACCTCCTCACCAGAAAGTTGACTGTTGCGTGGCATTTCGGCAAATGAATGTCTGACGGCAGGTCCGCTGTCTTTTGTAGGCTGGACCGAATTACGGCCCATGCGCGTGCGTACAACATGCTAATTTGTACATCTCATTTGCATGTGGCTACTTTACATAGTTGTCTTTATATTTATGAGCCACATAAAATTACACTATTTCACTTTGTGGTGTTCTTTTCACACAATCCGGTCATCTCGACGGATCGAAACGTTTGTTGTAGGGCTATGTCTAATTAGGTACCACTTCAGCTTCCTACCTATCTTCGCATTGCGTTCACGGCGCTCTGTCTCTATATTTATGCGACGCACCTTATACTTAACTCTGCCAGCAGAGCTGAGTTCAGACTCAATTTTAAGCGCTCTTGCCCGTCCGAGCCAGTCCGAGCCCGAAGTATATCAGCCCGAGCCCGAATTTAACATTGCAAGACAGAGCTCGGACCCGGACAAGCTCGAAAGCTATGATTAACCTGTTTAGGCATTAAAAAAAATCTCTTCTTCCAGACTTCCACTCTTTCCTCCCCGTGCAATTAACCGATGTCTTTCTCAACTGCGGAGTGGGAATGAGATGTCTATCTATTTCTATAGTTTCTTTGCCCATTCATTTCTTCCTGAAATACACTATATCTACCAACAAGTAATTGGACACCTGTGATAGCAAAGGAAAACGAAGTTTATTCACCTTCAATAGTTGGTGGAGCCTCCACGAGCAGCGATTACAGCTGCAACCATCCGAAGCATACTCTCAACCAGGCGTTGAACGACGGCTAGCGGTATTTTCTTACACTCGGCTTGGAGAAGACAGGTCAGTTCCTTCACCGATTTCGGACGGTGGGGGCACCCCTTAAGTCGACGCTCCAACTCGTCCCAGAGGTGCTCGATAAGGCTCTGCGCACGCCAGTCCATTCGATTAACCCCATTGTCACCATACCAAGCCATGGTGGACCTCGCAGCATGACAGGTGGCATTGTCACCCTGAAAGTAACATGGGTCCACCCCGTAAAACTGCCACAACGTAGGAAGCGCATGGTCATCCAAAAAGGTGCAATAGGTCTCGGCGTTGAGTCTACCAGGAATTGCGACCAAGGGTCCTGTACCATACCAGGGGAAACACCCCCATACCATAATTCCACCGCCGCCGAACTTCACAGTTGGCACAATACATTCTGGCGTTCTCCAGGCAGACGCCAAACCCAGACCCTGCCATCCGAACGGTCGCTTGATTTGTCGCTCTAGAGAACCTGTTTCCACTGTTCAACGGTCCACTGTCGACGTTCTTTGCACCACGTTAGCCGAGCAGAGCTATTGGGCTTGGTGATCAAAGGCTTGTGGGCGGCAGCACGTCCATGATAACCGAGCAGATGGGCTTCCTTACGGATGGTATTCATGGAAAGAACACTCCCGGATGCCTGTTGAAACTCCTCGCGGATGTGGCCCATCGATTTGGTGCGGTTCTTCCGAATTTCTCTGGCCAGCATCCGTCGGACTCTAACTCCCAGTTTTGTGGGTCTGCCGGGTCGGGGCACATTCCGACAGTCACCTCTCATCTTCCACTTGCCAATCACGTAGGCCACTGTCGATTTTGAGTACTTCAACTCGCTGGATATGTTACGTATGGATCGGCCATTTCTGTGATACCCGACGATTACACCTTTCTAGAAATCAGAGAGCTCCGAACTGCGTGGCATATTGCATGCGACTGGTTGCGTTGTTGTTTCCCAACACGATATTTAGCGGCGGCGGCCGTGACGTGTACCAGGACCGCAGATATCGTCTATTGCAGGGGTGTCCAATTACTTGTTGGTAGATAGTGTACTTCGGGGGCCGGATATCAGGAAAAATCGGGCGGCGCAGCAATTTACGTCGTAGAATTGGCAGGAAGTTGCCGCGTGAAGGTAGGGGGTAAACGTTCGTCAGCATACTGTGTATAGTTCTTAAAGAAACTTTTACTTCGTAGAAATCCAATAATTCATGGCCTATGGTATTTGTTACCCAAGCCCGTAATGAATAGCCAGCCGAGTTCCCACTCCCCATCTACACCCAGTTTGCCGAATAATTCTCTTTAAAAACTACAAAGTGTTAAAAACGTCTCGTGCGCTAAATCATATAAAATCGCATTAAAGGAAAAAGAAAGAAAATTTTCTCCCTCACTCAGAGCCCGAGCCCGGTTCGGACCCGGGCTCGACTTCGGGCTTTCGGACTCAGACCGTCTCAACACTGCTGCCCAGTGCAAAAGAAACATTTTTTCACTCAGGTCTTAAAAGTGGAGTAGAGGCATTACAATGGCATCCATAGGCGAATGCACGAACAAAACAAATATGAAGCAAGCGTGTCATTTTTTTCTATTCGTGAGCATTTTTTCACATATAATAGCAACATACACTATATTGACAAAAGTCACCGGACACCACTTCAAAAGCAAATGAACGGATCCGCTGCGTTGTTAAGATGCGCGGCACAGCTGCAAACGGTATAAAAACCAAGCCTGTAGCTGACCGCGCCCATAGCGCACTGTGAGGTTGAGTGCAAATGTCGCGGCGGGAGAGAACTGACTTTGAGAAAGATTTTTGGGTGCTATATTAGTAGGTTGTCCATAAGAGAAACCGAGAGGCGTTTAAACATACCCAAGTCAACTGTTTTGGATGTACTGAATAAGTGGAAGACACATGGCGTGCCCGAAGCAGCAAAACGTACCGGCAGACCAAAGAAAATCAGTGATAGAGGACGCCGAAGCCTCAGGAGAGTCCATACAGCTAATCGACGGAGTACTGCACAAGACCTCAGTGTACAGGTGAGTAAAAATGCTGTAACCTCGGTATGTACACGTACCATTCGCAGCGAACTTCATTCCATGGGTTACCGTGGTCATGCGGCCGCTCATAAGCCTTTCATCTCCACTCGGAATGCTACTCCTCGTTTAGCATCTTGTAAAAAATATTTATCGTGGACCGTAGATCAATGGAAACGGGTCCTATGGACTGATGAATCCAGAAACACGATCCATCAGTCTGATGGCCGTGTGGGAGAACGCTATTTACCACAGAGTATTGTTCCTACGGTCAAGTTTGGAGCTGACAGTGTACTCGTGTGGGTGTGTTTTTCGTGGTATCGTCCCGGCCCATTGATTATCGTGGACAAACCTGTTAACCAGCACGTCTACCTTGATATTCTGGACAATTATGCCCTACGAACTCTGTGGCAATACTGTGGGACCGAACCTTGTTGGTACTAGCAGGGTAATGCACTGAGCCAGAAAGCAAGAACTGTTACTGCGTGGTTTGACCTTAATTCCGTATCGTGTGTGGACTGGCCAGCACAGAGCCCTGATCTTAATCCCATAGAGCACCTATGGGATGAATTAGAGCGCCGCATAAGGAGTTTGGGACCAAGGCCTACTACTAAGCAACAGTTAGCAGCAGCATTATGTACTGAATGGAAGCACATACACTGTAAAAAAAATTCTTAAAATTCACGGACAACTGTCCGTCATTTCTTTCGTGAATTAACGAAGCATGTTTCTGACACTACCTTTCCGTGAAATGACGGAAAAAACCTGAATTTAACAGACTTTTCGTGACACGGGAAAATTCTGAATTTTCAGAAACCTTTCCGCAGTTTCTTTCTTATATTAACAGTAAATTACCGTTTTAGAGATCTGTTAACGGAAAATTCTGTATTTTCAGAAACATGTCGGGAGAACAGGCTGGCCACGGCAGCAGTGACACCTGGTGGGCCGTGAAGAATTGTTGCACGATGCGTGCCACGTGCGGGCGCGCATTGTCTTGTTGAAACGTGGCCGCTGGCAGGTCCTGCAGGTAAGGGAGAACTACAGGCTCCAAAACGTCGGAGATGTAGCGGTGGCTGTTGTGTGTACCGGCGATAGGCGTACCAGACGGGTGCGGGTGTCATATCCAATTTGCGCCCCAAACCATAATGCCAGGCGACGGACCGGTATGGCGATGCATAATGCAGGCGCCATACAGTCTCTCGCCGCGGTGCCGCCACACGCGGATCCGACCATCGTGGTGTTGCAGGAAGAAGCGGGATTCGTCGGAGAAGACAATGTCGTGCCATTCCCTAGTCCAGGTGCGGCGTTCATCGACCCACTGCCGCCGCACTCGCCTGTGGTGTAACATCAATTGTAATCGGAGCGATGGGCGCCGTGCGACAAGTCTCCGCTCTTGCAGACGACTTCGAACGGTACGCGCTGGCACTGGTTGTTGCGCAACACACCCTAATTCCTGCGCTAACGTTCGTAATGTGGCGGTGCGAGACGTCAATGCCCGCCGCACAACATGCCGGTCCTCTCGTTCGGTGGTGTGCCGTGGCTGCGGCAATCGCTCACGTCGGTCCGTCCGTCCCTCCTGCACCCGCCGAATCCACACTCGCCTCACTGTGGCTGGATGTCGTCCCACACTGGCGCCGACGTCTCGGTACGATAAACCGCTGTCGCGATGTGCCACTATTCGTCCTCTGTAGAACTCCGAAACGTGCAGAAATGATTGCCGTCTTCTGCGACGAGGCATCAGGAAGCTTCCCACGCTCAGGTCCGGCAGCACAACACACTTCCACTACTTACACCCAGCCTTCTGTGCACCCTTCTTATAGTGCTTCTCGGTGGCGTTCCGGGCGCACATGATTTGCATATGCCCTGCAATGCTAATCGTTTGCATGCCCTCTCACGGGTGACGCGTGCTGCGAATTTCAGGCTAATCGGATGCTTTGGTGGTGCATTTTGGGTGGCCAGCAGTGTATATCGCTGTGTTCCAAAACCTTGTCGAAAGCATGTCTCGAAGGGTCAGTGCATGCATTAAAGCCAAAGGTGGGCCGACACCGTACTAATGTATGTCAATAAAGGCTATATTGTTTTTCTGTTCTAGATGTCCGGTGAGTTTTGTCAATATAGTGTATGTTATTACGCCTTTACGATATGCATATGCATCTCCAAACACAGCTAAAAATAAAATTGGCGCGTTTGATGGAATTACAGAAAATTTGTTTTAAGGCTTGAAAATTCCGTAATTTTTAAATTATGATATGCACAATATCTTTCGTTTTTGCACTGGGAACTTTCAAACGTTCTGTAGGTTTAATCATTTTCTTAAAATGTGTCATTTTAAATTTTAGCTCAAGGATTCTAAAGAATGTTTTTAGAACATCTCATGAGATTCGTCACGCAGTGTCACTGACGTACCAGCGGTTAAATGTAATTCGCCGCGCAAAATTTTGAGATGCCCGTAAAGCAATTTGCGTGCGAGAGCAATTGCAAGATTACAGTCATTTAATTTATCATTGAAAAATGACCTCATTCCAAGTACTGTTAAGAATAAATTAGGTGTTCATGAGTTTGAAATCACTGGTATTAACATAAAAATAGTTTGCATTTAAATTTTCCTATTCTTTTTTTTTTTTTTAATTTAAAACAATGCAATTCCACAGGTGATAAAATGAAATAAAACCACATTCGGAATATGACAGATACAAGCAATGCAACACAAGACTGACAAAAAAAAAAAAAAAAAAAAAAAGAAAAGAAAAAAGACGGCATACGATAAAGGAAGTGTAAATGCACTTACATACGTATCAGGAACCAAGGAATTGAACGAATATGTCCAGAATCCGCAAAATTACACATGTATCATATAAGAGTTGATTGGCACTGCAAACAGCTAATCGATGTGAGCTTATAATGTAATTTTTACCTGAAATATATGATAAAAATTGCATTAACGCTTTAGGATTTCCTTTCTTTTAAGAACCTGCGGTGTGAAGGCACTGTGACGTACTACAGAACACATGTGTCAAGACGACGAATCTGCAGCGAGACATTCTGTCGGCGTAGCTCAGTTGGGAGAGCTACTTACTCCGGAGTGAGGAGACACGGTTTCGATGTCCGTAGCGGAAAAACTTGTGTTTTCACATTGTCGTCGCCTGATTGAAAAACGGATCCACTGGCCTTTGGGCTCTTCGAAAAATGTGTAATTCTTGTTCCATACATTGTTTGGAATTAATAAAAAATTCCTACGCCGCTTCAAAAAAAAAAAAAAAAAAGAGGGAGAGGATGTGACGTACTACAGAGGTGAAAACACGTGTCAAGACGACAAATCTGCAGCGATACCCCTGTCAGCGTAGCTCAGTTGGGAGAGCGACTTACTCCGGAGTGAGGGGGACACGGGTTCGATGCTCGTCGTGGACAAACTGGTGTTTTCACAGTGCGTTCTTTGGTAGAGCAGTCTGAATTTCCTAACGATGAAGAAACTGAAACTTTAAAAATGTGTAATTATCATACAAGAAATATATTTAATAGACAACATTGCAGAATGTCTTTTAATCATTGAACTGGAAAGACAAAGGTATAAAGTTTAATAGAGTTAGTTCAACAACCTTCCGTTTTGTTGATTGCATCAGGGACGGATTAAGGCCTCAGTGGGCCCCTTGTTCTAAGATATCTAAGTGGGCCCCAAAGAATTTATGACAGACAGTCTTTATTGAAGTCAATTAAAACACGAAACTCTAGGAATATGCTTGTTATAATTAATACGTAGTGCATTCTTCAAACTAATAAATTAACTGCAGAGTTTTCCAAGTCACTGTATTTTCCTCTGTTCTCACAAGAACATGAGTTAAAAGCTTAAGATTCCTAGATTTTGCATTGGAATGTTCGTAATTTATATAGCACTGTATACTTTTCTTGGTGCACCTTTTTTGTTATACAATGTGAAGTCGCAGTGGTTTTTGTCTATTAACGGTTCCAAGTACAAACAGGGAGGTGTAGGTGGATGGTAGTGAAAAAGCTGAAAATGTCTCGCCGGTCACGCTGAGACATTTTCGACAGTCAGTGACTCACTAAGGTAAACGTTCCAACGACATGGAACGTTTACCCTTAGTGAGTCACTGACTTGAAATCTGTTCATCTTCTAGCCGCTGTTTGTGATTAAGTGGAAATCATACCAGACAAAACTAAAACTATTTCACTTCTCTCTATATAAATATATGAGTTGTTAATTATTTGCTGTGTAGCGGCATGCCCCCTGGGCCCTTGGTAACGGTAGGCCCCTGGGGTATGGCCTCGCTAGGCCCAACCCCGTTAATCCGGACTCAGACGATATTGTCATTTTTTAAAATAATAGCTCAGAGCATGATCCAGGAACTTGCTGACAAAAGTAAAGAGGATTAAAGATGAGCTTTCAGAAAACAAAACTGAAACACAATGCCTTTACAAGAAATGCAGATTTAGAGGTTGATGGGGAACTGATGCTTGCATCTATCTTGGACAACAGGTATCAAGTGAGACCCACACAGAAGATGAAGTTTATAGTCATGTAAAACTTGAAGTGCATTTGGAAGAAAAGTTCAATTTTCAAGAGCAATTTACCATTATGTCATATTTAAAACAAAAGTATTTAGTCAATGCATCCTTACAATTATTACTTAAGGATAAGGCTACGAAAAACTATAAGCAGCATGGAGAGATGCATGTTTCGTGTAACCACGGAAGGTAGGAAGAGAAACTAATGGATAAGGAAAATTACAGGAGTGGATTACATCATGATCAAAGTAAAGATCCTTGAGCGACAAAGCATGGAGAGATGCATGATTCGTGCAACCACTGAAGGTAGGAAGAGAAACTAATGGATCAGGAAAATTACAGGAGTGGATTACATCATGATCAAAGTGAAGACCCTTGAGCGACAAAGCATGGAGAGATGCATGATTCGTGCAACCACTGAAGGTAGGAAGAGAAACTAATGGATCAGGAAAATTACAGGAGTGGATTACATCATGATCAAAGTGAAGACCCTTGAGCGACAAAGCATGGAGAGATGCATGATTCGTGCAACCACTGAAGGTAGGAAGAGAAACTAATGGATCAGGAAAATTACAGGAGTGGATTACATCATGATCAAAGTAAAGACCCTTGAGCGACAAAGCATGGAGAGATGCATGATTCGTGCAACCACTGAAGGTAGGAAGAGAAACTAATGGATCAGGAAAATTACAGGAGTGGATTACATCATGATCAAAGTAAAGACCCTTGAGCGACAAAGCATGGAGAGATGCATGATTCGTGCAACCACTGAAGGTAGGAAGAGAAACTAATGGATCAGGAAAATTACAGGAGTGGATTACATCATGATCAAAGTGAAGACCCTTGAGCGACAAAGCATGGAGAGATGCATGATTCGTGCAACCACTGAAGGTAGGAAGAGAAACTAATGGATCAGGAAAATTACAGGAGTGGATTACATCATGATCAAAGTGAAGACCCTTGAGCGACAAAGCATGGAGAGATGCATGATTCGTGCAACCACTGAAGGTAGGAAGAGAAACTAATGGATCAGGAAAATTACAGGAGTGGATTACATCATGATCAAAGTAAAGACCCTTGAGCGACAAAGCATGGAGAGATGCATGATTCGTGCAACCACTGAAGGTAGGAAGAGAAACTAATGGATCAGGAAAATTACAGGAGTGGATTACATCATGATCAAAGTGAAGACCCTTGAGCGACAAAGCATGGAGAGATGCATGATTCGTGCAACCACTGAAGGTAGGAAGAGAAACTAATGGATCAGGAAAATTACAGGAGTGGATTACATCATGATCAAAGTGAAGACCCTTGAGCGACAAAGCATGGAGAGATGCATGATTCGTGCAACCACTGAAGGTAGGAAGAGAAACTAATGGATCAGGAAAATTACAGGAGTGGATTACATCATGATCAAAGTAAAGACCCTTGAGCGACAAAGCATGGAGAGATGCATGATTCGTGCAACCACTGAAGGTAGGAAGAGAAACTAATGGATCAGGAAAATTACAGGAGTGGATTACATCATGATCAAAGTGAAGACCCTTGAGCGACAAAGCATGGAGAGATGCATGATTCGTGCAACCACTGAAGGTAGGAAGAGAAACTAATGGATCAGGAAAATTACAGGAGTGGATTACACCATGATCAAAGTGAAGACCCTTGAGCGACAAAGCATGGAGAGATGCATGATTCGTGCAACCACTGAAGGTAGGAAAAGAAACTAATGGATCAGGAAAATTACAGGAGTGGATTACATCATGATCAAAGTAAAGACCCTTGAGCGACAAAGCATGGAGAGATGCATGATTCGTGCAACCACTGAAGGTAGGAAGAGAAACTAATGGATCAGGAAAATTACAGGAGTGGATTACATCATGATCAAAGTGAAGACCCTTGAGCGACAAAGCATGGAGAGATGCATGATTCGTGCAACCACTGAAGGTAGGAAGAGAAACTAATGGATCAGGAAAATTACAGGAGTGTATTACATCATGATCAAAGTGAAGACCCTTGAGCGACAAAGCATGGAGAGATGCATGATTCGTGCAACCACTGAAGGTAGGAAGAGAAACTAATGGATCAGGAAAATTACAGGAGTGGATTACATCATGATCAAAGTAAAGACCCTTGAGCGACAAAGCATGGAGAGATGCATGATTCGTGCAACCACTGAAGGTAGGAAGAGAAACTAATGGATCAGGAAAATTACAGGAGTGGATTACATCATGATCAAAGTGAAGACCCTTGAGCGACAAAGCATGGAGAGATGCATGATTCGTGCAACCACTGAAGGTAGGAAGAGAAACTAATGGATCAGGAAAATTACAGGAGTGGATTACATCATGATCAAAGTGAAGACCCTTGAGCGACAAAGCATGGAGAGATGCATGATTCGTGCAACCACTGAAGGTAGGAAGAGAAACTAATGGATCAGGAAAATTACAGGAGTGGATTACATCATGATCAAAGTAAAGACCCTTGAGCGACAAAGCATGGAGAGATGCATGATTCGTGCAACCACTGAAGGTAGGAAGAGAAACTAATGGATCAGGAAAATTACAGGAGTGGATTACATCATGATCAAAGTGAAGACCCTTGAGCGACAAAGCATGGAGAGATGCATGATTCGTGCAACCACTGAAGGTAGGAAGAGAAACTAATGGATCAGGAAAATTACAGGAGTGGATTACATCATGATCAAAGTGAAGACCCTTGAGCGACAAAGCATGGAGAGATGCATGATTCGTGCAACCACTGAAGGTAGGAAGAGAAACTAATGGATCAGGAAAATTACAGGAGTGGATTACATCATGATCAAAGTAAAGACCCTTGAGCGACAAAGCATGGAGAGATGCATGATTCATGCAACCACTGAAGGTAGGAAGAGAAACTAATGGATCAGGAAAATTACAGGAATGGATTACATCATGATCAAAGTAAAGACCCTTGAGCGACAAAGCATGGAGAGATGCATGATTCGTGCAACCACTGAGGGTAGGAAGAGAAACTAATGGATCAGGAAAATTACACGAGTGGATTACATCATGATCAAAGTAAAGACCATTGAGCGACAAAGTATGGAGAGATGCATGTTTCGTGCAACCACTGAAGGTAGGAAGAGAAACTAATGGATCAGGAAAACTATAGGAATGGATTACATCATGATCAAAGTAAAGACCCTTGAGCGACAAAGCATGGAGAGGTGCATGTTTCGTGCAACCACTGAAGGTAGGAAGAGAAACTAATGGATCAGGAAAATTACAGGAGTGGATTACATCATGATCAAAGTAAAGACCCTTGAACGACAAAGCGTGGAGAGATGCATGTTTCGTGTAACCACTGAAGGTAGGAAGAGAAACTAATGGATCAGGAAAATTACAAGAGTGGATTACATCATGATCAAAGTAAAGACCCTTGAGCGACAAAGAGTAGGACATATTGCTAAAACTGACCAGCGTTGGAGAACTGAAATACTTGACAGGATACTATGAGAGCGAAAAAGACCCAGAGGAAGATCACGTGGGAGATGGAATTCGAAAGCATGCTGGAATGTTATGAACGAGAATGGCTTAAGACAGTGTTGTGGAAGAGATTTGGGGAGACCTTCATCCAGAAGTGGGTTGAAATGATTAATGATGATATATTTTTTTCGCCATGCCATTTAAACAAATTAATTTTACGGTCTATTTCTAGTTCTATACTTTTATGACATGTATTATATGTAATTCAAAGATGTATCTGCAAGTTAAATTTATTATTGCATTTAAATTTATTATTGAATTATCGTATTTTGCTTTTTTCTTTCGGAAATTTAAGTCCCATACAGCCCAGGGTTCCATTTTTACTTCCCTCCTATGCATCTTCCCCTTATGTTTTCTCTTCCCTCAAGCACTTCACCTTCCCCTCTATGTATTGATACTTTCCTATTTCCTGGTACCTCCGTTTCAAATGATTTTTGAATGTTTTTGCCCTCTTTTTCTCAGATACGTCTGCCTATATTGAACGTTCTCTCTTAATTTTTCACTGATTTTTCAATTTCTTTTATCTTCTGTCCCTGATAATCTTTTCATCAATCTAAGAATCCTCATTTCTGTTATTCCTCTTTGTTTATCTTCTGCTCGTGCATTTTTTCTGACTGTGTAAGTTACAGATATTTATAAAACAGCAGCTTTACAGCTTTCCCGTATATTTTCTATTTCACTTTTACAGGAAATTTTTTTTTCAGAAATAACCAGTGAAAACAGCACAAAGTACTTTTAAAAACTTCAGATCATGTCGATAAAATATTTAAATGCCTTGGTCGAAAATTGGTGGTAAAATATCCGTGTTCAGTGTGAAAATCCAAATTTACCGGAGGTGAGACTCCATTACTCATCTTTCTGCTCCGGAGCTGAATGCTTTCCCAATTAAGCTACACCGATAAGGGCTTATCACTGCTACTTTCCGTCTTGACATGTGCGTCCCCTCTGTAGTACGTCGCACCCCCTCCCGATAAAGACATGGGCACGAGATCGCAGATCCGCAGAAACCATCGTGGAAGTATCTCTCTGTACAAGATAATATTGTCACCAATTCCAGACGATGTGTGGAAGGAGCATCAGACGTTTTTCGAAGAACCTAACGGTCAGTCGATTAAATTTTACGTTCGGGCGCCATTGTGAAATTCACAAATTTGCCGGGGGTGGGAATCGAACCCACATCGTTCTCTGTCCCAGAGCCAAGTGATTTCCCAATTAAACTGCACCGACAAGGGCTTTTCACTGCTACTTTCCGTCTTGATATGTATGTCACCTCTGTAGTTCGCCACATCAGTGACTGTCACAATCTACCGTCCGCCGGCAAGACGTTCTCCTGTATGACATTTGGTCGTTCAACTGACGTAAGATCTTTCATATACGTTGCCTCAACCTATGCGCGTCCATGAATGTTTGTTATACCATTAGTCAAAAGTTAATCATTATTTTATGTTGTTTTTTCTAATGAAAAGACACACCTACAGAGTTATTGATTGTTCTTGCACCTGACGGCAGGCGCGAGTAAATTTCAAGCGCCATTCTTGTCTCATGCCTCTGACGATAAAAGCTGTCATGTTTCTAAAATACACTGAGGTGCCACTTTATCAGGTACACCTGTCCTCGTCAGATAAATAGCTCTCTCCAACACCTAAGATGGCGCAGTGGTCTAAGCGATGGCTTCTGACCATTCGTCCGAGATGGGTCCGGGTTCGAATCATGGATGTTGTGTCTGTCTTACGGCACTGGCTCTCTCTCTTCCCTGAAGTAAGTGGCCCTAAATTAGGGATGAGCGACTGCTTATAGCCCACTGAGTTGCTCACAGTGATCGTTAAACCTTCAATAAAAAACGAACAACAACACCTGAGGCTGAACGTGAGCATGGTGTTAGGTACAAATCGGTCAGACCAGCTCGTCACGAATCAGTTATCGTTCAACTGAGAGTAAGAATGGGCAAAAGGAGTGGTTTGAGTGACTTTGCACGTGGCATCGCAGGAGTGCCGTTTCGAGCATCTCCCAATAGGCCAACCTCCTGACATTTTTACGAACAATAATAAAAATGTTTTACCGTGAATGTTGCGACGCGCAAAAACACTTTCAGCAATCGGAGATCCATAGGAAGAAAACAACTGGTGGATCAGAGAGGGTTAAAGGAGACTGGTGGAAATCGTACAAGCAAACAGACGGGCCACAACTAACAAATAACTATAAAATTCAACACTAGCGTACCGAGTGTCATCTCCGAATGCACTTCGTATCACACCGTGTCGCGAATGGGGTGCAACATTCGACGGCCATGTTGAGTGTTAATGATGTCAGCGCAGAATACGAAAGCTCGTCTTCAGTTGACGCTGAAGCATCTCTCTGAACCGTTGAGAACCGAAAGCATTTCTCCTAGACGGACGAATAAAGGTTCCTTCTGCATCATGCGGATGGCAAAGTGGTCACCGCTTCTGACTGTCACAGAAGGGACCTCGGTTTGATACAAGCTCGTTAAGCCGATGGACTCCGGGTACTTTCCCCCTGGTTATAAATTAAGGGCGCCTGTTCCTACCCCACCCCGTCTTTCTCATCCCCACTCGCTGGTGTCTGTACTTTGACATCGCGTGACGTCAACTGCTCCTGTGAGGCACACTAGTGGCTATATCTACTGATTTCTCGGTATCTACCTACTTTCCTACGGTGCGCCTCCAGATTGTACCTATCTACTTCCGCTTCTGTACTTCCACCCGAAAGCCTGTTCAGGTGTATCTGGCTGTAAGTCTAAACCTTAAACCCTATAAGACCGATAGTTGAGTCACTCGTGGAGGTGGGTCCCCCGGTGGGATTTGTAGCTAGAGTCTCGTCCCTGAATACCGGGTTGAACCATAAAATGAAGCTGTTCAGTTCAGCAGGATCCGAATTTATAGCCAGAATCTCGTCCCTGAATACCGGGTTGAACCATTAAATGAAACAGTTCAGTTCAGCAGGAACCGAATTTATAGCCAGAGTCTCGTCCCTGAATACCGGGTTGAACCATTAAATGAGACAGTTCAGTTCAGCAGGATCCGAATTTATAGCCAGAGTCTCGTCCCTGAATACCGGGTTGAACCATTAAATGAGACAGTTCAGTTCAGCAGGATCCGAATTTATAGCCAGAGTCTCGTCCCTGCATACCGAGTTGAACCATTAAATGAGACAGTTCAGTTCAGCAGGATCCGAATTTATAGCCAGAGTCTCGTCCCTGAATACCGGGTTGAACTATTAAATGAGACAGTTCAGTTCAGCAGGATCCGAATTTATAGCCAGAGTCTCGTCCCTGAATACCGGGTTGAACCATTAAATGAGACAGTTCAGTTCAGCAAGATCCGAATTTATAGCCAGAGTCTCGTCCCTGAATACCGGGTTGAACCATTAAATGAGACAGTTCAGTTCAGCAGGATCCGAATTTATAGCCAGAGTCTCGTCCCTGCATACCGGGTTGAACCATTAAATGAGACAGTTCAGTTCAGCAGGATCCGAATTTATAGCCAGAGTCTCGTCCCTGCATACCGGGTTGAACCATTAAATGAGACAGTTCAGTTCAGCAGGATCCGAATTTATAGCCAGAGTCTCGTCCCTGCATACCGGGTTGAACCATTAAATGAGACAGTTCAGTTCAGCAGGATCCGAATTTATAGCCAGAGTCTCGTCCCTGAATACCGGGTTGAACCATTAAATGAGACAGTTCAGTTCAGCAGGATCCGAATTTATAGCCAGAGTCTCGTCCCTGAATACCGGGTTGAACCATTAAATGAGACAGTTCAGTTCAGCAGGATCCGAATTTATAGCCAGATTCTCGTCCCTGCATACCGGGTTGGACCATTAAATGAAGCACTTCAGTTCAGCAGGATCCAAATTTAGTCTAAGCGACATGGAGCTATCCTGTCAGATGTCAAAATTACAGGTCGCTGGTGGAGTTGTATTGGCCTGTGGAATGTTTTCCTGGCACTAGTCTCCTGATACCCATCGTAGTGCACCTGAAGACCAAAAATATCTGAACATCATTGCCGAACAGTTATCCCTTCGCGGCTACGGTTTATATCTTCTGTGGCCGTGGAACTGCATCTTATTACGAGCCACATTGTTTTGTGGTTTAAATAATTACAAAAACCAGGCGTAATTAACTTTTATTTTTTTATTTACTCTAAATTATTTTTTCCTTTGCTCCCTTTCCTGCCTCATAACCCCCTTTTCCCCCATTGGAGAATAACGCCCAGGTGGTCAAGGCGGTTTATGACATTTCCCTCGGACACCCGTGGGAATGACCAAGGAACTTCTCTTCTTTTCACTCTTGTGAGAAGAAGCACGACATTCACGAAATTTATGAAATGGCCCCTAGCGTTGCTGGTAGGAAAAAGCCTCCCAGTATTTCATAAATGCACATGCCAAGTCCGAACTTTGGTCAGATGAAGAGCCAAGTTTACGCTTTACGACCAGCTCCTCTAGAAGTAGGCACCAGCAAAAGTCTTAAAATACACTGCAGTGTCAGAAGAAAGTCGTCACTCTGTCAGTGGCAAGCCACCGCAACCTTTCGCTATTAACCAGGCCCAAGAAAATATGTCCCATTTAAAGTGCGAAAACATCACCTGCCCAATGCGCCAGCTGTAGCTAAAGGGTAGCTGAGTGCCTCAGGAGCCAACCGGTAACCACCAAGGTCAAGCACTGGTCAACTCAGCTGACCAATCCATGCCCCAGGCGAAAACCTCCTAGAGGGCTGAGGGCACGCCCATACCACGTGGGAAATTAAAGGGACTCAGGTGTATATACACAAAAAGAGCGTAAGCACAGGAAGAGAGATATAGAGAGTCAGATATAGAAGTATAGGATGTAACTTTATAAAGTAGTCAGGGACAGACATAGATATCCAGGGTCTAGATAGGGAAAGGAAAGTCCAGCGTGATGGTACGCATTTCCAGCCATGGCAGCAAAGTTTTAGATAGATAGAGACACCGAAGAAACCTATCCTGTCACGTGAGGGATCGAGACGAGCACCAGCCCACCAGACGTAAGGTAAGATGATGTTTTTCTCTCCAATTCCATTTCCAATGTTATGTATATACAGGGTGCATAAGAAAGTACCTTTAGCCTGAAATAACTTGCGAACGGAGAGAGGTACAGTTATGCAAGTGAGATAACGGTATTGTAAAGTGACTACGCCCGATCGAATACAACCAATACCAGCGCCCCTAGTGGCGAAATGCGGAAGTTAGCCCTTGCAAATCGAAAACGAAAAGAGATAGAGCAAAATTTTCAATTACAAAGTTGTAGAGCATCAATTAATTAGTACAAAATGACATTTTTTTTTACACGGATAAGATAAACTGTTGCCTTAATATCCCAAAATGTCCGAAATCGATGAGCGACGATCCCGATCTGCATATTCACATTTCGCAAATGTAGCCGTATGCAAATGCAGATTGCAACGTTGTACCGTACCTACGATATAAAAACCAATAGCAGGATGTACCCTGATCAGAAGTTTAGGTCTACGTACGCTGTGTCAGAATAGCGAGCTTCACTCACTCCCAATATTGCGAGATGGTGCTCATTTACGGCGAATGCCAACGGACAGAGATACCTCCAACTATTACAGGATATCATAGCTGACTTTTTTAGATGACATTCCCCTGTCCGCATTACGTCCTTGTGGTTCCAACATGACGGTGCCCCTGCACACCAGCCAGCAGCAGTGCGACGCTTTCTCACAGATTGTTTTGGGCAACGAATCATCGGGTATGGTGGTGCTGTTGAATGGCCTCCACGATCGCCGGACTTCACTCCGTTGGATTTCTTCCTCTGGGGTTACGTAAAAAATTAGGTGTATGCAACAGCGCCTACAAGTCTGCTGGATCTACGTCGTCGTGTTACAGATGTTTGCGATAGTGTGACACCTTCCATGCTGAAGAATGTGCATGCAGAGTTACTTTCACGAATACAAATGTGTATCGTGGGCAATGACGAACTCTTCGAACATACTCGACATTAACTAAATTTTTATCCCTGTGTGTCAGTTTGCCTTTTTTGCTTTTGTTTTGTCTGACGTCATCAAACTGTATTGACATAAGTATGCATTTATGCAATAAGTTGTGTGTATTTGCTCATACCTGTGCCTGTTCCCTTCAAACGTTCATACAAAAGGTCGCGCATCGATTTCGGACATTTTAGGGTATTCAGGCGACAATTTATCATGTCTGTGTGAAACAAATGTTGTTTTGTACTAATTAATTGATGCTCTACAAGTTTGTAATTGGAAATTTTGCTCTATCTCGTTTCGTTTTCGATTTGCAGTGGCTAACTTCCGCATTTCTCCACTAGGGGCGCTGCTGTTGGTTGCATTCGATCGGGCGTAGTCGCTTTACTATACCGTTATCTCACATGCATACTGTACCTCTCTCCGTTCGCAAGTTATTTCAGGCTAAAGAGACTTTCCTATACACTCTGTATATAGTGTACATATGCACGGTCGCTATGCCTCCGCATTGAGGCATTTATTTTAAATTTAAGCTCAGAGGTGTAACAGGCTTACGCAGCAATGGACCAGTCAACATGGCTAATTTTATCCTTTTAATTTAACGTAACTTTTACTTGACCTCCACCTGAAGGCTGTAATTGCTTAATTCAACATACTTTTCTTATAATAAACATGTTAATTACTTAACCTGGTGCAGCAAACTTTTCTAGGCTGTGTATATTTTTCTAATTCATAATTTACGGCATATGGGTTTTTTACGAATACCTCGTAGCGAACCTATATGAAACACAACACGACGTCCGTGAACTTTGAGATTGGGTTCCTTAAATTTAGTGGGACGCAACCACACTGTTTATCCAGTTAGAAGATGAAATAAGTATTCCGCGACCACCGCACCACCGCGAGCGTGGTGATACTTCTAGCAGAATGAAACATCTGCTCGCAAGGCTCGTATCGTCATCGCATGGTTCCAGGAACACGCCCAGGAGTATTCCTTATTTCAGTGGCCTGTAGAGTCCCCGGATTGAAGCCCATCGAGCATCTTTGCGGTGAGGTAGAACGGGCTGCTCTTTGCGAGAGTGTTCCACCGTTGAATTTTGCACGAGCTTCGCGATTCAGTCATTTTTGGGTGGTACAGCATTACTGGTAAGCTCTGGTGAGAATACCAGAATCTGGTATGCTCCATCCTCGACGAATTCAGGTTGTTCTGCAGGGGATAATGGCGGTGCAACGCGCTACTAGTTCCCAACAAACTGGCATCTCAGTGTATAGGTGCTATTGTTATAATTATGCAGTTTAAAAATAAAATGTAAGGAAGCTTTTTTTTTCTCTCCATCAGTCCATCGCACTTCCGAATCGGTTGAAAGGGAAATCCGACGTTGCTACTTTCAAGAATACCCGTCTTGAGTACATATTCCAATGAAAAGGATTCCATGATAATTTATATAATAATGTAAAATCAAGGTTGTAAGTATTCAACACAATCAGCTGTCATATTTGCATCATTCCGTTCACGGGTCGTTCCCTTGACCCTGTCGCCGTTTTAAAGCTTTCAGTAAGGTCATCGATTGATCTAACATAAATACCCTCAAGCCAGTGAGAATTTATTTGCAAAACTCCCTAGGCCGGTGTACTGGTGGCATGATAACGTAAATAGCAACACGATAAACCAAAATCTGACCCCTGTTACAGCTGACTGCTGCTGTAAACAAAAGAAAAAAAACGCCTCGAGAATCGTTGCTGATGTTAAGCTGATGAGCAGTTTCGTAAAGTGTGAGTGGATATCTCACGTTCCAACAAATCAACAAGGGCGATGATTTTGTGGAAAACCTTAACCTAATGACTGAAAATAAAGATCAGAAACAATGATGATTCATCAAACGGGGCTGGTTCCCAAGATGACTTATGTGGGATCCGAAAAGAAAAAAATATATCTGGAAATGAGACACGTTTTCTTCTTTACTTCGAAAAGTGATGTCAGAACATTACGATTCGTGGGAAAAAAGGAAGAACATAATTTAGAACTGCTTCCTTATTGCTTTCATAAGCTGTCGTGTCTCTGCGGGTTTGTCGTTTGGGTCAGGATAACTTTGTTCACTTAAATTCTTGCGAAACCCACGCGTTTCTTCTAAGAAACAGTAAAAAAAAAAACTTTTCTCCTGATATTGAACAATCTTTTAACGCGATAACATTCCTTGTCTGCTTTAGGTCAGAATATTGAATCGTTCTTGTCAATACGTGAAACGTATTGCTTAATTTACAAAACAAATTTCAAATAAAATAGATTTCACATTTTAAATTAGAAATTTTTCCAGGAAGAAAAAGAAAAAAAGATTTACCGTAATTTTCGTCATAGAATACGCGGATCATCTGTTGAAAAAGTTATACAGATGATGTTCACACATTTTTAGAACGATTTTTCTGCAATATAATTAATGTTTAAAATAATATTATTTCTTTCTTAAATATTCTATCTGATAGTCCTTTCTTTGGACTTTGAACCTACATCTAGATTTCCAAGATACAGGGCATTTCTTAAAATTGGTTTTTTATTCCACTCCTTTTCATAGTCCAATCATTGATTTAGGTCTGCGCTCTTTTTAGCAGTCCGAAGGCACAATAGTCCACTTGTGACACATCAGGGGACTTTGAAGGAATATAAGCAAAAGGTAGACTCGATATCTGAGTCGTTTTTTTATTTTTTCAAGAAATTGAGTGGTAGATTTGGATGTATGACTGGTAGCCTTATCCTGACGGAGTTCTACTCTTTGAAAGCTCTGTGGATAAAGGAATGGTATTTCATGAATGAAATACGGGATTACACCAAACAATACAAATTTTGAAGATGACAAACTGTTTTTTTTTTTTTTTAGTGTAAATATGACAAAGATGGCAAATCAGATAACATCCAAAAACTTGGTCGTCCTGGACCGGGAATCGAACCTGCGTCTCCCAGATAGCGCCCGGGTATGCTGACACTACACCACCCAGAACGACCAAGTTTCAAGTTTCCGATTAATTTGAATATAACTATCACAGGATTCGCTAGTCGAAGCAACCGGCATTCATGTTTAGCGAATCTGATATAATAATCTAATAATCCGAAATCTCTTGGCGTAAAATATAAAAATAAAACTTTCCAAGCTTTCGCACATCCGCCATATTGCTTTTTCAAGGAAGGTAGCAACCTAGATAATAGAACGTTTCAACAATTTGATCGCGGTGACTTGACTAGACAATAAATGAATAGTCAAGTCATTATTCATTTGTGACTTTTTAGCATACCCGGACGCTATCTGGGAGGCGCAGGTTCGATTCCCGCTCCAGGACGACGAAATTTTCAAGTTTCCGGATATCATCCTTGTCACATTTACACCAAAAAAAAAAAAAAAAGAACAGATTGTCAGCTTCAAAATGTGTGGAATGGTATTTCTTCTTTAAATATAGGAGTTGCAACATTATTTTGGTAATATATAGAATTGCTTTTAACATTCTTAACTTTTCTTAACTTTAATTTCCCATTGCACGAGAAACCAACAATAATCATGAATCCTTTGCTGAATCTTTCTTTGGATTTTTGGAACCAAGTTTGTCAGACTTTTTCTGCTCTTTCGCGATAGTAAATCATCAACCTTTTTCGTTACAGACGTATAGGAAGATCCATGCTTCATCAATAGTCAAAATAAATTTTCATCTGTCTCTGACTAAGTGATTTTCATAAAGAAGTCAACACCGTGTTCTCTGCGCTCAGCCACGTTCCTATGCAAAAGACTATGAACATTTTGTTGTTGTTTTTTCAGATTTAAATTTTCATTTATTACCTTGTTTACAGTTGATACAGAGATTTTTAACGACTTAACAATTGCACTTTGAATCGATGGATTTCCTTTTAGGATCAGAGACCTTACTTTTGAAATAGTCGCAAAAATACGTACCATCTTTGGATATTCATTTGGTGTTCTTTTTGCCGTTAAAAGCAACCTGACGAATTTTTCTTCTATTAGTAATAATACTGCTTACTTTACATTTAGAAATGATAATTCCATGATTTCCACAGCGTTTTTTAATTACAGAATACGAATATTTCTCCTCGTAAAGAGCAAAAACATCTCTATCTACAGCTTGTTTACGCGCGCTATTTTCTTAGCAGATGATATTGAACTGCAGCAGATGTTTCTGTTGTGTTTCATCTAACACGCTGCTGCTAGCTTCAATTCTTTGAACTTCTTTTATTTCCTGTAATTTCTTATCAAAAATTTTCTAAAAATGTGTGAACATCATCTGTAAATTTGGGCATACGGATGGTACGTCGCAGTAAATAAAAAAATTCTATAAGTTTTAGAGGCTTAACTGTATTTTTTACTCGATGACGAAACAAATAAAATACCAGCTAGAGTAATGACTCACTCTTTTGCAGTAGTACAGTAGGCTTATTCAGTGAAGTACATGAGGTGAAGATCTGTCGAGCTTTTTCCTGATTCCGTTACGTCTTTTTATAGATGCATTGTTAAAAAGGGTGAGTCGAAAGTTTTGCAACATTTGGATCACTTTATGTCTTCATACGCACCTTTACGATGAAAGCTGACGCATTAAAAACACATGGCATCGTGTTGCACCGTCTTTAACCATCTGTCTGCCAGTTCTTGGATTCCGCGGCGGAACCAGTTCTTGTCCTTCGATGGGAAGAACTCCTTCACATCAGCTGCCACCTCCTCCTGGTTGTTGAAATGCCTCCCGGTAAGGAAGTAAGCCATGGACCGAAATAGGTAATAATCCGACGGGGCAAGATCCGGACTATATGCTGGGTATGGCATGAGTTCGATGCGCTAAAGTTCCTGGAGTTTTGCCCGGGTCGTTCGCCGGTATGAGGCCGAGCGTTGTCCTGTTATAGGAGAGCGCGTTTTCTGTTCACCAGCGCAGGGTACTTTTCCTCCAAAACGGCATACATCCACTCCAGTTGTTCAGAGAGAGATTGGCGTTGTTGGTCCGACCGTCTGGAACAAATTCGTAATGGATTATCCCCTCGAAATTCCACCAGACGCAGAGAATCACCTTGTGATCGAAGCACCCACGTTTGGCGACAGGTTCAGGAAGCTAGCCCGGGCTCAATCACTGCCGTTTTGTGTTAGGATTACGGGAATAGACCCACTTTTCATCGCACGTAACAATTCTCTTAATGAAACGTATAGGTCGCGCTTGTTTTGTAGGAGTTTCGTGCACACCTTCACTCGGCGGTTTGCTTCAGCTGGCGTCAGTTGCTTGAGGGACAATGCAGCAGCTCCCGTAGACCTTCCCGATGTCCTGAAGGTGACGAACTACGGTGGTCTGTGATATGCCCAGCTCGCCTGATAACCTTCGAGTGCTGGTAGTCGGATTTGCCTCTACGGCCTAGCTCACGGCCTCCGAATCGATGATTCGCGGCTTACCTGGCCTTGGCGGATCGTCGAGGTTTCTGTCACCTGAGCGAAGTTTCTTGAACCATATAGTTGCGGTGCTGTGGTCCACGGAACCTTCCCCTTTCGCATGGTAAATGTGTCGTGTTGCTTGAGCAGCGTTATGGCCGAGTTCAAACTCGTAAAGCAAAAGTTGCCTAATTAGCCAGTTGTGGCTGTTCATCTTTTAAGTGTCCCAACCACAGACAGAACGACGACATGCAGTGCTGTCCACAGCACCGACTACCACATAATCATGAAACGCATGTAGCGTATTAAATCCGTTTCTTTTTGTAGCCCTGACCACAACACAAAAAGAAACGCATGTAGCGTATTAAATCCGTTTCTTTTTGTGGCCCTGACCACAACACAAAAACCAACGGATTTATTACTCCTTATGCGTTTCATGATTGTTCAAGTCTGATGTATTTAAATTAAAGTTAACGACTACCACTTTATATCCCTTTCGACTGACTGCAGTGCGCGACTTGAACAAGTTTAAACACGTGACATACCCGCCGCAGCACATGCGTTTATGCAAATATTACAAAATATTTTTTATTTTTTTTTATTTTAATGTAGAGGATTTTATGAAGGGAGTGTCTGACCCCAGGTCTTAAACAACCCTTAGAAATAGGAAGCTAGGAGATTTAGGCTAGAGTGCCCGATAGGAAAGTGACACGGAAGCGAAGTAGAAAGGGGAGGAAGACGCCTTTATTTATTACCAGGGTACCAGTACCCGGGGTCCGACGGCTTAACGTGCCCATCCTACGCACGGCGGATATTTAGTTAATCGAGCGTTCGTACCTGCCTGGGATCGAACCTGAGGTCCTTTCCGTGGCAGTCACGAACGTTGCCCACTGGGCCAGCCGCGGCCAAAATATTACAAAACTTTCGACTCACCCTATTTAACACGTTAATCTGCTTCTGCTTGTTATTTATTCTATTAGGCTTCTTTCTCTGATATTTCGCTACTAAATTTTTTTTCTCGACTAATTTTCATTCAATCTTCCTTCTCGATAACGGACAACTGTGGATGATCTCCAGGTTGTAGACAACCTCTGTAATGCGCAGATTCACTCGTTCCAGCATGTCCGTTGCCACTGATTCCCCCGCAATAACAATGCGTTTTTTGAGCTCATCCAGGGCTGTAGGCAGCGGTGGCATGTACAAAGTATCCTTAATATAAACCCTTTTTCAGAAGACAAAACTCATGTAAATTTCTTTTTCAAGAAATGAAGATTTTGTGATTGATGAGGAAAAGCTCGAGGTAACCGATACCTACATTATCTTAGGCAGCAGATATCAAGTAAGGGCCACATTGATGAGGAAATTAATTGACGTATAAAACTTGGGTGGAGAGCTTTTGGAAGAAACAATGCAATTTTCAAGAGCAATATGCCATTATGTCTTAAAAGAAAAGTGTTAAATCAATGCATCATACTAGTTCTTACATATGGAGTAGAGACCTGGACCTTAACTAAAAAGATATACAAAGAAGCGTGGAGAGATGCATGCTTGGTGTAGCCAGGAAAGATAAGATGAAGAACTCGTGGATAAGGAAAATGACAAGACTGGAAAACATCATGATCAGAATAAAATCTCTGAAATAGAATTGGGCTGGACATGTGTACAGAAAAACGGACCGCCGATGGACAACCGAAATTTTGGACTAAAAAAAAGAGGACAGAAAAATACCCAGAAGAAGACCACATGGGAGATGGATGGATGAAATTCGAAAGCATGCCGGAGTAACATATAGGAGACAGGCTCAAGGCAGACAGTTGTAGAAGAAACTTGTTGGGGAAACTTTCATTCAGCAGTTGATTGATAATGTTTGACAATGATTATGATGATCAAACAGAAGTTATCGCACTTTCCACGTTTATAAGTGAGTCACGGAAAAATTCTCATCGGCCGCCACCGGGAATCGAACCAAGGTCTTCCAGTTACGCGCCGGACATGCTACCACTGCACCCTCGAATTCTCCAGACTCAGCAGGGATCCAAGAAGCAACCTGCCATGTGGTTTGGCCGTCAGTCGTATGTGAGTCTGCAGAATTCAAGACCGCTGTCGTGCAGTGGGAGCATGTCCGACGCGTAACTGGAAGACCAGGGTTCGATTCCCGGTGGCGACCGATGATAATTTTTCCGTGACTCACTTATAAACGTAGAAAGAGCGATGACTTCTGTTTGATGTTCCTAATCCACGTCAGTTGGGTGTATTAATGATAATGATGATGATGATATATAAACTTCGTGTTACCTCTATAATTGTTGTTTGATGAGTGATGCATTGATATCATTGTTTTTCAGTGAGTCGGTGGAGCATTGTCCAGCAGAGCGCATTTTCTGCCGGAGGCTCCTATTCCACCCACCGAATTTTCACATTCCCCCTCTATAGTAAGAAAGAGCTGGGTAAGTGGAGTCGATCACTTTGTTGTTTTCTTTTTTTGAGTGAGACTGACCTATCAGATAAAGATATGAGATTAGGGTGAGTGCAAGCCCCTAAGTTCGACTGCTTGGGAAATGCTGTTTTATAAAACCTAGTAATTCTTCTTGGCGTTCTGACAGCATCTCAAAGACGCCGTGGAAGTTTCCTCGGCTGACGGACAAAGAAAGACCTGTTGCTGAATATTTCCTGATATATTCCTGGAAACGAACGTATTCTAAAATATCCGTAACATTTGCTACCTGGCAGTTTGGTTACTTGTTTCTAAAGTGTAATTTACCTCAGGGGTGTATATAGAATTTTTTTTTCGGGGAAGGGGATGCTACCAAAAATGGAAGTTTTTGAAAGATATTAAAGATATTAAAGTAATAGAACGATATTAAAGTAATAGAAGAAAAAATCAAAACATTTTTTCTAATGTTAGTCTATGCATTTTCATTAAATTAAGGCATTTTTTTCTATTGTAAGTTGCATTTTAACCGAAAACTTAAAAAGTGAAACACTTTCGGGGAGGTCCAAGGCCTCCCTTCTAAATACACCCCTGATTTATGTGCTATTAAACTATCTAAGAACATTAGCTAGCAATAACTTAACCATTAAAAACTGCAGCGAAGTGAGTTTAAAACTCTATAACTGTTATTACAAAATAAAAAAAAGGTCGTCTTTTTTTGTGCTGATATTTTTAAACTTTTCTCCAATACGGAAATGATGTTTATAAACATTAACCTGATGGTTTTGATTTAAAGATTATTTCCAGATGGTGGTTAGGCGTGCGTGATCATGGTAGCTGTTCGCATGCCTTTTCCATTTTGTTGAGAATACAGAAAAGAGAAACGAAAAAGAAAACAAATGAAAATAAAGGAAACACCTGGTCTGATGATACACAGGGGCGATGTCTTCTTTCCTTGTTTCGCTTTATCTTTTCATCGAAATTATCGTCACTCTGATAAATAAATGGCCTAAAGCCGATGATAAAACCGAATGAAACAAAAACGTTGTCAACTCTTTTTATTCCTTGTACCTCCTCTGCGGGAAGGGATTTCTTTCTTTTTTAATTTTTATTTTGGTGTTGTGACCTTGCGACCGGAAGTGAAGGGTGGCAGATGTTCAAGCGGTTTACGAACCAGTTCTTATTGCGTAACAGTACATTTATGCTCGAAGAGCGAACATAATGATTTTTCCCGCTCTTTTACTAATAAGAGAGACAAAGAAAAAGGATTTACAAGCGATCTTGGAAACCGTGATTTGTTTCTCACATTGCACTGAATTTTAATTACAACACATCGAGTGAAGTATAAAGGATAAAAACTTGCCATGGGACATTTTTGACCGCATTTGGGGGAATTCTTCCGATTCTAATGCTTCGTTTTTCTTGGTATCCATTATGGCTGCTAATTGATGGAGCAAAAAAGATGCGGCCACAACCGCCCATCTCTTTCTCGGAGATTGTTCCTCCAGGAATTAAATATGCATGTACACTGAAGTGCCAGAAAAATTGGTACACCAGCCTAATACTTGGTAGGTCCCCACGGGAGCGCAGGACTGCAGAAATACGACGGGGCATGGACTCCACTAGCTTCTGGAAATATGCTGTAGGCAATGCACACCATACTTCCTGCATGCAGAGCATTCCACAATTCGGGTGTATTCCGAGGTCTCGGATTCCTGTGCTCGATAGCGCGTTGCATGGCATCCCAAATGTGTTCTATCACGTTCAGATCTGGGGACTTGGGTGGGAATGGCAGCACCCCAAACTCAGATGAATGCTCATCTAACCATAATGTGGCGTCCCGACACTTGTGTGGAGGTGCATTGTCCTGTTGGAACGGGCACAACCCATCAACATGAATGCAGGACATGAACGGGTGTACCTCGTCAGAAAGGATGCGCACATAGCGTTGGCCGGTCACAGACGTTTGTACACGTACCAGGGATCTCAGTGAAGTCCAGCTGAACAGACCCCATACCATTACGGACGCCCCCACCAGCCGGACAGTTCTCAGTTGACAGGCGGGATCCATGACTTCATAGGGTATGCGCCACACACGAATCCATCCATTTGCCCGATAGAGTTGGAAACGAGACTCGTCAGACCAGGCTACTTGTTTCCAATCATCAAGTGTGTAGTGGCGGTGTTGCCGTGCCCAAACGAGGCGCATAGCTCTGTGTCGTGCACCCATCAAGGGGACTCGAGTTGGGCGTCGGCTCCCAAAGCCCATATCGTGCAGGGTACGTTGCACAGTCCGGACGCTGATACTTGTTGAGGCTCCAGCATTGAATTCCGATTATACCTGCGAGAGTGTTGCACGCCTATTGTGTGAAACGATTCTTGACGGCCGACGATGGTCACGTTCACCCAATGTCTTTTTACGGCAACACTGGTATCGTAGGTTGGAGGTTATGCCGGAATTCTTGTAGTCACGGTACACCCTTGCAATGGTCGTCCGTGAAAATCCGAACTTCGTTTCTACCTCCAAAATACTATGGCCCATCTCACGAGCGCCAACTATGACACCGCGTTGAAAATCGCCTAAATCGTTATTTCTTGTCATTCTCAAGCCAAAAACAGCTCTGACAGCTGGCAAGGATGTCTATCGCTTTATATACGCACTGCAAAAGCTCGTCTGTACCAGTTTTTCTGGCACTTCAGTGTATACATATATACAGTATATTGAACACAACCTGTGGAGGACTGGCGATCTATGAACGGCCCTGGAAGCTGATTTTGAGCAGCCGATTTTTGCGCAAAAATTATAAAGCTATCCCATCCCCGAAAAAACAAAAACAAAACAAAACGGTGTTTTAGTATCACCGTTTACTGCTTAAACATCTTTTCAATGCAAGTCTACGAATTTTTGCATGGTTTTGTACTGAGAAATAATTTCGAACATTTTAATTAATAATAAGAAACTATACACCAACAGTACTAAGAATAGTATAACTATATTAGAAATAATCCGAATTTCTTGGCATAGAGCAGAAAATAAAGTTTCCAAGCTTTCGCACATCAACCAGATGACTTTTGCAAGGAAAGTGGAAAGCTAACAATTATCCAGTTTGCAGTTAGCTATCCACTTTCCTTGAAAAAGCCATCTGGCTGATGAGCGAAAGATTGGAAACTCTGTTTTCTACTCTACGCCAAGAAATTCGAATTCTTAGTATAGTTGAAAATCTTCCAAATACGTGGAGACAATGAAAATATAGACAAAGTCATCGATCTTTTCACGTTTTTCTTTAATTGACACACAGCAACCGCAAAATTGTATTTAGACACCTCTGGGATCGAATCCCAGATCTCTCGATAACTAGCCGAGTGCGTTCGCCTTACGCTACGGTGCCAACAATCCACGGCGTTATGTGTGTTTATCCGTCAGCATATGACTTCACAAATCCGTAGGGATGGGCTCAGTGGCGTATATTCGATGCTAGGCTAGCTGCGAAGCCCATAGAATGCACAAGTAAATGTCAATAAATTATACACAAATAAAAGCCAATTAGCAACGGTATTAAGATATGTCGATGCTTTCGCTGCGAAAAAAAAAAACAAGCGTGGATTCGCTTCTTTTGACTAAGAGAATCAGTCTGACGAGAGAAGATCAACGGGGCTCCTATTGGTGGGATGGTGTCATCGTAACGCAAACAGCTCTACCAGTCAGTCTTCGCTATTGTGATCCGAAGACATTCGATCGATCGCCAGCTAGCGTTTCCATGACAATATGAATGAGTGGGTAAAGGGGAATGCTTTGGCAACGGTTCGCTCAGAAAAGAGAAGACTTGGACTACATTAGTCACTCACATGCTCCCGCCGGTAAAAGTATGTGTTTCGCGAGAGTTGTTTCAGTTTGTGTGCACACAAACTTCATGAAGTGTCAATGAATTTAAATCAGTGATATTGTATCTTAAATTCGTGGTTTTTTGGATTCGAACTGTTTTGATAAATTTTGTGAAAGCTTTCCTGAACATCTACTGTCAGAACTTAAAGAACTCTATGCTTCAAATTTTGATACAGCTCGACTAAAAAATTAACTGAAGGTTTTTGATTCCTTTGATGATTACAAAAAGAAATCAGTAAGAGACATTTCTTGCTACATAAAGTTGAATAAATTGTTGGACATTGTGTTTAGTGAGGTGCACAAATCAGCGGATCTAATGTTAAAGTTTCCATCAGCAACTGCCGGAAGTTTTTCTATATTAAAAGGAATCAAGATACACACACACTGCGTCAAAGAATTTTTCAGACTGGCGCTAGATTTCAGCCTACGGTGGCGCCACCAGTGTAATCGCGAATGCGTTATAAACCGTGACCATCTGCTTGCTTTCTGCCAAACGTACCGCGCAGTTGTTAAAGTAACTCAAACGAAACGGCCGTTCATTAGAGAAGTAAAATTTTTTTTATGTTGAATTATTAAGATGGAACAAAGGGCTGTTATTAAATTTAACGCAAAACTTGGTGAAAGTGCCTCAGAAACGTACCAAATGATCAAACAAGTTTACGGTGAGTTTTGTTTAAGTAGATCAAATGTTTTCCTGTGGCACAAACGTTTTTTGGACGGAAGAGATACGCTAGAAGATGATAAGCATACCGGAAGACCAAGTTCATCTTGGACACCTGAGATTATTGAAAAAGTGCGTGATTTCGTGGCAAAACAATCGATGTGCGCCACTAAGAATGATGGAAGAGTCTTTAAAAATCAACAAAGAAACGATTCGAACCATCCTGCATGAAGATTTGGGCAAAACAAGTCTGTGCTAAATTTGTTCCACACGCGTTAACCAATGAACAAAAAATCAAGGAGAAGTACACATTGCAGAGACATCATTTCAGCCGCTGAAAATGATCCAAACTTCTTAAAATCGATTGTTACTGGTGATGAAACATGGCGTTTTCAATATGATCCTAAAACAAAGCGACAAAGTGCGGAATGGAAGTCAAAAAACACACCACAAGTCAAAAAAAGAAGAAAAGTTCCATCAAAAATCAAAACAATGCTCATTACATTCTTCGATAGTAAGGGTATTATCCACAAATAATTTGTTCCAAGTGGACAAACAATTACTGGTGAGTTTTATTTAAATGTTTTGAGGCGTTTGATGGGCAGAATTCGTCGCATTCGTCCAGAATATCGACATGAAAACAGTTGGTGTTTGTTGCACGATAATGCACCCAGTCACACCTCACTTCTTGTTCGTTGATTTTTGGCGAAAAATAACGTCTGTGTGTTGAATCATCCCCCGTATTCGCCTGATTTAGCGCCCTGCGACTTTTTTTTATTCCCAAAACTTAAAATGACGTTAAAAGGGTGTTATTTTAATGATATTTCGACCATACAAACAGCTTCGACGCGTGCTTTGGAGGCAATTCCGCAAAGTGAACTGGAACAGGCATTCGAATCATTATTAAATCGCTGAACAAGTGTATTGAAGCCGGAGGGACTTATTTTGAATAACAAACCAAAACAAATTATAGTTTCTTGTTTCTATTTCATTTTACAGACCCAGTCTTAAAAATTCTTTGCCACACTGTGTATATCTTAGAGACACACAAGGACATGTACATTTGAGCAACTTGGCTGTTTTGCGAATAGAGAAAAACATTATTTTTAAATATGAAAAAGTACTCGGAAAAACTTTTTGTGAAAACGTAACACTCAAGTCCACACAAAAGGAAGGAAGAATGGAGTTCACGTACAAATAAAGTATTTAGAAGAAGAATGGAGTTCGTGTACAAACAAGTGTTCAAATCCTAATCCTTATAATTATATGGTATTATGTTAGAAATAGCATGCACCTGAAATTTAGAACAAAAGTTACTTCTCTTACTTAACAACTGGAAAATAAACTTTGCAATTTAAAAATGAAACAGTACTGGGGCGGAGAAGCTCAGGTCTCGGACCCAAGATACGCCGCCGGGTGGGCTCAGCAACTGAGACGTCTCCATCTGCTGAGGCTTAACGGCACAAGCTATTTAATTATAGCGAATGCTGAGCACATCCCTATGGATTTAGGAAGTCAGATGCTGACAGATAAACACACATAGCGCCGTGGGTTGTTGGCACCGTAGCGTAAGGCGAAAGCACTCTGCTAGTTATCGAGAGATCTGGGGTTCGATTCCAGCGGTGTCGAAATACAATTTTTCGGCTGCTGTGTGTCAATTAAAGAAAAACGTGGAAAGAGCGATGACTTTGTCTATTTCCTTGTATAGTTATACTATTCTATATAAGTTATGAACATTTTACCCATGTTCCTTAATCGCAGAGCCGTACTACAATTAAAGTTAAAAAAAAACAAAAACAAATTAGTAAAATCATGCAATGTATTGATTATAATACGCTTTCCAACATACCAGAAATCATTACTCAAGTTATCACTCAAGTTATGAGAATAATGGCTGTGGAATAAATCTCGGTCCTGTGCCCTGACCTTTGATCCCATTTCGATGATATTCAACAGAACTGGTTTGGAATACCTCCGAAATAACATGTAAAGTTTTGTCGCAATCGAAGCATTTTTACGAAAGTTATGATGCATAAAGTCTATGGAAAAAATCCCGTTCCTGTGTCCTAACCTTTGACCCCATTTCGCCCATTTTCAACAGAATTCGTCCCCAGGCAAGACCCTACAACATACTAACATTTCATCCAAATCGAAGCATTTTTACGTAAGTTATGACGCATAATGGCGATAGAAGTGATTCCGCTTCTATGTCCTGACCTTTGACCCCATTTCGCCCATTTTCAATAAGGTTTGTCGCTAGGTGGTTTTCTACCACATACTAAAATTTCATCGAAATCGAACCTTTTTTACGTTAGTTATGACGCATAAATCCAGTGGAATGGATCCCGCTCCTATGTACTGACCTTTGACCCCATTTCGTTCACTTTAAATAGGGTACCTTCCCAGGTGATCCCCTACCAGACACTAAAATTTCATCGAAATCGAACGATTGTTACGTGAGTTATTCTGCGGACGGACACAATCACACAACGCGTGACGTAATGAGGCAGATGGGAATCGCGACCATCGCTCGCCGCAAGTGTGACGTCATAAAACGTGAATAGGATCCACACACAACGCGTGACGTAATGAGACAGATGGCGTGACCGCGCGCCAACATTCTCAAACGCGGCGAGATTGTGACGTCATAAGATTTCTAAGCATTGGTAACATTAATGGAATAATGGAACAACGCCATCACTAAAAACATTATAATTCGGGGTGGTTATTTAACCCACTGAACGAATTCACCTAAAGTCGAGATCAAGCTAAATCGATTTCTAGTACCAGAAAACGGTAGGTTAACGACTTTCATCAAAATTCTTAGAGCTGTTTTCAAAATAAAATGTACATACAAACATAGAAGAATTGCTACTTTAAGGTGGACGTCAAGTAATTTTGCTTCCTATACTTCCAATGGAAAAACTTCTGTACATATTTTCTTCACAATTAATGCGTTCCCAAGGATGAAAATTTGAACATTGATTAAAATATCTTCATTTTATAACTTGCAATACTTAATATTTTCTAAAACATAACCATAATTATGCAATTCAACATTTGTTTGTCTACTAACGTCATGAAAACGCAGGTCGCGCCATCTTTTTTCTGGACAATTAATGCGTTCACAAGGATGAAAATTTGAACATTGATTAAAATAGCTTCATTTCATAACTTGGAATACTTAATATTTTCTAAACCATAACCGTAATCCAACATTTTTTTGCCCAGTGACGTCATCAAAGTACAGGTCGCGCCATCTTTTCTCTGGTTTCAACACAACCAAAGGAAAAGTTATTGATTTTAAATATGATTATGGTTATGTTTTAGAACATATTAAGTTTTTCAAGTTATAATATGAAGTTATTTTAATCGATGTTCAAATTTTCATCCTTGGGAACACATTAATTGTGAAGGAAATGTTTACAAAACTTTTTCCATTGGAAGTGTAGGAAGCAAAATTACTTGACGTCCACCTTAATAATATGGGATAAGGACAATGGAAAGGATCGCAATCCTATGTCTTGACCTTTGACCACATTTCGTCCATTTTCAATAGGGTTCGTCCCCAGGTGGTCCCCTACTACATACTGAAATTTCATCGAAATCGAACCATTTTTACGCAAGTTATGACGCATAAGGGCAATGGAATGCATCCGGATCTTATGTCCTGACCTTTGATCTCACTTTACCCATTTTGAATAGGGTTTGTCTCTAGGCGGTCTCCTACCACATAGTAAACTTTCATTGAAATCGAACCATATTTACGGAAGTTATGACGCATAAGGGCAATGGAATGATCCCGCTTCTACGTCGTGACCGTTGACCCCATTTGTCCCATTTTCAATAGGGTTCGTCCCTAGGTGGTCCCCTACCACATAGTAAAGTTTCATTGAAATCGAACCATATTTACGCAAGTTATGGCGCACAAGGGCAATGGAATGATTCCGCTCCTACGTCGTGGCCTTTGACCCCATTTATCCCATTTTCAATAGGGTTCGTCCCCCGGTGGTTCACTACCACATACAAAAATTTCATCGAAATCGAACCATTTTTACGCCAGTTATCGTGCGGACGGACGGACGGACAAAGCTGGAGCATATACGCTTCTTCAAGCTAAGGTTGGAAAGCGTAAAAAAAGCTTCCATTTCTGAGAAGCAACAGACAAAATACATTCCCTGAGAGAAACTGTTGCAGACCTATTTCATTCTTATGAATTTTATTGCGGTAGCTGACTTCAGAATTCGCAATATTTTTTTCAATTTTAGTGAAAATGGAAATTCAAATGTGCCAAAAATTACTCTGTTTCAAAACTATCATTAATAAAATAATTACGAAAAAAAGTCTCTTGAAAATTCAAAAATGTCCAGAATTGTAAGAATTCCAGTGGAAATTTATAAAGCGAGAGAAATAAAAAATGGGAAAATTAATTTTTATTAATTTACTTTCAAATGGAAAAGGTAGCTTTGCTGTAACTGAATCAGACTTTCCAGGATTGCAATTCAAGAATTCGTGTAACTGTAAAACCCTAAAAGTAATAAATCAGATGCAGATCTCGTAAAAAAAAAAAAAAAACACGCATAAAAAGCGCAGCCCAAAATTTTTACCGTAGGTAAACCTCAATGTACAACAATGTACTATGTACACGCAGTGAATTTTCAGTTTTTATCCCATTCTACTGATAGAATATTTGATTAGATATTACACTGATTATTCAGCTATAACTGCAATTGGAAAAAGAGGACTGAGGTAGAAGTTATCAGCCCAAAGAAACAGGGCTTAAATTTGAAAGCCCAGAAAGGGTAAGGTGGTGAATCAAAAATAGTGTATGGCTTAACAAAACATTCGCTACGTAGAGTGGTTTTTTTCTTGTAAAGACATCAAAGTGGAAAAGAAACCCTTGCTGTTCTAGTATAACTTCGTTTCCTTCTATACAGAGTGATTCACTCGGAACTTTACCCCCCAAAAACGGTATAATTTTGTAAGGGGAAAACATTTCAAGCTGTAATTTGAAGACGAAATGCCTTACCTTTTCACAATGACATCGATATCAGAGAAGACGTTGAAAATGTCCGCCATTTGCATCCAAATAGAGATCAACTCGTCTCTGAATACTGTCAAATGCACGCCTCAGAATGTTGATATTTATTGCTTCAATTTCCTGTGTGATGTTGGTTTACAGCTGCCGAATAGTCTTAGTCTTATTGCTGTATACAGTGCCTTTCAAATGACCCCATAAGAAGTAATCAGGTGGAGTTAAATCTGGAGACCTGGGAGTCCACAGACGTTTGAAGATAACCCGATCGCCGAAGAAACTTCAAATCTCAGCTTCGCTGGCATTGGAAGTGTGACAAGTCACACTATCCTGTTGGAAGAAGCCATTCTGCTGTTTAGTATCATCCAGTTGGTTCACAAACTGTGTGAAGATACTGAGATACACTTCTGTGTTGACAGTCTGTTCAAAGAAAATGGGACCGATAATCCGGTCCCATGAAATGGCGCACCATACGCCAATCTTTATGAGATTTCCTCGCGAATGACATAGGGATCCTTACTCCTCTATACCCATGTATTCTGTGAGTTCACATAGCCTGAAATGTGGAACCATGCAGGCTTCGTCCGTGAACCACGTAATGTATAATACGCCTCGATTTTAACTGACATATTTCTTAAAACACTGGCAGTAATACATTCGCTTCGGCATGTCAATTGGCAAGAGCTCATGAACAACTGTAACACTTCAGTTTACCCATTTTTGCAGCCCTCTAGCAGGTAGAATATGACAGTCCTGTTTCTTGCGACAGCCTCTGTATATAACGATTTCTTTGGAGACTGTAACAACCTCTTTTTCACACACTCTACAGTGTTTTTGACATTGCGGGTCGCCCTTCAGAATGCGCATCAACAAGGCTTCCATTCGTCTCAAGTTTCTTTGCCAGATTTGAAATCATTGGCTTCGTAGGTGGTTCCCGACCTGGAAATTTCTTCTTAAACTCTTTCTGACACTCCTCGAAAGAGCCGGAATTCCAATAACTTCGAACGATAAACAAGCGTTCGGCAATCGTGAACACCATCGTACTCGACGCTAGCCGACGGACAAAGAGAATGGCGCGAAACCGTTCCCACCAGATGCCGTGCATTGTGGCGTCATCTGGGCATGCGAGCCAAACGGCGCAGATATGGATGCGAATGTCAGAACGTACGACGCTTCGTCTTCAAATTTCAGCTGGAAATGTTTTCCCTTTTCAAAATACAGTGCTTTTTCGGAGTAAAGTCCCGAGTGAATCACTCTGTACAAGAATATTGAATCACAAGTATTATATATATAACATGTGTTAACATGAGGCCTAGCGGCCCACATGGGATTCTCCCGGTATCCCGGCGGTCCAGTCGGCGCCTGAACACAATTTATTTTTATTATACGTAGTGATGTTACTTAGAGATGTCGGCAAACACTGTCACTAAACTTTTTTCGGTTGGAATAGCGCTCGGCAACGTACATTGTAAGAAATAAGTGGCATGAAATCACGAAAAATTCCTGAAAATAACGTGCTGCAAAGTAGCTAGTAGGTATCCGTCTTTTAACGAAATTTCCGTTTTTAAAAGGGTCCACTTCTTTTAACTTCAGTATTTTAACAGAATTTCCGTTGTCAGTAATTCTGTTATGTTTCGGAGTTAATATACAGGGTGTGCAATATAAAAGAGGTGGCTAGACGTTGTTAGGCGGGTTGAAGTTGTTTGGCGGGTTTTGAGTTAAAACCGCTTTGTTCCACTTCTAACCGGTTTCTGCGTGTACAGCTGCAAAGGAATTCTCCGGAGTGGTTAGTCACAGCCAGAGCAGTGTAGGTACGCAATCATAAGTGTAAGTGAAGAGAGAACAAAGGAAACGGAAATGGTTTTAAGTACGGAACAGCGGATTTTTTTATTGTGGAACAGTATTTCAGAAATAACTCATACAAGGTTTCAAATGAGTTCTTTACAGAAAAATTTCTACATCGTGCAGCACCGGCGAAATTAGTGGTACAGAAGTTAGTGCGGAAATTTCGTGAAACCGGTGTGCAACAGGAAAAGGAACAAATCCAAGACAATTTGTAGATGTGTGCACAATGATGTTACAAAACCCTCGGAAGTCGATTCACCGATAATAGTCTGCAACGGGAATATCTGCCACGTCATGCCGACGCATACTTAAGGTGGATTTGCATTTTCGGCGGTGCAAAGTTATGGCGCTCCAAGAACTTAAAACTCCTGATTATGCAAAACGGATGCAATATTGTAAGTGGTTTTAGGAGACCACTGTCAGTTGTGAAATGGACCCTTAAAACACTTTATTACATGACAGATGAAGCATGGTTTCTAATTTTTCATAAATTCTGAAAATTCAGGATTTTCCGTTAACACCTCTTAAAAATTGCAATTTTCCGTCAATATACGAAAGGAATTGCGTAAAGGTGTCTGGAAACTTAGTATTTTCCTGGTGTACGAAAAAATCCCTGACATTCAGGTTTCCCCCGCCATTTCACAGAAAAGGTTGTATCAGGAATATTATACGTTAATTCACGAAAGGAATCAACGAAAGTGGTTCGTGAATTTCAGATTTTTTTTTTTTTTTTTGCAATATAACGTTAGCACCCTTCCAAAAAATTCCGCTCCACCACAAGATTCACAGCTTTCTGAAGTGTATATTTGGATCATCAAAATTTATATAATTATTATGACCTTTAGCGGTGCACTTGTGCATTAAGAAAATTTTGAAATAATATGCAAACCATTTCGCACCTGAAACGCTTCGCGATAAATACTTTTTTAATCAGACTGTTAGAAGCAGAGATATCGACAAAAATAAGATGTACATCTACATTCCTTCGCGGAAAACTATGCATTAGGTTAAGCAGATGATATTCTCAAAAAGTTTTCCGTGGGAAGAGGTATCTGACCGCCAAAGAATTTTTTAATCAAGTTTTCAGAAGAGCAGATATTGCTGCAATACATCAGAAAAAAAAAAAAAATACATTTACACCCTCTAGTGACCAAACTATTCTATACCAAAAATTAAAAACTATGTGCAAAAATTTCCCAGAAAGAGCTCTATCCGATGCAAAGAGATTTTTCAGATACGACTTTTCAAAGCAGAGATATCGGGGACATAGCAATTTAACTTTACGCCCCCTATCGGAAAAACTGTATTACCTGAAGAAGGTTTACTCAAAATAGTCTTCGTAATCAATGGTATCGAATGGAAGAAAGAAATTTTTCAATCGCATATTCAGAAGCAATTATGTGGAATAAAATGTATTTTGAATTCGATAGCATCTGCATTTACGCCCACTAGCGGCGAAATTATACCCCGTAAAAAAATCGGAAAACAAGGATCATGGTTCACACACTTCAAGCTTCTCAATGCGAAAATAATTTTTCAAATCGGACTAATAGTTGTAGAGATATGTCCATTGGCGGACAAAGTGATACTGTAACAAACACTTTTTTTTTTTTTTTTACAAAAAAACGTGCTAAAAACTGGTGGAGAGTAACTTCACGAAGACTTGATGTCGCCATAATGGCTTAAGGTTTCTGCAAACAATAGTAAAAGTTTCTGTAAATAATGATTATTTGAAGGCATGCAGATGTCCCAATATTAACGGCAGGGCAGTGTATTTTATAAATGCATTTAGGATAACTAGTGACTCGCACTTCCTTTGAAAATAGTTTTGCAGCTGCTTCGCTATAGTTTTCCAACTAGGATCCCTGAAAATTAGAAAACGGTAAAGCTCCAAAATTTTATGCGGAAAAGTTCTGCAGAAACGTAATCAAGTTTTACAGGATAAGTTAGGCACAAAAATACTTTCTGTTTTTTTGTTTTGTTCACAACGGTGATGGAAGGACGAAGTTGTGTGAGTGTGTTTTATTGTTTTCACCATTTTCATGTCAAGGATTAGTCACCGGGATAAAACTGCTTAAAAACAGCTTAAATACTACCAACGTCTAACTACGTTTTCTAGTTTTCCTCATCAATTAAATGAGACATAACGTCACTTAAAGATGACATCGAACAGTAAAAAGTATTAAGGGAAACATTAGCGGCTGCTTTGAGAAGGTAGGTAAGAAAGAAGTTTACTCGGAATTAGGTCGCTGTCATTATACCATGGCTGATTATCTGTAAGAACCCATTATTGATTTCCTTTGTTCTTCCAAATCTATTATTCCGTTTACAGGAAGAACGTTTCTAAAGGAATAATTAAGCTACAACGAACTGCTTAAAATTCAGAAAATTTACCAGTATAAGTCAGCAATTCTACTTTAAAATGCTTTGGAAAATTTGAAAACTGTATTTAATAAACAAAAGGATGCAATCAAATTCACGGTTGTAATGAAATTTAAATCAATGCCCAATATCCTTAACTAACTATTAAATTGAAAATAAATTGCCGTCTCCTGCACGATACACTTTAATGATAAAAACTATGTACAATTAAAATAAGTATATTAATTCATACACTCGACGTGGATCAGGAACACCAAACAGAAGTCATCGTTCCTTCCACGTTAATAAGTGAGTAACAGAAAAATTCTCATCGGACGCCACCGGGAATCGAACCCAGGGTCTTCCAGTTACCCGCCGGACATGCTACCACTGCACCACAGCTGCCTCAACTTCTCCAGACTCACATGTGACTAACTGCCAAACCACATGGCAGGTTGCTTCATGGAGCCCCACACATTGCTGGGGATTCACCAAAGATGGAAAGCAGCAACTGAGCAAACAACTAGAAGGTGAATAGGTAATTAATTCATACACTCGACGTGGATCAGGAACACCAAACAGAAGTCATCGCTCTTTCCGCGTTAATAAGTGAGTCACGGAAAAATTCTCATCGGCCGCCACCGGGAGTCGAACCCAGAATTCAACGTCGCTGTGGTGCAGTGGTAGCATGTCCGGCGCGTAACTAGAAGACCCTGGGTTCGATTCCCGGTGGCGGCCGACGATGATTTTTCCGTGACTCACTTATTAACGTGGAAGAAGCGATGACTTTTGTTTGTTAAAATAAGTACAGTCAAACCTCGATTTAACGAACTTCAAGAGACCAACAGTCTTGTACGTAAAATCGCGGAATCCCCTAAATCGAGGAAGCCTTTCGAATGAAAGTTTCAAATTAAGCTAGTGTTCATAACAGAATACGTAAGCAGCTAAGTTCTCTTTGTTTCAGTGAAATTTAAATTATGTACAATACTTTTAATTACGAATTTATTATCAAAAATTTTATGATACGTACACAGTTACTATGTTTATTAAATACATAATTCGTAGATATTAGACTTCAATATGTAGCATCAAAATTTAAGCGTACTTTAAAATTGCAAGAAAAATACGATAGTTAATTTTTTTCCCCCGAGCATTTAGCTTCTTAAATAATGATTTCAGTATCCTAAACTGCATGAAACAGAACATCAATTAGTAATAATTAACTTGTAAAAACAGAGTATGTGTTGATTGACTTTTTACACTGAGAAAGAGAAATGCTTTAGAGAAGATTCCTTATGTTTTCTTTGAACGTTTAGCTTTATAAATTGCAGCTTCAATTTTATGAAGTGTATGGAAAACATCATCATTAATATCAAAGGACATCGAGCACTTTTTAGCACATTCTGTTCTGTTACCAGCATCACCAAAGCAGCTAACTTTCAGTTCTGCTTCATTTTCTTCATCAGAATCTGATGCATTTAGACAGATCTGTTCATCGAAAACATTATCAAGGGATTGCATTTGGGCTAATTTCTAACGCGAAATTGGTGGTTAACATAGTTTTGTGGTTTACAAAATAAAAAAATGTTCGCTAAATTGAGGAAATAATGTGTTCGTTAAATCGGGAAACGCCAAGCATTAATTTCAATGTGATTCCGTCGGGAATATAAAAGATGTACGTAAAATCGTGGAATTCGTTAAATCGCAGTCCGTTAAGTAGGGGTTTGACTGTATATGTTTAAGACCTGTCAACACCACAACGGTGTCATCCTCAGAAACAATGCAGCAGTGAACGGATCAGATCAGATCAAATGTAGAGTATTTTAGGAAGGCAGTGTCTGACCCCAGGTCTTAAACAAACCTTAGAAATCGGAAGCCAGGATATTTGGGCTAAAGTGTCCAATAGGAAAGTGACACGAAAGCGAGGTAGAAAGGGGGAGGAAGACGCCCTTATTTATAACTGGAGGGCCAGTACCCGGGATCCTACGGCTGGACGTACCCATACGACGCACGGCGGCTATTTAGTGGTTCGAGCGTTCGTACCTGCCTGGGATCGAACCCGAGGTTTCTCCGTGGCAGTCACAAACGTTGACCACTAGGTCAGCCGCGTCCGGCAGCACAGAAGTGAGAGACCTATATACCTTAATAAAATAAATAGAAGTTAATGCGCATGTGCAATAATGGCAAAATCCAAACAACGGCATGTCCGATTTCTGAGGATGACACCGTTGTGTTGTTGAAAGATTTTAAACATATATTTATTTTAATTGTACATAGTTTTTATCATTAAAGTGTATCGTGCAAGAGACGGCAATTGTTTTCAATTTAATATCATTTGGTGCACGAGTTAATTTCTTCATATCCTAAACTAACGTTGAATCCCTACGAAATTTCAGTGCTGAGTTTGATTTTTCAGTTTGATTACGAGAAAAGCTGTAAGATATTAGATGTGTTTACTTTCTTTCCGATGTGAAGCAAATTGTTTTCCAATCCAGTTTTTAAACACAGAAATATCACAAAATCTGCGTACACTACTACGTTGCCAGAAGTATTCAGACAGGGACGTAGCAATTCAAAAATTATGGGGGGGGGGGGGGGCTCAAGTAGTTTCATACCCAAATGCCAAACAACCGAAAATAACTGCTAATCTAGGATAATCAATTAATAATTAAGCGTTAATTATCAATAATTCATTATTTAGAATAATTATATGAATTCATTAATAAATTAAATAATTGCTGAGGATATTTATCGAAATTCGAAACTTTTGTGTTTCGAAGCTTTTTTACAGGAAAGATTTTCATTTTCATTTTTTACACAGTTTTTACAATAATCGCGGAGGGGGAAATATGCACTCGGAATCGTATTTTAAACAATTATAATTTTTAATCGCATCGTACCATCTGCTACTTGATTTATTTATAACTCCGTTCAATTTCCCTCTACAGTTCTTTTGTTCTGCTGAAGCAATAACACGATTACCCTGACAGAAAAAAATGTTCGAATTAAAGTTGACTGAGCGTTGAGACCAGGTGCCTGAAAATCTCACGTCTCAGTTATTCTTACGTAACAAGGTCACTAGAAGTGGTTCTTAGAGACATAGGAGTGCCCCTAATCCTGATAGTTGTGGCCTCTTAAGCGTTGTGGCCGCGAAGAGATGGGTCACTGACATCACACTCGTCTATGAACAGATGGAGGAAATTCAGATCACTTGTCATTAAAATCCACAGCCATTAAAAAAATGTATGGAGGAGAATGCACAAGTATAATAAATTTTTCTTTATAGAAATATGCCGAAAAATTATTGCTCCGAAGATACTTCATCGTGTTTAAGTAGCAGTTTGCTAAAAAACTGAAAGAAGAGCCGAACATGGATCCGCTGGGGATTAGGGGCTGGAATGGGAAACTATGATATTATCATCAACCATTCTCAATCATACTGCTGGATATGAAGGCCTCCTCAATTCTTTTCTACAACTCCCTCTCTCGAGCAATTTTCTTTCATGCCATTTCGAGGTGTCTTCGAATTTCATTCATTCGTCTCTCCCAATTGGTCGTCTTTTGGGTCGTTCCTTGTCCCTTGGAATACAATCTAGTACAGAGGTAGAAAACCTTTTCATGTTGAAAGTCGGCATTAAGTTAGCTGCAATCTAACAAGGCCGCCTTCAAGAAACTTCAATTAGATCCTTCGAAATGTACATTATTTCGTAAAAATCTCATTATGTACTAACTAACCTCAAAAAAAAAAAAAAAAAAAAAAAATGAAAAAAAAAATTAATTCTACAATCAACTAACCTTTTAATGACTTTATTGTGACTGCTTTTTGTTGGAAAGTATTTGAATATTTGGCTGCAACATGGAGGTCCGCACTTTTAGCTGATCCTCTAGATGGGTATCCGTCATTTTAGCAGATCCTCTAGATGGGTATCCGTCATTTTAGCAGATCCTCTAGATGGGTATCCGTCATTTTAGCAGATCCTCTAGATGGGTATCCGTCATTTTAGCAGATCCTCTAGATGGGTATCCGTCATTTGTGACCTTAAGGGCGTCTTGATGCGTTTTAAGTAGGTGAATGTAGATTCGCAGCAATAAGTAGATTGAAAAGCAAACAAGTTAGTAAAATCATGCAATGCATTGATTATGATACGCTTTACAACAATACCAGAAATCATTACTCAAGTTATGCGGATAATGGCTGTGGAATAAATTTCGCTCCTGTGCCCTGACTTTTGACCCCATTTCGATGATATTAAACAGAGTTAGTTCAGTATATCTCCGGAACAACATACTAAAGTTTTGTCGCAATAGCAGCATTTTTAGTGAAGTTATGAGGATAATGGCTGTGGAATAAATCTCACTCCTGTGCCCCGACCTTTGACCCCATTTCGATGATATCCAACAGAACCGGTTCAGTATACTTCCGGAACAGCATGATAAAGTTTTGTCGCAATCGAAACATTTTTACATAAGTTATGACGCATAAGGGGGATGGAATGGATCCCGCTCCTATGTCCTGACCTTTGACCCCATTTCGCCCATTTCCAACAGGATTCGTCCCTAGGTAGGTGACCTACCACATACTGAAATTTCATCGAAATCGAACTGATTTTACGCGAGTTATCGTGCGGACAGACAGACAGACGGACGGACAAGGCTGGAGCACATACGCTTCTTCAACCTACGGTTGGAAAGCGTAAAAAAAAAGTTTTCGTGTATGTTGACGAAGGCGTGGGAATTCTATTGCATTTTTACATATTCCAACTGGATCTTTGTTTTTTGCGTCAAATAAGGACTTTAAAATATCATCTTCTGAGAGCTCAATCAATTCCATCTGTAGTTCTTTAGGATCCGTAGAATGAATTAAGGAGCGTAGCAGGTGTCAAAAAAGTCCTTAGGACTTACTAAAGTTTTAATTGTGGCCGTCAGTCGGGGAGCATTATTTCGTTGAATCTTCATTTACTCTTTGGTATTTTAAGTACGGTCATTTTAAGATTAAAATAAAAATAATAAAAGACGAATAAAAACATTAATAAAAATAAAAGGATTTGTTCTGCAAAATTTGGATTCACTCAAAAGGCCGCGCTTAATGGTCTAGAAGCACGCAGGCTCCCAACCCTTGGTTTAATATTTCAGTTGTCCAACTATGGTCACTTCTAGGAATGTGTGCAGCCCATTTCCACTGGAGAGTCTTTACTTTGATCATGATGTGATTAACTCTTGTTATTTCCCTGATCCAAGAATTCCTTTTCACATTTTCGTTGTTACACCAAGCATGAACCCCTTCAGTCTTTTTTTTAGTTGTTAGGAGCCTCTGTGCGTCTTTTTTTTCTTTTTCTTGTCAAAGTCCATGTTAGCGGTTTGCACCGCCCTTATTTTGTGAGGCCGGCCCGTGCTGTGCTATTTTGTATTATTTTGTCTTTCTATTGTATTTCATTAAACTGTGAAAATTAAGTAATGAGATGAGATATATTGAAAATATTTAGTTGAATACAAGCCTAAAAATATTAACTAAACTTTAGCAATTATCGAAGAATATTATCTTTAAAGAGAGAGAGAGAGAGAGAGAGAGAGAGAGAGAGAGAGAGAGAGAGAGAGAGAGAGAGAGACAGAGAAGAAGACTAAGCGCATTCAGAATCTCCCTTTCTCTGAACTAGCAAGCAGTAACAGTATAAAAGAGTATCCCATCCCTAAACAGATTAGGGATAGGAGAAACAATCGATGTCGTCCCACTCTCTCTCTCTTTCTGTCTCTCTCTCTCTCTCTCTCTCTCTCTCTCTCTCTCTCTCTCTCTCTCTCTCTCTCTCTCTCTCTCACACACACACACACTCCACCCAACCCCGCTCGAGGTCGAATCCTTTTTGTTGTGAACAAGCCCCAAAGTGATTTTACCATCCTAATACCTACAGATGGTAAAAACACTGAGTGCTTCTCTTCGCCTCTGTGATCACGCCCTCGGCTACGTCATGGAAGTAAATAAGTAAAGCCAGAAAAACTGCTAAGCAGACCAGGAAATCGGGAACACGACTTTTTCCTTTCTTTGCCGTTGCAACAAAAGAATGGGTCGACTTGGCCCAATTCGACCCGGCAGTAAGTGTGTGGGAAAAAGCCCGACCCGGACCGTTGCTTTGTTCTCTAAACCAAAAGAAGTCCGACCCGGCCCATGCAGACCTCTCTAGTCAATGTCTTTGATCCATAAGTGAGAACTGGAGGAATGTATTTATTAAACACTTTTCTTTTAAGACATAATGGAAAGTTGCTCTGAAAAGTTGAACTGCTTCTCCAAAATGTACTCCAGCCAAGTTTCCTACGTATGAATTCCTTCTTGCGTGAGACCTTTGTTTAATGTCTGTTGTTCAAGAAATATATACGCACGTGAAGCAATTCATGCAGTCTCTGTGGTGCAGCAGTTTAAACGCTGGCTTTTGACCATATGGGTCCAGGTTCGAATCCCGACGAGGCATGGATGTTGTGCTTGCTTGTTTTACAGCACTCGTTCTCTCCCTTCTCTGGAACCAGTAGCCCTAAATTAAGGACGGGCGACTGCTTATAGCCCACTGAGTTTGTGACGTTCTTCAGAGGTGAAGCATATGTCAATACGGCAGAGTTGCAGCGATGAATTCCGTCAGTGTAGCTTAATTGGGAAAGCATTCGGCTCCGGAGCAGAAGGATGCTAATTCGAACGCCACCACCGGCAAATTTGCGTTTTCACATCGGCACCCAATTCTGGACTACTAGCTGTTGGGTTCTTCAAAAATGTGAGATGTTTCTTCCACACGTCGTCTGAAATTAATCAGAATTCTTCTTCTTCAGCGAGTTACTTGAAGTATGGTTTGCCGGCTGACTCGGAAACTAATGATTTCGTCCCAGCTCTTTCTCAGTGCGGGTATAAATGTGACGTACTACAGAGGTAAAGCACATGCAAAGGCGGCAAAGTTGCATGGATAAATTCTATCGGCGTAGCTTAATTGGGAAAGTATTCGGCTCCGAAGCAGAAGGATGCGAGTTTGATCTTATCACCCTCGAAATTGTGTTTTCAAAAGTTGCTTACGATGGTTGTCAAACCCCCGAATTAAATAAAAAAGTAAATTAGGCGGTAGAACTCACCACTCTGGCTATGCAGGTTGGTGAGTATGCGACAGCATTTTCTCCAATTCCGGTGGTATAGTCATACCCCTATTTATCGGGCATCAGAGCCCCTTGAGTGTAATGTACTACGAGAAGATGGGGTTGAGATTCCTCTATATAGTAGGACTTTATGTTGTGCATCGTTAAACTTTGAATCCCACTGAGCCATAATATTTTTCTGAAATGTATCCAGCAGTTTTCGGCTTTCCATTTTTGAATAAATTATTTAATTGGAGTACAATTTCAGAAATATTAAACAATGTTTCTTCATTCTGAAAGAACGAAGTTTCAATTTTGGTCTTCGTAATGAATTCTGGTTACTAAAATTAGCGCACGTGCTGCAAAGCGGGGAAAAAAAAGAAAAGCGTTAAAAAAATTGAGCAAATTAATTAATAACAATTAAGCGTACACCAATTACTCTTAAAATAGTACTAGTGATCCGAATTTCTTGGCGTAGAATATAAATAAAAGTTTCCAAGCTTTCACACATCAGCCAGGAGGCTTTTTTCGAGGAAGGTAGACAGCTAACTGGATAATGGAACACTTCAACAACTTGAACGTGGTGACTAGTCGAGTCAATTTGAACGTGGTGACTAGTCAAGTCACCACGTTCAAATTGTTGAAGTGTTCCATTATGCAGTTTGCAGTTAGCTGTCTACCTTCCTCGAAAAAAGCCATCTGGTTGATGTGCAAAAGCTTGGATTTAATTTATATTCTACGCCAAGAAATTCGGATCACTAGTACTATTTTAAAAATTGAGCAAAACCTATTTTTAAAAATCTTTAACTGACTGAAAGGTTTGGAAATAGATTTTGCTTTGTAAACCTGTGTGGGCTTGCACATCTATCCTGTGTAAAATTGTAAAGCTTTAACTACGTAGATATATGCTAAAGTACATAGACCGTTCTTGCTCATACATGAAAAGAGGTTCCAATATAAATTTTTTTATCTAAAAATTTGCTAATTCTCGATTTTCGGCAAATATTTCATTGTGAGCAATTAACCTTGTTCCAGATTTCAATTTATATTTTTTCAGTACTTCTCAGGTTTTTTAAATGCTCTTCCGATATTCGTAGTCCCTCTCCCGAAAAAAAGAAAAGAGAAAACGATAAATAAATACAAACACCTGCTTCTCCCTTTTCTTAACCTTAGCGCGAACAAAATCCGCCCTATTTAGCACAGAATTAGCAGTGCAACAGCTGCAATCATTTCCTATTAAGAAGCGGAAGTTTCTTTTAACATACTCGTTGAATATCCTTACTCGAAACGCTTGGGGAAGCAAGTGTGTAGGATTTTGGAATACCTGTAAGCAGTCCACAACTTCTGCGATTTTCACAATGTCAGATTTTATCACTAGTATCCCATCACGATCACTCTAATTTCAGAAGCATTTCTAAGATTTTCACTCATGTCACTGAGTAGAATTTTTCAAATCTTCATTTTCACTCTTATCGTTACAATTTTCTTCATTCATAACCATTTCAGCTATTTTCACCTTGACACTGAAAGGGATTTTTTTCATCATCTTCATCTTCCTGGTTATTGCCTTGATTCAGAACCATTTTATCCGCGTTCACCATATCATCAAGTGGAATTTTTCACATTATTGTCATCTTCACTGGAATCATCCTGATTATCTACATTTCAGAGATTTTCACCATGCTACTGAGTGTAATTTTCCACATCATCTTTATTCCTCCTGTTATCATCACGATTACCTTCATTCAAAACCATTGCCACAATTTTCACTATATCACTGAGTAGAATTTTCCTCATTATTTTCACTGTTATCTCACCACGCAGTTACCTTCATTTTTGAACCATTTCAACTGCATTCACCATGGCACCGAGTAGAATTTTCGATACCATATTCATCTTCCCTGTTATCACCACGATTACCTTGATTCAGAACCATTTTAGCAATTTTCAGCATGGCACTGAATGGAATTTTTCAAATTATTTTTACTATTATCTCATCACGGTTGCCTTCATTCGAAAACCATTTGAAAGATTTTTCACCAGTGTCACAAAGTGGAATTCCTCGTTGGAATTTTCGAGATCATCTTCATTTGATCTTCATTTTCATTGTTATCGTGACTCAGATATTCATTTCCACTGTTACCATGACAATTTTCTCCCTTCATAACCATTTCAGCTATTTTCAACCATTTCACTAAGTGAAATTTTCGATATCATCTTCATCTGATCTTCATTTTCAGTGTTTGTGAAACACAACAAATTTGTCCGTGAAGGAGATCGAAGTCGCGCGCCCTCACTCCGGAGTAAGTTGCTCTCCCAACTAAGCTACGCGGACGGAATATGTCGCTGCAGATTTGTCGTCTTGACACATGCTTTACCTCTGTAGTGCATCACATGTTACCATGACAATTTTCTCCCTTCCTAATCATTTCAGCTATTTTCACTATGTCACCGAGTGGAATTTTCAATAATATCCTTATCTCCTTTGTTATCATCACCTTTACCTTGCTTCAGGACAATTTCAGCGATTTTCATCATGTCACTGAGTGAAATTTTCCACGTCGTCTTCATTTTCACTGTTACCTAAGCACGGTTACCTTCATTTAAAAACCATTTAGCGATTTTCAAAATGTCACCGAATGGAATTTCGAACATCTTCATCTTTACTGGTCTCTCTCTCTTTCGTCAAGATTAACTTCATTTCAAAACCATTTTAGAGATTTTCATCATGTTGCTGTGTGGAATTTTCCACATCTTCATTTTTATTGTTGCCATGGCGATTGCTGCCAATGAAAACCATTTCAGTTGTTTCGAAATCATGTCGTTGAGTAAAAATGTCCACTCGTGGCATCATTCGAATAAATGACTAAATTCACCAATAAATAAATAAATAAATAAATAAATAAATAAACAAATAAAAGAAAAACACTGTGCATTACATAGGATTTCGGGAAGGGGATTTTCATCAGGTTCCGGCATTTCTTAATGTATCCCCTGAATTTTTATTTGAAAAGAAGTTCAGTACATAAATAAAGTAAAGTACTTACAATGACATATTAAAGTAATTTTCATAAACGACGTAAAATAAAACCGTAATGACAACATTCACTTTCTGGGGACAGGGGAAGGAAAGCTTTCCCTATAGGAACGATACTGGCTAAAAGCTCTCTTGTCCTTCTCCTAAATCTCATTTGAACATAATAAGCTTGTTTTACCAAACACAAATTTATAGTAATACCTCAGAAAAGTAAAACTGGGCACAAGGAAAATCGGATAACGTGTGCTCAATCTGGAATATGAATGCTGCTGTTATGAAAGAAGACTTCCTGTCTGAGATGAGATATCGTGATCTAATTCAAATACATGTTTGCCACATGCAGCAAGAATTGTGAATGAAAATCATAACAAAACATGGGCAATTTTGGTAATGGTTGCAGCTGGCCGATGAAGAATAAAAATTTCCAATACTATTTGTAGTGACAAAGATGTCTGAAGAACTGCAAATACAGATTCGTGCCACACAGCTTGAAAATTCAAACACGTGGAAGATCTTAGTAGCGTTTACTGGTATTTGATGGGAAACGAAATTTTCCAGTCCCCTTTACAAATGCGGAATATCGTGCCATGTTCAGATTTGAACGAGGGATTCAGATTTGAATATGACATGATATCTCCGCTTTTATAAAACAAAACTGATATACGTACAATGATCTTACAAAAGCTGAATATTTAGATATCGATGAGGAAAATCTAAAGGTCCTCAGACAACAAATATCAAGCGAGAGCTACATCGAAGAAGAAATAAAGTGTCGTATAAAACTTTGCTATAGACCTGGAGTGCATTTGGAAGCACAACTTTCAAGAGAAATTATCCATTGTCTTAAAAGAAGAGTGTTTAATCAATGCATCATTCCAGTTCTTTCTCATGGATCAGAGACACGGACCTTAACTAAAAATTGCGTACAGAGGCTGGGAATAAACAGAAGCTGTGGGATAACAGTTGTTTTGAGGAGTAATATTTGTTTTACTTGATAATTGTTCATCGTTCAAACTAATATCCCAACATTAGCTTAACCATCTTGAAGTAAAATACTTCAACGTAAAGCTTACTGAATTATCCTACCTGAATCGCTCTGCTTGAATTCCGGATAGTTTCACCTCATAACAAATGGTACTTAATTAACAAAAGTCAGTACTTAAATACTAGAAACCATGAAGGTCCGAAGAATGTCAACGAAATCTTACAAGTTTATTTCAAGCTCGTGTAGACGAAGTAGTATGGCACACCACAATTAAATACCTTGTAAACAGAATATAGCAACTTAACTTAGTCCTTTGATTACTTTAACACAGTCACGTAGCACGTTGATTAATCATATATCTACACATATTGACACAGCGTTACAGGTTAACTAACAGACAATCTGAGGAAAGATTGATTTTTTATTTTGAAGACGTACAGAATAATAACATTGCCCTCAGACGAAATAAATACATTGCTTTTTTGAAAACTGATCTCATTCGTTCTTATCTTTGCTTTGAACGTTATTGCACTTTAATCTGCTGACAGGGTTGCCAAAATACCAAAACACAAATTCGTCGAGAGAGAAAATATAGCGATCAGTTTGCAAACGCTTAACGAGAATAAACCAAAATTTACATAAAAAGATTGAAACTGAAGAGGAAGTTTACACGCACACACACACACACGCACACGCACACGCACACGCACATGTTGAATTGTACGTGAATAAGCTTCGCAATGTTAAAAGCTATTTGACGTAAAATAGAAGAGTTTGGATCCATCTTCTTGAGGAGGAGATATAGTTCTACATGCTTATTCATTGGTCACACACACACACACACACAAAAAAGTAAGAGATAGTACATGAAATGAAGGATGTATATATCTGATTCAAGTAACTCGCACTGAAATAACATTAGTGAGACTACGTAACACAAACGATAAAGAGTGCGTTTACAAAATCAATTTATTGTTCAATTTCTGCAAACAATAAAGTAGCACTGCAATATAGACAAAATTATAAATTCGGAGAATATCCATGCCTATGATTACAGCACCCGGTAACAAAACCTCTGTGTCGAAGAACTTCTTGAAACCTACGAGACATACCTTCAATGGGAAATGACATTATTCATGTGTTCCTGGGGCAGCTTATCCTATATTACAGGTAACACGTTATGAAGGTCTGCCAGTGTACTGGGATGTGGAACGTCGTTATGCAGATGTTGCTGTACAGCGTCGTCTGGATAACGACGTTCCATATAATGATAAATTCGGAGAATGTCCATATCTCTGATTTCAGCATCCGGTGTCGAAGAACGTCTTGACACCTTCGAACGAGGCTTACCTTCAATGAGTAATGACGGTATGCCTCGAATAATCCGTTATCAATCGTATTAAGGTCAGGAAACCTCTGAGGCAGCTGTAACGATTCAACCCCATGATTTTCCAGCTCCTCCAGGCACGGTCACTGGTTGCATTGTCATTGAGAAAACGGAATGCATGTCTAATAGAACCGCGAAACAGTGTCACAATAGGTACAATGATCTCATTTTGGTACACTGAAGCATTCATGTTGCCTTGACAAACATACAGGAAAATACGGCCATTAAAACGCACTCCTGCCCAGACCAAAACTGACTGACGCTGGCAAGGGTGGACGGGCTGCATATAGTATGGTTGCATTCGTGCCAGGATAAAGAGCGAGTATCAGGAGAAAGAGCGAAAAAGGGTTCGTCTGTGAAAAGTACATAGTGCCACTCTGTATTTCATAACATGTACTGTTGGAACTAGGTACACTTTTGACGATGGTGAGCTAATGTCAATGCTATACATCTCAGTGGCCTCCTTGCTCTGAGTCCGTACCCGTGAAGAACGGTTTCGTACCGTTTGAGTTCATACTGTGGCACCAGCAGCAGTTCGAAGTGATTCCAAGAGTTTTCTACTGGTGATACTTGGCCTTCCCCGAACACTTACTCTCAGGGAGCGATCTCGCCACCTGGTGGTTATCCTCGGACGACCACTCGTGGATCGGTCTGCAACATTTCCATGCCGTAGAAATCTTCTGTGTGGTCGAATTACTACTCTTTGCGAAACTCCTAAAGCAGCAGCCACATCGATCTGCCCGTAATATGACAACAGCCTAATTTCTGTTGTCAATGCTTAAACGTCTTCTAGACATCATTTCAGGTGGATCCCACACGGAAGGCAATACATTCAGCAAACTTCTAGATAAAGCGGTGAAACGAACCACTTTCCACTTCTGGAAGGGTACATTTATCGCAGCTCGCATGACACGTGCTGTGGTGGCATGCTGCTAATTTACATGTGACGTAGTTATCCACACTGATAACCGATCTCCAGTAGTCGCTAAATTTGCGTATCACCACGTTTCCCCTCCGAAACCGCAATATATATATATATATATATATATATAAAATCATCATCATTGTCAACCATTATCAATCCACTGCTGGACGAAGGTCTCCCCAAGTTTCCTCCACAACGGTCTGTCTTGTGCCAGTCTCCTCCATGTCACCCCTGCATACTTTCGAATTTCATCCACCCATCTCCCATGTGGTCTTCTTCTGGGTCTTTTCCTGTCCCTTGGAATCCAATCTAAAATTTCGGCTGTCCATCGATGATCTGTCCTTCTGGCAGTATGTCCAGCCCATTGCCATTTCAGGGATTTAACTCTGATCATGATGTCTTCCACTCTTGTCATTTTTCGGATCCACGAGTTCCTCTTCTTATCTCTCCTGGTTACACCAAGCATGCACCTCTCCATGCTACTTTGAGTTGTCTGCAGCCTTTGTATGTCTCTTTTAGTTAAGGTCCACGTCTCCGCACCATACGTAAGCACTGGAAGGATGCATTGATCAAACACTTTTCTTTTAAGACATAATGGCATATTGCTCTTGAAAATTATGCTGTTTCTTCCAAAAGCTCTCCAGGCAAGTTTTGTACGCCGATTAATTTCTTCATCAATGTGACCCTCACTTGATATCTGCTGTCCAAGATAAACGTACGTGTCTGTTATCTCCAGCTTTTCTCCATCAATCGATAAATCTTCATTTCTTGTAAAAGCATTGAACATCACTTTTGTCTTCTGAAAGTTCATTTTTAATCCCACTTCTTTACTCTTGTCAGCAAGTTCCTGGATCATACTCTGCAGCTCTGATGGGGTAGTTGCAAAAATGACTACGTCATCAGCAAAACGAAGGTGGGTTAGATAATCTCCATTAATCTTTATCCCCTTGTTTTCCCAGCTCAGTGACTGAAAAACACCCTCCAATGTGGCATTAAAGAGCTTCGGAGATATGGTGTCACCTTGTCTCACTCCCTTTCCAATTTTTACGTGTGTTGTATTTTCAAACAGCCTAATCTTTGCACTTGCATTTTCATAGATGTTATTAATAATATTAATGTATGCATCTTCAATACCGCAGGTTTTCAGAGCCATTGTAATCGCTGATGGTTTCACCGAATCAAAGGCTTTTTCATAATCGATAAAAGCCATGCACAATGGAAGTTCATATTCCCTCGCTCTTTCAATTAGTTCTCTCAGCACGTGGATATGATCTATTGTGCTGTAGCCACTCCTGAATCCAGCTTGTTCTCTCGGTTGAGCCATGTCCAGTGTTACCTTCAAGCGGTGTGAAAGAACTTTAGTGAAGATTTTATAAACTACTGATAGGAGGCTGATAGGTCTGTAGTTTCCCAGATCCTCAATGTCACCTTTCTTATGTAGCAGGATCATTGTAGCGGTGTTCCAATCCTCAGGAATCTTTCCTTCATTAAGGCATCGAGTGAAAATTTGGGCGAGTACTGTTTCGATTTCTCCACTTGCTTCTTGTATGATGTCTACAGTAATTCCATCTTCTCCTGGAGCTTTTCCTCGCTTCATGTTCTTGATTGCATGTGCAACTTCTGCTGGAAGGACTGGAGGAACTCTGGTACTGGTATCTTTCATGATGTCTGGAGTGCATGTATCATCCCTTTCATATAATTTGGAGTAGAAATCTTTCACTCTTGTCAAAAATTTCTGCCTCTATTTCTTGTTACAGAACCATCTTCTTTTCTCAGTGCCATAATCTGTTTTCTTCCCTTACTGAGATGTCCCTTTGCTATCTTTAGGCTTTGGTTGTTTTCAATTGCTTTCCTCACTAGTTCACAGTTGAATTTCCTTACGTCTTCAGTGATACTTTTTCTTACTGTCTTGCATAGCTCTATATATTCCACTTTGGAAGTCACATCTTTTTTAGTTGTCCTCATCTCTCTTCTTTTGCATCAACATTTTGGTTTTTCCTGATAATTTGTTCACATGCAACTTGTTCTTAGACCCAGCTAATTTTGTTGCTGTTTCCATAAGAGCTTTGGTTACTTTTCTGTTAACTTCAGAGATGTCCACTTCTTCCGATGTTAGGCCTTCTAAAGCAGAGAACCTGTTCTTCAGTTCTAACTTGAAGGTATTATGGTGTTTTTTAAGGTTGGTTATGTCAATAGATTTTGTTTGTCCTATGAGCTTGCCACGTTCAAGTTTAGTGTTGAGGTGCATCTTACATCTCACCAATCTATGGTCACTACCTGTGTTGAACTTGTTTAGCACACTGCAGTCTTCTATGACGAATTTTTTGTTACACATAATAAAATCAATTTCACTTGTCGTCCCATTTGGATGTCTCCATGTCCATTTCCTGTGTGGCTTTTTCTTGAAGAAGGAGTTCAAGATGAAAACCCTTCTGCCTCTGCAAACTCAACGAGAGTATTTCCACGCTGGTTTCTGTTGCCATGACCGAATTTACCTACTGAAGTTTCATTCTGTTGCCGTTGCCCTATTTTTGCATTGAAATCTCCCATAATTATTTTCAAGTGCTGCTTACCTTTATTATTTAGATGACAAATTTCCTCATAAAATTCTTCAATTTCTTCTTCAGGATGACTTGTGGTGGGTGCATAAGTTTGAATAATCTGAGCCTGGTATCTTTTCGAGAGTTGGATAACAAGTCGTGCAGCTCTGTCAGAGGAACTTTCAACTTCTACAACTTTGTCCTTCAGTTTCTTGTTTATTATAAATCCAACACCACTAGTTCTGCCAGTATCTGTCCCACGATAGTAGAAGAGATGTCCACTTTTCAGTTCGATGAGATCTTCTCCTTTTCTCCTTACCTCACTTAGCCCCACGATGTCCCACTTGATCTTTTGTAGTTCCTCTTCCAATTCAAGAAGCCTTGAATCAGAAGATAGGGAGCGTCCATTGTAAGTAGCCAAGGTCAGCATCAGATGGCAGCCTAGTCCGGTCCTCCGGGGATTCTTAGCACCCTCTGCCTTCATGTCGCACTGGCCGCAGCCTTGGCCAGGTACATTCCAGCTGCCGGAGACTGAGGGCCAAGATTTAAGTTGTGGAATCATTTTGGAGGGGTTTGGCCATAACTCACCACGCTGGCCAAGCGGGTTGGTGAGTGTGGGATAGCATTTCCTCTGATCCCGATGGTATAGTTATACCGCTATGGGCGGTCGTCAGAGCCCCTTTAGTGGGAACAGGATGCACCACGAGAAGGCGGGGTTGACATTTGTCAAGGAGAGGCTGTGATGTTACGCATCACCTGACCTTACATATATTATATATATATATATATATATATATATATATATATATATATATATGGAGGGTGTTTTTCAGTCACTGTTTTTCATATACATTGGAGGGTGTTTTTCAGTCACTGAGCTATGAAAACAAGGGGATAAAGATTAATGGAGATTATCTAACCCACCTTCGTTTTGCTGATGACGTAGTCATTTTTGCAACTAGCCCATCAGAGCTGCAGAGTATGATCCAGGAACTTGCTGACAAGAGTAAAGAAGTGGGATTAAAAATGAACTTTCAGAAGACAAAAGTGATGTTCAACGCTTTTACAAGAAATGAAGATTTATCGATTGATGGAGAAAAGCTGGAGATAACAGACACGTACGTTTATCTTGGACAGCAGATATCAAGTGAGGGTCACATTGATGAAGAAATTAATCGGCGTACAAAACTTGCCTGGAGAGCTTTTGGAAAAAACAGCATAATTTTCAAGAGCAATATGCCATTATGTCTTAAAAGAAAAGTGTTTGACCAATGCATCCTTCCAGTGCTTACGTATGGTGCAGAGACGTGGACCTTAACTAAAAGAGACATACAAAGGCTGCAGACAACTCAAAGTATGCATGGAGAGGTGCATACTTGGTGTAACCAGGAGAGATAAGAAGAGGAACTCGTGGCTCCGAAAAATGACAAGAGTGGAAGACATCATGATCAGAGTTAAATCCCTGAAATGGCAATGGGCTGGACATACTGCCAGAAGGACAGATCATCGATGGACAGCCGAAATTTTAGATTGGATTCCAAGGGACAGGAAAAGACCCAGAAGAAGACCACATGGGAGATGGGTGGATGAAATTCGAAAGTATGCAGGGGTGACATGGAGGAGACTGGCAGAAGACAGACCGTTGTGGAGGAAACTTGGGGAGACCTTCGTCCAGCAGTGGATTGATAATGGTTGACAATGATGATGATGATGATGATATATATATATATATTTTTTTTTTGGATTGGAAGTTAAACGACTACCGTGAGCAACTCCATGGACTATAAGCAGTCGCTCGTCCCTAATTTAGGGTCACTGGTTCCAGGGAAGGGAGAGAGCCAGTGCCGTGAGACAAACACAACATCCATGTCTCACCGGGATTAGAACCCGTACTCCTTTCGGACGAATGATCAGCGGCCATCGCTTAGACCACTGCGCCACCGAGGCGGCAAACCGCAATATCCATGACATTTTGTGACCAGCGTATATTCTGCTGGCGCCAAGAGCAAAAACTGCTGAAAATATTGATCGTTATTGTGGATATTGTAAGACAATATAAAGAGAACCGTGTCAATCCAACTAGTTGAAGCAAAGATGATATACGAAGTAAAATGAAAAATTTCACAGAAAGTTTGCTCTGAAAAAGGAAAGAAAATGCATGATAAAATTTTGTAGTAATTCTATACGCCCAAGGAATTTTTCATTGTGTAAAAATTATCCTGGCGCATACGTACGAATATTTACCTTTCTTAGCTAGAATATACATCCTTTTCTGGTGTAAAATTTTCTGTGAAATTTTTCATGTTTATGAAAAATTTGTACGTATGCGCCAGGGTAATTTTTATGAAAAATTTCACAGCTGGAAATGTATGGGAAACTTTGGCGTTGGTACCAGCAGTATGTGTAAAGAAGAATTTTTCAGTCATATTTTTAGAAGTGGAGATATCGTGCCAAATACAAATATGCGTTAACGCCGTCTAACAGAAAAAGCTGTACCAGGAGAAGTGGAAAATGCAAGTGTCTTTACTGTAACGGTTTAGATAATGAATGTGAAAAGAATTTTTGAAATCAGACTTGTAAGAGTTCAGAGGTAAATTATCCATAGACTGACGGACTGCAAAAATATACGCAAGCCAGTTTTGCATATCAAAAGACATCCTTTAAAAATGTTGCTCTCCGCGTTCAAGGAACTGTTAAATCTGTTAAATATGCGCACTGTTCAAACAGAGAGTTGCCCTCTCGGAAACTGCAATATTTGTCTTAGAAGTATAGTGTTTTATGGTTCTTTTCAAAGCTGAATCTTGCTAACGCTACTACTCCGCTGTATTAGTCAGAAATCATTTGAAGCAATTACTACCTTCAAAATCAAGTTTTTAAATCACGAAGTGCTGAGCCTTCTAATTGCGTTCAGCTTCGCCGCATCACGTAATCGTTTACATTTTTAACTTTGCGGATGTCAGAGGGCGAAATATTTCATGCATAAAGATACCTTTTAAAAAGATGTAATTCGTTTCTGCGTTCCCAAGAAAATCAGAATTCTATGCAAGCTATTTTGTTTCTGCTGTCCTATCAGCAGTTCTTCATGAGCTGCGCCCATATCTTAAAACGGACGCGTTGCATGAGCAAAAAAGGAATTTCACCCTTTTCAGACATTACACTCACGATTAGTCAGTATTACGCAATTTTGCTTTAAATTGCTCGACTGAGCTGCCTACTTATCGTTTCAGAGGGCTGGCTGTTTTTGATAGACACCCGTCTCTGCAGAGCGACGGAACTGCACGAAAACTCGCGCACATCGCATTCTTCATCTCTAACGTGCAACCGTTGATAAGTCTTGGGTGCTGACGTCCTGAGCAACACTAGAGTTCACTGAAAGAAAGAAATGGAAGAAGACAAAGAGAGAGAGAGAGAGAGAGAGAGAGGTAGTGTGAGAGGAATGAGAAAAAAGAAAGATCGAAGAGGGAGTGAGAGAGAAGAGAGTAAAACGTAGAAGAGACAAGATGAGAGATACAATGAGAAAGAAAGGTTGTGAGAGGTATAAGAAAAGGGAAAACAAAAGAAGGAGTGAGATAGAGATGAGAAAGAAAAATGGGTGCAGACAAAATGGGAAATGAGGGAGAGAGATACAGAGAGAGGCAAAAGGGGAAGGAGAAAGAGACACTGAGAAAGAAGAAATAGAAAAAGAAAGAAGAAAGAAGAGGCAGTGGGAGAGAAATGAGAAAAAAGAAAGATAATAGAGGGAGTGAGGTAGACGCGAGTGAAATGTGTGTTAGCAAAAGAGGAAGGGACAGAGTGATAAAGGGAAGGAAAAGATACTCCGAGCGAAAAAGAAAAGTGACAGTGATGGAGAAATTAGGAAAAAGAAAGACAAAAGGAGGAGAGGCGAGTGAAATGGATGTAGACAAATGTGAAAGGGGAGAGAGAAAGGGAATGAGAAAGACTCTGAGAGAGAAAGGGAATGAGAAAGACTCCGAGAGAGAAGAGAAAGGAACAGCGAAGAAGAAATGATGGAGGAGGAAGATGTGTGAGATGAAGAGGAAGAGAGAGGGAGAGAGAGAGAGAATGAAAAAGATAAGAGAAAAAGAGAGAAAAATTGGAGACCGAAAAGCATAAACAAAGACTACCTCTCCAATTTTCTTAGAAAATAAAAAGTAACACGCACGCACGGGCATAAACACACACACACACACACACACACACACACACACACACACCAACGCATAAAGTACCACTGAGTGAGTTCTGCGGTAAAAACAAGAAATGAAGAGAGCCCATAAATAAAATACTATGGCGTAAACAAAATAAAAGCGTGCAGTTTTTGAAAAAGGAAGAAAGAGTTAGAACACGAAAAACCTCATATCAATTTAGTTCAAAGAGAGGGGCCCATAAAACACTAACTTCACAGAACAGGGAAGAGGTAGGCGAGAGAGGCATGGACGTAACTAGGTCCTAAACCCAGAGGGGTGTGAAGAGTAATTTCGAGGGAGGGGGCGGGGGGGCGAGGATTTGTATTCAGCTATTTACTTTATTTTCCAGCGAATGCAGATACAAGTTTTACTTTGTTTTTCCACTCCTCTTACCAATTTACTTCACTCGCAAATAATTTTCCCATGCCCAAAATTAAAAACAATAAAATAAAATACAAAGTACGAAAATAAAGAAGGAGAAAGGAAATTGAAGTCTCTTGAAATATAAAAATAAATAAATCACATTATCAGATTTGTTTGATGATACTTGAGTTCAAGTTCCTTATCACCGGAGGTATAATAATTCTCAACTAACATGGAAAACCTATTTGCTTTTTTTATTTTACTATATGGTCCCTTTCCTTGGATCCATGCAAGGACATTGAATAGTTATTGATGTCGTGTTTCTACTCTTTCCAATCCTTTTTTGCGGTTCCACTTTATCTCCATCTTTAATTGCGCATTCTCCTTCGCTGGAGGTAACCTCTCCTTACAGTGCTCAACAGCCTATTTATTTTTTTAGTTTACTGTTCTGGTCCTTTTCCTTGGATTCACGCAATGACAATGAAGAGTTATTAATGTCGTGTTTCTACTCTTTCCAATCCTTTTTTGCGGTTCCACTTTATCTCCATCTTTAATTGCGCATTCTCCTTCGCTGGAGGTAACCTCTCCTTACAGTGCTCAACAGCCTATTTATTTTTTTAGTTTACTGTTCTGGTCCTTTTCCTTGGATTCACGCAATGACAATGAAGAGTTATTGATGTCGTGTTTCTACTCTTTCCAATCCTTTTTTGCGGTTCCACTTTATCTCCATCTTTAATTGCGCATTCTCCTTCGCTGGAGATAACCTCTCCTTACAGGTGCTGAACAGCCTATTTATTTTTTTAGTTTACTGTTCTAGTCCTTTTCCTTAGATCCACTCAATGACGTTGAAGAGTTATTGATGTCGTGACTCTTTCTAATCCTTTTTTTTTTTTTTATGTTCCACTTTTTCTTCATTCGTAATTGCGTGTTCTCCTTCGCTGGACATAACCTCTCCTTAAAGAGGTCAACAGCCTATTTATTTTTCAGTTTACCATTTTTGTCCCTTCCCTTGGATCCACCCAATGTCATTGAAGAGTTATTTATGTCGTGTTTCTACTCTTTCCAACCCTTTTTTTCGGTTCCACTTTTTTCTCTATCTTTAATTGCGCATTCTCCTTCGCTGGAGGTAACCTCTCCTTACAGTGGGCAATCCGCCTTCCTGCTCCACTCAAAAACCAAGAGCTTTGAATAAATAATTCCATCGCTCTTTCCACGTTAAGCAACGCACAGCAACCGAAAAATTGTTATTCGGCCGCCGTCGGGGAATCGAATCCCGAATCTCTCGATGTCTAGCCGAGCGCGTTAGCCTTACACCACAGCGGCCAACAATTCATAGCGCTATGCGTGTTTTTCTTTTTTAGTCAGCATCTGATATCATAGATCCGTAAGATGGGTTCAGCTACTGAGACGTCTCCATCTGGTGGGCATTAACGGCACTGGCTATATATAATTATAGAAATAATCCAAAGGGCGAGATCCAAGAGGAAAATCATCTAAATACGTGGCGTCAGTTGAATAAATAAATAAATCGCTCTTTCCACGTTAAGCAACGCACAGCAACCGAAAAAATGTTATTCGGCCGCCGTCGGGGAATCGAATCCCGAATCTCTCGATATCTAGCCGAGCGCGTTAGCCTTACAGCTTTTGTGTTCCCACAAACAAAAATCCCTTTTCTCCTAAACAAGCATAGTAAAAATCACTCCTACTTGCAGAAAAACAATGAACAGGAAGAAGTTGAAAGCTCTCTTTCTCTCTCTCTCTCTCGCATAAATATTTCCCTTTCGCGCTATTTTCCAACACCTAAATTTATATAATTAGCTAAAACGCTTCCACGACAACATTTCTTTGTAGGCAATTAATCACCTAGAAGTTTTTCAGCTGCAGCTGAGCATCTCATAGTCACTTACTAAATGAGGTACAGCCGTCTGCGAAACTAAGCCTCACTTAGTAAGTGTGCTTCAGCCTTCTGCGAAAGTAAGCCTCCGCCTCTCTTGTTTTTAACCTCAGTGTTCTTTTAAATTTTACATTTCTCTGCAAAAAAAAAAAAAAAGCCATTTTGGCCTTTCCTGACCCTTAACACCAACAGGCCTTGTGCATTATGAGATAGATAATCTTCGGCTCAGCTGTTCCTATTGATTCTGATCGAAAAGCAATTTCTTTTGAGTCATTCATCGTTCGCACTGTATCATTTCAATTTCGTGTTTTGAAATGTGCTACACACGAATGAATAAGGTGAAGTACTTATGCTTATAATGTAGCACGAAAGTCATTGTCACAAACCACCGAAAATAAAAGTTCAGAGAATTTACAATGTTTAGTTTACTGTGGATGGGGCATGCTTGACTTGCACAGTGTTCAGCCCCTTGCTAGCCCCACGGCCCTGGAGAGAGATAGCCAACAAACACGTAAGGACGATCACTCTCATCAGTTCCTCTAAAACAGAGAGAGAAAGGTGAAACTCATTATGCAGAGAATTAAAGGGGGAAGAAACGCAGGGAACAAAAAATTAACGTTTTCATACTTATCTTACTATATAAAAGGCAAGACTTGCGACGACATGGATCACTTTTTAACCATAAACAGACAACTACGTATGCTGTTTAACAAAAGAAGACGAACATTTATATTTCGGTGTTCAAACAGTGTTATCCGTAACCGTTCCTGTTTAATGTTTTGTTTACATCGTTTTTCTTCGTTCGAAGTCAGATTTTTTTCTTTTCGGGTGCGATGGAAGTAGAAGCACACAGTTACAGTTCTTTTTTCGGGTGCGATGGAAGTGGAAGAGCACAGTTGTAGGTTGTAAGATGCTTTACTTTACTCGCGCTGAGTAAGGCAAGGACGAACATTACTGTCCTTCGCGAACTTTACTGTTGTTTTATACCTCGCCTATGCCGCGACAAAAAAGGAAGTTACCTCTTTCTTTAGATGAAGAGATTGAAGCTAAAAGCCACAAAGCCGATTACGATCGAGCAAGGCAGCAACAACGCACTGCAGTCTAACGACAAGAAGTTAACCGTCGCAATGCCGAACGTGCCAGAAAAAAAGAGACAAAAATGCTGTGCCGTTGAAAGAAACGCTGATATTCGACGTTTGCGTGATCGTCGAAGTAATATGACGCCGCAACATATTGAAGCTGAATCTCAGCGCATGAGAAATGTTCGTATTGCAGAGGCAGAGAATATGACCCCAGAACAAAGGAAAGAACGCTGCGCTCCAGAGGTTCGGGGGCAATTAACAAACCGACAACAACAAAGAAATGATACATGTCATGTGGCTTTAAACGTTATAGACGATGAAAAGACTGTAGCGAGACACTCATGTATCACTCTTGTGCAAATTTGTGAATTTTGTAAAGCCAAACAAGAGTTTGACTGTTTGATGACGTCACAGTTATAGTAGCCCATGGGCCAGAACAAGGAAAAATACTTCCAGGTTCCGAAAATATATTTACAAAAAATATCGTGTACGAAGGTATTTTCCAATGTCGTTGACTTAATTGATAAATGTTAAAAAAAAATCACAAAAAACAATACAAAAAAAAAAAAAAAAAAAAAAAAAGAAAGAAAAAGAAGTAGTATAATTGAAAACGTGTGTTCTGTCCAAATTCTGTTTTTGATGTTTTTACCTGATGTTCCGAGCTTCGTACGGGTGGCATAACAATGGTATAAACAAAGAGTGGGTAGTACGGTGCCGAATGCATTCAAATTCACATCTGTCTTGGTTTCGGAGCTGTGGGAGTCCAGCAGGTGTTGATTTTTTTAAAGCTCTCAGATACGGAAAGCAAAGTGCCTCGTCACGTGATACTTTTGGCAGTAACGGAGTTTATGTTAGTTCTTCGCTCGGTGTTTTCCTTGTCACGTGACGTCTGATTAATAGCACAAAGAACAACTTGGAAAAAAAAAAGAGACGATGTTGGTTGGAACTGCGGCTAAGTGCATTAAATGACTTTTTCGCCACTTCCGAAAACTGTAGCGAATTCTCTCTCCTTACTCGGGATAAATTTCTTCCTGTATTCTCCGTCTATCCTCTCCCCCACGTTTCCCCTTTTTGAGTTCTTTTATTTGCATTTTTTTTCTTGTTCGTGAGATTCTGATTTTTTTTATTCTCGTTATTATTATTATTTTTTTCGTGGGTGGATGCGGTAACTCACAGCTTGAACCCATGGACCCATTTCCTTTGTCCTTGAGAGCAGCAGGAAGAGCTTCAAGTCTTTTTCAGTTTTTTATTAAGTTTTCTTTCGAAAGAAAAAAAGTAAACCGGTTATTACTGTTATTAACTATTTTGCCATACGGAATATGGTCCAGGACGGTAATAAGAATTCCGGACATTGTCAAAAAGCATAACAAAACTTCAGATGCCGACTATTTTGGGAATGGGGTGGAGAGCCTTCTTTCAAATTGAGAATAAACGCATCTCCTCGAAATTGGTTCCCAAGGGAAATTAACTACGCAGGAGTCCGTGTGATGGTGTTTCTAGGAACCACAGCTTTCAAGATGGATTGCCTTCGGAAACTTCCACAGATATGTTTAAGCCGTGATATGACAAGGAATGGATTCAAGAAAGCGCGTCTGTGATAAAACTCAAGGTAAAGTAAAAAATAGAAAAAAATGAAAAAAAAAATCGAGCAAATTAATTTCTCCTAACAGGGGCATGCTGAAACCAGTAAGCATAAAACGCCCTACCATCAGAAAGAAGTTCAACTTTCTTAACTAGAAAATAATTTAATTACAAAAGTCTGTTAGCAGAAATTAAAACTTCTGCATGAAAAAAACCCAAAAAAGAAATGGTAAAGGGAAACTGAAAGTTCAAGTTTCGAAGTTCATTTTGTCATTTTGAACAAAATAACCACATTTCATGAGGCGAGATAAGCAGGAAGGAAGGTTTTTAAATTGTTTCAGTAAATGGGCAGTGTTACATAGCAATATTTAAAATATAATTAAATAGTGACTTTGCTTATTCAGCGCGCGAACAGCAGCTAGAAATTAGCCTTCAGTTAAAAAGGCGCTTAACAGATCCCTCGGAAAAAGCCTTTACTTTGTGGACCATAAACTTTCCCCGAACAAAAGGACATCTTCCCTCCTTATCCCCCCGTCGTTGGAGGACGCACTTGCTCTGAGAAACCCCTCAGCAATTAAGGGCAGTCAACTTCTTACGTCAGGAGCAGCTGCCTTCAAATAGCAGAGAGAGTAATAGGAAAAAATAAAGAGTGGTCATAAAAAGGGAGTCCGGCAGTCTTGCTTGAAAATGGGGGATTCAGGGGAAGGATTCTTTGCTCTGGCACAAGGCCCAGGAACGCTTTTGCACAGGGTGAATAAGAAGAGTTTTTGGCGGGAAGTACGTAGAGAAAGCCATTCATAAATCCATCTCCCGCTGGAAGTATAAAATATACTATTTATGTCGATTAACTGATGTTTTCCCTTTCCCCCATTCAGAAAAACAAGTTAGTAAAATCATGCAATGCATTCATTATGATACGTTTTCCAACATACCAGAAATCATTACTCAAGTTATGAGGATAATGGCTGTAGAATAAATCTCGCTTCTATGACCTGACCTTTGACCCCATTTTGATGGTATTCAACAGAACTGGTAAAGTATACTTCCGGAACAACATGATAAAGTTTTGTCTCAATCGAAGCATTTTTTCGTAAGTTATAACGCATAAGAACGATGGAATGGATCCCAATCCTATGTCCTGACCTTTGACCTTATTTCGTCTATTTTCAATAGGATTTATCCCCAGATGATCCCCTACCACTTACTAAAATTTCATCGAAATCCAACCATTTTTACACAAGTTATGACGCATAAGGGTAATGGAATGGATCCCGCTCCTGTGCCGTGTCCTTTAACCCCATATTGCCCATTTTCAACAGGGTTCGTCCCAAGATGGTCCCCTACTACATACTAAAATTTCATCGAAATCTAACCATTTTTACGCGAGTTATCATGCGGACAGACTGACAAAGCTGGAGCATATACGGTTCTTCAACCTACAGTTGGAAAGCGTAAATAAAAAGCCAAGTGTGCGAGCATTATAAACTGTTATTAAGTTCTATTTGTTTAAATATTTATTTATTTATTTGCTTCCTTGCTCCAATGACATATAGGAACCTGCAAATAGAGATTCTTCTGATAAGTTGACGCCGACGCAACAGTGCGCATCTGTCGAACAACTGCCGTAAACAAGACCAGTTCCTGTGCAGCAGGCAAGTCAAGCGTCGCCTAACTCATTCGAGAATTGCATTATGCGGCTCTTTCAGTAGAAATATCAAGACCGTCCACTTCTGTCACAGATTTTTTTTTTCATTAATATCAGGAAATAATTTTGTTGGGTTACCTACGTTAATGACGAAACAAGAAATTGCTCGTGACATAGGTTTGAAGACACTTATCGGTAATTTTAAAAATAACAAAGCACCCAAAATTGAATTTTATTGACATTGGACTAGTTCTGAAATTCACAAATTTGTCCGTGACGGATATCGAACCCCCATACTCCGGAGCAAGTTGCTCTCCCAACTAAGCTACACGGACGGAATGTATGGCTGCAGATTTGTCGTCTTGACACGTGCTTTACCTCTGTAGTATGTCACATAATCTCCCTCTTAATTTTTTACGCTTTCCAAGCGTAGGGTTAGGAAGCGTACAGGCTCCAACTTTGTCCGTCCGTCTGTCTGTCTGTCTGCCCGCACGATAACTCGCGTAAAAACGGTTCGATTTCGATGAAATTTTAGTATGTGGTAGGGGACAACCTGGTGACGAACCCTATTGAAAATGAGCGGAATAGGGTCAAAGGTCAGGACATGGGAGCGGGATCCATTCCATCAACCTTATGCGTCATAACGTACATAAAAATGCTTCGATTGCAACAAAACTTTCTCATGTTGTTCCGGAGGTACACCGAACCAGTCAGTTCTGTTGACTATCATCGAAATGAGGTCAAAGGTCAGGGCACAGGAGCGAGATTTATTCTAAAGCCATTATCCTCATAATTTGAGTAATGATTTCTGGTATGTTGGAAAGCGTATCATAATCAATGAATTGCATGATTTTACTAACTTGTTTTTTTGTCGAAGCGAAGAACGAATTTTTCAATAATTGTAGATGATGTGTGGAACAAACATCACAGATTTTTCGAAGAACTCAACGACTAGTACTTCCATTTTTACGTTCGGACGCCAATGTGAAAACAGAAATTTGTCCGCGCCCCCTGACTCCGGAGTAAGTTGCAACACGGACGGAATGTACCCCTGCAGATCAGTCGCCTTGACACGTGATTCACCTCTGTAGTACGTCACATAGTAATTAAATAGTTGTAGTTTCTATTTGTTTCTTCCTGTTTAGTTTGCACTGAAATTATTGAATAAAAATGAAATATGTTTAGCCACACAAATGAATAATATAAATTTTGGGCGCGCGGCTTACCTAGCACCTTAGCGTCGGCCCTGTTAGTGATCGTAATGATATGGATCATAAGTGTATTTTCCCAGGAAAAGGTAGCACCACAGAATGTTTTGCATCTAAAAAGATATATCTAATGCGCGAAATTTAGCATTTTCCATTATTCAAAATCAAGAATAGAAAGAAGCCTATGTAGCTCAAAGAGAAGATATACGCATCTTTTATTTTCCCTGTGGAACTAGTACGCATAAGAAAATTGATTACATTTGAATATACTGATGCATTTGTTGTGCCAGTGAAATTATTCAGTAAAGGGAATTTAATAAGACGGATGTATTAATAGGGGGGTCAAACTAAATTTATCACAAGAAATTTAGGAAATCAACTCTCGCCACTGGAACACGAAATAAAGCCTACGCAACATGGGTGGTCCGGAAGAACCTCACCCATGAAAGCATAGGACTGAGAAAAAAATCAGAAATCAAGGGAACGGACCCTTCGACGAGGGGCTGTCTAACACAGGAAACAAATAGGGGAACAAATGGGTACCAAAAAAGAACTAAAGACCCTTTAGGGGAAGCTAACAGGATATTAATTTTGGTGAATATGTCACGAACTAATAGAACAAAGAAATTGTTACTTTTTTGAACAAAGGAATAAAAAATAGCTGAAAACAATAGGGGCAGTTTATTTAAGTAAAATTATTTTGCTTTATTTGAAGGAGAAGTCAATTGAGAACAAACGCCGTCTGGATGAAAGTAACTTTTAGATGAAGTATAGCCTTTTGATGAGAGGAACTTTTAAGTGGAGCAATTTTCCGATAAAACGAACTTTTTGTTGAAGTAAGTTTAACGAAATGAACTTTTATTTGAAGCAACTTTTCCACACTGTGACGTACCTGCGAGCAGGACGCACACGACATAAAGGCACATAGCAATCAGAATAAACGTCTGCGTAGCTCAGTTGGTAGAACGACTTATTCCGGAATAAAGCGGCCTCGGGTTCGAATCCCGGTGTAGACCAAAAATGACGGAGAAATTTACTTCGTTATAATGGCGCCCGAACTATCCGGATGACCCGACCGTTCAAAATCTCGCAATGGTGTGATGTTATTTCCACACCGCGAGACAGGAAAAATCAGAGAATTCCTTCTCCAGCGCTTCGAAAAATAAAAATGTGTGATGTTGCATTCCACACAGCAGATTGACTGGGAGTTCTCAAGTGCACGTTCTACAGTGGATGGCTGCCTGCAACGATTCATGGTCACGGCTGACCCGTGGGCCATGCCCCCGGCCCTCTTTCGGGGGGGGGGAGATGTGACGTACCTGCGAGCAGGACGCACACGACATAAAGGCACATAGCAATCAGAATAAACGTCTGCGTAGCTCAGTTGGTAGAGCGACTTGTTCCGGAATAAAGCGGCCTCGGGTTCGAATCACGGCGTAGACCAAAAATGACGGAGAAATTTACTTCGTTATAACACGAAATGAACTTTTTTTAGGTTGAGTAACATTTTGATGAGACTTTTCGGTGAAGCAGCCTATCGATGAGAAGAACGTTTAGGTGAAGCAACATATCGATGAAATAATTACAAAACGTGCTTTTATGCTGCGGTTATATATTGTAAAGACACCTTACTAAATAACGTAAGCAAAACATTTTGCAACTTCATGTTGAAATGATATCTCCGTAAATGCCTTCATCTGCTGCATTGGTCAGTTATCACAAGGAGCGTAGGCTGCGTAGGTAGAACATTTCGGGGGAAAGGGATCGTATATGAACACTCCCGAAATAATCTTATAGTTATTTCAAAATAAGTTCTTGATATTATTAGCTTTCACTCTGAAATCTGTGTTGTCACATAGTGGGTAGTACTGTACATCCCATAACGACCATTATCTAGCATTGTTCTGCAACTTTATCAAATATTTTAGCATTTTTACTACTTTAACTAAAGTAGTGAAAAAATTAAACCCTGCTCAGCCCCCACCCCAATGCTGTTAACATACGTAGATTGTTGTGCCTCCCGATTTTTCCTGATGCCGGGCCCCTCGAAACATTTCAGGAAGAAATGAATGGTCAAAGAAACTATAGAAATAGATAGACATCCCTTCCCCACTCCGCAGTTGAGAAAGACATCGGTTAATTGCACGGGGAGAAAGGAGTGGAAGTTTGGAAGAGGAGATTTTTCTTAATGCCTAAACAGATTAATATAGTTTTCGGGCTCGTTCGGGCCCTATTTTGCAATCTAAAATTCGGGCTCGGGCCGGATAGGGCTGACATGCTTCCGGCTCGTGCTCTTAAAATTGAGCCCGAACTCAGCTCTTATGAGCACAGCACTAATGCCTCCTACAACCAACGGGAGTAAAACCAACTACCCCCCCCCCCTTCCTTAGGGGATATATAGAGCATCATGTACACCCCCCGCCCTCCCGCAACATACGGTACATACATTCTCGTTCCCAAGTGAACTCGGAAATTCGCAAACACACATGGCCCATCTACTACAGTTGGGATTCTAGCAGTTGCCTGGTGAGGGATTTTTTTCCCTAATTAAATTTTTTCCCCCGCTTGTTATAATAACATTATGTGTATTTCGTTTATCAAAAAAAGTGTTGTGGTTCAGTTGTGTGTTTAAAACAACTGAACTGAAAACATTTTTAAGAAAGTATGAAAGAAAGAGACAAAATATACGGAAGGGGCCCACCGGGAAATGTCCCGGTGTCCCGGTGGGCCAATCCGCCCCTGGGCATGGAGGAGACTGGCGCAAAATAGACCGTTGTGGAAGAAACTTGGGGAGACCTTCATCCAGCAGTGAATTGATAATGATTGATGATGATGATGATGATTTGTCGTATCTCCAGTGATATCTGGAAATACGGCAAAAACGACTTCATATTTTTAACAGGACCAAAAGAAAATAGTTTCAAATGAAAGCTTCGATTTACAACGACATCGGTTTGTGATGCATCTTCCACTAGAGATTCAGCTGTACAAATCTAGTATGACTGTGATGCAGAATGCAATGTCTGCGTCGCACATCAGGTTAATTGAATTCTAAATACGGTTCCACAATGGACGCGACAAGAAACATAAACTTTGCGTTGAACACTCCTATGTATCAAATGTATGATCTCTTATGACGTCATTTCATTACCTCATTTCTTTCATCAAGATACTTACTTATCTCTGACCCATTTCTTCTGTAGGTCTTTGAGTTCGTTCCTTCGATTTATTTTTATGTTGTCGTTAACAATATCCTTTTGTAAATGGCATAACTGTGACATGACATTACCGTTTCATATCAGGGCATTTTGACTGCTTGCTGAAAGTAATTTAAAAGATAATCCGATAAATGCGGTTTTATAATTAAGCATTCGACTTTACGTAAAACAGAAATACATACTGTAACACTCGTAGCGACGGAAGACTTTTCGCGAAACAACTTTTTTTATTTTTATTAGCAATTGACTAACCTCCGATGCGATTTGAAGTTTGGGCGGGTTCTTCAAACCTAATTTGTTCAGGATGATTAGCTGCAGGTTATACACTATCTACCAACAAGTAATTGGGCACCTGTGATAGCAAAGCAAAACGAAGTTTATTCACCTTCAATAGCTGGTGGAGCCTCAATGAGCGGGGATTACAGCTGCGACCCTCCGGGGGATATTCTCAACCAGGCGTTGTACCACGGCTAGCGGTATTTTCTTCCACTCTGCTTGGAGAACACAGGCCAGTTCCTTCACCGATTTCGGACGGTGGGGTCACCCCTTAAGTCGCCGCTCCAACTCGTCCCAGAGGTGCTCGATAGGGTTAAGGTCCGGGCTCTGCGCAGGCCAGTCCATTCGATTTACCCTATTGTCACCATACCAAGCCATGGTGGACCTCGCAACATGACAGGTGGCATTGTCATACTGAAAGTAACATGGGTCCACCCCGTAAAACTGCCACAACGTAGGAAGCGCATGGTCATCCAAAATAGTGCAGTAGGTCTCGGCGTTGAGTCTACCAGGAATTGCGACCAAGGGTCCCGTGCCATACCAGGAGAAACACCCCATAGCATTATTCCACCGCCGCCGAACTTCACAGTTGGCACAATACATTCCGGCAGGAGGCGTTCTCCAAGCAGACGCCAAACCCAGACCCTGCCATCCGAACGGTAGAAGGTGAACCTTGATTCGTCGCTCTACAGAACCTGTTTCCACTGTTTAACGGTCCACTGTCGACGTTCTTTGCACCACGTTAGCCGAGCAGCGCCATTGGGCTTGGCGATCAAAGGCTTGTGGGCGGCAACACGTCCATGATAACCGAGCAGATGGGTTTCCTTACGGATGGTATTCATCGAAAGAACACTCCCGGATGCCTGTTGAAACTCCTCTCGGATGTGGCCCATCAATTTGGTGCGGTTCTTCCGAATTTCTCTGGCCAGCACCCGTCGGTCTCTAACTCCCAGTTTTGTGGGTCTGCCGGGTCGGGGCACATTCCGACAGTCACCTCTCATCTTCCACTTGCCAATCACGTAGGCCACTATCGATTTTGGGCACTTCAACTCGCTGGATATGGATCGGCCATTTCTGTGATACCCGACGAATACACTTTTTTCGAAATCAGAGAGATCCAAACTGCGTGGCATCTTGCATGCGACTGGTTGCGTTGTTGTTTCCCACACGATATTTAAGGGCGGCGGTCGTGACGTGTATCAGGACCACAGATATCGTCGATTGCAGGGGTGTCCAATTACTTGTTGGTAGATAGTGTATATCTAACCAATGTGTTGAATAAATGTAAAAGTCATGCCCCGCTCTATATTAGAGCACCGGGAGTCAGAGGCGTACGTAACAAGGCATTTCTGCACCCGAGGCAAACCGCAAAATTTTGCGCCTCCATCTGCCTCTCTCTATCTCTCATCTCACCTCTTTCTTTCTCTCACCTCTGTCTCTCTCTCTCACCTCTCTCTCTCTCTCTCTCTCTCTCTCCCTCTCATCTCACCTCTCTCTTTCTCCCTCTCATCTCACCTCTTTCTTTCTCTCACCTCTCTCTTTCTCCCTCTCATCTCACCTCTTTCTTTCTATCACATCTCTCTCTCACCTCTCTCTCTTTCTTTCTCCCTCTCATCTCACCTCTTTCTTTCTCTCACCTCTCTCTTTCTCCCTCTCATCTCACCTCTTTCTTTCTATCACATCTCTATCTCACCTCTCTCTCTCACCTCTCTCTCTTTCTTTCTCCCTCTCATCTCACCTCTCTCTCTCACACCCCTCTCTCTCTCACACCCCTCTCTCTCTCACACCCCCTCTCTCTCCCCCTATCGTCTCACCTCTTTCTTTCTCTCACCCCTCTCTCTCTCACTTTCTCCCTCTCATCTCACCTCTCTCTCTCTCTTTCCCTCTCATCTCACCTCTTTCTTTCTCTCACCTCTCTCTTTCTCCCTCTCATCTCACCTCTCTCTCTCTCTCTCTCTCTCTCTCTTTCTCTCTCTCTCTTTCCCTCTCATCTCACCTCTTTCTTTCTCTCACCTCTCTCTCTCTCTCTCTCTTTCTCTCTCTCTCTTTCCCTCTCATCTCACCTCTTTCTTTCTCTCACCTCTCTCTCTTTCTCTCTTTCTCCCTCTCATCTCACCTCTTTCTTTCTCTCACCTCTCTCTTTCTCCCTCTCATCTCACCTCTCTCTCTCTCTCTCTCTTTCTCCCTCTCATCTCACCTCTTTCTTTCTCTCACCTCTCTCTCTCTCACCCCTCTCTCTCACCCCCTCTCTCACCTCTCTCTCTCTCACCTCTCTCTCTCTCTCTCACCTCTCTCTCACTCTCTCTCTCTCCCTCTCTCTCTCTTTTTCTCTCCCTCTCTCTCTCTCTCCCACACACATATAAAGAAAAATAGCTTTAAATTAAAGACAGCAAAAAGTAGACACAATTTAAAAAATATAAGAGTCCCACAAATACTTTCTAACGAAACTAGACATAAAAATGCCTTTCTAAGTTCTAACGAAAATATGCGTAAAAGAGGAACAATCAAAATTTGACTGCCTTTACTACAACTTTTGGCAAACGCTTCAGAATTTGGACCTTCGGCACCACATCAATGCAGCTGACACTCGTGGCATGCAGCCACAATAAAGATTGAATAGCCTCCAGAGAATCTTCAAAAATGTGAATGACAATTTTATCTTATAACATCCATCCAACTAAAGAGGTACTGCGGGCCCCATTTTTGGCGAAGATGGCCGTGGTTCTGTAGTTGAACGGACTACACGACCACGCCTTTACTGAATGTGAGCAACTAACAACCCCTGAACATTTTGAGGAGGAAATTCTAATTTTAATTATACCAAAAACTTTTGTAACAGCTCCAATTGTAATCAGGTTCCAAACAGTGGGTTTTGCGCCCTCTCTTGATCTGCGCCCGGGGCAGTTCTGCCCCGCCGTAGTTACGCCTCTTCCAGGAGTTAGAATTCTAAGCAATCACTGGAAAAGAATTTCAACTTTTAGACGCCGCCGCACTGTCTCTTTTATTTATACTCTTTCTTTTTCGTGGGTGAAGAAATATGCAATGTGCTGAGCTTTCACTAATATTTAAAGCGTAATATATATTTACGCGCTGAAAAACTGTACATTATGTGAAGAAACAGCACGAAAATTGGTCTTTATTGTAAAAAGTATGGAACGAAAACATACGTTTTAATCGGATTTTCAGAAGCAGTGATATGGAAAGAAATATGTTTTTAATATTGGAATGAAATATGTTTTGAATATTGGAATGAAATATGTTTTGAATATTGGAATGAAATATGTTTTGAATATTGGAATGAAATATGTTTTGAATTCTATAGCATCTGCACAAAGTTATGCATTGAAAGAGAAAAGTCCAAGATTGTTGCTCTCACTAGCTCAAGGGGTTCCGATGCAAAAATTAGTTTTCGTCTGACTAATAGGTGCAGAGATCAGAGATGGAATCGGGTCACGGGTGAACGGGTCGACAATTTCCTGGGGTCCAACGGGTCGGGTCAAGTTGTTTTGACCCGATTTTATTCCCGTTTTATTTTTGAAAAGAGAAAAATATATTCCAAAGAAAAATGCGCGTTGTGGAATTCTGTAGTCGATAGTGGTGCCCACGGAGTGAATAATGATTTGCCATGCAAAAATATTGTCGCCTCTTTCTTAAAGCAACGAAGATTTCCACCGAACGACGTCAGACAACACACCGACTCCATATCGTAAAAGCGATGGCCTCTGATCATTCGTCCGTAAGGGGTCCGGGTTCGAATCCCGTGAGGCATGGATGTTGTGTTTGTCTTACGGCACTGGCTCTTTCTCTTCCCTGGAACCAGTGACCCTAAATTAGGGACGGGAGACTGCTTATAGCCCATTGAGTTGCTCACGGTGGTCGTTAAACCTCCAATCAAAAAAAAAATCGTAAAAGATCCTTCCTTTGCGTTCTTTTACAGTGAGATTGTCAAGGGCAAGGTAGAGGCAAACGCCCTTCGCCTGCTTCTCAGCTGATTCACTCTCTCCGTGCGAAGTTAACTGTATGACTAAGAGTTACTTTTCACATCGCATCTTTTACATCGAGCATTCAGAGGTATTCGATTGATGTGCTAACATCCCGTTCTCATGACATGTCATGTCGAAATGAACTCTTAATATGGATGGATTTAATATTAAAGAGGTTGAGAAAGGCTTTGAGGCCAACAAATACGTGCTTGTTGTAAACCACAAGGGGAAGAGTGAATGCTGGAAATTGTTTCGTCTCATTAAGGAACCGGTCAATAATTCTGTGTTGTTTGGTCTTGCTTCTTGTTCAAAATGTGGAAAGTGTATGATTAGAAAGAAAGATGTCGACGGTGTAATAAAAGATTATGGAACCAGAAATCTAACGGACCATATGAAAGTATGCGCACCTCCATCAAAGCGTGGAAAGAGTGAACAATCTAAATACATTAAAAAATACATTTGTGTAATCGTAAATAATTATTCCGATTTGTAGTATAGTCGCGGTCACGGTCATAGTCAGCCATTACTTCTAGATTACGCAAAATAGTGGCACTAAATATATATATATATATATATATATATACATATATATATATATATATATATATATATATATTGAGTTTCGAATCTATAGTTCAAGTTCAAAGCAGATTTGTCCGGGTCAATTACGGGTCCGGGTCGGTTCCAGTTATGGGACGTCCGGGTCCGAAATGTTTGACCCGTTTCCAACTCTGGCAGAGATATGTTGTCCACAAACGGAAGGACACACTGACAAAAAAAAAAAAAAAATTACCGAAATTAACGAGCCACTTTTCGTTGTTCCTTCCGTGAATTTGTCAGTTACGGGTCGGGTCCAGTTATGGGACGTCCGAGTCCGAAATTTTTGACCCGTTTCCAACTCTGGCATCTTTTCTCAAACATAATTGAAAATCATTGTCAGTTGAAAAAAGATCTCAAGTTCCAAAGCATTCTTGCTTCCAAAAATCACGGCGAAAAATTACTTAATTTAACTTCCAACGAAAAATGAAATGATTCATTTACTCGCATCAATGACAATAAGCATTTGATCATCGCGCAACTAGAGTTCTACCTTGAACGTGACTGTGACTTCTGAATCTTTTTAGCCCAGTGGTAAGACGTGCGGTTTCTAATGAGCCAACCCAAATGACCTCGGATCGAACACGACCGAAGAAAAGAATTCTCAGGTGTAATGGTCCTCGATTTTGCGAAATTTCTGTATAAAAACCGGAAACAGACTTTTCTGATAAATACGGAATTACTGACTGCGAAAAATCTGTGAAAATACGGAATTAAAAAAAAAATGAGCACTTTTAAAAACGGAAATTTTGTTAAAAAACAGACACCTACCTGCAACTCTGCTGCACGTTATTTATCATTTTCAAGAGTTACCCGCGAATTCAGACTACAATGCATATATAAGTGATGACGTGCATTTTGTTTTTCAAAAGCAAAATTTACAAATTCAGTCAGGGGTTAGCAAAATGAGTTGAAATAAGTTTGAATGAATATATTCGCTGTCTAAGAAATGGGTCGAATGCTGCTGGAACGAGTGAACCTGTTCATCACAAAATATTGCTTTCCCCTCGCTGTGTAATTCAAATTGGTCATTTAGAGGAATGATTGACACCCCTCCGAAATTGTCATTGATTATCTGCTAAAAGGGGCTATAACAACACTGTAAAAAATAAATGATGTGAATTCACGGAAAATTTCTGAAAATAACGTGCAGCTAAGTTGCCGGTATGTCCGTTTTTAAACAAAATTTCCGTTTCTAAAAGTGCTCGTTTTTTTTGTTTTTTTTAACTTCCATATTTTCAGAGATTTTCTGTTGTAAGTAATTCCGTTTATTTCAGAAAAGTCCATTTGAAATTTTCCCGTATTTAGACAGAAGTTTCGCAAAACCCAACATCACTGAATATTTCAGACCTTTCACGAGAGAGCCCTTTTGCTCCAGTGGTGAGGATCGAGCCCAAGTCGTTTGGGTTGAAGCCGCGCGTCTTAACCACTGAGCCAGAAAGTCACAGGAGTCAGACTCACGTTCAAGGTAAAATTATTTGGGCGATGATGATTTCTTTTTCCATTAACGCGAGTGATTTATTCATTTCATTTTCTATCGGAGCGGGTATGTAACGATTGGTCGACAAACGGTTGGTCGACATAACGATTGGCCGACACACGATTGGCCGACAGTAACGATTGGTCGACATAACGATTGGTCAACAGAAATTATTAGTCGACATAACGATTGGTCGATATAACGATTAGTCGACATTGGTCGACATAAAATGGCCAACGGAACTTGGAAAAAAACAAAAATTTGAATAAGTGCAAACAGTTTGGCGGTAAATTGTCCCACCGGAAAATTGCCACATGGTTTTAATTAAGGGGACGAGCACAAATCGCCGTTCGTTCGAGAAACGCTTTTAATGTGTGGCAATTTTCCGAGTTTTCGAATTATGTGTGGCAGTTTCCCCAAGGTGCCTATACCTAAAGTACCCCGGGGTACTTTCGGAAATAACATCGTTCAGAAGGCCCTCTATATAGATTTCACTTAGAGTACAAAAGATGACACGGGGGCCTATTTGGAAATAATATGTTATAATGCTGTACGTTCTGAGGACTACATTCTAAAAGAAATTATTTCCAAAAAGGAACGTTCCGTTCTGAGAGGTACCGCTGCGAATGTAAACCATAATCCTCTGAACCAATGGTTATCTCGACCAATCGTTGTGTCGACCAATCGTGCGGTTGACCAGTCGTTACTGTCGACTAGTCGTTACGGTCGACTGATCGTTATGTCGACCAATCGTTACTGTCGACTAGTCGTTACGGTCGACTGATCGTTATGTCGACCAATCGTGCTGCCGACCAATCGTTACTGTCGACTAGTCGTTACGGTCGACTGATCGTTATGTCGACCAATCGTTGTGTCGACCAATCGTTATAGGCGACTGATCGTTATGTCGACCAATCGTGCTGTCGACCAATCGTTATTCGACCAATCGTGCGACACCGATAAGAGCTTAGTATTTTTTGAATACGCTTGTAATAGTTTCATTTTTTCTGCAGGAGGTCTCATTACAAATTACGAATTTTTATATTGTGATCTTTCGAAGCAACAGAATGATTTGGAGTTTGAGATCTTCTTTTTCAATTGGACGATAACTTTCAAGCATCTTTGAGAGAACGCGCAATGTACTGTTTTATATTCACAAAACTTCTAAATACAAAGTTTACTCCTTAAGGGCTACACAGACTGATACATATAGACATCGTACAAACTATATGTACAGTTATTTAAATACCCAGTTTCTTACGGTAACAAAATGTATAATAGCAATTGCACAAAATGGGGAAGAGGAGAAGAAATATCCGGTGCCACAGTAACAAAAATTCATGGAATATACTATCCACAATATCCGATCTCGCTACAGAACTTCAAAATCAAATACTTCGACAGACTATTGAAATTTAACAGTTAATCAAACCCCCAAGTATTCCGGTGAATCTTTCCTATTATACAGGACATTTTTCGTCATATGGATACGGAAAAGGTGAAAACGGAGTTTTTCCGTTACACTATTTAAAATTTTGTGGTAGGTTGCACCAAACAGTGGTGCTACACCAGCTGCGCACCACTTTCTGAGAAAAGATACGTGTGGTGTGAACAAAATCTAACAACGGACTGAAACCTTGCACTATAACCTTGAACCATAATGTGGTGCAGCCTTGTACCATAACGTGGTGCAAAGTTGCACCATGTTATTGGCTTTTGTATACACCATGTTACTGTTTTTTTTTGTTTTTTTTTTGCACCATGTTATTGGGTTTTGTTTGCACCACACAGTGGTTCATCTTTTCCAGAAAATGGTGCAGCTGGTGTAACACCACTTTTTGAAGCAAACGACCATAAAATTTTTAACAGTGTAACATAGTAAAGGAATTGCGGAAAGGTTTTTGAAAATACAGAAATTTCTGTTAACACATCTTGAAAAATGAATTTTATCGTCAATATATGAAAGGAATTGCCGAAGGGTTTCTGAAAATTCAGAATTTTCCGTTAACACATCTTGCAGATGGTAATTTACCGTCAATATAGAAAGGAATACCGGAAAGGTGTCTGAAAATTCAGAATTTTCCCTTACCACATCTTGAAAAAGGTAATTTATCGTCAATATAAGAAAAGAATTGCGGAAAGGTTTCTGAAAATTTAGAATTTTCCGCTAACACATGTTGAAAAAGGTAATTTACCGTCAATATAAGAAAGGAATTGCGGAAAGTTTTTTGAAAATACAGAAATTTCTGTTAACACATCTTGAAAAATGTCATTTATCGTCAATATATGAAAGGAATTGCCGAAGGGTTTCTGAAAATTCAGAATTTTCCGTTAACACATCTTGCAGATGGTAATTTACCGTCAATATAGGAAAGGAATTGCGGAATGGTTTCTGAAAATTCAGAATTTTTCTGGCGTATGAAAAATCCGTGAAATTCAGAATTTTTTCCACATTTCACGGAAAAAAGTTGTACAGAAATATGCTTCATTAATTCACGAAAGAAATCATGCAAAGTGTCTCGTGAGTTTCAGAAATTATTTTACAGTGATAAGCGACGAGCATGAGAAAGGAGAGAGATGGTTGAGTAACTTGTTTCTAAGTGGTGCCAAGATGTCCGCGTCAGGGGCACTAGTCCTTCTTCATCATGGTTTGGGTCATGGAGAAGATAATAAGGGAAGGGAGCTACTATCACCTGTGACAGGTTTATGGTGCTGAGATGAGAGAGGAAAAGGAAATTTTTTTGTCGTAGCTTTAATAAAAGTTTGCCGCAATAGTAATTTTTCTATTGGAAAGTGCAGAAAGTTTTCGGCAACATGTGGTTCAGCTGCCGTTAAAGGGTTACATTCACGTTCGGTATGGAAAGCATTTTATTTAAAAGCAGGATGGAAGGCAGCCAATAAAAAGTTATGTGGGGTCATATAAATGAGAGTAGGAATACTGGTAAATCAAGAAGGTGTTGATCAGTTTGCGTTGGTGACTGGAGCGTGAAAAGCCATCAAAATATGTCCTGAGTTTTCGTTTAACCAGTCTTTTTTAACGGAAAATATTATGTTCTGACAACAACGGGTAAGAAGAATACTACGAAAATATCCCCCCCCATCAGGGAACGAGACGTAATTAGCTCTTGACATTTGCGCAACAACAATAGACTATGCTTTTGGTCTTTTACGTTTTTTCCAGAATAATTATATCACGAGACCGTCACTGTGAAATATTTCAGATGAATCGTCGATTTCAGCTCGCTAGGATCATAAGATTTATGACTTGCTGTTTCATAGGATGATATTCTTCTGTGGGAAACTATTTCAATCAGAATGCCATAGGATCTAATTACAAAAAGGCCGCCCCGGTGGCGCAGTGGTCTAAACGATGGCCTCTGATCATTCGTCCGAACGGGGTCCGGGTTCGAATCCCGGTCAGGCATGGATGTTGTGTTTGTCTTACGGCACTGACTCTCTCCCTTCCCTGGAACCAGTGACCCTAAATTAGGGACGGGCGACTGCTTATAGCCCATTGAGTTGCTCACGGTGGTCGTTAAACCTCCAAACAAAAAAAAAAAAAAAAAATTACAAAAAGTACTTCTGAGAAACTTCACGCTCAGATGTCAAAATTTCAAGACCTATGTTGACATAGTGCTACTGTACAATGCCATACCATTGACATCCGAACACTTGCACGTTTAAGAACAATCTTCATTTCCAGGACTTTAATATTGTGTGTAGAAACATTGGGCTCTTGTGACTGCCTCTAATCTCAGTGGAATGCTCTACATCTGTTTTTTGTAAATGTCCACCGATATGTTTCTCCATTCGGCCTTAAAAGCCGTGACCAGTTCAGCTTTTTTACGCTTTCCAACCGTAGGTTGAAGAAGCGTATATGCTCCAGCTTCGTCCGTCCGTCCGTCTGTCTGTCTGCACGATAACTCGCGTAAAAATGATGAAATTTTAGTATGTGATAGGAGATCTCCTGGGGACGAACTCTATTGAAAATGGACGAAATGGGGTCAAAGGTCACAGCATAGGAGCGAGATCCGCTCCATTGCCCTCTTATGCGTCATAACTTGCGTAAATATGGTTCGATGTCGATGAAATTTTAGTATGTGGTAGGTGACCACCTGGAAATGAACCCTATTGAAAATGGATGAAGTGGAGTCAAAGGTCAGGACATAGGAGCGGGATGCATTCCGTTGCCTTTATGCGTCATAACGTGCGCAAAAATGGTTCGATTTCGATGAAATTTTATTATGTGGTAGGGGACCACCTGGGGGCGATCTTATGACGTCACAATCTGGCGCCTGATATGTTGGCGCGCGGTCACGCCATCTGTCTCATTACGTCACGCGTTGTGTGTGGATCCTATTAAAGTTTTATGACGTCACACTCCTGCGAGCAGATGGTCGCGATTCCCATCTGCCTCATTACGTCACGCTTTGTGTGCGTATGTTCGTCCGCACGATGACTCGCGTAAAAATCGTTCGATTTCGATAAACTTTTAGTATGTGGAAGGGGATCACTTGAGAAGGAACCCTATTGAACGTGAACGAAATGGGGTCAAAGGTTAGCACATAGGAGCGGGAACCGTTCCACTGCTGTTATGCGTCATAACTAACGTAAAAAAGGTTCGATTTCGATTAAATTTTAGTATATGGTAGGGGACCACCTGGGGACAAACTCTATTGAATATGGGCGCAATGGGGTCAAAGGTCAGGACATAGGAGAGGAATCACTTCCGTCGCCATTATGCGTCACAACTTACGTAAAAATTATTAGATCTGGATGAAATGTTACATGTTGTAGGGACCTGCCTATTAAATGGGGGAAATGGGGGTCAACGAATCCTATTGAAAATGGGCGAAATGGGATCAAAGGTTAGGACACAGGAGTGGAATCTATTCCATAGCCCTTATGCATCATAACTTACATAAAAATGCTTCCATTCCGACAAAACTTTATCATGTTATTTTGGAGGTATACTGAACCGGTTCTGTAGAATATCATCGAAATGGGATCAAAGTTCAGGGCACAAGTCCAAGATTTATTCCACAGCCATTATCCTCATAACTTGAGTAATGATTTCTGGTATGTTGGAAAGCTTATCATAATCAATGCATTGCATGATTTTACTAACTTGTTTGTTTGGCGGTCTCTTCTAGAGGTCTGCCCGGGCCCGGGCCGGGTCGGGCCTTTGCTCATTTCTAAGTTGGGAAAACGGGCCGGGTCGTACGGGCCTTCAATATTTAATGCAAAACAGACACGGGCCAAGCAGGCTTTATTTTTATTATTTTTTTTTATGAGCAAAACAATCGCTGTACGGTGCCTTTCTCGTTTGGAAAACTCGCAACATACAGCAGCAGGATAAGATTGAATAATTTCCGCCGATGGAAAAAATAGAAGTTTTGCGACATCCTCCCCTCCTACAAAACAATTGGAGTGGGTCAGCTCCCTTAGTTTTTCAATGTGTGATCCCTTCTCTCTCTCTAACTTGCACCCTCCTCTTATGCTTCAGGGCAGGCTATTAACTGCAGCATTTATAAACCGAGCCACCGGCTCGCAGACGATCTTTTTTATTGTTCTGGTCGGCGGCACTTTGTTCTCTAAATGTGTGAAAAGTTTTTAAGTTGTCTTAAATGGCACGGAAGAAATGGGCTGGGAGAAACTTCTGTGTAAAAATCTGTGCAGTATTTTCCCACATTTGTACTCTCAGGCAGCCGTTTTCAAAACTTCTGTGACACTGGTTAGCTGGGCACTCTGTCGTTGTTTTCCCTTAACATATGCTCAGTTCAGTGTTGCTGATAAATACTCTTCCATACTTATTATGGAGTTCAAGAAAGCGAAAGATTTTCACGAAAAAATCGCTTCAGGAGAATATGTGCTTGTAGACAATGCAAAGGGGAAAAGCGATATTTGGAAATATTTTAAATTACTGTCCCTTTCTGAAACTAGTCTGCCGGTAAACGTTGTGCAGTGCACTAAATGCAAAAACCTTTTGAGTTACGATAGCACAAAATCTGGAACATCGCATCTTAAGCGGCACAAATAACACATTTGTGCAGCTTAAGATGCGGTGCTCCACATTTTGGGTTCCAGCGATATGATATGTCGGTAGAGATAGGTGCAGTTTATAAAGCCATAAAATCTTTTCCCAGTAGAACGGGGCCGCGGGTGGCCTAGTAGGCAACGTTCGTGACTGCCACGGAAAGGACCTGAGGTTCGATCCCAGAGAGGTGCGAACGCTCGATCCACTAAATATCCGCCGTGCGTCGGATAGGCACGTTAAGTCGTCGGACTCCGGGTACTGGCCACCCGGTAATAAATAAGGGCGTCTTCCTCCCCCATTCTACTTCGCTTCCGTGTTACTTTCCTATCGGTCACTCTAGCCCAAATTTCCTAGTTTCCTATTTCTAAGGGTTGTTTAAGACTTGGGGTCTGACACTCCCTTCCTAAAATCCTCTACATATGATCATGATCCCAGTAGAACGATCGGACTCATAAATCTAGATATTTCGTACTTTTTGAATACCCCCCCTCCTTATCCCCAAGGATATTTCCGGGTCCGGCGGTAGAGAATGATAATTTGAAAACCAGAAAATTTGAAAGGCATGGAAATTGTCCTTTTCAGGCAATATTTTTGAGTATACAAGCCCCTCCCCCTTTCCTCGGACGTCACGTGACACATACAGAGTCTCAGAAATATTCTGAATTAACGTTTATTGTAATAGAATACGTGTATCAATTAAGAAAACGAAAACTCTTCAGGAGTCGAATGACCGAGTGCACCAGGTGTGAAATTCGTGTTTTGGTAATTGTTGAAATCTTACGGGCCGGCCCGGGCCTCGAAAACAGGAGAAACATACGGGCCGGGCTTTAATTAAAAAACATTGAAACGGGTCGGGCCTTCGACGTGCGGGCTTGGGCCGGGCTTTCCAAATTAAGGCCCCTTGCAGACCTCTAGTCTCATGCAACCAACGATTTAAATTTCCCAGAGATTCTCTATTGGGTTCAGGTAAGGACTCCGCCATTTGGCTTCAAAGCAGTGACCAGTTCAGCTCTGTTTTTGGGTCGATCTCTTCTTCCAAGCACCCGACGATCCAATTCGTCCCAGAGATTCTCTATAGGGTTCAGGTCAGGTCTCAGACATTCGACTTTTAAAGCAGTGACCAGTTCAGCTTTATTTGTAGGGTCGATCTCTTTTTGTAAGCACCCAACGTTCCAATTGGTCCTAGAGAATCTTCATATGGTCCAGGTCAGGACTTCGATAAGCAGTGACCAGTTCAGCTTTGTTTGTTCGGCGATCTCTTCTTTCACGCAACCGACGATCCAATTTGTCCCAGAGATTCTCCATAGGTTCAGGTCAGGACTCTGGGCTGTCCAGTCCAAATTTACCATCCTTTCAAATCAATCTGTGAAAACGGGAATAGTATGATATGTGCGTTGTCCTGCTGATAGAGGTAAGGGTCTTTCCCAGAGTACTCTGCAATGTTGGTAATGTATAATCGTACAGGACGTCTACGTGGAGCTCAGCATTCATGGGTTTATTCTTATAGCTTGACATGGTGCGTTGTCCTCCTGATAGAGGAATGGGTCTTCCCCAAAGTGCTGACACAATGTTGTTAATGAATAATCGTCCATGCAGGACGTCTACGTGGAGCTCAGCATTCATGGGTTTATTCTTATAGTATGACATGGTGCGTTGTCCTGCTGATAGAGGTATGGGCCTTCCCCAAAGTACTGCCACAATGTTGGTAATGTATATTCGTCCATGCAGGACGTCTACGTGGAGCTCATCATTCATGGTTTTATTCTTATAGTATGACATGGTGCGTTGTCCTGCTGATAGAGGTAAGGGCCTTCCCCAGAGTACTCTGCAATGTTGGTAATGTATAATCGTACAGGAAGTCTACGTGGAGCTCAGCATTAATGGGTTTATTCTTATAGCATGACATGGTGCATCGTTCTGCTGATTGGGGTATGGGTCTTCCCCAAAGTACTGCCACAATGTTGGTAATGTATAATCGCACATGAAGTCTACGTGGAGCTCAGCATTCAATGGTTTATTCTTATAGCATGACATGGTGCGTCGTTCCGCTGATAGATGTATGGGTCTTCCCCAAAGTACTGCCACAATGTTGGTAATGTATAATCGTCAGGACGTGTACGTGGAGAATTTTTACACCGTCTAACACCCTCCTAAATTTCCTCAGACACATCCCATAAAAAAATCACACTACCACTCTATTTGAAGGTGTGCAACATACACATACACTTGTTTAAAGCACTTATCTTAAGGTAGTCTTTGTGATTACGAAATAGAGATACACTTGTTTAAAGCACTTATCTTAAGGTAGTGTTTGTGATTACGAAATACACATACACTTGTTTAAAGCATTTATCTTAAGGTAGTCTTTGTGATTACAAAATACACATACACTTGTTTAAAGCACTTATCTTAAGGTAGTCTTTGTGATTACAAAATACACATACATTTGTTTAAAGCACTTATCTTAAGGTAGTCTTTGTGATTACAAAACGCATGAACGTATCTCTCATTTTGGTCCGCTACGAATTATGAGCATATCAATATCTTCTGTTTCAATAATCCATGTTAATGCGTCTTTGGTTCAGCATTGTTTAAGGAAGCGTTTAAACATGAGACCTGAAAAATGGAAACAGCACAAAAACAAAATAACAGAGTGTATCTTTGGAAAAACGATCCTAGGTTTTTACCATATTTAATTATAAAAAATTCAACAGTTCTGTTTTTGAAGATTTTTCCACATTTTTAATCCTAGATTTAAAGCTTAATACTTTACTACAACAATTTTCAGCCATTGACAAATTTGCTTTCACCTAACATCCCCCAATTCTCACCCTCTTTCCATCCAAAAAAAAAAAAAAAAATTATCCAATCCACTTAAGTGTGGAATTTCCGGATAAACCCCTGTGACAGAGCTCTAGCTGATGACCTTCTCTTCGCCGTCGATTTTAAATTGCTTTACACTCACTGAATGACCAGAGTACGAGTAAACTTGAATGAAAAATTAAAGGGATTTGCTTAAAGAATTTCCTGAGAAAAGCCTCCATTATGTTCCCTGATACTGATGGAGACAATGAATTTGAAAGCAACAAGTGTCTTGTTAGAAAAGATCGGTAAAACCAAAACGCAGTACTGTTAGCGCCATCTAGGCTTCAAAGAACTAAACACAAGCTATGAGCAAGTGTTGCGCAAGTATTAAAACAAATCGTTTCCAGAGTCAGTCGACAATTCCCTCGCCAGAGGCAAAGCATGGTCAGGACTTCTCTAAGGAAGAGGGCAGTGTTTAAATGACATTTTTTTTAACTACTATGATTTTCATTAAGATATGACATCAAAATGATAAGACGCACAATCGAAATGCAAAAAGGTTGGTCATGTATATTCATTACTGAACGAAATAACGAGGGGCGTCGCTAGACCATTCGGGGTGGGGTGGGGGACTGAAGACCCACCAATCGTATCTTAACCCCCCCCTCCTGATAATATTATTATTTATTTTATATCAATGATTAGTAGTCAATGATCAAATGATAAATAAAGAAGACAAGAAAATCAATGACTAATTTGCATTTGACCATTATATGCTACCGAGGGATGCGTAAGGAATCACCTGGTGGGTTTGTTGGCCAATCAATTAATCAATTAGAACCCCAGAGATTTTGGAACCTTTATGATGAATTTGGTGTAACACCGCTAGTTTTCTTGCCCAACGTTAAGTCTCTCTCTCTCTGTATTACTCATAATTTCCTTTAACTTAATGTGTTCTGTCTCCGAATCCTAGCACCAAATGGCGACGCTACCTCCAATAAACCGGACCACCCAGCTAGCACGCGGAGAACATATAAGATCCACTGTTCACTCTGTCCTCTGTTTAAATGGGGGGGGGGGGGTATAAAACTAAATTTCGTCTTCAATGGTGTCTGAATATAGAATCTGTTGCTCGTTCTACCAAAGGCCACAAATAAAAAACCTAAACAGAAGGCGAGCCCACTGCAGCACTGTTCAATACTCCTTACCGCAACATAGCAACTGCCATCTCCATATTATCAAAACCCACCCAACATGGAGAAAAGGTTCACATGTTTTAAAATAATATTATTTATAAGTAATAATAATAATAAGAAGAAGAAGAAATCAGCGGCCTCAGAAAATACTTCCATCAGAGCAAGGGGCCCCTTCACCAAGTGATAAACCAGAGTGACAAGAAGTACACAGCCCTACACCTCTCTACTCAGGGTCGCGGGTGGCCCAGTGGGCTACGTTCGTGACTGCCATGGAGAAGACCTCAGGTTCGATCCCAGCAGGTACGAACGCTCGATCCACTAAATATTCACCGTGCGTCGGATGGGCGCGTTAAGCCGTTGGACCCTGGGTACTGGCTCCCCGGGTAATAAATTAGGGCGTCTTCCTCCCCCTTTCTACTTGGCTTCCGTGTCACTTTACTATTGGGCACTCTAGCCCAAATCTCATAGCTTCCTATTTCTAAGGGTTGTTTAAGACCTGGGGTCAGACACTCCCTTCATGAAATCCTCTACATATGATCTATGATCTCTCTATCTATATACTCAGAACATCGAGACTGGAACAAGGGAGTCAAAAGAAGAAGCTTGGGGCAAAGAAGTGCCTACACGGTAGCACTACAACGATCTGCAATCCGACCATGTGGATAAGACTGCCTCCATTGCATGGCTAACAAACGGATCACTCTTCCAAGAGTGATCCGTTTGTTAGCCATGCAATTAGGATGCAATGGAGGCAGGTGTTTACAACTTGATCTTGTACAGCCATCAGGAACCCTTCGGTTCCTGATGGCTGTACAAGATCAAGTTGCAAACACCAGAAACTATCGGAAGCATATCCTGAAGGACACATCTGTGGAAAGCGACACATGTCGGCAATGCCATCAAGCGCCAGAGACCATCCAACATATCACAGCAGGGTGCAGAGTCGTCACGAAGACAGAGTACACGAACGGGCACAATCAAGTCGCCAAGATCCTCTATCAGAAATCGGCAAGAAAGCACCACCTCATTGCAACTGAGCCTGTCCCCTACTACAAGTATGAGCCAACAACGCTTCTAGAAAACAACACCCACAAGATGTACTGGAACAGATCGATCAGAACAGATAAGACCACCCCCACACAATCGGCTCGACATCGTCCTGATCGACAAGGAGAAGTCAACATACCTCATTGACGTAGCAATGCCCAGCACGTGCAACATCCATAAGACGCACGGAGAGAAGCCGTCAAAGTATAACGACCTGCAATACAAAGTCAAGGAAATGTGGTATATGCAGAACGTTACTACCATCTCCATAGTAATATCAGTCACAGGAGTTGTACCTAAGACCATTCATAGTTCTATATAGACACTAGACTTTCAACCTAACACTTACATGGAACTACAGAAGTCAGCTATCCTGAACACTTGTAGGACAGTAAGGGAGTTCCTGGACAATTGAGAGAAAAGAAATACTTCCTTCCGGGACGGGTGGGAAAAAATGATTGTACATAACCAGAAAGATAAAAATGAAACTACTCTAAATTCTACCTGGGGGAGAGGTGGTGGGTGGAAGGCACGGCCTCTTCCTGCCGCCTTGCCGGCGCCCATGGCCAGAGGACTATTTTATGTGATCCGTCATTCTAATTTAATTACGAATTCAAATGCCAAATCTACAAATAAAAAAAAAAAAAAAAAAATGTACAATCCTTGCGGCCGTAGTATTTCGGGTTTTCAGGAGGATAAGTGCCCGATCCGAAATCCACGAGCTTTCGAATGAAAGCTCAGCAATTTTCGGACTACGGTATTCCATAACGCGATAACTAGGAGGGTAAGTAAGAGCCCGGAATCCACAAGCTTCCTAAAAAAGCTAAGCGGGTTTTCAGGCTACGTGATTCCATAACGCGATAACTAGGTGAGCAAGAGTTTGAAATCCACAAGCTACAGAATGAAAGTTCAGAGATTTCTCGGACAACGTTATTCCGTAACGAACGCCGTAACTAGTGCGGTAAGAGACCAACATCCACAAGCTTCCGAATGAAAGCTCAGTGATTTTTCGAACTACGCTATTCCATAACATGATAACTAGAGAGTCCGAAATCCACAAGCTTGCGAATGAAAGCTCAGCGATTTTTCTGACAATTCCGTAATGCAATAACTAGTACACTAAGAGTCGACATTCACAAGCTTCCGAATGAAAGCTCAGTGATTTTTCGGATTACGCTATTCCATAACATGATAACTAGCGAGTCCGAAATCTTCAAGCTTGCGAATGACAGCTCAGCGATTTTTCGGACAATTCCGTAATGCAATAACTAGTACACTAAGAGTCGACATTCACAAGCTTCCGAATGAAAGCTCAGTGATTTTTCGGATTACGCTATTCCAGAACATGATAACTAGCCAGTCCGAAATCCACAAGCTTGCGAATGAAAGCTCAGTGATTTGTCGGATTACGCTATTCCATAACATGATAACTAGGACGAGTCCGACATTCACAAGCGTCCGAATGAAAGCTCAGCGATTTTTCGTACTATTCCGTAATTCGATAACTAGGACACTAAGAGTCGACATTCACAAGCTTCCAAATGAAAGCTCAGTGATTTTTCGGATTACGCTATTCCATAACATGATAACTAGCGAGGCCGAAATCCGTAAGCTTGCGAATGAAAGCCCAGCGATTTGTCGGACTATTCCATAATGCGATAACTAGGACGCTAAGAGTCGACATTCACAAGCGTCCGAACGAAAGCTCAGTGATTTTTCGTACTATTCCGTAATGCGATAACTAGGACACTAAGAGTCGACATTCACAAGCTTCCGAATGAAAGCTCAGCGATTTTTCGGATTACGCTATTCCATAACATGATAACTAGGACACTAAGAGTCCGAAATTCACAAGCTCGCGAATGAAAGCCCAGCGATTTTTCGGACTATTCCGTAATGCGATAACTAGGACACTAAGAGTACGACATTCACAAACTTCCGAACGAAAGCTCAGTGATTTTTCGTACTATTCCGTAATGCGATAACTAGGACACTAAGAGTCGACATTCACAAGCTTCCGAATGAAAGCTCAGTGATTTTTCGGACTATTCCGTAATGCGATAACTAGGACACTAAGAGTCGACATTCACAAGCTTCCGAATGAAAGCTCAGTGATTTTTCGGACTATTCCGTAATGCGATAACTAGGACACTAAGAGACGACATTCACAAGCTTCCGAATGAAAGCTCAGTGATTTTTCGGACTATTCCGTAATGCGATAACTAGGACACTAAGAGACGACATTCACAAGCTTCCGAATGAAAGCTCAGTGATTTTTCGGACTACGTTATTCCATAACGCGATAACTAGGCAAGGTGCTTTAAGAAATGTCTTGTTACAATATGCTACATAAAAACTAAGAGCTTCTATACAGACTCAAGGAAAATCATTAACGTACGATGAGATTTTAATGCTGAAAGTAAAATACAATTAATGTACGAAAAGATTAATATTGCAAATGCAAAATAAAAATAATTGATTTAAAACTTTTGATATTCGAGTATTCATTTGAGACTCCCGATTATTTACGAACTGGTGCTTTTTTCCCCTAATGTCGCTGCTCCGATGGACAGGCGGCAAGAGGCGTAAATCAAATAGCATTCGAAAACTTGAAAATTTCATCCTCCTGGAACGGGAATCGAAGCCGCGGCTTGCGTCTGAGTGTGCTAACTACTACACCACCCAGGACGACCAAGTCTCAAGTTTCCGAGTAATTTTGAATTTAACACATCACAGGAATCGCCAGTCGAAGCGACTGCATTCAGTCGAAGCGACTGCATTCACTGGCGATTCCTGTGATGTGTTAAATTCAAAATTACTCGGAAACTTGAGACTTGGTCGTCCTGGGTGGTGTAGTAGTTAGCACACTCAGACGCAAGCCGCGGCTTCGATTCCCGTTCCAGGACGATGAAATTTTCAAGTTTTCGAATGCTATTTGACTTACCGCTCTCGTCATAATTTACACCAATAGACTGAAACACAACTTTCAAATTTGTATTGCATACTGGTGTAATGCCGTATTTCATGGTATATTTTTATATGTTTTAAAATATATATTTCACGAATAATTGGAAGCGCACTTCAATGTGCCGGAGATATTTGTATCGTAATTTTACTTGGATCTTCAATATTTTGGGCCACTCCAATAAAGAAATCCTGGGTGCGCCATTGACAGGTTTTGAGCTCGCCTTCCAGCACTGACTCCCCTCCCTTCTCTAGAACCAGTGGCCCCTAAAGAGCCAGCAATTTCTTTTAGGGTTTACACCCACAGAGAGGGTTAAGTAGCAACTATCTACGTCCCATGGGACTTTTGTGCTACGTATCCGAAACGAAGTTACATGAAATGAAACCTAGAGGCTCAAATACGACGTAGGGTAGATATATCAAAGAAGTTGGACTGCCAGATTAAAAGTGCCACACTATGACTTCACAACAAGCATTTCCAGGGAGAGAGAGAACAAGGTCAAGGAACACATGGCCTTATTTGAGGGTCCAATATCCCAGGATTAACACGGCTTAACGTGCCCATCGAACGCTAGGCCGAGTATTCAGTGGGTTCAAGTAACTCAGCCTACGTGAGATAGAACCCGCGAGCATCTGGTAGGAGGGCGTTTTCTCTAACCACTAAGTCATTAGCTGCCAAATGGCTTTTAATAAGGGACAGGCGACTTCTTATAGCCCTTAGAGTTGTTCATGGCGATCATTAGCCCTGTCCCCAAAAAGCATTCCATACACGGTAAATTGAAAATGGTTTTTTTTTTTTTTATGAGTAGAGGACACGTTAAGGGAAAGATGGGGTGAATACTTCTGTGAGTTATTTGATCAGGAGAGCAAAAGTGATTCTGAGGCAGAAGCAGGTGATGTCACAGTGAAGGATGGAAGCACAGGAGGGATCTCAAGAGAAGAGGTGTGTAAAGCTCTGAAATCTCTTCGTTCCCTTGTACACTGAAGAGAAATTCAATTAGAGACAGCTGGCTTTATGCAAATGTGGCGCTGTGGACGGCCCTATAAACGGAAACGACATGACGTATGCAGCGATCCGACAATACAAGGAGTGATGCGACGGGAATCAGTAAGAGTCGGACGCAGTATGGGTAACACGAAGGATCTAAGCGCATTTGATCATGGGGAAAATTGTCGGGGCCCGACGAATGGGTCCCTCTATCTCGGCAGTCGTGCAGGCACTGGGATTTTCACGAGTCACTGTGTCACAGGTGTACCGTGAGTACATCGACTTCAGTAAAACCATCCTTGTAAGGGCCAACTGCCGTGGAAAACAGCGTGTGGATGAGCTGGGTCATCGTCGGCTAGCTCGCATTGTAACAGCGGTTAGACAGGCCACAATGCAAGAAATCACTCGGCAATTTAACGCTGGTGCACAAAAACGTGTAAGCAGTCACACCATTCAGAACCATCTCCTCGCTATGGGGTACAGAGGCCATCGTCCTACGAGGGTACCGCTGCTGACCGCACATCACAGGGAGTAAAGATTAGCATGGGCGCGGGAACTTCGCCACTGGACCCTATAGACATGTGGAAAAATGTTGCATGGACTGACGAGTCGAGAATCACGTTGGTACATGAGAATGGCAGGATACGAGTACGGCGCAAACCACATGAAGCGATGGATCCTTCTTGCCAGCAGGGTTCTGTTCAAGCTGGTGGGGGTGGCATTCCCGTCTGGGGACTGTTTACGTGGACTGAGATGAGACACCTAGTACGTGTGACATCGTCCCTCACAGGTCAATGTTACCGGGATACCCTGGACGACCATTTGCTCCCGTTTGTGCGTCTTCAACATCCCACTGGGGACCTCATCCTGCAACAAGACAATGCAGCTCACGAATTGTATTCGAATGGTTGGATGAACACTCTACCAACGTGACCTCACTACCTTGGTCAGCTAGGTCACCTGACCTCAGTTCCATTGAGCACATCTGGGATGTCATCGAGAGAGATATTCGGGGCTCTGACCCCCTCCATCAAATCTTCGTGAACTGCGGGAGCTTGTTCAGGGGTCGTGGATCCGTATGGCTTCTCAACGCTTCTGGTGTCTTGTCAAGTCCCTGTCGAGACGAATCGCCGCCGTCATCAGGGCGAAAGGTGGTGCTACACGTTACTAGACAGGTATCTTTAATTCAATTGCTCTTCAGTGTATAAGGGAGAAGGTGATCAGACTTACTGCAAGAACTACCGTGGTGTTAGCCTAATGAGTGTGCCAAGGAAAGTGTTTGGTAAGGTCCTTATTGAAAAAGTACGGGGTTTTACACCAGAGAAAAAGTGGGATGTTCAGAGTGATTTTATGCCTGGTAAAGGCTGCAATTACCAAATTTTTGCGTTACGCATGATGATTGAAAAGTATCTGGCTGTTGGTAAGAAAGATTTTGCTGCTTTTATAGAATTAGAAAAAGCTTACGACCGAGTAAATAGGGCACTTTTGTGGAAGGCATGGTGTTAATGGGAATCTACTTAATATTGTAAAAGCCATGTATGCTGGTAGTAGAGATTGTGTACGAGTGAATGGTGTTTTATCAAAATGGTTTTCTATTGGTGCAGGAGTCAGGCAAAGTTGTGTAATGTCACCATGGCTGTTTAAAATAATTATGGATGTGTGCACGCGTGATGCCAAAATAGATAATCCTGGTTTATGTCTTGGTGATATCCGTGTGTGCAGATTGCTGTATGCTGATGACACTGTTCTGTTGGCAGAGAGCAAGAGTGAGTTGCAGAGTATGTTGTCTTGGATGTACGAAGTTTGCATGAAATTCAAACTTGAGGGAAAAACCAGATGGTTTTTGAGAAAGGAACTGGTAGCACTGAATGTAATATATGTCTAAATGGCATCGTGATTGACCAGGTGAATGAGTTTGTGTGTTTAGGAAGCATGTTTGACAGAGAGAACAAATTAGATCGTGAAATTAGTAGGCGAGTGAATTCTTCATTGATAGTCATGGCTGCTCTGAGATCACAGGAATGATGGGTTCTCAAGAGAGTCCCGCATGGCTGTGTATGAAAGTGTAATTGTTCCTACTCTGATGTATGTGAGTGAAACCTGGGTACTACAGAAGAAACAAAGAAGTCATTTGTGTGCTGGAGAAATGCGTTACTTACGAGGGGGGGGTGTTTGTGGCAAGACACGTTCTGATTGTGTGAGGAATGAATATATGTTGCAGTTGTGTGATGTGAAGCAAACTGTTGTTAGCAAGGAGGAGACTAATATGCTTTGGTGGTTTGGACAGGTTGAAAGAATGAGTGATGAGATGCTTACTAAGAAAATCTTTTTAGCCCAAGTGGCAGGAAGGAAAGGTAGAGGAAGGCCAAGGAAGTCATGGGAGGATCAGATTCAGGAGTGTCTGCATGAGAAAAAGATTATGAGTAAGAAGTATAGAAGATCTTGTGTACGGCGTGTGATGGATGTCAGTGAAGCCCGAGTTGTATGCCAAGGTTGCTGTAAATGCAAAAGTTTGATACGGCAACAGTAAGTAAAAATTATCTGGTAGTTTGTATTTCTTTTCGGAGCTAACATCTGAATCTCAGGGAGCAGTTTAGTGATATGTATGTATGTATGTATGGACACGCATGTTCTTTGACCCTGAAGGAAAGTGCATAGGTTACATCGCATAACAAGTGGAATAAAAAATTATTAACACAATACATACCAAAGAACTGGAAATTGCTGTACTATGTCGGATAATACGACATAGTGCAGCAATTTCCTGTTAGGAAATAAAAAACGAAACTGCTCTCAAATTGACAAAGATATAGTTTTGGTTCACTCATTTATTTATCTATCTAGTGAATACAAATTACATGCACAAAAGTTATTCCCAAGGAATATCCGATACCTTGGCAATTTTGTTGGCAACATTCACCGGAGAAGACGGCATCATGAACAAGTTTGCAGCAGCATTTATCAGCAAAAATCTGGAAGTTGTATTACAGTGTTGCGAGGAAAAACACTTATTTTCGTGATGATGTCAGATCCTGCTGAAAAAAAAAAAAAAAATGAAGCTGATATACAAGAAAAAGAAGCAGCTAAATTCTCTCTTTATTTTCAAATTGCACTATACATATGTCCATGATAAATAAGTTTTCCACAGTTTACACTTTATACCTAATTTTGAATTATGCTTCTCCTCTTAGCGTTTAGAGAGTCATACAATATCTCATGGATGTATTTCGCAGGAAACAATTTAGATGACAGTTCTGTCTTCTTACTCTTCAACAAGTTTCGTAATTTCCTTTTAGAAATTACACGTTGATTGATTCAGTGCTGGTTGCATAAAATTTTATTTCTTCACCAGCGAGTCAAACACAAACTACAAGTGAAGCTACAAGGGATAATTGAACTTTACACGATATTCTGTAGAGTAGACGAACGCATTGCATTATTCTTTTTCTCTTTAATTTTTTTTAGTCGAATGAAATTATGTATGCCCAAGATTTTCCAGTTTTTCTTTGTACAAAATTTCAGCAATAGATGGCAGTAACCTAGAGCATAGTTGAAAAAATGCATGATATCTCCGTTGCCTTGGATCTGAGTCACAAGTATTACTCATTAGCATAATCTTTGCTTCTTATAAAATAATTTTCTTTTATTATTGGACTAGCGCTCATTGCTATGTATGCCAATACCTACTCATTGTTCGCTATCATGATCAACAACAACCGTAGAGTTGTACCTTGCTTTCAGCGGATAAGTTATGGCAAAAATTGTTTTGTGTCTGCAAGTGCATGAAGGAGTTGTCCTCAGCGAAAAGGAGAAGTTTTAAAAGCAATAATAATAACATTATGTAAAAACGAACAACTTTGTACATGTGCTCCAATGAAAACGTGTTCTTCAAAGGAAAAATGTATGAAGAGGTTGTTTTTCGAAGGATGAGTGCGTAGAAAATGACTTTACCGAGCAAGGCAAAATGAAAAAAGCATTCCCTTACCCTACTGTTCTCTTTTTTAGTTTTACCCTACTGCCATCTCCACTTTTAACTGGGTTATTGCCTTTCGCCGTACAGATACTGAGATTAGCTGATTTCAAATTTCAAATGAATATTAACCACCTCTTTTTTTCCGGCATTTAGCTTTCACGAAATACCGGGTATGCCATATAAAAGAGGCCCCGTGGCCAGACGTTGTTAGGCGGGTTAAAGTTGTTTGGCGGGTTTCCAGTTAAAACCGCTTTGTTCCACTTCTAACCGGTTTCTGCGTGTACAGCTGCAAAGGGATTCTCCAGAGTGGTTAGTCACAGCCACAGCAGTGTAAGTACGCGGTCTTAAGTGGAAGTGAAGAGAGAACAAAGGCAATGGAAATGGTTTTAAGTACGGAACAGCGGATTTTTTTTTATTGTGGAACAGTATTTCAGAAATAACTCATACAAGGTTTCAAATGAGTTCTTTACAGAAAAATTTCCACATCGTGCAGCACCGGGGAAATCAGTGGTACAGAAGTTAGTGCTGAAATTTCGTGAAACCGGCACGGTGTGCAACAGAAAAAGAGGCAAACCCAAGACAATTCGTACTGAAGACAACATCATGGATGTGCGTGTATGCACAATGATGTTGCAAAACCCTCGGAAGCCGATTCGCCGATTATCGTCTGCAACGGGAATATCTGCCACGTCATGCTGACGCATACTTAAGGCTCTACGAGACCCGCCATCTTGTATTGCTGCCTACTCTTGTTAACCAACGGGCAAGCGTATTTCACAAATTGCTCGGGCAATTTTGCACATTTTGGAACACTGTTTGTGGCTAACGCAAGATATATGATTAATAAAGAGTTCCCTGGTTTCAGAATTTTTATTGACCTTTCTCTTCATTTTTTATCTGCAGCAAAAATCGTACCAAGGCGTCTTCCATAGTTTTATTAATGAATAAAAAATACTTAAAGGGTCCAAAATGAAAATCTGAAACCAGGGAACTCTCTATTTATCATATATCTTGCGTTAGCCACAAGCGGTGTTCCAAAACGTGCAAAATTTCCCGAGCAATTTGTGAAATACGCTTGCCCGTTGGTTAACAAGAGAAGGCACAATACAAGATGGCGGGTCTCGTAGAGCCTTAAGGCAAATTTGCATTTCCGGCCGTACAAAGTTATGGCGCTCCAAGAACTTAAAAAAACTCCTGATTATGCAAAACGGATGCAATATTGTAAGTGGTTTCAGGAGACTATTGTCAGCGGTGAAATGGACCCAACACTTTATTACATGACAGATGAAGCATGATTTCATCTGTCCATGTATGTCAATACGCAAAACAGCAGGATTTGGACCGACACGAATCCCAGACGGACAATGGAGACTCCTCTGTACGACCAAAAGATAGGCGTTTGGTGTGCTGTGTCTGCGAAGAGGATAGCCGGCCTATTCTTTTTCACTGACGCCATCAACTCGGAGAGCTATGTTCAGCAACTGTTCAACCCATTTGTCGCCGCACTTACAGAAGAAGAGCGAACATATGCTTTCTTTCAGCAAGATGGTGCAAAGGCGCATACTGCGCGAAACGGTCTAGGTGCTGTGCATGAAGTGTTTGGTGGGGGGGGACAGAACTGTATCGAAGGGACAATGGCCACCCAGATCACCCGATCTCTCCACCTGTGACTTTTATCTGTGGGGAGCATTGAAAGGAAAGTGTACGCAACTAATCTGCACACCCTTGATGAATTAAAAGTGAGCATTATAGATGCCATAGCCCAGATTACTGCTGATGAGTTGTGGCGCTTTACAAACAACATGTTCCGTCGTGTGCAGCTGTGTCTTGATGTCGGAGGACAGCACTTTCAGCAATTGTTGTAAACGAGGTAAATTACTCCTGTTTTCTGTTATTTCACCTATTCTTTACCATGTATAGTAACATTACCTGACTGTTGTCGTTGATACTCGGGCCTCTTTTATATGGCACACCCTGTAATAGATTAGTTGATTTCAAATGAATATTATAACTACCATCCATTTTTTTCGGCACTTAGCGTTCACGAAATACCGAATTAAATTTTGTCCCTTTCTTTTATATGTTACACAATTTGTGTGTGTGTAAACTAGGCGTTTAAACCTTAAAAAAAAAATATGAAAGACGTTTTTTGGGCTATGTATAACGCCAATTTTAGTGACTTTAAAAACAGCATTTAAAATCTAAAACAAAAAGCAATTTTCATGTACGAGCATGTACAAAAGTAAAAAAAAGTCACTAATTTTTCAGTTATAATCATACTCCACCTTACGTCAAAAATTCAGTCACTAAAATATGTATCAGGAAAAAAAACCGAATTTGTTTCAGAGGGATCCTTATTATTCGCTACGCAAACATATTTGCTACGCAGTTTAGTTGAAGTTCTCATTTTGCATTTCATCATTTTGCAAGGAAGTTGCTATGAGAATCACAATGCAACCTCAAGCGGAAAGAAAATCGTTGATTTTAACAAGGTTAGTAGATGACAAGGTTATGCTCATCTTGCACTTCCGGTGATTGCTTTGTGACGTCACTGTCCAAATCGCCATCGTAAGACTACCTAATTGCCACGTTTCGTTGTACATATCACGTTCTTTGTATCTTTGCATCTGTAACACCGTGTCGGAATTATTACTCGTAAACCAGCTGGAATAATCTTAATTAATTTTACCAGATATTTTAATACGTAATGTTTCCAATTTTATTTTTAAAAAAATGGGGAATGATGCCGAGATGCTTTTCCTATTACTCATAAAGAAATTCTTTACTATATGGCAATAATAATAATATGTCTTGTGAGTTTTCCCCTCAAAATTTACATAAAAAAAGCAAAAATGCCCCTCGTAACTAAATTGGCATTAAAAGTATAACCGTTTTCCCGGTTTTTACGTAACAAAAATGTGCGAAAGGTATTTTTGAAATCTCGGTTATTAAAATATTCACATGACTGTGAATTTCTTCTGTATTTAATGTAAATGCGTAGCTTTTGTTCTGTGTCTGAGTTATAAAAATTGTTGGCAAGACATCTTCCTCCATAACTACAGTTCGGATCTACGATTCACATGTTAGGACGGTGATGTCACTCAGTGACGTCACGGTCATTCGTCTGCGAGGAAGGCGGAATAAGCAAATCTCACTGTCTATTTACCTTGTTCAGATATACGATTCACATGTTAGGACGGTGATGTCACTCAGTGACGTTACAAGGCTAGGTGACGTTACGATCATTCATCCGCGATGAAGGCGGGATGAGCAAACCGTACGTCTAATAACCTTGGATTTTAACACTATTTGCTCTCTCTCTCTCTCGCTGAAATTTTGGTTTATATTAGGATCTTTTATGCTTAAAGTAAATGCTCCTTTGAGCTATTATTATTTTTTTAATTTTCACGTAACTACTTCACTAAAATATGAGATTTAGTTTTTAAGGCCAACAGTGAAATTTTGCTCAGAACTCCGCAAGAGTTCCATCTAGCCGTGGTACAATTAATAGGCAAGAGGATGTATTTTTATTTTATGAACAGACTACATATTCGAAAAAGTTTTTTTTAATAGAACATTTTCCCCTTCAGCAAAGCATAAACTTGTACTTGAGGATCTTCGAACATATGATTGTGTCACCAGGAAAATAATTTAAAATTTAAAACAATGTAATTTAAATACAATTTAAAACAAGCTAACAAGAAAAAGAATTCGTGTACCTGTTGAGCAAATCAAAAATTGCCAGCAAGCAGATTCGGATTGTATTTTAAATTTTGCTGGTGCTTCTGACGAAATAATGCATTACAAAATCCAAGCTTGAATCTTACAAAGAAAAAGAGAAACATCATACAGTGAAATATCTGGCCGGAGCATTAAGCGGAAATTTATTCTGCCATCAAAAGACCTGCTAGAGGACATGATTTGTGACTTGAAAACAATGAAGGAAGCAATGTAAGACATAATTTTGAGGGCAAAAGACGTCGTTTTGACAAGAAAAGTACATCTTGAGAGAGAGAGTGAAAACGGCCTGCTTTTGGAGCACAAGTAAACCGAGGGAAGAAAAAGTTTTTAGAAGTAGGTCAACTCATTCATCAGATATAACTGATGTTATTTTACGGTTCTATTAAAGACGCCAAATAAAGGAAATGGCCTCTAAATGCAAAATAAGTGCCCTGATTAAAAAGAGGCTTTGCATTAATATGGGTGCTTTTTAAAGCAATCGAGAAATTGCTCTCAGTGGCAAGCCAAAGACAGACAGAGAGATAAACATTGATAGAGAAAGGCAGACAATAAAAAATGTACATAATACAAAAGGAGACACAGAAACATTTCGAAAAAGAGGATACGCGCACAGAAACAAACAGGCAGATGGACAGACTGACACACGCACGAGTAGTGACTCGGGGGAGAGAGAGAGAGAGAGAGAGAGAGAGAGAGAGAGAGAGAGAGAGAGAGAGAAATCATGCACACAAATTGAAGCAAACATGCTAAAGAGACATTGCAATCATTTTACAAACAGACTCAAGTAGACGGGAGCAGAGAGAGAAAGAGAGAGAGAGAGGGAGAAAGAAATCATTATGCACACAAATTGAAGCAAACATGTTGAAAGACATTGCAATCATTTTACAAACAGACTGAAGTAGACGTAAGGAGAGAGAGAGAGAGAGAGAGAAATCATCATGCACACAAATTGAAGCAAACATGTTGAAGAGACATTGAAATCATTTTACAAACAAACTGAAGTACACGTAAGGAGAGAGAGAGAGAGAGAGAGAGAGAGAGAGAGAGAGAGAGAGAGAGAGAGAGAGAGAGAGATAATCATGCACACAAATTGAAGCGAACATGATGAAGAGACATTGCAATCATTTTACAAATAGACTGAAGTAGACGTAAGCAGAGAGAGAGAGAGAGAAAGAAATTATCATGCACACAAATTGAAGCAAACATGCTGCAGAGACATTGCAATTATTTTACAAAAAGGCTGAAGTAGACGTAAGCAGAGAGAGAGAGAGAGAGAGAGAGAGAGAGAGAGAGAGAGAGAGAGAGAGTAAGAAATCATCATGCACACATATTGAAGCAAACATGCTGGATACATTGCAATCATTTTACAAATAGACTGAAGTAGACGTAAGCAGAGAGAGGGGGGGAGATTGTCATCAACACAAAGATAGAGGATACTAGACTTAGGCAGAGAGGAACACTACCATCAACATGCACACGGACTGAAGTAGATGAACGCAGAGACAGAGAGAGATTCTCATGAACATGCAAGAAGATTGAAGCAGACAGAGAGAGAGAGAGCGAAAGAGAGACAAACAGACAGATACTTTCATCAACATAGAAACTGAGAGAAGTGCACACAGGCAGAGACAGTGTCATCAACATGTATACAGTCAGGAGTAAGATACAGAGAAAGACAGACTGTCATCAACATGTACACAGATCGATGTTGACAGGTGGAGAGAGAGAAAGAGACTGTTATCACCATAAAAACAGGGAGAAGTGGACAGAGGTAGAGAGAGAGACCAACTCTTATTACGTGCACAGACAGAGCGACATAGGACAAAAACAGAAGAAAGGAGGAAACGATGCACAGAGAAGATGAGAGAAAAAAAAAAAAAAAAGAAACAGACAGGAAAGAAGGAACAGACAGACGGTAAACGAAGTGCGAGTGCGTGAGTGAGACAAAGATAACTGCGCTCGAAATTCCGCTAAATCTGTTTTCAACTCCAATCGAGAAAGTGGTTAAAGCAATCAAATTGTCTCCATCATTTCGCTTCATACGTAGAAAAACAGCACAAGAAAATTATGTCTTGACGTTCAGTTAATCGCAACGGCCCCGATAGCTTTATACGAATTAAGTTTGTCCTTTAAAAAATCGTTAAATATTTTAAATTCTCCGAGGAAAAGGATCATAAAAGATTTATTGCTTCTTTCAGTTCTTTAGAATTATAATGTATAGACAGACATGAAAATTAATTAAATTTAATGCTAACATGTATTCAATTTCAATTTTAAGGGAGTCTCAAAGGCAACTGAAACGGATCCCTACGAAGTACATTCATAACGAATATATAAAAGTGATTAATGTTGTTTTGAACAAAAGATTGAGGAAATGACGAAGTCATATTTTACTCATTAACTCCGAACATCATTTGCAAGGCTTAATGGAGGAAAATATTTTATTTACTTCGCCACAGCATCGCTTTAGGACATCATTTTTCATTTGAAACATTCGCAGCACTTGTCCTGCAAAGATTAATTTAGAAAGATTTAAAAAAAGGAAGGAATGTACATGAATGCTAGTAGCTATTTTCAAATTATTAAATTTAAAAAACTAAATTTAAAGGCTGGATTCTGGTAAAATAAATTCACAGTCTTGAGACAGTTGAAACACTTTAGCTTATGTGACCGACAAAAAAATTTTTACTATCAATTTTTAGTAAAAGGGTCATGAAAATAAAAGTTTTATGATGAAATTTAAATTTAATTAAGGAGATTATATACAGTTAATGACGTCATGACTTAAGTGCGGATATCCGATTCATTAAATGGTTTCCAACTATTATTTTTCATGTGTCGATTTCATCACATATCTTCGGCTCATTTGCCAGAAAAAGGAATCTTATTCTCCTCCCATATGGCTTTAAGGTGCAAACTCTTTGTCCTTTTTTTCTGAATTACTTTGCATACCTATGTGGCAGAGATATTCAAACAAATTAATTGTTTTAATATAAAAATTAGTTACTTTCTGCAAATTTAAAAATTTTGAACTGTTCTTTAATAAAGCTTACAAACTAGAGCTTAATAATATGTGCTGCATTAAGCAAAAGTCGCTAGAACTGATCAGATGTCATTTGCTGTCCGAGTAGTTTGTGACGTATATTCTAAAATACCTTTCATTTTTAGTTCCTTTTCTTATTTAAATTTGAGTTTGTTCGCCTTTACACTTTCCAAACTTAACATGATATCTTCTCTCTCACAAGAATAAGGTTGGCAACACATTTGAGGTCAGACAGAAACTGACGTATGAATGTGATAAAAAAGATAGATAAAAAGGACGATAGCTCAGTGTATGTGTGGGTGTGAAGATGTTCGCTCTATGTAAAAACTAGATCATACACTGCTGGCCACGCAAAATGCAACACCAAGAAGCACATGAAATAGCAAAGCCAGATTTACTCGACACATAACAACAGATACAAAGATGAAACGATTGAGCTTATATAGGCCCGTGCGACTTGCGGAACACGTAGACATCAATAGTTTGTGTGGCCCCCATGGCTGGCAATAACGGCCGCTACACGCCGCGGCATCGAACGAAAGAGGCTTTGGATGTGGGCTTGGGGCATGTCGGTCCAGGCTGCTTCCACACGTTGCCACAGTTCATCAGGCGTAGCCACGGGTGGTGCTTGCCGGGCCACTCGGTTGCCGATCAGCGACCACACGCGTTCGATGGGCGACATATCGGGAGAACAGGCGGGCCACGGCAGCAGTGACACCTGGTGAGCCGTGAAGAATTGTTTTCGATGTGTGCCACGTGCGGGCGCGCATTGTCCTGTTGAAACGTGGCCGCTGGTAGGTCCTGCAAGTAAGGGAGGACTACAGGCTCCAAAACGTAGGAGATGTAGCGGTGGCTGTTGAGTGTACCGGCGATGCGTACTATAGGGGAACGGGTGTCATATCCAATTGCATCCCAAACCATAACGCCAGGCAACGGACCGGCATGGCAATGCATAATGCCGGCGTCGTACAGTCTCTCGCCGCGGTGCCGCCACACGCGGATCCGACCATCGTGGTGTTGCAGGCAGAAGCGGGATTCGTCTGAGAAAACAATGTCGTGCCATTCCGTAGTACAGGTGCGGCGTTCAGCGGCCCACTACCGCCGCACTCGCCGGTGGTGTAACGGCAATGGTAATCGGAGCAATGGTCGCCGCGCGACAAGTCCCCACTCCTGCAGACGACGTCGAACGGTACGTGCTGACACAAGTTGTTGCGCAACACACCCTAATTCCTGCGCTAAACTTCGTGATGTGGTGGTGCGAGCCGTCAATGCCCGCCGCACAACATGCCGGTCCTCTCGTTCGGTGGTGTGCCGCGGCTGCGGCAATCGCTCAAGTCGGTCCGTCCGTCCCTCCTGCACCCACCGAATCCATACTCGCCTCACTGTACCTGGATGTCGTCCCACACGGGCGCCGATGTCTCGGTACGATAAACCGCTGCTGCGATAAGCCACTATTCGTCCTCTGTCGAACTCCGAAACGTGCTGGAATGACTGTCGTATTCTGCGACGAGGCATGAGGAAGATTCCCACGCTCAGGTCCGGAAGCACAGCACACTTCCACTACTTACACCCCGCCTTCTGTGCACCCTTCTTATAGTGCTTCTCGGTGGCGTGCCGGGCGCACATGATATGCATATGTCCTGCAATGCTAATTGTTTGCATGTCCTCTCGTGGGCGGCATGCTGCGAATTTCAGGCCAATCGGATGCTTCCTTCTTGGTGTTGCATTTTGGGTGGCCAGCAGTGCATGTGGCTCTATGGTGGATGTATTGAAATATTGTTGGACCAATAAAAGGTTATCGTAAGTTGACTTCTGTTTACATTTCGTCTGGCCGTAAACTTTTGCATCGTATTCTTATTTAGTTCAACATTCTTTAGTCATGGTTTTAGACATAGAGTAACGCCATTATCGCAAACGGAAAAAACTTGAGTTATAAGTTGTGCCACTAAAGTGTGGAGACGAAATTCTGGTTTAGAGACCTGTGTTGTGCCTTTTTTAAGCCTCTGAATCTCTCTCTTATTTGGAGCCAATAAACAGAAGGAGAGATTCCTTGCAGCTTTCGGTAGGTCGCCAAGGGGGTGCGACGGCTCTAGCCCCCCTACCCCCCCCCCATCTTGCCGCCCACCCAGTTTAAGACGTGCCATGTTTTAATTTTCAAATATAATCTGGACTTCGTCTAGTACTAATGAGTCCCTCTGTGTCTCCCTGCGTATTTTCTCCTAGGAAGTGCGTTGTTTACTTCTTGGTAAATAGGTTGTCGAAATAGAATCCGCAGGGCCATTTTCCTCTTTCAGATCCTTAATTTAAACTTTCTTCGTGTTATTGCGCCCAGGGACGAATAAGAAGGGCTGATAGGAAAGCATTGAGAGAGGTCATTACTCATTTTTCTACTGATTATTTACGCTAACAAATAGGGCATTACAATACCGAGAGAATGGAGAGCAAAGCTCTACCAGCGATCTTTAGTTTGCACCGGGGCAGTGTGGGAGCAGGACGCTGCTGACGACTGCTTTGGAAGAGAGGAGTGCAGGGCGAGATCACTGGCTTTTTTGAAACTGATATAATAGAAATAAAATAATAAATTAGGTTGGCTACTAGGAATAAATGAAAAGACCAAATACAAATTTTATAGAAATACTATATTAAACTGCCAATTTTAAATTCTACAGGAATTTGCTTTGAAAATCATTCATAAACAAACCGTCCTATGTTAATTCATTAATTTTAATAGACTGTATAAAGAAGTTTAAAAAAGTTCTTGACTACCTTTAATACACTCACGGACAATTAAATTTGCGCACCAAGAAGGAAGCGTCGGATTGAACAGAAATTGTATGGACATAATGATACAGATGAATGATACACATGATGGCAAAAACATAGCTGCAGGACAATTACAGAGGGATCTGTGGCACGCAGTCCGGTCATCTTCAATAGCGCGTCGCACCGCCTCGTGCGGCGATACATGCTGCAATACGGTCCGGCATGGAGGCGAACAGACGCCTGATGTTGTCCTGTGGCAAACTGGCCCACACAAGTTGGACGGAGGGCTCCAAATCCCGGATAAGGATAGTGCAGCACGGCGGCAGCTGACATTTCAACTGGTACCACACATGCTCGATAGGGGACATATCCGGGGAGTGGGCAGGCCATGGAAGTGTCTGGACATGACGTAGGTAGTCCTGGGCAACCCGAACCGTGTGCGGGCGGGCATTATCCTGCTGTATAGCGCACCTGGAATCCAGGCAATGGAATGAGGCCGTAGGATCTCATCCACATACCGCTGGTCCGTCAATGATCCCCGTACTACTATTAGAGCTCATCGGCTTTCGTAGGCAAGGCTCTCCAGACCATAACGCCTGCAGTAGGGGAGGTGTGGAGCTCGATAACGAGGTTGGGATTGTGCCGTTGACCCGGGGACCTCCACACCCAGACACGATGATTAACTGTCCCCAGAACGAAGCGGCACTCATCGCTGAACACCACACGTCACCAGTCTATGGCGTTCCACGTCACTCTGGCCTGGCACCACTGCACACAGAGCCGGCGATGTTCTGGTGTTAATGGCAGTCCACGTAAGGGGCGATGGGATCGCTGATTCGTTTCTGCGAGGCGTCGAGAAATGGTTCGTGGGCAGACAGGAGCCATTACATCTTCCTGTACAGCAGGCCGGCTCTCACTCCCCTAAGATGAGCTTCCAGATCCGTTACTGGCAAAACATGTTTTCCTCAAGTTCCCTGTCCAAGAGATGCCCTTCTTGTTCAAAAGCATTTATGAGTTATGTGCATTTCCATCTATGTGTTATGCGGATTACCGATTGCACAAGGGCTTCATTCTGTCTTGCACAAAAAAACACCGTAGGGACTTAAACAAATGCAGCGACCTTTGTCATAGTAAGGCATGCATGCCATCAGAAAACAGAAGAAATCGAAGTCCTGCTGGTACAGTCACTCTGTTTCGGGCTATTGTTATGGAGATTTTAGGATTTATTCGTTTCCAGGAATAGTGTAGGGAATATTCAGCAATTGGACTTTCTTTGTCATCGTTGCGGCGCTCAATGTGAGGAAACTCCGACGGCGTCTTCAAGATTGTATCTGTCAGGACGGCCACAAAACTTAGTAGAGTTGTAAAACAGCATTTCCCAGGCAATAGAACTTGTTACATTGGCTAAATGTTCTTATCCTTTTATTGCCCGCACATCGTGGTCGGAGGAGGTAACCAGACTTCCTAATGAGTTTACTTCTCTTCACGGCGACAGATGAACGCGGGATGGATAGCGAGGATCCCGTTAAAAGGGAAGGAAAATTGGAGACGTTGAACAAGAAGGTCAGAAATTTTTAAGGTCGAGAGACACCGGAGCGAGAAAAGTATAGGGAAAGAGGTGCTTCCGGCCAGTGCAAAAGAATGAAAAGTTACGTAGAATTGGAGTAAGTAAGAAAGAGAGAGTAATTAAGAAACAGAATAAGTAGTTAGAAGACCGAAAGCTTTTAAGAACAAATATCTAAGAGAATTTCGGGACAACCAGCATAATGAGCTTTAGCTGATAATAAATTCATTGAAACTGCAACTTTTCTCATCTATTCCTTCGTTATTTATTCCTGCTACGAGCTGCACATTAGGCTTAGATATTGAAACCAACGAGAAGTACCGCATAAAACAGCACGCCCAATAAACTGCACGCCTACAACTTCCAGCTAACACTATTTTACACCTGCGCCTATAGCAAAATGTATGTGTTTCTTGAAAGGCCAGGACAGGTGGAAATCGCAAGGTGCCAGATAAGGTTTGTAAGTAGAATGCTTCACAACTCCCAACCATATTGCTATAACCACTGGTTCGTGCAATGGCAGCATGTAATATGGCGTTATTGAGCAACACCACAATACCTCTGCTCAGTAGCCCAGGAATAGGATACCATGCGGTAATAGTACGGCGCAGGATGCCATGCGGTATTAGCACGGAGTAGGATGCCATGCAGGGAATAGCATGGCGCACGATGCCATGCGGTATTAGCACGGCGTATGATGCCATGCGGGGAATAGCATGGCGCAGGATGCCATGCGGGAAATAGCATAGCGCAGGATGCATTGCGGGTAATAGCATGGTGCAGGATGCCATGCAGGGAAAAGCACTGCGCAGGATGCCATGCGGGGAATAGCATAGCACAGGATGCCATGCGGATAATAGCACGGAGCAATATGCATTGCGGGGAATAGCATGGTGCAGGATGCCATGCAGGGAAAAGCACTGCGCAGGATGCCATGCGGGGGATAGCATAGCACACGATGTCATGCAGATAATAGCATGGCGCAAAATACGTTGCGGGGAATAGCATGGCGCAGGATGTCATGCCGAGAATAGCACTGCGCAAGATGCACTGCGGGGAATAGCATGGCGCAGGATGCCATGCAGAGAATAGCACTGCGTAGGATGCCAGTCACTTGACAATACCGTTCGGCTGCTACGCTGTTCAGAAAATCAATCAAAACCATACACTAACAGTCCCAAAAGTTAGTTACCATGATTTTTTCGGCCAAATGGTGTCTTGACTGTTTTCTTAGCTTGAATCAGCACTGAGGAAATAAAAGAAAAAATATCGTACAGAAAGGACAATAACACTATACGATTAAAATCGCGAGGCGTTTCAATAAAAATAAAAAAGTTTAGGTGGAATAAGGAAATTTTAGACAAACTCCACCTCGGCAGACAAGAGAAGTTCATTTGTTGATCTGTCATTAGACGAATCATTGGCAAAATACAGAAAGTCGAAATACCCTACAAAATGTTTTTGGCGACTCGGTGTCTCGGCATTTACGAATCTCTAGGAAATTCAAAACAGATAGTTGGACTTAACGTACATTTTCCTCAATTTTTTCTTCATGTCTTCCATTTTGCTTTCTTTTTCTATTTTACTTTGTTTTTGCAAAAAGGATACAGAACTTTTCAAAGAAGTACTTATCGTATTCATACGAATATGTTAGCGAATACAATGAAACATGGATATCTTTCTTTTTTTCGGGAGTGGCGATGCTATTCTAGAACGTTTCACCTGTAGGTGTCTATCCAGATGATCAGCGATGTGTTGTTTGATTTCTGTGATCCCAGAGTGTCAGACCAAGTGACATTTATCGGCAGATGGTGCCTGTATGCCAGTTGCAATGCTTGTCACGCCGTAAGACAAACTGATGGTTCGGATAGTTTAAAAATAGAAGTGCAGATGTCAACGATGTTGAAAAAAAAAATAAAAAAATAAAGCCAGACTTACAAAGAGCCTCAACCGACACAGCAAAATTCTGCTGTCATTCAAGGCAGAAGGTGTGGGAAATTCAGCTTGATGACCAAAATTCCACAAGCGATGACAAGTTATAATCAGCTAGCCGCCGATGCTTTCGTGGATGGCCGGGTGCATTTTATATCAGAAGCATTAAAAATACCAGACGAAGTAAACATTTTAAGAAATATTTCAGTTATGGTGAATAATAGTTCAAGGTTTCACCTTCCGTTTATTTATTTGTTATGTTTGCGACAATAACACTGAGACTGGACATTTAATGATGAAATTCAAACTGAGTATAAATATGGAAAAAGCCAAAGTTATAGTTTCTGAGTGAGGAACTCTTAGCGCTGAATGGCAAGACCAGTCTAAACGGCACAGTGATTGACCAGGTGAATGAGATGATTTCATGAAATCAAAGGTCTTTTCATAATCAATAAAAGCCATATGCACTATATTGACAAAAGTCGCCGGGCCCCCTTCAAAAGCAAATGAACGGATCCGCTGCGTTGTTAAGATGCGCGGTACAGCTGCAAACGGCATAAAAACTAGCCTGCAGCTGACCGCAGTCATATCGCACTGTGAAGTTAAGTTAAAATGTCGCGGCGGGAGAGAACTGACTTTGAGAAAGGAAACATTGTTGGGTGTTATATTAATGGGTTGTCCATAAGAGAAACCGAGAGGCGTTTAAACATACCCAAGTTAACTATTTTGAACGTACTGAATAAGTGGAAGACACATGGCGTGACTGAAGCAGCAAAACGTACCGGCAGACCAAAGAAAATCAGTGATAGAGGAGGTCGCGGGAAAGTCGTTAAAGCTAATCGACGGAGTAATGCACAAGGCCACAGTGTACAGGTGAGTAACAATGCTGAAACCTCGGTATGTACACTTACCAATCCCAGAGAACTTGATTCCGTGGGTTACCGTGGTCCTGCGGCTGCTCATAAGCTTTTCATCTCCACTCGGAATGCTACTCGTCGTTTAGCATGGTGTAAAAAACATTTATCGTGGATCGTAGATCAACGGAAATGGGTTCTATGGACTGATGGATCCAGATACGCGATCCGTCAGTCTGATGGCCGTGTGTGGTTATGGTGGCAGCCTGAGGAATGCTGTTCATCAAAGTGTACTGTTCTTACGGTCAAGTTTGGAGCTGGCAGTGTACTCGTGTGGGGGTGTTTTACGAGGTATGATCCCGGCCCATTGGTTATCGTGGACAAACCTGTTAACCAGAGCACGTCTACCTCGATATTCTGGACAATTATGCCCTACCAACTCTGTGGCAATACTATTGAACCGAGCCTTGTTGGTACTAGCAGGATAACGCACCGAGCCATAAAGCAAGGACTGTTACTGCGTGGTTTAATGATAATTCCCTACGGTCTGTGGACTGGCTAAAACAGAGCTCTTATACCTTTAGAGCACATATGGGATGAATTAGAGCGCCGCATAAGAAGTTTCGAACCAAAGGCTACTACTAAGCAACAGCTAGCGGCAGCATTAGGTAATCAAATGAAATGAAACATCACCGTCTATGTACGATATTTAATAAAATACGAAAGATATTTACAGTTAAAATACCCCACTAGCACTTTCGGGGTAACATTTACCCCATCATCAGGTGGAACAGGGGCAATGCAGTACTCCTCTATATAGTAGTGCAACGATGCATTATGGTTATAAGTCATCAAACGTCACATGGGTCGTGACCGTTACCATTATAACAGTGTAACGGGTATAATTTGACAAATTATTAGTTTAACATATCAATAGAAGGATTTGTTACAAATACAAAGTTATGATCAATTTTAGATACTGTTGGAATTGTTAATATATATTACTATAATTTAAAGTTCAGGTTTGTAATACGCTATTTCCAAGTTTTTGATATGTCCACAGGCAAGTAGTCATTACAGCTTTTGTCCCCTAAAGCTTCGATGTACATAGTTTCAACAAAATGCAGCGGATGTATATATGCAGGAGTGTCCAGTAGTCTAATGTTTTCCCAGTCTGGTTGTAGCATTCCGTTTACCACATTCCTTGATAATGCTGCATTATTGCTGTTGGTTCGGATATCGTATTTGTGTTCCTGGACACGGATACCCAAACTTCTTCGTGTCGGGCCTACGTAGTTGTTAACATGTTCTCCTGTTGAGGGGTCCAGCAGTGGAATATTATACACACCCCGTTTGTTCATAATATCTGTTGTTGCTCGATACTTTTTAACTGATGATAGGAGGTTCTTCGAGCGGGTGCCGAATTGTATGTTATGTTTAGAACAGATACGAGATAGTGTGTTAGTGATATGGGGGTGCTGGTCCAATGCTCCCACGAATCGTTTATTAGGCCTTGTATCTGGCTTCTGATTAATAGTTCGTTCACTTGATATTCTAGTGTATAATCTATTAACCATCGTCCTGGGGTATCCATGTTTATCCGCTAATTTGAAAATGAACTGTATCTCAGACTGGAAATGACTATAATTTGAAGAATGTGTGAAGGCTCTTCTAAAAAGGAAATTGATAGCAGAAAATTTTTGTGGAGTTGGATGTCAGGAGTTAAACGGGATAAGGCTGTTACAATCGGTAAGCTTTCGATAGACACAAAAGGACAGTGAGTTAGTATTTGAATCACGAAATAAACGAAAATCCAAAAAAGGCAAAGAGAAATTAGATTCAAGTTCTATCGTGAGCCCGATAGTATAGGAAATACTGACGATAGGGCGTCGGCGAATTGTTTTAAATCATCCTTTGAGTGAGGCCAGAGCACAAGAATGGAAGAGCATACCTATCAATGGAAGCGTATACCATTCTCTGTGTTCCAAAACCTTGTCGAAATCATGTCTCGAAGGGTCAGTGCATGCATTAAGGCCAAAGGTGGATCGACACCGTACTAATTTATTGTCAATAAATGCTACATTGTGTTTCTCTTCTAGGTGTCCGGTGACTTTTGTCAATAGAGCGTATAATAGGAGTCCATATTCTTTCGTTCTTTCAATTAGTTCTCTCAGTACATGGATATCATCTGTAGTGATGTAGCCACTCTTGAATCCAGCTTGTTCTCTTGGTTGAGCCATGTCCAGTATTGCCTTGAAGATGTGTGTGTGGGGGTGGGTGGGTGGGTGTCTCTGTGTGTGCAGTGGTGGAAATGGGAATTACTCGCTGCCGGAGCCCAGCGTATAAGTGAATGCCTTAAAAATTTAATATGCACAAACCCATTCGCAGTAGATATAAAACTATATAAGTAGATTTCGTTATTAAACTGTAAAATGAAATACTCACATTTAGCTGAAATGAGAGCTGTTTTCTTTACTCAAAAGTACGTTTCTTATTGCAAAGACCATTCGAATACCGGTGCAATTAAAAGTGTCCGCTATTAATAAACATTGGAGATAAAAAGTCAGCTCGTATTTGAGGCGGTGATATGCAATTGTCTTGGGCGACAAAATAAAAACACTCGGCTCTGTCTGAAATATCCATTTACTTTACTGAAAAAACTGTTATAACTTCGATTTGAAAATATAAATATTATCGCCCAAAATAATTTCCAGTGTCTCGACCGTCAGGCGGACCGCAGAGGAGGTCCGCCAGATGGTCGGCGATCAGCTCCTGCCGTAAACTTTGCTCTCACCAAACACCTTGTTAGAGCTTTGTCAGAGCAGAAGGAATTTTTTTAATTTCTGAGACGACGAACAATTCATACAAATTCATACAAGATAGCCTTACTAATCGAAATGTATATTGAAATTAAATGCTTCAAATTAATTTCAATATACATGAAGCATTTAATCTGAATAAAACATGTGAAATGTTTTATTCAAATTAAACGCTTCTTGTCTTTTGGTGTCACATCGCTCCCGGAACGTAGGGCTCCACTGCGTTCCAGCCCATTTCCGCCGCTGTGTGCACGTATACACACACACACACACACACACACACACACACACACACACACACACACACACACACACACACACACACACACACACACACACACACACACACACACACACACACACACACACACACACACACACAATAATCAGAAATATACACTGATGACGGCGGCGATTCGTCTCGGCATGGACTCTACAAGACAACCGGAAGCGTTCGGAAGCCATACAGATCCACGACCTCTGAACAAGCTCCCACAGATCACGAAGATTTGATGGAGGCGGGTCAGAGCCTCGAACATCTCTCTCGATGGCATCCCAGATGTGCTTGATGGGATTGAGGTCAGGTGACTTAGCTGGCAAAGGAAGCGAGGTCACGTCGGTGGAGTGTTCATCCAACCATTCGAACACAATTCGGGAGCGATGGCACGGTGCATTGTCTTGTTGCAGGATGAGGTCCCCAGTGGGATGTTGAAGACGCACAAACGGAAGCAAATGGTCGTCCAGGATATCCCGGTAACGTTGACCTGTGAGGGACGATGTCACACGTACCAGGGGCCCCATTTCAGTCCACGTAAACAGTCCCCAGACGAGAATGCTACCCCCACCAGCTTGAAGAGTACCCTGCTGGCAAGAAGGATCCATCGCTTCATGTGGTTTGCGTCGTACTCTTATCCTGCCATCCGCATGTTTCAACGTGAATCTCGACTCATCAGTCCAGGCAACATTTTTCCACATGTCTAGGGTCCAGTGGCGATGTTCCCGCGCCCATGCTAATCTTTGCACCCTGTGATGTGCGGTCAGCAGCGGTACCCTCGTGGGACGATGGCTTCTGTAACCCATAGCTAGGAGATGGTTCTGGATGGTGTGGCTGCTTACACGTTTTTGTGCACCAACGTGAAATTGCCGATTGATTTCTTGCACTGTGGCCCGTCTATCCGCTGTTACAATGCGAGCTAGCAGCCGACGATGACCCCGCTCATTCACACGCTGTTATCCACGGCATTTGGTCCTTAATGCAGGGATGGTTTTACCGGATTCGATGTACTCACGATGCACCCGTGACACAGTGGCTCGTGAAAATCCCAGTGCCTGCACGACTTTCGAGATGGAGTGACCCATTCGTCGGGCCCGACAATTTGCCCACGATCAAATGCGCTTAGATCCTTCGTCTTACCCATATTGCGTCCAACTCTTACTGATTACCGTCGTATCACTTTTTATATTGTCGGATCGCTGCATACGTCATGTTGTTTCCGTTTACAGGGCCGCCCACAGCGCCACATTTGCATAACGCCAGCTGTCTCTAATTCAATTGCTCTTCAGTGTATACACTGAGTGGCCACTTTATTATGACCACCTGACAGTTTCAAGCAAATGAGCTATGGCTGCGCGCTGTTACCGCCAGAGAGCGAAGCTAGTATAAAAAGGGAAATCTTAGTGCTTGCGACAATAGTAGAAGTGATTTTTGGGTGACGAGATGGGTAAAAAATGCGACTTGACGGACTTTCAACGTGGGATGATTGTAGGAGCTCGGAGCCATGGAGCGAGTATCACCAAAACCGTCGCATTCGTGAAATGTTCCAGAGAAGCTGTTGTTAAAGTGTTTAAAGACTGGACTGTCAGTCAAAAAACTGGATCTCTACGTGCAACATGTGGTCGTCATCGACAAGTGACTGTTCGGGCGGAACGGAGAGTGTCCAGACTGGTAACAGGCAACAGAAGGGCAACAGTGCAGCACATTACAGACCATCTTAATCAAGGATCCCCTCAAATGATCTTTGCACGAACTGTTCGCCGTTCACAGTTGCACCATGCCGATGGGCGAATGAGAATTTGGCGGAAACAGCACGAAAGCATGAACCGCAAATGCATTGCTACAACCCTTCAAGCTGGTGGAGGCAACATTATGGTTTGGGGAATGTTTTCCCGGCATGCTTTGGGCCCTTCAATTCGTGTTGATCAACGTCTGACTGGCACATCATATCTAAACATCGTTGCGCACCAAGTGCATCCTGTCATGTGGATGGTTTATCCCAGTGGTGATGGCTACTTTCAACAAGATAATGCGTCCTGCCATATAGCTCGTATTGTACAGGATTGGTTTCTGGAACATGCCGGTGAGTTTACTTTGCTTATGTAACCCCCACAATCTCCAGATCTCAACCCCATTGAGAATTTGTGGGATGAAGTTGAACGAGCCATCAGACAGCTGGATCCACAACCCTGCAATCTCACACTCCTGGAAAGAGCTATTCATCAAGCATGGTCTCAGATTCCACAAACCACCTATCAACATCTCGTGGAGTCCATGCCACGAAGAATCTACGCAGCATTAAAGGCAAAAGGTGGCCCAACGAAATACTGAGGGGGTGGTTATAATAAAGTAGCCACTCAGTGTATATACATATATAATGAAAAAGCACCATAAGACTGAAATTTTTTTACTGATTAGCAAGACCAAAAACGTTACCAACCACTGGGATAAGAAGAGAGGGATATAGAGCTATGGTAAGCTGTTCTCCGTGGCTTTGTGAAGGGCCAGGCACGGACAAAACCCAACCAAACCCTAGACTTGAAAGTGTGGGTTTCTGTGCGAATTTAGTCTGCGACGTATCGGCAACGAGCCTACCGGAAACAGCAAAAAGCAGCAACAGCAAAAAAAAAAAAAAAAGAAAAAAAAAAAAGAAAGAAATAGAAAAAAATAATTATGACAATAAAAAATAAGAAATAATAATTTAGAACTTACCCACCCAGAACACGGTCCAAATTACACTCCGATAACCTAAACATCCAAAAACAACCCCAAAAATTAAAAAAAAAATATATATATATTTTTTTAAAAATTGGGACTCTTTAATAAATAAAAGAATTAAAAAAAAAACCAGACACTACCTACAGCCCACTAAATTCCCCGATGCCCAACCTCACATCCTACTGAACAAAATTACTGAACAAAAACTCACTAAGAAGCAAATGATGCCGATAACAAAACAAATAAAATGTTACAACCAAACTCGAACTATAATTATATGCTTATTTACAAGAAACTGAACATGCCTTTTTCTTTCCATCCTAAGGTTAATATTCTCATTTGACAGTTTTTTGTAAACAAGCAACTAAATTTAAGTCTTCATCCACGTTTAGGTTTCGTGAATATGCTTGTATATAATTATAGTTCGAGTTTGGCTGTAGCATTTTATTTCTTTTGTTATCGGCATTATTTGCTTTTCAGTGAGTTTTTTGTTCAGTAATTTTGTTCAGTCGGGTGTGAGGTTGGGCCTCGGGGAATTTAGTCTGCTGTAGGTAGTGTCTGTTTTTTTTTTTTAAATTGTTTGATTTATTAGAGTCCCAATTTTTTTTTCTAATTTTAATTTTAATTTTTTTTATTTTCGGGGTTCTTTTTGGATGTTCAGGGGATTGGAGTGTAACTTGGACGGTGTTCTAGGTTGGCAAGTTCTAAATTATTATTTATTATTATTATAATTATTTTATTTATTATTTTTTATTATTATAATTATTTTATTTATTATTTTTTATTATTATAATTATTTTATTTATTATTTTTTATTATTATAATTATTTTATTTATTATTTTTTATTATTATAATTATTTTATTTATTATTTTTTATTTTATTTCTTTTATTTTTTATTTTTGCTTTGCTGTTGCTGCTTTTTGCTGTTTCCTGTAGGCTCGTTGCCGATACGTCGCAGACTAAATTCGCACAGAAACCCACACTTTTAGGTGTCTATAGGGGTTGGTTGAGTGTTGTCCGTGTCTGGTTTTTGACAAAGCCACGGAGAACAGCTTGCCATAGCTCTATATCCCTCTCTTCTTATCCCAGTGGTTGGTAACGTTTTTGGTCTTGCTAATCATTAAAAAAATATTTCAGTCTTATGGTGTTTTTCCAGTATTTAATTCGATTTTTCTTTGATGCAGCCTTTTGGCGCTTTTGAACTTCAAATACTTTTTAACTGTTGCCTTTGTTTGCATATATATATATATATATACACTATATTGGCAAAAGTCACCAGACACCTGGAAGAGAAACACAGCATAGCCTTTATTGACATACTTTACTACAGTGTCGGTGCACCTTTAGCCTTAATGCATGCACTGACCCTTCGAGACATGCTTTCGACAAGGTTTTGGAACACAGCGATAGGTATGCGCTTCGATTCAGTACATAATGCTGTCACTAACTGTTGCTTAGTAGTATGCCTTGGTTCCAAACTTCTTGTGCGGCGCTCTGATTCATCCCATAGCTGCTCTATGGGATTAAGATCAGGGCTCTGTGCTGGCCAGTCCACACACGATAAAGAATTATCGTCAAACCACGCCGTAACAGTCCTTGCTTTATGGCTCGGTGCATTATCCTTCTGGTACAAACATGGCTCGGTTCCATAGTATTGCCACAGAGTTAGTAAGGCATAATTGGCCAGAATATCGCGGTAGACGTGCTGGTTAACAGGTTTGTCCACGATAACCAATGAGCCGGGACCATACCATGAAAAACACCCCAACATGAGTACACTGCTAGCTCGAAACTTGACCGTAGGAACAGTATACTGCGGTAAATAGCGATCACCCGGCTGCCGCCATACCCACACACGGCCATCAGACTAATGGATCGTGTATCTGGATTCATCAGTCCATAAGACCCGTTTCCGTTGATCTATGGTCCACGATAAATGTTCTTTACACCATGCTAAACGACGAGTAGCATTCCGAGTGGAGATGAAAGGCTTATGAGCAGCCGCACGACCACGGTAACCCACGCAATGAAGTTCTCTGAGAATGGTACGTGTACATACCGAGGTTTCAGCATTTGTACTCACCTGTACACTGAGGTCTTGTGCAGTATTCCATCGATTAGCTGTAACGACTCTCCTGAGGCTTCGACCTCCTCTATCACTAATTTTCTTTGGTCTGCCGGAACGTTTTGCTGCTTCAGGCACGCCATGTGTCTTCCACTTATTCAGTACATCCAAAACAGTTGACTTGGGTATGTTTAAACACCTCTCGGTTTCTCTTATGGACAACCCACTAATATAACACCAACCAATCTTCCCTTTCTCAAAGTCAGTTCTCTCCCGCCGCGACATTTTCACTTAACTTCACAGTGCGATATGATCGCGGTCAGCTGCAGGCTTGTTTTTATACCGTTTGCAGCTGTACCACGCATATTAAGAACGCAGCGGATCCGGTCATTTGCTTTTGAAGGGTTGTCCGGTGACTTATCAATATAGTGTATCTGCCGGAAATACAGAGAGTAAGTTTGTATTTTACAGAGAACAAAATGTTGAAAGGAATTCGGCACATTAATCGGGACCCGGCCAAGTCACATGACTTGTTCTTGATTCACTTCAATGCGCTTACAGAAAACTCCATCATCGTCAAGCAGTTTCTCCCACACAAAGGCGTTACAGTGCTTCATAATCCCCTGTATTCCCCGAATTTGGAGCCTGCTGATAGTTTTCTGTTGAAATACCACCTGAAGAGCACCGTTTTGACAGCGTTCCAGAGACCCGAAACAACGTGACGCGAGAGAAAAGCAGGGTTTCAGAAGCTCAGTTCTGCAGAGCCACGCAGAAGCTTTTCTTTGAAGATTAAGCAGTACTTTTTTTCCTTCTTGAAATTTCGAATTTTCAAAAATGCTGTCAGAATTTTCAAGCCATTTTGTATGATAAAAAGAAAAGACGGAAACGTTTTCGCAGCATTAGCGACTTCATCACCTGTATGCCTTAACATGCAAGTATTACAGTAGATTCCGGGTAATTGGGACACATCGGGACCAGAACACTTTGGCCCAATAAAGTGGCTTCCCCAATTATGCAAAGCTTTATCCCAAAGAGCTGATTTGGAATGTTCTTCAAGAACTGACCCAAATAAGGGCTGCCCCGATTAACCGATGGCCCAATTAATCGAAATCTACTGCGTTACTTTAACTCAAAGGCGCAACTTTGCACCCACAATCACCTTTTCTAACGTAAGCTTCTATTTTAAACCCCATATGCTGCCAGTTTTAGGAAGGCAGAAATCAAGTGCTGGTAAAAACCACTTACGTAATTCGACGCATTGGAGTAAAACTTTCTTTATTCCGTCTTACTTTTTTCGTACATTTGCATTCAGAATCAGAATCAGAAGGCCTACGTCGCGATAGTGTGCGATTGCGTTGCTGATTGAAAAATGTAGGTCAAGTCTTATAATTCATGAGATCTTCTTCACCGTTTACTTGATCACGAGGGCAGATAAAGAGGAAGATCTCTGCGGGATCCTTGCCTGATTTCTCAAATTTAATGGCGACCTTCCAACTGAAGCTGATTTGTGATTCCGTTCGTATTTATCTATTTGCCTGGAATGCTATCGGAGTTAAGAACTTTAAAGGCGCAAAACTGCTTCCATGACGCAGAAGTCAAAACATTTTTTAAATAAAAATAAAACTAACTGGCGTTGATTCGCTCTCAGATGAGTTTTAAACGATATTTCTTTTGTCGGTAGGGACTCTCAAGATTTCCCGTTATTTACGGGAGGAAATAACCTTCTTCTATGCGAATGCGTAGTTGATAAACAGAGAAAATGAAGAATTCAAGCATTAATTTTGAGATCAAGGCTGCAGTGCTTCTGTTGTAATGGATTACGTAAACTTATGTCATAAGTATATGACTACTCTCAACAAAGTAAAAGATTTCCGGGCTGAGAGGTAGAAACGGAGGTTGCATGCACTCAAAGAAGAACTTATCAAATATACAATATATCTTCGCCTGAATAAACAAGGAACTTCGCGAAATGACGTCTGATTAAGCGACAGGAGAAACAGCTAACTGTTCTAATCAAAACTAGGATAACTGATGTTTACGAATCTGGAAACGATAGTAGTCATAACAACAGTAGATAATAACCAGGGTAGTCAGTGGGGTAGAAAACCCCTTGGGGTCCCCTACGACACGATGATCAGGAACCTCTCTAATTATAACGGAGAGAAGAAAATCTTACCATAGCAAGGATTCGGTAAACATTATATCGTGAAATATTCGGAGGGAAGTAATGTTTTTACAGTCGTTTTTACAACAAATTCTTAGAATTTAACGAAACTAACGAACAGTACATGGCAGTTTTTCGTGGCATTTCATTGCCAGTACTAATGCTAGGGAAATAGTGAGAAAAAACGCATTTGACGCTTACACTACAGCAGGGGCGGATCCAGGATTTTCGTGAGGGGGGTGTCAGAAATAACCGAGGTTCGTGAGGGGGGGGACGAAGTGTCAGGAATAACCGAGGACCCTTTTGTATTTTTCCGCAAAATGAAAAAGTTCTTATTACGTATGTCTGTAAATTCTTCCAATTAATTAACGAAAGTAATATACTTTTATTTTAAGTGTTACTTTATTTCACGAAAAGTTATTCAATTTGTTATTAAAACTTAACAAATTGAAGCTTTCCCGTGTCTCCTGAGCTCCCCCCCCCCCCGCGAACCATCTGGATCCACCCCTGCACTATAGTTGTTGCAAATACGTTTTATTTTTAAAATTCATGTGAAAAACTCTATAATCTGTTAACTTTAAAATAGTAAAACTACACTACAGGTTGTTTCAGCGGGAAGTCGCTTTTTTTAAACAGGTCAATCGTTCGACTTAATAACTAAACAGTAACGTAACTACATATACACTGGCGGAAAGTGAAAAAAGAAACCAATAAGGAATTGGCGGACGATCATGAAATTTACATATTTACGTAGGTGTGATGTTAATTTCGGGACCAACAGGTGAGCGCTTACGCCACAGCACGGCATAATATGCAAATTATCGTCGGTGGTATTTAAGGAGTACGGCGAAGTGAATGTAATCAGTCAGGGCCGCGGGGGGCCTAGTGGGCAACATTTGTGACTGCCACGGAAAGGGCCTCAGGTTCGATCCCAGGCAGGTACGAACGCTCGATCCACTAAATATCTACTGTGTGTCGGATGGGCACGTTAAGCCGTCGGACCCCGGGTACTGCTCCCCCCGGTAATAACTAAGGGCGTCTTCCTCCCCTTTCTACTTCGCTTCCGTGTCACTTTCTTATCGGGCGCTCTAGCCCAAATCTCCTAGTTTCCTATTTCTCAGGGTTGTTTAAGGCCTGGGTCAGACACCCCTTCCTAAAAACCTCTACATATGATCATGATCATGAATGTAATCAGTCGTCGTCGTACGGACACGTGCAAAGACCCTGAAGAAGCTGCAATGCCTGGACATGGCAGACGTGTACGATTTCAGCAGTTATCGGACTTTGAGTAAGGCCGTCTAGTCAGACTCCGCGAGGCCGGGTGGTCGTATCGTCGTATTGCGGAGCGAATTGGACGGGAAGTATCGGTGGTGGTACGATGGTGGCGTAGATGATCCGAGGAACATTCCCTCACGAGAAGACGTGGAACCGGGAGTCACAGACGGACTAATGAGCGGACCGATCGACGCATAAGAAGAGCGGCGTTGTCAAGCAGAACATCCACTGCGACGCAAATCCGAGCTGCCGTTGTACCTGAGGTGACTGTGCAAACAATCCGCAAACGTCTACTGGATACAGGACTACGTGCACGTGTGCCTCTGGCATGTGTACTTCTGACTCCAGCCCACCGTCAGGAACGGCTGCAGTGGTGTCGTCAACGTCTGCACTGGAGAACGCAATGGCGATCTGTCGTGTTCAGCGATGAAAGCAGATTCTGCTTGGGAGCTTCCGATGGCCGTATGCGTGTTCGCAGACGCACAGGGGAGCGTCTCCACCCTTCTTGCATACGCCAGCGAAACACAGGGCCTACACCTGGTCTCCTGGTGTGGGGAGCGATCAGCTATCACTCCTGTACACAACTAGTGTTTGTACCGGGTACGTTAAACAGCACCTCCTACATCAACAACATCATTCAGCCCGTTGTTGTGCCATTTGTAAGGTCGGTCCATCGTGGTGTTTTCAAGCAAGATAACGCACGCCCACACACGGCACGTAAAACGCAGCATGCACTTCAGGGTGTGAGACAACTTCCATGGCCTGCACGTTCACCGGATTTGTCCCCCATTGAGCACGTGTGGGATTTTATGGGACAACGACTTATCCGGTCTCCACGGCCAGCCACGACCATCCCCGATTTACGCGTCCAGGTTGAGGATGCTTGGAACTCAATACCCCAAACTTACATCCAACATCTGTACGACAGACTCCATGCCAGAATTGCACAATGTGAGGCAGTTCATGGCGGTTCAACCTCGTACTAGCCATGTTACATGGAAATATTATGTTTCAGTTTTCCAGCAAATACAGCTGTATTTTGCCATAATGTTTTTATTACGTTATCCTCTGTATTCCGTTATTATGCTGTATAAATTTCGTTGGTATCAGACGTCTCCTTCTTGATGTTCTTTTTTCACTTTCCGGGCAGTGTAAATGGGAGGTTAATAATGAAAGAATGACTAACCGTAACGTCAAGGGCTGAAAGTGTCCCCCTCTTCTCTTCGAGACACATTTGCACACGTTTCACCATGTTTCCTGATACACGCTTCAACATGTCTGTGTAGATATTGTTTATTCCGATTGTGTGATGTTTGACAGGAGATCCCGAATGGCTCGTGGTCTGTTTTGCGGGGCAGGCACGTCACAACCCCCCCCCCCCCACCTCTGAAAGAAGGCCAGGGACATGGCCCACGGGTCAACCGAGACCATGTATCGCTGTAGGCAGTCATCCCATGAGGAACGTACATTTGAGAAATCTCAGGCAATTTGGTGTATGGAACGTAACATCACACTGATTTATTTTTTCGAAGCACTGAAGAAGGGATTCTGCCGCCCCGGTGGCGCAGTGGTCTAAGCGATGGCCTCTGATCATTCGTCCGAAAGGGGTCCGGGTTCGAACATAAAGTTGAATTAACAAAATATAGCCAACGAAATGATTTTGTTTTCCGAACAAAACAGCTCCGATTGAGTTTTGCTAAAGCAACAAAATAAATCAACAAGACAGCTCAGCAAAATTATTTTGTTGTTTCAAAAAAACTTTTTTTCTCAGTGCATATGGTAGATCACAGTAAGGAATGATAGCTTAAGTTAGCTCTTAGTTCCTCAAAGTTTTTATTTATTTTTTATTAAAGGTTTAACGACCACCGTGAGCAACTCAATGGGCTATAAGCAGTCGCCCGTCCCTAATTTAGGGTCACTGGTTCCAGGGAAGGGAGAGAGCCAGTGCCGTAAGACAAACACAACATCCATGCCTCACCACGATCCGAACCCGGACCAGGATGGCCTCAAAGTTTGGCCACCTCTGTTATTGAAGAAAATTGTGCTGCAAAAGAAATCGAGAAAAAAAATCTCTTGGGGATCAGTAATTTTACTAAATTGTTTTTATTCATTTCCTCTTTCTCTCAGTCATTCAATCGATTTACAATGAACATCCGTAGCAGCATTGCAGTTTAAAAAGAAAAAAACAAATATTAAAAATAGCATTCCTTACGTTGAAAATTTAAATGCAAATTTTTCAGACAAATGTTTTATAACTTGCAAATATGAAAATGGACGGTGAAATGAAGTTTTAAAATTGTGCAAATTAATCTCTAACATAGGAATCAGACATCTCTGAATTGCTTGTATTTACTGTTCCTCAAGTAATAACAATCACATCAGAAAACTTGAGAATCGCATCTCCCGATTTCCGTTCGAGCATGCTATCCCTTACAGCTTCCAGGACGACAAAGTCTCAAGTAATTGAGTCAGTGGTGTATCTTGGGTCCGAGACCTGGGCTATTTCCCCCTCCCTCCCCCTTCCCCCACAGTATACTGGGGTTTTTTTTTAATTGCGAAGTTTATTTTTTAATTGTTAACTAATAGAAGTAAAATTTTTTTCTAAATTTCAGGTACATGCTATTGCTAACATGATACCAAATAATTATGAGGATTAGGATTTGAACACTTATTTGTACATGACCACCATTCTTCTTTCGCTTTGTGTGAACTTGAGTGTTACGTTTTCACAAAAATGTTTCTTCCGAGTACTTTTTCATATTTAAAAACAATGTTTTTCTCTGTTAACAAACCAGCCAAATTTCTCGAATGTACGTGTCCTTGTGTGACTCTAAGATATATCTTGATTCTTTTTAATACGGAAAAACTTCTTTCGGCAGTTGCAGTTGTTGATGGAAAGTTTAATATTAGATCTGCTAATTTGTACATCTCAATAAACACTATGTCCAATTATTCAACTTTATGTACAAGTAATGTCTCTTACTGATTTGTTTTGTGTTCGTCAAGGGAATAAAACACCTTCAGTTCATTTTTTAATCGAGCTGTATCAAAGTTTGAAGCATCGAGTTCTTTAAGCTCTGAAAGTTAGATGTTCAGGGAAGCTTTCACAAAATTTGTCAAAACAGTTCGAATCCAACAAAGCCACGAATTTAAGATAAAATATCACTGATGATAATTCATTGGCACTTAACACAAACTGAAACCACTCTCGCGAAACACGCGCAGTTAAAGGCAAAAGCATGGAGCAACTGAGGTAGTCCGAAGTCATCTCTTTTCTGAGCGAACCGTTGCGCAAAGCAATGGTCCGTTCATCTCCATACGCTGAATCGTGTTGTCGTGGAAACGCCAACAGGCGATCATATAAAAGTTTTTCGCATCAGAACAGCGAAGACTCGAAAACCTGCTTCGACAATTGACTTTGATTTGTGTATATTTAATTGACTTTTATTTGTGCATTCTCTGGGCTTCGCAGCTAGCCTAGCTAGCCCCGAATATACGCCACTCATCTGTCTGTTAAGTTGACATGCCCTGGAGGTTCATGCAAGTAGACATGCCTTCGAGATTCATGCAAATAAGGTCCCGGACCTAAATCCAATCGAACACGTGTGGGACCTTCTCGGGAGACCCTTGGCAGCACGTCACCAGCCGCCAACAACGATTCCGCAGCTGCGATTGGCGCTACAAGAGGAATGGGCCGCGATGCTTCAACAGCTCCTTGAGAACCTCGTCCTCAGCATGGACAGACGTTGTAAATCCTGCAACGCAGTCAGGAGTGATCATATCCCCTACTAAAGACTGGATTTTTCTAAGAAACCGCCTGTCACATGGACGTTTCTGTCCAATTGTGCTCGAAGCTACCTTTTCAATAAAGTGCCTTTGTATCCTTTGGATTCCTTGTTTGGACGGTTTTGCTCACTTGTCCCATATTCGTACATCTTGGGGATTTTTTGGTATGATTTGAGTCGATGTGGAGTACTTCTGCACGACGTTACATTCGAAAAACCGTTTCGTCCTTAATTTTTGCAAGCCAGTGTATATAAACGTGCAACCAACGTGATGCGTCATATCTTTAAATGAATATAACGTCGTATCTTTAGTTGTCAAGTCAAGTTTCTGCCTTCAAATTGTTAATGCGTTCTATTTTTCACTTGCAGTTTCTGTCTAACTTCCTTGAAAAAGCCATCTGGTTGATGTGCGAAAGCTTGGGAACGCTAATGTGTCTACTTCCTACGCCAATAAATCGGATCACTAGTACATTGTTACTATTTACTACTTAATTGGTGTACTGTTCCTCGTTATAATTGTACGTATAAAGTAAACAAATTCACCAATGGAACTCACAAAATACAACAAATCTCCAATTTTCACAATATTACAAATTCTGCCCAACAACAAAACTCATTCTATTAAAAATTAATATCAATTAAATACACCAATTACGTATTTGTTTATATGAATTAAATGTTATATGTTAAAAATGATTAAATGTACATCAAGGGGCCAGGGGAAAAGGCAGAAGTACTGCCTGACATGCCACTGTTAAAGCGAAGGTATAACATTTTTGCGTTTTTAATCATTTGTATGTGTACATTTCTTCGAATTTGCATTTGCGATATACGAGCATAAGAAATTTTTATAGGCTCTATTTAAAACTTTGATATAGATTGTATATATCATTAATTTCTTCATCAATGTGACCCTCACTTGATATCTGCTGTCCGAGATAAACGTACCTATCTGTTATCTCCAGCTTTTCTCCATCAATCGATAAATCTTCATTTCTTGTAAAAGCATTGTACATCACTTTTGTCTTCTGAAAGTTCATTTTTAATCCCACTTCTTTACTCTTATCAGCAAGTTCCTGGATCAAACTCTGCAGCTCTGATGGGGTAGCTGCAGAAATGATTACGTCATCAGAAAAACGAAGGTGGGTTAGATAATCTCCATTAATCTTTATCCCTTTGTTTTCCCAGTTCAGTGATTGAAAGACATTTTCCAATGTGGCATTAAAGAGCTTGGGAGATATGGTGTCACCTTGTCTCACTCCCTTTCCAACTTTTATGTGTGTTGTATTTTCAAACAGCCGAATCTTTGCACTTGCATTTTCATAGATGTTATTAATAATATTAATGTATGCATCTTTAATACCGAAGGATTTCAAAGCCATTGTAACTGCTGATGGTTTCACCGAATCAAAGGCCTTATGCCACTATGTCTTAAATAAAAAGTGTTTGATCAATGCATCCTTTCAGTGCTTATGCGTGGTGCAGAGACGCCGACCTTAACTAAAAGAGACATACAAAGGCTGCAGACAACTCAAAGTATGCATGGAGAGGTGCATGCTTGGTGTAACCAGGAGAGATAAGAAGAGGAACTCGTGGATCCGAAAAATGACAAGAGTGGAAGACATCACGATCAGAGTTAAATCCCTGAAATGGCAATGGGCTGGACATACTGCCAGAAGGACAGACCATCGATGGACAGCCGAAATTTTAGATTGGATTCCAAGGGACAGGAAAAGACCCAGAAGAAGACCACATGGGAGATGGATGGATGAAATTCGTAAGTATGCGGGACTAACATGGAAGAGACTGGCACAAGACAGACCGTTGTGGAAGAAACTTGGGGAGACCTTCGTCCAGCAGTGGATTAATAATGGTTGACAATGATGATGATGATGATGATATATCATTAACAAAATTATGTTTATATGTATGTAATCAGTCAACAAGTTTCAGCCCCTCAAAATTTGCTTGCCCTCAAGGAAAAAAACTCTCTCTGAATGTAACGCTGTGGACGACCGTTTTTTAGAAGGACCGGCAATGGTCGACTTAGAGAGATTTCGCTGTATTTTTTCCGTGCGATATATATCTGAGTGCAAATTAAACTTGCACAAAAACAGTACTCAAAATTTCCAACGCAATGTCTGGTTTTAAATTCTACAGGTTTGTTCTTGAAAACACACTGATTCTTTTCGTGGTAAAAATCCATATGAAATTTAAGTAAATTTTTGCCATTGAAATAAGTTTACTTTGGGGTATCTCACATTTCTTGGCCCAGAGCGCTTAACTGCTTAAACCAGCCTCTGATAATATCTTCAGTGCCACTATGTTCAGATAATTATTTTACGATGAAGTATGGCGTAATGTTTCGCTATCGTCCAGTTAGTTATTTTACAACGCACCGCTGTTGACTTTCTGTTAACCTACTTTAAATGAGTTATCTGCCATGAGAATTGTCTTTTATCTTTAGAAATTCTTTAGAAAGCAAGTTTTCTGATTTGGGTAGTGAATAACCGATTAAGGAAAAGAATTGGGATACTTAACTTCGACTTTGAGAGCGACAAATGGTTTTTTATCAAAAAATTCCTGTGGTAATTAGGTCACAGAAGACAAGGCAAGGTTGCAAGTGAAAGTACTACTATCTTATCAGAGTTTGTTTCTGGTTTGTATGAGAACTCTGGAGTACTTTAACGTTATCACTAGCAAACGCGGACATCAGTGAGATTATTTTCAGAATCACGTCGCAACGAACGAACACGAAAAGAAACATTTAGAGGAAGTGTCCGTTATCCAGCTGACGACAGGAAATGTGTCTACATTGTTTCCTTGTAACTTCAGGGAAAGTGAGAGATACAGAAACTCTTTAAAGGCGACATATGTTTCGAAGCTCAAAAGTAGATAAGAGTCGTATCAATGCACTATGAACTTTTAACAATGACCTTGCGCTGTGTCGTCGTTGTAAACTTTCTTAGAATTGATCGTGAACAAACAGAAGTGAATGAGCAATGAATATTATGAGAACTAAGGTAAGGGTAAATGCCGGGACTGTGAACGAGAGGGAAAGAGACCCAGAAAGAAAAATAGAGGAAGAGTAAACAGAAACTGCAGAAAGAAAAGGAGGGAACAGAAAAAGAGAGGGGAGTGTTTGAAAAGATAAAGGACTAAAGGGAAGAAGAGAGGAAAGAGTGAGAGTTGAGCAGATAGAGCGAGAGAAAGAGTAGAGAAGGACTAAAAGCGAAGAAAGGAGACAGAGAAAAAAATTGGAAAAATACCTATAAAGTGAGAAAAGGCAAGGAAAACTAAAAAAGAGCAGAGAAGGTGAAGCAAACATTTTACAGATCCCGAGACGGAATAGAAAAAGGCTAGACTTTAGAGAGAGGGAAAGAAAACAGAGAGTAGGAAAAAACTGAAACGTAGAGAGTGAGAAACAGATGGAGAGAGTAGAAAAGACTGGCCATCCTGGTGGCGCAGTGTTCGAGTTCTGTTCTAACCATTCGTCCGATAAGGGTTCGGGATCGAATCCCGGTGAGATATGGATGTTGTGTTTTTCTTACGGCACTGGCTCTCTCCCTTCCCTGGAACCAGAGACCCTAAATTAGGGACAGACGACTGTTTACAGCTCATTGAGTTGCTCACAGTGGTCGTTAAACCTTCAATAAAAAAGAGGGAAAAGACGAGAAAAAGAGAAGACGAAAAGAAAAGGAAGGCAGAATAGAAAATGATTAGAAGAGGGAAAGGAAAAAAGGTAGAGATAATAGAAAAAAGACTAAAAAGGAAAGAGCGAGGGAGACGAGAGAGAAAGGGGAGAAGAAAAGAGAGGGAAAGTTTAGAAAAGGACTAGAGTGAAAAGAACCAGAGAGGAAGAGAAAGCACAAAATTACAAGGAGAAAGAATAAGAGAGAAAGTTCGTACCGGTTAAAGGAAGAACAGAAGGACATAGGAGAGTCGAGAAAGCTTTCAAAGGAGAGAAGAGGGAAAGAGAGTCGGAAAAGACTAGGAGGAAGAGAAGGGGAAGGGAAGCATAAGAAGAGGATGTTGCATGGGGATGAGAGTGGGAAGAACAGAAAAAAAGAGTAAGAAATGAGAACCAGAGAGCACGCTGGCATAAAAAGAGCGTGAGAGAGACACTGAGTAAGAAATAGTAATAAACCTACAGACTGCACACAGAGATAAAGACGAACAGAATGTCATGAGCAGAGCACTGTAACATTGGATGGTTACACGTTCAACCATTTCACAGGAATCAAAATGTTTGACACATCGACAAAAACGGGAGAGAGTTATTTGTGCAAAAGATGTTCCTGACCATTTTGCGCAGGATTCTCCCAATTTTGTAAGCCGACTACTATGGATGAAATCTGGATTCACAACTATGATCAAATACATATATATATAGAGAGAAAGAAAATTACTGAAAAAAAAAATATATGTATCAACATTTGTATTGCCAACAATTTCCCCAAGTTTTTTCCACAAGTATCTATCATGAGCCAGTCTCTTTCATTTCACTCCGGCAAGCTCTCGAATGTCATCCATTCATCTTCCATGCGGTCTTCTTCTAAGACTTTCTCAACCCCTTGGTATCCAATCTAAAATTTCGGTAGTTCATCGGTGATCCGTTCTTCTGGAAACATGTCCAGCCCATTGCCATTTCAGGGATTTTACTCTTTTCATGATGTCTTCCACTCTTTGTCAGTTTCCTTATCCATGAGTTTCTCTATCTTTCCTAGTTACACCAAGCATGTATTTCTCCATGTTTCTTTCAGTTGTCTGCAGCTTTTGTGTGTGTGAGTGCGTGGATGTGTGTGCGCGCGCGCGCGCAATATGTTCTTTTTCTAATTTCATGAACACGTAGAGAGAAAAGGAACTATTTCTTCACGCCTTTTATGAGTTGTTTAGAATTTTTGTAAAATGACTTCTTGCTTTTCAATGGCAACCAGTCACTATACATAAATTTTGTGCACCCTTTATCTACTTACAGGTAATCCAATTAATGTCAATAATTTTGTACAAGACTATTTTGATCTACTTTCAATTTTTAAACTACTAAACTACATTTACATCCGTTAAGTTTCTTTTCGTCTTCCACTCTGGTTCATTATTTTCAATTTTACGTAAAAAATAAAAATAAAAACAGCCTGATCAATGCAGACCGCTACATCAAACCATAAATATTACATCAATTTAATACGCTCATGTTTAAATACATTGGAGTTGCGATTATTCAATAGTTATATTTCTGCTACTGAAAAAAACTATTTAAGATGCATATTTAAAAATACGGTGGGGTGAGAGGTGTCTGCACCCCCCCCCCTCCGATAAGCGCCTGGTTAAGTACGCTGTGAATGCTTTTTTTTTGCAGTCTATTTTATCTCAAGGGTTTGAAGCAGATGGAGGAGCGTGACATTAAATGTGTCCAGTTAAAGGGAGATTATGTTGAATAGAAATATACAGCTTTTCATACAGCGTCAGTCTTTTTACTGCATATATTACGCCATATACTTGTATGTACCGGCATCATGTTTTTGTAGTCAAAGCACCTGTGGCGTTTCAAAGGAAAACGCAATGTTGTTCATTTGACATTTATTTCACGTTTGCGTTTACGAAACAGTACGAAAGATCCTGAATGTGTCTAGGTTATTTACGACTAATCGCATATATCGAACACAACGTGGGACCATCTATATGCTTTAAAGCGGGATAAACTGTTGTGACTTACCACTGAGGTGCCGCAAGAGTCTAAACGACGAGTTGCAGCGATAAGCTTACGCCGGTGTACTTTAGTCGCGAGAACAACTGAACCCCGAACGAAGAGACTTGGGTTCGAATCCCACTACAGGCAGAAATGGTCTTGTTTTCACATTGGGTCCCTCGAGTAAAAATTAATTTCTTGGCCGTGGCTTCGAAAATAAAATGTGATGTTTCTCCTACACATCGTCAGGAATGAATGATAATTCCTTTTTGTACACTTCGAGAAATGTGTGATGTTTCTCTCACATATCGTGTAGAATTTATGAGAATTCCTTCTACGCTTCGAAAGATGTGTGATGTTTCTTCCATACATCATCTGGAATTAATGATAATTCCTTCTTCTACGCTTCGAAAGATGTGTGATACTTCTTCCACACATCGTCTGGAATTAATGATAATTTCCTTCTCCTACGCTTTGAAAGATGTGAAGATGTGCAGTGGTCTAAGTGATGGCTTCTGATAATCATCCGAGATGGGTCCGGGTTCGAATCCCGGTGAGGCATGGATGTTGTGTTTGTCTAACGGCCCTGGCTCTTTCCCTTCCCTGGAACCAGTGGCTCTAAATTAGGGATGGGTGACTGCTTATATTCCACAGAGTTGATCACGGTGGTCGTTAAACCTCCAATCAAAAAAAAAAAAAAAAAAAGATGTGCGATGCTTCTTCCACACATCGTCTGGAATTAATGAGAATCCCTTCTACGCTTCGAAAGATGTGTCATGCTTTTACCACGCATCGGCTGGAATTAATGAGAATTCATTCTTCTACTCTTCGGAAATGTGTGATGTTTTTTCCACACATAATCTGGAATTAATGAGAATTCCTTCTTCTATGCTTCGAAAGATGTGCGATATGTTTTCCACTCATCGTCTGGAATTAATGAGAATTCCTACGCTTCGAAAGATGCGTGATGCTTTCCCCCCTCATCGTCTGGAATGAATGGGAATTCCTTCTTCTACGCTTCGAAAAATGTGTTGTTCCTTCCACGCATCGTCTGGAATTAATGAGAATTCATTCTTCTACGCTTCGAAAACGTGTGACGCTTCTTTCACACATCGTCTGGAATTAATGAGAGTTCCTTCTCCTACACTTCGAAAAGTGTGTGATGTTTCTTCTACACATCGTCTGGAATGAATGAGAATTTCTTCTTCTATGCTTCGAAAGATGTGTGATGTTTCTTCCACACATCGTCTAGAATTAATGATAATTCCTACGTTTCAAAAGATGTGCGATGCTTCTACCCTACATCGTCTGGAATTAATGAGAATTCCTTCCTCTACGTTGGCTTCGAAAGATGTGTGATGCCTCTTCCACACATCGTCTGGAATTAATGAGAATTCCTTCTTCTATGCTTTCGAAAGACGTGTGATGTTTCTTCCACACATCGTCTAGAATTAATGAGAATTCCTACGTTTCGAAAGATGTGTGATGCCTTGTACGTACATCATCTGGAATTAATGAGAATTCCTTCGTCTACGCTAAGAAAAATCTGTGGTTTCTTCCACACAAAGTCTGGAATTAATGAGAATTCTTTTTTTCTACGCTTCGAAAAATGTGTAATACTTCTTCCACACATCGTCTTGAATTAATAAAATAATCGTTCTTCTGCAGTGAGCTCTCCTTCAAGATAGTTTGCGGGGGACCCGGAACCTGCGATTTCGTCCCAGCCTTTACTCAAGAAGGGGGGGGGGGTATATATACGCTATACGCTACGTACCAGTGAAATAACGTAAGAGTCCGGCAAAAGTGGCGTTATTTTCACACTACGTTCAGCAGGACTGGCTTTTTCAATCCAGTTTGAAATTAAGTTAAACAATTGATACGTAGTTACAGTATATATCCCACCGTTGAGCAAAACACGTTTAAGATTTGTGGAACGTTAATGCTTAAAGCAATGAGAGCGTGAAAGTCGTACTCAATTTTTGATAGCGTTTTGTAACGTTTCTAACCACCCATAAAGAAAATTAAAAAAAAAAAAAAAGCCAACTTGATTGCCTACCAACTCACGTTGAAAAGTCGGTCCAGAGAGATAACTTAGTATTTCAACTTGTTCATCCTGTTAAACGAAACCTGTGAGTTTCTCTTCGAAGTGCAACAATAACCGCCAACCGCAAATCTTTAGGTGCCAACGGCCTCGTCAAGCAGACTTATTGTTTTTTCCGCCTGTGTCTTGAGAAGCGAGACTTAACGTAATGTGATCGTGAATAACTTACCTCCCCGCATTCCTGGGTCACTCGTTTGGGCATCGGCCTTTCCACAGAGCTGAACTTGACCAACTTGTTCCACTAGCCGCCGCTAACGTCACTCACAACCGGCGTTTTTTGGTTTTTATTCTTAAATTTTTTCACCGTGAATTTCTTAGCTAGTGAGTAGAACATCCTTGAAGAAAGAAATAAGAAAAAAACTAGGTGGAATGTGGTTTAAACATAATGTATATGCAGATTTCTCGATCGCAAGTTCTGATTTCGGTATTTTGGATGAAGACCGGTTTATTAGACGTGAAGAGTGAGGATGGTTTTTTTTTTTTGTTTTGTTATTATTTTCTTGCTCTTAATGCTGCAGGCCGACGCTGTTTCCTACCACGCTCGCAATACTTCATGAGAAGTACAATGGCACCGTTGCAAAGGAATTCGACCACGCCTAACAGGAAGCTAGCGAACAGGTCGTTCCTATTAATTTATGCACAGACGCTGGAATTAAATTCATCAATTTCTGAGGACATTTCTTTCGCAAAATTTTTGCTTTACTTACGGTAATCTTAAATTGTGGAAGATAGCAAAAAGCGGTTAAAGATATTAGATAACGAAGGTTCTATATCTTTTTCACATCGCTAAACCTCAGTTCTCTATCTTTAAGTAAAATAATGGAATAATTAAAATCATTAGCAGAATGCTCAATCACTTGAAATGCACTAAAGACGTGGCTCTCAATATAGAATGCACAAGAGGATTAAAAATTGTCTGGAATGAGAGGCTTTAAAGGTAGGAATCCCTTTAATAAGCAAGAATGCGCGCTTGAAAACAACTAAATAAAAAAAAGGCGGGGGTGGATTGAAAACGAGAATTATTTTACCAAGTACAGATACACGAAAAGGGTTTTGAAATTGTTGCGGAAATGCGCAGCGATTTCAGAAAAGAATGAATGCCAATTTCAGGATAATACATGTATATACTATCTGATCAAAAGCATTCGGGCATTTGCCGATCCACAAAATTCCTGTAATATGAAAGGGATTAAGCCGTTCCGGTGGCGCAGTGGTCTAAGCGCTGGCTTATTATCATTCGTCCGTGAAGGGTTCGGGTTCGAATCCCGTGAGGCATGAATGTTGTGTTTGTCTTACGGCACTGGTTCTCTCCCTTCCCTGGAACCAGTGGCCCTAAATTAAGGACGGGTGACTGCTTATATAGATAGCCCTTTGAGTTGCTCACGGTGGTCGTTAAACCTTTGTGCCGTCTCCGGTGGCACAGTGGTCTAATCGCTGACTCATTATCATTCGTCCGTGAAGGGTCTGGGTTCGAATCCCGGTGAGGCATGAATGTTGTATTTGTCTTACGGTGCTGGCTCTCTCGCTGTGTATGTTGATCACTTGACATACTGTGAACCATGTTTGATATGTACTAGTTCTCTATGTGTTACTTGATCAACACCGGCTCTCTCTGTGCACTGTAAAAAAATTCTGAAATTCGCGGACAACTTTCCGTCATTTCTTTCGTGAATTAAGAAGCATGTTTCTGATACAACCTTTCCCGTGAAATGACGGGAAAAAAACCCTACATTTTACGGACTTTTCGTACCACGGAAAAATTCTGAATTTTCAGAAACCTTTCCGCAGTTTCTTTCTTATATTGACGGTAAATTTCCGTTTTAGAGATGTGTTAACGGAAAATTCTGAATTTTCAGAAACCGTTCCGCAATTTCTTTCGTATATTAACAGAAAATCTCCGTTCTCACTTTTTCTGTATCCGTATGACGAGAAATTTCCGCTAATAGTAGCGATGCGTGGAAATACTTAAGGTTTGATTAACTTTAAAATTTCAATCGTCTGTCGAATTTTAAAGTTCCGTATCGAAATCGGATATTGTGGATAGCATATCGCATCGATTTTGTTTGTTTTTTGTGGCTCAGGATATTCCTTCTCCTTTCCCTTATTTGGTGCACCAGCTACTTATTATATAATGTGTTACTGTGTAAGAAACCGGGTACTTATTGTACAGATGCTTACACGATGTACTGTATGTGTATCAGTCTTTGGACAACAAGACAAAAGCTATTATAACTATCAAGAGTAAATTTTATATTTAGTTTTTTTTTTTTTTTTTTTTTTTGGTGTGAAATAATACTATAAAAATCAAATTTCACCATTTTTAAAGATAAGTAAAAGTCACAATAAAAGGATTACTTCGCACAATACGTCAAATGAAATGAGAAAACTCACCGTCTATGTACGACATTTGATAAAATACGAAAGATATTTACAGTTAAAATACCCCACTAGCACTTTCGGGGTAACATTTACCCATCAGCAGGTGGTCCCCCTGATGGTGGGGTAAATGTTACCCCGAAAGTGCTAGTGGGGTATTTTAACTGTAAATATCTTTCGTATTTTATCAAATGTCGTACATAGACGGTGAGTTTTCTCATTTCATTTTAAATAAAAGTCATTGTCAGTTTAAAAAAATCATGTTGCAAAGCATTTTGTTGCTTCGAAAAACCACGATGAAAAATGCTTACTTTTTGAAAAGTCTTCGTATAGAAAAAAAAAATAATTACAAACCTATTCAGAAAAATAATAGACTCCAACAGAAAATAAAATGACTAAATCACTCACATTAATGACAAAATTTCTTTGTCGCGGAATTCGTTTTACAATGTACAATAGGCAGACTGCCGCGCGCTTGTGGCTCAATTGATAAAGTTGCAAGTTACCTGTTAAGAGAGCTGTAACGTCGGGTGTTCTATCCTGACATCACCAGAAGGGTTATCTGTGACTATTCAGGGTTGTTTATTTGGCTGAGTTTCAGTTTAAATACGGAAAAACTAGAAATGGACTTTTCTGAAATAAACGGAATTTCTGTCTACGGAAATATCTGTGAAAATACGGAAGTTAAATGAACGGACACTTTTAAAAACGGAAATTTCTGATAAAGACGGATACCTACCGGCAACTTTGCTTATAACGAAGTAAATTTCTCCGTCATTTTTATCCGCGCCGGGGTTCGAACCCGGATCCCCTCATTCCGGAATAAGTTGCTCTACCAATTGAGCTACGCGGACGTTTTATTCTGATTCCTATCTGCCTTTATGTCGTGTGTGTTCTTCGGGCAGGTACGTCACATCTCCTGGTACGTTACATCATCTCCCCCTTATTAATTTTTTTTTTTTTTCGAAGTGCTGGAGAAGGGATTTTCTTATTTTTCCTATCTCGCGGTGTGGAAATAACATCACACCAATACGAGATCTTGAACGGTAGGGTCATCCGGATAGTTCGGGCGCCATTATAACGAAGTAAATTTCTCCGTCATTTCTGTCCACGCCAGGATTCGAACCCGGATCCCCTCATTCCGGAATAAGTCACTCTACCAATTGAGCTACGCGGACGTTTTATTCTGACTTCTATCTGCCTTTTTATGTCGTGTGCGTCCTGCTGGCAGGTACGTCACATCCCCCCCGAAAGAGGGCCGGGGGCATGGCCCACGGGTCAGCCGTGACCATGAATCGTTTCAGGCAGCCATTCACTGGAGAACGTGCACTTGAGAACTCCCAGTCAATCTGGTGTGTGGAATGCTACATCACACATTTTACTTTTCGAAGCGCTGGAGAAGGGATTCTCTTATTTTTCCTATCTCGCGGTGTGGAAAGAACATCACACCATTGCGAGATTTTGAACGGTCGGGTCATCCGGATAGTTCGGGCGCCATTATAACGAAGTAAATTTCTCCGTCATTTTTATCCGCGCCGGGGTTCGAACCCGGATCCCTCATTCCGGAATAAGTTGCTCTACCAATTGAGCTACGCGAACGTTTTATTCTGATTCCTATCTACCTTTATGTCGTGTGCGTCCTTCGGGCAGGTACGTCACATCTCCTGGTACGTTACATGCTGCACGAAATTTTCTGTGAATTCACACCACTTATTTTTTACGGTGTGTAAATCGATCATTTGACATACTGTGTACCATGTTTGAAAATGTCTGAACTGTATCTGTCTGCCTTTATATGCCAATGTGTCTGTCAACCAAGTCCAATAAATACCATAAAGGAATTAATATCGAGTTGGTCCACTCTTTACTGCAATCACAGGCTCCTTTTTGCTGGTAAGGCTTTCCACTAGATTTTGATTCGTTGCTGTAGGAATGAAGTAGTCGCTTTCATGGCCTGTGTTTTGCGTCCAAACCGTGGGTTTAGCTTATTCGGCCACTGGTACTTTGACTCCCCCGTTTTGAGACCATCAGTTACAAGCAAAACACACGCACACAGAAACAATCGAAGCAGTAAACAAAATAATAAAAGCAACTAGAAATCAACTAAAATTTTCACGTAGCCAGCCAGATTTTCAACGATCAACCAAATCAGAATTTTACCAACTAAGTGCTGCGCAAAATCAAGTAAATCTAGTTGTAAATCAACTAAATTGGCAACTCTGGTACCTCATGCGGCCACTGGTACTTTACCTTCCCCGTTTTGAGATCACCAGTTGAAAGCAAAGATCGATATGTTCATGCCTTTTGTATTGTTCCTACACCTTTGATTAGCGGAAGAAAATACATCATATGAATTTTGAAGATGACAATCTGTTTTTTGGTGTAAATATGACAAGGATGGTAAGTCAGATAATATCCGAAAACTTAAAAATGTCGTCGTCCTGGAGCGGGAATCGAACCCGCGTCCCCCAGATAACGCCCGGGTTTGCTAACCACTATACCACCTAGAACGACCAAGTCCCAAGTTTCCGATTAAATTCAATATAACCATCACAGGATTCGCTAGTCGAAGTAACCGGCATTTGTAACATACCCGGGCGCTATCTGGGAGATGCGGGTTCGATGCCTGCTCCAGGAGGACCAAAATTTCAAGTTTTCGGATATTATCTGACTTACCATCCTTGTTATATTTACACCAAAAAACGGATTGTCATCTTCAAAATTTGTATTGTATGGTGTAATTTTGTATTCCATTCATGAGACATCATATGGTTTATAAATCGCCCAGACTAACGGAACACTTGGACTGGCATTTTATAACAAAGTAAATTTCTCCGTCATTTTTGTCCACTCCGGAGTAAGTCGCTCACCCAACTGAGCTACGCGGACGTATGCTCTCGCTGCTATCTGCCTTTATCTCATGTGCGTCCTGCGGTGCAGGTACGTTACATCTCCCCTCCCCGCCCCCGAAAGAGGGCCGGGGGCATGGTCCACTGGTCAGCCGGGACCATGTGTAGCTGTAGGCAGTCATCCGCTGAAGAACGTACATTGGAGAAATCCCAGTCAATTTGCTGTATGGAACGTAACATCACACAGATTTATTTTTCGAAGCACTGAAGAAGGGATTCTCTTATTTTTCGTGTCTCGCGGTGTGGAAAGAACATCACACCATTGCAAGAACTTTAACGGCCAGGCCGTTCTTGAAGTTCGGGCGCTAATACAACGAAGTAAATTTCTCCGTCATTTTTGTCCACGCCGGGCATCGAACCCGAGTCCCCTCACTCCAGAGTAAGTCGCTCTCCCAACTGAGCTACGCTGACGTATCTCATGTGCGTCCTGCGGTGCACATTGTTTTGCATGCTTAACAAAGGAATCGTTTGAAGTAATTCAGTGCCACCCCGGTGGCGCAGTGGTCTAAGCGCTAGCTTAGGAACATTCGTCCGTGAAGGGACCGGGTTCGAATCCCGGTGAGGCATGGATGTTGTTTTTGTCTTGCGGCACTAGCTCACTCCCTTCCCTATAACGTTGGTGACTGCCTGGGAGAAACCCCAGGTTCGATCCCAGGCAGGTACGAACGCCGGAACTACTAAACATACGCAGTGTGTCGGATGGGCACGTTAAGCCGTCGAACCCCGGCTACTGGTCCCCTGTGATAAATAAGGCCGTTTTCCTTCCCTTTCTCCTCGCTTTTGTGTCACTTTCCTATCGATCACCCCAGCCCAAATCTCCTAGCTTCCTATCTCGAAGGGTTGTTTAAGTGTTACAGGGCTTGGTGCTGAGTTCTATTACAGCGCCCTGTGTGGAGGGTTTTGATGTTTGCTCTGCAGTAACTTCTGTATCGGGTGTTGAACCCGTAATTCTCCCGACTGGAGCACATAAATAAAATAAAAAGTATTAAAAATCGACTCTAGTTAAACTCTTTTCGTGCAGTGAGGAAGACTTTTATTCAGATGTCGCGGGGAATGACATCAAGCTTTTGTCCGTCATTTTCGTGCTTTCGTTATTTTATTTGTCCCTCGGTGTCCTACTCGCCGAATTCTCCTTATCTCTTCCCGGCCATTCATTCCCCTTCTTTCATCCGTTCCGACAAACCCGCGAGGCCTTCAGAACCTCCTAAAAATTCTCCTCCTCTCTCGACTTTCTGCCACCTGGTCTCGTGTTCTCTTGCCCGGGGAGCAACCCCCTAAAAAAACTGTCCCCTCGTCCGACTATTTTCGTAGAAAGCGCGGCCACGCCTTCACTCTCAAAACTCTATGTTCTTAATTGCTTCGCTGCCCTCTCTGCTGCGACGCGTGGGAAAGGAAATACTTTGCCTGTTCGTTGCCCAGTCCATCCAAATGGCGGGAATTGAAGAAAAATGATTCCAATTATTAATCCCGCAAAATGGCTGCTGAAATTCACTTCTGATAAATATGGAAGCCCCGGTTACAATATCTCCCCCTTAAAAATAAAAATGAGGATGGCGCTAGACAGTCTCGTTTTTTTGCCTACAGTATAACCAAAGTGATTAATTGGAATCAGGACAAGCTTGTGACAATACAATACTGGGCGGGCAATTCTACATGATTTTGAAGTGGTACCTGCATGCTAAGGTTTACATACTGTTATTCTCCTTCATTCCATTGATAAACATATTTCCATACACTTCACGAGGATGACCTAATGGCAGAATAATTTAAAACATAGTTGACGATAAAATTGGCGAAAGATTTCCAGCAAGCACGTTGAAATATAACTAAAATGACGGGCTAATGCAAACTGGAAAAGAATTGTTGTAAAATGGTAAGATTTTGAGAATTAATTCCAGCGTGAAATAAATTTTTATAGAAATCAGTATATAGTAAAATCGTAATGTAGGAATGAGGTGGAATGGAGACAGCGATGGAAGTATCAAGAGTAAAGTATTGTTTGTGGTAGGTATCTGTACATGCATTTTTCAGGAGAAGTGTGATTAATAGCCATGTTTGTATATATGTAATATCAGAAAATGTTCTGGAACCCATCATGCTAGTTATACACTGTTGGACAATTACTAAGGACGGATCATAAACGGCTATATAGCGCATAAAAAAGTAAGTGTGGTTGGATGCCAAGTGAAATAAAATAATGTCAGAATGCCAGGACATTACAAGAAAGACAATTAATTGTGCTCTGAAATCCAGAAGGCTTTGGAACGTGTTCAAGGGACAAACAGGCCATTTTGTGCAGAATACGCAAACGTGAAAAAAATGCAATTACCGTCCGCAGGCGTTCCGACGTAAGATGTCAATACGGGATATGGCCATAATGGAGGGCGATGCAAGATTCCACACGTCGTGTCATGCTTTGCACAAAATTATCAAGCAGCTGTTGGGGTAATTTATCCCATTCCTCTGTCAGTGCACGGATGAGGGTGTCATTGTTTATTGGAGGGCATTAGCGACCAGCAAGACTCCTCCCCAAAGCATCCCACACATTTTCAATGGGATTCAGATCAGGAGAACGTGCTGGCCATACGAGACGTTGAATATCCTCGCTCTCAAGACACTCCTGGACAGCGACTGTTCGATGACATGTTGCGTTGTCGTCCATGAAAATGAATCTATCACCGACAGCACCACGGAACATGCGGTAGCAGAACATCATTAATGTATCGTTGGCCAGTCATAGTCCCAGTTGGAAGCACATAGAGGGACGTACGGCCATTGATCATGATGCCAGCACATACCATGACACTACATGTCGGATATCGTTCCCTTTCCTGTATGTTTGCTGGACAATATGCAGTACCACTATCACGCCAGATCAGTTGTCGTCGACAATCAGACGATGGACTGTATCTACTCTCATCTGAGAAGAGGACAGCAGACCAGTCGTTATCAGTCCAATTGCGATGTTGATGACACCATTGCAAACGGGCGGTACGGTGACGTCTGGACAATGGGATGCACACAACAGGACGGCGGGCGTATAGTCCTCCTTCAAGCAAACGTCTGGCGACAGTTTTTCGGGAGATCCGCTTGCCAGTAGCAGCCATAAACTGATTCGCTAACTCACTAGCTGTGCTGCGCCGGTGTCTTTTTGTTGATAGCACTATGTACCGATCTTCTGCAGGTGTCGTACTGCGAACACGACCTCCCCGTGACGTTTGCTACACTCTCCATTTGTTTGAAATGATTTCCAAAGCCTTGAAGCAACACTGCGGCTGACGTCGAACTCCCTGGCAACATCTGTTATTTTTCGCCCTTCTTCAATTTTGCCAATAATACGGCCACGCGTAAAATCATTTAGGTGATGTCGGGAAGACATACTGAAAATTGCAAGTTCGTCAATTGATTCTTTCCCTTTCAACTTTGCGTTTGAACAACAACGGTCAATACGCGTCAAATCCTTTATATCTCTTATCAGCGCTATGACGTCACGGACAAGTTCGGCAATCCAAAATTTGCATACGCACAACACGTCTTACTGTATCCCGCACTTATGCTAATTTCCACATTTTCCTGCCTTCCATTTTATGGTTGCTATCGTTGCTATTGTCATCCGTCCTTAGCAATTGTCCGGCAGTGTATTTCAATACTTTGCCTGTTCACTGCCCAGCCCATAAAAATGGCGGGAATTGAAGAAAAATGATTCCAATTATTAATCCCGCAAAATGGCTGCTGAAATTCACTTCTGATAAATATGGAAGCCCCGGTTACATAAGACCTAGGGTCAGACACGCCCTTCCTAAAATCCTCTACATATGATGCGTGTATGTGTGTCTCCCTTCTCTGGAACCAGTGGCCTTAAATTAGGGACGGGGCACTACTTATAGTCCATCGAGTTGCTCAAGAAGGTCGTAAAGCTTTTGAACAAAAAAAAAAAAAAAAAAAAAAAAAAAAAAGGAAAGAAAAGAAGTCTTGAGGCCGCAAAAATATTAACCGTGTTCTTTACGTAATGGTTGTTTATATGGGATTAAAAGGAAGAATCAGAATGGCTTGTGAAAACACAAGTTTGTCCGCGACGGACATCGAACCAGTGTCCCCTCACTCCGGAGTAAGTCGCTCTCCCAACTGAGCTACGCGGACAGAACGTCTCGCTGCAGATTTGTCGTCTTGACACGTTTTCACCTCTGTAGTACGTCACAGGCTCAATAATATGGAATTGCTGGGAAAAAAAAGAACAAAAGTGTAACGGCCAAATATCTTTAATAGATAAGCTGCTTTTTCAAGAACACACTTTTCAAATCATCATCAACAACAACCATGGGTAAGAATACCATAGGTGTCTGGTGCCATAGAGCATCAGATATCAATCGTCTTGTATTGTTTTACTACCAGAGCACCAACACTCATCTGGCAAACCCCGTCATCCTAGGTAAGGAGGGTTAAAGGACGAAGTGCTTCCGGGGCCGAATTCATAAGGAACCTACCACGCATTCGCGTCTCCAAACACAGGGAGTCTGCGGAAAACCCCAGAAAAACCGTAGACTAGATGGCCGGCAGGATCGGAGTATTTCAAAATATCAGTAGCATAAGAGATAAGGAAGGAATTCACGAAATTCTTGAGTAAAAAACAAAAAACAAAAACAAAACAGAAATATATAAATAAAATAAAATGAATAAAAAATAACTTTTAAACACGGCGGCGTTTCCTTATAAGTGTAAACGCTGCCAGCTCTAATCCTGGGTAAAGCATGCAGGAAAGCTAACAGTTTTGAAGCTCCTACTTTTCAGCTAAAAACAAAACGTTTGTTTGTCCCAACTATATTTACACCTAGTCTCAAATTGCGATAAGTAAAAGTTCGCAAAAGCTGCATTTTCATCACCGGCCACAAGAACGACGACACCGCAGGAACTGCCTTCCATTCTGCCACAAGAGTATTGGTCAGGTCGGTCACCTATATGGCGGGCGATTCGCCCTGTCTCCTAGTCAGCTTTCCACTTCATCCCAAATGTATTGCATCGGGTTGAGATCGGGACGCTGTGCAGGCCAGTCAAGTTCTTTCACTCCCCATCTCATTAGAAAGTTGCAGTACATACCTCACTTTGTGGAAGGGGATATTATGTTGCTGGTAAAGGATGAAGCCTTCATCGAACTGTTGCCACAATGCTAGAAACGCAGAATTGTGGAGAACGTCATTGTAGGCTGTAGCGTTAAGATTTCCGGGCACTAAAACTAAGAGACCCAGCCTAAACCATAAAAAATAGCCCCAGAGCACGATGCCACCTCCACCAAACTTCACAATTGGAACAACACAGTCATCCAGGTACCTTGCATTCTCCACACTCAGACTCAACTGCCAGACGGTGAAGCGTGATTCATCACAAAAGAGAACGCATTTCTACTGCTCCAGAATACACTGGCGCCGAGCTTTACACCACTTCAGCAGACGTCTGTCGAGGATCTTGCTGATGTTAGGCTTGTCTACGGCTGTTCGTCTATGGAAACCCATTTCCTTCATCTTTCGACGAACCGTTACAGTGCTGGCGTTCCTTCCAAAGGCTTTTTAGAACTCGGCGGTGAGTGTAGCAATCGAAGAGAGGCGATTTGATATTCCGTGAAACCCAATTTTGCCGGTGGCGAGACCCACAGCAGTCTGCTCCGGAGCCGAATACTTTCCTAATACAGCTACGCCGACAAGGCTTATTACTGCTACTTCTCGTCGTGCGTCACCTCCGAGATAAGTACGTCAGATATATCCTCTATATCTGACGTATCAACCTCTTGAGAAAGGGCTGGTACGGAATCATAGGTTTCTGGGGGTCAGCCGGCAAACCACGCTTGAAGTAACTCTCTCTAGAAGATGGAATTCTCATTAATTCCAGACGATGTGTGGAAGAGCATCACACATTTTTCGAAGAACCTAACTGCCAGTAGACTCAGTTTTACGTTCGGGCGCTAATATGAAAACACAAATTTGGCGGTGGCAGTACTCGAATCCACATCCTTCTGCTCCGGAGCCGAATACTTTCCCAATTAATTTGCGTCGGCAATTAAGTTACATCGCTACTACTTGCAGTCTTGGTGAAAATCTTCCAAATACGTGGAGACAATGTAAATAGATAAAGTCATCGCTCTTCCCACATTTTTCTTTAATTAACACACAGCAATCGAAAAAATTGTTATCCGGACACCGGTGGGATCGTACCCCAGATCTCTCGATAACTAGCAGAGTGCGTTCGCCTTAGGTGGCCAACAATCCACGGAGCTATGTGTGTTTATCTGTCAGCATCTGACTTCACAAATCCGTAGAGATGGGCTCAGCAACTGAGACGTCTCCATCTGGTAGGACTTAACGGGCACAAGCTATTTAATTATAGCTAAGAGAGAGATCTGGGGTTCGATCCCAGTGTGTGTCGAAATACAGTTTTTCGGTTGCTGTATGTTAATTAAAGAAAAACGTGGAAAGAGCGATGACTTTGTCTATTTACTTGTCGTCTTGACTTGTGCGTTACCTATGAGGTACGTAAGTCACAACCCGACGATTTCTCTCGGACATTTTATTGTACTTTCTGCAGGGTCTCAATTTCTGCGAGCTGCCATCGTTAAATAGGATTACTTACATTATTTTAAATTAGATACAATTAGGGTACATCAGAACTTGCATTAATGGAAAAGTGTTGATGGGTTCAGCGTCTGATAATCAGTTCGGTTTTCACTAGTATTAAATTTCGTGACATAGCAACGCTAAATTTCGGTATTTTTTTTTACAGATTTCGCTGTGTTATAAAATTTTTGATAAGCGCTGTTTTGTGAGATAAGTCGAAAGGGCATGTCTCTGTACGAAAAAATAACGTTAGCAGATCCCCCTCTCGTGCTAAATAACACTGCAGGGATAAACACCTGGTTAGAAAACTGGTGGAAATTAAGGGCTATTCACAGTGAGAGTGATATCAGACACAAACTTTTACTTGCTGCTTGCTTAGTTGTAAAAAAAAAAAAAAAAAGAAATCTGGCTTTGCGCCACAGATCGTTAGAACCGCAGGGCGGTAAACCGCAACTTTTTTTTTCTACCAAAAGAGCGGGAAGTTCATAGTCCGCAAATTATGGTACTATTTAATCCTGCCTGCTTCATGGAAGACATCTTGTTCTTTACAAATAGTGACAGAATTGGTTCTGAATGGCAGCAATTTTTCTAAAGCCATTGGTGAAAGGCGGTTTGAAATGAAAGTATTTTTAGAACACGAATAACGTATTTCCTTTACATTTTCCCATCCTAAAACTGAAAATTCGGTATGACCACTCCCCACAAGGAAGAAATGATTTAAAGTACATACGACTTCTGCGAATTTAACTGTTTTATTAAATTAAATAAGAGTGACTATTTATTTAACAGAATACTGAAAATTAGATCATATGTTGTTCAATAAAATAACTTTTTGATTTTATTAAAGAAATTTTTTTCAAAGCCGATCCGGTAGCGCAATGGTTTCTGAACGTTGGCTTCTAATAATTCGCGCGTGATGGGTCGGGGTTCAAATCTCGGTGAGGTATGGATGTTATCTTTGTTTCACAGCACTCCCCGTTCACCCCTTTCCGGAACTAGTGGCTCTAAAATATGGAAGGGCGACTGCTTATAGCTCATGGAGCTGCTCGCGGTGGCCGCCAAACCCTCAAGCTAACTAACCAACCATTTTTTATGAGATGCTGAATAATTAATTTCGATTTTGTAGAATTAACAATTTACTTAAGTTAACGTAACAATGAAATTCTCAGGTCAGTTGCATAAAACAGAATAAAAATTGCGGGTTTCATTGAACAATTGTCGATTTTATTAAATTGAATAAAATTTTTCTGGACATTTCTAGCAGTCGTCTATTTAGATTAATTGCAAAACAAACAAAATATTGCATTGAAATAACCTATTTGGCAAATAGATTTATATATCGTTTAACTGAATTGGAATTTTACGAAAATTGTCCGACTGTAGGTTTTAATAAATTGAAAGCAACAGTTTGATATTTCGCTCAACTGAAAATTTTTTATCAAATTGTCTGCAAATTTTGTCAAATTGAACAATAATTTTCATTAACTAAATGGCATTTGTATATTTTATGCATTTTTTATATTACTTTAAAATAACATTCAATGTTACTTGATTGAATATCAATTGCGTATTTTTAATTTTATTAAGTTTAAAATACCAGATAAAAGCAGTTTTTTCTTTTATGCTACAGGATTTAACGTTCCTGAAGACAATCTAAGATTGCCCATCTCTAAGTAGAATCACTGGCTCCACGAATGGGTGAGAACCAGCTCCGTTAGGTAAACATTTCAGACCCTGCACCTCTTACAGTTCAGACAAAGGGGAAACCCAATGTATTTGTTGCTAAATTTGCTGCATTTATCACGTTTTTATGAAATTAGGTACCACTTGTGATCTGACAAAATTGGATAATAATTATGCATTTTTATAAGTAGATTTCAAGCTGCAGATCTTGTGAAATTCAATTAGCTTTAATAAATGTACAATATTTATTTCATTCAATGCAAAAGCAACTATAGGTTTCTCATTTTTGAATGACAGATACGGATTTTATGATAAACCACTATAGTTTAGATTGAACTAAATAACAGTTATTTCTATTACTGATTAATAGTCGTTCATTTTTTATCAAAAGGAATTAAGCCGTAGATCAATGAATTTTATTGCGGTTGCAGAATTTATGAAATCAAAAAAATGTTTGTTTTATTAGTAGTTGTTTTTAAACAGCAGCTATCATCATTTGTCATCTTAATAGCTGTTTTCTCACAAACTTTGTCATGGATGGTTTATGTGCCTCAAGGCTAGTTTGATACGATTTGATACAAAATTGAATCAGACAACACGATCAAGTAAGTAACAATAGCTAAATTTTATTTTAATTAGGAGCTGAAAGCTGCCAATCATGCGGAACGACAAACATTTAACTAAGTGTTCTCGTGAGAAAGCGTCCATTAAGGCACAGGAGAATTTTTCGGGTCGAAAGGTCAAGAGAAAGCAGGCCCGTCACTGTTATTTTTTTTTTCCTTCCCAGCTGGTGATCAAACAATAAGGTAGAAATAATATCGGAATCTTAAAAAATAAAAATAGAATAAAAATCGTGTTCCTATGATCTTTAAGAATTAACGCAAGAAAGGCAGCTTTTCAGATATGACTACACACATGATATTCAACGCCTATATATTTATATAAACGCTGATATATTTACATAACGCTGATATTCAGCGCTAATATATTTATATAACGCTGATGTTCACACTGCTCCTGGACCATAGTCCGATATCTTATGCATGACTGAGTGAAAAATCCTTGAACTTTCCGATAGGTTATTTTTTCCGAACTGTTTTCATGTTTAAGTTGTTAATTTGATTTTTTCCGGCACTATTTGAGCAAGTATTTCACAAGAAAGATGACATCGAATTCTTCAGTGCAATGAGTAATTCTTTCCCAAGCGAAAAACATAGACAAGGGTGCATAGGAAAGTCCTATTAGTCTGGAATAACTTGTGAACGGAGAGAGGTACAGTTATGCAAGTGAGATAACGGTATAGTAAAGCGACTACGCCCTATCGAATGCAACCGATAGCAGCGCCCCTAGTGGCGAAATGCGGAAGTTAGGTATTACAAATCCAAAACGAAAAGAGATAGAGCAAAATTTCCAATTACATAGTTGTAGAGCATCAATTAATTCGTACAAAACGACATTTGTTTCACACGGATAAGATAAATTGTCGCCTGAATACCCTAAAATGTCAGAAATCGATGCGCGACGATTCGAATCTGCATATTCACATTTCGCAAATGTAGCAGTATGCAAATGCAGAATATGACGTTGTACCGTACCTACGATATAAAAACCAGTAGCAGGACCTAAACTTCTGATCAGAAGTTTAGGTCTACGTACGCTGTGTGAGAATGGCGAGCTTGGATTTCTGGGGTTACGTAAAAAATCAGGTGTATGCAACAGCGCCTACAAGTCTGCTGGATCTACGTCGTCGTGTTACAGATGCTTGCAATAGTGTGACACCTTCCATGCTGAGGAATGTGCATGCAGAGTTACTTTCACGAATACAAATGTGTATCGTGGGCAATGTTGAACTCTTCGAAAATACTCGACATTAACTTTTTATCACTGTGCGCCAGTTTGCCTTTTTTTTTTTTTTTTGTTTGTTTGACGTCATCAAATTGTATTGACATAAGTACGCATTTATGCAATAAATTGTGTGTATTTGCTCATACCTATGCCTGTTCCCTTCAAACGTTCACACAAAAGGTCGCGCATCGATTTCGGACACTTTAGGGTATCCAGGCGACCATTTATCTTATCCGTGTGAAACAAATGTCGTTTTGCACTTCCTAATTGATGTTTTACAACTTTGTAATTGGAAATTTTGCTCTATCTCTTTTCGTTTTCGATTTGCAATGACTAACTTCCGGATTTCGCCACTAGGGGCGCTGCTATCGGTTGCATTTGATTGGGCGTAGTCACTTTACTATACCGTTATCTCACTTGTATAACAGTGCCTCTCTCCGTTCGCAAGTTTTATTTCAGGCTAAAGGGACTTTCCTATGCACCCTGTACATAATGTATATAACACGCAAAAATTTTATCATGTATCCCGAGCTGAAAAATTCACGCATTGATTTTGAACATACGAAAGCATTTTTTTTTTAATTTAGCGGTCGTCTAATTACTTATGGTAAAGATCTTTACATACACTTAATTGTAAGAAATATCTGAATTGCCCGTGCAAATGCTATAGAGTGATGAACGAATTTTCAGTGTTTTTTTATGATTTTTAAATACAGGATGAGGCTTGCCTTGCTTAACTACACAATCTGGAAAAGCTCTGGCAGAAAATGGGGCACTTAGCACATCATCAGCACCTTTCCCCATCCTAAATTGACATCGAAATTCAGATTGTGTATTTAAATCTGTGCTCATAAACATATCGATTCACACAGCGACGAAAAGACAGAAAAAAAGTTACTCGTAGCAGAACGTTGAATAGTGTTTATGACTCTGCATAAGAATGGAAAACCCCGAAACTGAGATTCCTGAAAAACGAACCAGGAATCGATGATAACGGAAAATCTATCAAAATGCTGAAATTTCCGTTATTAGAAACGGAAACTTTGAATTTTCGTTAAACCTCGGAGGCCTTCGGGCAACTTTATTGCACGTCATTTTCAAGAATTTTCCGTGAATTCCCATTACTTATATTTTACAATGCAGTATTTTTGTAAGAAGTATCATAAACTCTTTAAAGATTCGTCTATCATTTGCGTATTCTCAAAAGTTAGAAGAAATACAACATGCAAAACAAAATATACGACAAAGTACTTTTTTTAGTTTGTTTTGTATCAGGAGGTCAGTCCATCGTGAGTGTAAAAAATAAGTGGCATGGATTCACGGAAAATTCCTGAAAATAACGTGCAGCAAAGTTACTAGTAGATGTCCGTCTTTAACGAAATTTCCGTTTTTAAAAGTTCCCGTTTCCTTTAACTTCCGTATTTTGACAGATTTTCCGTTGTCAGTAATTCCATTTCGTGCTTTTCGGTATTTATTATTTAGAATCTTCTCAAAATCTTCAGTTTTGACATATTCAGATCCTTACCGTTTGCGCCTGGTGGGGATCGAATCAGCCAAGTTCGGCTTCGTCTAAAGACGCGCGTCTATCTGTTGAGCCAGTAAGCCACGTAAAGCGCCGTTACGTATCAGGTTGAACTCCAATTTCACAATGATGACTTTTTTTCTTTTTTTGTTATTCATGCGGATGAATTAAAAAATTATTTCCTGTTGAAGCCCATAGCTTTTTTGAATAGGTTCTTAAGAATTACATTTTTTCTGTAGGAGGACTTGTTGGAAATTATGTGTTTTGTTTTAATCGTGATTTTTCGAAGCAACACAATACTTTGTAACTTGAGATCTTTTTAAACTGGCAATGGCTTCCAATTATCTTTAAGAAAAAGTGCAATAAACTGTTCTATAGAATTATTTAAAAAAATCCTAAATATGAAATTTACTCTTGATAGCTACGAGGGTCATTTCAAAAGTTTTACACACTGTGGGTTATATCTTAAAAAACAAATTTATTTCACAACATACCTTTACAGGCCTTTGAAGTAATCTCCATGTTTCTTCATGACAGCGGCCCAACGTTTGGGCAAGTCTTGTATTCCAATCAGGACACCTCCATTGTTGAGGCGTCGGATTACTCGGGTCACCTCAACATGCCTTTACAGGCCTTCGAAGTAATCTCCATGTTTCTTGATGACAGCGGCCCAACGTTTGGGCAAGTCTTGTGTTCCAATCAGGACACCTCCATTGTTGAGGCGTCGGATTACTCGGGTCACCCTAACATGCCTTTACAGGCCTTCGAAGTAATCTCCATGTTTCTTCATGACAGCGGCCCAACGTTTGGACAAGTCTTGTGTTCCAATTAGGACACCTCCATTGTTGAGGCGTTGGATTACTCGGGTCACCTCAACATGCCTTTACAGGCCTTCGAAGTAATCTCCATGTTTCTTCATGACAGCGGCCCAACGTTTGGGCAAGTCTTGTATTCCAATCAGGACACCTCCATTGTTGAGGCGTCGTATTACTCGGGTCACCCTAACATGCCTTTACAGGCCTTTGAAGTAATCTCCATGTTTCTTCATGACAGCGGCCCAACGTTTGGGCAAGTCTTGTATTCCAATCAGGACACCTCCATTGTTGAGGCGTCGGATTACTCGGGTCACCTCAACATGCCTTTACAGGCCTTCGAAGTAATCTCCATGTTTCTTCATGACAGCGGCCCAACGTTTGGGCAAGCCTTGTATTCCAATCAGGACACCTCCATTGTTGAGGCGTCGGATTACTTGGGTCACCTCAACTTACCTTTACAGGCCTTCGAAGTAATCTCCATGTTTCTTCATGACAGCGGCCCAACGTTTGGACAAGTCTTGTGTTCTAATCAGGACACCTCCATTGTTGAGGCGTCGGATTACTCGGGTCACCTCAACATGCCTTTACAGGCCTTCGAAGTAATCTCCATGTTTCTTCATGACAGCGGCCCAACGTTTGGGCAAATCTTGTATTCCAATCAGGACACCTCCATTGTTGAGGCTTCGGATTACTCGGGTCACCTCAACATGCCTTTACAGGCCTTCGAAGTAATCTCCATGTTTCTTCATGACAGCGGCCCAACGTTTGGGCAAGTCTTGTGTTCCAATCAGGACACCTCCATTGTTGAGGCGTCGGATTACTCGGGTCACCTCAACATGCCTTTACAGGCCTTCGAAGTAATCTCCATGTTTCTTAATGACAGCGGCCCAACGTTTGGGTAAGTCATGTGTTCGAATCAGGACACCTCCATTGTTGAGGCGTCGGATTACTCGGGTCACCCGAACATGCCTTTACAGGCCTTCGAAGTAATCTCCATGTTTCTTCATGACAGCGGCCCAACGTTTGGGCAAGTCTTGTGTTCCAATCGGGACACCTCCATTGTTGAGGCGTCGGATTACTCGGGTCACCTCAACATGCCTTTACAGGCCTTCGAAGTAATCTCCATGTTTCTTCATGACAGCGGTCCAACGTTTGGGTAAGTCTTGTGTTCCAATCAGGACACCTCCATTGTTGAGGCGTCGGATTACTCGGGTCACCTCAACATGCCTTTACAGACCTTCGAAGTAATCTCCATGTTTCTTCATGACAGCGGCCCAACGTTTGGACAAGTCCTGTGTTCCAATCAGGACACCTCCATTGTTGAGGCGTCGGATTACTCGGGTCACCTCAATATGCCTTTACAGGCCTTCGAAGTAATCTCAATGTTTCTTCATGACAGCGGCCCAACGTTTGGGCAAGTCTTGTGTTCCAATCAGGACCCCTCCATTGTTGAGGCGTCGGATTACTCGGGTCACCTCAACATGCCTTTACAGGCCTTCGAAGTAATCTCCATGTTTCTTCATGACAGCGGCCCAACGTTTGGGCAAATCTTGTATTCCAATCAGGACACCTCCATTGTTGAGGCTTCGGATTACTCGGGTCACCTCAACATGCCTTTACAGGCCTTCGAAGTAATCTCCATGTTTCTTCATGACAGCGGCCCAACGTTTGGGCAAGTCTTGTGTTCCAATCAGGACACCTCCATTGTTGAAGCGTCGGATTACTCGGGTCACCTCAACATGCCTTTACAGGCCTTCGAAGTAATCTCCATGTTTCTTCATGACAGCGGTCCAACGTTTGGGTAAGTCTTGTGTTCCAATCAGGACACCTCCATTGTTGAGGCGTCGGATTACTCGGGTCACCCTAACATGCCTTTACAGGCCTTTGAAGTAATCTCCATGTTTCTTCATGACAGCGGCCCAACGTTTGGGCAAGTCATGTGTTGCAATCAGGACACCTCCATTGTTGAGGCGTCGGATTACTCGGGTCACCTCAACATGCCTTTACAGGCCTTCGAAGTAATCTCCATGTTTCTTCATGACAGCGGCCCAACGTTTGGGCAAGTCTTGTGTTGCAATCAGGACACCTCCATTGTTGAGGCGTCGGATTACTCGGGTCACCTCAACATGCCTTTACAGGCCTTCGAAGTAATCTCCATGTTTCTTCATGACAGCGGCCCAACGTTTGGGCAAATCTTGTATTCCAATCAGGACACCTCCATTGTTGAGGCTTCGGATTACTCGGGTCACCTCAACATGCCTTTACAGGCCTTCGAAGTAATCTCCATGTTTCTTCATGACAGCGGCCCAACGTTTGGGCAAGTCTTGTGTTCCAATCAGGACACCTCCATTGTTGAAGCGTCGGATTACTCGGGTCACCTCAACATGCCTTTACAGGCCTTCGAAGTAATCTCCATGTTTCTTCATGACAGCGGTCCAACGTTTGGGTAAGTCTTGTGTTCCAATCAGGACACCTCCATTGTTGAGGCGTCGGATTACTCGGGTCACCCTAACATGCCTTTACAGGCCTTTGAAGTAATCTCCATGTTTCTTCATGACAGCGGCCCAACGTTTGGGCAAGTCATGTGTTGCAATCAGGACACCTCCATTGTTGAGGCGTCGGATTACTCGGGTCACCTCAACATGCCTTTACAGGCCTTCGAAGTAATCTCCATGTTTCTTCATGACAGCGGCCCAACGTTTGGGCAAGTCTTGTGTTGCAATCAGGACACCTCCATTGTTGAGGCGTCGGATTACTCGGGTCACCTCAACATGCCTTTACAGGCCTTCGAAGTAATCTCCATGTTTCTTGATGACAGCGGCCCAACGTTTGGGCAAGTCTTGTGTTCCAATCAGGACACCTCCATTGTTGAGGCGTCGGATTACTCGGGTCACCCTAACATGCCTTTACAGGCCTTCGAAGTAATCTCCATGTTTCTTCATGACAGCGGCCCAACGTTTGGACAAGTCTTGTGTTCCAATTAGGACACCTCCATTGTTGAGGCGTTGGATTACTCGGGTCACCTCAACATGCCTTTACAGGCCTTCGAAGTAATCTCCATGTTTCTTCATGACAGCGGCCCAACGTTTGGGCAAGTCTTGTATTCCAATCAGGACACCTCCATTGTTGAGGCGTCGTATTACTCGGGTCACCCTAACATGCCTTTACAGGCCTTTGAAGTAATCTCCATGTTTCTTCATGACAGCGGCCCAACGTTTGGGCAAGTCTTGTATTCCAATCAGGACACCTCCATTGTTGAGGCGTCGGATTACTCGGGTCACCTCAACATGCCTTTACAGGCCTTCGAAGTAATCTCCATGTTTCTTCATGACAGCGGCCCAACGTTTGGGCAAGCCTTGTATTCCAATCAGGACACCTCCATTGTTGAGGCGTCGGATTACTTGGGTCACCTCAACTTACCTTTACAGGCCTTCGAAGTAATCTCCATGTTTCTTCATGACAGCGGCCCAACGTTTGGACAAGTCTTGTGTTCTAATCAGGACACCTCCATTGTTGAGGCGTCGGATTACTCGGGTCACCTCAACATGCCTTTACAGGCCTTCGAAGTAATCTCCATGTTTCTTCATGACAGCGGCCCAACGTTTGGGCAAATCTTGTATTCCAATCAGGACACCTCCATTGTTGAGGCTTCGGATTACTCGGGTCACCTCAACATGCCTTTACAGGCCTTCGAAGTAATCTCCATGTTTCTTCATGACAGCGGCCCAACGTTTGGGCAAGTCTTGTGTTCCAATCAGGACACCTCCATTGTTGAGGCGTCGGATTACTCGGGTCACCTCAACATGCCTTTACAGGCCTTCGAAGTAATCTCCATGTTTCTTAATGACAGCGGCCCAACGTTTGGGTAAGTCATGTGTTCGAATCAGGACACCTCCATTGTTGAGGCGTCGGATTACTCAGGTCACCCGAACATGCCTTTACAGGCCTTCGAAGTAATCTCCATGTTTCTTCATGACAGCGGCCCAACGTTTGGGCAAGTCTTGTGTTCCAATCGGGACACCTCCATTGTTGAGGCGTCGGATTACTCGGGTCACCTCAACATGCCTTTACAGGCCTTCGAAGTAATCTCCATGTTTCTTCATGACAGCGGTCCAACGTTTGGGTAAGTCTTGTGTTCCAATCAGGACACCTCCATTGTTGAGGCGTCGGATTACTCGGGTCACCTCAACATGCCTTTACAGACCTTCGAAGTAATCTCCATGTTTCTTCATGACAGCGGCCCAACGTTTGGACAAGTCCTGTGTTCCAATCAGGACACCTCCATTGTTGAGGCGTCGGATTACTCGGGTCACCTCAATATGCCTTTACAGGCCTTCGAAGTAATCTCAATGTTTCTTCATGACAGCGGCCCAACGTTTGGGCAAGTCTTGTGTTCCAATCAGGACCCCTCCATTGTTGAGGCGTCGGATTACTCGGGTCACCTCAACATGCCTTTACAGGCCTTCGAAGTAATCTCCATGTTTCTTCATGACAGCGGCCCAACGTTTGGGCAAATCTTGTATTCCAATCAGGACACCTCCATTGTTGAGGCTTCGGATTACTCGGGTCACCTCAACATGCCTTTACAGGCCTTCGAAGTAATCTCCATGTTTCTTCATGACAGCGGCCCAACGTTTGGGCAAGTCTTGTGTTCCAATCAGGACACCTCCATTGTTGAAGCGTCGGATTACTCGGGTCACCTCAACATGCCTTTACAGGCCTTCGAAGTAATCTCCATGTTTCTTCATGACAGCGGTCCAACGTTTGGGTAAGTCTTGTGTTCCAATCAGGACACCTCCATTGTTGAGGCGTCGGATTACTCGGGTCACCCTAACATGCCTTTACAGGCCTTTGAAGTAATCTCCATGTTTCTTCATGACAGCGGCCCAACGTTTGGGCAAGTCATGTGTTGCAATCAGGACACCTCCATTGTTGAGGCGTCGGATTACTCGGGTCACCTCAACATGCCTTTACAGGCCTTCGAAGTAATCTCCATGTTTCTTCATGACAGCGGCCCAACGTTTGGGCAAGTCTTGTGTTAAAATCAGGACACCTCCATTGTTGAAGCGTCGGATTACTCGAGTCACCTCAACATGCCTTTACAGGCCTTCGAAGTAATCTCCATGTTTCTTCATGACAGCGGCCCAACGTTTGGGCAAGTCTTGTGTTCCAATCAGGACACCTCCATTGTTGAAGCGTCGGATTACTCGGGTCACCTCAACATGCCTTTACAGGCCTTCGAAGTAATCTCCATGTTTCTTCATGACAGCGGTCCAACGTTTGGGTAAGTCTTGTGTTCCAATCAATACACCTCCATTGTTGAGGCGTCGGATTACTCGGGTCACCCTAACATGCCTTTACAGGCCTTTGAAGTAATCTCCATGTTTCTTCATGACAGCGGCCCAATGTTTAAGCAAGTCATGTGTTGCAATCAGGACACCTCCATTGTTGAGGCGTCGGATTACTCGGGTCACCTCAACATGCCTTTACAGGCCTTCGAAGTAATCTCCATGTTTCTTGATGACAGCGGCCCAACGTTTGGACAAGTCTTGTGTTCCAATCAGGACACCTCCATTGTTGAGGCGTCGGATTACTCGGGTCACCCTAACATGCCTTTACAGGCCTTCAAAGTAATCTCCATGTTTCTTCATGACAGCCGCCCAACGTTTGGGCAAGTCTTGTATTCCAATCAGGACACCTCCATTGTTGAGGCTTCGGATTACTCGGGTCACCTCAACATGCCTTTACAGGCCTTCGAAGTAATCTCCATGTTTCTTCATGACAGCGGCCCAACGTTTGGGCAAGTCTTGTGTTCCAATCAGGACACCTCCATTGTTGAGGCGTCGGATTACTCGAGTCACCTCAACATGCCTTTACAGGCCTTCGAAGTAATCTCCATGTTTCTTCATGACAGCGGCCCAACGTTTGGGCAAGTCTTGTGTTCCAATCAGGACACCTCCATTGTTAAAGCGTCGGATTACTCGGGTCACCTCAACGTGCCTTTACAGGCCTTCGAAGTAATCTCCATGTTTCTTCATGACAGCGGTCCAACGTTTGGGTAAGTCTTGTGTTCCAATCAGGACACCTCCATTGTTGAGGCGTCGGATTACTCGGGTCACATTAACATGCCTTTACAGGCCTTTGAAGTAATCTCCATGTTTCTTCATGACAGCGGCCCAACGTTTGGGCAAGTCATGTGTTGCAATCAGGACACCTCCTTTGCTGAGGCGTCGGATTACTCGGGTCACCTCAACATGCCTTTACAGGCCTTCGAAGTAATCTCCATGTTTCTTGATGACAGCGGCCCAACGTTTAGACAAGTCTTGTGTTCCAATCAGGACACCTCCATTGTTGAGGCGTCGGATTACTCGGGTCACCTCAACATGCCTTTACAGGCCTTCGAAGTAATCTCCATGTTTCTTGATGACAGCGGCCCAACGTTTAGACAAGTCTTGTGTTCCAATCAGGACACCTCCATTGTTGAGGCGTCGGATTACTCGGGTCACCTCAACATGCCTTTACAGGCCTTCGAAGTAATCTCCATGTTTCTTTATGACAGCGGCATAACGTTGGGGCAAGTCTTGTGTTCCAATCAGGACACCTCAATTGTTGAGGCGTCGGATTACTCGGGTCACCTCAACATGCCTTTACAGGTCTTCGAAGTAATCTCCATGTTTCTTCATGACAGCGGCCCAACGTTTGGGCAAGTCTTGTGTTCCAATCAGGACACCTCCATTGTTGAGGCGTCGGATTACTCGGGTCATCTCAACATGCCTTTACAGGCCTTCGAAGTAATCTCCATGTTTCATCATGACAGCGGCCCAACGTTTGGGCAAGTCTTGTATTCTAATCAGGACACCTCCATTGTTGAGGCGTCGGATTACTCGGGTCACCTCAACATGCCTTTACAGACCTTCGAAGTAATCTCCATGTTTCTTTATGACAGCGGCCCAACGTTTGGACAAGTCCTGTGTTCCAATCAGGACACCTCCATTGTTGAGGCGTTGGATTACTCGGGTCACCTCAATATGCCTTTACAGGCCTTCGAAGTAATCTCAATGTTTCTTCATGACAGCGGCCCAACGTTTGGGCAAGTCTTGTGTTCCAATCAGGACCCCTCCATTGTTGTGGCGTCGGATTACTTGGGTCACCTCAACATGCCTTTACAGGCCTTCGAAGTAATCTCCATGTTTCTTCATGACAGCGGCATAACGTTTGGGGCAAGTCTTGTGTTCCAATCAGGACACCTCCATTGTTGAGGCGTCGGATTACTCGGGTCTCCTCAACATGCCTTTACAGGTCTTCGAAGTAATCTCCATGTTTCTTCATGACAGCGGCCCAACGTTTGGGCAAGTCTTGTATTCCAATCAGGACACCTCCATTGTTGAGGCTTCGGATTACTCGGGTCACCTCAACATGCCTTTACAGGCCTTCGAAGTAATCTCCATGTTTCTTCATGACAGCGGCCCAACGTTTGGGCAAGTCTTGTGTTCCAATCAGGACACCTCCATTGTTGAGGCGTCGGATTACTCGAGTCACCTCAACATGCCTTTACAGGCCTTCGAAGTAATCTCCATGTTTCTTCATGACAGCGGCCCAACGTTTGGGCAAGTCTTGTGTTCCAATCAGGACACCTCCATTGTTAAAGCGTCGGATTACTCGGGTCACCTCAACATGCCTTTACAGGCCTTCGAAGTAATCTCCATGTTTCTTCATGACAGCGGTCCAACGTTTGGGTAAGTCATGTGTTGCAATCAGGACACCTCCATTGTTGAGGCGTCGGATTACTCGGTCACCTCAACATGCCTTTACAGACCTTCGAAGTAATCTCCATGTTTCTTCATGACAGCGGCCCAACGTTTGGGCAAGTCAGGTGTTCCAATCAGGACACCTCCATTGTTGAGGCGTCGGATTACTCGGGTCACCCTAACATGCCTTTACAGGCCTTTGAAGTAATCTCCATGTTTCTTCATGACAGCGGCCCAACGTTTGGGCAAGTCATGTGTTGCAATCAGGACACCTCCATTGTTGAGGCGTCGGATTACTCGGGTCACCTCAACATGCCTTTACAGACCTTCGAAGTAATCTCCATGTTTCTTCATGACAGCGGCCCAACGTTTGGACAAGTCCTGTGTTCCAATCAGGACACCTCCATTGTTGAGGCGTCGGATTACTCGGGTCACCCTAACATGCCTTTACAGGCCTTTGAAGTAATCTCCATGTTTCTTCATGACAGCGGCCCAACGTTTGGGCAAGTCATGTGTTGCAATCAGGACACCTCCATTGCTGAGGCGTCGGATTACTCGGGTCACCTCAACATGCCTTTACAGGCCTTCGAAGTAATCTCCATGTTTCTTGATGACAGCGGCCCAACGTTTAGACAAGTCTTGTGTTCCAATCAGGACACCTCCATTGTTGAGGCGTCGGATTACTCGGGTCACCTCAACATGCCTTTACAGGCCTTCGAATTAATCTCCATGTTTCTTAATGACAGCGGTCCAACGTTTGGGTAAGTCTTGTGTACCAATCAGGACACCTCCATTGTTGAGGCGTCGGATTACTCGGGTCACCCTAACATGCCTTTACAGGCCTTTGAAGTAATCTCCATGTTTCTTCATGACAGCGGCCCAACGTTTGGGCAAGTCTTGTGTTCCAATCAGGACACCTCCATTGTTGAGGCGTCGGATTACTCGGGTCATCTCAACATGCCTTTACAGGCCTTCGAAGTAATCTCCATGTTTCATCATGACAGCGGCCCAACGTTTGGGCAAGTCTTGTATTCTAATCAGGACACCTCCATTGTTGAGGCGTCGGATTACTCGGGTCACCTCAACATGCCTTTACAGACCTTCGAAGTAATCTCCATGTTTCTTCATGACAGCGGCCCAACGTTTGGACAAGTCCTGTGTTCCAATCAGGACACCTCCATTGTTGAGGCGTCGGATTACTCGGGTCACCTCAATATGCCTTTACAGGCCTTCGAAGTAATCTCAATGTTTCTTCATGACAGCGGCCCAACGTTTGGGCAAGTCTTGTGTTCCAATCAGGACCCCTCCATTGTTGAGGCGTCGGATTACTCGGGTCACCTCAACATGCCTTTACAGGCCTTCGAAGTAATCTCCATGTTTCTTCATGACAGCGGCCCAACGTTTGGGCAAGTCTTGTATTCCAGTCAGGACACCTCCATTGTTGTGGCGTCGGATTACTTGGGTCACCTCAACATGCCTTTACAGGCCTTCGAAGTAATCTCCATGTTTCTTCATGACAGCGGCATAACGTTGGGGCAAGTCTTGTGTTCCAATCAGGACACCTCCATTGTTGAGGCGTCGGATTACTCGGGTCACCTCAACATGCCTTTACAGGTCTTCGAAGTAATCTCCATGTTTCTTCATGACAGCGGCCCGACGTTTGGGCAAGTCTTGTATTCCAATCAGGACACCTCCATTGTTGAGGCTTCGGATTACTCGGGTCACCTCAACATGCCTTTACAGGCCTTCGAAGTAATCTCCATGTTTCTTCATGACAGCGGCCCAACGTTTGGGCAAGTCTTGTGTTCCAATCAGGACACCTCCATTGTTGAGGCGTCGGATTACTTGTGTCACCTCAACATGCCTTTACAGGCCTTCGAAGTAATCTCCATGTTTCTTCATGACAGCGGCCCAACGTTTGGGCAAGTCTTGTGTTCCAATCAGGACACCTCCATTGTTAAAGCGTCGGATTACTCGGGTCACCTCAACATGCCTTTACAGGCCTTCGAAGTAATCTCCATGTTTCTTCATGACAGCGGTCCAACGTTTGGGTAAGTCATGTGTTGCAATCAGGACACCTCCATTGTTGAGGCGTCGGATTACTCGGTCACCTCAACATGCCTTTACAGACCTTCGAAGTAATCTCCATGTTTCTTCATGACAGCGGCCCAACGTTTGGGCAAGTCAGGTGTTGCAATCAGGACACCTCCATTGTTGAGGCGTCGGATTACTCGGGTCACCCTAACATGCCTTTACAGGCCTTCGAAGTAATCTCCATGTTTCTTCATGACAGCGGCCCAACGTTTGGACAAGTCTTGTGTTCCAATCAGGACACCTCCATTGTTGAGGCGTTGGATTACTCGGGTCACCTCAACATGCCTTTACAGGCCTTCGAAGTAATCTCCATGTTTCTTCATGACAGCGGCCCAACGTTTGGGCAAGTCTTGTATTCCAATCAGGATACCTCCATTGTTGAGGCGTCGTATTACTCGGGTCACCCTAACATGCCTTTACAGGCCTTTGAAGTAATCTCCATGTTTCTTCATGACAGCGGCCCAACGTTTGGGCAAGTCTTGTATTCCAATCAGGACACCTCCATTGTTGAGGCGTCGGATTACTCGGGTCACCTCAACATGCCTTTACAGGCCTTCGAAGTAATCTCCATGTTTCTTCATGACAGCGGCCCAACGTTTGGGCAAGCCTTGTATTCCAATCAGGACACCTCCATTGTTGAGGCGTCGGATTACTCGAGTCACCTCAACATGCCTTTAGAGGCCTTCGAAGTAATCTCCATGTTTCTTCATGACAGCTGCCCAACGTTTGGACAAGTCTTGTGTTCCAATCAGGACACCTCCATTGTTGAAGCGTCGGATTACTCGGGTCACCTCAACATGCCTTTACAGGCCTTCGAAGTAATCTCCATGTTTCTTAATGACAGCGGCCCAACGTTTGGGTAAGTCATGTGTTCGAATCAGGACACCTCCATTGTTGAGGCGTCGGATAACTCGGGTCACCCTAACATGCCTTTACAGGCCTTCGAAGTAATCTCCATGTTTCTTCATGACAGCGGCCCAACGTTTGGGCAAGTCTTGTGTTCCAATCGGGACACCTCCATTGTTGAGGCGTCGGACTACTCGGGTCACCTCAACATGCCTTTACAGGCCTTCGAAGTAATCTCCATGTTTCTTCATGACAGCGGCCCAACGTTTGGGCAAGTCTTGTATTCCAATCAGGACACCTCCATTGTTGAGGCGTCGGATTACTTGGGTCACCTCAACTTCCCTTTACAGGCCTTCGAAGTAATCTCCATGTTTCTTCATGACAGCGGCCCAACGTTTGGACAAGTCTTGTGTTCTAATCAGGACACCTCCATTGTTGAGGCGTCGGATTACTCGGGTCACCTCAACATGCCTTTACAGGCCTTCGAAGTAATCTCCATGTTTCTTCATGACAGCGGCCCAACGTTTGGGCAAGTCTTGTATTCCAGTCAGGACACCTCCATTGTTGAGGCGTCGGATTACTTGGGTCACCTCAACATGCCTTTACAGGCCTTCGAAGTAATCTCCATGTTTCTTCATGACAGCGGCATAACGTTGGGGCAAGTCTTGTGTTCCAATCAGGACACCTCCATTGTTGAGGCGTCGGATTACTCGGGTCACCTCAACATGCCTTTACAGGTCTTCGAAGTAATCTCCATGTTTCTTCATGACAGCGGCCCAACGTTTGGGCAAGTCTTGTATTCCAATCAGGACACCTCCATTGTTGAGGCTTCGGATTACTCGGGTCACCTCAACATGCCTTTACAGGCCTTCGAAGTAATCTCCATGTTTCTTCATGACAGCGGCCCAACGTTTGGACAAGTCTTGTGTTCCAATCAGGACACCTCCATTGTTGAGGCGTCGGATTACTCGAGTCACCTCAACATGCCTTTACAGGCCTTCGAAGTAATCTCCATGTTTCTTCATGACAGCGGCCCAACGTTTGGGCAAGTCTTGTATTCCAATCAGGACACCTCCATTGTTGAGGCGTCGGATTACTCGGGTCACCCTAACATGCCTTTACAGGCCTTTGAAGTAATCTCCATGTTTCTTCATGACAGCGGCCCAACGTTTTAGCAAATAATGTGTTGCAATCAGGACACCTCCATTGTTGAGGCGTCGGATTACTCGGGTCACCTCAACATGCCTTTACAGGCCTTCGAAGTAATCTCCATGTTTCTTGATGACAGCGGCCCAACGTTTGGACAAGTCTTGTGTTCCAATCAGGACACCTCCATTGTTGAGGCGTCGGATTACTCGGGTCACCTCAACATTCCTTTACAAGCCTTCGAAGTAATCTCCATGTTTCTTAATGACAGCGGTCCAACGTTTGGGTAAGTCTTGTGTTCCAATCAGGACACCTCCATTGTTGAGGCGTCGGATTACTCGGGTCACCCTAACATGCCTTTACAGGCCTTTGAAGTAATCTCCATGTTTCTTCATGACAGCGGCCCAACGTTTGGGCAAGTCTTGTGTTCCAATCAGGACACCTCCATTGTTGAGGCGTCGGATTACTCGGGTCATCTCAACATGCCTTTACAGGCCTTCGAAGTAATCTCCATGTTTCTTCATGACAGCGGCCCAACGTTTGGACAAGTCCTGTGTTCCAATCTGGACACCTCCATTGTTGAGGCGTCGGATTACTCGGGTCACCTCAATATGCCTTTACAGGCCTTCGAAGTAATCTCAATGTTTCTTCATGACAGCGGCCCAACGTTTGGGCAAGTTTTGTGTTCCAATCAGGACCCCTCCATTGTTGAGGCGTCGGATTACTCGGGTCACCTCAACATGCCTTTACAGGCCTTCGAAGTAATCTCCATGTTTCTTCATGACAGCGGCCCAACGTTTGGGCAAGTCTTGTATTCCAGTCAGGACACCTCCATTGTTGAGGCGTCGGATTACTTGGGTCACCTCAACATGCCTTTACAGGCCTTCGAAGTAATCTCCATGTTTCTTCATGACAGCGGCCCAACGTTGGGGCAAGTCTTGTGTTCCAATCAGGACAGCTCCATTGTTGAGGCGTCGGATTACTCGGGTCACCTCAACATGCCTTTACAGGCCTTCGAAGTAATCTCCATGTTTCTTCATGACAGCGGCCCAACGTTTGTGCAAGTCTTGTATTCCAGTCAGGACACCTCCATTGTTGATGCGTCGGATTACACGAGTCACTTCATTAGAAGCATCCTGAATCCCTGAATCGTATACTGAATTGTTTCCCGTGGAGTGGCTTCTTCAGTTTTGGGAACAAGTAATAATCTGATGGGCTCATGTGAGTACTGTATGGCGCGTGGGGAAGCAATTCTCATCCGTACTTCTCCGGAACGTCTCTTACTGTACGGGTAACATGCGGCCTCGCATTGTCATGCAAAATGACGTCATCAGTTTCGATCATTTCGGGACTTCTTTGGTGAATCTTTGGGCACAAAACATTTTGCATGAACCTTCTGTAGTATCCCGCTGTTACATTGGTCCCGTCAGGCCCTTTGTCTGTTGCTATATCACTCCAATCTTGTCATAGGCCATAATCATCAACCTTCGATTGTTGGCGGCGGAATTTTTTCTGGCGAGGTGATTCTGGATGTTTCCACTGAGCTGACGGAAATTTCAGTTCTGGTTCAAAATCTCGTATCCATGTTTCGTTTATAGCAACAATTCTATGCAAAAATTGTTCGCTTTCTGCCTCGTACCGCTAAGGCAAATCTGCGATCACTTTGCAAACTGCTCGCTGCTCTTCACCCAGGTTATGTGCAACCCATTTGGAAGAAACTTTTCTCTTCTGTAATTTTTTATTTAAGATTCTGAAAGCCGAAGCGGCAGACATGTTTACCTCATATGCACTCTCTTTAGATATTTTCCGTCCATCTTCTTCCAAAATGCCGTTGACGATAACCACAGAAGTGTCGTCCGTTGCATCTGATGGCCAGCCGCTTATTGGGTAGTCTTCGATGCTTTCCCGACCTTGGAGGAAACGAGAAGCCCACCATGACACTGCTACGATCCATTACACTAACCCCACAAACGTCACACAAAGCTTTATGAATTTCGGCAGGGGATTTTCCCCGCAAAGTTTTAACTTTAATGTAGGATCGCTGGTCGTTACATGACATCTGACTTAACTGGCTTTCTTCCTCCACTTCTAGGCAGAATTTTTCGGAACAGGAACAAATTAGCCAGCAAACGTAGACACAGCTTTGTATACTGAAGTCTAACCCGCAACTGGCGCAACGATTGGAGCGATTGCATCATCCCAATGGCAGCGCCTGCGCAGTGTGCAAAACTTTTGAAATGATCTACGTGTAATAGCTTTTGTCTTACGGGGTCCACAGGATAATACGTAATCGTCGTATAATCACCTGTACAATAATTTAAGTATCCGGTTTAAAACTGTACAGTAGCTGGTTCACAAAATCAGGGAGAGTAATAGGAATATCCGGTGCTACAAAAACCAAAATTTCATGCGATATGCTATCCACAATATCTGATCTACCTACAGAACTTCAGAATCGGATTCTCCGACAGACTACGGAAATATAATAATTAATCAAACCTCAAGTATTTTCGCTAACCTTTCCTATTACCGGAAATTTTTCGTTATATGGATACGGAAGAAATAAGGAGGGATATCTTCCGTTAACATACGAAAGGAATTGCGAAAAGGTTTCTGAAAATTCAGAGTTTTTCGTTAGCACATAGTACCAAGAAAGATGACACCGAATTTTCGGGTGTAATAAGCACACATCTTTCGAATACGTTCTGAAGCAAATTAAATTTATCAAAGCTATGCAAAGTAAATGGAACATTTATGGAAAACAATAGTATCTGACGGAAGAAAGTAGCTTTTCAGTCGGGTTTTAAATCCCTCATATATTGCTGAAAACGAAATCGTGAGCTTACGCCCTCTGGTTGCAGACTTGTGCGTTAAGAAAAACATGAATTTATATGAGAAACATTTCGTACCGGAAACGCTTTCCAACATCGAAAGAATTTTTCAAATCGGACTCTTAGAAATAGAGATATCGACAAAAATAAGATGTGACTTTACATTCCCTGGTGGGAAAACCATGCATTATTTTAGGAAGAAAGTATTCTCAAAAGGTTTATCCATATGAGCGGTACCGATCCAAGAAAAAAAAAATTTAGTCGAGTTTTCAGGAACCCAGTTTTTGCTACAAATACATCAGAAGCAGATATTAACACTTATATCCCCTGGTGGCCAAACCATTCTTTACCAAACATTAGAAATTATGTGAAAAAAATTTCCATCAGGTTTTGTATGCGATACAGGAAGAATTGTTCAAATCGGAGTTTTAGGAGCAGAAATAACGCAGAAAAGGTATTTTACCTTTGTGCCCCTTAGCGGAAAGTCTATGATTTACTTGAAAATTTTGAATTTATAGGAAAAACATTTCGCATCGGAAACACTATCCAACAAAGAAGGAATTTTTCAAATCGGACTCCTAGAAGTAGAGATATTGACATAATTAAGATATACATTTACGCCCCCTGACGGAGAAACTGTGGAATATTTTGAGAAGAAAATATTCCGAAAAGGTTTATCGATGTGAGTGGCATCAGTCCACGAAAGAATTTTTTCAATCGATATTTTAGAAGCTCAGATTTTATGGCAAATACATCAGAAGCAAAAATTAACACTTACGCCCCCTGGTGGCCAAAGTATTTATTACCAAAAATTAGAAATTATGTGCAAAAGATGTTCCATCAGGAGGTGTATCCGCTGAAGAAAAAAAATTTCAAATCGAAGTTTTAGAAGAAAAGTTATCGGGAAAAATGTAATTTACCTTTACGCTCCCTAGCGGAAAATCTATGCGTAATTTGATAAAGTAAATATATCTAAAATACTCTTCGACATAAATGGAATCGAAAGATAAAATATTTTTTTTAATCGGATAACGTATTTTTGAATTTGACATCATCTGCATTTACGCCCTCTAGCGGAGAAATTGTACATCGTAAAAAAAAAAAAAACGAAATAAAGGATCATCATTCTCAATGCAAAAAGAATTTTTCAAATCGGACTAATAGTTGCAAAGATATCGTGGGTACAGACGGACGGACAAACCGATAACATAAGCACGATTTTTTTTTACAAAAGAAGTGCTAAAAACGGCAAATTAACGTTTATACAGGAAAGGAATTGCGGAAAGTTTTCTGAAAATTCATAATTTTCCGTTAGCACATAGTAGAAATGGCAATTTACCGTTAATATACGAAAAGAATTGTGGAAAGGTTTCTGAAAATTCAGAATTTTGTTGGCGTATGAAGAGTTCAGGGTTTTTTCCCTCGTCATTTCACGAAAAAGGTTGTATCAGAAATATGTTTCGTTAATTCACCAAAGCAATCACAGAAAACGGATCGTGAATTTGAGAAAAAAATTTTACAGTGTAACTTTTTGGTAACAAGAAGCTGGATCTCGTCACCTATTTTATTCTGGGAAAACGAGATGATTGATCAATATTGCTACTGCTGCTGGAAATATCGGTAAATACCCATGGTATTGAAAAGAGATATGTTTCAGTGGCTTTCGGTTTACAGTATATTCTTGGGACGGGGATGCAGAGAGTTCTGTCAGCAGATGGTTTACAGTGCACTTCACTTGACTGATCGGAAAGAGTTCTATCTTTTAAGTATTTTTTTTTTTAACAATGCTCCTTGCGATAAGGAGCCCTTGAAGATCATTGTTTTTCGAAGTCTGTTTCTTAGCATTATCTCTGAAAAGTGTGTGCACTTTCCGATAAAGTGTGAAAGGAAGACGACTAAACTAGAAGCGATGCTACAGAAACGATTATTGCTACGGAGTGCAGCAACATACAGCAACCGCTCATCTTTATCGATTGCAAAAGTATTAACTTCCAAAATGATTTTGGATACAGAAAGAAGGAAGAAATGCCAATACTTCACAGTCTATCATGTCAAATTTTCGAACAATGGTCGCATAACATTAAGAAATCATTTTTCAATGTTATTATTGCAACACAGAGTGTAAATTATTACCTTAAGCGTGAGCAGTTGCAACGCAGAAAAAGAGGAAAGGGTCGTTATAATTATAAATAAATGAGGAAACATTTGATCGTTGATGATTACATGTTCACCAGAAAACCAAGAAAGATAAAGCCTGACGAAATGAACATTTTTACTACGCAGGTATTTTAATAGAATGAAATGTATTTAATTATACACGGTCGAGTCACATTGCTGTGACCACCAGCTAATATACAGAGTAACCGCCGTGTGCAGCGCGGACAGCAGATTGACGGGACGGGGGTGACTCAATAAGGTGCTGGGTGGTGTTTACAGGTATGTGAAGTCATGCTGATTGCAGTGCCTCTGACAGCGTGGTGGAGGACCGATAGAGCAACAACACGACCAAGGTGGTCCCACAGATGCTCAATTGGGTTTAAGTCTGGGGAATTAGGGGGCCAGGGAAGTACTTTGAAGTCTTCATCGTGCTCTTCCAACCACTCTCGGACATTTCTAGCTGTGTAATATATCACATTGTCGTGCTGGAAGATCCTATCCGCCCGAGGGAAGACAATCAGCATGTATGGGTGTACGGGGTCTGCAAGAATGGATTCATAACGAATTCTGTCCATAGTGCCTTCTACAGGTATGAGTGGACCCAGGGAATGCCACAAAAACATTCCCCAGACACTTGAGCGTTTGCGTCGTGCCATTAAGAATAAACGGCCCGGCAACCTCAGTAAAGGGATAATCACCTGCGCCTCCGCCCCATCGGGATAGGGTATTAGTAGGAATCAGCGAGAGAGAATCGAGAGGGTGCAGATGATCATGATCATATGTAGAGGATTTTAGGAAGGGAGTGTCTGATCCCAGGTCTTAAACAACCTTCAGAAATAGGAAGCTAGGAGATTTGAACTAGATTGCCCGATAGGAAAGTGACACGGAAGCGAAGTAGAAAGGAGGAGTAAGACGCCCTTATTTATTACCGGGGGCCAGTACCCGGGGTCCGACGGCTTAACGTGCCCAACCGACGCACGGCGGATATTTAGTGAATCGAGCGTTCGTACCTGCCTGGGATCGAACTTGAGGTCCTTTCCGTGGCAGTCACGAACGTTGCCCACTAGGCCACCCGCGGCGAGAGGGTGCAGAGTCAAACAGTTCGTATGATCACTGGGGATCCTCCCTGGACCCCATGCACTTCGGAACCTGAAGAACAGATTCGGAGTTGAGAAGGTACATGAGTTTTCCACCAGACTCTCCAAGAAGTTCTTCAAGAAAGCGGAAGCCCGCGCCAAAGGACTTGGTAGGGATGTGGTTGACTAATATCCAAGCGAATTCCTTAGGTATAACAGAACTAAAGCGGCGATCATTGTTCCCCTCCTGACAGGGACTTGAGGAAGGAAGCACTGTGGAGCACTGTTTCCTGGGCTGGAGGCCTTGGACCAGGTGGAGGACTGGATCAGATAGAGTGTAAGAGTGTGAACTTTAGTGGGTGTTAGTCAGACCACCATCCCCTTCGTTTTCAGGCTGGCGTTTAGATGGAGAGTACTGACTGCTGTTTCGGCATCCGAATGTGGTTTCTGTGAGTTTCAGTCCATCCCCCCCGGCGTCGGTGGCTGAATGGTGTTGTGGTTCTCTGTAATGGGTGCTGTGTGCTTGGTTCCTCCTACCCAGCCCCTCTCTCTCTTCCCGCCTCTGACTGGTGTCACGGTTCACTCGAAAGATTTGCCCTCCTCTCCCTTCACTCGTTTTTTCTGTTTATCTTTCCTATTGAGTTCACTTACTCAGATCTGCCAGCTTCCTATTGCTAAGGGCAGTTTTAAACCTGGGGTCAGACACAGTACCATTCCTAAAACTTCTTCAAACGTAGCCTAAAGTAGTGTAAAATTCTTACTGCAGACAACGCGCGCTCTTATGTTGCCAACGTCGTAAAGGACAAATTACAATCTCTTAAATGAGAGAACCCGGATCATCTTCCTGACAGTCCGGATCTCTCCCTTTGCGATTTCCACTTCTTCGGTCCGTTGCAGAAGGTACTGAAAGGACGTAGGTTCCAGTCGTACGATGACGTGAAGCAGGCTGTATTGGATTTTTGCGCGCAACTGACGACAGACTTATACCATAACGTCATCTTCAACATTGTTCGTCAGTGTGACAATTTAATTATATTATCGCCTACTGCAAGTACCTTTAAATACCTGTAACCTATCTGAACTTACAGGCTCCGAACTGAAACTTTAGATCATGCCTTATAATTCAGACAACTTTTAATATGTAACATTTGGTGGACCCGTGGTATGAAACGGTAGGAGTCAGATATTTTAAACTCAATATGTAATTAGAAACTCGCCACCTCGTGAGCGAGAAGTCTGAGACGCTGGAATCAGGTCACGTGTTTGAGATGAGCCCAGTTTGAGTCCCCGATCGGGCATGGGCGGTGCATTTACAGAGGGTGAGTCGAAAGTTCTGCAATATTTGCATAAACACATGTGCTGCGGCGAGCATGTCACGTGTTTAAACTAGTTCAAGTCACGCACTGCAGTCAGTTCAAAGGGACATAAAGTGGTAGTCGTTGCTGTGAACAGCATCGTTCTGTCTGTGGTTGGGATGTCTAAAAGGTGAACATCCACAAACGGCTATCTTGGGAACTTTTGCTTAACGAGTTTGAACTCGGCCATAACGCTGCTCAAGCAACACGAAACATTTGTCACGCGAAAGAGGAAGGTTCCGTGGATCACAGCTTCGCAACCAGATGGTTCAGGAAATTTCACTCAGGTGACAAAAACCTCGACGATCAGTCAAGGTCAGGTAGGCCGAGAATCCTGGATTCGGAGGCCGTGCGCCAGGCCGTAGAGGCAAATCCGACAACCAGCACTCGGAGGTCATCTGGCGAGGTGGGCATATCACAGACCACAGTGTTTCGTCACCATCAGGACCATGACAAGGTCTACAGGAACTGCCGCATTGTCCCTCACGAACTGACGCCAAATGAAGCAAACCTTCGAGTTGAAGTGTGCACGAAACTTCAAAAAACACGTTTCGTCAAGGGAATTGTTACGTGCGATGAAAAGTGGGTCTATTTCCGTAACACTAACACACAACAGCAGTGATTGAGCTAAGGCCAGTTTCCTGAACCTGTTACCAAACGTGGGCTTTTCGAGCACAAGGTGATGCTCTGCGTCTGGTGGAATTTCGAGGAGATAATCCATTACGAATTTATTCCAGACGGTCGGACCATCAACGCAAACCTCCACTCTGAACAGCTGAAACGGATGTATGCAGTTTTGGAGAAGTACCCTGCATTGGTGGACAGAAAGTGCTCTCTCCTACAGCAGGACAACGCTCGGCCTCATACCGCGTGAACGACACGTGCCAAACTCGAGGAACTAGAGGGCATCGAACTGATGCCACACCCAGCATATAGTCCGAATCTTGACCCGTCGGATTATTAGTTGTTCCGGTCTATGGCCCACTTCTTACGCGGGTCGCGCTTCAACAACCAGGAGGAGGTGGCAGCTGGGGTGAAGGAGTTCTTTGCCTCGAAGGACAAAAACTGGTATACCGCCGCGGAATCGAAGAACTGGCAGGCAGATGGCTAAAGACGGTGCAACACGATGGCCTTTACTTTGAATGCTAGTCAGCCTTCGTCGTAAAGGTACGTATGACGACAAAGTGCCGCCACCCCGGTGGCGCAGTGGTTTGAGCGCTGGATAATGACTGTTCGTCCAAGTGGGTCCGAATCCCGGTGAGGCATGGATGTTGTATTTGTCTTACGGCACTGGCTCTTTCCCTTCCTTGTAACCAGTGACCCTAAATTAGGGATGGGCGACTGCTTATAGCCCATTGAGTTGATAACTGTGATTGTTAAACCTTCGATCAAAAAAAAAAAAAAAAATACACATAAAGTGATCCAAATATTGAAAAACTTTCGACTCGCCCTCTGTAAATGATGACACTGGTTGTTTACCCTCTGTGGAGCCAGTGGCCATTAATTAGGGACCATCTCCAGCTCATAGAGTTTCTCATTGTAGTCATCAGATTTACTAAAAAAATAACACAGATTGAGAATACGGGTTCTGTTTAAATGACAGTTGTGTTCATGTTATTCTCTGCTTGCACAGTTTGAGGGTTGAAGATTCAACGGCCGCCCCGGTGGCGCAGTGGCCTAAGCGATGGCCTCTGATCATTCGTCCGAAAGGGGTCTGGGTTCGAATCCCGGTCAGGCATGGATGCTGTGTTTGTCTTACGGCACTAGTTCTCTCTCTCCCCTGGAACCAGTGACCCTAAATTAGGGACGGGTGACTGCTTATAGCCCATTGAGTTGCTCACGGTGGTTGTTAAACCTCCAATCAAAAAAAAAAAAAAAAAAAAAAAGATTTAACGACCACCGTGAGTGACTCAATGGGCTATAAGCACTCAGTCGCCCTTCCCTAATGTAGGGTCACTGGTATCAGGGGAGAGAGAGAGCTAGTGCCGTAAGACAAACACAGCATCCATGCCTCACCGGGATTCGAACCCCACTTGGACGAACAGTCATTATCTAGCGCTCAGGCCACTGAGCCACCTGGGCGGCTACGCAATTTGGGATAATTACTCTGTTGCTATAAAGAAAGGACAACATATTTCCAAAAATCTTTCTGCTAGTTCAGCTGGGTAAGTTGAGGGAAAATGATGATTCCATTAAGTCCAATTAAGAATTACAGAGTCGATTATTTTCCCATTTAACCGAAGAACATTTACGGGTGCGACATATCCAGCTTGAAGAAAGATGATGCAACTTACTTGAAATATGTGCTGCCTTCTTTAAAGAGGAAAAGAAATGGGGTGCTTAGAGACTAATAAATGACCTAAAAACCATCCACACAGCAGAATGGGAAGAAAACCTGCGTATTTGGGAGTATGTAAATCAGAGACGCCGACTTCACCAAATCATTGGGAGAAGGGGGGGGGTAGTCGTGAAGAGATCGAACGTGAGAGGGGCAGAATTCGAAATCTGGATGGGCGACGGGTGGGCCCGGTGGGTGAGCATTATTTTCGGTGGGGCAAGCTTCATAGCAATTTTTTTTTTTTTTTACGAAGCACTGAAAGCACTAATTTTTAATGCTTTTCACTACCGGCTACAAAATAATTCGTGCAATTCCTCCTCTCCACCTGGACACGCACATAGATACGGGGGTCTGACTAGTTACGCCACTAGTGTAAGATACAAGTGCTGCTAAAATGTCGCCTTCAACTTTTTGCTTGCTCTGAATGCATTGTCTTCAATTGCTTTTCAAAATTTTGCGTTTTTGCTTACGAAAATAGTAGTGTACTCTAACAATTGAAAGGAAAACGTCGTTTTTGTTTATCTAAATCAAATTTTAAGTCGTGCCACGCAGACACAATACTCCCGCCCCCATCCTTAACACTCCCATCCTTCAAGCCAGCGACTTTGCCTTGCACTCCTCTCCTACAAAGCAGTCGTCAGCAACATCCAGCACTTTTACTGTCCCAGGGCAGTCTTAAGAGCGCTACTGTAACTTTAGACTTCACTTTCACTGTTGAAATCATCCTCTATTTTGTAAAGAAAACAAACAGCACATCAATTAGTAGAGACCCCCTCAGTTAATTCTTATCCACCCACCTCGTTATCCCACAATGGCCATACAGACATGTAAAAGAGGCCTAACATAAGGCATTGGAAGAGTGGAGGGCAGTTGAATTTTCATGGCCCTACGGATGCTGTTTTGATAACATTTCTACGGAGAAGTAAACAACGCACTTCCTAGTGGAAAATACGTAGGGGCTACATGAAATAAAACACAAGTCTAGATTTTATTTTAAAGTAAAATATACACTGTTAAAAAACCTACTTAAAAATGAGAACCTGAACCTACTCGTTTTTTTTTTTTTTTTTTAAGCACAATCGTATCGTAAACGAGTACATGACATGCTCAAATATAAGTAACCATACGTACTTACAAGTAACTGCGTCAATAAATATAAATATAATCTCGTATCAATGCATCCTTCCAGTCCTTACGTATGGTGCAGAGACGTGGACCTTAACTAAAAGAGACATACAAAGGCTGCAGACAACTCAAAGCAGCATGGAGAGGTGCATGCTTGGTGTAACCAGGAGAGATAAGAGGAACTCGTGGATCAGAAAAATGATAAGAGTGGAAGACATCATGATCAGAGTTAAATCTCTGAAATGGCCATGGGCTGGACATACTGCCAGATGGACAGAATATCGATGGACAGCCGAAATTTTAGATTGGATTCCAAGGGACAGGAAAAGACCCAGAAGAAGACCACATGGGAGATGGGTGGATGAAATTCGAAAGTATGCGGGAGTGACATGGAGGAGACTGGCACAAGACAGACCGTTGTGGAGGAAACTTGGGGAGACCTTCGTCCAGCAGTGGATTGATAATGGTTGACAATGATGATGATGACGATTACTTCATTTTAGATATTATAGATTTCAAGAGAAATTGTTTAATAAATGTATAAAGTGACACACATAAGTAATTAGTACAACAAAGTCACTGATCACAAGCAATTTAATTATGCATAAAGTATCTTTGTGTGCGTTTTTACATTAACTATATTTGTATCAATCACATAAATAATATATTGTCGTTTCATCACTATATTTGTCATAAAATTGTGCGGTCCATTTGCCCAGCATGTGACAACGAGTATATCTATTATCCCAGATGTGCCATCGAATAATAAACTTCCAGTTGATTCTATGAATAAATCAGTATGTATGGAGTACACGTATTCCAAATTGGAATCGAGCCGCGGATGGCTTAGTGGTTAGTGTTTCAGACGTTCAAGCCTGGGCTGATCTTTCAGGGATGGTGTGATTTACTAACAATCGCTGCATCGGACGAGCACGTTAAGTGACGGCCCCCAGGCTGGACCCACTGGTTAAATGGGTATCCTTTCCTATACCCCACCTGAAATTCTCTCACCCCTTTATGTGCAATATCGTACTTGTACGGTGGCGCCATCTACTGTACTCTAATCTCACTACAAACTGTTCTGTCAAAGTCGCTAGACTTGCTCTCATTCCTTCCGTTTCTGTGTCCTGCCCAAAGGCGATCTCGCTGTAGGTGGCTGGGACCACCTACAGCGAGATCCCTCTACTCACTGTGGAGGGAAGTCCTACAAGAAAATGACGCAGCCCCCCCCCCCCCCCCAATTGGAAATCGAGCCGCGGATGGCTTAGTGGTTAGAAATTCAGACTACTGATGGAGGGACACCAGTTTCAAACCTAGCCTGACAGACATGAACCTGGGGGCTCTCCGTGGGGGTGTGGATTTTTAACAATCGTTGAACATCCGCCGTGCATCGGACGAACACGTTAAGTGACGGCCCCAGGTTACATGTAAAGATGTACATTCCTAAGCTCGCCTCCTTAATTTCTCTCTGTCTTCTATGTGCAAAATCGTACGCTTGTACGGTGACGCCATCTAGTATGCTCTCTCTCACTTACAAAATATCCTGTCATAATCGCTAGATTCGCTCTAAATTCCTTCAGTTTCTGTGCCCTTTCGAACAGGGCACAGAAACTGAATGAAGTTACAGCACATATATTTGAAATATATGGATTTTTTAAGTACATATATTTCATATTAGAAATGCCAGATATACTCACAATTGATTGATGTACCCAAAAATGAGTACATATCTTTTCCAAAAATAAGACACAAGTATTCGGAGCTATTATAAGCCCAGAATGTACTCAAAAACGAAGACATTTTGCTTATTTCTAAGTACTAATTTTTAACAGTGTACTGCAAAAATGGCCCATTTTGAACTCGGTGGACGACAGGGTACGCTTAAGCCCACCCTCTCATTCCCTTGGCGACGTCACTGGGGAGGGGCACGTCTTTTCCATTGTTAGGAGGGGGAAAAAGGGGGAAATATGATAAAATACGAGATTCGAGGAATAATTTAAAAGGTAATTGTTATTGCTCATCGGCAAGCGAACAAGGAAACAGAAATATTCTTTTGCTGAATATTCATATTTAAAAAAATAAAATTTACCCTGTAATTTTATAAAAATATCTATATAAATTTTATTTCCAGACGTTTATAAAGAATATGAGAAATTAGCGCGGTTACTCAAACAAAAAACGAGAAAAGCAAAAAATAAATAGAAAAATAAAGGCGCTAGAGATTGTACGATTCTGTATTTTTATTAATTTATTTTATTTTTGTTAATTGTTTTAAACATTTAACACATATCACGAGAACATGTCAGGCACAGTATACGGGATGGAGATCAAGTTTCTTATCAAATAAGCAGTGCTGGATAAGGGAAGAGGTTTTTACTTATTTTGTTTTTCATTATTTTATGGAAATAAATCGCTTTGGCCTAATGAAGTAGAGTTTGTTCTGTCTTATAAAGAATAATACATTTCTGTAAAGAAAAGGAGTGTATTTTTTGCAATCAGCACAGCACACGATAGATTAAGTAGCATGGCGAAACATTTTTTTCTCTATAAAATTATTTAAACTTACGCATTTCGAGAATGACATGCACACAAAAAATTAAAAAAAAAAAACTATTTAAATAAAACAGGACCAAAAATATTGGTTGGGCACTGCCCCCACCCCCTCCCCTCAGTAAAATTATTGTGGAGCCAAGATTCATCTTCCAACCCTATAGTAGGAGCCTATGATGTAAATAATGACCTCCTGCTTAAAGCATATTGGATTGAATTAAGGGAAAGACAAATTAATCGAGACAGACCAGCAACTGGATGGAAAGGTTGAATCAATGGGCTTAAAAATAATGCCTAAGTTGAGCACAAATTTGGCACTGCTGGAGGACGTTTGTAAGTTACGATAACATTTAAGAGCCAGGCCCCTTAAGAAGAGACGGGGACGATTGCGCTGTTAAAAAACAACAACAAAAGAACGGATTGCTAGAGAGACTTTTTGTAAGGGTCACAGACACACTCACTCATAAAAAAAGCTGTCCCTCCCTAGCAGTGTTAAAAACTTTTTCTATGAAGAGAAATTGTGCTAAATTTTTAAATCATAAAGTGGGAAATACAACAGAAAAATCGGCGCTATTTTCCTGGCGTTCAATTGCGTGCTTTGCGAGGATGTGAGATCCGTGCTTTTTAAACATCAAGTGGGGATAGAATCTTTGAAAATAAATTTAAGTTCTTCCATTCGGGAGGCTTAATCTAATAGAAAAAATTCCAGCTTAAATCATTGAGTCATTACTAAAAATTATGACCCTCTTTAAACACTTTTCACACTTTTTTCAAGGGAACTTCCATTTACTTCGCTTCATCAAGTCAATCCTGCGCCATTCATTGTCCTTCTGGCGTTTTTCTTTCGGAAGATTGTGGCAATATTACATTAAACAAAGCACATCCACTGACTTTCATGATCAGACAAAATTTCTTTTCCGTTCTGCTCTCAACTTCTTCTGTTCCTAAAATTCTATTTTTTTTTCTTTTTTCTTTTTCTGTTCTCGGTCTCTCTGAAGCTGTATAGAACAGAACATGTAATCTAAAATTCACAGTAAATTCTAATTGTTATAAAAACTCTTACGAAAATCTATGTATTTAATACTGTAATTTTACTAAGGTCATTAGTTATTTACGATGTTGGCCATTTAAAAAGGAAAAGTCTATTTTGGGGCGCGCCCAGTCTCCTACCCCCTGGATCCGCCCCCTCCCGCTGGATCCGCTACTGGACAGAACTGTGTCACAGAAGAAAATCTTTTTACCGATGAAAGTGGCATGAGCTGAACAACTGACATAACACTGAAGTAACAAATTATTAGAAACACCTACCTCATAATGTGCTGTGCTCATTAATCTTAAAAACAGCAACGATGTTACATGGATTCAACGAGGTGGTCATATCATTCTACCGGTATGCTCAGCCAAGTGGATGTGATGACGTCCGTCAATTGCCGAATATTCATTGGAGGGGGATCTCACAATCTCATACCACAGCAATCTCACACCACAGGTGTTCAATTGGGTTAAGATCAGGAGACTGCGTGGTCCATTTTAGCACTTTGCAGTCACAGTTGCGCTCAAGGAACCAATTGTATTTTGAATACGGCAGGAGAAAGTTTCATGAAGGTCGCTTTTTTTTTACTTGTTTTCATTTCATAACAACAATATGTTTCCGGTATGAGGACTAATATACAAAGACCGTTCCGTAAAAACTGCAAGTATTTTTTTATTTTATTTTTTTGAGTTGGCAGCAGTGAGAAGCGGAAAAATAACCACGCAGGCAACTAACTGAATTAAGGAAGTATCCATGGTAAGAGTTATTAGCCGTGGCATACGATTCTGGCTTTGTTATTGCCCAGTTGTTTAAGGTACGTCTGCATTTCGCTATCCAGCTATGGAGGTGAGTGATTCATAATGAAGAAGTGAAATGCGTTGAGATTTTGCTATTGTTTAGGTAGAACACATCCAGAAACAGTTGATTTAATGAAAAAAAACTTACAAAGATAAATGTTATAACGATTTTTAGATAACACCATGATTTCAAAAAAGAGCGTTTTTCGGCATACCTCCCTCCTAGGCCTGGTAGACCTGAAAGTGTTGTTCGGAGAGTATTGTTAATACTGTTTGGGCAATCCTGCAAGAAGATCGACGAATGACATGTGAAGACATAGCGGCGTCAACTAATATTTCAAAAACGTCCGCATTCCCCATTCTACGCGACAATTTACTGTTCCATCGTGTGTGTTCTAGATGGGTGCTTCATCACCTGACGAGAGAACAATTGTCAGCCAGAGTTTAGGTGTGTCATGAGTGCAAACAAATGATTGCAAAGGATCTAAACTTTCTAAACACAGTAGTAACTGCCGATGAAACATGGGTCCACTATTTCGACCCCCTCACGAAGCGCGCAACGAGTACCTGGAAACACACAGGCTCGCCTCCACCGAAAAAAGTCCGCCAAACCAAATCAGCAGGGAAGATGATGATGATAATTTTCTTTGATCATAAAGCTGTAGTCTACCAGCATGTCGTATCTCCACAAATTACTGTCAATGCTGAGTATTACATTTCAGTCTTGAAGCGTCTGCGACGACACATATCGATTAAGCGAACAGAACTGGCGGGCAAGTGGACCGTACACCATGATAACGCCCGCCCACATGTGGCTGCTTATGTTCAACAGTTTCTTACGAAATGCAGTAATGAAATCATGCCGCAGCCTGCCTACGGTCCTGATCTCGCCCCGTGGGATTTCTGGTTGTTTCCAACAATGAAGGAGAAGTTCCGTGGTGCAACATCCAACGCAGATGGTGACGTTATTCAAGCTGTATACAGGGGTCGCTAAAGCAGCTTCCACAAAATGCCTTCGCCACATGCTTTAAAAAGTGGACTGAACGATGGGACCGTTGGATATCATCCGAAGGAAGGTACTTTGAGAAAGAATAACATATATTTTGCTCTAACTGTATTTCTTCATTTTGTGTGATACAGCCGTTGTATATATTAACAGACGTTTTTAAAAGAGTTGTAGACTGTTGAATTTTTTTTTAAAATTAGGTGTTTAACGACCACATTGAGTCACCCGTCCCTAATTTAGGGCCACTGATTCCAGGGAAAGGAGAGAGCCAGCGCCGTAAGACAAACACAACATTCATGCCTCACCGGGATTCGAACCCGGACCCACCTCGGACAGGTGATCAGAAGCCAGCGCTTAGGCGACTGCGCCGCTGGAGAGGCTATTTCGGTTTTATAGTAAGGGAGTGGCAAATTAGTTTCCCCCTTTTTTTTTCTTCGCACAGCAAGAAAACAAAAAAGCAGTGCAAAAAAAAAAAAAAAAAACACGCAGTGCCTACTAGAGGGCAGAGTGGTTAGAGGTGTAGGTGTTCGGCTAACCGTCAGAGCTTGGTCCGAGTCTCACATGAGGCATGAGTTACGTGCTTGTTTGATGAGGGTGAATCTGTTCCTTCCCCGAAAATAGTTTTATTACATTAGGGATGGTCGACTGGTTATAGCCCATGTGATTATCGTTACCCCCCCCCTTCCCCCAAGAAAGAATGATTCGGTTGGACCCTGAAATTGAGGCTCTTCTCTGATGAAAAGGAGTTAGAGTTCTAAGGGGGACATTAGTAGAAGACCAGCACCGTAAGGTTCTGGCTCTCTCACCTCCCTGGAACCAATGGCTCTAAATTAAAGACGAGCGACTACTTATGGACCTAGCAGTTGCTCATGGTGGTCGATAAACCCTGATACAGCTGTTCAGATCAGATCATATATATGTAGAGGATTTTAGGAAGGGAGTGTCTGACCCCAGTTCTTAAACAACCCTTAGAAATAGGAAGCTAGAGGATTTGGGCTAGAGTGTCCGATAGGAAAGTGACGCGGAAACGAGGTAGAAAGAGGGAGGGAGACGCCCTTATTTATCACCCAGGGGGGGCAGTACCCGGGATCCGACGCACGGCGGATATGTAGTGGTTCGAGCGTTCGTACCTGTCTGGAATCGAACCTGAGATTCCTCCGTGGTAGTCACGAACGTTGGCCACTAGGCTACCCATGGCCCTACAGCTGTAGTTAAAGGGATGTTCGAATATTACTGATATCTATCGAACGGTTTTGCAATGTTTTTATTTATTGACGTATTAGATCGTGCTTTTTTTTTCTTCTTTTACGATATAACGAAGTAAATTTCTCCTTCATTTTTGGTCTACGCCGGGATTCGAACCCGAGGCCGCTTATTCCGGAACAAGTCGCTCTACCAACTGAGCTACGCAGACGTTTATTCTGATTCCTATCTGCCTTTATGTCGTGTGCGTCCTGCTGGCAGGTACGTCACAACGAATGAAAGTTCTAATGGGTTAAATACAGTATGTGTTATATGATTAATCTGAAATCTTCTGTCTTGTCACTGGCATTTGAACTAATAACACTTTTTTTTTTCTTTTGTTGTTCTTAGTGTTATAATCGAATCAGGGAATCACGAATAACTTAGGATATACATACGATAAAATTCTGAAAAGACAATTTTATCAGAAGGATTGAAGTCCGCTGAAACATCCCTATTGGCCTAGTGTGATCCTTAGAAGCCATTGGTGTAACCAACGGTGCCAAAGTTCTCCAGTTTTTATTAGTATATAGAATTCGCCATCCCAGTTGGCAACAACTGATGGTGCATTTGAAAACGTACAACATCGTTTTTATAAACACTGTGTTTCCACTGCTGCAAATACTTGTGATTTTGAGACATTCTTAATTGGAGAGACTTTTATCAAACGACATACTCATTCAACACAAGACTTCGACGTCACACCTTTTTTTTTTTTTTTTTCTATTGCGATCATCAAAAGCAACTTTTAGGCTAATAAGCAGTCGCTGATCCCTAATTAAGGGACAATGGTTCCAGGGAAGCACAGAGCCAGTGCCCTAATACAGGCGCTCTACCCATCCCTCCTTCGGGACTCGAACCCAGTTTACTCGGAGAAACGGCATGAAGCCAACGCTTTTATCACTGCGCCACCTGTTGTATCCAGCAGAGTGAAAACGTGTTGGAAAAAATCGTTAGGTCAACTGAAAATACAGTACCTTACGCGGAACTCAAGACTACATTCGGAACGGAAAAAAAAACAAATACATTTTTGCTTTGTCAGTGTGCTGCTTTCTGCAAGCTGCTTTAACAGTAAACAATTTGTGTTTTCTTTCTCGTAACCTTCCGTGATCAGGAACTATTAATTAGCATTTTTGAGGTCTTTGTCCCAGTAACACAGTGAGATGCAGAAATAATACAACAACACCAGAGCTAGAGAGAGAACTTAATTTTTCGAAGAATTTTGCTTCCACTTCGGCAACACCTTTGCAATTAAAAGAATACCAGACGAATCAGGGCAATTTAGTTCTTGTCCTAAGACAGTCAAACGCAGCGGGACAACCCCGAGGAAAGTCGAGACAACTGAGAAATCGCAGCTTTGTAAAGGCCTCTCTGCAAAACAGTCTTCCTGTTTTTATGGGCGTTTCCCGGGTCGCCCACCATTACAATCATTTTTATTTTTAAACTGCGCCCCTAGTGACTCAGAGTTCAGAGGACGTTGTTTTATTTATGAGACCATTATATAATTGCGTTATGGGGAGCACATTGGGCTTCTCAATTTCAGATTCTTACAGGGGACCCCTTTTAAAATTCCAAAACTTTCAATGACTCCCATCCCAAATTCTGGTAGTTGCACTCCGTGGTTCTCAGACTATACACATACATATGCACGGTATATATATATTTTTTTATTTCATCGTTTTCACCTTCTCTTTTTTTTTTTTTTTTTTATTCTTAGTTGAACGACCTCTCGAGGGAGAATAGCCTATTTTTAATTTGCTTTCGTATGCTGGTTTAGCTGAACGGAGAGAAAAGCTGCGAAGAAAGAATGTGCTCAACATCTGTCTTTTCCGGAGAATCCAATATCGAGGGCCCAACCACATACATGGTGGCTATGTAAAAAACAAGAAAGAAAACACCGAATATTTTTAGTTGTAATGAACTCCATCTGCTTTTGAATTATTTCCGACACGAATGAAATTTACCAAAATTATTCGAAGCCGATCGAACCAGTTAGAAAAAAATCATCCGGATTTCTACACTGTAAAAAAAAATCAGAAATTCACGGGCCACTTTCTGTTATTCCTTTCGTGAATTAACGAAGCATATTTCCGATACAACCTTTTCCGTGAAGTGAAAGAAAGAAACCTGAATTTCACAGATTTCACGTACCACGGGAAAATTCGGAATTTTCAGAAACCTCTCCGCAGTTCCTTTCTTATATCGACTGTAAATTACCGTTTTCAAAATGTACTAAGGAAAAACTATGAATTTTCAGAAACCTTTCCGAGATTCCTTTCCTATATTGACGGTAAATTGCCGTCTTTAAGATGTATGAAGGGAATACTATGAATTTTCAGAAACCTTTCCGAGATTCCTTTCTTATATTGACGGTAAATTTATGTTTTTAAGATGTATTTAGGGAAAACTATGAATTCTCAGAAACCTTTCCAAGATTCCTTTCTTATATTGACGGTAAATTGCCGTTTTTAAGATGTATGAAGGAAAAACCATGAATTTTCAGAAGCTCTTCCGAGATTCCTTTCTTATATTGACGGTAAATTGCCAATCTTAAGACGTTTTAAGCGAAAAGTATGAATTTTCAGAAACCTTTCCGAGATTCCTTTTTTTATATTGACGGTCAATTGCCGTTTTTAAGAAGTGTTAAAGGAAAACTGAATTTTCAGAAAACTTTCCGAAATTCCTTTTTATATTGACGGTCAATTGCCGTTTTTAAGAAGTGTTAAAGGAAAACTGAATTTTTAGAAACCTTTCCGAGATTCCTTTTTTTATACTGACGGTCAATTGCCGTTTTTAAGAAGTGTTAAAGGAAAACTGTGAATTTTCAGAAAACTTTCCGAGATTCCTTTCTTATAATGGCGATAAATTGTCGATTTTTAGATGTATTAATGGAAAATTCTGAATTTTCAGAAAACTTTCCGCAATTTCTTTCGTATATTAACTAAAAAACTGCGTTCTCACTTTTTTCGTATCCGTATGACGAGAAATTACCGGTAATAGGAGTGACTGGTGAGAATACTTGAGGTTTGATTAACTTTTAAATTTTTTTAATGGTCTGTCGAAGGATCTGCTTTTGAAATTCCGTAGCGAGATCGGATATTGTGGATAGCATATGGCATGAACTTTATTTATTGTGGCGTAGGATATTTTTTCTCCTCTTCCCTATTTTGCGCACTAGCCATTTATTATATTGGGTTGTCGGAAAAGTCATGACGTATTTTAGCCATGTTTTGCAAAGGTCATTTATTGATAGAAAAAACAAAGATCAATCAATGATATAATGCCCGTTTTGTTCGATAAACTTTTGCCATCTGTCAGTGAGCTGCAGAATGCCTCGTTCAAGAAGGACCTGTCTTTCGTGGCGAAAAACTCTACAAGGTGCTGCTTTACAGCCTCATCTGAATTGAACGTTATACCACGCAAGGACTGTTGAAGAGAACGAAACAATTGGAAGTCTGACGGGTCAAGGTCAGGCGAGTATGCTGGGTGTGGCAACACATCCCACCCAAGCTCCAATAATTTTTGGCGGGTGATCAAACTTGTGTGTGGTCTCGCGTTGTCGTGATGGAACACAACACCTTTACGATGAACGAGCTCTGGACGTTTCTGGATGATGGATTCTGTCAAACTGTCCAATTGCCGACAGTACACATTCGAACTGATTGTTTGGTTCCGTGGTAGGAGCTCGAAAAACACGACACCTTTAAAATCTCAACACACTGAGACCCGAACCTTAACCTGATGAATGTATGCTTTGGATGTCGTTTGAGGCGAAGCAGCACGTCTGGACCAAGACCGTTTGCGCCGCACATTGTTGTACACAATCCACTTTTTGTCACTAGTTATCAGTCGCTTCAAAAAAGGATTGTTTTCCTCACGTTTAATGCGCATATCGCAGATGTTTATACGCGCCGTCAATTGAGCTTCTTTGAGTTCATGAGGATCCCACACATCGAGCTTGCTTACGTATCCCAGCTTCTTCAGGTGGTCATAAACGCTTGAATGATGGATGTGCAATGTGTCTGAAATCTCTCGTGTCGTGCAACGTGGGGTTGACTCGATCAAAGCCTTGATTTGGTCGTCATCAACCTCAGTTGGCCTCCCGGACCGAGGAGCATCGTTGAGGTCAAAATCACCAGCACGGAGTTTTGTGAACCACCACTGGCATTAACGTTCTTGTAGAGCATTATCACCGTACACTTTACGCAACTTTTCACAAGCTTGACGTGCGTTCTTCCCTTTACGGAAGTTAAACAGTAAAATATGGCGAAAATGCACAGTTTGGTCTTCCATCTTCAAATTGATGTCAAATCGCAAATCAACCAAATCGCTCACTATTCCTTTTAGACTGCAGCTAGAACTGGCACCTGTCGAATGCCATAGCGATAACAGAGTTACGCATGCCTCTAGTACTTCCAAAACCGCCCAATCGCCATCGGGTGCCAAAATACGTCATGACTTTTCCGACAACACAATATATTGCGTTACTGTATATGAGAAATGATCAAATGATCATATGTAGAGGATTTTAGGAAGGGAGAGTCTGACCCCAGGTTTTCAACAACCCTTAGAAATAGGAAGCTAGGAGATTTGGGCTAGAGTGTCCGATAGGAAAGTGACACGGAAGCGAAGTAGAAATAGGAAGCTAGGAGATTTGGGCTAGAGTGTCCGATAGGAAAGTGACACTGAAGCGAATTTATTATCCGGGGGTGGGGCAGTACCCGGGGTCCGTCGACTTAACGTGCCCATCCGACGCACGACGGATATTTAGTGGATCTAGCGTTCGTACCTGCCTGGGATCGAACTTGAGATCCCTCCGCGGCAGTTGCGATCGTTGCCCACTAGGCCACCCCCTTACTATAAGAAACAGGGTACTTAACTTATTGTACAGATGGTTATACGATATCTATGTAACAGTCTTTGAAGAACTTAAGATAAACGCTATTATAGCTATCAAGAGTAAATTTTATATTATATTTAGGATTTTTTTTTTTTTTTTTTTTTTTGGGAAATGACACTATAAACAAGTCATTTTACCTTTTTTAAAGATAACTGAAAGTCATTGTCAATTAAAAAAAAATTAAGTTGCAAAGCATTTTGCTGCTTCGAAAAATCACGATGAAAAAAGGTTAATTTGTGAAAAGTCCTTCTACAGGAAAATAAATTATTTCAAACCTATTCAGAAAAGTAATAAGCTCCAACAGAAAATAAAATGAATAAATCACTCGCATTAATGACTAAAAAAAAAATCTTCATCGCGCAATTTTTCTTACGATTACGGGATGTGGGCTTCCGAGCGTTTCTGGCTCAGTAGTTAAACGCGAGCGTTACCTGCTGAACCAACCCAAACGACGGGGGTTCGATTATGACCGAAGTGGAGTAAGGGCTGAAAAACGCAAGGTCATCGATTTTGTGGAATTTCAGCTTAAATACGAAAAATTCTAAAATAGATTTTTCTGAAATAAACGGAATTTCTGACTTCGAAAAATCGGCGAAAATACGGGTTATATAAAGGGGCACTTTTAAAAACGGAAATTTCCGAAAAAGACTGACACCTACCGGGAACTTTGCCGCATGTTATTTTCAGAAGTTTTCCGTGAATTCACACCACTTATTTTTACAGTGTAATAAAACATCCAAAAATAGAAACAGGTACTTACTTCAACCAGCGGCTAAAAAGTATGTTACGAAAATTAACAAAATGGGCACAAAAAGTTTTCCATAACAGAAGGAAGGTATCAGAAACAAACAGGTTTGCAAATCAAGCAGTTAAAAGAAGAAATATACAAGGAAACATGATATATACGAGGTATATCATCTTTCCTTCTATATTTCTTCTTTTTATACAAAACTCTACGCCTTCTACTGGGAGAGTTTCGCATAATGGTTAGGAAGCCGCCGTTACCTTAACGAACAGCGGTTAGGAAGATCCCAAAATAAAACACACTGCATGCAAACGAAAAACGATACACGCGATCTCTCCGGGAAACGGCAAATTCGTACCCGAGAGATTGGTACCCTTCAGAGTCTGCGACGTTACGGAATCGTATATAAATTGCATAAATGAACAAGTTAGTAAAATCATGCGATGCATTGATTATAATACGCTTTCCAACATACCAGAAATCATTACTCAAGTTATGAGGAAAATGGCTGTGGAACAAATCTCTCTCCTGTGGTTTGACCTTTGATACCACTTCGATGATATTCTACAGAACTGGTTCAGTATACCTCCGAAATAACATGATAAAGTTTTGTCGCAAACGAAGCATTTTTACGCAAGTTATGATGCATAAGGGCTATGGAATAGATCAAGCTCCTGTGTCCTAACCTTTGACCCCATTTCGCCCATTTTCAATAGGATTCGTCCCCAGGCATACTAACATTTAATCCAAATCGAAGCATTTTTACGTAAGGTATGACGCATAATGGCGATAGAAGTGATTCCGCTCCTATGTCTTGACCTTTGACCCCATTTCGCCCATTTTCAATAGGGTTTGTCCCCAGGTAGTCCCGTGCCACATACTAAAATTCAATCGAAATCGAACCTTTTTTACGTTAGCTATGACGCATAACAGCAGTGGAATGGATCTCGCTCCTATGTCCTGACCCTTGACCCCATTTCGTTCACTTTCATTAGGGTTCCTTCCCAGGTGTTCTCCTACCACATACTAAAATTTCATCGAAATCGAACGATTTTTACGCGAGTTATCGTGCGGACGGACATACGGACACAACGCGTGACGTAATGAGGTAGATGGGAATCGCGACCATCTGCTCGCAAGAGTGTGACGTCCTAAAACTTTAATAGGATCCAGACACAACGCGTGACTTAATGAGACAGATGGCGTGACCGCGCGCCAACATTCTGAAACGCGAGATTGTGACGTCATAATAATTCTAAGCATGGGTAACATTATTGGAACGACGCCATGACACCCAAAACGTTATAATTCGGGGTGGTTATTTAACCCACTAAACGAATTTTCCAAAAGTCGAGATGAAGCTGAATCGATTTCTACTAACAGAAAACGGTTGGTTAACGACTTTCATCAAAATCCTTAGAGCCGTTTTCAAAATAAAATTTACATACATACAAGAAGTGCTCCTTTTATAGTATGGGATAAGGGCGATGGAATGGATCCCGAACCTATGTACTGACCTTTGACCCCATTTCGTCCATTTTCAATAGGGTTCGTTCCCAGGTGGTCCCCTACGACATACTACAGTTTCATCGAAATCGAGCCATATTTACGCAAGTTATGACGCATAAGAGCAACGGAATGCATCCATCTCCTAGTCCTGACTTTTAACCCCACTTAGCCCATTTTGAATAAGGTTCCTTCCCAGGTGGTCCCCTACCACATATAAAAATAACATCGACATCGAACCATATTTACGCAAGTTATGACGCATAAGGGCAATTGAATGGGTCCCGATCCTATGTCCTGACCTTTGATTCCATTTCGTTCATTTTCAATAGGGTTTGTCCCCAGGTGGTCCCCTACCACATACTAAAATTTCATCGAAATCGAACTATTTTGACGCGAATTACCGTGTCGACAGACAGACGGACGGACAAAGCTGGATCATATACGCTTCTTCAACCTACAGTTGGAAAGCGTAAAAAACTGCGTTTCGTTCTGAGATCTTGTCAAAGTGTGGGAGTCTTTCAAGTAGAACAAAACGAAATGTACGAGTTTTCCTGGGGATGTAAATGTGCATGTAAGATCATAACGACATAAGGTTTATGTAGAAGCTCTGCGACTCACTAAATCTTGAGTTATGATTTTATTATTTCGCATGTCACGCAATAAAAGGAGAACACCCTTTATTAGATTTGGGGGGAGGGAGTTAAACTTTTTAAAAATTTTCAAGTATGGTGTTCGGCTATTGATAACGTTGTCTAATGATTTAAGTTTGAGCTTTTTGAACCTACAAGAAAGGTGATATATATTAGTTTAAGTTTGGGGGTAACCCACCTAAATTTGAACATTTCTAAAACAAAGTGCAATTTTTAAACGGTCCATAAGTACTTATGTGATCAGTTTTCCTACACTATAGATCAGAAACATCCTCTGACGCTGTGTATTATTATATCTACAAATCATCCGCAGTGGGCAAGTGTACGGGGGCAAATATCCCGTGGGCAAGTGTCCAAGTGGGCAACTGACTGGTGGGCAAGTGTGCGGGTGGGCAAGTGACCAGGGGTGGGGAAAATGTCCGGCTGGGCAAGTCTCCGGACCCCGCTACTTGGTGGGCTCAGTAAAAATTTTGGTGGGCTAAGGCCCACCCTAACCCACCTTTAGCGTCGTGCCTAGTCAGAGATGCCACAAGAAAATTAGCGAGAATCGTGCAAGCAAACAGACTGGTCCCAACCCAGCAGATCACTGCAGCATTCATCAATGGTGTACTGAGGATCATTTCAGAACGCACCACGATTCCGAGCCTGTCGCCAGATGGGATACAACAACTGACTATCATGTCGCCTTTTCTTTTGACTCTTCTGATCCACCAGCTGTTTTCATTCACTCGACCTCCGTGTAGTACCATTTACGGTAAACTCTTGCTAAGGTTGGGCGTGAAAAGCCAGGAAAAGGGATATTTGGGAGATGCTTGGGTCTGCGCGCCTGGGGCTAATAATCATACCACGTTCAAAGTCGCTCAGATCACTTGTTTTGCCCATTCCGACACTCAATCAAAAGCTAACTTATGATCGAAAAGCTGATTTGCCCCATTTACACAGCACACCGAGCTCACGTGCCTTCTTTCGTGTCAGAGTGAGACATTCACAGTTGGCGCCACGCACATACACACGTATATATACATATATATATATATATAGGGATGTAAGGTCAGGTGATGCGTAACATCACAGCCTCTCCTTGACAAATGTCAACCCCGCCTTCTCGTGGTGCATCCTGTTCCCACTAAAGGGGCTCTGACGACCGCCCATAGCGGTATAACTATACCATCGGGATCAGAGGAAATGCTATCCCACACTCACCAACCCGCTTGGCCAGCGTGGTGAGTTATGGCCAAACCCCTCCAAAATGATTCCACAACTTAAATCTTGGCCCTCAGTCTCCGGCAGCTGGAATGTACCTGGCCAAGGCAGCGGCCAGTGCGACATGAAGGCAGAGGGTGCTAAGAATCCCCGGAGGACCGGACTAGGCTGCCATCTGATGCTGACCTTGGCTACTTACAATGGACGCTCCCTATCTTCTGATTCAAGGCTTCTTGAATTGGAAGAGGAACTACAAAGGATCAAGTGGGACATCGTGGGGCTAAGTGAGGTAAGGAGAAAAGGAGAAGATCTCATCGAACTGAAAAGTGGACATCTCTTCTACTATCGTGGGACAGATACTGGCAGAACTAGTGGTGTTGGATTTATAATAAACAAGAAACTGAAGGATAAAGTTGTAGAAGTTGAAAGTTCCTCTGACAGAGCTGCACGACTTGTTATCCAACTCTCGAAAAGATACCAGGCTCAGATTATTCAAACTTATGCACCCACCACAAGTCATCCTGAAGAAGAAATTGAAGAATTTTATGAGGAAATTTGTCATCTAAATAATAAAGGTAAGCAGCACTTGAAAATAATTATGGGAGATTTCAATGCAAAAATAGGGCAACGGCAACAGAATGAAACTTCGGTAGGTAAATTCGGTCATGGCAACAGAAACCAGCGTGGAAATACTCTTGTTGAGTTTGCAGAGGCAGAAGGGTTTTTCATCTTGAACTCCTTCTTCAAGAAAAAGCCACACAGGAAATGGACATGGAGACATCCAAATGGGACGACAAGTGAAATTGATTTTATTATGTGTAACAAAAAATTCGTCATAGAAGACTGCAGTGTGCTAAACAAGTTCAACACAGGTAGTGACCATAGATTGGTGAGATGTAAGATGCACCTCAACACTAAACTTGAACGTGGCAAGCTCATAGGACAAACAAAATCTATTGACATAACCAACCTTAAAAAACACCATAATACCTTCAAGTTAGAACTAAAGAACAGGTTCTCTGCTTTAGAAGGCCTAACATCGGAAGAAGTGGACATCTCTGAAGTTAACAGAAAAGTAACCAAAGCTCTTATGGAAACAGCAACAAAATTAGCTGGGTCTAAGAACAAGTTGCATGTGAACAAATTATCAGGAAAAACCAAAATGTTGATGCAAAAAAGAAGAGAGATGAGGACAACTAAAGAAGATGTGACTTCCAAAGTGGAATATATAGAGCTATGCAAGACAGTAAGAAAAAGTATCACTGAAGACGTAAGGAAATTCAACTGTGAACTAGTGAGGAAAGCAATTGAAAACAACCAAAGCCTAAAGATAGCAAAGGGACATCTCAGTAAGGGAAGAAAACAGATTATGGCACTGAGAAAAGAAGATGGTTCTGTAACAAGAAATAGAGGCGAAATTTTGACAAGAGTGAAAGATTTCTACTCCAAATTATATGAAAGGGATGATATATGCACTCCAGACATCATGAAAGATACCAGTACCAGAGTTCCTCCAGTCCTTCCAGCAGAAGTTGCACATGCAATCAAGAACATGAAGCGAGGAAAAGCTCCAGGAGAAGATGGAATTACTGTAGACATCATACAAGAAGCAAGTGGGGAAATCGAAACAGTACTCGCCCAAATTTTCACTCGATGCCTTAATGAAGGAAAGATTCCTGAGGATTGGAACACCGCTACAATGATCCTGCTACATAAGAAAGGTGACATTGAGGATCTCGGAAACTACAGACCTATCAGCCTCCTATCAGTAGTTTATAAAATCTTCACTAAAGTTCTTTCACACCGCTTGAAGGTAACACTGGACATGGCTCAACCGAGAGAACAAGCTGGATTCAGGAGTGGCTACAGCACAATAGATCATATCCACGTGCTTAGAGAACTAATTGAAAGAGCGAGGGAATATGAACTTCCATTGTGCATGGCTTTTATCGATTATGAAAAAGCCTTTGATTCGGTGAAACCATCAGCAGTTACAATGGCTCTGAAAACCTGCGGTATTGAAGATGCATACATTAATATTATTAATAACATCTATGAAAATGCAAGTGCAAAGATTAGGCTGTTTGAAAATACAACATACGTAAAAATTGGAAAGGGAGTGAGACAAGGTGACACCATATCTCCGAAGCTCTTTAATGCCACATTGGAGGGTGTTTTTCAGTCACTGAGCTGGGAAAACAAGGGGATAAAGATTAATGGAGATTATCTAACCCACCTTCGTTTTGCTGATGACGTAGTCATTTTTGCAACTACCCCATCAGAGCTGCAGAGTATGATCCAGGAACTTGCTGACAAGAGTAAAGAAGTGGGATTAAAAATGAACTTTCAGAAGACAAAAGTGATGCTCAATGCTTTTACAAGAAATGAAGATTTATCGATTGATGGAGAAAAGCTGGAGATAACAGACACGTACGTTTATCTTGGACAGCAGATATCAAGTGAGGGTCACATTGATGAAGAAATTAATCGGCGTACAAAACTTGCCTGGAGAGCTTTTGGAAGAAACAGCATAATTTTCAAGAGCAATATGCCATTATGTCTTAAAAGAAAAGTGTTTGATCAATGCATCCTTCCAGTGCTTACGTATGGTGCGGAGACGTGGACCTTAACTAAAAGAGACATACAAAGGCTGCAGACAACTCAAAGCAGCATGGAGAGGTGCATACTTGGTGTAACCAGGAGAGATAAGAAGAGGAACTCGTGGATCCGAAAAATGACAAGAGTGGAAGACATCATGATCAGAGTTAAATCCCTGAAATGGCAATGGGCTGGACATACTGCCAGAAGGACAGATCATCGATGGACAGCTGAAATTTTAGATTGGATTCCAAGGGACAGGAAAAGACCCAGAAGAAGACCACATGGGAGATGGGTGGATGAAATTCGAAAGTATGCAGGGGTGACATGGAGGAGACTGGCACAAGACAGACCGTTGTGGAGGAAACTTGGGGAGACCTTCGTCCAGCAGTGGATTGATAATGGTTGACAATGATGATGATGATGATGATATATATACACGATCGAGTCACATTATTGTGACCACCAGCTAAGATCCAGAGTAACCGCCGTGTGCAGCGCGGACAGCAGCTAGACTGGCTGCACTGTAAAAAAATTGTAGATTTTACGGTTTTAAACCGTTTTCCAGGGTGCCAACACAAAACCGTAAAATCTACAGTTTTATGCCGCGTTGGAGCAAAGCTATAGCTTTGCTCTATAGCTTTGCTCCAACACCGCATTTGCTCCAACACCGCATTTAATGAAGAAAACAGCACAGAATTTGGCTGGAACGAGTCACAGTCCAAATAATCACGAAAACACAAAAATTTGGCTGGAACGAATGTGTTGATTGTGTTGGAGCAAAACTATAGCTTTGCTCCAACACGGCATAAAACTGGAGATTTCACGGTTTTGTGTTGGCACCCTGGAAAACGGTTTAAAACCGTAAAATCTACAGTAATTTTTTTACAGTGTGGGAGTGACTCAACAAGGCGCTAGCAGGTGTTCGCAAGAATGTGGAGCCATGCTGACTGAAGTGCATCTGATAGCTGTTGGAAATTTGCGTGGTGGAGGATCCATAGAACGAACAATACGATCGAGGTGGTCCCACAGATGCTCAGTTGGGTTTAAGTCTGGGGAATTAGGGAGCCAGGGAAGTACTTTGAAATCTTCATCGTGCTCTTCCAACCACTCTCGGACATTTCTAGCTGTGTGGCACGTCGCATTGTCGTTCTGCAAGGTCCCATCCGCCCCAGGGAAGACAAGCAGCATGTATAGGTGTACGTGGTCTACAAGGATGGATTCATAACGAATTCGGTCCATAGTGCCTTCCACAGGCATGAATGGGCCCAGGGAATGTCACGAAAACATTCCCCAGACCATAACACAGGACACCTATCGAATCGATGCCTCGCCGAGTTGGCGCTATTCTGCCGTCTAAAGGAGGTCGGTCCTACAGCTTATCAGGTAGGTGGTCATAATGTTATGGCTCAAAGGTGTATATTATGATAAGGCCTTTGATACCGTGAAACCATTGGACAAGGCGGCAGCATCTCTCCTAAACTCCTTAATGCCACTTTGCAAAATGTCTTTCAATCATTGAACTGGGAAAACAAAGGAATAAAGTTCAATGGAAATTATTTAACTCATCTTCGTTTTGCTGATTGAACTGGGAAAACAAAGGAATAAAGTTCAATGGAAATTATTTAACTCATCTTCGTTTTGCTGATTGAACTGGGAAAACAAAGGAATAAAGTTCAATGGAAATTATTTAACTCATCTTCGTTTTGCTGATTGAACTGGGAAAACAAAGGAATAAATTTCAATGGAAATTATTTAACTCATCTTCGTTTTGGTGATTGAACTGGGAAAACAAAGGAATAAAGTTCAATGGAAATTATTTAACTCATCTTCGTTTTGCTGATTGAACTGGGAAAACAAAGGAATAAAGTTCAATGGAAATTATTTGCCTCATCTTCGTTTTGCTGATTGAACTGGGAAAACAAAGGAATAAAGTTCAATGGAAATCATTTAGCTCAACTTCGTTTTACTGATGAAATAGTTAATTTCGCAAGTACACTTTCAAAGCTGCAGAGAATCATCCGGGGACTGGCCCACAAAAATAAAGCAGTGGGATTAAAAGTGAACTTTCAGAAAATAAAATTGAGTTGCAATGATTTTATAGCAAATAAAGATTTAGCGATTGATTGGGGAAATTTGGAAATAGCCGATACCTAGATGTACCTTGGACAGCAGATATCAAGCGAGGGTCGCATTGATGAAGACATTTTTTTTTTTTTTTTTTTTTTTGATTGGAGGTTTAACGACCACCGTGAGCAACTCAATGGGCTATAAGCAGTCGCCCGTCCCTAATTTAGGGTCACTGGTTCCAGGGAAGGGAGAGAGTCAGTGCCGTAAGACAAACACAACATCCATGCCTGACCGGGATTCGAACCCGGACCCCTTACGGACGAATGATCAGAGGCCAGCGCCTTAGACAACTGCGCCACCGGGGCGGCATGAAGACATTAATCGATGTATTAAACTTTGTTGAAAAGCTTTTGGGAGAAACAGTACGATTTTCAAGAGCAATATACTATTATGCCTTAAAAGAAAAGTGTTTAATCAATGCATCTTTCCAGTTCTTACGTACGGAACAGAGACTTGGGCCTTGACTAAAGACATACAAAGACTGCACATAATTGAAAGAAGCTTGAAGAGATGCATGCATGGTGTAACCAAGAGTGATAAGAAGAGGTACTCATGGATAGGGAAAACGACAATAGTGGAAGACATCATGATCACAGGGGCGGATCCAGAATTTTATTCTAGGAGGGGCGGATTTTCTGGTATAAAAAAAAGGGGGGGAGAAACATTATAGAAGAGGGGTGCGGATGACCTAGTGGTCAACGTTCGTGACTGCCACGGAGAAACCTCAGGTTCGATCCCAGGCAGGTGCAAACGCTCGAACCACTAAATATCCGCCGTGCGTCGGAATGGCACGTTAAGACGCCGGGTACTGGCCCTCCGGTAATAAATAAGGGCGTCTTTCTCACCCTTTCTACCTCATTTCCGTGTCATTTTCCTAACGGGCACCCTAGCCCAAATCTCTTAGCTTCCTATTTCTAAGGGTTGTTTAAGACCTGGGGTCAGACACTCCCTTCCCAAAATCCTCTACATATGATCTGATCTGATCATTATGGAAGAAATTTTTAGATACACATTCTACATGTTGGCGGTGCCACTCCTACCTGGCGTTCCTTTGCAAGGTCTTTAAAACATTTTTACTCGCTCCAGGAATGTTAAATCGTTAAATACGTGAACAAGAGCCTTACCCTGTTTTGAGACGTTACAGACTCACGACAACAGCAAAGAACTGACAAGGAATACGCCCATGCTCTTTTTCTCTGCTGTCCCTGTCTTCCCTTCATCTTTTGATCTCTCTCTCTCTCTCTCTCTCTCTCTCTCTCTTTTTATTCTATTCCCTTTTCCATTTTTTTTTAACTGAACCTAAATCAATGTAATACGTATTCTAAATCCAATTCCGTCGTAATTTTAATTGTTAATTTTTTTTAGGAAAACTGAAAACAAAATATGCAAAGTTAATCATTTACGATCTTCGCTATTTTAAACGTAAAAACTTCGTTAGGGTTTGGGGGTGGGGGGCGATTGCTCCAATCCCCCCTCACCCCGCCGCTGGATCCGCCACTGCATTATCAGAGTAAAATCCCTGAAATGCTGGCAATGGGGTGGACGTATTGCCAGAAGACCATCGATGGATAATCGAAATTTTAGATTGGAAACCAAGGGTCAAGAAAAGACGACATGGGATATGGGTGGATGAAATTTGAAAGCATGCCTGAGTGACATGGAGGAGACTGGCTGAAGACAGACGTTATGGAAGAAACTTGGGGAGACTTTCATCCAGCAGTGGATTGATAATGGTTGTCAACGTTGCTGAAGAATGATGTGTGTGTGTGTGTGTGTGTGTGTGTGTGTGTGGTTTTTGGGTTTGGTTGGTTGATTTTAACAACAGTCATGAGCAACCCTAAGGGCTTATATAGCTCTTAGGGTTGCTCATAACGCTTGTCCATAATTTGGGATCGGATGTCCATAATTTTAAATCAAATTATGCTCATGGTGTACGTCCATAATTTGGGATCGGCAAACACACCACTACTCAACCAAAGCATGTATTGTGCTGCTGTTTACACTAGATGGCAGCAGAATACAATGGAATTCTTTTCTAACGGAAGATTTAAAAAAATATCTGTGAAAAGCAGAAAAAGTCTAAAAATTTAACAAAGGACATGCAAATAAATTAAATGTAAATTTTTATATGTTGATCTAGCACGACACCTTCTTCTTGCGTAATTGCAGACAGTTGTTTAGGTATTTAAAACTAAAGTTAGGTTCGGAATTTCATTCAGTGTACCATCTGATCCAAAAGATGGCGACACAACTGCCAACCTTAAGTAACATGTTTGGTGAAGAGGGTTGAAGATCGCATTCGGGGTTGCTCTGGAAACGACCCCCCCCCCATCCGGAGACATTTTAAGTTATCGAGCCAAATGTCACTAAATTGAAGCTATAATGAACAATTTAGTAAAATCATGCAATGCATTGATTATGATACGCGCTTTCCAACATAACAGAAATCATTATTCAAGTTCTTATACACAAGTTATGAGAATAATGGCTGTGGAATAAGCCTCGCTCTTGTGTCCTGACCTTTGACCCCATTCCGATGATATTCAACAGAACCGGTTCAGTATACCTCCGGAACAACATACTGAAGTTTTGTCGCAATAGAGGCACTTTTAGTCAAATTATGAGGATAATGGCTGTCGTATAAATCTCGCTCCTGTGCCCTGACCTTTGACCCCCATTTCGATGATATTCAACAGAACCGGTTCAGTATACCTCCGAAAAAACATGATAAAGTTTTGTCGCAATCGAAGCATTTTTACGTAAGTTATGATGAATGAGGGCAATGCAATGCATCCCACTACTATGCCCTGACCTTTGACCCCACTTCGTCCATGTTCAACAGGGTTCATGGTCAGGTATTCTCCTACCACATACTAAAAAATGTCATCGAAATCGAACCACTTTTACCCAAGTTATGACGCATAAGGACAATAGAATGGATCCCGCTTCTATGTCCTGGCCTTTGACCTCATTTTGTCCATTTTCAACAGGGTTCATTCCCATGCCGTCCCCTACCACATACCAAAATTTCATCGAAATCGAACAATTTTTACGCAAGTTATGAGGCATAAGGGCAATGGAATGGATCCCGCTCCTACGTCCTGACCTTTGACCCCATTTCATCCGTTTCCAACAGGGTTCATTCCCATGTGGTCCCCTAGGACATACCAAAATTTTATCGAAATCGAACCATTTTTACGTTAGTTATCGTGCGAACGTACAGACAGCCAGACTGACAAAGCTGGAGCATATACGCTTCTTCAACCTACGGTTGGAAAGCGTGAAAAAGAAAGTTCCGCTTCTTTTGATGCTACAAATATTTCTCGAATTATAATTTTTTGTTAAAGATTTTTACAAGTTTTATAGCTTATTTTACCAAAAAGTGTAGTAAGATGCACGCCGTTCTTCAAAATCTAACTAGTCATACCTCATAGCCAGGGTATCGCGTTCAGGATCAGAGGTGTGTTCAAGGCATTTCGATAGATAAGAAGTTCAGACCTGCCGAAACTAGCACCCACACCCTGGCCCCTCCGACCTCGTTTAGCTGTTTGTTCTTTAAATGTTTGATTAAGCAATTACTATAGTAATTGCTCCTATATATGTAAATCATCATCATCATCATCATTGTCAACCATTATCAATCCACTGCTGGACAAAGGTCTCCCCAAGTTTCCTCCACAACGGTCTGTCTTGTGCCAGTCTCCTCCATGTCACTCCTGCATACTTTCGAATTTCATCCACCCATCTTCCATGTGGTCTTCTTCTGGGTCTTTTCCTGTCCCTTGGAATCCAATCTAAAATTTCGGCTGTCCATCGATGGTCTGTTCTTCTGGCAGTATGTCCAGCCTATTGCCATTTCAGGGATTTAACTCTGATCATGATGTCTTTCACTCTTGTCATTTTTCGGATCCACGTGTTCCTCTTCTTATCTCTCCTGGTTACACCAAGCATGCACCTCTCCATGCTTTTTTGAGTTGTCTGCAGCCTTTCTATGTCTCTTTTAGTTAAGATCCACGTCTCTGCAATATACGTAAGCACTGGAAGGATGCATTGATCAAACACTTTTCTTTTAAGACATAATGGCATATTGCTCTTGAAAATTATGCTGTTTCTTCCAAAAGCTCTCCAGGCAAGTTTTGTACGCCGATTAATTTCTTCACCAATGTGACCCTCACTTGATATCTGCTGTCCAAGATAAACGTATGTGTCTGTTATCTCCAGCTTTTCTCCATCAATCGATAAATCTTCATTTCTTGTAAAATGAAGATTTATCGATTGATGGAGAAAAGCTGGAGATAACAGACACATACGTTTATATAGTAATTAAAAACTATATATTTACGTATATCAAATGAATAACTTGCCCCCTCTAAGGTTCCATTTGCCACCCGGTGAAAAAGTCTTGAAAGAAACACTGTAGGGAGGTGGGCAGAAGGAAAAACATTAAAACGAAAGTCTGCTTTATTCCTAAATCCATTTTCTGCGCTTTCCAACCGTAGGTTGAAGAAGCATATATATGCTCCAGCTTTGTAGGCCTGTGCTGGGTGCCTTGGGAGGGCGCCTTCAAACTTAATAGTCGTACGCAGTCACGCGCTTGTGTTTTCATCTCCATAGGCAAAACCTATATAAAATAATGGCATTCTGTTTAACGACTCTTTCTGTTTAACTAGTGATTTATGGTCTCGGCTTTTATATCTGATGGTATTTTCCTATGACCATCTGCTTGTACTATGTATGTAGCAGAAATAAATAAAGTGATTGATTGATTGATCTTGGACAATTTCTGCACCAAATATTTTTAATAATTTTTACTGCTATAAATCTATTTACTCATACTAACAACAACAATTAACAAAAAAATTAGTTAAGGAACTTATAAACTTCTTTATCAGGATTCAAATGATTTTGAGAAACATTAATCTATATAGTAATATACAAAGAACATGTTGGCATTGTTCAAAGTTCTTGAATAATGAAACGAGAAGTCGTCGCTTTTCTAGCTTAATTCTAAACTACATAATTTTTCCACCAAATTTTTAAATTAGAATAAAATGAACTTATTCACAAGAAACACTCTAAAGTTAAAACAAGCTCAAAAAAGTTGATTCATTGATATAATGAACAATAAACATAATGCTGGCATTGTCCAGAGTTGTTGAATTATAGAGCGAGCAGTCGCCTCATTTCTGAACTCGATTCACAAAGTTTGCTGATTACGAAATCAGGTTCGATGGCATTTAAAATAACTCTTCCAGTGTGCATCAAGACAAACGCTTCAAAGGTTTCATTGGTCATGGATGCCCTCAGTCTAGTTTTTATGAGCTTTAATTTGGAGAAAACTCTTTCACAGCTGACCTACGTTAATGGAATAGTGAGTAAATACTTGTAAACCTTTTAAAGTTCTGTATACGGGAGACTATACATGTTATACTCAACAATCGCTCCAAAGGCACATTTGATGCATGTATTACACTGATTTTTGGAACTGCATGGTGTAAAAACTATATTCTCTTCGACCTTATCCAAATTTTCTTCAGGGTGTTGGTCACACTGGTCACATTCAGTCTCTTTAAACGCATCAGTCTTGGGATCTTCATCCATGGATATCCTACATATGCTAGGCCAAACATTTACAAAGGAAATTATTTCTTCCTCAAGTTTCCCCTTATCTAATGAAGGAATCAACTCACAAATCTTTTCCAGCGCATTTGTTGGAAGTTCGTCAGGTTTATTTTGGTTAAATCTTTTTGGATCGAACAAAGCTATGTCCAAGTACAGATTTTTTTGTTTCACAAATCTATTTTCCATTGTTTGGATAACTGTATCCACAATGCAGTTGAATACATGGTTTCTAAATTCATCTTCAGGTGAAGATTGAACTTTTTCGTCATCACACACTTCCGATACCATCTTCTTGATTTTCCTTTGTCGTTTTCTTCTAAAATCAGTTTCAATGGTTATCTCTTTAAGGAAGTCTCTGTCTGAAGAATGTTCAATCTTTTCGGTAAACTTCAATACGAAGGTCTTGGCTGCACCCAAAGTTTCATCAAACCTGTTTCGAACAGCTTTGAGTCTTGAAACAGCTGACTCAACCAACCTCCATGCCTGAGCGTAGTCCAGGTTTTTTGTTTGCAGATAGTCAGGCAGTGGTGTTGTAATCTTGAAAATTTGAAGAAAAATCATAGCCGTCATTATCGTTTCAAAACTGACGAATTTCTGGAGAAGTGCTGCGGCATCATTTCTGACTTTGGCATTAAAGTCCGTTGATGAAGATATCTTAAATAATGCCACTGTTAGCTCGAAGAAAACATATTTAGCTGGTTGAGACTGGGCTTTCTCTGACTGTGATGTACAGTGGTCAATCCTTCCAAATATCTTAACACTGGCATTGCCGCAGCTTCGCCAACGAGTAGCTCCAATAGCTTCCAGCTTATAAGCTGGACTTTCTTCTGTATATTTTTGCTACCTCTTTAACGATTCCTTCAAGAAAACTTGTGTTTCCTGGAGCAGACTGAAAAAGGATATAGTGATGGGTAGTACCTGTGCAGTATCCGAGAGTACTAAATTTAATACATGGGCGTAGCACCATGTATGGATGTGATTTGATAGTATGCCTGATAGTTTGGCAATAAGACCAGTGTAGGGTCCACTCATATTTGAAGCACGCAGTCTTTGATAGGTATCTCCACTTCTTTCAGAGTATTACTTAATGAAGTTAATAGCCCCTCAGCCATAGTTGATGTAACACACTTTAAAGATAAGTCTTTCAAATACTTCATGTCCTTCCACATTGCGGACTACAAACGCACACTGATCGTTGCCTGAAATGTCTATTGTTGTGTCCATTAATATTGAGTACTTCACTGCTTTCTTTACACTTGCTGATATTCTTTCTTTCATTTCTTCTAGAATGATTTTGATTATTTTCATTACAGTGTTATTACTAAGAAATGCAACAAAACTTCCTTTTCCCGCTACTTTGTTCTTCTTTCCATTGTCCTTCTCTTACGTTCTCTTGCCTGAAGGAGTTGTTCACTTTTTGCTGTTATAGCGTCCAAATGTTTTTTAACGTTGTGTCATATTTGCGGAGCAGTAATATAATTTCCAGAAAATTACCGTGATTAATGGATTCATCATCAAAAGTGTATGCCTGTTCAGTAGATGCTCGGAAAGCAAGACCTTGTTTTCCTATCACCTTCAAAACATCAACAATGACTTGTACAATATGTCTTCTTTCCAAAACCTCTTGCCTCCTCTTTTGCATTTGATTATTAAAAAGTAGAACATGAGTCGATTTCTTCTGTTTTTTTGCCATGAAAAAAATAACCGATTGTATGGGAGCTTTGGAGGTTTCATGCTGTTCTATCCTTTGGTGAACATGTCTCCAATCTTCAAATCCTGAGCAAAAAGCTGAAATTCCACTGCTATAGACTAAACATATAAAACAATACAATTTTTTTGCTTCATTTTAAGATAGCCATTGTCTATTAAATAATTGGCCGTCACTTTGTTTGATGGAAAATATTGCTTTTTTTTCTGTAAAATGCAAATCTTTTTCTTCGAGTTGACATGGATGGAAAGAAAAAATCTGATAAATCATTTTCACTGGGCCTTTTAAAGTAACCTTTTTTCTCTGCTGAGGAAACTTCTTCTTCCACAGATTCTATTTCTGATGATAGCAGAGGTGGTGGTAAAGGGTTTAGTTCGAAGAAAGGTTCCAATGTCGGCGTAGGACCTGTTGTAATAAGTTCTTCAGTTTTAGAATCAGAATCAATCGTTGAAGTTTCACGCACACTACAATTGTGATTTTCTTTTTGATATTCATTAAAAGAAGAAATTAAATCTGTGACCGTTTCTTGGCTGCTTAATTGGAGGCTATTTTCATTTTTAGGATTAGGATAAGTGCTTGAGTGCGGTTTGACATAAAAAGAGATTATTTTAGAACATGCTTTTGCTGATTCAAGCAATTCCTTAAATCTTTTATCTTTTCTAAATTCATGACCACTCTTCTATCTTTTTGTAACGTCCATGTTCCACGAAGATCTGAAAGAGAAAACACAATAATGCAATAACCCTAAGCCTTTTGTATACTCTACTGTTTATTACAGCAAGAAAAAATTTGTTTCGCCTACTTTCATAAAAAAAAATGACAATAGAAATAAAATAAAATCACAAAATGCCACTAATTTTTCTTTTTCGACCATTCTTATTTTAAAAAAAGAGGGAAATTTTTGTTTTAAATTTTTTGAAAAGGCCAGAAGCAAATGATCAAAAGTTTTGCAAATCCGATAATTTAAAATTAAAAATATGTTATTAATTTTTAAAATATTTTAGAGGTTTGAAAGTCTTTGTTGGAATGAAAATGTATTTCTATTAAAAATATATTTCTTGAAAAAGCTCGCTCTGATATTAAATCTCAAACAAGATAAAACTTATTTATCTATATTCCCTTTAAAAAAAATAATCCTTTACGATTACAATTAGGAACTTAATTATTTCAAAAATAAACTTTTTAAAGAATAAAAATGAATGTGCGATTTTTAAAATATAAAAGTCTTACCTCTGTAAAGTAGCCGAAGAGTCAGATCACGATTTTCTTTCCTTTCCTTTTTTTTAAGGTGTCGTCCACAAATAAGGAAAATGAAAAACTATAACGTCAAAGAGTTCCACTATAACCAGTGTGCACAATATTTAACACAAGAAAGTCACTAACGATATCCGAAAATATCCACTTGTAGAACGTAAACTCTTATATCACTAAAGGCCTATAACGAAGTTAATTTCTCCGTCATTTTTTATCCGCGCCGGGGTTCGAACCCGGGTCCACTCATTCCGGAATAAGTTGCTCTACCAATTAAGCTACGCGGACATGTATTCTGATTCCTATCTGCCTTTATGTCGTGTGCGTCCTTCTGGCAGGTACGTCACATCTCCTGGTACGCTACATCATCTCCCCTTATTTTTCTTTTTTTTTTCGAAGTGCTGCTCATATTTTTCCTATCTCGCGGTGTGGAAATAACATCACACCAATGCGATATTTTGAACGGTCGGGTCATCCGGATAGTTCGGGCGCCATTATAACGAAGTTAATTTCTCCGTCATTTTTATCCGCGCCGGGGTTCGAACCCGGGTCCACTCATTCCGGAATAAGTTGCTCTACCATTTGAGCTACGCGGACATGTATTCTGATTCCTATCTGCCTTTATGTCGTGTGCGTCCTTCTGGCAGGTACGTCACATCTCCTGGTACGCTACAGGCCCTTTTGACTATCACGAAGTCGGTCTTCTTCACGTTTTCAAACTACTATAAGAACTTCACGGGAAGTAAGCCGTTAACAGGAACGATTCCAACAACAAAACTGAGAGAATTTTGAACCTCTCCCACTTCAACAAGACTCCGATTCTGACTACTAACTAACTGAATCAATCGCTCACTGACTGAATCACAGACTGAATGAATGGTTATTTTTCCAAAGACCTTTTATAATTTGAAGAACAAAGAAAGTTCTGGACGTTCTGAACATGAAAAGTCGCGAATATTCTTTAAGATCGTCTTTTCCCGTCAACAGGGGGGAACAGAAAATATCAACGAATGATGCTAGCGAAACCGAAAGTAGACTCAATGTCGAAAGTAGACTCAATCAAATGTTAAAACTGCCTCAAAGTTAATAGATATTTAAAATATTAAACTTTGCGCATCACATTCTTTTTTCTAACAGTGCAGTAATTTTTGTTTTTCAAAAATTAGAACGCACGCTAGAGAAAGAAAAATTAATTTCATTACAAAAATTTTTAAACATTTAATTTTTTTTGTACATGCTAATTAAATACTGTCACAATTTCTTTCGTTGGCTTAAGGCGCCAAGGGCGCAGGGGGACACGTCCCCCTGTCTACCCGGGCCAGCACGGGCCTGCAACTTTGTCCGTGCACTATAACTCGCGTAAAAATGGTTCGATTTCGATGAAATTTCAGTATATGATAGGGGACAACCTGGGAACGAACCCTATTGAAAATGGGCGAAATGGAGTCAAAGAGTCAGGACATAGGAGCGGGATCCATTCTATCGCCCTTATGCATAACTTACATAAAAATGCTTCGATTGAGACAAAACTTCAGTATGTTCTTCCGGAGGTATACTGAACCGGTTCTGTTGAATGTCATCAAAATGGGGTCAGAGGTCAGGGCACAGCAGCGAGATTTATTCCACAGCCATTATCCTCATAACCTGAGTAATAACTTGAGAAATAATTTCTGGTACGTTGGAAAGCGTATCATAATCAATGCATTGCATGAGTTCACTAACTTGTTATTTTCAAAAATTGCTTTACTTCGCTTGTAAGACGGATGATGTTCCGAGGTAAATTAGTTCAGTAAACCGAGCGTAAAATCCGGAGAAACTGGAGGGCTTGACTTTGGGCATCAAGCTTAGGTAAGAATAAAATCGAATGGGATTCTCCCTATGTAATGTTACCTTGAGAAATGGCTGCCTGAAACTTGAAACTGTGGCAGTGGTTGACTGGTGTTCGATAAACTACCATGGAAGTTTTTTTGCTCTTATTTCCTCCGGCCTACTACTCGGAGGACCGGGTGGAACTTTTGCGGGGCCTGGGAGAAATTTCATTGCTGGCCCTAGAAAATAAATGTCCTATTTTAATAAAGTCGTTACGTGAAAAATGTCAGCCGTAAAGAGCACACATGAAAATTCTCATAAAGGCAAAATGATTACCACAAAAAAATATTTGCTTCAAGCTAAAGAAAAGGACCTTAATACTGTATGTTCCGGTAGAGAGAGAAAGAGAGAGAGAGAGACAGATAGAGAGTGTAAAACGTATTAAAATCTACGATTTTCTTTCTGGGGGAAAGGGTTGAAGTTGTGTATTGTGATTCCAATAAAAAATTTCTCACAAAATGATAAAAACATACCTGCGTAGGAAATATTTTTGCATTCGAATATTTTTGTGTAGGAAATAATAAGGATCCCTCTAAAACAAATTCTTGTAAGTACACTGCTGGCCACCCAAAATGCAACACCAAGAAGGAAGTATCCGATTGGCCTGAAATTTGCAGCATGCGGGAGGACATGCAAACGATTAGCATTGCAGGGCATATGCAACTCATGTGCGCCCGGCACGTCACCGAGAAGCACTATAAGTAGGGTGCACAGAAGTCGGGGTGTAAGTAGTGGAAGTGTCTTGTGCTGCCGGACCTGTGCGTGGGAAGCTTCCTGATGCCTCGTCGAAAAATACGACAGTCATTCCAGCACGTTTTGGAGTTCGACAGAGGACCAATAGTGACTTATCGCGACAGCGGTTTATCGTACCGAGACATCGGCGCCCGTGTGGGACGACATCCAGCCACAGTGAGGCGAGTATGGATTCGGTGGGTGCAGGAAAGACGGACGGACCGACGTGAGCGATTGCCTCAGGCGCGGCACACCACCGAACGAGAAGACCGGCATGTTATGCGGTGGGCATTGACGGCTCGCACCGCCACATCACGAACGTTCGCGCTGGAATTAGGGTGTGTTGCGCAACAATCTGTGTCAGCACGTACCGTTCGACGTCGTCTGCGGGAGCGGGGACTTGCCGCACGGCGGCCATTGCTCCGATTACCATTCACGTTACACCACCGGCGAGCGCGGCAGCAGTGGGCCGTTGAACGCCGCACCTGGACTACGGAATGGCACGACATTGTCTTCTCCGAAGAATCCCGCTTCTGCCTGCAACACCACGGTAATCGGATCCGCGTGTGGCAGCACCGCGGCGAGAGACTGTATGACGCCTGCATTATGCATCGCCATACTGGTACGTCACCTGGCGTTATAGTTTGGGGCGCAATTGGATATGACACCCGCACCCCTCTGGTACGCATCGCCGGTACACTCAACGGCCACCTCTACATCTCCGACGTTTTGGAGCCTGTAGTCCTTCCTTACCCGCAGGACCTGCCAGCGGCCACGTTTCAACAGGACAACGCGCGCCCGCACGGGGCACACATCGTGCAAAAATTCTTCACGGCCCACCAGGTGTCACTGCTGCCGTGGCCCGCCTGTTCTCCCGATATGTCGCTCATCGAACACGTGTGGTAGCTGATCGGCAACCGAGTGGCCCGGCAAGCACCACCCGCGGCTACGCCTGATGAACTGTGGCAATGTGTGGAAGCAGCCTGGACCGACATACCCCAAGCCTACATCCAAAGGCTCTTTCGTTCGATGTCGCAGCGTGTAGCGGCCGTTATTGCCAGCCATGGAGGCCACACGAACTATTGATGTCTGCATGCGTGTTCCGCAAGTAGCACGGGCCTGTAAGCTCAATCGTTTCATCTTTGTATCTGTTGCTATGTGTCCAGTAAATCTGGCTTTGCTGTCTCGTGTCCTTCTTGGTGTTGCATTTTGGGTGGCCAGCAGCGTATTTTTTTTTTCTCCTGACACATTTTTTTTACTAATTGATTTTTAATGCAAAGTGGAGTAACTGGCAAATTAGTAACTTTTTAACTTCTGTACGCGCTCATATATGATAATTTTTTTTTTTTTTTTCAGATTTGTAGTAATGTTTTTAAAGTCAGAAACAAATTACCTAGAAAAAACTTTCTGTTGTTCTTTTTACTTTTTTTTTAATCTAAGTACCTGGTTGCACATAAATTGTTGAATATATAAAAGTACGGGCCACAAAATGATTAAACTTAATTTGTTATTTCATGAATGTGGAAAATATTAAGGTAGTTACAATAATCATATGAAATCCGCGAATCTCAGTATCTGTATGGCGAAGGGCGATAACCTATTCGAAAGGGGGGCGATTGGAAACTAAACAAGTTAGTAAAATCATGGAAAGCATTGATTATGATACGCTTTCCAACATACCACAAATCATCACTCAAGTTATGAGGATAATGACTGTGGAATAAATTTCGCTCCTATCCCATGACCTTTGACCCGATTTCGATTATATTAAACAGAATGGTTCAGTATACTTCCGGAACAACATACCGAAGTTTTGTCGCAATAGAAGCAATTTTAGTCAAGTTATGAGGATAATGGCTGTGTAATAAATCTGGCTCCTGTGCCCTGATCTTTGACCCCATTTCGATAATATTCAACAGCACCGGTTCAGTATACCCCAGGAACAACATGATAAAGTTTTGTTGCAATCGAAGTATTATTACTTAAGTTATGACGCATAAGGGCGATGGAATGGATCCCGCTCCTATGTCCAGACCTTTGACCCCATTTCGCTTATTTTCAATAGGGTTCGTCCCCAGTTGTCCCCTACCGCATACGAAAATTTCATCGAAATCGAACCATTTTTACGCGAGTTATTGTGCGGACAGACAGACAAAGCTGGAGCGTATACGCTCTTCAACCTACGGTTGGAAAGCGTAAAAAAGAAAACATTTTTAAGGGACTCGTGTCCCCAAACTTACAAAAACAATAATTATAAATGTAAAAAGTTCTATTGAAAATTATTTTGTTTTTATTTCTTTAAGTGTGGTGCCCCGTAAAGGCGCGGGGCCCGGGCTGACCGCTCTGGGTGCCTTATGGTAAAGCCGACCCTGACTACTGGGGCACCCATATCCTAAAATTAATGATATATCATCATCGTCATTTCATGTTTAAACGTTTTTTCAGCACTAGTCTACGAACTATTTTGTAAGCTCAGGTATCCAATGAGATTATGCCGGCTAGTGAGGGACTTTCTCTCGCAGCGGCGAGTTGAATTTGAAGGAGACGGAAAGAAATTCGTACGCGAGTGCGAAAAAGGATACTTACATGGTTCAAATTCGGGTCATGCTGGAGGAACATCATAGCTGAGAGTGCGCTCGACTTACAACTGGAGCTCCAGGTCGGTATTCAATCGTATATAGATGATTTAATTATGATCGCGTCTTTGTCTGGAAGGCATGTGATGGAACAGAAGGTGCACTTTGCTCTGATACGGTTAAAAAAAATTGAGTGAAGAGTGTAAGCTTCCCTTCGCTCCCGACAAAAACCACATTAATAGTGATTGCGAAAAAGGGGGAGATGATCATTCCCCCGAAGTGTCAGTTCCAAGGACACATTAAGACTTTAAAAAAGATGAGATACTTTGCGGTAATTCATTGACCCAAAGTTCTCAGGACTCGCTCACCCAAGGATCTTGAGGGATAACCGCGCAATTATCCTTAATCAGATAAACGGCATGCGGCTGTCTGGGCTAGCTATATAAGAAAGCCGTGTACAAAGGAGGAATTGAAAAAAATCCTAACATATGAGTGCGGAGACTCACACCGGTCCGACACAGAATAAATAGGGGACTTAAAAGGATACCAAGAAAAGCTCTCTCAGGAATAAAGAGGTGTTTCCGTTCGACGTCCAAGCTGGTACTTTCAGCGGAGTGCGAGACAGCGGACTGCGTTGTCTCCCGTGAGGCTGCTGTGCAGAACCTCAAGAACGGCAAGGATTTCGTATTTTTAATATCTTCCGGCCTCTGATATCCAGGTACGAAAGTTTGACTGGATGCCAACAGACGGGCAGCGGACTGTGATTATGTAAATTATAGTTTTATAGGAGGATAATTTCTTGACTTGGCAGTTTTGTTTTATATTAGGAGGCCAGGGGCACGTCAGGCCTACACTGGCCTTTTCCCCTGGCTCCCTGCTATGTTGCAATACAGATGTTTGTATAAGTGTTTTTTTTTTTTTTTTTTTTTTTTTTTATTGAAGGTTTAACGACCACCGTGAGCAACTCAATGGGCTATAAGCAGTCACCCGTCCCTAATTTAGGGTCACTGGTTCCAGGGAAGGGAGAGAGCCAGTGCCGTAAGACAAACACAACATCCATGCCTCAACGGGATTCGAACCCGAACCCCTCTCGGACGAATGATCAGAGGCCATCGCTTAGACCACTGCGCCGCCGGGGCGGCAATAAGTGTTTGGTACTACACGTATTGTGATATGTGTTTTTGTATTACTATGACTTCATTTGCACTTTGTATTTTACGCATAATATTTGTATTTGCATGTGTGATGGTTTATGTGTTTGTATTAGTTGTATTTTTATTTATATTTTTATTTTTGTGTTGTATTAATGCATTTCTTACAGGTATTGTATTTCTTTTGTATATGTCATCATCATCATCATTGTCAACCATTATCAATCCACTGCTGGACGAAGGTCTCCCCAAGTTTCCTATACAACGGTCTGTCTTGTGCCAGTCTCCTCCATGTCACCCCTGCATACTTTCGAATTTCATCCACCCATCTCCCATGTGGTCTTCTTCTGGGTCTTTTCCTGTCCCTTGGAATCCAATCTAAAATTTCGGCTATCCATCGATGATCTGTCCTTCTGGCAGTATGTCCAGCCCATTGCCATTTCAGGGATTTAACTCTGATCATGATGTCTTCCACTCTTGTCATTTTTCGGATCCACGAGTTCCTCTTCTTATCTCTCCTGGTTACACCAAGTATGCACCTCTCCATGCTTCTCTGAGTTGTCTGCAGCCTTTGTATGTCTCTTTTAGTTAAGGTCCACGTCTCTGCACCATACGTAAGCACTGGAAGGATGCATTGATCAAACACTTTTCTTTTAAGACATAATGGCATATTGCTCTTGAAAATTATGCTGTTTCTTCCAAAAGCTCTCCAGGCAAGTTTTGTACGCCGATTAATTTCTTCATCAATGTGACCCTCACTTGATATCTGCTGTCCAAGATAAACGTACGTGTCTGTTATCTCCAGCTTTTCTCCATCAATCGATAAATCTTCATTTCTTGTAAAAGCATTGAACATCACTTTTGTCTTCTGAAAGTTCATTTTTAATCCCACTTCTTTACTCTTGTCAGCAAGTTCCTGGATCATACTCTGCAGCTCTGATGGGCTAGTTGCAAAAATGACTACGTCATCAGCAAAACGAAGGTGGGTTAGATAATCTCCATTAATCTTTATCCCCTTGTTTTCCCAGCTCAGTGACTGAAAAACACCCTCCAATGTGGCATTAAAGAGCTTCGGAGATATGGTGTCACCTTGTCTCACTCCCTTTCCAATTTTTATGTGTGTTGTATTTTCAAACAGCCTAATCTTTGCACTTGCATTTTCATAGATGTTATTAATAATATTAATGTATGCATCTTCAATACCGCAGGTTTTCAGAGCCATTGTAACTGCTGATGGTTTCACCGAATCAAAGGCTTTTTCATAATCGATAAAAGCCATGCACAATGGAAGTTCATATTCCCTCGCTCTTTCAATCAGTTCTCTCAGCACATGGATATGATCTATTGTGCTGTAGCCACTCCTGAATCCAGCTTGTTCTCTCGGTTGAGCCATGTCCATTGTTACCTTCAAGCGGTGTGAAAGAACTTTAGTGAAGATTTTATAAACTACTGATAGGAGGCTGATAGGTCTGTAGTTTCCGAGATCCTCAATGTCACCTTTCTTATGTAGCAGGATCATTGTAGCGGTGTTCCAATCCTCAGGAATCTTTCCTTCATTAAAGCATCGAGTGAAAATTTGGGCGAGTACTGTTTCGATTTCTCCACTTGCTTCTTGTATGATGTCTACAGTAATTTCATCTTCTCCTGGAGCTTTTCCCCGCCTCATGTTCTTGATTGCATGTGCAACTTCTGCTGGAAGGACTGGAGGAACTCTGGTACTGGTATCTTTCATGATGTCTGGAGTGCATGTATCATCCCTTTCATATAATTTGGAGTAGAAATCTTTCACTCTTGTCAAAATTTCGCCTCTATTTCTTGTTACAGAACCATCTTCTTTTCTCAGTGCCATAATCTGTTTTCTTCCCTTACTGAGATGTCCCTTTGCTATCTTTAGGCTTTGGTTGTTTTCAATTGCTTTCCTCACTAGTTCACAGTTGAATTTTCTTACGTCTTCAGTAATACTTTTTCGTACTGTCTTGCATAGCTCTATATATTCCACTTTGGAAGTCACATCTTCTTTAGTTGTCCTCATCTCTCTTCTTTTTTGCATCAACATTTTCGTTTTTCCTGATAATTTATTTACATGCAACTTGTTCTTAGACCCAGCTAATTTTGTTGCTGTTTCCATAAGAGCTTTGGTTACTTTTCTGTTAACTTCAGAGATGTCCACTTCTTCCGATGTTAGGCCTTCTAAAGCAGAGAACCTGTTCTTCAGTTCCAACTTGAAGGTATTATGGTGTTTTTTAAGGTTGGTTATGTCAATAGATTTTGTTAGTCTTATGAGCTTGCCACGTTCAAGTTTAGTGTTGAGGTGCATCGTACATCTCACCAATCTATGGTCACTACCCGTGTTGAACTTGTTTAGCACACTGCAGTCTTCTATGACGAATTTTTTGTTACACATAATAAAATCAATTTCACTTGTCGTCCCATTTGGATGTCTCCATGTCCATTTCCTGTGTGGCTTTTTCTTGAAGAAGGAGTTCAAGATGAAAAACCCTTCTGCCTCTGCAAACTCAACGAGAGTATTTCCACGCTGGTTTCTGTTGCCGTGACCGAATTTACCTACCGAAGTTTCATTCTGTTGCCGTTGCCCTATTTTTGCATTGAAATCTCCCATAATTATCTTCAAGTGCTGCTTACCTTTATTATTTAGATGACAAATTTCCTCATAAAATTCTTCAATTTCTTCTTCAGCATGACTTGTGGTGGGTGCATAAGTTTGAATAATCTGAGCCTGGTATCTTATCGAGAGTTGGATAACAAGTCGTGCAGCTCTGTCAGAGGAACTTTCAACTTCTACAACTTTATCCTTCAGTTTCTTGTTTATTATAAATCCAACACCACTAGTTCGGCCAGTATCTGTCCCACGATAGTAGAAGAGATGTCCACTTTTCAGTTCGATGAGATCTTCTCCTTTTCTTCTTACCTCACTTAGCCCCACGATGTCCCACTTGATCCTTTGTAGTTCCTCTTCCAATTCAAGAAGCCTTGAATCAGAAGATAGGGAGCGTCCATTGTACGTTGCCAAGGTCAGCATCAGATGGCAGCCTAGTCCGGTCCTCCGGGGATTCTGTATACGGTGCAATATGTATTTTCTTAATCCTTTTTATTTATTTTTTTGAACAGAAATCGTATGTGCGATTTGATTGTATGTCAGATAGTGTAACATGGCAAAATTAAATTAAATTAAATTCAAACGAAATTTGTCTCAGCTGGGACACTACCCCACCATTAAGGATGGGAAGGGTAGTATTCAGGGATAGCTCTAGCTGGGTAATCAAGTTGGTGCAGAGTTTTGCGTTCTCTCGGATGGCAACGAGGCCGTGGCAATAATAAGGTTTAAGCTAAAGCAAATTTCTTAGGTCTGTCAGAGGGAGCTTTTGCTGATCAGTTAAGCGCTGTCGTGGGCCCTCCAGTAGTGTGTCAAAGGAAAATTCAAAGTTGCCGAGCGGCATTGAAAGCGCTTGCTTGGCAAATTTCGATGCAAAAGACTCCTGGTGAGACAGATTTAAAGTTCAGTTAGGAAGTGCAGGAATCAGTAGTGTTACCTTCCACTGGTCCGAAGCCATGTCGGAACCACTGGAAATGAAATGAAGGACCACTTGGTGAAGGAAGCCACAAAGTTAGACGAAGTGCTTTTCACCTGATGAAAAGTGTGGTTACCAAGTTAAAGCAAACTACCTTAGCGATGTGGCAAGAATGGTGGTATGGTGGAGATAATGAGAGGAAGACCCATAGTATCTTCCACAAGTTTCGGTTAGGAGAAGGATCCAATGAATTCCTCAAAGAAATACTCACCGGGGTATGGTATAACCCCTGAGTATTTTAGGAACTTCGTTCTTAAGGAAACGAAATACCTGTTGGTTGGTTGTTTCGTGTTTAATAGCGCAAGAGCCTCAATGGGTCAAAGAGGACAAATCAGATAATTTAAAATATTAACGAAAACACTGAAAGAAAAACAAAGGCATAAAACACAATAACAGGCGATGTAAAAAGCCAATAAAATAGTAACGAATTAAACAAAACCAAAAAACACCAGTGCGAAAAGGTCTATGATTTAACACAACAACAATATTATAAGACAACAATGATGTGATAAAACTGATCCATAAAAGGTGTAAATGGCCTGACGAAACAATCACAAACTATACAAAACGAAAATCACTGGCACAGCGAATAAATGATAACATACAAGGCACATCACACGTAATCGTTTAAAAGACGATTCGCGGTTTCTCAGTCGTCTGGTAAAATGGATAAAAGAAAATGACGAGCACGTTCACGAATAAAACAGCGACACGAATATAAAACACGAACAACGGTTAATGGCACATCACACGTCTCACACACAGGTAGTGTCGCAACACAGCAAACAGCAGCGAGTGAAACGACAATACCCAATACTGGGACGTATTATAGCGCAACTTCCTCCCTACGGTTCCGGCGACACGATGAAGCCCAGACTCCAAGAAGTGGTTTGGAATGAGTCAGTTCATTTTCTACCTGTTGGTCCTGCATACCCTACCACATTCCCTTGATATGGTTACGAACAAGAGGACTCAAGACACGATGAAACAGTGACAAGTTTGCGACGACCAAAGAAGAAACAGATCTAGCAGCCCTTCAGCAGACTTGTTTCCTGTGATTCCGAGATGTCCAGGAATTGAACACAACTGGATCTTGGAACTGGTCTCGGAGCAAAGAACGAAGTAACCTTCTCACGTTAAACAGAACAGGATGGCCATTGCAATCCAAAGACGACAGACTGCAAAATATTCAACGATCAACAGATCTAGAAGCCCTTCAACAGACTCGTTTCCTTGAATCAACAGATCTAGAAGCCCTTCAGCAGACTCGTTTCCTTGGATCAACAGATCTAAAAGCCCTTCAGTAGACTCGTTTCCTTGGATCAACAGATCTAGAAGCCCTTCAGCAGACTCGTTTCCTTGGATCAACAGATCTAGAAGCCCTTCAGTAGACTCGTTTCCTTGGATCAACAGATCTAGAAGCCCTTCAGTAGACTCGTTTCCTTGGATCAACAGATCTAGAAGCCCTTCAGCAGACTCGTTTCCTTGAATCAACAGATCTAGAAGCCATTCAGCAGACTCGTTTCCTTGGATCAACAGATCTAGAAGCCCTTCAGTAGACTCGTTTCCTTGGATCAACAGATCTAGAAGCCCTTCAGTAGACTCGTTTCCTGGAATTCCGAGATGTCCAGGAATCTTACAGAACTGGATCTCGAAACCGGTCTCGAGCAAAGAACGAAGTTACCTTCTAACGTTAAACAGAACATATGGTCATTGCAATCCAAAGATGACAGACTGCAAAATATTCGCCGTCCCGGTGGCGCAGTGGTCTAAGCGATGGCCTCTGATCATTCGTCCGAAAGGGTTTTTTTTTTTTTGGTTGGAGGTTTAACGACCACCGTGAACAACTCAATGGGCTATAAGCAGTCGCCCGTCCCTAATTTAGGGTCATTGGCTCCAGGGAAGGGAGAGAGCCAGTGCCGTAAGACAAACACAACATCCATGCCTGACGGGATTCGAACCCGGACCCCTTACGGACGAATGATCATAGGCCAGCGCCTTAGACCACTGCGCCACCGGGGCGGCCGAAAAGGGGTTGAGGTTCAAATCCATGTAAGGCATGGATGTTGTGTTTGTCGTTTGTCTTACGGCACTGGCTCTCTCTCCCTTCCCTGGAACCAGTGACCCTAAACTAGGGACGGGCGACTGCTTATAGCCCATTAAGTTGCTCACGGTGGTCGTTAAAACTCTGATAAAATATATATATATATATATATATATATATATATTCTATAAAGATACCTAAGCAAAAAAAATATACAAATATAATTTTGACTCACACCTAGTACAACATAGAAAAGGTTATGTATCTACCTGTGTGAGTAAAAGGAGAAAAGAAAAAAAATAAAACAACTGAATGTAGAAGGTGTCGAGAATACTGAGCCTTGGCTTTATCAAGGACCAGCAAAACTCTGCATTTTCTCACTTCCACAAAGACCTAGTTGGAAATGGGTTTCTGCAAGGCCATAGATACAAGTAACATTCCCACCTAAAATAGTTTAAAATATATATATATAAGTCATGTCCTCCGTAGAGTAGCATGACCTAGCACTAGTTAACAATTTCGCTTGCATCCATTAACCTTCATGGCCCGACCCATGCTCTTCATCTGTTACTATGGGTCGGGCCATGAAGGTTAATGGATGCAAGCGAAATTGTTAACTAGTGCTAGGTCATGCTACTCTACGGAGGACATGACTTATATATATATATTTTAAACTATTTTAGGTGGGAATGTTACTTGCATCTATGGCCTTGCAGAAACCCATTTCCAACTAGGTCTTTGTGGAAGTGAGAAAATGCAGAGTTTTTGCTGGTCCTTGATAAAGCCAAGGCTCAGTATTCTCGACACCTTCTACATTCAGTTGTTTTATTTTTTTTTTTTCTTTTCTCCTTTTACTCACACAGGTAGATACATAACCTTTTCTATGTTGTACTAGGTGTGAGTCAAAATTATATTTGTATATTTTTCTTGCTTAGGTATCTTTATAGAATGTGAATTCTGAATTTTCAAAACTGCTGCGTTGCGCGTTTTGATTTTCAGGTTATTTTGCACCCTTCGTTCTAAATTCTAAAATTTTTTCCTTAGTCTTCAGTTTTGCTCTTAAGTATATATATATATATATATATATATATATATATTCAACGATCAATAGATCTAGAAGCCCTTCAGCAGACTCGTTTCCTGGGATTCTGAGATGTCCAGGAATCCAACAGAACTGGATCTCGGAAACCGGCCTCGAGCAAAGAACGATGTAACATTCTCACGTTAAACAGAACAGGATGGTCATTGCAATCCAAAATGACAGACTGCAAAATATTCAACGAATCAGTGTACATCATAGCACTCTGATGAGCGCTGGACTGGACACGAAGAAGTGTAAGATACACAGCATGCATCTCCGCATTAAACACCGTGGCCTCGGCAGGGATGCGAGCAACAGAAACTTCATCAATGCAGACGGCGGGAGATTTCACAACACCAACCGTCTTAGATCCATCTGTGAAAATTGGAATATAGTCAGCATTGAGGAAACGGTGCTGAGCGAAAAGCTGCTGGTACACCGACGCAGGGGCTGAGGATTTATTATTACTATTATTATTATTATTATTTTGATTGGAGGTTTAACGACTACCGTGAGCAACTCAATGGGCTATAAGCAGTCGCCCGTCCCTAATTTTAGGGTCACTGGTTCCAGGGAAGGGAGAGAGCCAGTGCCGTAAGACAAACACAACATCCATGCCCTACCGGGATTCGAACCCGGACCCCGTTCGGACGAATGATCAGAGGCCATCGCTTAGACCACTGCGCCACCGGGGCGGCGGATTTATTATGAGATGTAAAGCTTGTACCAATCATGACACCAAGAGGGGGCCATGAAGGGTCCTTAAGAGTCCCTGGTCTCTACAACTGTTCACAAGTCGAGCCCTAAGTCACGAGATACGGCAACCGTACGAAAACACAATGTTGGAACGCACGAGAGCCGGTTCTCAAATAACCGAGCATGCTAAGAATGAAAAACTGTATCGTATAACGGATGTTCTGAAAGAGATCGAAGTTTCAAGTAAACTTGAAGAGACAGCCGCAGACGGTATAAACACTATCTTCGGTCTCACCTTGTCGTGCGCAACGACAAGCGGTAAGAAGTCGGGACTCCACTTGGCCACAGACTTCACTGACTAGGAATGAGGTATTTCCCAGCCGTCCGTTTAGAGTGAAACAGGGGGACAACTACACATCGGCCTCAAAGACCTCAGGCTCCAGCATTTAATTTTCCACCTTATGGGTTACCTGAGGAAAGTCTAGTAACACGGCCCGGAAAAACAGAGGAGAAACATAAAATGGAGAATAAAGAAAAAAGAACAACAAAATAAACTCCGGGGCTGGCACATGATCACAACCTCAGCAACCTATTACTGAGGCGGGTGCATTTCACGATGACAACAAAAGCCAAAAAAGTTTGAAAATTTTTGGTGAACATTCAACAAAAGCCAAAAAGCTATTTTGGCTTTGACAACAAAAGCCAAAAATGACAACAAAGGCCAAAGCTATTTTGGCTTTGACAACAAAAGCCAAAAATGACAACAAAGGCCAAAAGATATTTTTTGGCTTTTGTTGTCATTTCGCGATGACAACAAAAGCCAAAAAATAGGAAAGCAGTTTAAGTCGGTTCGGGCAGTGGGGGTTGAATGAACAGCTGAATGAACAACTTTCCCTGCAGTGATGTAATCTCACAAAAACGAAAAGCCTTTCTATTTTTATTTTTTTTTAATCTTTTCGGTACTAGTGCCAGAGCGACTTCTTATTTTTAATTAGGTTTTCGTAAAGAAATGAGTGCTTTTTTTTTCTCTTTGCAGTCTTCTTGCAACGTTAATTGAAGGAGCAAGTACTTATTGTTTTTTAAACCAAAATTGAAAAAAATAATGATGGATGTAGAACGAGATGAATGATATGCGTTTTTATTTATTGTTCGATTATAACGTGTACGGCTACAGTTTTTGCGAAATTCGTAACAATGCGGAAGTACCGAATCAATATACACAGTCGTGTCAGAATAATATGACCACCTACCTAATAATGGGAATAACCACCCTTGGCCCGGATGACAACGGAGGGACGGCGTGGCATGGACGCAATGATGCCCTGAAAGGTTGCCCGAGGCACACAGGCACACATGCCCTTTCGGACTGCAGCAGAACCAGGGCTGTAGAACACGGAAGTCTGGAAATGACGTGGTTGTGGGTCGGCACGTCGAATCTGTCGATCCAAATAGTCCCACAAGTGCTCTATGGGATTAAAGTCGGGTGATTTCGCCTGCCAAGGGAGAACGGAGACATTGCTGTCGTGTTCCTGGAACCAGTCACGTACCCCGTTAGCGACGTGGCATGGCGCATTGTCTGTTGGTAGACACCATCACCACCAAACGTCCAACGTGAAGGGATGCATGTGGTCAGCGGGGATGGACATGGTAGCCATTCGCGTTCAGTGACCCATTCAGAGGTACCAGCGGTCACAGGTCATACCAGGTAAACATTCCCCAGACATGCGCACTGCCACCACCGGCCTGTACTTGACCGACAAGCGTGTCCGGGTGTTGGTTCTCGTGTGTCTGACGCCGTATCCGCCACCGCCCGTCACTTCTGTGGAGTAGAAATCTCGATTCCTCGGAGAAGGCTACCTTTGCAAGGGTTCAGGAAAATCGAGGGCCGCCCCGGTGGCGCAGTGGTCTAAGGCGCTGGCCTCTGATCATTCGTCCGTAAGGGGTCCGGGTTCGAATCCCGGTGAGGCATGGATGTTGTGTTTGTCTTACGGCACTGGCTCTCTCCCTTCCCTGGAGCCAGTGACCCTAAATTAGGGACGGGCGACTGCTTATAGCCCATTGAGTTGCTCACGGTGGTCGTTAAACCTCCAATCAAAAAAAAAAAAAAAAAAAAAATCGAGGTTTTTCGTATATTTATTAAAGACATGCCTAACAATGCAAATTTAGAAGATGTGAATCCGCTTATTGGTGTAAACATGACATGGATGTTAAGTCAGATAACATACGAAAGCTTGAACATTTCGTCGTCCTAAGCTAAGGGGGGATTGGTCAAGGACTCCCGGCGGAAGCTCGGCAGCAAATCTTGGCACACTGTCGCCACATGTGGGCATGCGCTGTCGTGCAGCAGAATAACCCTATTTGAAAACATACCGGTTCACTTACGCTTGGTGGCCGTTTTGTGGTTGCGTAACGCATCGCAGTGTGTGGTTGTCTTGACCGTACTGCCTGCGTCCAGCCAATCCAACAGCAATAGGCCATTATCATCGAAGAAAACCGCGAGCAGCACTTTTCCAGCTCTTAAGGAGGACTGAGCTTTTTCTTGGACGTAGAGAGTTGGGATGCAGTCATTCGATACTCATCCGTTTTGCAAACGGATCGAAGTGGTGGCACCAAGTTTCATCCGCGGCCACAATCTTGGAACGAAACTATCCCCCTTTGCGTGGTAACGATGCAGATGCTTTTGGCAAGCACCATTCGCCGAGTCTTCTGCTCCTCCTGGAAATCATTGAGGACCCATTGTGCGCAAACCTTGCTGTATCTCAATCGGCGATGGAGAATGGTGTTAACATTTTCCTTATTCACGGACAATGTTGCCGCAAGACCGTTGGTGGTGATTCGGCGATTCTCCTTCACAAGGCTGTCCACGGCAGCAATCGATTCCATGCAGCAATCGATTCCATGCAGCAATCGATTCCACGTGTGCTTTCTAAGGTATCAGCAAGTCCTCCGTGCTCACACGTCCTTTACGAAATTCACTACACCAGTGGAACGCCCTACACCGTGACTGACACCCATTACCATCCACATCCTTCATACGACAATAAATTTCGGCTCCACTACACCTTCTACCGTCAAAAATTGCATAACTGCCCGCTGGGCCTGTTTGGACGAATCCATGTCACGACTCTACGTAGTCAACTTGCCGCCGCACGTGCAAGCAGCACACTGACAAGTGCCAACGATGACAGCGTGCTTCCTGACATGACACGCCATCTACCGGCACAAATGCACGGCTCTGTGTAATTATACAACGACGCTATTACACGAGTCTCACTTTCATTCGGGCGACTTTTATATAGAAACTTTTTCTATGGCTGTGAAAAGGGGACTCAAGTCCTCTGGAGTAGCTGCTATCTGGTCATCCAGTTTTTATAAACTAAAACAAAGAAAATTATTTTTAAAGGTTTTACTTATTTACTGAAAAAAATCAAAAATTTATTTTCTTTTTAATCTTCATTCAAAAATGTCTTAATTCCTGGCTATTTCTTTAAAAAGTTTCCTATGAAGTTTCCGCAAAAAATGTAAAATCTTTATTGTGAGGCTACAGGCCCTTTTAATCACGAGGTCACCCGCAATGCGGGGGTTGCGGAGGCTATCAGTAACCCCCTGTTCAAGAGCAGTCTTAAATTCACATTCTTTAAATTCAATTGGAAACCGAGGTAAAAAAATCAGCGCATTTTTTAGTTGCAGAATTCAAGTTCGTAACGAGCAGTGACGGTTGCCGGTTAACGAGAGCCACGTTCCGCTGAGTAATAGCCGCCGCTGCGTAGAGGTTTCTCATCGAAATCTGGCAACACGGAAACGGCAGATGTCCTGCAGCTCGAGCATACAAGCAGCGTGTGTGCTTTATTTCTCATGGATTACACAAGTGAATCAATGGAATTTCTTTGGATTAAGTGCCATCTTTTTCGCGTGGATATTGTGCCAATGGATTATTTTTTTTTTTTTTTTTTTTTTTTTTTGATTGGAGGTTTAACGACCACCGTGAGCAACTCAATGGGCTATAAGCAGTCGCCCGTCCCTAATTTAGGGTCACTGGTTCCAGGGAAGGGAGAGAGCCAGTGCCGCCAATGGATTACAAAAAGATTCGTGATTTTTCCATAACATGAAGGTAAGAAATATTTTAACTTATCCTCTCAGCACGTGTTAGGCCGTGACGAACAGTTGTTATCGATGTTTCGGTTTTGACAGATTTTGCTTTCATAAATTTTAATATAAGCTTAAGTAAAAGTTGCGTGATGTTAAACGGAGAAAAGTAAAATGCTTGTCAAATCTTTGACCATTAACATCGAAAAAAAAATGAAAAAATGCATGTACCAGAAGTTAACGACAACAGTTACCTAAAAATAGAAATTTAAATCGGAATTAATTTGCTGGCTAAATAAGACGATCAGACAGTTAAAGTAGCTTATTAAAATCACGAAGATACCAAAAAAAAAAAAAAAAAAAAAAAAAAAAGAGAAATGACTAAGATAATATTGATTTAGGACCACGTGGTATACGTATTTCATGTCTTTTCTACTTATTCTTATGGCTCTCTCTTTTCCTGGAAACGGGAACCGACTTCACCAAATTATTGGTTGGTTTGGGGAGGGGAGGGAAGGGGTACAGTTGTGAAGAGATCAGACGTGGGAAGGTCACGTCTCTTCCATTGTCAGGAAAAAAATTAAAAGAACCAAAAAAAAAAAAAAAAACGGGCAAAAAGATAAACTATGAATTCCAACGTATATTTTGAAATGCAATTGTAACTTCTCATCAGCAAATGAACAAAATAACAGAAATACCTTTTTCTGAATACTAATACTTAAAAAATTAAAATTTAACCTGTGATTTTATAAAGATATCTAGATATTTTTTCCCAAACGTTTATAAGAGGTATGAGAAACTAGAGGGGTTAAGAACAAAAAGTGCAAAAATACATATTTGTAGATTAATAAAGGCGCTAGAGATTACACGTTCCTCTATTTTTATTTATTCTATTTCTGATAATTGTTTTAAACATTTACGACATATCACGAGAACATATCCAACACAATACGGGGCTGGGAATCTAGTTTCTTATCAAATGAGCAATGCTGAGCATGATAATTTTTTTTTTACTTATTTTGTTAATTATTAATTTTTTGGAAATAAATCGCTTTGGCCTCATAAGGTGGAGGCCACCTGGAACCATTGCGCTAAATAAGGGACGAGCGACCAGTGGAGCTTGGGCCACCTTATACCTAGAACCATTGCCCTAAATAAGGGATGAGCGGCCGGTGGAGCTTGGGCCACCTTATACCTGGAACCATTGCCCTAAATAAAGGACGAGTGACCGGTGGAGATTGGGCCACCTTATACCTGGAACCATTGCCCTAAATAAGGGACGAGCGACCGGTGGAGCTTAGGCCACCTTATACCTGGAGCCATTGCCCTAAATAAGGGACGAGTGACCGGTGGAGATTGGGCCACCTTATACCTAGAACCATTGCCCTAAATAATGGATGAGCGGCCGGTGGAGATTGGGCCACCTTATACCTGGAACCATTGCCCTAAATAAAGGACGAGTGACCGGTGGAGATTGGGCCACCTTATACCTGGAACCATTGCCCTAAATAAGGGACGAGCGACCGGTGGAGCTTAGGCCACCTTATACCTGGAGCCATTGCCCTAAATAAGGGACGAGTGACCGGTGGAGATTGGGCCACCTTATACCTAGAACCATTGCCCTAAATAAGGGATGAGCGGCCGGTGGAGCTTGGGCCACCTTATACCTGGAACCATTGCCCTAAATAAAGGACGAGTGACCGGTGGAGATTGGGCCACCTTATACCTGGAACCATTGCCCTAAATAAGGGACAAGTGACCAGTGGAGCTTGGGCCACCTTGTTCCTGGAATCATTGCCCTAAATAAAGGACGAGTGACCGGTGGAGCTTGGGCCACCTTATACCTGGAACCATTGCCCTAAATAAAGGACGAGTGACCGGTGGAGCTTGGGCCACCTTATACCTGGAACCATTGCCCTAAATAAAGGACGAGTGACCGGTGGAGATTGGGCCACCTTATACCTGGAACCATTGCCCTAAATAAGGGACGAGCGACCGGTGGAGCTTAGGCCACCTTATACCTGGAGCCATTGCCCTAAATAAGGGACGAGTGACCGGTGGAGATTGGGCCACCTTATACCTAGAACCATTGCCCTAAATAAGGGATGAGCGGCCGGTGGAGCTTGGGCCACCTTATACCTGGAACCATTGCCCTAAATAAAGGACGAGTGACCGGTGGAGATTGGGCCACCTTATACCTGGAACCATTGCCCTAAATAAAGGACGAGTGACCAGTGGAGCTTGGGCCACCTTGTTCCTGGAATCATTGCCCTAAATAAAGGACGAGTGACCGGTGGAGCTTGGGCCACCTTATACCTGGAACCATTGCCCTAAATAAAGGACGAGTGACCGGTGGAGCTTGGGCCACCTTATACCTGGAACCATTGCCCTAAATAAAGGACGAGTGACCGGTGGAGATTGGGCCACCTTATACCTGGAACCATTGCCCTAAATAAGGGACGAGCGACCGGTGGAGCTTAGGCCACCTTATACCTGGAGCCATTGCCCTAAATAAGGGACGAGTGACCGGTGGAGATTGAGCCACCTTATACCTAGAACCATTGCCCTAAATAAGGGATGAGCGGCCGGTGGAGCTTGGGCCACCTTATACCTGGAACCATTGCCCTAAATAAAGGACGAGTGACCAGTGGAGCTTGGGCCACCTTGTACCTGGAATCATTGCCCTAAATAAAGGACGAGTGACCGGTGGAGCTTGGGCCACCTTATACCTGGAACCATTGCCCTAAATAAAGGACGAGTGACCGGTGGAGCTTGGGCCACCTTATACCTGGAACCATTGCCCTAAATAAAGGACGAGTGACCGGTGGAGATTGGGCCACCTTATACCTGGAACCATTGCCCTAAATAAGGGACGAGCGACCGGTGGAGCTTAGGCCACCTTATACCTGGAGCCATTGCCCTAAATAAGGGACGAGTGACCGGTGGAGATTGGGCCACCTTATACCTAGAACCATTGCCCTAAATAAGGGATGAGCGGCCGGTGGAGCTTGGGCCACCTTATACCTGGAACCATTGCCCTAAATAAAGGACGAGTGACCAGTGGAGCTTGGGCCACCTTATACCTGGAATCATTGCCCTAAATAAAGGACGAGTGACCGGTGGAGCTTGGGCCACCTTATACCTGGAACCATTGCCCTAAATAAAGGACGAGTGACCGGTGGAGATTGGGCCACCTTATACCTGGAACCATTGCCCTAAATAAGGGATGAGCGGCCGGTGGAGCTTGGGCCACCTTATACCTGGAACCATTGCCCTAAATAAGTGACGAGCGACCGGTGGAGCTTGGGCCACCTTATACCTAGAACCATTGCCCTAAATAAGGGACGAGCGACCGGTGGAGCTTGGGCCACCTTATACCTGGAACCATTGCCCTAAATAAGCGACGAGTGGCCGGTGGAGCTTGGGCCACCTTATGAGGCCAAGGCAATTATTGAATTACATATGACGAAAAATATTGGGTGGGCATTGCTCCCTTATAAAATTATTGGGGGACAAGATTTACCTTGCCACCCCATAGTCGATACCTATACCTGGAACCATTGTCCTAAATTAGGGTCGAGCGACTGCTTATAGCCCATCAAGTTGCTCACGGTGGTCGTTAAACTTCCAAACGAAAAAAACAAAAACAAATTCAGTTGATTACTCTTGTAAAAAAATCCTACGCGTTTTCCCGAATATCTTATAATGCATTAAAATGATATACTGACACAACCCTTTAAAACACACCCGAAAATGTAGATGAAATAACATAAAAAGTTATTGAGAGGAGGTAAATAAGTACTACGGAAAAAAATTTCAAGTCTGCCCCAAATCAAGAACATTTTCGATGTTTACTGGAGGGAGATGGACCTCTCATGGCTGGAAGAATTCTTTTGATTTGATCATCCAGTCGGGGCGCAGACAAACTTAGTACCCTGATTAGAATAAATCATGGAGGAATTCCCAGATACACTGCAGAAACTCATAGATAAAAAAAAAAGCATCAAGTTCTACAGTTGTTGAAGGGAAATGGTTCCCTCACGGCTGCAATAATTCAATTTTGTGGTGCGCTTGCATCTGGACTGGAACATAGCTTTTAAGACGTAAAAGTCCCACAGCGAAAGTCCTGCGCAGGAAAATAGGTTTTTCCTTTTATTCTTTTGCGTTAATGTCTTACGGATGCCGAAGTGGTCAGGCCTAATTTTTTTGTTCCTTCAAAACGAAAATGGTAGAACATCCTGTGGCTGTCCCTAAATCAAAATTTCGTATTGGTTGCAAACTTTTGTAACAACCCCAGCGTTTATAAGTTGTGAAGAGTGTTACATCTCAAATATTGTGTTACTGGCCACAAGGGATTATGAAAAGCAGAACCTCAATACTACCAATTGAAGGTATATTCTCGGTAGGAGAAGCTAATTTTTTTGACTTTCTGTCATAAAGCGACGTCACGAAAATTCATATCATATATTTTTTTCTCCGAACCGCAGCATAGTAAAATTTAGTTTCTCAGATTTCTCGAGAATGATAAGGAATCTTATAAATCCAGCTCCTAATGAGTGGAAATGAGAAGCCCTAGAGTATGAGGAAAGAATGCCCACTTCTCGAGAATGATAAAGAATCTTATAAATCCAGCTCCTAAATGAGTGGAAATGAGAAGCCCTAGAGTATGAGGAAAGAATGCCCACTTCTCGAGAATGATAAGGAATCTTATAAATCCAGCTCCTAAATGAGTGGAAATGAGAAGCCCTAGAGTATGAGGAAAGAATGCCCACTTCTCGAGAATGATAAGGAATCTTATAAATCCAGCTCCTAAATGAGTGGAAATGAGAAGCCCTAGAGTATGAGGAAAGAATGCCCACTTCTCGAGAATGATAAGGAATCTTATAAATCCAGCTCCTAAATGAGTGGAAATGAGAAGCCCTAAAGTATGAGGAAAGAATGCCCACTTCTCGAGAATGATAAGGAATCTTATAAATCCAACTCCTAAATGAGTGGAAATGAGAAGCCCTAGAGTATGAGGAAAGAATGCCCACTTCTCGAGAATGATAAGGAATCTTATAAATCCAGCTCCTAAATGAGTGGAAATGAGAAGCCCTAGAGTATGAGGAAAGAATGCCCACTTCTCGAGAATGATAAGGAATCTTATAAATCCAGCTCCTAAATGAGTGGAAATGAGAAGCCCTAGAGTATGAGGAAAGAATGCCCACTTCTCGAGAATGATAAGGAATCTTATAAATCCAGCTCCTAAATGAGTGGAAATGAGAAGCCCTAAAGTATGAGGAAAAAATGCCCACTTCTCGATAATGATAAGGAATCTTATAAATCCAACTCCTAAATGAGTGGAAATGAGAAGCCCTAGAATATGAGGAAAGAATGCCCACTTCTTGAAAATAGGAAAAAATGCCCACATCTTGAAAATAGGAATATACGCCAGCTGTTGATTGATGTTTTCTTACGTCTGTTAGAAAAATTTAGGTATTTTCTAATTTCACGAAAAGAAATCCTAATTTCAATTAAGCAATCGACAAAATCAGTCATTTCCCCTGTTCAACCACATAAAGTTACCCAGAATTACAAGGTCATTGTATAGTATGTTCCCAAAATGGTAGAAGAAATTCATTGTTAGAAGGAACAGAACAATATTAATACGTGTAAACATAGAGTAAAATACTATCAAGAGTGAGTGACGCATTGAACGTGAACGCTTACAAAGTCCCTTAGGCGTATGACTTCTGTGGTGCACCCTCACACCAGTACAGTGGCGTTGCCAGAATTTTCTTAAGGGGGAAGGAGGATCCATGGATTTCGTCCATTGGTGAAAGCCTCCTGGATGTTGCTTCACCAGTTAGGGAAATATTTCACTCGCCAGCTGAACATCGACAGCCCCCTTAGGACTGTCGAATTTGTTCGTGTTTTAAAGTGTGATTTGTTAAAATTTTATACATATCCCTCGAATATTTTATCGCTAATCTAATTGAACGATTAACCATTGTATAATAACCAAACTCAGTGTTCTCCCTCTAGAGTAGATGATGCAAGAATCTTTCAGTATTTTAGAACTTTCTTAGCAGGTCAAAAGGAAACACGGATTCCCGTATTTGCCCTTTGACCTACGACAGCAATTGGCTAAGCGGTAGAGGTGGTTACAAAATCACGTCACGGCTACTTTGTAACGTTACTAAAATGTCCCTGTCACGGTTTGTGCTCAGCGGCAAAAATCACCGTTCCAAAATCACGAGAACACTTTGGTTCCTGAATTGTACCAAATTCACGCTACTTTCGGGGAACGACAGTACGTTGCAAATCAAGCGTTCCAAAATCACTGGATATTAAATATAGATATTACCAAGCTTTTTCACTCAGTAATCTCATTTTTAAATCAAACTACTTTTATAAACCGCTCCAAAATCACTGATATTAAATATAGATATTTCTCAGCTTTTAACTCAGTAATCTCACTTTTAAAGCTATTTATCTGACCCTGTTTTTTTTTTTTTTTTTTAAGTGACATTTATATATGTTATTTTGCACCCAAACCACCGAAACCACCGAAATTTTTATTTTAGGACTCGAGCACAAAATTTCAGAAAAATGCAATTGTTGGCAAAAAATATACCCGAATAAAAATCTTTTTTTTTTTTTTTTTTTGTGTGTTTAGGTCTGTCTACAGACCAAATAAATGAATTATAAATAATAATTCATTTATCTTCCACTTGAAAATTTTTCATAAACGAGCTTGACTGCTATCTGCTCTTTGGGAGTTACGCGATTTCATATTTAATGTTCCTCCGTTACTTACCTATGAAAAGTAACCTATGAAAACTAACTAAAATGCCTATGAAAAGTAACTAAGAATACAAGTACCTAATGAGTCTGTCAGTGGAATTCTCGGAAATAGCACGAACACGAACGAAACCTCTTGAGAACTCAGAACGAGAAATGTGAAGTGCCGAGTAACGATTGATGAAGCGTTCCTGTGGATTGTGATTTCACCACGTGACTAATATGAGCGCACAGGTACAGGTGTTCATTCTCGTCACAAAGAGTGATTTTGTCACCGTTACTTGTCACGGTTACTTTTTTGGAAGGTTACCGAAAAGTCACTGTTAAGCCCATCCGTATACTAAGCGGCAGTTCGAGAGGTGCATGTGACTCTGACACTGCCTATCTTTTCAAACAGGGTTTGGGGAAACCATTCTACCGGGCTTCAGGCTTCTTGCCTCCTGTTCGTTGTTAAGAGCACTGTGCCGTGACCCCGGACCGTGCTCGGATGTTTTGACTCACAGCATTCGCTGTTTTCTTTCGTGGAGAAACCGGTTTCTCATGCCGACGCACAACCACGCATCAATTCTGTGAATTAAGAAACTGATAGTCTTATGTATCCAACAATAGGCATAATGACGTATAAATAATTGCCAATTAAATTTAAACTGCTTTACTGAATTTTTTACTCGTCACTAACGATCAGACGACCGCATTTTTCAAGCCCAGTGTACAGGGTGACTCATAAAGAAGTATACAGTTTCAACGCACTATAAAACAAGAACAATGGAAAATATTTTATGTTACCTGTAACAGAATTGTAGGGGAATCTTTCAAGCTTTTTTAGAGACAGTCACAGATGTTCTATGTGTGCACCCTTAATCACACGACACATATCGAGCCAGTAATCCATTTCCGCTCAAACGCGAGACAAGATATCTGAATTTTGAGAAAGAAGCTGAAAATGTATGGAATCATTTTCAGCTTCTTTCTCAAAATTCTCCAGACAGTGGACTGTGAAATCTGCACTTCACGACTCACCCTCCGCGTTCATTTTCTAGGGCTTCGTTGAATGGCGGTGCAAACACTATCGACGACTTCTTCCGATACACGCGGTTGTCCAAGACTTTTAAGTTTCAAATTTTTATGCCAATCGTAGATAGATTTTTTGGTTGGAGGTTCTTTTCTGAATCGTGATCGAAAATGTCGTTGCCCGACAGTTACAGATTCCGTTTTGCTCAATTCAAGAACACAAAACGCCTTCTCCACTGCAGACGCTGCCATTTTGACTGACTAGTCACGTGACACGCGCGCTGTCGCCTACGTCACCTCCCTCAGTAGCGGGACATGACTTCCAAAGTGGAATATATAGAGCTATGCAAGACAGTAAGAAAAAGTATCACTGAAGACGTAAGAAAATTCAACTGTGAACTAGTGAGGAAAGCAATTGAAAACAACCAAAGCCTAAAGATAGCAAAGGGACATCTCAGTAAGGGAAGAAAACAGATTATGGCACTGAGAAAAGAAGATGGTTCTGTAACAAGAAATAGATGCGAAATTTTGACAAGAGTGAAAGATTTCTACTCCAAATTATATGAAAGGGATGATATATGCACTCCAGACATCATGAAAGATACCAGTACCAGAGTTCCTCCAGTCCTTCCAGCAGAAGTTGCACATGCAATCAAGAACATGAAGCGGGGAAAAGCTCCAGGAGAAGATGGAATTACTGTAGACATCATACAAGAAGCAAGTGGAGAAATCGAAACAGTACTCGCCCAAATTTTCACTCGATGCCTTAATGAAGGAAAGATTCCTGAGGATTGGAACACCGCTACAATGACCCTGCTACATAAGAAAGGTGACATTGAGGATCTCGGAAACTACAGACCTATCAGCCTCCTATCAGTAGTTTATAAAATCTTCACTAAAGTTCTTTCACACCGCTTGAAGGTAACACTGGACATGGCTCAACCGAGAGAACAAGCTGGATTCAGGAGTGGCTACAGCACAATAGATCATATCCACGTGCTGAGAGAACTAATTGAAAGAGCGAGGGAATATGAACTTCCATTGTGCATGGCTTTTATCGATTATGAAAAAGCCTTTGATTCGGTGAAACCATCAGCAGTTACAATGGCTCTGAAAACCTGCGGTATTGAAGATGCATACATTAATATTATTAATAACATCTATGAAAATGCAAGTGCAAAGATTAGGCTGTTTGAAAATACAACACACGTAAAAATTGGAAAGGGAGTGAGACAAGGTGACACCATATCTCCGAAGCTCTTTAATGCCACATTGGAGGGTGTTTTTCAGTCGCTGAGCTGGGAAAACAAGGGGATAAAGATTAATGGAGATTATCTAACCCACCTTCGTTTTGCTGATGACGTAGTCATTTTTGCAACTACCCCATCAGAGCTGCAGAGTATGATCCAGGAACTTGCTGACAAGAGTAAAGAAGTGGGATTAAAAATGAACTTTCAGAAGACAAAAGTGATGTTCAATGCTTTTACAAGAAATGAAGATTTATCGATTGATGGAGAAAAGCTGGAGATAACAGACACGTACGTTTATCTTGGACAGCAGATATCAAGTGAGGGTCACATTGATGAAGAAATTAATCGGCGTACAAAACTTGCCTGGAGAGCTTTTGGAAGAAACAGCATAATTTTCAAGAACAATATGCCATTATGTCTTAAAAGAAAAGTGTTTGATCAATGCATCCTTCCCGTGCTTACGTATGGTGCAGAGACGTGGACCTTAACTAAAAGAGACATACAAAGGCTGCAGACAACTCAAAGCAGCATGGAGAGGTGCATGCTTGGTGTAACCAGGAGAGATAAGAAGAGGAACTCGTGGATCCGAAAAATGACAAGAGTGGAAGACATCATGATCAGAGTTAAATCCCTGAAATGGCAATGGGCTGGACATACTGCCAGAAGGACAGATCATCGATGGACAGCCGAAATTTTAGATTGGATTCCAAGGGACAGGAAAAGACCCAGAAGAAGACCACATGGGAGATGGGTGGATGAAATTCGAAAGTATGCAGGGGTCACATGGAGGAGACTGGCACAAGACAGACCGTTGTGGAGGAAACTTGGGGAGACCTTCGTCCAGCAGTGGATTGATAATGGTTGACAATGATGATGATGATGATGATATATATATATATATATATTTTCAAGAGCAATATGCCATTATGTCTTAAAAGAAAAGTGTTTGATCAATGCATCCTTCCAGTGCTTACGTATGGTGCAGAGACGTGGACCTTAGCTAAAAGAGACATACAAAGGCTGCAGACAACTCAAAGCAGCATGGCAAAGCAGCATATATATATATATATATATATATATCATCATCATTGTCAACCATTATCAATCCACTGCTGGACGAAGGTCTCCCCAAGTTTCCTCCACAACGGTCTGTCTTGTGCCAGTCTCCTCCATGTCACTCCCGCATACTTTTGAATTTCATCCACCCATCTTCCATGTGGTCTTCTTCTGGGTCTTTTCCTGTCCCTTGGAATCCAATCTAAAATTTAGGCTGTCCATCGATGGTCTGTTCTTCTGGCAGTATGTCCAGCCCATTGCCATTTCAGGGATTTAACTCTGATCATGATGTCTTCCACTCTTGTCATTTTTCGGATCCACGTGTTCCTCTTCTTATCTCTCCTGGTTACACCAAGCATACACCTCTCCATGCTGCTTTGAGTTGTCTGCAGCCTTTGTATGTCTCTTTTAGCTAAGGTCCACGTCTCTGCACCATACGTAAGCACTGGAAGGATGCATTGATCAAACACTTTTCTTTTAAGACATAATGGCATATTGCTCTTGAAAATTATGCTGTTTCTTCCAAAAGCTCTCCAGGCAAGTTTTGTACGCCGATTAATTTCTTCATCAATGTGACCCTCACTTGATATCTGCTGTCCAAGATAAACGTACGTGTCTGTTATCTCCAGCTTTTCTCCATCAATCGATAAATCTTCATTTCTTGTAAAAGCATTGTACATCACTTTTGTCTTCTGAAAGTGCATTTTTAATCCCACTTCTTTACTCTTGTCAGCAAGTTCCCGGATCATACTCTGTAGCTCTGATGGGGTTGGAAAAGGAGTGAGACAAGGTGACACCATATCTCCGAAGCTCTTTAATATATATATATATAATATCTACACTGGAATAATAACATTTCAACCAAAGTAATTGAGAATGTACTAATTTCTCAGGTCCTAAGAATTTCAAGAATTTGCAGCAACAATTTGGATTTCAATTACCACATTAATATACTATTAGAAAGTTTTCTAGAGAACGAAATTCCTTCTTCTTTCATCAAAAGAACTTTAAGAAAAATTATTCTGAATAATAGAGTAAGGTTGGCAGATCTGCTTTAATTTTCTACACAGTTAATAATATGATTCTGACCAATCAAAGCCGTAAGGAAGTTGGCTAGAGGATGCCTATTAACTACCTAAAGGAACCTTAGTGCTATGGATATGACGGTCCTATTAAAACAAAAAATTAAATAATATAAACAAAATCACAAAAAGCTTAAAAATCTGTTTATAAAAGAAAATAAAAACAAATAAAAAAGAAAACTAGTTATTCATCACTAGGATAGCTATACTAAAAATAGTAAAACCAACATTAAAATTAATAAGATTCTGATTAATCTATAGAAGCTCACTAAGGTGATTTAATACATGCAAAGATTATTAAATAAACTGCTCGTGTATTTTATAATATTTCTCATGTATTCTGGAGAGTTAATTCTGCTCATTCTGATCATACAGATCCACAGTCTTAAGTTAATATATTTTTTTCTCTGGTTAAAATCTCCGCGCGTTGGTTTCTTGCTGTATGAGGAGGCCATCAGCCCCACCCTCACTGCCCCCCAGCGTCTAGGGAGTGGCGGAAGAGGTCAGCCATGTTCTCCTCTTGTGAGGAGAAAAGTTTTTGTCACACAAGAGGTAAGCTCTCTTCCTTGTTTTTGGGTTCTAGGTTTTATAAGTTCAATGTTTGTACTTTATGTACCTTTTCTCTGTCGTTTTTTAGCTTTTCAGCTTTTAAGCATTGGTTTGTCTGTTAACATTTATGCGGGTTTTAACTCTTACTTTTCTTTGTAACTTTGAGCGTCTTTTGGGGTACCTAGGAACAGAAGATGGCTAAGCTTGTTCCTTTTCTATGCGCTGTCTATGCGCTGTTTTTTCAAAGTAGTAAAGTTCTTAATAACTAATTAATTATGCACTTAAAGCACTGCTGAAATACTTTGTACATATTGCAACTAACTGTTTAAGGTATATAACTTTCACAAAGTTTTCTTTAGTTAATTATTATCTTTAACTTATTCTCGTTTTCGTGCTGTCATAAGTTGTAGAGTAGGGGGTTTTAGACTCAAGTTTTCTTTCAAAAATCTGTTCGTTATAAATTAACATTTCCTTTTTTAATTGCAATGTAAAATTTGGATTTCTTTTGCATTGTTTTTCAGGTTTAAATTCTCTCTCAAACGAACTTGGAATTTCGTTATAGCTGAAAATCATTTCTATTTATTATGTCACTCTCACAGCTTGAGTTCTCTTTAATCTTCTTCTCTCTGTTTAATAGTAACAGATGAAGAGCATGGGTCGGGCCATGAAGGTTAATGGATGCAAGCGAAATTGTTAACTAGTGCTAGGTCATGCAACTCTACGGAGGACATGACTTATATATATATTTTTTTAAACTATTTTAGGTGGGAATGTTACTTGCATCTATGGCCTTGCAGAAACCCATTTCCAACTAGGTCTTTGTAGAAGTGAGAAAATGCAGAGTTTTTGCTGGTCCTTGATAAAGCCAAGGCTCAGTATTCTCGACACCTTCTACATTCGGTTGTTTTATTTTATTTTTTTATCTTTTCTCCTTTTACTCACACAGGTAGATACATAACCTTTTCTATGTTGTACTAGGTGTGAGTCAAAATTATATATGTATTTTTTTGCTTAGGTGTCTTCTTTATAGAATATATATATATATATATATATATATATATATCATCATCATCATCATCATCATTGTCAACCATTATCAATCCACTGCTGGACGAAGGTCTCCCCAAGTTTCCTCCACAACGGTCTGTCTTGTGCCAGTCTCCTCCATGTCACCCCTGCATACTTTCGAATTTCATCCACCCATCTCCCATGTGGTCTTCTTCTGGGTCTTTTCCTGTCCCTTGGAATCCAATCTAAAATTTCAGCTGTCCATCGATGATCTGTCCTTCTGGCAGTATGTCCAGCCCATTGCCATTTCAGGGATTTAACTCTGATCATGATGTCTTCCACTCTTGTCATTTTTCGGATCCACGAGTTCCTCTTCTTATCTCTCCTAGTTACACCAAGCATGCACCTCTCCATGCTGCTTTGAGTTGTCTGCAGCCTTTGTATGTCTCTTTTAGTTAAGGTCCACGTCTCCGCACCATACGTAAGCACTGGAAGGATGCATTGATCAAACACTTTTCTTTTAAGACATAATGGCATATTGCTCTTGAAAATTATGCTGTTTCTTCCAAAAGCTCTCCAGGCAAGTTTTGTACGCCGATTAATTTCTTCATCAATGTGACCCTCACTTGATATCTGCTGTCCAAGATAAACGTACGTGTCTGTTATCTCCAGCTTTTCTCCATCAATCGATAAATCTTCATTTCTTGTAAAAGCATTGAACATCACTTTTGTCTTCTGAAAGTTCATTTTTAATCCCACTTCTTTACTCTTGTCAGCAAGTTCCTGGATCATACTCTGCAGCTCTGATGGGGTAGTTGCAAAAATGACTACGTCATCAGCAAAACGAAGGTGGGTTAGATAATCTTCATTAATCTTTATCCCCTTGTTTTCCCAGCTCAGTGACTGAAAAACACCCTCCAATGTGGCATTAAAGAGCTTCGGAGATATAGTGTCACCTTGTCTCACTCCCTTTCCAATTTTTACGTGTGTTGTATTTTCAAACAGCCTAATCTTTGCACTTGCATTTTCATAGATGTTATTAATAATATTAATGTATGCATCTTCAATACCGCAGGTTTTCAGAGCCATTGTAACTGCTCATGGTTTCACCGAATCAAAGGCTTTTTCATAATCGATAAAAGCCATGCACAATGGAAGTTCATATTCCCTCGCTCTTTCAATTAGTTCTCTCAGCACGTGGATATGATCTATTGTGCTGTAGCCACTCCTGAATCCAGCTTGTTCTCTCGGTTGAGCCATGTCCAGTGTTACCTTCAAGCGGTGTGAAAGAACTTTAGTGAAGATTTTATAAACTACTGATAGGAGGCTGATAGGTCTGTAGTTTCCGAGATCCTCAATGTCACCTTTCTTATGTAGCAGGATCATTGTAGCGGTGTTCCAATCCTCAGGAATCTTTCCTTCATTAAGGCATCGAGTGAAAATTTGGGCGAGTACTGTTTCGATTTCTCCACTTGCTTCTTGTATGATGTCTACAGTAATTCCATCTTCTCCTGGAGCTTTTCCTCGCTTCATGTTCTTGATTGCATGTGCAACTTCCGCTGGAAGGACTGGAGGAACTCTGGTACTGGTATCTTTCATGATGTCTGGAGTGCATATATCATCCCTTTCATATAATTTGGAGTAGAAATCTTTCACTCTTGTCAAAATTTCGCCTCTATTTCTTGTTACAGAACCATCTTCTTTTCTCAGTGCCATAATCTGTTTTCTTCCCTTACTGAGATGTCCCTTTGCTATCTTTAGGCTTTGGTTGTTTTCAATTGCTTTCCTCACTAGTTCACAGTTGAATTTCCTTACGTCTTCAGTGATACTTTTTCTTACTGTCTTGCATAGCTCTATATATTCCACTTTGGAAGTCACATCTTCTTTAGTTGTCCTCATCTCTCTTCTTTTTTGCATCAACATTTTGGTTTTTCCTGATAATTTGTTCACATGCAACTTGTTCTTAGACCCAGCTAATTTTGTTGCTGTTTCCATAAGAGCTTTGGTTACTTTTCTGTTAACTTCAGAGATGTCCACTTCTTCCGATGTTAGGCCTTCTAAAGCAGAGAACCTGTTCTTCAGTTCTAACTTGAAGGTATTATGGTGTTTTTTAAGGTTGGTTATGTCAATAGATTTTGTTTGTCCTATGAGCTTGCCACGTTCAAGTTTAGTGTTGAGGTGCATCTGTCAACCCCGCCTTCTCGTGGTGCATCCTGTTCCCACTAAAGGGGCTCTGACGACCGCCCATAGCGGTATAACTATACCATCGGGATCAGAGGAAATGCTATCCCACACTCACCAACCCGCTTGGCCAGCGTGGTGAGTTATGGCCAAACCCCTCCAAAATGATTCCACAACTTAAATCTTGGCCCTCAGTCTCCGGCAGCTGGAATGTACCTGGCCAAGGCAGCGGCCAGTGCGACATGAAGGCAGAGGGTGCTAAGAATCCCCGGAGGACCGGACTAGGCTGCCATCTGATGCTGACCTTGGCTACGTACAATGGACGCTCCCTATCTTCTGATTCAAGGCTTCTTGAATTGGAAGAGGAACTACAAAGGATCAAGTGGGACATCGTGGGGCTAAGTGAGGTAAGGAGAAAAGGAGAAGATCTCATCGAACTGAAAAGTGGACATCTCTTCTACTATCGTGGGACAGATACTGGCAGAACTAGTGGTGTTGGATTTATAATAAACAAGAAACTGAAGGATAAAGTTGTAGAAGTTGAAAGTTCCTCTGACAGAGCTGCACGACTTGTTATCCAACTCTCGAAAAGATACCAGGCTCAGATTATTCAAACTTATGCACCCACCACAAGTCATCCTGAAGAAGAAATTGAAGAATTTTATGAGGAAATTTGTCATCTAAATAATAAAGGTAAGCAGCACTTGAAAATAATTATGGGAGATTTCAATGCAAAAATAGGGCAACGGCAACAGAATGAAACTTCGGTAGGTAAATTCGGTCATGGCAACAGAAACCAGCGTGGAAATACTCTCGTTGAGTTTGCAGAGGCAGAAGGGTTTTTCATCTTGAACTCCTTCTTCAAGAAAAAGCCACACAGGAAATGGACATGGAGACATCCAAATGGGACGACAAGTGAAATTGATTTTATTATATATATATATATATATATATATATATATATATATATTTGTAACATGTCTAATATTGATTTGGAAAGCTTAGTTAAAGTTACTTTTCCTGTAATGCGCCACTAACTGAAAATAATTACCTTAGGCGTAGTTACTGTTCGTTTATGAGCCCTGCACACGCGCGCCTTCGGACAATGAGCCTCTTCTGCCATTTTGGGAACAACCATGCTACTTAACGTTATGTGGCTGAACAGACGAAATGTTCTGTGCCATGTCGATTGCTTAGCTGAAATTGAAATATTTCTTCATGAAATTAAAAATGTTTCTAACAGACGTAATTTTATGTCTAAGCAAAAGCTCGGCGTTATTTACAATAAAAAAAAAAAAATCCCACCTTATGGTCTTTTTTCGAACATGGTAATTCCGTTATTTCGCAGAACACTATAGTTTTAAAAAATGTAAAAAGTCATGGAAATTTATTTTCCGAAATATAAGTGCAACTCTCACTTGACTTACATAATAAGTTTTCTCGAAATTTATTTGGAGTTCCCAATTAAATCATCAAGGGGCCAAGAAACTGCATTTGCCATACCAAAGAATATAAAGGTGCGCGTGAAGAACGTCAACTCTCTTTGAGATAACGTAAAACAGGCGATAACAGCGCCCCCACATCCTGGTACCTTATGTGCTCTGCATGAAAGCGAACATTCGAGAACAAAAGCAGTCAGGGCAGGGCAAAACTCGCTTTGGGGCAGGGCACTACAGCAGTGGAGCTTTTCTTTGATCCACGATTGTTTCCTTCGATCTGATGAATTGTTTGCTTATTAGAATAGTTTTGTTGTTGTTTTCTGATATCCCGGCCGTCCCTTATTTTGGTGAAACAAATATGCAATAGCAATTAATATTACTATTTAAATTAAATTTTAGCAATTATTATAGCCACTCTTAAGAATCCGTACAAAATGCAGACAATCTGTAGTATTTGGCATTTCTGAAAATGTTTCTGAAGAGCAAACAAACGCCTTAACTAACGCGACTGCCGCAATAAAACTAACACCCGATTTGCAAAGAAATTATGCTGCCGAGAGGGCAACAATCACGTGCTGTGAGTAGCTCGGTAGGCTTAAGATAGCACATAGTCTGTAACACCGAACTACAAATATATTCCGAGTCATGATCATGATCATATGTAGAGGATTTTAGGAAGGGAGTGTCTGACCTCAAGTCTTAAACAACCCTTAGAAATAGGAAACTAGGAGATTTCGGCTAGAGCGCCCCACAGGAAAGTGACACGGAAGCGAAGTACAAAGGGGGAGGAAGACGCCCTTATTTATTACCGGGGGGCCAGTACCCGGGGTTCGACGGCTTAACGTGCCCATCCGACGCACGGCGGATATTTAGTGGATCGAGCGTTCGTACCTGCCTGGGATCGAACCTGAGGCCCTTTCCGTGGCAGTCACGACGTTGCCCACTCGGCCACCCGTGGTCAACCTAAGAATGTACCATTATATAGAGTGTGAAATAGCTACCTCCGCTACGAAAAGTAGTCCCTAGAGTTTTGAGCGAACACCAGTAGAATTATTGCTCAGGATCCATATTTGTTTGCTGAGCAATTTATCAGACCAAATCGCCATCTAAAAAAAGTTCCAGCAGTTAGGGCGCTTTTGGAAATAAATTTGTTATGAGAAGTTGCTGAATCAACAGCTTCGCACTTTCGGCTGTTTCTGCCCACTTGGAATACAACTCGGACAGGGGGAAGTGGTGGAAGACCTCTCTCAACATTAACAACACAGAGACAATAAATTGACAATTGGGGAAACTCGAAATGTACGTTACTTAAACAGGCGGCAGGGGAAGCAGTTCGGCTTCCACCAGACCCCCACTGCTTGTGAGATGTGTGGGTGGGCAGGTGGGGAGATCAGAGAGGGAACAATAGAAGAGCACATTGGAAACCTTTCTTGCGTTCCACGACTAGTCGTGATAAGGTTCTCCCGCATTTACCAATAGTAAATTGCAGTATAGAAGAATTGAAGTCAACAAAACAACACAAATGCGCATGCGCAGTCTGCTCCGACATCAGCCTGCATGTTGGTTTCTGTTCACTGCATCTTGTAATCCAGGATACGTCGGCGCTAGTTACGTCTCGCAGAGCCTTAACTACTTTTACACTGCCACTTATACTTTTGTTGCCAGTAGTCTGACACCCCAATCGGGCCGCCCCGGTGACGTAGTGGTCTACGTGATGGTTTCTGATCTTTCGTCCGGAAGAGGTCCGGGTTCGAATCCCGGTGAGGCATAGATGTTGTGTTTGTCTTACGGCACAGGCTCTGTCCCTTCCCTGAAACCAGTGGCCCTAAATTAGGGACGGGCGACTGCTTATAGCCCACTGAGTCGCTCACGGTAATCGTTAAATCTCAAAAAAAAAAAAAAAACTTCGGCTTGTTAGTTGAACTTAAGGCCTTTCTTAATGAAGACCTTATATCTTTTTTTTTTTTTTACAGTTGACGTATGTTCGAGAAGTGGGCAGTTTTTCCGTGGGCATTCTTTTATACATTCGTTCCGTTACAGTTATTTTCTGTAAATAAAACATCATCAAACTAAGATTTACAATTCCTGACTGCTCATTTACCGCTGTTTTCAATGAATAATACGGCATAAGACTTATTTATACAGTCTAATTAATGATGGCAACCTCGTTACGGTCCAAAGCCGTAAAATTACACTCCCGGACAATGAAATTTGCGCACCAAAAAGGAAGCATCAGATTGAACTGAAATTTTATGGACGTAATGATACAGATAAATGATACACATGATGTCAAAAACAGAGCTGCAGGACAACTACAGAGGGATCTGTGGAACGTAGTCCGGTCATTTTCAATAGCGCGTCGCACCGTATCGTGCGGCGATAAATGCTGCAATACAGTCCCGCATGGAGGCGAACAGACGCCTGATGTTGTCCTGCGGCAAACTGTCCCACACATGTTGGACGGTGAGCTCCAAATCCTCGATAGTGCGGCACGGCGGCAGCCGGGGTTTCAACTAGTTCCACGCATGCTCGATAGGGGACATGTCCGGGGAGCGAGCAGGCCATGAAAGTGTCTGGTCATGACGTAGGTACTCCTAGGCAACCTCAGCCGTGTGCGGACGGGCATTATCCTGTTGGTATAGCTCACCTGGAATCCCGGCCAGGAATGGGAGCACATGGGACAGTAGGATCTCATCACCATACCGCTGGCCCGTCAATGATCCACGTACCACTACTCGAGCTAATCGGCTATCGTAGGAAATGCCTCCCAGAATATAATGCCTGCAGCGGGGAGGTGTGGCGCTCGATAGCAAGGTTGGGATTCTGCCGTTGACCCGGAGACCTCCACACCCGGACACGATGATCATCTGTCCCCAAAAAGAAGCGGCACTCATCGCTAAACACCACACGTCGCTAATCTGTGGCATTCCACGTCGCTCCGGCTTAGCACCACTGCACACGAGTCGGCGATGTTCCCGCGTTAATGGCAGCACACGTAAGGAGCCCTGGGATCACAAATTTGGTACCGCGAGGCGTCGGAAAATGGTTCGTGGGCCCATAGGAGCCGCTCCGCCGTGTGGCAGTGCCGTCACGTGTCCACTGCTCCCAACGCAGTCGGACGGTATGGTCAGAACGATCCACGTGACGCGATATACGGCGCGCCGACCACCCTGCGGGTTTCAGCTCAATGATCAGGCCTCTCTCGAAGTTCCTAAGTTGCGTAAATCGACGTTTCTGGCGTCTTCCCGGCATTCTTTTCACTGTACTCTTGCTTGCGTCGGCCGGTGCTTTTCGCTTTCATGGGGCATCGACTACGCGCGGGTTTATAAGGCTGCCGGATCGTGCTTGCTGCGCCACCACAGGGTGTGCGGTCGTGCGCATTCGTACCAAACGTGGATCATTTGCATACCAGCATGCACTCTAACTATCCGCAAAGTTTCGCGGTTGTAGCATGTTTTTTTCTAGGTGCGCAAATTTCATTATCCGTGAGTGTATTGTCAAATTTTTTTACAGTGTTGGGTGGCGTTACTTTAACATGCATGTTTGCTTATTGCTTATAAAACTTTTTCTTTTCTTTTAATATAATATAAACTATATCATCATCATCATCATTTTCAACCATTATCAATCCACTGCTGGACGAAGGTCTCTCCAAACTTCTTCCACAACGGTCTGTCTTGTGCCAGTCTCCTCTATGTTACTCCCGCATACTGCTGGGCCATTGCTGGCCCAGCAAGACTGTTTTTGCTGGGAATTAGTCAGGTCCGTGTATGTATGTGTGTCCAAGTGGAGGGGATCGGAATTGCACAAATCCTTTTGTGGCCGGTGGTGAAAAGCGTTGAAACCGTCCCGGTTGTGCAATGGTCTAAGCGCTGGCTTATGACCATTCGTCAGAGAAGAGTCTGGGTTCGAATACCGGCGATGCATGGATGTTTTTGTGTCTAACGGCACAGGCTCTCTCCCTTCTCTGGAACCAGTGACCTTAATTGTCAAATTGAGTTGCTCACGTTGGTCGCTTAACCTTCAAGTAAAGGGGAAAAAATAAAAAAAGGCATTAAAAATTTGTTCTTTCAGTGTTTCGTAAGAAAAAAAAAAAAAGTGTTTTCTCTAAAGCTTACCCCACCAAAAATATGCTCGCCCACCCGTCTCCTATCCTGATTTCGAAGTCTATAGCGACGTCCCTGTGGGCAATGCGATCATTACTGCCACTATTGCAAGCTGCATTTGGTTCGTTTAATGTGATACCAAAGGTTGGAAATCCGGAACAGTTGGGAATCTCACCGCTCTTTGCACATTTTGTGTTTTACAGCCCAAAATATTGTTCCGCGTCTAGTTTTGCTTCAGTATCCAAAACATTCTTGATGCAAGTACGGGTAAGAAAAGTGCAAGAAAACTATCTGCTGAGTGTCGCCCCCATTTCCTAATTTCTTCCCACGCAATTAAGAAGGGTAAAATGCCCTTCTCGTTTGGGATAAGAAATGACACCTAGTTTCTTAATACTCCATGTACAGTATCATAACGCAGTAAATATATTTAAAAGTTAGGCTGTAAAACTACAATGAAAATGGCAATGAGGGCAGCAGTATCTACGCGAAGGTCTTCTAATCCGCCGAAAATCGAGCCGGTTCTTAAAATCTACTGCACAACCGGTAGTGATTATTAGTTAACTACAAGGGAATGTTAACGGGAGTTCCTTTTGACCTTTTACTCAGTGCGAAGTAAAAGGTCAGAAGGAACTCCCGTTGGCCAGAGTTAGTTCTTTAGAAAAACTAATTGAAAATCGTGTGTTGGGCAGTGCTGAGACGGGCCGAGCCTGGTCCGAACCGGGATTGGGCGGGCTCGGGCTATGAGAGAGGGAGAGAATTTTCTTCCTTTTTTTAAAATGTGATTTTGTAGGATTTAGCACACGAGACTTTTTTACACTTTGTAGTTTTTAAATAGAAGTCTTGGACAACTGTGTCTAGATGGGGAGTGGGAACTCGTCAGGGCTATTCATTCCGGGCTTGGGTAACAAATACCATAGGCCATGAATTACTGGATTTCTGAGAAGGAAAAGTTTCTTTAAGAACTATAGATGATAGGTTGAAGAAATTTTGCTCCCTACCTCAAATGGGCAGCTCCCTGCTAATTCTATTGAGCAACTTACGACGTAGATTGTTGTGCCTCCTGATTTTTCCTGATGCCCAGCCGCCAGAAACATTTCAGGTAGAAATTAATGGTCAAACTATAGAAAAAAAAAAAAAAAAAAACTATAGAAAATGATCAAACTATAGAAATGAGTAGAAACTACAGAAATAAATAGACATCCCTTCCGCACTCCGCAGTTGATAAAGACATCGGTTAACAGAGGTGGGTACAAAGTTACGTGGTTGGAGGAAGACTGCCACACAGGAAAACTGCTACACATTTTTCAGCAACTTAGAAAACTGCCACACGATTTTCATTAAGGGGCCGTGCACAAATTGCTATTCCTCCGAGGAACACTTTGAATGTGTGGCAGTTTTCCAAGTTTCCGAATTATGTGTGGCAGTTTCCCAAGGTGCCTAACGATGGGAAGGAGCTCTTTTGTTTGTCGGAATTTTCATGTCGGTTCATATTTAGGGTAACTGGCCACAGAAGTACGAGGGGGGGTATAAAGATTGCCGTTTCTTGGCCTATATTGAGAATTGAATTGCGAACTCCAAACAAATTTCGAGAAAACGTTCTATGCAAGCCAAGCAAAAATTAAAACAGGAAAGACCAATGAAGTGGGAATTTTTTAATAACGCTGCACTTTTACTTGGGCACTAAATATTTATATAACATGTCAAATTTGTAATATTTTTCTTTTACATAATTAATTCACAGGCCCTACACCTCGACCTTTTTAACAGCTTCTAATCCGCCGACTTTATATTCATAACGCTTATGTATCAGATCAAGTCAATAGCATTGCTCTTTTACTTAGGCACTAAATAGTCGTAGGCCACATGCATAGGGCCTTTTAAACAGGTTTTATTCTACCAGTGTCATATTCACAACATTTACACATCATATCAAGTTAATAATATTGGGCGTTTACTTAGGCACGGAATATTAATTCATAGGGCCTAGGCCTTTTTAATAGTTTTTACTTTATCACTGCCATATTCACAGCATTTACACAACAAATAAATGTAATAATATTGCACTTTTACTTAGGCAGGAAATATTAATTCATAGGCCACAGGCATAGGCCTTTTTGACAGTTTTTATTCTACCAGTGTCATATTCACAACGTTTACACATCAAATCAAGTTAATAATATTGCGCTTTTATTTAGGCACGAAATATTTATTCACAGGCTCCAGGCCTAACCCAAGTAGCAATATTATGCTGGACCAACAGTGGGCTTTCAACGGTCGGCCCAGCGACGAGGCGACTCGGCGGCCAACAATTGGATATGTGTTGGTTCAACGGTTGGACCCACATTGGAAAACTGCTGCAAACAGTTTTCCAATGTGATCATGTGTTCTTGGACAACCATGGCTGGTCATGTGTTGTTGGACAACCATCGGACAACCGTTAAGTGGTCATTTGTTGATAAATGGTTAGTCATGTGTGGTTGGAAAAACCGTTGGCCAATCTTCGATGAACAACGCAACTTTCACCCAACGCTGCCGACGCAAAAATATCATTGGGCCAACCGTTGGCCTATGTCAGTGTGCTACTTGGGAGGTTTAGGTTCTTTTACCAGTTTTTATTCTACCAATGCCATATTCACAACGTTTAACAGAAAATCAAGTTAATAATATTGGGCATTTACTATGGCACGAAATATTAATTCATAGGCCCTAGGCCTTTTTAATAGTTTTTACTTCATCACTGCCATATTCACAACATTTACACAACAAATAAATGTAATAATATTGCGCTTTTACCTAGGCAGGAAATATTAATTCATAGGCCCTAGGCATAGGACTTTTTGACAGTTTTTATTCTACCAATGCCATATTCACAAGGTTTACACATCAAATTAAGTTAATAATATCACGCTTTTATTTAGGCACGAAATATTTATTCACAGGACCTAGGCCTAGGCCCTTTTACCAGTTTTTATTTTACCAATATCATATTCACAACGTTTACAGAGGCACGAAATATAAATTCCTAGGCCTTAGGCCTTTTTAATAGTTTGACTCTATCAATACCATATTCACTACGTTTACACCACAAATCAATTTAATAATATTACGCTTTTACTTGGGCAGGAAATAATAATTCATAGGCCCAGACCTAGGACCTATGAAGGAATATTTCGTGCTTAAGTAAAAGAGCAATATTATTACTTTTTTTGTGTGTGTGTGTAAACGGTGTGAATATGTCATTGATAGAGTAACAACTATTAACAAGGCCTAGGCCTAGAGCCAGTGAATTAATATTTCGTGCCTAAGTAAAAGCGCAATATTATTACATTTATTTGTTGTGTAAACGTTGTGAATATAGCATTGATAAAGTAAAAACTATTAAAAAGGCCTAGGCCTTTTTAATAGTTTTTAATTAATATTTCGTGCCTAAGAAAATGCCCAATATTATTAACATCATTTTCTGTGTAAACGTTGTGAATATGACATTGGTAGAATAAAAAACCGGTAAAAGGGCCTAAGACTAGGCCTAGGGCCTGTGAATAAATATTTCGTGCCTAAATAAAAGCGCAATATTATTAACTTGATTTGATGTGTAAACGTTGTGAATATGACACTGGTAGAATAAAACCTGTTAAAAAGGCCTATGCCTATTTAGTGCCTAAGTAAAAGAGCAATGCTATAGACTTGATTTGATACGTAAGCGTTATGAATATAAAGTCGGCGAATTAAAAGCTGTTAAAAAGGCCGAGGTGTAGGGCCTATGAATTAATTAAGTAAAAGAAAAATATCACAAATTTGACATGTTATGTAAATATTTAGTGCCTAAGTTTTAAAAGTGCAGCGTTATTTAAAAAATCCCGCCTTCTTTCCTGAACGCTTGGCGCTTAAATAGAACGTTTTCTCGAAATTTGTTTGGAGTTCCCAATTCAATTCTCAATATAGTCCAAGAAACGGCATTCTTTATAACCCCGCCGCTCGAACTTCTGTGGCTAGTTGCCGTAAGTATGAACCGACATGAAAATTCAGACATACAAAACAGCTCCTTCTCATCGTTAGGCACCTTGGGAAACTGCCACACATAATTCGGAAACTTGGAAAACTGCCACACATTCAAAGAGTTCCTCGAAGGAATAGCAATTTGTGCCCGGCCCCTTAATGAAAAGCGTGTAGCAGTTTTCCTGTGTGGCAATCTTCCGATGTGGCAGTTTTCCTGTGTGGCAATCTTCCGATGTGGCAGTTTTCCTGTGTGGCAATCTTCCGATGTGGCAGTTTTCTTGTGTGGCAGTTTTCCTGTGTGGCGGTTTACAGTGAACCAAGTCACGTCACGGTTACTTTGTAACGTTACTAAAATGTCACTGTCACGGTTTATGATCAGCGGCAAAAATCACTGTTCCAAAATCACGAGAGCACTTAGGTTCATGAATTGTTTCAAATTCACGATACTTTCGAGGAACGACAGGTACGTTGCAAATCAAGCGCTCCCAAATCAAGCTACTTTTATTGAATACTCCAAAATCACTGATGCTAAATATAAATATTTTTCACCTTTTCACTCAGTAATCTCACTTTTAAAGCTATTTATCAGACGGTGTTGGGGTTTTTTTTTAAAGTGACATTTATATACGCTATTTTGCACCCAAACCACCGTTCAATGAAGTTCTAGAGCACCAAGATTTTTTTTTTTTAGAGCTGGAGCACAAAATTTCAGAAAAATGCAATTATTGGCTAAAAATATACCCGAATAAAAATATTTTTTGTGTTTAGGTTTGTCTACAGACCAACAGACCGAATAAATGAATTAAAAATAATAATTCATTTGTCTTCCAATTGAAAAATTTTCATATACGAGCTTGACTACTATCTGCTCTTTGGGAGTTAAAAGATTTCATATTTAATGTTTCTCCGTCACTTACCTATAAAAAGTAACTAAAATACCTATGAAAACTAACTAAAATGCCTATGAAAAGTAACTAAGAATACTGCCTAATAAGTCTGTCAGTGGAAATCTCGGAAATAGCACGAACACGAATCCTCTTGAGAAATCAGAACGAGAACTGCGAAGCAAAGTGCCGACACCTAAATAACGATTAATGAAAGGTTCTTGTGGATTGTGATGTCACCACGTGGCTAATTTGAGCATACAGATACAGGTGTTCGTTCTTGTCACAAACAGTGACTTTATCACCGTTACTCTTTTGGAACGTCACGGTTGGAATGTTACCAAAAAGTCACTGTTATGCCCATCCCTATCGGTCAATTGCACGGGGAGGAAAGAGTGGCAGTCTGGAAGAGTATATATATATATTTTTAAATCGTTTTTTTCAGCTTCCATCATCAGGTTAAGTTTGCCCCGATCCCGAAATACGGAAAACAAGGTGCTTATCAGGTATCTCACTGAAGCTGTTTTAACGTGTTTGAGAGTCAGGCGACAAATAAGCACATGGTGCATTAATTTTCTGTGTGTGATTCACATTCCTAAGTTAAGCTTAGGAGTTGATGTGTGCCTACCTCTTCTAAGAAAGGACATCAGACTGGTTAAGTGCTACCACCCACCCCAACTTTCCTCTGTACTCCCAGAGTGGGTGAAGGGGTTTGGATTTTATTCCACAATGAAGTAGGGATATCCGGTTTAAAACTCCCCCAAGGCCGTAGTTACTGGGAGGTGTTGCATCACCCCCTAGTAGCTAGTTAAGCTATTAGGGGGTGATGGGTGTTGTCGCATTTGCCACCGGGGTTGAAATAGTAGCATATGCCTCCGGCAGGGGCATAGAGGAGAGGAGAAGAAAGGAGATTAATTGTTGACCACCTGGGGTTTTCCAACGGTCAATGTGGCCGGGGTTGAAAGGTCATATGGTAAGTGCGTTCATTGTAGGGATGGGCGATATTTGCAAAAGTATCGATACCGATTTCTTTTGATATTTCTGATACCGATATATTGAATCGAAAATATCGGTATTGAAAGATCAATATATCGGATCGATTTTTCGATATTTTTCAATACTTCTGATCTCAATACGACTGGTATTCCGGTTTATTTACGATTGATATTCCGGTTTATACTGCCTCAGGGTTATCACTGAATCCGATCCGATCTGATGTTGTGCTAAGTATTGGCTGTTGGGAACTTGGAACTAATTGGCTGTTGGCTTGTTCGCACAAATCTCAGCCAGCAAGCACTAAATAAATAAAGCTTCTGTGCAGCGCCATTTGCATGAATACAGTGCCAAAGTGTGTATAAATAAATACACATAAACTATTCCTTACAGAGTTATCCGAAAATGATAGAATTATATAACTTATGTCACAAGGAATTTTCATAGCAATTTTTTCTTTCTAAAACACGAAATTTATACTCTAGTTGCAGGGTTCTTAAAACGAGAGCTGCTTCCTCCTGCTAAAAGGGAGCAATTTTATTTGTCATTTATTATTACATTTTATAGCTTAAAACTATCTTTATGCAAGATTGCAGCTCTCAAGCTGTATTTTTAGTGGTATGAAAAACACGTAAAATATTGTTTTTCAGATCCTAAAATAAAAAACATACATACCAGAAAGTTTTGATGCAAAAATAAATAAATAAATTATGCAACAGAAGTGTGCTTGTAATCTGCAGAAATGTTGAATATACTTTCCGAAACCCAAAAGTGATTTTCTTGTTTCATGTGTGGGCATTGCTCGACGAGCATGGATATGGTTTCTGCCAAGAAGTTTCCAAAAATTCCAGTTGCAAAGGAATGTTTTCATGAGTTTTTCATAAATGTGAGATTATGAGAAATATGTGTTTCCTACATTTCGAGGAAAGGTAAGTTGAAGCTTCAGTATGGCATAAATGACAAAACAAACGTACTTATTAATCCCAGCAGACTGGATTATTAACCATCAATTAGCATGGGAATAACTGAATTATAGAAAGAATAACTTTTTTTATTGGCATGCAAATGTCAAAGTTAACATTATATCAGCTTGCAAGGAAATGTTATGGAAAAAATTTTTAAAAAAACTTTGTTATTGTAATTTTTAGAGCATTTTGCATACATTTATATTTTTCAGAAGGTGTGAACAATGGTTTGCTATTTTTTTATCGTTTAAGACAGAACATAATGTTAATGGAGTATACAGATATAATTACTTCCATGGTGTAAGCTAAAATAGTTCCCATGGCATAAGCCAAAAAATTTAAAGTGCTTATAATATGTTCACAAGTGACATTTTTATTAAAAACAGTAATTAGAGTACGAATAATTTGTGATGGCCTTTTCATAGACAGCAATTATTTTTCCAGAAAGATATTAAAAAAAATGCTAACGATTATTAATTTTCTGTTAAAAATCGATTATAAAAATAAAATCATAAAAAATATCATAATCCAAATTAATCAACTATATATATTTGCTAATTAATTAATGAAAGCCATACTAATTAATGTATGAAAAACATAAAAAATATCATAATCCAAATTGATCAAGTATATATTTACTAATTAATGTATGAAAGCCTGTCTCTCCTAGATAACATAAAAACGAATGGACAGTCAGAGGAAATAACATGCTGTAAGTGTGGGAAAATCAGCAGATCAAGACGAAAGTTAATTATGCTCATATTTTTACCAGATTATTTAATTACTTCAGGAAGTTTCACTATGTATTAACAAGATAATTATCAAATGATGATAAAAAAATTACGTCTGATATATACATAGCCTGAATTACAACAATCTTTATACTACATAACTTGTAAGACATCAAGAAAACTCTCGAAAAGCTGTTTTGCATTTCCTTAGCCAGCTGTTAAGAAGATCTACGTATTTTATCACTAAACAAAAAAAAGAAATGCTTATCTTCAACTTCAAATTGTGTGTCATTGGTATGTATTTAATTTTGGTCAAAGTGCCAGTTTACTTCACTTCAAACATAATAGGCAAAAGAACAATCTGCTATCGACCGTTGTTTAAATTTCTTTTCTGGGTGCCTACCGTCAACTAATAGTTAAAATTTTCAACCATCGAGGTTTTCAACACAGCAGATATTTTTTCTTGTAGAGTTCTAGAAATCGGAAGGTGACATATTATCATGTGAATCTCGATAATGAGATCGCAGTTTGATAGTCCTCAAGCAACATAACTTTCGTGACATGCCAGAGGAAAGAACACAGATTTCATTCCACAAGTGAAATCACATCGGCCATACGCTGATATTTTTAATATCAAACACCAATACCAATATATTGAATATCGCACCGATATATCAAAAACCGATATATTGATTTTCTGATATATCGAAACTGTGATATCAATACTATATATCGAAATATCGGGCGAAAACGTCGATATTTCGATATATTGATAAATATCGCCCATCCCTAGTTCATTGGTAGTTAGTACATCTCTCTCCTGTGCGCCAGTCTTGCATCGCACGTTAACACAGTAGTCTCTCAGTCTCCGTTGTGGTGTGTGCCCTAATGTAATTACTCATCCAGCCAGTTTTTGTGGATTACTATACTGGTAAGCCTGAATTCGCAATGATAATTAACTGTAACTTTTGTTTTGTATTTATGTTTAGGATATCTTACTTTCAGTGTGTATTTACCGTAAGATGATCAGGAATATTATTTCATATTTTGTAGACCATGACTAAATTAGGCCTCAGTGGTTGTTGTTAATCAGTATGTCAATGGTTAACAAGGAAGCAAGTGCATTTGGTAATGTTGGAAGTTATCTTTAAGAGGGGCTGCCAAAAGAAAAATCTATCTTATAACTGCAATTTGAATTCGTCCTCTACACATTTTCTCAAGCACTGAGTTCTGGTCTTCAAAATGTCAAAGAAAATGGGGAGACTATACTCCCAATCGCGGCGACGTACGTCGCAGATCCTATTTCGGTCCGCCGCCCCGGTGGCGCAGTGGTCTAAGCGATGGCCTCTGATCATTCGCACGGAAGGGGTCCGGGTTCGAATCCCGGTGAGGCATGGATGTTGTGTTTGTCTTACGGCACTGGCTCTCTCCCTTCCCTGGAACCAGTGGCCCTAAATTAGGGACGGGCGACTGCTTATAGCCCATTGAGTTGCTCACGGTGGTCGTTAAACCTCCAATCAAAAAAAAAAAAAAAAAAAAAAAAAAAAATATTTCGGCCCTGCAGACGAAAACGATATCACCAGAGCCATTTTAAAGCCTCTTGCAGACTGCCAATCACCGATGCAAGTTTTTGGTCTTGGGACGGAATTCAGTCTTTCAAAACTTTCCGAAAAGTGTTATACGGACTGATTATTTCTGTCGCTATCGTGATTTCTTTTCGCGAGTTGTTTTCCTTTGTCGATATTGTTTTGAGATTCTATTTTATGCAGGGCCGGATGGAGCTTTTGCGGGGACTCGTGCGAAATTTCATTGTGGGCACTAGAAAATAAGTCTGTTACTTTAATATAGTAGTTACGTGAAAAATGTCTGAAAAATAATACGTACGAAAACTGTCCTAAATGCAAATTGATTATCTCAAAGAAGTATTTGCTTTAAGCTGAAGGAAAAACTGTACAATGGATTGAAAGTTCCTAGTGAGAGTAAAAAGTGTTAAAATCTGCGATATTCTTTCCGGGGAGAAAGGGACCGTGGGTGGGAGGTTGAGAAAGGGTGCGCGTGTTTGTGTGTGTATGCGACTTATAAAAACTTCACAAGATGAAAAAAAAATACTTACGTAGCGAATATTTTTATAAAGGAAATAATAAGGATCCCTCTAAAATTGAATTCGTATAAATAATTTCTTCTTCTCTGATGCATGTTTCGGTGATTATTACTGCAAAGTGGAGTAACTGACAAATTAGTGACTTTTTTAGCACGTCTTTTGTAAAAAAAGATCGTGCTTATGTTATTGGTTTGTCCGTCCGCCTGTACCCACGGTATCTCTGCAACTATTAGTCCGATTTGAAAAATTCTGTTAGCATTCGGAAGCTTGAAATATGCGAATGATGATCCTTCATTTCGTTTTTTTTTTTTACGATGTACAATTTCGCCGCTAGAAGGCGTAAATGCAGATGATGTCGAATTCAAAATTACGTTTTATTCCACATATTTGCTTCTAAACATCCGATTGAAAAAATTATTTTATCTTTCGATTCCAAAAAAGTCGAAGAGTATTTTAGATATAGTTTCTTTTTCAAATTACGCATAGATTTTCCGCTAGGGGGCGTAAAAGTAAATTTTTGCTAAAAAATACTTTGGCCACCAGGGGGCGTAAGTGTTAATTTTTGCTTCTGATGTATTTGCCATAAATCTGAGCTTCTAAAACATTGCTTGAAAAAATTATTTCGTGGACTGATGCCACTCACATCGATAAACCTTTTCGGAATATTTTCTTCCTAAAATATTCCATAGTTTCCCCGGCAGGTGGCGTAGATGTACATCTTATTTGTGTCAATATCTCTACTTCTAGGAGTCCGATTTGAAAAATTACTTCTTTGTTGGATAGTGTTTTCCATGTGACATGTTTTTCATATAATTTCAAAATTTTCAAGTAATTCATAGCCTTTCCGCTAGGGGGTGTAAAGGTAAATTGCGTTTCCCTCTATCTCTGCTTCTAAATCCCAGATTTGAAAAATTCTTCCTGCACCGGATACAGCTCCTGATGGGAAATCGTTTGCACATAATTTCCAATTTTTGTAGAAAATAGTTTGGGCACCAGGTGGCGTAAACCTTAATTTCCGCTTCTGATGTATTTGCAGCAAAAATATGAGCTTCTAAAATCTCGACTGAAAAAAAAGTCGTTTGTTGACCCATACAACCATGTCGACGAACATTTTCTTCTTGAAATAATGCATGGTTTCTACGCCAGGAGGCGTAGATGTATATATCATTTTTGTCAATATCTCTACTTCTAAAAGTCCAGTTTGAAAAATTCCGTCTTTGTTGGATAGTGTTCCCGTTGCGAAATTTTTTCCCTATAAATTCAAAATTTTCAAGTAAATCACAGACTTTCCGCTAGAGCGCACAAAGGTAAATTGTGTTTTCTGCTCCTAAAGCTCCGATTTGAAAAATTCTTCCTGTATCGCATACAAGACCTGATGAAAAATATTTTTCACATAATTTCTAATGTTTGATAAAGAATGGTTTGGCCACCAGGGGTCATAAGTGTTAATTTCTGCTTCTGATGTATTTGTAGCAAAATCTGGGCTCCTGAAAGCTCGACTAAATTTTTTTTTTTTCTTGAACCAATACCGCTCATATGGATAAACCTTTTGAGAATACTTTCTGCCTAAAATAATGCATGGTTTTCCCAACAGGGGACGTAAAGTCACATCTTCTTTTTGTCAATAACTCTGTTTCTGCGAGTTCGTAAGCTCACGATTACGTTTACAGCAGGTAAATTGTGTTTTCTGCTCCTAAAGCTCCGATTTGAAAAATTCTTCCTGTATCGCATACAAGACCTGATGAAAAATATTTTTCACATAATTTCTAATGTTTGGTAAAGAATGGTTTGGCCACCAGGGGTCATAAGTGTTAATTTCTGCTTCTGATGTATTTGTAGCAAAATCTGGGCTCCTGAAAGCTCGACTAAATTTTTTTTTTCTTGAACCAATACCGCTCATATGGATAAACCTTTTGAGAATACTTTCTGCCTAAAATAATGCATGGTTTTCCCAACAGGGGACGTAAAGTCACATCTTCTTTTGTCAATAACTCTGTTTCTGCGAGTTCGTAAGCTCACGATTACGTTTACAGCAATATCTGAGGGATTAAAGACCCGACTGAAAAACGTCTTTCTTCTGTCAGATACTATTGTATTCCATACCGGTTCCATTGACTTTGAATAGCTTTGATAAATTTAATTTGTGTCAGAACGGATTCAAAAGAGGTGCTTATTACACCCGAAAATTCGGTGTCATCTTTCTTGTTAACTTTCATGTGAAAATAGCGTTTTTATTTTTTTATTTCTAGTAATGTTTCTAAAGTCATTGAATAATGGATATGTAGTCCGAAACGAAGTTTGATATTGTTCTTTTTAGTTCTTTAAATTTTAGTGTCTGGTTTGCACATAAAATGTTCAGTATATAAAAGTAGAGGCCACAAAATGATGAAATTTAATTTGCTATTTCACGAATGCAGAAAATACTAAAATGGTTACAATACAGCAGATCTCAGTTCCAGCACTACGAAAGGCGATAACCTATTCCAAAAAGACATGGTGGGGGATTGGGAACTAAAAATTTTGTTTCTTATCTTTTTAAGGGCCTCACACCCCAAATGTTAAAAAAAAAAAAATACATAATATAGTGGAACTTCCATTAACGGGCACTTTTTAGTTGAGGACATAGTGGAACTTCCACTATAACTGACAATTTTTTATTCCCCTGCAGAAATTCATGGCTTCTCATGGGCATTCACTTTTTAATGGTGGACATTCTACCTAACGGACGCGGACACATTTAAAGTACAATATAACGGATAATTTACTTTAGATTTTGGAAATCGTAGGGGTGTGATTCGGTCCAAACTCGCAAAATCTTAAATTTTGACCCCGAGGTGATAAATTGTAATGTGCTGAGTGGCCAAAATCGAGTAAGTGGCCAAAATCGCTGGAAAAAGTATTAGCGTTTGTGCTAACCAGACATTCCGGCCCTCGCTTTGCATACGTACATCTGACCAGCAGTTATGTAGTTCTAAATAAAAAAGAGCCTTAGCGGTGAATGGATTAGTCAAAAACAACCCGGAAAGGAGGTTTAACTTGTTTTAATCATTTATATTTATAATTTTAATCATCATCATCATCATCATCATTGTCAACCATTATCAATCCACTGCTGGACGAAGGTCTCCCCAAGTTTCCTCCACAACGGTCTGTCTTGTGCCAGTCTCCTCCATATACATGATTTTATTAATTTCTGTTAAAAATGCTAGACAGTTAAAAAATTAAACAAGAATGTTACGTGTGAGTCACATTTAGGCAATTTAAAACAAAATGTTACGTGTGAATCACATGACAATAATATAATTATATTTCTTTGAATAAAGCTCATGTTGAGAAATGGCTTCCTAGTTTAATTGAATTAATAATCTAAAGCAACTTATGGGATTTTACTAGGAAATTTTTTCTTTAATAGCAAATTTTCGGAGAAAACTCTTCTCCTTCTTCAGGCTGTCTTGTTGTTGTCACTTTTTCCTTGTCACTATCACGGTTACGGTTTACCTTGATGGTTTACGTTATTTTTCAACAAATCCTGCCAGATGTTAGGCAGGGAAAATCCTTTGCAGTCATTGATGATGGAATTTTGATTTTTCTCAATCTCTATTCCTTCTTTCAGTTTTCTTTTTTGGAAACTGCTTTGGAAACTGATTACTTTAAGGGAATTCCAATCCATGCTGTGCCCAGTTTCTATGAAGTAAATTGTAGTTGTGGACTATCTTACATAGGTGAAACAGGTCGCAGACTAGAAACTCGTATAGCTGAGCATAAAGCAGCTATAAAAAATTGCTCCAACAAGACTGGATTAGATAGGCATGTTAGAGAAACTGGGCACAGCATGGATTGGAATTCCCTTAAAGTAATCAGTTTCCAAAGCAATTTCCAAAAAAGAAAACTGAAAGAAGGAATAGAGATTGAGAAAAATCAAAATTCCATCATCAATGACTGCAAAGGATTTTCCCTGCCTAACATCTGGCAGGATTTGTTGAAAAATAACCTAAACCGTAACCGTGATAGTGACAAGGAAAAAGTGACAACAACAAGACAGCCTGAAGAAGGAGAAGAGTTTTCTCCGAAAATTTGCTATTAAAGAAAAATTTTCCTAGTAAAATCCCATAAGTTGCTTTAGATTATTAATAATTATATTTCTATGAGAAAGTGCCTTAGCGGTGAATTAGTCTCAACGATTTTAAATATTAAGTATTAATAATATTTTAAATATTCAGTGTTTTCATTGATTTTGCTTATCAGCCTCTCCTATGAATTAGGGGGGGGAGGTGAGGCAGTAATGAATATCTGCCGTTTTGGTGGCCAAGTGGTCTAAGCGACGGCTTCCGACCATTTGTCCGAATCGGGTCCGGGTTTGAATCCCGGTGAGGCATGGATGTTGTTTGTCTTACAGCACAGGTTCTCTCCTTTCTCCGGGGCAAGTGGTTCTAAATTATGGAAGGGCGACTGCTTAGTCCAGCTAGTTGCTCACGACAGTTGTTAAACCCCTCCTTCCCAAAAGGATATCTTGGGGGGCGTTTGATGAACTCCATGAGTATCCAGGACAATAGGCAGTCGCCCGTCACTGCTTTGCCACTGGTCATAAAAACGGGAGAGCCCCAGGCAGCACACTTACATTGGCCCAATGTAAAACACAAAACGTTTGGTTACTACGGTGGGCCTACCTCAATATGCCTCGCTGGCCACTTACTAGCCAGCAATGATCCAACATAAGAATGAACATTGATATAACATTGTGCCAGCATTACATCAATCCTTCAACACTGAGCCACTCTTACAACATTGAGCCATAGGTGGAATAACGTTACAACACAGCACACAACGTTATACCATCATTTGGATAACATTGTGCCAACATCTTTTACAACATTAAGCCATTACTTAGGTAACATTGTGCCACTGTTACAACGACGGCCCAATGTCTTTTCAACATTGAGCCCCGCGTATCACCCAATGTTAAATCATTATTTGGATAACATTGTGCCAATGTCTCCTACAACATCACTCACACATCATGCAGCCACTGTTATGACATTGAGCCACCATGTTTATAACATTGTGCCAATGTATCACACAATGCTCAGCCATCACTCTTATAACAGTGAGCCAACTTTTTAATGCAAGAATGGGTACACGTCCAGTGTCATCAGTAGTTTTGCATGTTACATTCTTCATGTTTTAAGCTCTATTTTTTTACTTGAAAATGTTACGATGTAGTTTTTTTCTTTTTTTAGGGTAGGAAAGGTAAAAAAAAAGTATGATTGTATAAGTAGTTTTTTTCTTTTTCATACTGTATCATATGTTCTAGGATATGAATGAAAAAGCACGATCGTATAAAAACAGACGAGTCGGAAATTAGCTACGTACAGTTAACAAATGTTTACATGTATATATGCGCAGCAAGAAATGTTGCACATTCTTGTGAAAACAAATGCAGTAAATTGTTTTTTAATGATGCATATGGAGGTGATATTTTGCTATGTAGCATACTGTGATTATTTATAATACAGTAAAACCATGCTATAGCAAAAAATGTTTATAACAATTCCTGGGCTACTTACCATTCATTTGACTGGTCTCAAAACACACAAACCAAAAAGCTTCTGGAAATAATTTTCAGCTGGTTATAAGGAAACCTAATTATAACAAAATGCTTGAAAGTAGAGTTAAACCAATTCACATATACACTACAGGTTTAAACCTGTAGTGTATATGTGAATTAGTTTAACTCTACTTTCAAGAAGTAGTAACTCTACTTCCAAGCATTTTAAAGGACTGAAAAAAAAAGAAAGGTAAAAAAATAATGGATTTTCATTCATACAGTTTGCAAGAGCCCCCTCCCCGCCCGTTAGTTCTTTTGCTTCAGAGTCTGAAAATGCCAACGGGTAGTATACAGGAAGTCTAATGAGTAATGCTAAATAAACATCACTAAATATGACATACTTCAATGGTACAATAATAAGTGTTAATGGTACAGGTGCTTGTATTGATGCAATGTTTTACAATGCACACTTCTCAGTCAAGTATGTAATTGAGGTAACATATGCAGTTCATGCATGAAAGCTAAAGTAACTTATTACTACTATCTTAGACCAATGGTGTTATTAGTAATTTTTTACCTAAAAGACTTTTTTTGTATCAATAACCAAGGAATAATGTACACGATTTGTGAATAGAGTGAGATTTATGTATTTAGCTCAAGAACAAGCTGTTCTTAATGCTGTATTATGTGGGGCTATAATGAATAGAAATGTGTAGCATTTCTGAGTAACACTCGAGTACTTTTTTTTGTGTGTTACACACATCCATGATAAATACGATACTAAGCTTTATGCTAAATGAAACCAAATTAAATGCAGCCACTAGTTTGATATAATGGCTGTAGTTAATTTGTTTTAATTCGGGGTGTTCATTTAGCATAAGGCTTGGTACAGTATTCATCACGGATATGTGTAACACACACACAAAAAGTACTCCGGTGTGTTACTTCTTTATATTGGACAAACGTGTGAAACAGAAATGCAACAAATTTCTATTCATAATAGTCCTAAGAGTGAGATTTTTCAAATTCCACATGGACACATTTCTTTAAACTTAAATGTAATAGACAGTTGTTATATTGTGAAAGCCAAGATATCTTTAGAACCTGCACAATGTCAAGTAGGTGAACATGGTCAATAGCAGGGCAAGATTTCATCTTTTTTGCTTACTAGCAAATTTTGCTAGTGACCAAATAGTTTGCTAGCAAAACATTTGCATGACTAGCAAGTAAAACTAAATTACATCGTAACTTGTTTTCTAATAAAGTTACACAGAAATTTAAATATGTATATAAATATTTTGGCTTACCTTTTTGAATAACGAATAGAATCTTAGATAAGTTTAGTGACTATCTTTTATTATTAATTTCTAACAAATTCTCATACCGCATGAACAGGGCGCGATTTCACCGATTAGCAACTAGCAAATAGCTAGTGAAAAATCAAATTTGCTAGTGAAAAAAAATCGCAGTAGCAAATACTGCTAGTAAGGTAATTTCTTTATTTAAAGTAACCAAATATCATTATTAATCCACGAAGTTTACATAACAGTTTCTATTATCACTTGTTAAAACAGCGACGATCAGCGATTCTCTTTCGCCAATTTCCTTTCGACACTTAATACCCATCCTCCCCATATCTTTCATCCCTTCCGAACTGTCGTAGAAGCGCATTGAAACTCCTCTCCATCGTGCCCTCATTGGTCTATTACAGAAACTGAACTTGACGTCGGCAATGGTTGCTGTGGCAACCTGGAGCTCTGGGATGGATCGGTTGTTTGACCACCTGCTCTGCCACCCTCCCTTCTTTTGCCCCACGAACTTTGTCCTCAACTCCTGTCGTACCCTAAGCCAAGCGATCGCCTTTATTGCGTGACTAAAGATAGTCACTAAACTTACCTTTTTGAATAATGAATAGAATCTTAGATAAGTTTAGTGACTATCTTTATTATTAATTTCTAACAAATTCTCATACCACATGAATATATTTCACTGACATTCTAATTCAGATTTCTTCCCATATGGTTTACGCTCAAGGTGTCCGACTTTGTCATCATACCACTTAATAACTGCTGACCGTGGATTAAAAATCTCTTCTTGTGGCCCTTCTACAGTATTTCAATTGTCATCAGAGCATTTAAAGTTTCAACACACAAATTGTTCCTCCAATCCCCTTGTATTCTTTTTAAAAAACTGAATCCCACCTCACAACATGCAGTACTAAGTGGAAGTATCGCACAAATTTCTGCTAAACTTCTACACACTTCATATCTGCCAACTACCACACAATGCCGTAGTTTCTACGGCATTGTGTGGTAGTTGGCAGATATTCTACGGAATTAGTTGTCTGACTACGGAACTCACTATTAAAACTACAGATTCTACAAATTTTCATTTTGTTTCAAATTTTTCTTTTGCTACTATTTTTATGAAATACACAAGATTCTTACATTGATTCGCGGAATCCCGCTTTTTTTGTCATCAGTTAGATCATTCTGAAGATTGATATTTGGGGGGGGGGGGGTTGTTTTCCATCTGGAGACGAAATTTCGTGCTTCAAAACTTTCGAACACAGTAGTGAAACGGAGTAAGAAAATTGTGCCGTAATCGCAAATTTTTCTCCCAATGTTGTCTTTGTGTAAATATCATTTTATTGCATAATGTTTGCATTTTAGCTTGAAACTGTGGAGAACAATTTGCCAAAACGGAAGTTGGCTGCTGCAAAATTCTTCTGTAATCTTCAGGCATGAGATTCTTCCACGAATTCAAGGAATTCCGGCTTTTTTCGCTATTATTGGAATTCCATCTTTACGAAACTAGGAAACGAAAGGTCGACGGAATTCGGATTTTTTTCCCGTAATCATAATTATTATTTTTTCTAACGATGTTGCTTCTGTCAAGTATTATTGCTCATTAACATTTTACTGGATAAATATTTGTATTTCAGCTTGAAAATACAAGGAGAATTTCCAAAACCAGAAGTCAGACGAAGCAAAAATTTCTTCCGTAATCGTTTACCCCCTCCACGAACAAGTTTCGTAAAAAGCGTCTATCTATGCCATGCAATAAGGCAAGTTACTATGGATAAGACTTTTGCCAGTGTTGGCAGGCTATTTTCCAGTAACATTTTGGTTTGCTTCTTTCGGTTTTGTCTACCATCCGAATAAGTGGAATTATTCTTGCTTATTCATCACTGATCATTAGAGCGCAGTATTTGATGTATGCATGACTATCAAGACTTGTGGAAGTAGGCGATCGCTTGGCTTAGGGTACGACAGGAGTTGAGGACAAAGTTCGTGGGGCAAAAGAAGGGAGGGTGGCAGAGCAGGTGGTCAAACAACCGATCCATCTCAGAGCTCTGGGTTGCCACAGCAACCATTGCCGACGTCACGTTCAGTTTCTGTAATAGACCAATGAGGGCACGAAGAAGAGGAGTTTCAATGCGCTTCTACGACAGTTTGGAAGGGATGAAAGATATGGGGAGGATGGGTATTACGTGTCGAAAGGAAATTGGCGAAAGAGAATCTCTGATCGTCGCTGTTTTAACAAGTGATAATAGAAACTGTTATGTAAACTTCGTGGATTAATAATGATTTTTGGTTACTTTAAATAAAGAAATTACCTTACTAGCAATATTCGCTACTGCGATTTTTTTTCACTAGCTATTTGCTAGTTGCTAATCGGTGAAATCGCGCCCTGGTCGATAGGTCATAGATAGTTGCTTCTAAACCTTTTCTGTAAGTGTAAACCCTACGAGAATTGGTGGCGTGTAGTGAAACGAAAAATGAGTAAAATCATGTACAAAGTCCATGTCATTCTGCAGATTATTAGGTTGTATATGTTATCTACATTATGAAGAGTAGCCTCTTGGTCAAGTCATCATCATCATCGTCAACCATTATCAATCCACTGCTGGACGAAGGTCTCCCCAAGTTTCCTCCACAACGGTCTGTCTTGTGCCAGTCTCCTCCATGTCACCCCTGCATACTTTCGAATTTCATCCACCCATCTCCCATGTGGTCTTCTTCTGGGTATTTTCCTGTCCCTTGGAATCCAATCTAAAATTTCGGCTGTCCATCGATGATCTGTCCTTCTGGCAGTATGTCCAGCCCATTGCCATTTCAGGGATTTAACTTTGATCATGATGTCTTCCACTCTTGTCATTTTTCGGATCCACGAGTTCCTCTTCTTATCTCTCCTGGTTACACCAAGTATGCACCTCTCCATGCTGCTTTGAGTTGTCTGCAGCCTTTGTATGTCTCCTTTAGTTAAGGTCCACATCTCTGCACCATACGTAAGCACTGGAAGGATGCATTGATCAAACACTTTTCTTTTAAGACATAATGGCATATTGCATGTCCTCCGTAGAGTAGCATGACCTAGCACTAGTTAACAATTTCGCTTCTATTTTCTAGATCTTGCTTTTGAAGATGTCTTAAAGAAAGTTTTGAAACACATTAGAAACTGTTCTAACTTGATGTACAGAGATTTTTGGATAATTAATAATAATGCAGAAGTAATTTCTACTATACTCAAAGTGTGTCCCCTAGATATTAATAGTTATGATTTTGAAAACCTATATACTAATCTGCCTCTATCAGATATAATCACTACCTTTAAAGAGCTGTATGCAGAATTTAAACTTAACCAATTTGTTGATGTAGGAACTTGGAACTCTTATCTCAATTGCTGCATAAAAAATAACCATATCTTATATAATAATACTCTCTATAAGCAAGTGAACGGTATTCCAATGGGAACATCAACGTCCACGAATATCGCTAATCTATTCCTGTTCTTTAAGGAATATAAATTCATTAAAAATCACCCCACCTGCTCAGATAACTACCTTTACACTTTTAGATATATTGATGATCTGCTGTGTATCAATAATTCCGAAGTTATAGAGAGTGATTTTGATAATATCTATCCTAGCTCTCTTAACTTATGTAAAACCAACCACAGTAATCAGGAACTTGAGTTCCTAGACTTAAGCATTAAGCTCAACAGAGGTAACCCATCTATTAGCCTCTTTGATAAAAGAGTTAATTTTCCTTTCAAAGTAATTAAATATCTACACTGGAATAATAACATTTCAACCAAAGTAATTGAGAATGTACTAATTTCTCAGGTCCTAAGAATTTCAAGAATTTGCAGCAACAATTTGGACTTCAATTACCACATTAATATACTATTAGAAAGTTTTCTAGAGAACGAAATTCCTTCTTCTTTCATCAAAAGAACTTTAAGAAAAATTATTCTGAATAATAGAGTAAGGTTGGAAGATCTGCTTTAATTTTCTACACAGTTAATAATATGATTCTGACCAATCAAAGCCGTAAGGAAGTTGGCTAGAGGATGCCTATTAACTACCTAAAGGAACCTTAGTGCTATGGATATGACGGTCCTATTAAAACAAAAAAAATTAAATAATATAAACAAAATCACAAAAAAGCTTAAAAATCTGTTTATAAAAGAAAATAAAAACAAATAAAAAAGAAAACCAGTTATTCATCACTAGGATAGCTATACTAAAAATAGTAAAACCAACATTAAAATTAATAAGATTCTGATTAATCTATAGAAGCTCACTAAGGTGATTTAATACATGCAAAGATTATTAAATAAACTGCTCGTGTATTTTATAATATTTCTCATGTATTCTGGAGAGTTAATTCTGCTCATTCTGATCATACAGATCCACAGTCTTAAGTTTATATATTTTTTTCTCTGGTTAAAATCTCCGCGCGTTGGTTTCTTGCTGTATGAGGAGGCCATCAGCCCCCACCCTCACTGCCCCCCAGCGTCTAGGGAGTGGCGGAAGAGGTCAGCCATGTTCTCCTCTTGTGAGGAGAAAAGTTTTTGTAACTCAAGAGGTAAGCTCTCTTCCTTGTTTTTGGGTTCTAGGTTTTATAAGTTCAATGTTTGTACTTCATGTACCTTTCTCTGTCGTTTTTAGCTTTTCAGCTTTTAAGCATTGGTTTGTCTGTTAACATTTATGCGGGTTTTAACTCTTACTTTTCTTTGTAACTTTGAGCGTCTTTTGTGGTACCTAGGAACAGAAGATGGCTAAGCTTGTTCCTTTTCTATGCGCTGTCTATGCGCTGTTTTTTCAAAGTAGTTAAGTTCTTAATAACTAATTAATTATGCACTTAAAGCACTGCTGAAATACTTTGTACATATTGCAACTAACTGTTTAAGGTATATAACTTTCACAAAGTTTTCTTTAGTTAATTATTATCTTTAACTTATTCTCGTTTTCGTGCTGTCATAAGTTGTAGAGTAGGGGTTTTAGACTCAAGTTTTCTTTCAAAAATCTGTTCGTTATAAATTAACATTTCCTTTTTTAATTGCAATGTAAAATTTGTTTTTCAGGTTTAACTTGGAATTTCGTTATAGCTGAAAATCATTTCTATTTATTATGTCACTCTCACAGCTTGAGTTCTCTTTAATCTTCTTCTCTCTGTTTAATAGTAACAGATGAAGAGCATGGGTCGGGCCATGAAGGTTAATGGATGCAAGCGAAATTGTTAACTAGTGCTAGGTCATGCTACTCTACGGAGGACATGACTTATATATATATTTTTTAAACTATTTTAGGTGGGAATGTTACTTGCATCTATGGCCTTGCAGAAACCCATTTCCAACTAGGTCTTTGTGGAAGTGAGAAAATGCAGAGTTTTTGCTGGTCCTTGATAAAGCCAAGGCTCAGTATTCTAGACACCTTCTACATTCAGTTGTTTTATTTTCTTTTTTTTTCTTTTCTCCTTTTACTCACGCAGGTAGATACATAACCTTTTCTATGTTGTACTAGGTGTGAGTCAAAATTATATATGTATTTTTTTGCTTAGGTATCTTTATAGTATATATATATATATATACACACACACATGGGTTGTTGGGTTGTCAATAACCCTTTTTTTTCAAATTACACATACACATTCTTTAAATTTTATGTTAAACTCATTGTATTATGATATCGGAGCAGCTTCAGAACCTGCGTTATGTAAGAATAAATTAGCATGGTGTAATAACACTGAGAAATAAGAATTGTATTCGAAGCAGATGTCATTTTGCAAAATGAGGGTCTACCTGTTAACTCTATTGGAAGGCAAACCTGCATGTATCCATACAGTTAAATAAACTTTAACCCATATTTTACTCATATATGAAATAAATTTTTTGAAATTACACTGATAAATACAACACAACAATCACAAGTGATAAAATCTGAAAAACCATTTATTTTTGAAATTTTAATTTACATTTATTAAGTTAAAAATAATTATTGTTGATATATTTCATAATAAAACACATATCAAAAGTGAAAGCTGCTTGAATTTAATGTGTTTTCTAAAAGCACAGTATTAATCTATTAATAAGTGTTGTGGTGAGATGGTGGTCAAGAATTACTTGCACTTCTACACCTGCTAGAGTTACTGCTGGATAAAACTGGATTTTCACAACTGAATCTAAAGTGGATACACAAGAGGTAAGGGAAAAGCATTAACGTACAATTCCTTAATGCACAAAATCAAATATATATATATATATATATACACTTAAATATTGCACATTTAATATAGCAACAGGATACACTAATAAAATAATTACATTAACTCTCCAATGCAGTTTGTGAAATGAGATCTCATAAATATTAAAACCCAATAAACAATATGAACAAGAAATTGTTATGTCTAAATTTTATTATTTTTACTAGATAGTTCATGTACTTTCTTGGATGAATGAACACTGAAAAAAATTCACACACCGTTCCAGAAGAAAATGAAATACAGAATTTCAAAAAACACCTTTGCAAAACAATTAATACAAACTTAGTAACCCAAATATTAGCTATATAAGAAATTTAGCAGAATACTGGGCCCACAATTTCCTGAGATCAATTATGATCAGAAAAATGTGGAAAAGCCTATTTCCTTCAAGTGATCTGAAGCAGGTGAACATGTGCAAATTATACTACAACATTTTTTGACATGTTAGTTTGTAAGCTGCTGATAATCTGTTTACTTTTCACAAGAAATGCAATCATTCAATTTTCCAATTAATTAAGAAATTTGGAGACCCTGACGCTGAACTTGTAAAGCCATCATCACAGTCAGTCCCCTTGATTTTTTTTTTTTTTTTTTTTTTTTTAACAGTAGCAACACTTTCTAGTGGCCTTATTTTTTACTAACAAAAGTTTATTAACATTATAAAAAATAACCTTTAACATGTTCCCCTCCACTAGTCAATCATGACAAATTTTGATTTCACCCCTGTAACTGTCACATTGTAATGCTGAAAAGATTCCAAATATTTAGATATAACTCACCTTTACATGACCTGACAGATTAATTCTAACAATTTAATTCGAATGAAAATATTTAAAAAACTTTTTTTTATTTAACTTTATTCACAAAATTCAAAATCTTGGAAGTTATTTTCCGTACAGTTTACGATCTGGGTTTCGGGTCTTTTCATCATACCACTTTAAAACAGCAGGCCTGGGGCAGTGGCGGCTCGTGGTAGGAAAAATAGGTAAAGAGCTACAAAAGCAATATGAAAAGATATCTACTGTCTTCGGTGAAAATCAGTTGAGAACTTACCTATTTTTTTATATATTAAATCAATTCTTCTTCCCTTTAAAGCTGGAAATGTGTCGATTATGTCGGCATAAAATGGCTGTTTCTTCGTGACATCAAGAAAATGTCTTTCTGAATAGAAATATTTGCCAAAGAAGCAAGTTTATCTGGAGAAATAGTGTTTCTTGAGTAAGTTTGTAATCTTTTAAGGCAAAAAAAACTTTTTTCCACTGAAACACTTGCAGATGCAATTGTTAAAATCCGGGAAACCAATGTATAAGCTTCTGTAAAAATGCCTTTATCTCCATAAAGCACTCGAAAAAATTCATGAGTCGATATATTCCTTAATTTTTCATCAGCATATACAAGACTCAGTTCATTTTTAAGGCTCTGGTGTTTAGTAAATATTTTTCCGTAAAAATGTTGTAGATTTTCAAAAGCGTGGGAGGGAAAGTATGAATTAAATTGGTCGAATTTGGTTGTGTCAGCAAGACAGGGAAATTGAAGTTTAAGTTGCTCACTGTCTTGAAATATTATATCCATTTCCATAAGAATGTGGTACAAAATTTCAAAATACAATTGTTTATAATTTTTAAAAATTGTTTCTTGTGTAAGAGCAGCATATTCCCGTTTAGATCTGCTTATTTCTGTGATTTTGCTAGCTTTTCCAAACAGTGTTTCAAATACCTCATCGTTCCTTTTATGGCTCAAAACTTCATAAGTTTTTTTAATTTGAGTAACACAGTACATTATTGATTTTTTCTGCAAAATTTCGAATAATAGATCAGTGAACCAAATATTTCATTAAATACTATTCCCAAAAATGTAAATTCAAAAGTGTTCATATCATTTAAAAACCCTTGGGCAAGTTAAATTGAGTTTTTGTCTGATTGGTCACTATTTGTGAGAAATTCGAATACTTCCTTCAATTTATCCCAATCTTCAACTATTACACTTACTAACTTCGAAGTGGAGGACCATCGAGATTCTGTTATGGTTGGCATGCCTCTTGCGGTTGTTGATGTGAGTGTATTATTGTTTTTTCACCACTCAGTGAAGCGATAGCTTCGCTGAGTCGTGAAAAACAAAGGAATTACACTGAGGCTTGCAAAAAATACTCAACACTTATAAATTTTAGAAAAACTCTGCTGTAATACAAGGTTTAAACGATGTACTAAGCAATAACAAAAACAGATTAAGAAGCTTTATGCTTAATTTTTTCTGGAACCCAGTCAAGTGTCCAGACATTACGCTTTCCCCATCGTAACATTGTCCTATTGACTTGTGTTGATAATCAAACTGTTCCAAAATTTTGTCTAGCATTTTGTATAAAGCTTCTGACATTCTATCTTCACTCACATCATGGAAATTCAAAAATTGCTCAACCAATACACCTTCCGAATCAACAGATCTTATTATTAAAGAGCACTCGGAAGTCTGGTTATTTCTTCCCATCTACTTGAATATAAAAGCATTGAACTACATTTATTTCATTTTTGACGTGATCGTTTATATATTCAGAAATACATTCAATTAATTCGTTTTGAATAGTTTTTGAGTCACCTGTGAAGACATTTTTTATCGCTTCGTATTGATTTTGAATTTTGAAGGACTTCTTGATATCAACAGTGAAAGGAATTCCTTGAATTTCTACGATTTATCGAGTCAATGCTTTCGTCATGGTCACGGAATGCTAGTTCTTGTTTACTCAAATACAGTACTGCGTCAATCATTGTCTGCAGAAAAAGTCAATTTAAACTAATGCTTTCGTTGAAATGCATTTTCAAAAGCCTAGCATTCTCCCTCAGGGCATCGGCAATGGTGTTCCGATTCTTTTCAAAATTATTAAGCATTAATTCGCATTTCAGGTGTTCGCTAGAATCACCACGTTTGTGAAGTGACCGTTTTATACATATTTAAGAAATTTGAAAATTGTCTTTATTCCACGCCGAATTTTACTACTAAAATATAAGCAGGGCCAACAAAATAATTTTTGTAACACAGAAGGGCTACAAAGCCATTTATATTCAGTAAACCAACAATTTTTAAAATTATTATGGTAAGATTTGCCGCTCTTCTTGATTTCTTTCTTGGCGACAATTGTCAGTGAATCCGTCGGTCGTCCTTGAAGTAAAATGTCTCTTTTATTTTCAACTTTCCACCGATTGAACGGAGTTTGCAATAAATTACAGACAATGTTTGTTCACAGGATACATACTGAAAACTAAAACTATCACTATCAGTTAAACTGTACATGAAACTAAAGTAACTACTGAAGTTTTTAACAAACAATCATAAAACACGAAAAAACATCTCTTTTAGAAAGTATGTACCTAAACACCGCAAGAAAAATCCTTAGTGGATTGCAAAGAACCCTTGGCAATTTGCCGTCCCGTTCCACTGCAATCTCTTCGTAAGGTCACGACTCCAGGAGCAGAGCCTTGACGTCTCATGATAAAACACTTCACTTGCCCGGCAGATAGGGGAGGATGACGTCACAGTTACCATGGCAAGACGAAAACTGCAGACTTCCGAGCATTCTCATTTCAGCTATTCACTTGAACTGTTTTGCGTTAAGGACTTGTTCTCCGTATTGAACGCGCATTGCGAAGTGATATCTAACCAAAATTTTGGGTATTTTGGCACTCAATAAAGGTAAAAAAAGAATATATTATACGGAACTATTAAATAAAATCTTATTTCAAATAAAATAGGTGAAGAGGCACTTCACCTGAAAAGCCACCACTGGCCTGGGGTCAAACTTGTCTTCGGATGGACCTTCAACCTCAATACTCACGACAGCATTCAATGTTAGTAAGTTTAAACTGCCTCTCCAGTCAGATTGGATTCTCTTCATGAAACTGAACACAACCTCACATGCAGAAGTAGATAAGGAAAATATACTGCCTTTTCTCACATGTAGAAGATAAAGGCAAATAGCAGCAAGAGCATACGTCCGCATAGCTCAGTTGGGAGAGCGACTTATTCTGCAATTATCATTATTATTATTTTTTTATAGAAGGTTTAACGACCCCCATGAGCAACTTAATGGGCTATAAGCAGTTGCCCATCCCTAATTTAGGGTCACTGGCTCTAGGGAAGGGAGAGAGCCAGTGCCGTAAGACAAACACAACATCCATGCCTTACATGGATTTGAACCTGAACCTCTTTCGGACGAATGATCAGAGGCCATCGCTTAGACCACTGCGCCACCGGGGCAGCCATATTCCGGAATGAGGGGACCCAGGTTTGATGCCTGGTGTCGACAAAATTGACGGAGATATTTACTTCGTTATAACTGACATCTATCAGTGTAAATTTCAAATAAATTATGTTAGTTCATTATCTTTTACAATGCTTACTGTGATTTAGAGTAAAACTGCGTAAATGTTGTTATTATTTTTTATGTTGCTGATTGAATAAATTTTGTTTCCTTCCAAGACACATTTGTAATAATTCCTTCAATTCTTATATTTATGATGATTTTCAGTTGCAATCTCATAATTTATGACATTATTACTCTTAATTACACAAAAATTAAAGTTTCTGAGAAAAAGAAACTGAAGTCAAATTTAATAATGCCTCACATTAAATTTAAAAGCAATGCACTAAGTAATAAATAATTTTAAAGCCAGCGAAGAGAACTTCAGTTACACTTTTGTAATATATGAAACAAAAATTTGCCAAACTTTTGAACATTAGGATTTTGTCACTGTAAATTTCAAAACTATACTGTAAAACAAAACTTGATATACAAGCATCTCTTGTCAGCACCACAGCAGGAATTTTAGACCCCCTCCCCCAATATATTTAAGACCCTATATATAAAAAAATGACACCCATTCCAAAGAAACTGCTGAAGTGTCCGCTTGCTACTGGATACTAGGTGGATGTGTCCCAGGCATACGAATCCCTTTGGCACTTACATGTTTGTTTGTCTATGGTTTGTACATTATGTCTCCGCACTGACAATCAGAAATATCTGGTCCTACTTTGCAACTTCCCACCCCGTTGCATATTGCCTTCTTTATTTTGCTCTTTGTCCGCATGGCTCTCAAGGCAACACAAGTATCTGCGTGTAATGCCTTTTCTCGGTGGTAGTAGTGAAGTGCATAGGTTATTTCTTAGTTTGATGAAACACCCTTGTTTGCACATATGTGATAACAAATCCTACCTTCACAGTTAAATCAGGAGAGTAATAAACTTTAATACTCTGCCATAGAGACTCTCTCTACACAGCTTAGTTCCTAGTGCAGAATTTAAAAAAAAAAAATCTTTTTTTTTTAATGCAATTTGTATTCAAGCAAAACTGTTACGTCAGGTTAAGATTGGGGAAAAATATTTAAAATTTTCAACGAAAAAAAAACCCAACGTACTCAAGGGCCCCACAAATGGAGGGGGGGGGTCGTCTGCGGCATCTCCGCTACGCAACTGTCTCTTGTGTGCGTCAACAAAACTGTAAAGTTTCATGAAAATCTAAGAGGGTCAGATTCAAAATAGTGCTTTTTTCTTTAATGTAGATTTAACTAATCTACAGTTTCACTTGCATTTAACATAATGATCAATTTCACTCCCACAAGAAAAAACTGACATTTTAAATGCTATTTAAAAAATGTAATAACTAATATTTCTTAACTATGATATTTGCACAAGCTAAAAACAAATAAAATGGCACAGAACTCCCCAAAAGGTCAGGTTGGTGAGGCAAAACCAACATCACTAATAGAAAAAAAAACTGAAAAAAGATTAGCAAAATAAAAATTAGTGCTGATTTAACAAAATAAAAATTAATGCTGACTACCAATAAACTAATTAAAATTAAAAGCAAGAAAGATGACACCGAATTTTCGGGTGTAATCAGCAAGTCTTTTGAATCCGTTCTGACGCAAATTAAATTTATCAAAGCTATTCAAAGTCAATGTAACCGGTATGGAAAACAATAGTATCTGATGGAAGAAAGAAGTTTTGCAATCGGGTTTTTAATCTCTCAGATATTGCTGTAAACGAAATTGTGAGCTTACGCCCTCTGGTTGCAAACTTGTGCGTTAAGAAAAACATGAATTTATATGAGAAACATTTCGCACCGGAAACGCTTTCCAACACTGAAAGAATTTTTCAAATCGGACTCTTAGAAACAGAGATATCGGCAAAAATAAGATGTAACTTTACATCCCCTCGTGGGAACACCATGCATTATTTTAGGAAGAAAGTATTCTCGGAAGGTTTTTCTATATGAGCGGTATCGGTCCAAGAAATAAAATTTAGTCGAGTTTTCAGGAGCTCAGATGTTGCTTCAAGTACATCAGAAGCAGAAATTAACACTTATGCCCCCTGGTGGCCAAACCATTCCTTACCAAACATTAGAAATTATGTTAAAAATATTTTCCACACCAGGTCTTTTATGTGATACAGGAAGAAGTTTTCAAATTGGAGTTTTAGCAGCAGAAATAACGCAGAAAATGCAATTTACCTTTGTGCCCCCTAGCGGAAAGTCTATGATTTACTTGAAAATTTTGAATTTATAGGGAAAAAATTTCGCATCAGAAACACTATCCAACAAAGAAGGAATTTTTAAAATCGTACTCCTAGAAGTAGAGATATCGACAAAAATAAGATATACATCTACGCCCCCTGGCATAGAAACCATGCATTATTTCAAGAAGAAAATGTTCCCAAGAGGTTTGTCAACATGAGTAGTATCGGTCAACAGACCTTTATTTCAGTCGAGATTTTAGAAGCTCATATTTTGCCGCAAATACATCAGAAGCGGAAATTGAGACTTACGCCATCTGGTGGCCAAACCATTTTTTACAACAACAAAAAAACAGAAGACAAAAGAAAAAAATTATGTGCAAACGATTTCCCATCAGGAGCTGTATCCGGTGCAAAAAGAATTTTTCAAATCTGAGATTTAGAAGCAGAGATATAGGGGGAAACACAATTTACTTTTACACACCCTAGCGGAAAGTCTAGGAATTACTTAAACATTTGAAATTATATAAAAAAAACATGTCAGACTGAAAACATTATCAAATCAGGCGCCTAGAAGTAGAGATATTGACAAAAATAAGATATACATCTACGTCCCCTGGCGGAGAAACTGTGGAATATTTTAAGAAATATTCTGAAAAGGTTTATGGATGTGAGTGGCATCAGTCCACGAAAGAATTTTTTTAATAGATATTTTAGAAGCTCAGATTTTATGGCAAATACTTTATTTTTTCTCAGATTTTATGGCAGAAGCAAAAATTAACACTTACACCCCCTGGTGGCCAAAGTATTCTTTACCAAAAATCTGAAATTATATGCAAAAGAGTTTCCATCAAAAAGTGTATCCACTGAAGAAAAAATGTTTCAAATCGGAGTTTTAGAAGAAGAGTTATCGGGGGAAATGTAATTTACTTTTACGCCCCTAGTGGGAAATCTATGCGTAATTTGAAAAAGTAACTATATCTAAAATACTGTTCGACACAAATGCAATCGAAAGATAAAATAATTTTTTCAATCGGATGGGTAGAAGCAAATATATGGAATAAAACATATTTTTAAAATCAACAACAAGATGCATTACGCCGTCTAGCGGCGAAATTGTACATCATTAAAAAAAACGCGAAATGAAGGATCATCATTCGCATATTTGAAGCTTCCCAATGCAAGAAGAATTTTTCAAATCAGACGAATAGTTGCAGAGATATCGTAGGTACGGACGGACGGACAAACCGGTAACATACGCACGATCTTTTTTTACAAAAGACTTGCTAAAAAAATTAATAAAAGTGAGAAAGGACTGCTGGTAACCAACAAACATTCTCCTATTTCTTTTCATTGCAAGATTTCTTGTCTCTTATTGTAATAAGATTCTTTTACGACTAGCAGTTAATTTTGCATCGTCAATCCTCCTCCGTTGTTTTACATGCATATCCTTTAGTCTGTGACCAGATAGTTTACAATGCAACACCTGTCAAGGAAGCCACTCTGTTCCACGTGACACACACATGCCCAGGGGTAAACAAAACCTCAAAATTTTCAAGAACCACATTTTTTCAGGAGATACAAAGAGAAAACCATAATCTATCTAAATACATAAAAACTGTGACTATCATCTGTCGAAATTAATGCATTGTTTCTTAGAAATTCATTAATTCAGTGTGAAATCCACAACTAAAGATATGGAACATATTATACATTTGTATTAATGGTTGTATTTCAAAATAGGTTTTTGCTTCAGAAAAAAACTCATGAATAAATAAATTTATAAGCACCCCAATGCAAAATCAATGCCATGGCATTTCTGATGCTCGCTCTGTAAGCACACGTGTATCTATCTTGGGTTGCACTGTGAAACTTTAACTTGAATTATTGTTGTAGAACACATAACTCTTGAGGCAATAGAGCCAAAAATGGATATTAGCATCTTTATTATTCAGATTTTATTGTAAGTAATATAAAAAAATCGCAAACAGAAAAAAATCTGTATACTGTACTTGTTGCTTTATTAAAAAGTTCAAAGCTTCATAATATAAATCCAAATTTTGAAAAAGATTAGATCTGTTTGCCTTAGACACCTTGACCACAGGGCGGCACACATGCCGAAAGCATCCTTTCATTGTTTTTTACAGAAGAAATACACAACAAATATCTGCACTACTAGTCCTGTCACTCCACTGAATCCACTTTTTTAAAATTTGTCCTTGTCTCTCAATCAGTCAGGTTAATAAAACCCCTCACTTTTCACCCACCCCCATAACTGTGCAAATGAATCGGCTCAATAGCAACATCATGATAATACGAGGTGTGTTCAATAAGTAACGATGCAATCCAAGTGTGTTGTCCAGCAACAATTCTTTTTGTCTTTGGCTTCATTTTACCGAATAATAGAACTCTGTACACTTATTTGTTCATATTTAATTGCATTTAAAATTTATTATTCTTTTCAACTGTGTCAGTGGGTGTCAAACAACAATCAGATAGTTTTTAACTCATGAAAATGTACCTCCTAAAAAATTCTGACTAGATTAGTGGCAGTTTATGGTTCAGAGACTTTGGGCATAAGCACTGTTTGTCGCTGGGAAAGAAAATCAAAGGACAGTTGAGGAATGTTGGCCGTAAAGGATCAGCCATGAAGTAGGACGCCCGTAATCGCAACTTGCAATTTGAATAGGTGAAAGGTCAATGGGCTCATCAGGGAAAATTGAAGAATAACTCAGATAATCACAGCAGGTACACTGAGCATTAGTAGGTAACATCAATGACATCGATAACATTTTAGGATACAATGCTCATTGGATACTGCGTGACCTAATGACTGACATGAAAAAATCAAGATGAAGCATGCCAAAGGTTGCTTGCTTGCTATGAAAAAAATGGAAGTGATTTTCTCTAAAGCACTGTGACTGGTGGTGACAGTTGGTTTCACCATTATGACACAGAATTGAAAAATCAACGGCTGGAATATAGACATCCACCTTCTTCTCTAACGCAAAATTCAAAACTCAAATTTCTGCCGGCAAGTGCATGCTCACTGTGTTCTGGGACTGCAGAGGCATTATTCGTCAGGAGTACGTGGTCAAAGGTGCGATTATCAACTCAGAGCTATGTGCCCTTCTTAAAAACAGTTAAAGCAAAGAATAAACCATGTATAGGGAAAGGGATGCCAAAGATTCTGCAATATGACAGCCATACACCAGTGCTTTCACTTCAGGGGCTAAACAGAAAATTGGGTTTGAAGTTCTTGAACTCCCTACATATAGCCCCTATTTGGGGCAGCTTAACTTCTGGTTGTTTTCTGCTCTCAAGAGATATCTGAAATGAATTCAGTTCTCCTGTGTCAAAGGTGTTAAAGCTGCTATGAGGAAATGGTTCTGAGAACCTGAGGAGTTTTACAGAGACTGGTTTAAAAAAACTTATTAAACGTTTGTATCTATGTTGAGTGTGAGGGGAATTATGTAGAAAAATAAAATATTTGAATTAAAGTAGAAATTTTGAACTTTGTTCTTTTGTATCAATTTGATTCTTTGCCACTGGGATTGCATCATATAAATATGGAGGCATTACTTTCTGAACACTGTCAGTACATGCAGACATTCTGTTCAGTACGTGAAGCTTTCTGTTTTACATATCAGAAGCTTTATTAGCTCAGGTAAATTGTGCTCTTGAAATATTTTAGTATCTGAAACATTGCTTATTTTGATTCTCTGTCCTTTTTTCACATACGCCACATGGAAATTGCTAGACCCACTACTTTTTTTTTTTTTCCCCATAAAAAATTTAAAATTGGCTCTAGAAAAAAATTGCTGCATTATTTTCCTAGAGAACTATGGTGTTATTACTATCATTGTCTAAGGAATGTGTATATTTTAATTCATATAACTTACATTGTTGTGAAGTACAGTAATTATTCTACTGAACTCATGAGCAGAAACATTGCTCATCTTGATCATTGTAATTTTTTTACAGTTTTTGAAACAGAAAAATAATCATGAATAATATTATCTCTGTGTGAGAGAGAAAGAGCTGAATAAATTTGAAACATGTCAAAAACCATAAAGTACTTACACATTATGAAATGGCAGAATCATAATAAATTTTGAAACAAAAAAACAAGAATTAATAAAGTACTTACACATTATGAAGCAGGAAATGGCTTAGCTCCACGAAGGCATCCACCCTTAATAATGGGTATATTTGGTACTATAACAATGTCAAGCTGATTACCATATCACTTCTATTCTTCAGCAACAGAACAGATTGCCAGAGTAGAACAAGACAAAAAGTATTGTTATAGTATATGCAAAAATAAAAGTATTTTCATTTAAGCAAATTTCACATAATTATGTGGTGTCATAAGAGTTAATATAGAAATTAAATTAACTGTACATATAAAACAGAAGAATAATTAGTCACTTTCAGGTTTGAGATACACATTATGTTACTGTATGTTTTTGGTTTTGCTTCGGACTTTTGTTACAACCACATAACTCTGAGGGTTATAAACAGTTTTACGTGGCTAATTTTGGGCCACTTCTTTTAGGAGAGGGAAAGAGAACCAGTGCTGAAAGACAAACACACCACTGATGCCTCATCTGAGACTCAAACTTGAGCCCAGCTCATACAATTAGCAATTAATCAGTGTCTGACTACTAGCTCAATGGTGCAGCATTGTTTTCCCTGAAACAAATTATTTCATAGATGCTTTTTTTAATTGCATTAGTGAAAAATACATAACAACAATCAAGTATTCTATAATGGGAACAAGTGGATTAAATTTTAGAGCTTTCAAACTCTTAGTCTGAACAAGTGTAAGGAAAGAAAATGTGCTTTACATTTTATATATAGCTAATTTAAGCCCAGCTTTTTGTAGCATTTTAATAAAGCAAAATGTCTCTCACTATTATTTCATTTCTTGCCTTCATTATCACAATATAAGAAAGTGGCATATGTATTTGATCACCAGTAACAAGATGTTACATACAGATTGTTACAATTTGATGCATATAAAGACAAGTGCCATTAAAATGGTTTTGAAATTTAGCTTCTTTTGTATTCACATTGTAGTCATTAAATGTAGTCAGGTTCCATTAATTAATGTACAGATCCTTTCATATGCTCTGTAGAACCTCAATTGCTGTACTTTATTGATGACATTATAAAAAAAAGCTACAGAGAAAATGTTTGAAAATTCTTTACACTGACTACCAGAAGAAAGTATCAGAAATCTAATTTTTAGTTTAATTTGCTACAGAAAATTTCATGGGTAATAACTCAAAGGGTTCAGTTTTTTCTCAGATAAATATCTCTCACCATCAAGGCTGCTGAACAGAAAAGAATAGAATAAGGACATTCGGCAAGAAATATTTTGATTATGTTTATTTTGACAGGTCACACGTACCCCACCCCACCCTCACTATGCATGCCAAAAATAAGCAAATAAGTAATGCAGCACAGTTCATAATGTTAACAAATGTTCACTGGTCATTGAATCCATTAAGAATCTAATTTTGGAATGGTTAAGCATATGTAGCTATAAATGCATGCAAAAAAAAAAAAAAACCTTAGTGATTAGCATAGTAATTTTAACCTTATGATTACCATAGTAGTAATTACAATAGTAAACTTAGATTTTTTTTTTTGAAGATCTTCACAATTAATTATACTGTTCTATCAAAATATACCATAGCAGTGAATTTTTTTATATCAGCAACAGTGAGTAACATTTTTAATGGCACACTGTTTTGCTTAATTCACTGGGTTTTTTTTTTTTTTTTTTATTGGGGGTTTAAAAGCCACCGTGAGCAACTCAATGGGCTATAAGCAGTAGCCCGTCCTTAATTTAGGGTCACTGGTTCCAGGGAAGGGAGAGAGCCAGTGCCGTAAGACCAACACAACATCCATGCCTGACCGGGATTCGAACCCGGACCCCTTACGGACGAATGATCAGAGGCCAGCGCCTTAGACCACTGCGCCACTGGGGGGCGGCACACTGTTCTTTGTTCTTTTTGAAGGATCTGCATTAGCTTACATCTGCTTCATACAGCTGTTATATATTTTTTATTTACATCAATATACTCTGCATTCTCACTTCGAAAATAAGAAATGAAGACCACTATTTGGCATAAATATTTCTGACAGGAAAAATTTATACTTCACAAATCAAAATATTCTGACTATATCCAGTTGCAAAATTGTGATGTTTTCATAATTTCATATCCCTTTTAATGATATGTACTATCAAAAATATCGTCATTTTTACAATATATCCAGGCCACCTCTGCATGAAAAACTAGTGTAATAGTGTAACCTCTTAATCAAACTTAATACGTCTGGCCCTTCAAAAAAAAAAAAAAAAAAAAATGACAGCAAATGTCAGTGTAAAATATCGTAAAATACCAGCGAAAGCGAATTTTCATTCAAAGGTTTTGATATTAGTGACAACACTGAAAAATAAATATCAACATTTATACTATCATTAACAGTATAAAAGTAATGTAAATCTCTCCAACTGAGGTAATGTTACGAGAAGAAAAAAAACACAATGAAATCACTTCACACCATAACCTAAAATTTACTGCAATGTTTACGTTTGCAGTTTTTTACTGAACACATATTTTTTGAGGTAACACAGTGCTGAAATACTGGAATATTAAATTCTGAATTATGGGAATGTTCATCGCCTCTTTACATAAACTCACATGTCGAATCTGAGCGGATAATCTAGTTAATTCGGCATTTGTAATTAGCCAGTAAGTATAGTTTAAACACACTTCACAGTCACTGCGAAATTAAATTGTTAACAAACTTACCTATTTAATAACATTTCGTAACTTTCCAGCTCGCTCTGACATCGTGAACAAATCATCAAAACAACTCTCATCCACGCGGTTACGGTTTTTTACTTCGTTTACGTAACAAAAAATAACCATGGGCTGAACAACAGCAGATTTTTAAATTGTTTTAGACAGGATGTAGTGCAGATAAAGCAGCAATAAAAATGCAACATCTGTAAAAATATGCCATTACAATTTAGCAAAAGCTATTTTAAAATTAATTCTTGTATGATAAAAACGTGCAGAAAAGTCTAATAAGATTCACTCTACTTACGTGAGAGTTCCATGCAGACTTCCATTTAGCATGCGTTCTGTCAGCAATGGCGGAACAAGATCGAGTTGGTCACGTGTTGTTTCAGCCTCCAGGTGTAGTCTTCGGGGTCCGGACAAAAGCCCACTGGACATTTGCCCACAGGACACTTGCCCACTATGGATGATTTGTAGATAATACGTAACTTCGGAGGACGTTTCCGATCAACTGTAGGAAAACTCATCACATATACTGTATTTATGTATTGCCAAAAGTGTAAAATATGAAGAATTTCTTTACCGACCCGGAGATTTTCATCATTCACATGCCTTCAGATAATGTGTCGAGTTCTAGCTGCTAAATGCTGAAAATCTCCCGATCGGATGAGAAATCTTCATATTTTACACTATTGGTATCCCCCACCCAGGTTTGCTGAGTAGGCACATACCCTCAAATAATGTGTCGAGTTGTAGCTTGTAAATGCCAAAAATCTGCCGATCGGACGAGAAATTCTTCATATTCTACACTTTTAAAATTACCCCCCCCCTCCCCCCCTTGACGGGTTTGCTGAGTAGGCACATGCGCTCAGAAAATTTGTCGAGTGGCAGCCTGTAAATACTAAAAATCTCCCGATTGGACGAGCAATTCTTCATATTTTACACTTTTGGTATCCCCCATTCCCCATCGCCGACAGGTTTCCAGAGAGTGCACATGCGCTGAGAAAATTGAAAATTTCTCGAGTTGCAATTTGTAAATCCTCAAGATCTCCCGATCGGAAGAGAAATTCTTGATATTTTACGATTTTGGTATCCCCCCCCCCGGACTAGTTTCCTGAGGCAGCAGATGCCCTCAGATAATTCGATGAGTTGTAGCTTGTAAACGCTGAAAATCTCCCGATCGGACCAGAAATTCCTTATATTTCATATTTTAGGTTTTAAGCGCCCCCTACACACACCCGACAAGTTTACTGGGTTTGCTCATACTCGCAGAAAATGTCTTTAGTTCTAGTTTATAGAAAAATATCGTAAATAAGAAAATACGAAATTACGGACATTTTATGTGTGTCAGATAACCAATCTCGGTAGGACGTAGCCACGGAGCAGCCCAGAGCGCCATTTTTATACAGCCCCTTAAAAATTTTATGGCCAGTTCTCCGCTTAGTCTTAGCTCCGAAAATCATGGAAATGTCTAAATTTCTTACTGAAAGTGAAATATTAAAAAAAAAAAAATTATGAACACTGAAATTGCAATGTGTCCAGTTCTCTGTACCCGGGTTTTCCGATGTGTGGCAGTCTTCCTGTGTGGCGGTCTTCCGCCAACCAACTAATGAAAGTATGTCCCCCCCCACCCCCACCCCAACATCCAAACAGCATCAGATCTACTTATTAGCATGCCGATCATGACATCAAAATGCCCTTTTTTTCCCGAACTTTTTTTCTTTTTTTGACTTTTTTACCAATCACCGACGTGTCATAAAAATTCAATTGTCCACTCTTCCAAATCTTTAGTTTAAGCATTTTTTCACATTAGTATGGCCAGGGCGGATGAGGATGGTAGATAGGAATTCACTGAGGAGGGCCATTACTAATTGCCCTGTTGTTGGTTCTACTAAGTAAGGGGTTCAACACGTGAACAGCTCTTAAACGTGCCCCAAGGTAGTGAGGGAGCACGACCTTCAGCGCGACCTTGAGAGCGGGATGTTATTATTATTTTTTTTTGATTGGAGGTTTAACGACCACCGTGAGCAACTCAATGGGCTATAAGCAGTCGCCCTCCCTAATTTAGGGTCACTGGTTCCAGGGAAGGAAGAGAGCCAGTGCCGAAAGACAAACACAACATCCATGCCTTACCGGGATTCGAACCCGGACCCCTTCAGACGAATGATAAGAGGCCATCGCTTAGACCACTGCGCCACTGGGGCGGCGGATGTTACTTACGACTACTTTGGAGTAGAGGTGTTCCATTCCAGGCAAGGGCTTGAAGGAATAGGTTTAAGGAGGGGCAGTCTTACGTCCGCGAGTTAGGACGTTAAAATTTGATTAAGGCAAATAAATAGAACATAGTTTTTAAAGAAATTGTTAACATACAGTATTATTTTCACAAGCAGAATTGCAAAATTTTGTAAAGTAATTAAAACAACTCATTCAAAGCAAGGGGGAAAAGTTTAAGGCGACATTGTAGCAACTCTTATACCACTACCCACTAGTCGTTTTCGTCTCATCTTGTTGGTTTACCAGTGGCGTAACGTATGTTTCTGAGAGAGAGAGAGAAAGAGAGAGAAGGGGGTTGGGGAAGAAGGTTAGCGCCGACTTCCTTTGGAGCCGGTAGTAAAAAAAGCACTAAAAATTCTTTTTCAGTGTTTCGCAAGTAAAGTTAGTATTAAACTTACCCAGAAACTTCGGCGGGTGTATAAATCCTTTGGGTGTACATCGGGTACCCGTGTACATCATATCCCGAACGTGCGTTGGGTCACACGGTATACAAAATTAAAGTTTCGGCGAGTGTACACCATTTCCCGACATCAAAGCAGATCGTGATGATTAAATTTCGAAAATATGGTATGACTCCCAGGAAAACGGGTTGTGGTTGAAGCCTCCCCTTGCGCTTGACTGTAATCGGATTATCCAAACGCCCTTTGGTAGCTCATCAGTTAGAAAATCGTTGGCTTTACGTCAACATTCAACGTTGACGTCTTGCCTACCAGATTGGGAATAGAATCCGGTGGCACGGCGTTGCGCCTACGTTAAATTGGAAGGGTGTGCTGCCTGGGTCGGGACCAGCTCCAGCGATTAACCAGAAGCCAACGCCTCTGACCACTTGTCTGTCGGGGAAAAATCCCACTGCAACCATGAAACACTTGTTAGTTATGTTATACGCAAGGTTCCTACAGTCCTTAGAAACTCCTTTTTTCCGATTTCTATTTCTAAGGCCCTTAAGTCTTTAAAAAGTCCTTATTTTTTTTAAACAAGTGCTTATTTTTTCCCGGTCTTGTTTTTGCGCTGCAGTAATGGGCATCGCAACCCTGCCTCCGTTTCTGTTTGTGTGTCTGTAAATATGCTAACTTTGCATACGTGCATCTGACCTGCAGTTTTGTAGTTCTAAAATCTAAACAAAGAAGTGCCTTACCGGTAAACGGATTAGTCAAAAACAACCCGGAAAGGAGACTTTCAAAAGTTTTTTAAAGTTTAACTTGTTTTAATCATTTATAATTTTTATTTAAATGTTATACATGATTTTATTAATTTTTGTTACAAATGCTAGACAGTTAAAAAATCAAAAACAAGAATGTTACGTGTGAGTCACATGCCAAGAATATAATTATTTTTCTATAAGAAAGTGTCTTAGCGGTGAACGTGATTCTAAACGATTTTAAAAACTAAGTATTAATAATATTTTAAATATTCAGTGTTTTTTCATTGATTTGGCCTATCAGCCTCTCCTATGAATTAGGGGAGGCAGTAATGAATATCTGCCGCTCCGGTGGCGCAGTGGTCTAAGCGATGGCTTCTGAACATTCGTCCGAATCGGTTCCGGGTTTGAATCCCGGTGAGGCATGGATGTTGTTTGTCTTAAGGCACAGGTTCTCTCCTTTCCCCGGTGCAAGTGGCCCTAAATTCTGGGAGGGCGACTGCTTAGTCCAGCTAGTTGCTCACGACAGTTGTTACCCCCCCCTTCCCAAAAGGATATCTTTCGTGCGTGGGGGGATGAGGGGGCGTTTAATGAACACCATGAGTATCCAGGACCATAGGCAGTCGCCCGTCACTGCTTTGCCACTGGTCCTGAAAACGAGAGAGCCCCGGGCCTGGTCTCGGGTTCGGGACCAGCTCCAGCGATTAACCAGAAACCAACGCCTCTGACCACTTGTCTGCCGGGGCTTCCTTTCGCGTTACCCGTAGAGAACCAGGAGATGTACTAAGTGGTGACTTCAGCAAAAAATCCCACTGTAACCATGAAACACTTCAGTTATGCTATATACTTGTTTAATTTTTCTGTGTTGATTTATTTCTTGTTAGTGAAGTTTTGACATACGGAGATTCAACCTTCTATAAGGTCATGTTAAAGATTGCGGGCCGCCCCGGTGGCGCAGTGGTCCAAGTGCTGGCTTATGACCATTCGTCCGTGAAGGGTCCGGGTTCGAATCCCAGTGGGGCATGAATGTTGCTTGTCTTACGGTGCACGGGATCTCTCCCTTCCCTGGAACCAGTGACCTTAAATTAGGCACGGGCGACTGGTTATAGCCCATCGAGTTGCTCGTGTTGGTCGATTAACCTTCAAAAAAGAAAAAAGCATTAAAAATTTGTTTTCTCAGTGTTTCGTAAGAAAAAAAAAAAGAGGTTGCTATAAATTTTGCCCCACCAAAAATAATGCTCACCCATCCTGATTTCGAAATCTGGCAACTGCTTTGATTGATTGATTGATTGGAGGTTTAACGACCACCGTGAGCAACTCAATGGGCTATAAGCAGTCGCCCGTCCCTAATTTAGGGTCACTGGTTCCAGGGAAGGGAAAGAGCCAGTGCCGTAAGACAAACACAACATCCATGCCTGACCGGGATTCGAACCCGGACCCCTTACGGACAAATGATCAGAGGCCAGCGCCTTAGACCACTGCGCCACCGGGGCGGCTCTGGCGACTGCCCTGGGGGTCAATGCGATCATTACTGCCACTACTGCAAGCTGCAATTTGGTTCGTTTGTTGTGGTACCAAAGCTCGGAAGTCCGGAACAAGTGGGAATCTCATAGCTCTTTTCAAATTTTGTATTTTACAGCCCTAAATACCGTTCCGCGACTAGTTTTTTTTTCTTTGTTGATTGGAGGTTTAAGGACCACCATGAGCAACTCAATGGGCTATAAGCTGTCGTCCGTCCCTAATTTAGGGTCACTGGTTCCACGGAAGGGAGAGAACCAGTGCCGTAAGACGAACACAACATCCATTCCTCACCGGGATCCGAACCCGGACCCCTTTTGGACGAATGATCAGAGGCCATCGCTTAGACCACTGCGCCACCGGGGCAGCCGCGCCTATAGTTTGGCTTCAGTATCCAGAACATTGTTGATGTAAGTACGGGTAAGAAAAGTGTAGGAGACCTATCTGCTGAGTGCCGCCCCCATTTCCTAATTTCCTCTCACGCAGTTAATAAGGGGCCGCCCCGGTGGCGCAGTGGTCTAAGCGATGGCCTCTGATCATTCGTCCGAACGGGGTCCGGGTTCGAATCCCGATGAGGCATGGATGTTGTGTTTGTCTTACGGCACTGGCTCTTTCCCTTCCCTGGAACCAGTGACCCTAAATTAGGGACGGGTGACCGCTTATAGCCCACTGAGTTGCTCACGGTTGTCGTTAAACCTCCAATAAAAAAAAAAAAAAGAAAAAAGGGTAAAATGCCCTGCCCGTTTGGGATAAGATATGACATCTAGTTTCATAATACCCCATGTACACTCTACAGTATCATAATGCAGTAAAAACATTTAAAAGTTAGGCTGTTAAACTACAATGAAAATGGGAATGAGGGCAACCGTAACTGGGCAAAGGTCTTCCCGTGATCAGCCGAAAATCTATCCGGTTCTTGAAATCTTTTTTTTTTTTTTTTTTAATTGGAGGTTTAACGACCACCGTGAGCCACTCAATGGGCTATAAGCAGTCGCCCGTCCCTAATTTAGGGTCACTGGTTCCAGGGAAGGGAGAGAGCCAGTGCCGTAAGACAAACACAACATCCATGCCTGACCGGGATTCGAACCCGGACCCCTTACGGACGAATGATCAGAGGCCAACGCCTTAGACCACTGCGCCACCGGGGCGGCCTTGAAATCTACAGTACAACCGTTAGTGATTATTAGTTAACTACAAGAGAATGTAATAAAAAAGAAATTATAAAATTCAGTGCGAAGTGAAATGCCAGAAGAAAATCCCGTTGGCCAGAGTTCTTTTGAAAAACTAATTGAAAATTGCGTGTGGGGTACTCAATAATGCAGATTTGTCCGTAATCAAGAAAAAGACGAATTTTACTATCCTAAAAACTCGTGGAGCAACTAGGATTAGAATATTTCAGGCGATAAAGCTTCTTTGTCTTAGCGACGTAGGGGGGATATTTTGTGGTTTGCCCCGGGCGTAGAATACCTAGTTACGCCCCTGTGCACTTCCAGTCTGAAATCTCGTATTCGAGCTTGAACTGTTGTTAAACTATACAGAGCTGTTAAACTATACAGAGTTGTTTCAAACGTTATGCGACCGCTCTGGTGGTGCAGTGGTCTCGGCGATCAGAGCTGAGCCCGGGCCCGCATCGCGTTCGGGCTGTTGAATATTTTCTGCGGTTCGGGTTCTTAGGGAGAGAGATTTTTATACATATATAAATGTGATTTAGCAAATGAGGCATTTTATAGTTGGTAAGGGAATTCTTCGGCAACCGGTTCTGGTTGGGGAACGGGCATTCCAGATGGCTATTTATTCCGGGGTTGGGCAGAAAATGCCATGCGCGTTAGTGTGTTTCTGCAGAGAAGAAAAAGCTTTTTCACAAGCACTATAGATATTGGATAGTTGATAGCTTGCCGACGATAATTAACCCATCTCCCTATCCCCACGCAGTAACTTCCTGTTAAGTAACGTATATATTGCAGAGCATTATGACGTGGTAATATTAGCATTATTTGAGCAACATTCAACTGCAGCACCGCCCTATCATTTAGGATGCCTGGCCGCCCAAAGCACTTCAGGTGAGAACGAACGATCAAAGGAAGTCTAACAGTTACACTATAAAAATAGTTCCCACTCCTCATTTGAGAAATACATAGATTAATTGCCGGAGGAGTGTGTGGAAAAGGAGATGTTTTTTATTAATAGTTGAACCGGTTAGCCGGTTTTCGATGCCGGACTCCTATCTTGCAATACAAAATTCGGGCTCCGAAAATTGAGCCCCAACTCAGCTATGGCTTCTGATCATACGTTCGAGATGGGTACAGGTTCCATTCCTGGTGAGGCATGGATGTTGTGTTTGTCTTACGGCACTGACTCTCTCCCTTCCCTGGAACCAGTGACCCTAAATTAGGGACGGGCCAATTGAGTTGCTCACGGTACTCGTTAAACCTTCAATAATAATAATAATAAAAAGTTGTGCATACGTACATTAAGAAAAAGAAAGGAAGGTCTTAGTTTCGGCGATATCATTTTCTCGGTAAACGGAAAAAATACCCCTGAAAACTGAAAAGCGGAAAAAATGCCCCCGGAAGAAATACCCCCGGAACAAACGGTTCACTGTAAACTGCCACACAGGAACACTGATGTGTGGCAGTGTTCCGGTGTGGTAATTTACCGGCAACCCTGCCACACATCTTTCCAGCAACTTGGCCACAAAAGTTCAAGGAAGGGGGGGGCTATAAAGATTGCCGTTTCTGTGCCTATATTGAGAACTGAATTGGGAACTCCAAACGAATTTCGAGAAAACGTTCCATGTAAGCCAAGCGAGAATTGTACTTTAATTTGAAGAAACAAATTGCCGAGGTACTTTTGGTTGGGAGGGGGCTCAATCCCCAACTTTCGTACTATTAGATTCTGGGCCGCTGGAGTCTGTCAGTGTATCCAGGCTGTTCCCCTTGAAGCGTCCGCGAAGTCCGTGAGCTTTGGGGGAAGGGTTTCTCCCAAAATGTTAAAATGGACGTAGAGCTGTAGACATTAGAACCATGCTTTACATAATGATTGTGTACACGACCACGAATTTTCAGGAGGGTGGGGAGCAAGTTTCTAAGAGCGCAGACAAGTGTTCAAGATAAGGGATTTGCTCGCAATTTCTATGCTTCATGTTGTGCTTAATAGTAAACTATGTATGCCCTTCCCCCTCCCCGAGAAATTTGGTGAAGCCTGTGAAAGGGATACGAGGTGCTTGGTTTGGAGGGCTCTACCCCCAACTTCCGTAATTTTTTATTCTGGACCTCTAGCGTCGGTCAGTGTATCCTCGATGTTACCCCTGAATACCTCTTAGAAACGGGGGGGGGGGGGTTACCCCACCCTGAAAATTCGCGGTCGTGTACAGAAACATTATATAAAGCATGGTACTAATGTTTACAGCTCTACGTCCATTTTAAAATTTTGGGGACCACCCCCCCCCAAACTAATGAAACTCGCGGACACTTCAAGGGGAACTTCCTGGATACACTGACAGACTCCAGCGGCCCAGAATATAATATTACAGAAACTCGGAGTAAAGCCTCCTCCCCCTCCCCCAAACCAAGTGTACCCCCCTCCCCTTGACCTTTTGTAGCCAAGTTGCTGAAAGATGTGTGGCAGGGTTGCCGGTAAATTGCCACACCGGAACACTGCCACACATCAGTGTTCCGGTGTGGCAGTTTACAGTGAACCGTTTCTTCTGGGGGTATTTTTCCGCTTTTCAGCTTTCAGGGGTATTTTCAGTGGGGGTATTTTTACCTGCATCCCATTTTCACTTGTGTGTCGCCATATGCGTTAGAAAGGCAATACCCGGCAGATATTTAGGAGGTAAGCGGACAGCTAAATGTTTTTGGAAGGATGGGGGAGCTAAGCGTCACTCATTTCTTCCTGGGGGTTGCAAAATTGCTGACAGCACAATATGCGAGAAGTTTACATACAGAACAATATCAGCGCAGAAAAATACAAAAAAAAAAAAAAAAAAAAAAGTGAAAGCAGAAAAATACAGAGAAACCACGACATCTTTTCGGTGAATCGGTTGTTTTAGCGTCCAGCATGAGGTTAAGTATGCCCGGAAACGAGGTGCTTATCAGGTATCTCACTGAAGCTGTTTTAACTTGTTTGAGAGGGTCAGGTGACAAACACATAGCACTAATTTTCTATGTGTGATTCACATTCCTAAAGCTAAGCTTAGGACATCTTCTGAGAAAGAACAAGTGCTACCACCCTCCCGAACTTTCCTTTGTTCCCCAGAGTGGGTGAAGGGGTCTGGATTTTATTCCACCATGAAGTAGTGATGTCAGGTTTAAAACTCCTCTAAGGCGGTAGCTACTGGAAGAGCACGCACTTTTTGCGTTGCTAAACAGAACACAAGAAGATTGTTTCGTACTGATGACATTATCGCCGTATAGCTCTCCGAAGTTAGTTTCCATAGATTTTTTTCTGTTGTCTGTGAGGCTGACCAGGACTGGGTACGGAGAAGTGGCCATACCGAAAACTGGAGACATTGGAATTTCAGTGCTATAAAAATTTTCTGCATAAACAAATTTCGTGTGGCTATATTCCCCACTACTTGAGCAACTATTGTTAATAAAATATATTTTTTTTATATTTCATTTCCATTAAGGAATTTAGACATTTCTATGATATTCGGGCCAAAGACAAAGCGAACTGACCACCCGGAGAAGTGGCCATATCACAGCACACGTTATTAGATGCTCATATTAAAGGCACAAATTTCAGTCTTCCATCCCTATTACCTAACGAGATACAATTACTCGAATATAGACCGGAGGCAATGATGTCCCAATTTTCTTCAAGGTCATACGATTTGAAACCCCATAGGTTGACTCAGTTAAAATTGGTAATTTATGTATAAGTCTACATCACACCAAATTAAAAAAATCAAGAGGTGAGGTGTGAAATGGCTATTCTTCATTGGTTGATCTGATTCGAATTGACGCTTCAGTAATTTTTTTTTTTTGATTGAAGGTTTGACTACTACCGTGAGCAAGTCAATTTGCTATATATAAGCAGTCGCCTGTACATAATTTAGAGTCACTAGTTCCAGGGAAGGGAGAGAGCCAGTGCCGTAAGACAAACGCAGCATCCATGCCCCACGGGATTCGAACCCGGACCCTTTCGAACGAATGATGAAAGGCCAACGCTTAGTCCAGTGTACCACCCTTAAATATTCACTCTTGTATGCAATGAAATGTATTTCAATGTATTTATTTGTAAGAACATCCATACAGATGGTATATCTAGTTCCAGGAATTGCTATAGTGTGATGTTATAGTCTTGCAAAACATGCTATACGAAAAAAAAATGATTTACGTTAAAAATATCCGAACATTCTTCAAGTGAGTTGTAAAGTATATATTTTGCATAACGGAGAATATTTTCCAGCATATATCCTGCCAAATTTTTCCGAGGGAGTTCCTTTTCCAATTATACCCCATCTCGTGCAGATTTTTTTTTTTTTTAAATCAAGCTGCTGCCAAAACGTTTTTTTTTTTTTTTTTAATCAGCGTCTTTCCGCAGATAAATACGAAGAAAATTACGGTACGTTTTTTGGTAATGTTTTCCGTGGTGGCCCGGACAATTCTTTTCGTCGCCCCGGGCGACCAGGCGACCGCATTTTTCGACCCCTGCTCCCAAGCCTTGGACGTCGTTTGTAATAAAGAATTGGGTTTCTTTTCCACGAAAAGGAAACTGCAGAGCACTTAGAGATGTTGAAGTTTAACGTACACTACTGAAGCAGGTTATTGACATCAGTTTGAAAAGTAAGACAGTCATCAGGAGTTTGTACATTGCGATAAAGCTTGAGATCATCAATCAGCAAGACAAAGCACAATGGTCATTAATGCAAAAATGAAAGTTCTTAATGTATGTGGAAAGCCAAAGTGGTCCCAGATTAGAAAGTGTCCCATTTTTGAGCCTTTGGGTATTCCTGACGTGGCAACATAGGGATCAGAAACATGGTTGTGATAAATAAGACTAAGATCGGTTGAAAAGATAGGAGCCGCCTCGGTGGCGCAGTGGTCTAAGCGATGGCGTAGATCATTCGTCCGAAAGGTGTCCGGGTTCGAATCCCTGGTGAAGCATGGATGCTGGGCTCTCCCTTCCTTGGAACCAGTGACCCTAAATTATGGACGGGCGACTGCTTATATCCCATTAAGTTGCTCACGGTGTTCGTTAAACCTCCAATTAAAAAAATAAGAAAGAAAGACGGGACTTAGACAAGGACATCAGATTATCACTGAGGCCAAGATAGTTCAATTTCTTGAGTAAAATGCTATTATGAACTTTGTTGAAAGCTTTAGCAAAGTCAGTGTAAATAACAAAAACTTGTAATCCACCGTCCACAAATGAAGAAATATCCTCTCTGAAAACCACAATTATCAGATAATGACCACAGTTATTACCAGATAAGTGGCGATCCGAACTCAGATGCAAAGCAAACTTCAAGTGATAGTTCCGAAAGCGAGTAATTGGCAGATTCTCTGTTAATAGTATATGTGCATTCCTGAATAAGACTGTCGACTATAAGTGGAATATTTAAATTGTGTTTGGCGTAACATGTGCAATTATCAATTTATATGAAATAAAAACTCATTCTAAATATATTTTAATACTTATCTGATTGTACTGACAACACAGGTGTCCGTAAATTCTTTCCCACATTACAAAAATTAATATAAAAATGTATTCAGGTACAAGAAAGTGACTGCACGACAATAATGGTGCATAAGTAAAGGTTTTTTTTCAGTGTCAGTAGACCTCCACATGGTCGCCATTTCTGGACAGGGGGACATCTATGCGATATTAGATTTCACGCCATGTTTTGTTTTACATCTCAGCAGAGACTGACCAATGACATCCGTTATTCTGCTCTTCAACATCTCGACATCCGGAACACTGCTACAGTAAACTTGGTTATTCATATAACCCTACACGAAAAAGTCTAGAGGGGATGTCAAACGATCGAGGTGGTCATGTCATAGGACTGTCGAGGCCAATCCAACTGTTTGAAAATGTGGCATTCAGAAACCCACGAACCATTATTGACAAATGTGGTTGGGCACTGTCTTGTCGGAAAATAACCGAAAGTTGGAGTGCATGAACCTGAGGTGCTACAAAAAGTACCAGCATCTCCAGGTACACGTTACCGTGAGCCCCGTAAAAAAAGGAGGATCCAATTATTCTGTCGTGCATCAAGACGCACCATACGTTCACTTTCGGGCTTAGCCCTCTGTTGTTCGATGGCATAATGGGGATTTTCTGATCCCCCAGATTCGCATATTGTGCCAGTTTACTGTACCAGAGGCGTGGAATGTGTCTTCATCTGAGAAACGCACACTGTGCAGATAATCACTATCACGAGCTATGTGCTGCAACATCTCCGTCGCAAATGCAGACGGCGAGGCAGGTCATCAGGCTGAAGAGCTTGAAAGATCTGTACCTTATAAGCATACAGATGAAGACGTTTGTGTAAAATTTTGTGAACCGTGGCACGGGGAATCCCAGTTTCCAGTGAAGCACGAAGAATGGATTTCCTGGGGCTTCGCAGAAATGTCTCCTGAATAGCTGCGCTGTCTCTTGTGTAACCAGTGATCGGCCCGCTTGGGGGAGATCGCCAACACTACCCGTCGCTTTAAACTTTCATACAAAGGATTTTTTTTATTTTTTATTTTTTGGTTCGGTGGTGATCGTCTGTACTCTTTTCTGAAATGACGCTGGACAGTAACCGCCGATTTTGTTTCTTTCATGAAACCACAACACGCACGCCGCTTTTTCTTGCATGGAAGCCATTATCAATGAAATGTTCCTCTTATTCAGCAGTAGCGCTCACTAATAAACAGAAAAAAAATAAAAAAATAAGTGCTGGTATTTTATGTTGCCAACCATTTTATTTTAATTTACATAATTTTTTTATATTAATTTTGTAATGCGGGAAATACCTTATGGACACCCTGTATTTCCTTTTAGAAGTAAAGATTTGAGCGAAAATAAAAATTAATTTCTTCAATTAAATTTGTCATACTATATGCATGAGTTAAAGTTCTGCTTTAGTATTATTAATGCTGAATTCAACACGTACATGATCAACTGTATTAATTTTTTTTCTCTCTCTCTCTCTCAGGGCCTTTATTGCCAAGTCTTTCTGATCTATGCAACCATGTTTAATTTCAAGGCATTTAATCGATTCTACTTGGAATTTGAGAGGTCAACTATTATTGCTGATAACAATTTACAGGGTTTGGAGTCGTTACCTGAATTTTTATTGTCATCTGATGATGAACAAGGTGAAAACTGTACTAGTGGCATCAATCCTTCAAAAAAAAGAAAATGTGGCTGCTTATTTGGGAAGTCAGAAGATCAGTGCTGGAATGAATGCTGTGAATTCTGTAATACCCTCGAATCCTTTAACATATTTCGACAACACCTTAAGGACGGTGAAGAACCTGTTCAGCCAGCTAAAGAGCAGCAACAGTCGACTCCACCTCCATATGATGACCACCTTTATTGCCAGGTAATCGGCGATCCGAACTCAGATGCAAAGCAAACTTCAAGTGAGAATTCCAAAAGCCAGCCATTGATAGACGGCGGTTCATCAGGTGAGAATTTTTTTGATGGTTTATTGTACGTAGCGTTCGTCTTCACTTTCAATTCTTGAACGCAGATTTAATTTGTCTTTGTTCGGTGTTCTTTATTTTCCACATTTATTAGAATATAGGTTTTCTTTCTATTTCTAAATACATGTTATGAAACTACATTTTTTAGGAAATAGGCTTTCTTTCTAAGTTTCGCCAAGTTTTCAGTTTTTCTAAATGCATGTTATAAAACTTAAATTGCTGCCCGGTGTCGCAGTGGCCTAAGCGTTGGTTTATGACCATTCGTCCGAGATTGGTTCGAATACCAGTGATGCATTGTTGTCGTGTCTGTCGTACGGCACTGGCTCTCTCCCTTCCCTGGAGTCACTGGTCCTAAATTAGGGACGGGCGACTGCTTATAGCCTACTGAGTTGCTCACGGTGATCGTTAAACTCCCAATTAAAAAAACAAAACAAGTTAGTAAAATCATGCAATGCATTGATTTATGATACGCTTTCCAACATACCAGAAAATATTACTCAAGTTATGCGGATAATGGCTGTAGAATAAATCTCGCTCCTGTGTCCTGATCTTTGTCCCCATTTTGATGATATTAAACAGAATTGGTTCAGTATACCTCCGGAACAATATGATACAGTTTCATCGCAATCGAAGCATTTTTACGTAAGTTATGGCGCATACCGGTAATGGAATGGATCCCGCTCTTATATCCTGACCCTTGACCCCATTTCGCCATTTTTAGTAGGGTTCCGGTTCGTCCCCGGTACTCCTACCAAATGATAAAATTTCATCGAAATCGAACCATTTTTACGCAAGTTATCGTGCGGGCGGGCGGACAGGCAGACAAAGCTGGAGCATATACGCTTCTTCAACATACTGTTGGAAAGACTAAAAAAGTCGAAAATCCTAGCCATGAGTGACATATTTGTTAATGTTTCTCTATTACCTAATTGGTTTCCGCCACTTCAGCATTGCTTAATGAGAAGACGACTTAAGGGATCGCAAGCGTCGTTTCAGATGGTTGCATACGTGTCAACTTTTACGCATTACGAGTATAATTTACGCATTTTAGCTGTTCTTTACAATTTTACGAATGATCGCCTTTTTTTTTTTTACCCATTTCCGTATATATTTTTTTTAATTTTCCTTGATAAATATTTGTCAATGTTTCAGTTAAATCATACCTGCCAACTCTTCCGGATTTTGCAGAAGTTTTCAGTTTTTTTTTTTCTTTTTTTTTGTTATAGTCTTTCGGTTTTTTAAAATTTTCTCTATTTTTTGCTAAAAATATCCCTATGAATAAAATATATAACAGAGATGGGAATTTTGCGCCATTGTGTGCCAGAACACCCATGCCCCATCGTCATTGTCTGGGACTTAGGCATAGTAAATTCTCCGTGCACACCGTTCGCGCTGAATAAGATCATTGACGCTGAATAAGATCATGCGGTGGGAAGAAAGATTGAGACTCCAACTACTGCGGATTTTACGTAGTTACTATGGAAATCGTCGGTCCTCTACGGACGACGGAAAACGTCGAGTATGCTATGGAAATCGTCGGTCCTCTACGGACGACGGAAAACGTCGAGTATGCTATGGAAATCGTCGGTCCTCTACGGACGACGGAAAACGTCGAGTATGCTATGGAAATCGTCGAGTATGCTATGGAAATCGTCGGTCCGCTATGGACGACGGAAAACGGTTTAGTATAGTATCAAAAAGTAGCCTGCTCAGGCCCCAAAGGAATTCGGAGGGTGGAAGAATAGCGATGTGGTCAGTTGCCTAGAGGGAAGCGAACCACGTGATCTTGGCTTCCGCGGACGAGGTGAACCTCAGAAAGTCAGAGATGAACTGGTCAAGACCAGAGGTCAGTCAGTTGGTGAGTCGGAGCTGGAGACGGACGATCGTGGTTAGTGCTGAGGTGTGATCGGAGAGCCATGTGCCAGTTTGGATAGATGATGTCATCATCATCATCATTGTCAACCATTATCAATCCACTGCTGGACGAAGGTCTCCCCAAGTTTCCTCCACAACGGTCTGTCTTGTGCCAGTCTCCTCCATGTCACTCCCGCATATTTACGAATTTCATCCACCCATCTCCCATGTGGTCTTTTCTGGGTCTTTTCCTGTCCCTTGGAATCCAATCTAAAATTTCGGCTGTCCATCTATGGTCTGTCCTTCTGGCAGTATGTCCAGCCCATTGCCATTTCAGGGATTTAACTCTGATCATGATGTCTTCCACTCTCGTCATTTTTCGGATCCACGAGTTCCTCTTCTTATCTCTCCTGGTTATACCAAGCATGCACCTCTCCATGCCTCTTTGAGTTGTCTGCAGCTTTTGTATGTCTCTTTTAGTTAAGGTCCACGTCTCTGCACCATACGTAAGCACTGGAAGGATGCATTGATCAAACACTTTTCTTTTAAGACATAATGGCATATTGCTCTTGAAAATTATGCTGTTTCTTCCAAAAGCTCTCCAGGCAAGTTTTGTACGCCGATTAATTTCTTCATCAATGTGACCCTCACTTGATATCTGCTGTCCAAGATAAACATACGTATCTGTTATCTCCAGTTTTTCTCCATCAATCGATAAATCTTCATTTCTTGTAAAAGCATTGAACATCACTTTTGTCTTCTGAAAGTTCATTTTTAATCCCACTTCTTTACTCTTGTCAGCAAGTTCCTGGATCATACTCTGCAGCTCTGATGGGGTAGTTGCAAAAATGACTACGTCATCAGCAAAACGAAGGTGGGTTAGATAATCTCCATTAATCTTTATCCCTTTGTTTTCCCAGTTCAGTGATTGAAAGACATTTTCCAATGTGGCATTAAAGAGCTTCGGAGATATGGTGTCACCTTGTCTCACTCCCTTTCCAATTTTTATGTGTGTTGTATTTTCAAACAGCCGAATCTTTGCACTTGCATTTTCATAGATGTTATTAATAATATTAATGTATGCATCTTCAATACCGCAGGATTTCAGAGCCGTGGTAACTGCTGATGGTTTCACCGAATCAAAGGCTTTTTCATAATCGATAAAAGCCATGCACAATGGAAGTTCATATTCCCTCGCTCTTTCAATCAGTTCTCTCAGTACGTGGATATGATCTATTGTGCTGTAGCCACTCCTGAATCCAGCTTGTTCTCTTGGTTGAGCCATGTCCAGTGTTACCTTCAAGCGGTGTGAAAGAACTTTAGTGAAGATTTTATAAACCACTGATAGGAGGCTGATAGGTCTGTAGTTCCTAAGATCCTCAATGTCACCTTTTTTATGTAGCAGGATCATTGTAGCATTGTTCCAATCCTCAGGAATCTTCCTTCATTAAGGCATCGAGTGAAAATTTGGGCGAGTACTGTTTCAATTTCTCCACTTGCTTCTTGTATGATGTCTATAGTAATTCCATCTTCTCCTGGAGCTTTCCCTCGCTTCATGTTCTTGATTGCATGAGCAACTTCTGCTGGGAGGACTGGAAGAACTCTGGTACCTTTCATGATGTCTGGAGTACATGTATCATCCCTTTCATATAATTTGGAGTAGAAATCTTTCACTCTTGTCAAAATTTCGCCTCTATTTCTTGTTATAGAACCATCTTCTTTTTCACAGAGCCATAATCTGTTTTCTTCCCTTACTGAGATGTCCCTTTGCTATCTTAAGGCTTTGGTTGTTTTCAATTGCTTTCCTCACTAGCTCACAGTTGAATTTCCTTACGTCTTCAGTGATACTTTTTCGTGTTGTCTTGCATAGCTCTATATATTCCACTTTGGAAGTCACATCTACTTTAGTTGTCCTCATCTCTCTTCTTTTTTGCATCAACATTTTGGTTTTTCCTGATAATTTGTTCACATGCAACTTGTTCTTAGACCCAGCTAATTTTGTTGCTGTTTCCATTAGAGCTTTGGTTACTTTTTCTGTTAACTTCCGAAATATCCACTTCTTCCGATGTTAGGCCTTCTAAAGCAGAGAATCTGTTCTTCAGTTCCAACTTGAAAGTATTATGGTGTTTTTTAAGGTTGGTTATGTCAATACATTTTGTTTGTCTTATGAGCTTGCCACGTTCCAGTTTAGTGCTGAGGTGCATCTTACATCTCACCAATCTATGGTCACTACCTGTGTTGAACTTGTTCAGCACACTGCAGTCTTCGATGACGAATTTTTTGTTACACATAATAAAATCAATTTCACTTGTCGTCCCAATTGGATGTCTCCATGTCCATTTCCTGTGTGGCTTTTTCTTGAAAAAGGAGTTCAAGATGAAAAATCCTTCTGCCTCTGCAAACTCAACGAGAGTATTTCCACGCTGGTTTCTGTTGCCGTGACCGAATTTACCTACTGAAGTTTCATTCTGTTGCCGTTGCCCTATTTTTTGCATTGAAATCTCCCATAATTATCTTCAAGTGCTGCTTACATTTATTATTTAGATGACGAATTTCCTCATAAAATTCTTCAATTTCTTCTTCAGGATGACTTGTGGTGGGTGCATAAGTTTGAATAATCTGAGCCTGGTATCTTCTCGATAGTTGGATAACGAGTCGTGCAGCTCTGTCAGAGGAACTTTCAACTTCTACCACTTTATCCTTCAGTTTCTTGTTTATTATAAATCCAACACCACTAGTTCTGCCAGTATCTGTCCCACGATAATAGAAGAGATGTCCACTTTTCAGCTCAATGAGATCTTCTCCTTTTCTCCTTACCTCACTTAGCCCGACGATGTCCCACTTGATCCTTTGTAGTTCCTCTTCCAATTCAAGAAGCCTTGAATCAGAAGATAGGGAGCGTCCGTCCGTTATAGGTAGCCAAGGTCAGCATCAAATGGCAGCCTAGTCCGGTCCTCCGGGGATTCTTAGCACCCTCTGCCTTCATGTCGCACTGGCCGCTGCCTTGGCCAGGTACATTCCAGCTGCCGGAGACTGAGGGCCAAGATTTAAGTTGTAGAGTCATTTTGGAGGTGTTTGGCCATAACTCACCACGCTGGCCAAGCGGGTTGGTGAGTGGGATAGCATTTCCTCTGATCCCGATGGTATAGTTATACCGCTATTGGCGGTCGTCAGAGCCCCTTTAGTGGGAACAGGATGCACCACGAGAAGGCGGGGTTGACATTTGTCAAGGAGAGGCTGTGATACGCTTCCGTTAATAAGGAGAGGCTGCCAGGACTAATGTAGGCCCATGAGGGGCATTTATGGATCAATCCCCCAAGAAAATTCCAGCTGAGTTATTTTTCTTTTCCCTGTTATACAATATTGGGAACCCTACTTAGAGCACGTGGCGTGTGTATTGGTCATCATTAAACAATGGCAAACCCAGTTAGTTAAGGAAATTATTTAGAATAGAGGGAAAATACCAAAAGGTAAGGATTTACTCAGTCTTGCATTTAGATATGCAGGAATGTAGTTGAGAAAAATCAAAATAATAAGAAAATTTAGGTCAAAGGTATTGTTAACGGCTGCATCCACGAACGTGGTAACTTTGAGTTCCTAATCCACAAGTATTAAACAGGTTGTTACTTCCACTTAAGATTCTGTTTTTTTTTTTTTTTTATAAGCACACACAAGACAAAAATTAAGGAATGTTTGTATGTTGCTAAGTTCTATTTCACGAGCGGCACCTTTATTCCCCCACCATTCCAGTGACTGGATAAAGGTGAATCACAACGCCGTGCTTTCTTATATGTCCGTACATATAAGGGGCACATTTTTCTTTAGGCGATCACTGTAGGGAAAAAATCCAATAATTATAACATTGACGCGTTAACTTAAATTAATCGTTAACTATATCATTGATACCGTGCATTTTTGTGAACAAGTAAATTTACAAGATTAAGTGAAAGATAACTCTGGTGCTTAGAAAATTAGCATTGGGTGCCGCAATTGCTAGTTTAATTAGTAATTTATCTTTTATTTATAACAGTGATTGTTGATTATAACACATATTTGCATTTATTTTTACTTATACATAGTTAAATTCACTATAAATGTGGTTTGCGCATGGTTTAAAAAGAAATCATTAGAAATGTTGTTCGTCCAGAATTTTACACATTTGAATTTTCTCAGGTTGGCAGGTATGTGGTAGTGTTACACACATAAAATAGCGAATGTAAGAAGGAAGATGCCTTCTGGTTAGCACTTGGAAATATTCAGTTTAAGGTTAAACTATCACTTAAGCTTTCTACGACACAGTAATAATGATTAATCAGATCTTCATTCCTGCGGCGTATTCTGAAAGGACACGAAGGTTATGCATATTGGCATTTTGTACATGCCTATATCATTCGGGGAATTGCTTTCATAAATATCACTAGCTCCCGCCTCACAGTGTGGGTTACTCCTTATCAATCTTAGCTGAGCACAACGCTATGTAACATGTATGTGTTTAACTCAAGTCTGGAAAAAGGAAATACTGAAGGGTGTAACTTATTTTTCAGTTGGGTTCCAGTAAACTTATTTACACGTTGGGCGTTTCAATACCACCCACCGCCCTTGTATGACCATTCTGAGAGGACGACGCCCCACCCCCTGCACTGCCGCCCTACTTTGCTTATTGGGATCATCCAACATCTTGTAGATAATATTTTCGTGTGGGTTAAATTGTTGTGGTTCACTTAGCATGCATGCCACTTGTAAGGCTCATAAACTTCGGCATGGCAGTTAACTGTGGTGTTAACGTCCTCACTATGTGAACCAACGTTCCTTCGCACCCGCTTGCCAAATGTACTTTGCATTTCGCATTAGTGGTACAGTTGTGAAAACATTTAGTTCAAGGTTAAACTAAGTAAACCACAACAATTTAACCAACATGAAAATATGAAAAAGCAAGATATTGATCAGGAATTTTTTCCTTATCTGGTATTATGTCCTTGCATTTTTAACAAGCAAAAATTAGTTAGAATTGCCGTCAAAGTATTCGAGAGCGGATTCAATTTCCCCACATATCCCATGCATGTAGCAAATTTGGTGAGTGCCCATGGTTTATCCAAGTTGCCCAGTTTTTGTCCCAAAAACAAGCAGAATCCAGTATGATAAAGTACTAAATAAAAGACTTAGAGTTACGAGATTACACCATATAATACAAATTTTGAAGATGACAATCCGAATGTGAAAAGGATGGCTTTTTTTTTAAGTTAGTCTGCACGTTTTCTTTAGTGGGATATACTTTTTTAGTTGAAGGCACATAAAGACAAAGATGTGAAAATTACGTTGGAAAACTTGAAAAACGGAAAAATGAAACGCTCGTAAAAATATTCGCATGAGGAATTGCAATCACAAAAAAACTTCGTCAGACTTCTTGGATGTATTGTCCAATGCATTTCGGCATATCTGTCTGCCATCTTCTGTGACCTCTGGTCGTCCGTTCTCTCTGCAGTTTACGTTGAATATGCGACTTGTCCAGTTTTTGGGAATCTTAAAACCACCATTAAATGGTTCTACCTGAAAAAAATAAAATATTTATGGTGTATGTGGGAGTATGTTTTCCACTCTTACTATTATGAGTGTTGTGAAAATGTTCACTACAAGAAATTTAGCTGGGCGGGCCACCCAGTAAAAAGGCTTTAGGGAAAACACTACTAAGTCCAGTTTAGAGCTTCAGGCCTATGTATGTTTGCTCCTTCCTGGTGTCAAGTCCTGCCACTTTAGGGATCAGTGGTAGTAAATTTAGTATGGTGGCGTCTCTGCTGAGAGTTAGTAGACTCAAACAAAATCAAGGGGTCCCCTCCCTTTTGTTTTAAGATTTATGGCCACCATGATTGACTTCTAAGGTTATTAGCAGTTGCCCATTATTAATTTAAGGCCAATGGTTCCAGAGGAAAGGCCTGTATCATCTGGCCGACCACGCATGCCTCGTTCAGGACCCTTGGCCAGGTCTATGTCAGACGAATAACCACAAGTCAGCAGCTCAAGGCAACTCCCTCCCTGTCAAATCTATTGGTAGTTTAAAATTGAATGTGAATTGCTTGTTCAAACTTACTCCCACACATGTAGAAGGTTGCTGTTAAATACAATATTAGAATGTTTGGAACTTATTGTACTTAATTTATATGTTTCGATTTAATTTAAACCTTTTCTAATTTTCTCTCCCTACAGCTGAAGGCGACGACGGAGCAGACGTGGTATCCATTACGGATATCGAAGTACAGCCTACGATAGTAGACACAGTTAAGAGGCGTGGAAGGAAACCTGCTCGTAAGTTTGCAGTCGGTAAATCAGATGCATCAAAAGCACGGACTTCTGCTGTAGAAAGGAGGGGCACAGGATTTTAGCAAATGCCAACCATACGCTTAAAACGAGCGAAATCATCCAGTAGAGAACCAAGTACTAGTGTCTCAGGTGACTCTGAAGTGTTAGGCATGAGGAGGAACCACAACAAAACAGAAAGACGAAGAAGAGACTACCTCAAAAGTTTGTTTCAGATATTAAGAGATTTGATTCCTGCTATCAAAGATAATCCAAAGGCTTCTAGAGCCTTGATTCTTAAAGAAGCAACAAACTATGTAATGAAGTCACAGCCACTGGAAAAGCACAAATGCGACTCTACAACAAAGAAAAGGAAGCTCTCCGTAAGCGACAGGATGTCTTAAAGACATAAGAAAGCAATAATGGCAGCTGAATTTCTAATTTTTACATGATGATTTGTTGATAGAACAGTTTATTAATTACTTGGAATTTCAATTAACATGGATTTTTTTTTTTTACAACTTAGGCGATTTGCCCATTTTAAAAATATGTGCAGTGTGTGATTTTTTTATTTTTCGTTAAGCAAATTTGAGCAAATACATAATGTATTAAATTGTTTAACAGCCTTAAACTGTATTTGTTCAAATTCGCTTAATTATGCGGTTTGGATAATTAATGCTGTGTAGACTTTGTTAATCAACCTGAAGCACTTCCCTAAATTTTAACTTCTATTAAGTTTCTACGTACTTACATTTTCAATTTTCGAATAGCCTGTGCATTAAAAGTTAGAATTAATTTACTGAGCAAGTAAATAAAGCTTTTCCTTTCTGTTCTGAACCAAGTGTCATAACTGTAGGGCATCAACAGGTTGCATTTTGGGATTTCTAGCTCCTCAGGTTTTGCATGTAACAAAAATGCACACAGCAACAGAACTGGTTTTCTTGTTTTAATGCTCTTCCTTTTTTAATGTTGCTTTTGACAAGCTTTTAATTACAAGCCTGCTGAAACGGTATATAATTTCGACTGATAATCCCAACATTTGCAGGTACATGTGTATATATATGTGTTCATGGCTTTAATACAGTGCTTATACTCTTCAGTTAAGTTGCCCCTCTCAGTGCATATTAGTACACGGTCGAGTCACATTGTGCCCACCAGCTAAAATCCAGAGTAACCGCCGTTTGCAGCGCGGACAGCAGTTGTACGGGTTGGTAGTGACTCCGTAAGGAGCTGGAAGGTGTTAACAGGTATGTGGAGTCAAGCTGACTGCAGTGCATCTGACATCTGCTGGAGGGTGCGTGGTGGATGATCCATAGGACAAACAACATGATCGAGGTGCTCCCACAGATGCTAAATTGGATTTAAATCTAGATAATTACGCCAAGGAAGTACTTCGAAGTCTTCATCGTGCTCTTCCAACCACTCTCAGACATTTCTAGCTGTGTGACACGTCGCATTGTCGTGCTAGAAGATCCCATTCGCCCCAGGGAAGACAATCAGCATGTATGCGTGTACGTGGTCTGCAAGGATGGATTCACAACGAATTCGGTCCATAGTGCTTTCCACAGGTATGAGTGGACCCGGAGAATTCAACTAAAACATTTCCCAGACCATAACGCTGCCGCCACCAGCTTGTGTTCTTCCAGCAATGGTTAAAGTTCTCCGATGTTTCTTGCCTTATACGCCAACGTTAGTTCGTTCGATGAAGCAAAAAATGTGACTTATCGGAGAAGACTATCCTTTGCCAATCGGTGGAGGTCTAAATCCGATACTGCCGTGCAAATGTAAGATTTTTCTGCCGATGCACCTTCGTTAGCATAGGTGCAGTGACCATCTGTCTGCATTGGAGCTCCGTACGCAACAGGGTTCGCTAAACTGTCGTTTTAGACACACTTCCGGTAGCCCCCTGGTTCATTCGGCCAGTGAGTCGCTCCACTGTAGCGTGTCGATCGGCCCTCACGCACCTTCTAAGCCGAAGTTCACCTCTCACATTAATGGCACGTGGTGCTCCGCAGTTCCCACTTCGTTTATTCGCAATGGTACCATTTCTCCAATCACGACACACTTTAACCACAGCAGCTCGCGAACAGTTCACACACTGCGCTGTTTCAGAATTACTGCCAGTCTTGGCCTGAAAGCCGATAATCATCCCTTTTTGCAAATCTGATGAATCGCTTCTTTTTATCCATGACAGCAACGAGTGATTTGTTTTCAGAATGCCTACAGCACACTTTATATACCCTCCAAGCCAGCTCACTACACGTGCCTTCTTTCATTAGCTACGCGCTGTTGATGTCAAAAGTAGGTGGTCACAATAATGGACTCGACTCTGTATAATCATTGTAACAAACGTCCTCGTGTTGTCTTCTAGTCTTATTGTGCCATGGACATCAGCTTCAAAAAATTTGTATGGAGGTATGAAGTAAGAACACACTCAGAATTTTTTTTTTTTTTTTTTTTTTTGAGACCCCACCTCTTTGTTCCGGTTAGTAGTGATTGCCCCTTGGATAAAAACTGTTATCTCGTTTCACTTTATGCCCTCGTGGAGTGATAAGTAGATGCCTTAAGACCCGTTGAATTCAACGGTGTGCATGCAGCTCTTTGTGGTGCATCAAAATCTTGGTGTAGTGAATGATATTAAAACGAGACGTAACTACCTTCCACGGGTGGAATTGTTCCTCGATTACACATTTTTATTACTCGTATAGGTTTTCACGAACAGCTGCTGGTGTTTTTCTTGTGCTAGGGCTGCCAAGAAAATATAATTATTTTCTTGGAAAAATTAATTATGCCTTCTCCTTAAATTGGCAGATATTGTTTAATGTTGCTTGGATTCTGTATGAAGTAGAGAATTAACATCTGTAGTCCATTCTGCAGCAAACTTGAGACTTCGCTCCAATATCTTAAACTGAAAAACAAAGGGGGCGGCAATAAAGTTAATTTATGTTTGAGGGAAAGTGTTTTGTTATTCTTCTGTGTAAGCAGAATGTTCCAATTCCCCTATTATTATTTTTTTTAAATGAAACTTTTATTAAATTTATAAAATTTTCATAGCATACCTATCAAAAGGGCCTAGTACAATAGGTTGCTTCTGTTGTCTGCCATGACAGTTTGTTAATCACTTACTTAAATATGTTGGGTTAGCTTGCTACCTAAAGTAAGTGTTGTTTCCGCCATTGAAATGATTAGCTTTTAAATATCATATAGCTTAACATTTTGAAGTAACTGACTTTTTTCTTCTGCATAGTAATCGTGTTTAGCATCAAAATACTCCTATATGAATTTTTTGATGCTGTTTTTTCATTATCTACTTTTTGTGATACCTTATATGATGTAATTTGATTAAAAATCATGTGATACCTTAATAACAATCTGTTTCTGCTGTATGAGAAAAGTTAAGTTTTCAATATTTTTCTTCTCACTGCGTAAAAGTACACTTTTAAACCATGTGGCTTCCATAATGTATATTATTCATTGTTCAGCGTAATTTCAGTATTAAGTTTTGTCAGTTGGGTTTATGGAAATAAATATGTTAGTTTTAAATCAGTTTGTATTGTAGTCTCAATATAGTTTTCATTTTGTTCTTCCTCACAGTTTCTATTTTTTCCTGTTAAGGTGGTTCCGCCTAAAACCTTTGCCTTATGTTTCCAATGGTAAAACTTCTTCTAATATTTTCTTCGCAATTGATGTATTCCCAAGGATAAAAAGTTGCACATCGATAAAACAAACTTTAACTTATTGCATGGGATACCTGATACTTGCTAAAACATAACCATAATTAAGCAATTCAGCATTTGTTTGCTTACTGACGTCATCAATGTACAGGTCGCACCATCTAATACCAGGTCTGAACATTACCCAAAGAAAAATAACTGATTTTCAATATAATTATGGTTATGTTTTAGCAAGTAATAAGTATCCCATGCTATAACATAGTTAGTTTTATCGATGTGAAAATTTTTATCCTTCGGAATAACTTAATTGCGAAGAAAATATGTGAAGAAGTTTTACCATTGGAAACATAAGGCAGAGAATTTAGGTCGAACCACCTTAAATAGCAGTTGCTAGTGTATGTTTAATGATGGAAGGAATTTTGGATTTCGTTGCACATAACTTGTGGCTGTAGTTTTACTTATGAAGTTTTGAAACTTGTATGTACAGTAATACATCATGGAGCTTCGTGATCCAGTGGTTTGGCCTTACTTTGGCTGCTCTAAATAAATTATGTAAAAATAAAAGTACAGCACTGAATGATTCACAATGCAGTTTAGTTGTTTGTGCTGTGAATGTATAATTCTCGAAATCCAATTTTCCTGGATGTCAGATATACATACTGTATATAGAAGGGAAAATCAAATAGAGTACGTCTGGGGTTTCAATCAAAGATTTGAAATTAGTCCATCTGGATCTGTTTCCGTGATTTTAGTCATAGCCTGGTCCCATGCTCATCTCTACTCTGCACATTTCCTATGTGCATAACGTTTTCTTGATTTATTTTCTTTTCACTCCCTTCAGATTCAATTTAAGGGGCGAATGTTAATTTGATTAGAGGACCATGGGTTAAAAGGGTGTAGGAGAATAGCCATGAATGTGTATAAAAATTGCGTTTTCGATCGCTTCGTGTCTACGTCCCCAAAAGTCGATTATTTGAGTCACTTAAAGGTTGCATAATTACGTATCTTCTTAACTGCGATATTTAATGCAATTCTTTATAAAAATGCTGTTTATAATTTACAACTAACAAAGAAATTTCAGGGTTTAAAAAATACAGCTCAACAAATTCTCTGCGGGCATGTGTAAACTCAGAAAACCTGTCGTGAGGAGCAGGGTTAATTTCAAAAATATAAAATACAAATTTCTGGTCCGATCCGGAGATTTTCAGCGTTTACAAAATATAACTCAACAAAATTTCTTCGAGGATTTGCTACTGCAGACAGCGTTCCTGTGAGAGGGGGAATAGTCCCCTGACAGGTCTCTTGCGTTAGCAACATGCCTTCAGAGAATTTGTATAGTTGTCCCCGGTACACAGCAATGTCGAATTTTGGTTACCAGGCCGATATTACGTCGAGGCATATTTTTCGACGTAAAATCGATGAGACGGAAGTCAAGAAAAATCATTAGATTGAATTTCAGTATAGAGGTAGACGGTTTTACGCAGTTTACCTTTAGTTCCATTAGGTCAAATAATCGATGTTTTTTATGCAATCTGTGAGCATCACACACTTATGCTTATAAGAAGTTGAGTCTCGTTTCTTTAAGTAGAATTACTTTTTAAGTTATATAATTTGCACGTACGCATTTCCCAATTAGGGATAGGCCTAGCGCGATTATGACAGAACACCAAAAATTCTGTGAAATTTTTGAGAATTGTCTTTTCGAATGCGTCCGAAAACACTTGGATGTTGAAACAATAAAAAAAAGATTTTTTAATCGTAGACAGCGTCGTGGAATCGTATGACGAATACATCCTACGTTTTATGCCACGATTAAAAGTTCAGAATTTCATGTATCAACATCTATATTGTAGAGTAAACGTATTCGACTTTACAACAGCACTATAATCGATTACTAAACTGCGTAATATCAACGTAGAATCCACGTCTATACTGCGTAGCAACGATGTATATGTTTCTCTCGAAAGGTCAAATCGCCTCCCGGTGGCGCAGTGGTCTAAGCGATGGTCTCTGATCATTCGACCGAAAGGGGTCCCGGTTCGAATCCCGTTGAGACATGAATGTGTTTGTCTAACGGCACTGGCTCTCTCCCTTCCCTGGAACCAGTGACCCTAAATTAGGGACAGGCGACTGCTTGTAGCCCATTGAGTTGCTCACGATGGTCGTTAAAACCTCCGATTTAAAAAAGTCTTCGTCAACTGTTGACTTGATATCGAGATAATACGTTTAAAATTCGACGTGAAAAAGACGTTGCCGCCCCGGTGGCGCAGTGGTCTAAGGCGTTGGCCTCTGATCGTTCGTCCGTAAGGGGTCCGGGTTCGAATCCCGGTCAGGCATGGATGTTGTGTTTGTCTTACGGCACTGGTTCTCTCCCTTCCCTGGAACCAGTGACCCTAAATTAGGGACGGGCGACTGCTTATAGCCCATTGAGTTGCTCACGGTGGTCGTTAAACCTCAAAAAAAAAAAAAAAAAGAAAAAGAAAAAGACGTAACAAAAGTGGACATGGATTTCGACGTTCCAAATCGACTAAAAGTCGATCGGATATTCGACTTGCCGCCCCGGTGGCGCAGTGGTCTAAGCGATGGCCTCTGATCATTCGTCCGAACGGGGTCCGGGTTCAAATCCCGGTGAGGCATGGATGTTTTGTTTGTCTTACGGCACTGGCTCTCTCCCTTCCCTGGAACCAGTGACCCTAAATTAGGGACGGGTGACTGCCTATAGCCCATTGAGTTGCTAACGGTGGTCGTTAAACCTCCAATAAAAAAATGAAGAATTCGACTTCGAATCGATGTAATATGTTACCGGGGTTAGTTTGTAAACGCTGAAAATCTCCGGATCGGACAAGGAATTCTTTCTATTTTATATTTTTGTTACTAACCCCCCCCCCCCCCCCCCGACAGGTTACCTGCATTTGCACATGCCCAGAAAATTTGATGTGCTGTAGTAGATTATAAATATTTTCTAGCCACCCCGGTGGCGTAGTGGTCTAAACCATTGGCACTGATCATTCGTCCAAAAGGGATCCCGGTGAGGCATGGGTGTTGTGTTTGTCTTACAACACTATCACCCTTCCCTGTAACCAGTGACAATAAATTAGGAACGGGTGACTGCTTATAGCCCGTTGAGTTGCTCAGGGTGTTCGTTAAACCTCCAATCAAAAATATATATATGGCGCAGTGGTCTAAGCGATGGCCTCTGATCGTTCGTCCGAAAGGGGGTCCGGGTTCGAATCCCGGTGAGGCATGGATGTTGTGTTTGCCTTGCGGGACTGGCTCTCTTCCCTGGAGCCAGTGGCCCTAAAATTAGGGACGGGCGACTGCTTATAGCCCATTGAGTTGCTCACGGTGGTCGTTAAACCTGCAATATATATATATATATTTATTTTTTTTCTATGAGAAAGTACAATAAATATCGCAATTAAGAAAATAAGAAATTACAAAAACCTTATGTGAGTCAGATAACCAACCTCTGGAGACGTGGCCACGGAGCAGTCAAGAACACAGTTTTTATATGGCCCTTTGAAATTTTTGTGGCCAGTTTACCGGTGGTCAGTTTTCCTGCAGGGTCAGTTCTTCGGTTTGTGTTTGGCCCGAAAATCATGGAAATGTCTAAATTTTTTTATTGAAAATCAAATGTTAAAAAAAGTTTTGTGAACAATATTTGCTCAAGTAGTTGAAAATATAGCCAAACGATATTCAGAGCAATTTTATGGCACTGAAATTTCAGTGTGGTCACTTCACACCCGTGCGTTAAACACACACACAGCAGATTTCACCTGAAAAGTTCCATCACCATCTCTTGGTATTGTTCAAAAGTATTCATATTCTCAAAGTTAGTCCATTTATCTAAAATAATGAAAGCTTCTTTATTCTGCATTCATGGACCTCAGCCTGAAAGTTCTTTCAACATGATGCCGTTATAGTCATAAAGTCAGGAAGAATGACCTTCAAACTCTATTTGGCTAAACAAACTTAAAGACGGTAAGTCTGTAGTTTAGTTCTTTAGTTACACCGATGAGACATTACATTATGAACACCCCCAACCTAGAGAAATGAGCGCGCCTAGAGATCGAATGGTCGCGCAAGTGAAGTTCACAGAGCAGTATATATACAACCCAAGGACTGGCTTTCGGTTAGTACAGTGTTCGGAGTCAGAATGCCAAAAGCTGCCGATTCATCGGAGTTTGATAAAGGACAAATTGTGATGGAACGTCGCCTCGGAACAACTATCTCGGAAACTGAGCAGCTTGTGGGTTGATCACGTGCCCCTGTAGTGAGTACGTATCAAAAGTGGTGCACGTATGGCCAAACGACGAAACGTCGTCCGCAGCTCATTGATGCCCGAGGGGAGCGGAGACTGTCGCGCATTGTTCACACCGACCGCAGGTCCACAGCTACAAACGTAGTGATTAGGGCAATGTGTCACAGCACACAGTTCATCGCAACCTTCTGCGCATGGGCCTGCGTATCCGAAGACCCAGCTGGGTCCCCATACTCATTACACATCATCGCCAACAACGCACGAAATGGGCCTGAGATCATCGCGATTGGACTGTGGATGATTGGAAGAAAGTGGCCTCGTCTGAAGAATCAAGCTGTCTGGTACATCACGTAGACGGTCTAGCGCGGATACGCCGCTCACCAACGGAGGTTCTGGCACCTGGATGCACTGTTGGGTGGAAACAGGTAGGCGGCGGCGGTGTTATGCTGTGGGCGATGTTTTCTTGGGACACTTTTGGCCCCATTATCCCAATAGCACAATCCCTGTCAGGTGTCTGAACATCTTTGCTGACCAAGTTCACCCATTCATGGCAACTGCGTTATCTGCTGGTGATGAACGTCACCAACAGCGTAATGCACCATGCCACACTGCCGGAATCGTCAAGGGAATGGTTCGTGGAACACGCTGGTGAATTTCTGTTAATACCCTGTCCTTCAAATTCACCTGACATGAACCCAATTGAACATTTGTGGTTCGACTTAGAAAAGCTGGTTCACGCTAAACCACCACCACCCCGAAATGTACGGGAACTGGAGGATCTGCTGTTGAAATTATGGTTCCAGGATACCTATCGCCACCTCATCGAATCGATGCCTTGCCGAGTGGCTGCTGTTTTGCTGGATAAAGAAGCTCCTTCAGCTAATTACGTATGTGGTCATAATGTAATGGCTCATTGGCAGTTGATTTCAACTTTGCCAAAATCTGAAGGTATCAAATGAGAGTGAGAGAGAAAAGAAACAATCAGAAAAATTTCTGAAGGTAATCTTTTAGACAGCATTTTTAATTTTACCACTAGCTATCTGTTGCTAGGTACCTCAATTTGCCGCTGTGAGTTTGATTACTGGAAAAACACATGTTTTTTTTTTACTGAAAAGAACTTCCGGAGGTTGGCATGTACACAAAAACATCATTTCATGATGAAGTGCAAACTTTTTTTTCGGGGGAAGGGGGGGGGTACACGGGCTTACTGATAACCGCCGAACTGCGAAGAGGGGGTTGTCATAGTTAAAAGGTTGATATAAAGATTTTACAAAGTTTTTTGAGGAAACTTCGTATGAAACTTGTTAAAGAAATAGCCAAGAATTGAGGCAGCTTAGAATGAAGTATTAAGAACAAGAGCAATTTTTGCCTTTTTTTCTTTTTTCTTTTTTTTTTTTCAGTTAATAAGCAAAATCTTCAGAAATCACTTTCGTTGCTTCCTTTATAAAAACTAACTAACGAGAAAGCAAGTATTCAAAGGACTTGAGGCCCCTTTTCACCACCCCTGCTGTAGTTTCTACGCATGTATATATTAACGAGAGAATGTGAAAGATACACTATATTGACAAAAGTCACCGGACACCCCTCCAAAAGCAAATGAACGGATCCGCTGCGTTTTCAAGATGCGCGGCACAGCTGCAAACGGTATAAAAACAAACCTGAAGCTGACCGCGATCATATCGCACAGTGAGGTTGAGTGAAAATGTCGCGCCTGAAGAGAACTGAACTTGAGAAAGGAAAGATTGTTTGGTGTTATATTAGTGGGTTGTCGATAAGAGAAACCGAGAGGCGTTTAAACATACCCAAGTCAACTGTTTCGGATGTACTGAATAAGTGGAAGACACATGGCGTGCTTGAAGAACGTACCGGCAGAGTGAAGAAAATCAGTGATAGAGGACGTCGAAGTTTCAGGAGAGTCGTTACAGCTAATCGACGAAGTACAGCACAAGACCTCAGTGTGTAGGTGAGTAATAATGCTGGAAACGAGCTACCAGCTGCGGACGATGGTTCGTCGTTTTGCCATCTGTGCACCACTTTCGATACGTACTCGCTACAGCGGCACGTGAACAACCCAAAAGCCGCGCCGTTTCCGAGGCGTTGTACCATCACATTTTTTCCTTTATCAGACTCTCATAAATCGGCAGCTTTTTCCATTCCGACTCCGAAATATCTACTACCCGAAAGCTAGTCCTCGGGTTGTATATATACTACTCGGCGAACAGCTTTAATGAATGGCACTCATCTGGAGTTATACCCGGGATTGATGAAATTCTAGGTTTCCAACTCGGATTATATTCAGCAACAGAAAGGAATGATCTCACGATTCATGGAAATTTTGTAGCCGACCTCAGCTCGTCGCTTTCCCTATTATACGTACACAGCGATATTGTAGAACCTCAGCCTGTGGAAGATATGTATGCACCTCTCCTTCGTATTGTTAAAGTGACCGGAGAAGATGGAGACATTGCAAGCGCTTTGTAGGACCGCCCTCATTATTTGCCTCTCGCAAGTAAAAGTTTCCAAACCATCGAAATCGTTATAAGGAATCACACAGGCCAATTAGTGCCATTTGAACGTGAGAGAGCAACCATGAAACTTCATTTTCGTCTCACGCATCTGTGGTCATGTACGAGCGGTACTATTGTTGCGCGAAATCCTTCGAGGATTATTACGTAACTCAAACTGGAAAAGGTTTATCTTACTACCAAGGTGTACCACTATAGAAAGGTTACGGACTTGGAGGATTGTTTAGGTCGTTATTTAGAGCTGCTGTGCCATTATTCAAGCAAGGCACTAAAACTTTTGGAAAACAAGTTCTACGCACGTGTGGAGATCTCACTAATGACATAATACAAGGCAAGAACGAGAAGACAGCAGCCAAACAACTAGCTAAAGAAGCAGGACAACTACTCACCGACAAAGCAGCTAACAAGGTGAAGAAAATGCTGGGTGGAAGCGTTAAAAGGAAGGGAAAGACGAAGAAACGCATTATTTCTTCAAAGAAAGCCGAGAGGGCACCACATGACATTTTTGATCTCAAACCATGGCTCTCATTCACAGTCATTCATCTGTATGTTTAAAGTCCGAACTGGATTTATTTGCTTTACCGCCTACGCAAACGAGCATAGAAAAAGGATAATGGGTTGAATACCATTCTTTAGCCAACATAAGGATGGAGGCCCTTTGGAATTCAATATTTCTGGGAGTGGTGAAAAATACATGGACTTATCTTCGTCTCAGCTATACGTGAAAGTAAAAATCGTGAAATCCGACAATTCCGTTCTGCCCGACAAAAAGCCTGTTGGTCCGATCAACTGCTTCCTTGATTCTCTGTTTTCTCAAGTCGACGTCAGTTTAAACGAAAGAGTGATTTCGTCCTCAAGCTACCACATACTAAAATTTCTTCGAAATCGAACCATTTTTACGCGAGTTATCGTGTGGACGGACGGACAAAGCTGGAGCATATACGCTTCCTCAACTTACGGTTCAAAAGCGTAAAAAAGGAAGTGCTGAAATACAACCAGTTGCTTTTAATGGCTTCGCCATGTTCCCTCCTGAAGACACTTTTTGCGTCGCTAAACAGAACGCAAGAAGATTGTTTCGTGCTGATGACTCATTATCGCCATAAAGCTCCCTCAAGTTCAAGTTTTCATAGAATTTTTTTTTACTGTTGCTTGTGAGGCTGACCAAGACTTAAAAAAAAAAGTTGGCTCTCTCTATTGCGTGTTTGTTCTAGAAAACTGCATGCATTCTCGATAGATATTTTTGGCGTTTATGCGTTCAGCTGACAAGTACCATCTTCAAAAATTAATTGTACATATGATTTTGAAGTATGATTTTAATGGTGAATTCGTGTAACACTGGCCATTTATTTCTGCCATGACTGATACTAAGGAAATTTTACTCGTCTGAGATGGGTCCGGGTTCGACTCCCGGTGAGGTATGTATTTTGTGTTTGTCTTACGACACTGGCTCTCTCCCTTCCCTGGAACCAGTGACCCTAAATTAGATCAGATAATATGTAAAGGATTTTAGGAAGGCAGTGTCCGACCCCAGGTCTTTAAACAACCCTTAGAAATAGGAAGCTAGGAGATTGGGCTAGAGTGCCCGATCACACGGAAGCGAGGTAGAAAGGGGGGAACAAGACGTCCTTATTGGTTATCGGGGGACAGTACCCGGGTCCGATGGCTTAACGTGCCCATCCGACGCACGGCGGGTATTTAGCGGTTCGAGTGTTCGAACCTGAGGTTATATCCATGGCAGTCAGGAACATTGACCACTAGGCCACCTGCGGCCCGACACTAAATTAGGGACGGGCAACTGCTTATAGCCCATTGAGTTGCTCACGGTTGTCGTTAAACCTCCAACCAAAAAAGAAAATAAAAAAAAGGAAATTTTCCTTATAATACTCTCTTAACCTTAAATGCTGATTCGCCTTTAAATTTTTAGAAGTTTTAAAACAGGAACTCAATTGCGCCCAGTTTTACCATTACATCGCCCTTATACTCTCATATTATCCAAACGTACTTTATTCGCGACTCGAACCTGAGCCGCCCCCTCCCAAAACTAGGTGGCGCAGTGGTCTAACTTCTGACCATTCGTCCGAGATGGGTCCGGGTTCGAATCGCGGTAAAGCATGTATTGTTGTGTTCGGCTGACGGCATGGGATGACTCCCTTCCGTAAGGACAGCATCCCTAAATTAGGGAGGGGCGACTGCCTATAGCCCACCGAGATGCTCACATTGTCGTTACATCCCTCCCACCCAAAACATCTGAAGCCGACTAAATTGAAAAAATACATATGCTTTATAATTGAATGACTGACTTTAAACATATAAATTAAACAGAAGAAAAAAAAAATGATTTTTTCACTCCGTTGCGTATTCGTTCTAGAAAACTGCATGCATTCTCGATAGAAATTTTTGGCGTTTATGCGTTCAGCTGACAAGTACTATCTTCGAAAATTAATTGTGCATATGTTTTTGAAATATGATTTTAATGGTGAATTCGTGTAACACTGATCAGTTATTTCTGCTATGCTTGGTCGTAAGGAAATTTTACTTTCCTCGAAAACTCTTAATACTCGATTAACATTAAATGCTGATTTGTGCTTAACTTTTCAGAAGTTTTAAAACAGGAACTCAATTGCGCCCAGTTTTACCATTACAGCGCCCTTTTACTCGCATATTATCCAAACATACTTTATTCGCGACTCGAACCTGAGCCGCCCCCTCCCAAAACTAGATGGCGCAGTGGTCTAACTTCTGACCATTCGTCCGATTTGGGTCCTGGTTCGAATCCCGGTAAAGCATGTATTGTTGTGTTCACCTTACGGCATCGGATGGCCCCCTTTCCTAGGGACAGCATCCCTAAATTAGGAACGAAGGACTGCTAATAGCCCATCGAGTTGCTCTCGTTGTCGTTACAACCCTCCCACCCAAAAAATTTGAAGCAGACTAAAATGAAGAAAATACATGTGTTCTATGGTTGAATGACTGACCTTAAACATGTGAATGAAACATAAGTAGCAGCCCGGGTGGCGCAGTGGTCTAAGCGATGGCTTCTGATTATTCGTTCGACTGGGGTCGGGGGTTCGAATCTTTGTCAGGCATAGATGTTGTTTGTCTTATGGCACTGGCTCTCTCCCTTCTCTGGAACCAGTAGCCCTAAATTAGAGACTGGCGACTGCTTATATCCCATTGAGTTGCTCACGGTAGTTGTTAAACCTCCAAGGAAAAAAAAAAAATGGAATATGACTGCTATATACTTAGACTTTAAATTAGACAAGTTAGTAAAATCATGCAATGCATTGATTATGATACGCTTTCCAACATACCAGACATTATTACTCAAGTTATGATGATAATGGCTGTGAAATAAATCTCGCTCCTGTGTCCTGACCTTTGACCCCATTTCGATGATATTCAACAGAACCGGTTCAGTATACCTCAAGAATAACATACTAAAGTTTTGTCGCAATAGAAGCAGTTTTACGCAAGTTATGAGAATAATGGCTGTGGAATAAATATTGCTTTTGTGCAATGACCTTTTACCCCATTTTGTTGATATTCAACAGAACCGGTTCACTATACCTCCGGAACAACATGATAACGTTTTGTCGCAATCGAAAGATTTTTAGGTAAGTTATGATGCTCAAGGGCAATGGAATGGATCACAATCCAGTGTCCTGACCTTTGGCCCGATTTCGCCCATTTTCAATAGGGTTCGTCCCCAGGTGGTTCCTTACCAAATACTAAAATTTCATCGAAATCGAACCATTTTTACGCAAGTTATGACGCATAAGGGCAACGGAACAAATACCGCTCTTATGTCCTGCCTGACCTTTGACCCCATTTCGCCTATTTTCAATAGGGTTCGTACCCAGTGGTTCCCTACCACATACTAAAATTTCATCGAAATCGAACAATATTTACGCATGTTATGCCTCATAAAGGCAATGAAATGGATCCAGCTTTTCTGTCCTGACCCTTTGACCCCATTCCGCCCATTTTCAACAGGGTTCGTTCCCAGGTGGTTCCTTACCACATACTAAAATTTCATTGAAATCGAACCATTTTTACGCAAGTTATGATGCATAAAGGCATGGAATGGATCCCGCTCCTATGTCCTGACCTTTGACCCCATTTCATTTATTTTCAATAGGAATCGTCCCCAAGTGGTTCTCTACCACATACTAAAATTTCATCGAAATCGAACCATTTTTACTCAAGTTATGACGCGTAAGAGCAATGAAATGGATTCCGCTCCTATGTCCTGACCTTTGACCCTGTTTCGCCCATTTTCAATAGGGTTCGCCCCCAGGTGGTCCCCTACCACATACTAAAATTTCGTCGAAATCGAACCATTTTCACGTGAGTTATCGTGCTGACAGACGGACAAAGTTGGAGCATATACGCTTCTTCAACCTGCGGTTGGAAATCGTAAAAAAGCAAAACATATTTATTGCACTGTGGTAGATATTTCAAGTTAACGCTAGGGAATTTTTATAAATGCGAACTGCAGTTTAAAAGTGTGCTGCAGACAATAAAAACTATGAATACAATGAAACAATTAATTGAAGTGGTTGTAGGAATGCAGTGCCTGACACAAGGTCTAAAAAAACTGCCCTTGAGAAATTTGAAGCTCGGAGGTTTTAGTAACTGAACTCAATAGGAAAGACCTAATCCAAACAAAAAGTATATGTAAAGGTATATTTCTGTGTTTGTGTGTGTTTTACATATCTCCGAATGGAGTGGTGTTACGGGGTTGTGGATGAATTCCAAAGTGAACTGGCCGCGTTTCACAGCGTAAACGTCGCCAGCGTATGGAAAAAAAGTTTACTGAAATTCTCTCTTGTGCGGTTCAAAAATTAGTTCAAAAAATATCCGGCATATGGACCAATGAGAATGAAATATGACGCTTTATTATATAACTTTGCGGTTGATGGTCATTGGTTGATTGTTTTGTAGCAAAAAAGGAAGAAATTTGGATCACGTTCATGGGTGTATGGAATGGATACTATTCTTAAGGGTACCCCCCCCTCCAACGGACGACTCCAATTGGTGGAATTTGGTTCCCCACGTGATTGGCTGAATATTTCTCTCTCCTGTGGGATGATCTTGTATTGCACGTCAACAGAGTAGTCTCTCGGTCTCCGTTGTGGTGTGTGCCCTAATGTAATGACTCATCGAGCCCATTTTTGTTAATTACTGTACTCGCTCCAGCTTAACAGGTAAGGCTGGATTAGTAATGATAATTAACTGTAACTTTTGTTTTGTATCTGTGTTAAGGGATATCTTCCTTTCAGTGTGTATTTACGCAACATAAGATGCTCAGGAATATTAGTTTATATTTTGAAGACCAGGACTAAATTAGGCCTCAGTGGTTGTTGCTAATCGGTATGTCAGCGGTTAACAAGGAAAACCTCTTAACCTTTACTTGAACAAGTGCAATGGTAATGTTGGAAGATTTCTTTAAGAGGGGCCGCCAAAAGAAAAATCAATCCTATACCTGCAATGTTAATTCGTCCTCTACACATTTTCTCAAACACTACTGAGGTCTGGTCTTCAAAATGTCAAAGAAAATGGGGAGGCTGTACTCCCAATCGCGGCGACTGGCGACGTACGTCTCAGATTCTATTTCTGTCCAGCAGACAAAAACGATATCACCAGAGCCATTTAAAGCCTCTCTTGCAGACTGCCAATCACCAATGCAAGTTTTTGGTCTTGGGACGGAATTCAGTCTTTCAAAACTTCTCGAAAAGAGTTAGTTATACGGACTGATTATTTCTGTCGTTATCGTGATTTCTTTTCGCGAGGTGCTTTCCTTTGTCGATATTGTTTTGAGATTCCATTTTATGCAGGGCCGGATGGAGCTTTTGCAGGGACTCGTGCGAAATTTCATTGTGGGCACTAGAAAATAAGTCTGTTATTTTAATATAGTAGTTACGTGAAAAATGTAGTCTGAAAAATAATACGCACGAAAACTGTCCTAAATGCAAATTGATTATCTCAAAGAAATATTTGCTATAAGCTGAAGGAAAAGACTACAATGGAATGAAAAAAGTTCCTATAGAGTAAAAAGTGTTAAAATCTAAAATTTTCTTTCTGGGGAAAAATGGCGGTGGGAGGTTGGGGTTGTATTGTGTGCGCGCGCGCGTGCGTGCTTGTTTAGTGTATGTGACTTATAAAAGTTATAAGTGATGATAAAAAGATACCTACGTAGCGAATATTTTTGTAATGGAAATACTTAGGGTCCCTCTAATATAAATTCGTAGTTTCTTCACTCTGATGCATGTTTGTGATTATTATTGCAAAGTGGAGTGACTAACAAATTAGTGACTTTCCAAATTTTCATATGAAAATATCTTTTTTTTCTAGTAATGTTTTTGAATCAGGAATTAAGATTCACGGCGGGATGGGGGGGGGGGGGGAGATTTCCGCGGAAAATTTTTACCTCTCGCCTTCCGAAATTTTAAGAAATAAAATATATATAAATATAAAATCTTGGGTCCGTTTTTGGACCACTCGAAAAATTCGCGGGTTAAAAACGTATCGTTTGCAAAAATACGTGCTTTAGAAACAACCGTTCAGATATACGAAAATCGCAATCTCATAAATCGTTCATGTCGGGAACATAATCAGTACATGGAGTGGACCCGTGAATCTGCGTCCATGTGCAACCGCATGAGCCGTTCATTTTGCATATCGCGGACTGTAACTAATCAAGCATGAGACTGTTCTTCGGTTTCGCGGAATTCCGCTTTTTTCGCCACATTTGGGTTATACTCGGGATTAATGCAAAAAAACAAAAAAAAACTGAAGATATTTTATTTTCGGAAGATTAGTGTGTGTGTGTGTGTGTGTGTGTGTGTGTGTGAGTGTCGTTTTTTGTCTGGGAAGCTGTATTCCGTTTTTCACAACTTGCGAAAGTTAAACGGAGTGAAATTTTTCCCGCATTCGTAATTTCTTTTTCTCGCGAAGTTTCTTCTGTCCAGTATTGTTATTAAATATACATTTATTGTATAGATGTTTGTATTTCAGCTTGAAAGTGTAGACAACAATTTTAGAAAACTGAATTTCGATGGAGTAAAAATTTCCTTGTGAACTTTAGGCAAAAGTTTCTTCCACGGATTCGATGAACTGTTGTCATCATTCGCGCCGTTCTCCAGGACTCTGCAAAACTGAATATAATTTGGAGGGGGGGGCGTCTTTTCCGGATGGGGACGGAATTTAGTCTTTCAAAATTTTCAGGAAACTGAAGTTAGACGAACTGCAGATTTAATCTGCAATCCTAATATTTTTTTCTTCTCGCGATATTCCCTGTGCTCAGTGTTACTGTAAAATATAATTTTGTTTGATAACTGATTGTGTTTCAGCATGAAAATGGAGGGAAAATTTCCGAAAGCGGAAGTATGACGGAACGAAGAGTTTTTCGTAATCGGGATTTTTTTCGCTGTAATTTCACTGTCCTGAATTATTGTTATTTTCCTTACAAAAATAGTTGCAAAAGGGAAAACTGGACATTCCTCATAACAGAAGAATGGTTGAATCAACAAAGTCTCAATTATGTGAACTTTAAACATCTCATACATAGTATTAAAGATTTTTTTTTCAGAGCTGAAGGGAAACATTATTAAAAATAAATTAGTTGACCTTTTGTAATACTAAAGTTGCACATCACAATCTCCAATGAAGGTTTGTCTTTTGTGATTGGGATAGACTATAGATTTCCTTCCTCCACAATGGAACTATTTTTTAAGTTTGAGTGTGTAGAATCTGAAACTGTGAAGCAACACACGCAAGTTTTGGTACAGTCTTACAAAAGCGAGGCAAACTAGTGTTTTTTTGTTTTGTTTTTTTACAATTAATGAAGAGGCAGTTGTGGAATATTCACTATTCAAACATAGCTGTAAGAAATGAAGAGTATATGTGCCAATGTCCAAAGTTTTATTAGTAGCCTCAGTTTTATTAGTAACCTTCCCGGTGGCGCAGTGGTCTAAACGATGGCTTATGAACATTCGTCCGAGAAGGGACCGGGTTCGAATCCCGGTAAGGCATGAATGTTGTGTTTGTCTTACGGTGCTGCCTCTCTCCCTTCCCTGGAGCCAGTGGCCCTAAATTAGGGACGGGTGACTGCTTATAGCCCATTGAGTTGCTCACGGTGGTCGTTAAACCTTCAATTAAAAAAAAAAAAAAAGTTCGCAACTATCTGCACACATTTCCGCTAGTGTCAAAAGGTTCTTGTGCAAGTAAGTCTTGTGTTACGGTTAACAAATGTACTATGTCAATGTGGCTTTAGCACACACAAAGCAAAATTTACAGATTCACTGAGCAACAAGTCTTAATGCATATTTTTGAAATTGGGCAAGATAAACCCTCAGAAACAAAACATCTGATTAAAGCTTGCTAACTGTGTCAAGGAATGAAAGACAGACATATGTACTTCAGAAGCAATTTTATGATATCAACGTACTGCAAAACAAACTACTCTAGTTTTGTAAAAATCAATCATGGTAATTTGTATTAGATTGAATGTAGTAAACTTTTTGATGTAATTCACCTGTTTGTCTTAAGAACCAAGTATAGCTTATGTTTGAAGAATTACTGATTTCCCAGAGTCTTTTCATATTAAGTAACATGTTCAAAACTCCCCACCAAAAATTTTCAATCCTCTCCATTTACAAACACAAGTTGGGAGACTCCCTTTCATTTCAAATTTGAATTTTAACCACTGTAAAGTCATTAAGAAATGGATATGTAGTCCGAAACAGAGTTTAATCTTCTTAGTTCTTTAAATTTTAGTGTCTAGTTTGCACATTAAATGTTTAATATATAAAAGTAGAGGTCACAAAATGATATTTAATTTACTATTTCATGAATGCAGAAAATAAATAATTAACGGACACTTCTTAGTAGTGGACATCTCTCTATAACGGACAATTTTTTATTCCCCTGCAGAAATGCACGACTTCTTATGGGGCATTAACTCTTTAATAGCGGACATTCTACATAACGGACGCGGACATAAAGTACAATATAACGGATAATTAACTTTCGATTGTAGGTATTCCTAGGGGTGTGATTCGACCAAACTCGCAAAATCTTAACTTTTGATCCCGAGGTGGTAAATTGTAATGTGCTAAGTGCTATTTTCCTCGGGTAAGTGGCCGAAATAGCTGGAAAAAGTATTAGCGTTCGCGCTAACCAGACATTCCGACCTTCTCGTTGCATACGTACATCTGACCAGCAGTTATGTAGTTCTAAACAAAAAAAGTGCCTTAGCAGTGAACAGATTAGTCAAAAACAACCCGAAAAGGAGACTTTCAAAAGTTTTTTAAAGTTTAACTAGTTTTAATCATTTATAATTTTATTATACACGATTTTATTAATTTTTCTTAAAAATGCAAGGCAATTAAAATAATTTAAAACAAAAGAATGAATGTTACGTGTGAGTCACATGCCAACAATATAATTCTATTTCTATAAGAAAGTGTCTTAGCGGTGAACGTGATTCTCATCATCATTGTCAACCATTATCAATCCACTGCTGGACGAAGGTCTCCCCAAGTTTCCTCCACAACGGTCTGTCTTGTGCCAGTCTCCTCCATGTCACTCCCGCATATTTACGAATTTCATCCACCCATCTCCCATGTGGTCTTTTTCTGAGTCTTTTCCTGTCCCTTGGAATCCAATCTAAAATTTCGGCTGTCCATCTATGGTCTGTCCTTCTGGCAGTATGTCCAGCCCATTGCCATTTCAGGGATTTAACTCTGATCATGATGTCTTCCACTCTCGTCATTTTTCGGATCCACGAGTTCCTCTTCTTATCTCTCCTGGTTATACCAAGCATGCACCTCTCCATGCTGCTTTGAGTTGTCTGCAGCCTTTGTATGTCTCTTTTAGTTAAGGTCCACGTCTCTGCACCATACGTAAGCACTGGAAGCATGCATTGATCAAACACTTTTCTTCTAAGACATAATGGCATATTGCTCTTGAAAATTATGCTGTTTCTTCCAAAAGCTCTCCAGGCAAGTTTTGTACGCCGATTAATTTCTTCATCAATGTGACCCTCACTTGATATCTGCTGTCCAAGATAAACATACGTATCTGTTATCTCCAGTTTTTCTCCATCAATCGATAAATCTTCATTTCTTGTAAAAGCATTGAACATCACTTTTGTCTTCTGAAAGTTCATTTTTAATCCCACTTCTTTACTCTTGTCAGCAAGTTCCTGGATCATACTCTGCAGCTCTGATGGGGTAGTTGCAAAAATGACTACGTCATCAGCAAAACGAAGGTGGGTTAGGTAATCTCCATTAATCTTTACCCCTTTGTTTTCCCAGTTCAGTGATTGAAAGACATTTTCCAATGTGGCATTAAAGAGCTTCGGAGATTCTAAACGATGTTAAATACTAAGTATTAATAATTTAAATATTCAATGTTTTTTCATTGATTATCAGCCTCTATGAATTAGGGGAGGCAGTAATGAATATCTGCTGCCCCGGTGGTGCAGTGGTCTAAGTGATTGCTTCGGGTTTAAATCCCGGTGAGTAATGGATGTTTGTCTTACGGCACAGGTTCTCTCCTTTCCCCGGGGCAAGTGGCTCTAAATAATGGAAGGGCGACTGCTTAGTACATCGAGTTGCTCACGACTGTCGTTGTACCCCCCCCCTTTTCCCAATAGGATCTCTTTCGTACGTGCGTGGTGAGGGGGCGTTTAATGAACATCATGAGTATCCAGGGCAATAGGCAGTCTCCCGTTACTGCTTTGCCACTGGTCCCAAGAACGGGAAAGCTCCGGGCCTGCTTAATCCTGGTCTCGAGTTCGGGACCAACTCCAGCGATTAACCAGAAGCCAACGCCTCTGACTACTTGTCTGCCGGGGCTTCGTTTCGCGTTACTCGTAGAGAACTTGATGTGCTAAACGACGACTTCAACAAAAAAATCCCACTGTAACCATGAAACACTTCAGTTATGCTATATACTTGTTTAATTTTTCTGTGATTTATTTCTTGTTAGTGAAGTTTTGACATACGGAGAATCTACCTCCTTGTAAGGTCATGTTAAAGATTGCGGACCGCTCCGGTGGCCAGGGGCGGATCTAAGAACTTTTGAAAAAAGGGGAGGGGGGGCTGCCCGGGCGAATTTGTTAAAAAGTAATATATATTAAGCAAAGGGGTAAAAATTCGGAATAGAACAAAGTACAAATGTGGGGGGGGGGGGGGCTTTTAAAAGAAAATGACTAAAGAAAAGAGTTTGTTTAAACTTCGTTAGTTATTTTTTTTGCTAAGGAACTATTTTAGTATAGAAAAGAACAGATATAAAGAATCTAATTGCAAAATTATTTGTTAGTGTACTGCAATATCGGTGTGCCATATTCAGAAAGCGAAGTAAATGAAATCCGAAAGTTTATTTACTTACCCATTTCGACCCTTGAGAACTTCGGTAAGATGGCTTTCAGTTTTTCTTTATTAAATCACAAACACGAATTTGATGTACTTGTATTTATCTAGTAATAACACCATTTATAATTTCGAAATGAGAGAACGGAATCGAAAGTGGTTGTGCAAGTAGAAATGCTAGTAATTAAAAAAAGTTTAAAAAACAGTAGATGAACTCTGAAGCGTTTGGTTTAACTTGAATATTAAACCCGGGATAAATTTTATTCCGAATAACTTTTGCACACTGACTTCAAAAATAACACTAAAACGTTTTCCGTATAAACATGGTTAACTTCCAAAATGCTAACTTAATCACATTTTAGTTGCAGCCGGCGAGAATGCTTTTCAGCAAAAATGTCAATCACTTCTTCGGCTGTTATGGACACCTGTCGGTGAATGTTCAAAATAGCAAGTCCGTTCAGTCTGTTTTCGCACATGGTTGATCAAAGGCAGTGTTTTGTGCATCTCAGTGTCCAAAACGACCTTTCTACAGAGCACGTTGTTACAGGAATTACACACTAAAATTTTAATAGTTGCGCGATGTTCGGAAAAAAGTTGCTGGCTTCCGTGTAACTTTTGTATGGCGGCTCTTGTTTTTCATTTCTCCAACGCTGTCTCCATAATTCAACTTCTCCTCGCAGTTCTTTCTCACAGGAGCCTGGCAGATCACACTTACAAAAAAAAAAAAAAAAAAAAAAAAGCTGCTGAGGTCATCTCATCAATGTCAAAAGTTTCTGCTAAAAATGATTGTATTAGCTTTTGCAGTTTATATATGTTCGTGTTTTCTAACTCAAATCTGTTAGTCAGTTCGCTGATTAAATGATTCAGAAAGGGAATATACATTGAAACTCTGTAAAATGTTTCCGGATCATCGCATCGATAACTGGCTCTGTTTTTGATGGAAAGCATTGCGAGGAAGCTTCACATCAACTCCCAAACTTTCCGATAATTGGGATGTACTCTCTAACATCGTCGTAAAACTAAATGCGCGGTTTTCGCGCCGTTCTTTCAAAGTGTCTATTAAATGCTGAACTACACTGCAGGCTTGTTATGTCAATTTTTTGGTCTTGGAGATGACGAGACACTGAAAGTGTTGGGCAGAAATTTCGACAGCGCTTATAAATTCAAACCTACAAATTGAGTGGATTAGCCCATTTGCTTTCGAGAGAATTTGGCACTGAGAGCTCTGCAATTACTTCCAGAGCTTCAATTATTGTCTGCAGAAGTTCTCTGAATTGAACTGCATGTTTTTCGACCCATCTGGTCTCGCACAGTTGAATTAATTTAGTTCTCTTGACTTCAGGATGAAACAGCTTTATTCTTTGAGAACATTAATTCTCTTTGGCGAATCCTGAATAAAATTTGTTACGTCATTGATTATGTCTAAAACATTCCGTATGGCTGATAATGTGCAAGCTTTAGCGAGAGACAAATTAAGGCAATGCTAAGCACAGTGAACACGGGAAGCTAAAGGGTATTCTTTTAAAATACGGGACTGCGCACACCCCTTAAATGTCCAGCCATATTAGCTCCTGCATGATATCCTTGACCCCTTAACATTTTCATATCTAATCCGAAGCTGTGAAGTTGCTCAATGATTGTAGCCGACACTTCTTCTCCTTGAAGGAATCTAACAAAATCTTCGTGGATTCGTTTATCTTCATCTTCTACATAACGAAGAGACAAGGACATTTGTTCTTTACCTCTTACGTCAGCAGTTTCATCTACTAGAATAGAGAAAATACCACTTCGCTTAACAGCTTCCAGTATTTTCCTCAAAATAACATCACCACAGATATTTATTATTTCATTTTGTGTGGTTTTGCTAATCCACATGCCATTTTTTGGGCAACCTTGCAAAATGCTCTTTTAGTGCTTCGACTCCTGCATCAACTCTGAATTTTAAGAGCTCGGAAATTTCCTTCATTCGTCTCATCCTTCCATCAAAATTTAATTTCCCATCATCGCGATATCCTCGCAAAGCTATATTTTGCCTTCCACAAAAAAAAAAAAACTGTTTTCACAATAGGAAGTAATCGATTCCTATTTTCACTGACAATGTCTCTGATATTAGAATTAATTGCTAATGCGATGCTGTCTTTCTTTGCCGACCGTACTAAGCTAAAATTCTCAGCTTTAATTAGTGCTGCTTTGTGATATTCGTTCTCTGCGTGTGCAGTGAAATGCTGAAGCGCCTTGTATTTTCTTAATGATTCTTTAACCAAACATCCTAACTTTTGTTTGCTTCGACCGCCATCGTTCGGTCCGAAAAGTACGCACATCCGGCAATAAGCACCTTGATATTTCTCACTGTACGATAACCAAGGATAGTCAGTTAACCACCTTCTTTGAAATTTGCAATTTTGTCCTGTTTCAACGTAGGTTGGGAAAATAAAATTAGCTGGAGGAACCCATGCATTTGTCAAAAATTCATGCCTGCTCTCTGCTGAAATATCCGTTTGGCATACCGCCACTCCAATATCATTGTTGCTGAAAAGTCTTATATTCGCCGTTTGAACAGGTTCTACGGAAATAAGCTTCTCAGATGAAATGTCCGAGCGACATATCTCTTGCTTTTCGACATTTTCAGAAAAAATGCTTACTTTCGCCTTTTTAAAAAAACATACCGATATTTTGCTGGCCACCCTTTCTTTCAGATATCTTGTTATTACCAACTCAGTAAAAAGAAACAAGTAGAAAGAGTTTGTTATAAACGAAGCGAAGCAGTCAGGAAATTCCAGGTACAGACAAAGAATGCAGACACGGGAAGGAGTGGGCGACTCATCGGTTCCGGACGCCGAAATGTCAACCAAATGTGAGATGTCTATCGCTCTCCTTTACCGCCGGTCACTATTCCATCCCAACCCCCAGACATGAGAAACAATGAGGAATGGGAAGAGTGCAGTCACCAGCAATAGCCCTGGGTCGCCAGTCTGTATTTGTATTTACAACAAGTTAGTAAAATCATGCAATGCATTGGTTATGATACGCTTTCCAATATACTAGAAATCATTACTCAAGCTATGAGGAAAGGCTGTGGAATAAATCTCACCCCTGTGCCCTGACCTTTGATCCATTTGGATGATATTCAACAGAACTGGTTCAGTACATCTCCGAAATAACATGATAAAGTTTTGTCCCAATCGAAGCAATTTTACGTAAGTTATGATGCATAAGCGCTATGGAATAGATCCCGCTCCTTGTCCTAACTTTTCACCCCATTTCGCCCATTTCCGATAGGATTCGTCCCCAGGAAGGTCCCTACAACATACCAACATTTCATCCAAATCGAAACATTTTTACGTAAGTTATGACTCATAATGGCGATGGAATAAATCCCGCTCCCATGTCCTGACCTTTGACCCCCATTTCGCCAATTTTCAATACGGTTTGTGGCCAGGTGGTCACCTACCACATACTAAAATTTCATCGAAATCGAACCTTTTTTACGTTAGTTATGACGCATAAGAGCAGTGGAATGGATCCCGCTCTTATGTGCTAACATTTGACCCCATTTCGTTCACTTTCAATAGGGTTCCTTCCCAGGTGTTCCCCTACCACATACTAAAAGTTCATCGAAATCGAACGATTTTTACGCAAGTTATCGTGCGGACGAAAATACGCACACAACGCGTGACGTAATGAGGCAGATGGGAATCGCGGCCATCTGCTAGCAAAAGTGTGAAGTCATAAAACTTTAATAGGATCCGCACATTTGTTTGACTGCTTACGTCATGAAAATACAGGTCGCGCCATCTTTTTCTGAACAATTAATGCGTTCACAAGGATGAAAATTTGAACATCGAATAAAATAGCTTCATTTTATAACTTGCAATACTTAATATTTTCTAAAACATAACCATAATTATGCAATTCAACATTTGTCTACTGAAGTCATCAAAGTACAGGTCGCGCCACTTTTTCTGGTTTCAACACCTCCAAAGGAAAAGTTATTGATTTTTAATGTAATTATGGTTATGTTTTAGAAAATATTAAGTATTCCAAGTTGTAATAAAGTTATTATAATCGATGTTCAAATTTTCATCCTTGGGAACACATTAATTGTGAAGGAAATGCTTACTAAAATATTTCCATTGGAAGTATAGTAAGCTAAATTACTTGACGTCCACCTTAATAACATGGGATAAGAGCGATGGAATGGATCGCATTCCTATGTCCTGACCTTTGACCCCATTTCGTCCACATTCAATAGGGTTCGTCCCCAGGTGGTCCCCTACCACATAATGAAATTTCATCGAAATCGAACCATTTTTACGCACGTTATGTCGCATAAGGGCAATGGAATGCATCCCGCTCTTATGTCCTAACCTTTGACCCCACTTCACCGATTTTAAATAAGATTCGTCCCCAGGCGGTCCCCTACCACATACTAAAATTTAAGTGAAATCGAACCATATTTACGCAAGTTATGACGCATGAGGGCAAATGAATGATCCAGCTTCTACGTCGTGACCTTTGACCCCATCTGTCCCATTTTCAATAGGGTTCATCCCCAGGTGATCCCCTACCTCATTGTAAACTTTCATTGAAATCGAACCATATTTACGCAAGTTATGACTCATAAGGGCAATGGAAGGATCCCTCTCCTACGTCGTGACCTTTGACCCCATTTGTCCCATTTTCAATAGGGTTCGTCCCAGGGTGATCCCCTACCACATACTAAAATTTCATCGAAATCGAACAATTTTTACGCTAGTTATCGTACGGACGGACAAGCTGGAGCATATGCGCTTTTTCAACCTACGGTGGATAGCGTAAAAAGCCGGCGCGTCAGGTTGCAATGAGATTGTTCTTCCTTGCCTGCATTTTTGCTCCGTCTGAATAGAAATCAAATACAGTGCAAAATGTTTCTTCTTCCTTTTATTTATTTTTAATTTTTTGTGTGCGGCCATTTTTTTTATAGTATAATCCAAGTTTCAATTTTAGAATCCCATTTCGGACAGCTTTGCCGGTTTTGGCGAAGATTAGGGGGGATAAAAACTTTAGCCCCCGTCAAAATCCGCACCTACCAGTGGCGTAGTGGTCTGAGTGCTGGCTTATGACCATTCGTCAGTGAAGGGTCCAGGTTCGAATCCCGTGAGACATGAATGTTGTTTGTCTTACAGCATGGGATCTCTCCCTTCCCTGGAACCAGTGACCTTAAATTAGGGACCGGAGACTGCTTATAGTGCATTGAGTTGCTAATGTTGGTCGATAACCTTTGTAAAAAAAAAGCGTTAAATTTGTCCTTTCAGTGTTTCGTAAGAAAAACGAAAGTTGCAATAAACCTTGCCCCACCAATAGTGCTCGCCCATCCTGATTTTGAAGTCTAGCTACGTTCCTGGGGGTCAATGCGATCATTACTGCAAGCTGCGTTGGGTTCGTTTAATGTGGTACCAAAGGTCGGAAGTCCGGAACAATTGGGAATCTCACCGCTCTTTTCAAAATTTGTATTTTACAGCCCTAAATACCGTTCCGCGTCTGGTTTGGCTCCAGTATCCAGAACATTGTTGATGTTAGTACGGGTAAGAAAATTGCAGGAAACCTATCTGCTGAGTGCCGCCCCCATATTCTAATTTCTTCCCACGCAATTAATAAGGGTAAAATGCCCTTCCCGTTTGGGATAAGAAATGACACCTAGTTCCATAATACCCCATCTACAGTATCATAATGCAGTCAAAGCATTTAAAAGTTAGGCAGTTAAACTAAAATGGAAATGAGGGCAACTGTAATAAGCAAAGGTCTTCCTGTGATCCGCCGGAAATCTATCCGGTTCTTAAAATCTACAGCACAACCGTTAGTAATTATTAGTTAACTACAAGAGAATGTAATAAAAAATTGAATTATAAAATTCAGTGCGAAGTAAAATGCCAGAAGGAAATCCCGTTGGCTAGAGTTCTCAAAAACTGCAATTGAAAATTGCGTGTTTGGTACTCAGTAATGCAGATGTGTCCGTAATCAACAAAACGACGAATTTTACTATCCTTAAAACTCGTGGAGCAAGTAGGATTATAATATTTCAGGCGATAAATTTCTTTGTCTTAGCGACTTAGGAGGGGGCGGGGGTGGAGGGCAATATTTTGTGGTTTGCCCCGGGCGCAGAATACCTAGTTACGCCTCTGTGCACTTCCAGTCTGAAATCTCGTATTCGAGCTTGAACTGTTGTTAAACTATACAGAGTTGTTTCAAACGTTGTGCGACCACTCCGGTGTCGCAGTGGTCTCAGCGATCAGAGCTGAGACGGGCCGAGCCCCAGAGCCCGGGCCCGCATCGGGCTTGGGTTGTTCAATATTTTCTGCGGTTCGGGCTAGGGCGGGCTCGGGTTCTTAGGGAGAGCGATATATAAGATGTATATCTTATATAACGCTTGCCACGTTCGACTTTAGTGTTCAGGGACATCTTGCCAATCTATGGTCACTATATGTATATATATATATATATATTCTATAAAGAAGATACCTAAGCAAAAAAATACATATAAAATTTTGACTCACACCTAGTACAACATAGAAAAGGTTATGTATCTACCTGTGTGAGTAAAAGGAGAAAAGATAAAAAAATAAAATAAAACTACTGAATGTAGAAGGTGTCGAGAATACTGAGCCTTGGCTTTATCAAGGACCAGCAAAAACTCTGCATTTTCTCACTTCCACAAAGACCTAGTTGGAAATGGGTTTCTGCAAGGCCATAGATGCAAGTAACATTCCCACCTAAAATAGTTTAACAAATATATATATGTCATGTCCTCCGTAGAGTTGCATGACCTAGCACTAGTTAACAATTTCGCTTGCATCCATTAACCTTCCTGGCCCGACCCATGCTCTTCATCTGTTACTATTAAACAGAGAAGAAGATTAAAGAGAACTCAAGCTGTGAGAGTGACATAATAATTAGAAATGATTTTCAGCCATAACGAAATTCCAAGTTCGTTTGAGAGAGAATTTAAACCTGAAAATCAATGCAAAAGAAATCCAAATTTTTACATTGCAATTAAAAAAGGAAATATTAATTTTTAACGAACAGATTTTTGAAAGAAAACTTGAGTCTAAAACCCCCTACTCTACAACTTATGACAGCACAAAAACGAGAATAAGTTAAAGATAGTAATTAACTAAAGAAAACTTTGTGAAAGTTATATACCTTAAACAGTTAGTTGCAATATGTACAAAGTATTTCAGCAGTGCTTTAAGTGCATAATTAATTAGTTATTAAGAACTTAACTACTTTGAAAAAACAGCGCATAGACAGCGCATAGAAAAGGAACAAGCTTAGCCATCTTCTGTTCCTAGGTACCCCAAAAGACGCTAAAAGTTAGAGAAAAGAAAGAGTTAAAACCCGCAAAAATGTTAACAGACAAACCAATGCCTAAAAGCTGAAAAGCTAAAAAACAACAGAGAAAAAGTACATGAAGTACAAACATTGAACTTATAAAACCTAGAACCCAAAAACAAGGAAGAGAGCTTACCTCTTGTGTGACAAACTTTTCTCCTCACAAGAGAAGAACATGGCTGACCTCTTCCGCCACTCCCTAGACGCTGGGGGGCAGTGAGGGTGGGGCTGATGGCCTCCTCATACAGCAAGAAACCAACGCGCGGAGATTTTAACCAGAGAAAAAAAAATTATATAAACTTAAGACTGTGGATCTGTATGATCAGAAAGAGCACAATTAACTCTCCAGAATACATGAGAAATATTATAAAATACACGAGCAGTGTATTCAATAATCTTTGCATGTATTAAATCACCTTAGTGAGCTTCTATAGATTAATCAGAATATTATTAATTTTAATGTTGGTTTTACTATTTTTAGTATAGCTATCCTAGTGTTGAATAACTAGTTTTCTTTTTTATTTGTTTTTATTTTCTTTTTATAAACAGATTTTTAAGCTTTTTTTGTGATTTTGTTTATATTATTTAATTTTTTGTTTTAATAGGACCGTCATATCCATAGCACTAAGGTTCCTTTAGGTAGTTAATAGGCATCCTCTAGCCAACTTCCTTACGGCTTTGATTGGTCAGAATCATATTATTAACTGTGTAGAAAATTAAAGCAGATCTGCCAACCTTACTCTATTATTCAGAATAATTTTTCTTAAAGTTCTTTTGATGAAAGAAGGAATTTCGTTCTCTAGAAAACTTTCTAATAGTATATTAATGTGGTAATTGAAGTCCAAATTGTTGCTGCAAATTCTTGAAATTCTTAGGACCTGAGAAATTAGTACATTCTCAATTACTTTGGTTGAAATGTTATTATTCCAGTGTAGATATTTAATTACTTTGAAAGGAAAATTAACTCTTTTATCAAAGAGGCTAATAGATGGGTTACCTCTGTTGAGCTTAATGCTTAAGTCTAGGAACTCAAGTTCCTGATTACTGTGGTTGGTTTTACATAAGTTAAGAGAGCTAGGATAGATATTATCAAAATCACTCTCTATAACTTCTGAATTATTGATACACAGCAGATCATCAATATATCTAAAAGTGTAAAGGTAGTTATCTGAGCAGGTGGGGTGATTTTTAATGAATTTATATTCCTTAAAGAACAGGAATAGATTAGCGATATTCGTGGACGTTGATGTTCCCATGGGAATACCGTTCACTTGCTTATAGAGAGTAATATACTATTAGAAAGTTTTCTAGAGAACGAAATTCCTTCTTCTTTCATCAAAAGAACTTTAAGAAAAATTATTCTGAATAATAGAGTAAGGTTGGCAGATCTGCTTTAATTTTCTACACAGTTAATAATATGATTCTGACCAATCAAAGCCGTAAGGAAGTTGGCTAGAGGATGCCTATTAACTACCTAAAGGAACCTTAGTGCTATGGATATGACGGTCCTATTAAAACAAAAAATTAAATAATATAAACAAAATCACAAAAAAAGCTTAAAAATCTGTTTATAAAAGAAAATAAAAACAAATAAAAAAAAGAAAACTAGTTATTCAACACTAGGATAGCTATACTAAAAATAGTAAAACCAACATTAAAATTAATAAGATTCTGATTAATCTATAGAAGCTCACTAAGGTGATTTAATACATGCAAAGATTATTGAATACACTGCTCGTGTATTTTATATTTCTCATGTATTCTGGAGAGTTAATTGTGCTCTTTCTGATCATACAGATCCACAGTCTTAAGTTTATATAATTTTTTTTTCTCTGGTTAAAATCTCCGCGCGTTGGTTTCTTGCTGTATGAGGAGGCCATCAGCCCCACCCTCACTGCCCCCCAGCGTCTAGGGAGTGGCGGAAGAGGTCAGCCATGTTCTTCTCTTGTGAGGAGAAACGTTTTTGTCACACAAGAGGTGTAAGCTCCCTTCCTTGTTTTTGGGTTCTAGGTTTTATAAGTTCAATGTTTGTACTTCATGTACTTTTTCTCTGTTTTTTAGCTTTTCAGCTTTTAGGCATTGGTTTGTCTGTTAACATTTTTTGCGGGTTTTAACTCTTTCTTTTCTCTAACTTTTAGCGTCTTTTGGGGTACCTAGGAACAGAAGATGGCTAAGCTTGTTCCTTTTTCTATGCGCTGTCTATGCGCTGTTTTTTCAAAGTAGTTAAGTTCTTAATAACTAATTAATTATGCACTTAAAGCACTGCTGAAATACTTTGTACATATTGCAACTAACTGTTTAAGGTATATAACTTTCACAAAGTTTTCTTTAGTTAATTACTATCTTTAACTTATTCTCGTTTTTGTGCTGTCATAAGTTGTAGAGTAGGGGGGTTTTAGACTCAAGTTTTCAAAAATCTGTTCGTTAAAAATTAATATTTCCTTTTTTAATTGCAATGTAAAAATTTGGATTTCTTTTGCATTGATTTTCAGGTTTAAATTCTCTCTCAAACGAACTTGGAATTTCGTTATGGCTGAAAATCATTTCTAATTATTATGTCACTCTCACAGCTTGAGTTCTCTTTAATCTTCTTCTCTCTGTTTAATAGTAACAGATGAAGAGCATGGGTCGGGCCAGGAAGGTTAATGGATGCAAGCGAAATTGTTAACTAGTGCTAGGTCATGCAACTCTACGGAGGACATGACATATATATATTTGTTAAACTATTTTAGGTGGGAATGTTACTTGCATCTATGGCCTTGCAGAAACCCATTTCCAACTAGGTCTTTGTGGAAGTGAGAAAATGCAGAGTTTTTGCTGGTCCTTGATAAAGCCAAGGCTCAGTATTCTCGACACCTTCTACATTCAGTTGTTTTATTTTATTTTTTTATCTTTTCTCCTTTTACTCACACAGGTAGATACATAACCTTTTCTATGTTGTACTAGGTGTGAGTCAAAATTATATATATGTATTTTTTTTTGCTTAGGTATCTTCTTTATAGAATGTGAATTCTGAATTTTCAAAACTGCTGCGTTGCGCGTTTTGATTTTCAGGTTATTTTGCAACCTTCGTTTTAAATTCTAAAGTTTTTCCTTAGTCTTCAGTTTTGCTCTTAAGTATATATATATATATATATATATATATATATATATATATATATATAGCTCATAAGACAAACAAAATGTATTGACATAACCAACCTTAGAAAACACCATAATACCTTCAAGTTGGAACTGAAGAACAGATTCTCTGCTTTAGAAAGCCTAATATCGGAAGAAGTGGATATTTCTGAAGTTAACAGAAAAGTAACCAAAGCTATTAGGGAAACGGCAACAAAATTACCTGGGTCTAAGAACAAGTTGCATGTAAACAAATTATCAGGAAAAACCAAAATGTTGATGCAAAAAAGAAGAGAGATGAGGACAACTAAAGATGTGACTTCCAAAGTGAAATATATAGAGCTATGCAAGACGGTACGAAAAACTACCACTGAAGACGTAAGGAAATTCAACTGTGAACTAGTGAGGAAAGCAATTGAAAACAACCAAAGCCTAAAGATAGCAAAGGGATATCTCAGTAAGGGAAAAAAACAGATTATGGCACTCAGAAAAGATGGTAATGTAACAAGAAATAGAGGCGAAATTTTGACGAGTGAAAGATTTCTACTCCAAATTATACGAAAGGGATGATACATGTACTCCAGACATCATGAAAGGTACCAGAGTTCGTCCAGTCCTCCCAGCAGAAGTTGCAATGCAATCAAGAACAAGAAGCGGGATAAAGCTCCAGGAGAAGATGGAATTACTGTAGACATCATACAAGAAGCAAGTGGAGAAATTGAAACAGTACTCGCCCAAATTTTCACTCGATGCCTTAATGAAGGGAAGATTCCTGTTGATTGGAACAACGCTGCAATGATCCTCCTACATAAAAAAAGAAAGTGACATTGAGGATCTCAGGAACTACGGACCTATCAGCCTCCTATCAGTGGTTTATAAAATCTTCTCTAAAGTTCTTTCACACCGCTTGAAGGTAACACTGGACATGGCGCAACCGAGAGAACAAGCTGGATTCAGGAGTGGCTACAGCACAACGGATGATATCCACGTACTGAGAAAACTAATTGAAAGAGAGAGGGAATATGAACTTCCATTGTGCATGGCTTTTATCGACTATGAAAAAGCCTTTGATTCGGTGAAAGCATCAGCAGTTAAAATGGCTCTGAAATCCTGCGGTATTGAAGACGCTTACATTAATATTATTAATAAAATCTATGAAAATGCAAGTGCAAAGATTCGGCTGTTTGAATATACAACACACATAAAAATTAGAAAGGGAGTGAGACAAGGTGACACCATATCTCCGAAGCTCTTTAATGCAACATTGGAAAATGTCATTCAATCACTGAACTGGGAAAACAAATGGATAAAGATCAATGGAGATTATCTAACCCACCTTCGTTTTGCTGATGACGTAGTCATTTTTGCAACTACCGCATCAGAGCTGCAGAGTATGATCCAGGAACTTGCTGACAAGAGTAAAGAAGTGGGATTAAAAATGAACTTTCAGAAAACAAAGTGATGTTCAATGATTTTACAAGAAATGAAGATTTATCGATTGATGGAGAAAAGCTGGAGATAACAGACACGTACGTTTATCTTGGACAGCAGATATCAAGTGAGGGTCACATTGATGAAGAAATTAATCGGCGTACAAAATTTGCCTGGAGAGCTTTTGGAAGAAACAGCATAATTTTCAAGAGCAATATGCCATTATGTCTTAAAAGAAAAGTGTTTGAACAATGCATCCTTCCAGTGCTTACGTATGGTGCGGAGACGTGGACCTTAACTAAAAGTGACATACGAACTCTGCAAACAACTCAAAGAAGCATGGAAAGGTGCATGCTTGGTATAACCAGGAGAGATAAGAAGAGGAACTCGTGGATCCGAAAAATGACAAGAGTGGAAGACATCATGATCAGAGTTAAATCCCTGAAATGGCAATGGGCTGGACATACTGCCAGAAGGACAGATCATCGATGGACAGCCGAAATTTTAGATTGGATTCCAAGGGACAGGAAAAGACCCAGAAGAAGACCACATGGGAGATGGGTGGATGAAATTCGAAAGTATGCAGGAGTGACATGGAGGAGACTGGCACAAGACAGACCGTTGTGGAGGAAACTTGGGGAGACCTTCGTCCAGCAGTGGATTGATAATGGTTGAAAATGATGATATAAATGATTTTATATGATTTAGCAAATGAGGCATTTTATAGTTGGTAAGGTAATTCTTCGGCAACCGGTTCTGGTTGGGGAACGGGCATTCCAGACGGCTAGTTATTCCGTGGTTGGGTAGAAAATGCCATAGGCTGCGCGTTAGTGTTTCTGCAAAGAAAAAGCTTTTTCAAGCCCTATAGATATTGGATAGTCGATATCTTGCCGACTATAATTAACCCCTCCCCATCTCCACGCAGTAGCTTCCTGTTCAACAACGTATATATTGCAGAGCATTATGAAGTGGTAATATTAGCATTATTTGAGCAACATTCAACTGCAGCACCGCCCTATCATTTTGGATGCCTAGCCGCCCGAAGCACTTCAGGTGTGAACGAACTATCAGAGGAAATCTAACAGTTACACTATAAAAATTGAGGTCCCCTTCCCCACTCCCCATTTGAGAAATACATAGGTTAATTGCCGGAGGAGAGTGTGGAAAAGGAGATGTTTTTTTGTTAATAGTTGAACCGGTTTTCGATGCCGGACTCTTATCTTGCAATATAAAATTCGGGCTCAGAAAATTGAGCCCCAACTCAGATATGGCTTCTGAATATACGTTCGAGATGGGTCCAGGTTCGATTCCCTGTGAGGCATGGATGTTTGTCTTACGGCACTGACTCTCCCTTCCGTGGAACCAGTGACCCTAAATTAGGGACGGGCCAATTGAGTTGCTCACGGTACTCGTTAAACCTTCAATAATAATAATAAAAAGTTGTGCATACGTACATTAAGAAAAAGAAAGGAAGATGTTAGTTTCGGTCGTATTTTGCCGACATCATTTTCACATGTGTGTCGCCATATGCGTTAGAAAGGCAATACCCGGCAGATTTTTAGGAGGTAAGCGGACAGCTAAATGTTTCTCGAAGGATGGGGGAGCTAAGAGTCACTCATTTCTTCTTGGGGGTTGTAAAATTGCTGACAGCACAATGAGCTCGAAGTATACTGTTCTGCCTCCTGTCATGGCGGCATGCAGAACAATATCAGCGTAGAAAAATAGAGAAACCAAGACATCTTTTCGGTGAATCGGTTTTTCCAGCGTCCAGCATGAGGTTAAGTATACCCGGAAACGAGGTGCTTATCAGGTATCTCATTCAGGCTGTTTTAACTTGTTTGAGAGGGTCACATGACAAACACATAGCACTAATTTTCTATGTGTGATTCACATTCCTAAAGCTAAGCTTAGGACATGTGTACCTGCCTCTTCTGAGAAAGAACAACAAACTGGGTAAGTGCAATCACCCTCCCGAACTTTCCTTTGTTCCCCCAGAGTGGGTGAAGGGGTCTGGATTTTATTCCACGATGAAGTAGGGATGTCCGGTTTAAAACTCGAAGGCCGTAGCTACTGGGAAAGCAAGGAGGGGGAGGGGGGGGTCCCTCCCAGAACGGTCACTCTAGGCGTGTCAATTCATGCTCTTGGAGATGTAAAAAGTAGACTGAAAAAATTAAATTATACTTTCAGTATTTTCTTTTTAAAGACTTTAGTCTCATGCAGTATCTTCAGTATTTTTATATTAACTGGAAAAAGCCGCCAGACGCTATCACAAAAGAGTTGAGTGTTTGTGATCGTGATGCATTTCAGAGGCTGGCTTTAGTTCCTCTAGAAGAATAAAATCTGCAAGGCATGAATAACTTTTGCTAAAGTGTTTTGTAGTACTTTGTATTTGTATAAAATTAGGGCAATAATTTTAACTAAACCGTGAGCGTTTGTGTTACACGAAATAAAGTGCAACAAGATTGGTTTTACGAAAAATACTTGTAGGTTCCAAAGAATTTGCATTATTAAAATACCACTAAAGCCTACTAATAAAGAAATTTGATAACTGAGCAATATGGAATTAAAAAAAATGTCTAAATAAAAAATTGCTAATATGGAATTTAAAATTTACAATAATTGAAATGCAATAGATAAATCAATGAAGGAAGAAATATTCTTCATAATACATGGGAATTCTACCTCTAATCGGGAGATGCGGGGTTCGATTTAGTAAATGCTTATAAATCTAGCAAATGCTGAGCCGTGAAAATTCTTTTTCAAAAAATTGTGGGTGGTGGTGGCGGCGGGGGGGGGGGGGGTGTTACCGAAGTTTACCAGATAAATTACGCATCCATTTTCTTTTGATGAGCTGTATAAAATTATATATACCACTTGCACCGCGCGCTTAAACTATGAAATAAAAAAAATTCTCTCCTTGACTTCAAATAAGGAATAAAATATTTTAATGGAAGATGAAGTTTGTAGAGTAGAATGCATCTGTGGCTTTTCTGTTATGGGTCAGGGACAAAAACAACTAAAAATCCGTGTCATGACAAATAAAAAGTTAACGACTCAGTCAGGATCAGGTAAACACAATAAAAATCGAATTTGTATTAAAAATCTGCCCAATAAAATTTGAAGATGACTGGAGATCGACATAGTGGTCACAAAGCTATGTACCCCCCCCCTCCCCACATATAACTGAGAATTACTGCGGTGACCTTAAAAGCAGCCTGTACACTCAGGCATTTAATAGGCGTGAACGAAAAAGTTCCGAGCCGTCTTGGTGACCGAATGGTCTGAGGCGCTGGCTTCTGACCATTCTCCGGAGACGAGCTCAGGTTCGAATTCAAATTAAGGCGGTGTGATGTGTGAGAGGGGGGGGGGGAGTGAGAGATGGTGTTGGCTCTGTCCCTTTCTTGGAACCAGTGGTTTTATATTAGGGACCGGCTACTACTTATAGCCTTAAAAGTTTCATATGGTGGTGTTTAAAGTACACAATACCAACAAATTAGTAAAATCGTGCAATGCATTGATTATGATACGCTTTCCAACATACCAGAAATTATTACTCAAGTTATGAGGATAATGTCTGTGGAATAAATCTCGCTCCTGTGTCCTGACCTTTGACCCCATTTAGATGATATTCAACAGAACCGGTTCAGTGCATATCCGAAACAAGATAGTTTTGTCGCAATCGAAGTATTTTTACGTAAGTTGCGACGTATAAGAGCAATGGAATGGATCCCGTTTCTATGTCCTGACTTTTAACCCCATTTCGTCCATTTTTAATAGGGTGCGTCCCCAGGTGGAGCCTTACCACATATTAAAATTTCATCGAAATCGAACAATTTTACCCGAGATATCGTGCTGACGGTCGGACAGACAGACTGACAAAGCTGGAGCATATGCGCTTCAACCTTTTGTTGAAAACCGTAAAAAAAGCTAGTGCTGAAATAAAACCGTAAAAAGAAAGTGCTGAAAATCAATCTTGCGTTGCTGAACAGAACACAAGATTGTTTCGTGCTGATGACATTATCGCAATAAAGCTCCTCTAAGTTCAAATGTTCAGTTTTTTTTTTTGCTGTTGTTGCCTTGTAAGGCTGTGCCGGACTTAGAAAAAAATATATATATATATATATATATATATAATTTTTCACTTCGTTGCGTATTTGTTCTAGAAAACTGCATGCATTCTCGATAGATCTTTTTGGCGTTTATGCGTTCAGCAGACAAGTACCATCTTCAAAAATTAATTGTACATATGATTTTGAAATATGATTTTAATGGTGAATTCGTGTAACACTGATCAGTTATTCCTGCTATGCTTGGTAGTAAGGAAATTCTACTTTCCTCGAAAACTCTTAATACTCGATTAACATTAAATGCTGATTTGTGCTTAACTTTTCAGAAGTGTTAAAACAAGAACTCAATTGCGACCACTTTTACTATTACTGGGTACTTATACCCTCATATTATCCAAACATACTTAATTCGCGACTCGAACCTGGGCCGCCCCCTCCCAAAACTCGGTGGCGCAGTGGTCTAAGCACTGGCTTCTGACCATTCGTCCGATATGGGTCCAGGTTCGAATCCCGTTAAAGCATGTATTGTTGTGTTCATCTTACGGCACCGGATGGCCCCCATCCGTAGGGTCAGCATCCCTAAATTTGGGACAGGCGACTGCTTATAGCCCATCGAGTTGCTCTCGTTGTCTTTACAACCCTCCCACCCAAAAAATTTGAAGCAGACTAAAATGAAGAAATACATGTGTTCAATGGTTGAATGACTGACCTTAAACATGTGAATTAAACATAAAGTAGCCGCCCGGGTGGCACAGTGGTCTAAGCGATGGCTTCTGATTATTCGTCCGACTGGGGTACGGGTTAGATTCCCGGTGAAGCATAATGTTGTTTGTCTTACGGCACTGGCTCTCTCCGTTCCCTGGAACCAGTAGCCCTGAAGTAAGAACGGGGGACTGTTTATAGTCCATTGAGTTGCTCACGGTAGTTGTTAAACCTCCAAGGGGAAAAAAAAAAGGAATATGGCTGCTATATATATCATCATCATCATTGTCAACCATTATCAATCCACTGCTGGACGAAGGTCTCCCCAAGTTTCCTCCACAACGGTCTGTCTTGTGCCAGTCTCCTCCATGTCACCCCTGCATACTTTCGAATTTCATCCACCCATCTCCCATGTGGTCTTCTTCTGGGTCTTTTCCTGTCCCTTGGAATCCAATCTAAAATTTCGGCTGTCCATCGATGATCTGTCCTTCTGGCAGTATGTCCAGCCCATTGCCATTTCAGGGATTTAACTCTGATCATGATGTCTTCCACTCTTGTCATTTTTCGGATCCACGAGTTCCTCTTCTTATCTCTCCTGGTTACACCAAGCATGCACCTCTCCATGCTTCTTTGAGTTGTCTGCAGCCTTTGTATGTCTCTTTTAGTTAAGGTCCACGTCTCTGCACCATACGTAAGCACTGGAAGGATGCATTGATCAAACACTTTTCTTTTAAGACATAATGGCATATTGCTCTTGAAAATTATGCTGTTTCTTCCAAAAGCTCTCCAGGCAAGTTTTGTACGCCGATTAATTTCTTCATCAATGTGACCCTCACTTGATATCTGCTGTCCAAGATAAACGTACGTGTCTGTTATCTCCAGCTTTTCTCCATCAATCGATAAATCTTCATTTCTTGTAAAAGCATTGAACATCACTTTTGTCTTCTGAAAGTTCATTTTTAATCCCACTTCTTTACTCTTGTCAGCAAGTTCCTGGATCATACTCTGCAGCTCTGATGGGGTAGTTGCAAAATGACTACGTCATCAGCAAAACGAAGGTGGGTTAGATAATCTCCATTAATCTTTATCCCTTTGTTTTCCCAGTTCAGTGATTGAAAGACATTTTCCAATGTGGCATTAAAGAGCTTCGGAGATATGGTGTCACCTTGTCTCACTCCCTTTCCAATTTTTATGTGTGTTGTATTTTCAAACAGCCGAATCTTTGCACTTGCATTTTCATAGATATATATATATATATATATATATATATTCAATACCGCAGGATTTCAGAGCCGTGGTAACTGCTGATGGTTTCACCGAATCAAAGGCTTTTTCATAATCGATAAAAGCCATGCACAATGGAAGTTCATATTCCCTCGCTCTTTCAATTAGTTCTCTCAGTACGTGGATATGATCTATTGTGCTGTAGCCACTCCTGAATCCAGCTTGTTCTCTCGGTTGCGCCATGTCCAGTGTTACCTTCAAGCGGTGTGAAAGAACTTTAGTGAAGATTTTATAAACCACTGATAGGAGGCTGATAGGTCTGTAGTTCCTGAGATCCTCAATGTCACCTTTTATGTAGCAGGATCATTGTAGCATTGTTCCAATCCTCAGGAATCTTCCCTTCATTAAGGCATCGAGTGAAAATTTGGGCGAGTACTGTTTCAATTTCTCCACTTGCTTCTTGTATGATGTCTATAGTAATTCCATCTTCTCCTGGAGCTTTCCCCGCTTCATGTTCTTGATTGCATGTGCAACTTCTGCTGGGAGGACTGGAAGAACTCTGGTACCTTTCATGATGTCTGGAGTACATGTATCATCCCTTTCATATAATTTGGAGTAGAAATCTTTCACTCTTGTCAAAATTTCACCTCTATTTCTTGTTATAGAACCATCTTCTTTTCTCAGAGCCATAATCTGTTTTCTTCCCTTACTGAGATGTCCCTTTGCTATCTTTAGGCTTTGGTTGTTTTCAATTGCTTTCCTCACTAGCTCACAGTTGAATTTCCTTACGTCTTCAGTGATACTTTTTCGTGCTGTCTTGCATAGCTCTATATATTCCACTTTGGAAGTCACATCTTCTTTAGTTGTCCTCATCTCTCTTCTTTTTTGCATCAACATTTTGGTTTTTTCCTGATAATTTGTTTACATGCAACTTGTTCTTAGACCCAGCTAATTTTGTTGCTGTTTCCATAAGAGCTTTGGTTACTTTTCTGTTAACTTCCGAAATATCCACTTCTTCCGATGTTAGGCCTTCTAAAGCAGAGAATCTGTTCTTCAGTTCCAACTTGAAAGTATTATGGTGTTTTTTAAGGTTGGTTATGTCAATACATTTTGTTTGTCTTATGAGCTTGCCACGTTCCAGTTTAGTGTTGAGGTGCATCTTACATCTCACCAATCTATGGTCACTACCTGTGTTGAACTTGTTTAGCACACTGCAGTCTTCGATGACGAATTTTTTGTTACACATAATAAAATCAATTTCACTTGTCGTCCCAATTGGATGTCTCAATGTCCATTTCCTGTGTGGCTTTTTCTTGAAAAAAGGAATTCAAGATGAAAAATCCTTCTGCCTCTGCAAACTCAACGAGAGTATTTCCACGCTGGTTTCTGTTGCCGTGACCGAATTTACCTACTGAAGTTTCATTCTGTTGCCGGTGCCCTATTTTTGCATTGAAATCTCCCATAATTATCTTCAAGTGCTGCTTACCTTTATTATTTAGATGACGAATTTCCTCATAAAATTCTTCAATTTCTTCTTCAGGATGACTTGTGGTGGGTGCATAAGTTTGAATAATCTGAGCCTGGTATCTTCTCGATAGTTGGATAACGAGTCGTGTAGCTCTGTCCGAGGAACTTTCAACTTCTACCACTTTATCCTTCAGTTTCTTGTTTATTATAAATCCAACACCACTAGTTCTGCCAGTATCTGTCCCACGATAATAGAAGAGATGTCCACTTTTCAGTTCAATGAGATCTTCTCCTTTTCTCCTTACCTCACTCAGCCCGACGATGTCCCACTTGATCCTTTGTAGTTCCTCTTCCAATTCAAGAAGCCTTGAATCAGAAGATAGGGAGCGTGCGTTGTAGGTAGCCAAGGTCAGCATCAAATGGCAGCCTAGTCCGGTCCTCCGGGGATTCTTAGCACCCTCTGCCTTCATGTCGCACTGGCCGCTGCCTTGGCCAGGTACATTCCAGCTGCCGGAGACTGAGGGCCAAGATTTAAGTTGTAGAGTCATTTTGGAGGTGTTTGGCCATAACTCACCACGCTGGCCAAGCGGGTTGGTGAGTGTGGGATAGCATTTCCTCTGATCCCGATGGTATAGTTATACCGCTATTTGCGGTCGTCAGAGCCCCTTTAGTGGGAACAGGATGCACCACGAGAAGGCGGGGTTGACATTTGTCAAGGAGAGGCTGTGATGTTACACATCACCTGACCTTACATCCCTATATATATATATATATATACTTAAAATTAGAAAAGCAAAAAATATTTATTGCACTATCGTAGATATTTCAAGTTAAGGCTAGGGAAGTTAGGTAAATGCGAACTGCTGTTGAGAAGTGTGCTGCACACAATTAAAACTAAGAATACCATGAAACAATAAGTTATTTGAAGTGGTTGTAGAAATGCAGTGCCTGTCACAAGGTCTAAAAAACTGCCCTTGAAAAATTTGAAGCTAGGAGATTTCAGTAACGGAACTCAATAAGAAAGACTAACACAAACATAAAGTATATGTATACGTACACTTCTGTATGTGTGTTTTTACATACCTCCAAATGGAGTTGTGTTACGGGGTTGTGGGTTGGATAAATCCCCGAGTGGGTAGAAATTTTCAATCTCTTGACCGCGTTTCACAGCGTGGACGTCGTCAGCGAATTGAAAAAAAGTTTACTGGAATTATGTGCGGTTCAAAAATCAGTTCCAAAAATATCCAGCATATGGACCAATGAGAATAAAACAAGAAGCTTTATTATAACTTTGCGGTTGGTCATTGGTTGATTGTTTTGTAGCAAATAAGGAGGAAATTTGGAACCTGCAAAACTGATTCTGTATCACATTCATGGGTGTATGGAATGGATACTGTCCTTAAGGATAGCCCTCCTGAAGCCCCCCTCCACCCCCACTTTTTTTTTACTTTCGCGCAGATAACGGTTGACCACCTGTGATCCCTAGATAGATCGTTCCCCTGACTAGTTTTGGCCACAGACACAAACTTAGAAACTTCGCGCTTTTCATTCCCAAGTATCTCAGTCAATCTTCGTTCCCAGCAGATATCTGCAATATGTCGCGTTTGCTTTCCGCAGAAAAATGCAAAGCGTTAGCAGTAATAATTTCGGCAAATGAAAGAAAAAAAGAGAAAAAAAGGATGAAGAAAGAAATGTATATACACTGGTGTGCAAAAATTAAGGACTAAGAGCAGAAATTATAACAGCGGAACGAGCAGGCAGAACGGACAGAAAGACCACTCAGGAGATAGACTAGGGTCCGGTAGGGCATGTGCATATATGCAGCATGACGTAGGGGGGTGGGTCGGAAGGGTATAAAGCACACGGGCGGTGTACGCTCAGCAATTCGGTGAAAGCTATTGCACGGTGTACATCAGTTTGAACGACGTAGAGTTGCTGCCACCGTGCGATATGGCCAACAGGCAATCCAGTAGACTACATCTGGATGACTTTACCCGAGGTGGCGTCATTGGGAAGTTGAAAGAAGGTCGAAGTGTGACTAGTGTGGCCGGGGAGTTCAGGATCGCTCACAGCATCGTTTCACCAGCTCGGAAAGCATTTCAAACGACAGGAACAGCTGTCAGAGAGTTCAGCAGTGGTCGTCCACGAGCAACCATAGCGGCGGACGACCGGTATATTGCCCTACATGCGAGAAGAGACAGACGGCAGACAGCGGGAGAAATCGTAAGGCACAGACAACTGGACGTCCGTTATCGCGTTTTACCGTGTCCAGGAGGCTGCACAAAGGTGGTCTATTTGCACGACGACCAGTACGGTGTGTGCCATTAACGCTTGCTCATCGGAGCCGGCAGTTTCTCTGATGCCAGGAACACAAGAACTGGACACATCAGCAATGGGGTAGAGTTTTACCCCATTGCTGATGTGGATGAGAGCCGATTTAGTCTGACGAGCGATTCTGGGCGTATACACATCTCAAGAGAGCAGGGAATACGCAATCACACCTCCAACATCATCGAAAAGGACCGGTTTGGAGGTGGCGGAGTTCTCGTTTGGGGCGGTATCATGCTTGGTAACCGTACTGAACTCAATCTTCCAAGGAGGTTGTCACTGGTGTTCGCTATTGTACCAAGGTTCTCTTGCCTCACGTGCGTCTGTTTAGAAGTCCTGTGGGCCCTGAGTTCCTCTTCATGGACGGCAACGCTACACCTCATCGTACAGTGGCTATCGCAGAGCTGTTGGAGAGTGAAGATATTCAACGCATGGATTGGCCCGCAAGGTCCCCGGACCTAAATCCAATCAAACACGTGTGGGACCTTCTCGGGAGAGTATTCCGCAGCACGTCACCAGCCGCTAGCAAAGATTCCGCAGCACGTCACCAGCCGCTAGCAAAGATTCCGCAGCACGTCACCAGCCGCTAGCAAAGATTCCGCAGCACGTCACCAGCCGCTAGCAAAGATTCCGCAGCACGTCACCAGCCGCTAGCAAAGATTCCGCAGCAGCACGTCACCAGCCGCTAGCAAAGATTCCGCAGCACGTCACCAGCCGCTAGCAAAGATTCCGCAGCACGTCACTAGCCGCCAGCAACGATTCCGCAGCTGCGTTTGGCGTTAAAAGAGGAATGGGACTCGCGATGCCTCAACAGCTCCTTGACAACCTCGTCCTCAGCATGGACAGATGTTGTAAATCCTGCAACGCAGTCAAGGGTGATCATATCCACTACTAAAAACTGGATATTTCTTGGCAGCCGCCTGTCACATGGACGTTTGTCTTCTGTCCAGTTGTGCTCGAAGCTACCTTTTCATTAAAGTGCCTTTGTATCCTTTGGATTCCTTGTTTGGGCAGTTTTGCTCATTTGTCTTATATTCTTACATCTTGGGGATCTTATGGCATGATTTGAGTCGATGTGGAACACTTCTGCACGACGTTATATTCGAAAAACCGTCTCATCCTTAATTTTTGCACACCAGTGTATAAACGAATTTTCAACTACAGGTTGTCGAAAGCGAGAAGGGTGTCGGAAAATGCGTTTAGATTTTTGGCATCGACGTTCAGGATTTTACACATAGACAAATGTTTCTCTGAAAAACGTAGACTACATTGTGTTTGGTGCATGCATACTACGACTTTCAATGACGAAACTCAAAAGTACATTTATGCATCGTACCTCTGTGACTTGCCAAAACAAACTAAAAATTCTACCAACGCAGCTAAACAAAGCCGTAATGTGTATTCGGATTATTTTAATAAGAGGGAAAGTACCTTGGCAAGACCAAATGGTGGAAATGTCTAATTTAGAAATGTTAAATGTTGGAGTGGTCAGGTAAGTTATTGTTAGTGATTCTTTCAATCCAAAATATGTTAGTATGAAAATTTGGAAAATGATGTCTTAAATAAATTAATAGCAATATTTTGGAAATCCATTATTTAATATATTTTTTAATTATTATTCTCCTTTATATTACAGAAATGTTTGAATGTGTTTACAAACGTAACAGAATTCTATACTGGGGAAACATTTTCACAGTAAATTACTGCTTCAAATTAAATCACGTTCTCATTTTTTGAGCTACTTATTCTTTTATAAGATAATTTAACAAGGACAAATTTGTATTGGTTGTATTGAAGCTCAAAAAATGGTGGTACAGATTTGGTATGGTATATACATATAAATAATAATAGCTAATACCATAAATTACGAGATTTACTTAATTTTATTAATTAATTTATTAGTATGCATTATGTTTTTCAGGTCATTAATAACTAACAATATTTTACGTAATTTCTTTTTGAAATAATGCATAATTTTCCCCTGGGGAACGTAAAGGTAAATTGCATTTTTTCAGATAGCTCTGCTTCTAAAAGTCCGCTTTGAAAAGTGTTTCCTGCATCTAAAACAGCTCATCATAGGAAATGTTTTGAATGTATAATTAATTTGTGGTAAGGAACGGTTTGGCCACCAGGGGGAGTAAGTTTATTTCTGCCTTAGATATATTTGAATCAACAGTTGAGCTTCTGAGAACTCGAATAAAAAAAATTCTTTCGTATACTAGCTTGAAAACTTCTTTGGAAGATGACTCCTGGTTAAAGTAGCGCACAATTTTCCCACCACGTGGCGTAGATGTATATCCTCTTTTTGTCGATATCTCTGCTTTTTTAAGAGTCTGATTTAAAAACTCTTTGTTAAAGAGCGTTCCCGAAGCGAAATGTTTCTCATATGGTTTCACATTTCTCAAGTAATGCATAGATTTTCCGCAAGGGGTGTAAAGGTAAGTTAGTCTCCGCCTACATCAATATCTGCGGGACTAAAAACCCCATAAAACATTCTTTTTCGGTCATTTACTTCTAGCGATGAAAACCCTTAGTGTATATTTTTTTCCCAATGTAATGGACAATTTTGCCACTAGGGGCGCCAGCATTTAATCTGTTTTTCTTAATATCTCTATCAAATGTGCGATTTAAAAAATTCTTTCAACATCGGATGCCATTTACCTCGTGGAACACTTTAGGTTAGATTTGAGGAATTTTATAGTACATAATTCTGCCGCTAGGTGAAGTTTGTGCATTTTTGTTTGCAACTGTATCACTGCTTCAAAAAAAAAAAAAAACTGTTGGGAAATTTCCTTTTTACTGTATGCCATACGCTACAAAACATTCCTTTTCCTTAGCATAACTTTTTCCATGAAAAATATTTTTTGCCTATTTTCAACTTTTCCATTATGTAAAATTATTCCGTGAGAAAGCGTAGTTATGCAATGTTTCCTTGTATATTTCATCTTTTAATCGTTCGATTTGAAAATCTGTCTCCGATACCTTCCTTCGCTGTGAGAAACTTTTTGTGCACTATTTAATAATTTTCGTAGCATACTTTTTAGCCGCTGGTGGCAGCAAATAGCTGTTTCTACTTCTGGATGTTCTTTAGATTGTAGAAATATGGTTCAGATTTTTTCTGACCGGTTGCATATTTACTTTAAATAATTTGATAAATTTAATTCGCGCCAGAAATGATTCAAAAGACTTGCTCTTTACTATCCAAGAGTAGGTGTTATCTTGTTTTTTCTCGCGATATTCTTCTACTCAGTATTTATTGTTAATGCCATTTTACTGCATAAGCATTTGTATTTCAGCTTGAAAATGGTGGAAAATTTTTAGGAAACGGAAGTCACACGGAGCGAAGATTTCGCACATAATTGTGCTTTCCCCCTCTCCATGATCCCTCTATTTTGTGTTGCAGTTGAATATAAGTAGTTTTATATTTTAAATATTGTGATTGATATGCTCCAGTATAAAATTTACATAAATAAATGTGAACAATTCTGTCTAACTCATGCTGAGTTATATTCACTGTTTCGCCGTGTTTTATCCGGTTAAAAAAAATCGGCCTTTTTCTTTTTTTTCTTCGTCAATCTCATGTATACTAAACAAGTTAATCATAGTTCTCGGGTTCGCCACCTTAAAATTAAACCCGAACTCTGCACTGACGCCGAACAAGTTGGAGGGTTGAGCTGGTATGCCGTGGCATTCATCTTAATTCGGGTTACCAAATCCGGTTTTCACGGTAAGAAAAGACTGAAGTACAGGTGAGCAGGAGACTTCCTTAGACAGGTAACCGAAGTTTAAAGAATGTGTAGAATTGCAACAATTCCAAAGCAAATTCCTAAAGTGAGAGAAATGAAAGAGTGCGAAAACTAATTTTTATTTAATTACTTTCAAATGGGGAAAAAAATCTCATTGCTGTAGCTGAAACAAACTTTGCAGTTCCAGGTTATAAAGCGATACTCGATGATGGGAACATCATTATTGCATGTCGTCGCTCTTTCTGTGGTTGGGACACTTAAAAGATGAACCGCAACAACCGGCTGATTAAGCAGTTTTTGCTTTGTGAGTTTGAACCCGGCCGTGTAATGCTACTCAAGCGACACTACACATTTTTCACGCGAAAGAAGGTTCTGTGGACCACAGCACCGTAAGCAGATGGTTCAAGAAATTTCGCTCAAGTGACAGAAACCTCAACGATCAGCCAAGGCCAGGTAGGCCGTGAACCGGGGATTCTCGGAGGCCGTGTACCAGGCCGTAGAGACAAATACGACAACCAGTATTCGGAGATTATCAGGCGAGCTGGGCATATCACAGACCACTGTGGTTAGTCACCTTCAGGACCTCGGCAGGGTCTACAGGATCTTCCGCATTGTCCCTCACGAGCTGAAGCAAACCGCCAAGTGGAAGTGTGCACGAAACTCCTAGAAAATCCGCGCGATGTACGTTTCATCAAGAGAATTGTTACGAGCGATGAGCAGTGGGTGTATCTCCATAATCCTAACACGCAGTGGTTGAGCCAGGGACAGCTTCCTGAACGTGTTGCCAAACGTAGGCGCTTTTTGAGCACAAGGTGATGCTCTGCGTCTAGTTGAATTTTGAGGGGTAATCCGTTACGAAATTGTTCCAGACGGGTCGGACCATCAACGCAAACCTCTACTTTGAACAGCTGGAGCGGATGTATGCAGTTTTAGAGAAGTACCCGGAACTGGTTAACAGAAAGCGCTCTCTACTACAGCAGGATATCGCTCGGCCTCATACCGCGTGAACGACACGGGCAAAACTCGAGGAAATTGAGGGCATAAAACTGATGCCACATCCAGCATATAGTCCTGACCTTGCCCCGCCGGATTACTTGTTCCGGTTCATGGCCCACATCCTTCTCGGGCGGCACTTCAACAACCAGGAGGTGGCAGCTTGGGTGAAGGAGTTCTTCGCCGCGAAGGACAAGAGCTGGTACCGCAGCGGAATCGAAGAATTGGCAGAAAGATGGCTAAAACGCTGCAACATATGGTCTACACTTTGAATGCCAGTCAGCTTTTGTCGTAAAGGTACGACATAAAGAAGACATAGTGATCCAAAATATTACAAAACTTTCGACTCACCTTCTGTATACTGACGTGCCAAAAGCTATGAGATACGTACCTAGTATCGAAAATTTAGAAATGCCACTTTTGGTTAAGTTTTCATTAATTTTTCTTCTAATTTCTTCATAACTGAAGCCTTGTTTACTTAATAGTACTATTTTACTTCGCTTTTACGGTGACCAGTCAACTCTTTGCGCCATTTCTATAATTTTATTGCGTTTTACAAGCTCACTGAATGAAAGAACACAAAAAAGCCAACCAACTTGATAGCAATCACATAAAATGTCCTCCTCTCAGCTCCAATACATGACGTCAATATCTGAATCCTACTGTGACCTGATTAGCTCATTGCCAAAACAAGATGACATCTGATTGGCTCTCTAAACACTCGTGCTCATTGGCTACATTCAAATGAAGGAAAGCTACTTCATATAAACCTAAGCAAGTTGTGCTTCCTTTTTCTGGTTATTTGGCTATAACTTTTCATAGAATATAGATAATTGAACAAACTTTGTTGCATTACATTCTTGATGAAATTATATTTCCATTGAAATATAATTTTTGGTATTACTCTAAACAAAAGTGGTGTCACGAGCTATCAAACCTCAAAAATACACTTCCCAAAAAGGTTTCCACAATTTGGGCCACTACTGTAGAATTCATTCGTGCTAAAGAACGTAAAAAAAAATGTAGCAGGTTACGGGTCCTTGTAATTTGTCTTTGAAGAAGTATAAAAGCATTATAGGTAAGCTTATTCCTGTTCTATGTGTGACCTGAAATGTGCTGCGTTGCATCAAGTTTTTCAATTTTAAAGAAGTGGTGTGTTGCAGCTTCTGTTCAATATAATTGTTCTTTATTTAATAGGGTGCTGTCCATATGGTAACTTCAGGGAACAAAGTAACTTATTTAGTGAGTTGCCAAATAGCTTCCAAAATGCCAGAATCCGTATGCTAAGTCTAGTTTAGAATTTCAGGCCTAGGGATGTTTGCTCCTTCCTGGTGTCAAATCCTATCCCTTTAGGGATCACTGGTAGTAAATTTAGTATGGTGGCCACCCTGCTGAAAGTTGATAGACTAAAAAAAAATGAAGGGTTCCCCTCCCTTTTGTTTAAAATTTATGGCCACCATGATTAACTTCTAATGTTATTAGCATTTGCCCATTATTAATTTAAGGCCAATGGTTCCAGGGGAAAGGCCTGTATCACCAGGCCGACCACGCATGCTTCATTCAGGATTCTTGCCCAGCCCTATGTCTTACTAATAACCACTAGTCAGCACCTCAGGGCAACCCCTCCCTGTCAGACGTATTGGTAGTTTAAAATTGAATGCGCATTGCTTCTTCACACTTACTACCAGAGATGTAGAAGATTGCTGTTAAACACAATATTAGAATGCTTGAAACTTATTGTACTTAATTTATATTTTTCGATTTAATTTAAAATTGTTTTAATCTTCTCTCCTTACAGTTCAAGACTACGACGAAACAGACATGGAACCCATTACTAATGTCGAAGTACAGTCTCCGAAAGCAAACACAGTTGAGAGGCGTGAAATCACCCCTGCTGGTAAGTTTACAATCTCTAAATCAACTGCATCAAACAAACGGACTTTTTCTGTAAAAAGGAGGGGCACAAGATTTAAGCAAATGCCAACCATACGCTTAAGGAGAGTGAAATCTCCCAGTGAGGAACCAAGTACTAGTTTCTCATCTGACAATGAAGTGTTTGTCATTCTTTTTCGTTGTGGTTGCTCCTTATGCCTAAGAAGAGACTACCAGCAAAAAATTGTTTCAGGCGTTTAGTTTCGATTCCTTCTATCATAGGGAATCAAAAGGCTTTTAATGCCTTGATTCTTAAAGAAGCAGCAAAATATTTAAAGAAGTTAGTGCGATGGGGAAAACCATAATGCGACTGTATATATAAAAAAAAAAAAAAAACCCTGTTGCTCTTCGTAAGCGAAAGGATGTCTTAAAAAAAAGATATGGGAAGGCGATAATGGTAGTTGAATTAATTTTTACATAATCATTTGTTGATAGAGCAGTTTATTAAATACTTGTAAAAAAAAAAAAAAAAAAAAAAATCCATACTAATTGAAATTCCAACCCAGGCGATTTGCTCATTTTAAAAATATTTGTTTTTTTTTATTTTTCGTTAAACAAATTTAAGCAAATACATAATGTATTAAATTAATTGTTTAACAACCTTAAACTGTATCGGCTCAAATTCGCTTAATTGTGCTGTTTGGAAAATTAATGCTGTGCAGACTGTTAATTAACTTGAAGTACTTCCCTCAATTTTAATTTCTATTACGTTTCTATGTACTTACATTTTCAGTTTTCGAATAGCCTGTGCATTAAAAGTTAGAATGGATTTACTGAGCAACTAAATAAAGCTTCTTTCTGTTCTGAACCAAGTGTCATAACTGCAGGGTGAAGTTAAGTGGGTAATTGCCTTATCAACAGGTTTCACTGTGGGATTTCTAGCTCTTCAAGTTCGCATGTAACAAAAATGCACACTGCCACAGAACGGGTTTTCTTTTTAATGCTCTTTTCAATGATTATTTTGGCAAGCTTTTAATTACTAACCTGCTAAAACGGTATGTAATTTCGACTGATATGAGTGTATGGCTTTAATACAGTATTTATACTCTTCAGTTAAGTTGGCCCTCCCAGTTCATATTAGTACACGGTCGAGTCACATTGTGCCCACCGGCTAATATCCAGAGTAACCGCCGTGTGCAGCGCGGACAGCAGCTAGACGTGCTGTGAGTGACTACGTAAGGAGCTGGAAGGTATTTACATTTATGTGGAGCCATGCTGACTGAGGCTGTGCGTGGTGCAAGACTTTCGTAATATATTTTTAATGGAATTGTTTACATAACCAAAGACACTCCCAAAGCATCTACCCTAGTGGACACACACACTCTAGTGTCAGCCCTGTAGAGATCACGGGGATTAAACGTACTTATCGCCCCCCCCCCCCTAACACATTTTTTAGAACAGTGGTTAAGTTCAATCTAGTTATTAAAATTTTAAAGTACAATGCATAGTGTCCCAATTATATGTAGATCAGAAATTTCGTTTCGTTTGCTTTATTTGTAGGCATTAATTATACCTACAAATAAAGCAGAAGTGTGCAAATGATATTTAAATTACAGGAAATTCTTGTGACTAAAATTTCTGAACTCCTTAGAACTGATTTTTTTATGGTGTTTTCAATGGTACATAGAATGCATTCGTGCTAAAGAACGAAAAAAAAATGTAGCAGGTTAGGGGTCCTTGTAATTTGTCTTTGAAGAAGTATAAAAGCATTATAGGTAAGCTTATTCCTGTTCTATGTGTGACCTGAAATGTGCTGCGTTCCATCATGTTTTTCAATTTTAAAGAAGTAGTGTGTTGCAGCTTCTGTTCAATATAATTGTTCTTTATTTAATAGGGTGCTGTCCATATGGTAACTTATTTAGTGAGTTGCCAAATAGCATACGGATTCTGGCATTTTGGAAGCTGTCCAGTTTAGAATTTCAGTCCTACGTATTGATGCGAAAATTGAGTCTAAATTAATTACTATCAAAATGGGGGACGGACTTGATAGGCGTGGTTAAATTATGTTTATGATTAAATTAAATATTTGGCCTATTGTAAATTGGAAAACCAACTTATTTTTTAATTGGGGAAGTCGTGTAATTCTCTTTGTCTGAGTGGGGACAAAGGAATGAGTGGATCATCTCTGGGGGTCTGTTTAGCAACAGCAGGCCACCCAGACGGCAATTGAGAGGCACTCAGATTCTTACATAAGATTTCAAGTGTGCCATTAGTGACAAAAAATCTGTAGGGAACGCAGAAAATTGTGATTATGAGGGGCGAGGGTCAAAAACGATCCGGCGGAAGCGAATGTGCTCTGTACGAAAGGCGTGAGAAATCTCAAGTGTCGACTGAAAAGAAGCAGATGAAGTCACGTGACAGAATAGCTAAAAAGTAGAAGAAGAAACAGTTAGCTCTGTAGGCTGCGGTAGGGCAGACAAACTCTCAAGGAGTTGACTCGGGAAGCTGTAAGTCGGACCGAGAGATTGCTACGAGGAGAATAAGCTGTGTGGCTCTTCACAATTGTCAGACGTAGCTAGCCTGCATGTGCGAAACCTGCATCCAACCAAGAAATCACTACGGATCTCCCGCTATCAAGCAGGCGCTGGACGCCAAGTAAAGATAATCTGTTTTTCTTAACGGAAGTTCTCCCCTGGAATCCCCTGGGATTGCATGAAAGAATGCCCACGGAAAAAACGCCCACTTTTCGAAAATAGGAAAAAACTCCCACGGAAAATATGCCACAGAAGAAATGCTGACGGGGAAAAATGTGATCGACTGATAAGTTTGTCTGTTATAAACGGTGTTCGTACAACTGGTCAGACTGCTGGCCAAAAAACCGTTAGGGGTCATATAAAAATTGCGGTTTCTTGGCCACCTCACCTACATAACGCGAATATGGGAATGAAAACTTTTAGAAGGGCCTAAACGTTAGTCCTAATATTATTTTCTGCCTGAGTAATACCGCAATATTAATAATTTGATGTGTAAAATATTTTCTGCAAACATTACAAATACGAGAGGAAAGTTCGGATTGCACTGGACTTTAGAGGTTGTATGGTGTTGGCTTGAAAGCCGTGGTAGTCTTATGCAACATTTATTTAAAAACATGCTAATGATTCACCGTTGTCTTAAAGCCAACTGCTAGCCGCCCCGGTGGCGCAGTGGTCTAAGGGATGGCCTCTGATCATTCGTCCGAACGGGGTCCGGGTTCGAATCCCGGTGAGGCATGGATGTTGTGTTTGTCTTACGGCACTGGCTCTCTCCCTTCCCTGGAACCAGTGACCCTAAATTAGGGACGGGCGACTGCTTATAGCCCATTAAGTTGCTCACGGTGGTCGTTAAACCTCCAATCAAAAAAAAAAAAAAAAAGCCAACTGCTATACGATATTTTTCTAGAAACTACAAATAAAAACATTCTCTGCGAGTATGTGCAAACCCAGGAAACTTGTCGGGGGAGGGGGTGCTTAAACTAAAATATGAAATATAAAGAATTTCTGGTCTGATCGGGAGATTTTCAGCGTTTATAACCTACAACTGGTCTAATTATCTGAGGGTATTTGCTGCCTCAGGAAACTAGTCGGGGGGAGGGTAGGGGTGTAATACCAAAATCGTAAAATATAAAGATTTTCTCTTCCGATCGGGAGATCTTCAGCATTTACAAACTGCAACACGACAAATTTTCTTAGCGCATGTCCACTACTCTCTCTGGAAACCTGTCGGCAAGGGGGGGGGGGGGGGTTAATACCAAAAGTGTAAAATATGAACAATTTCTCGTCCGATCGGGAGATTCTCAGCAATTAGCAGCTACAACTAGACACATTATCTGAAGGAATGTGAATGATGAAAATCTCTGTGTCGGAAGAGAAATTCTTCATATTTTACACTTTTGCCCCCCATCCTCCCCCGACAGGTTTGCTCAGTAGGTTCATGCCCTGAGATAATGCCTCCAGTTGTAGTTTGTAAATGCTGAAAATCTCCCAATCGGACAAGAAATTCTATATATTTCACAATTATCATACCCCCCCCCCCCCCCAGTTTGCTGAGTAGGCACGTGCACAGGCCTGGGGATTTCTTAGCCCTTCGTCTGTGTAGAGACTTCCCCACAATAAAGAGCAAGGTATGTAGAGAGAGGTAGGCCAGAGAACCGGTTTTCAGGATGCAGTGGCAACTTGTGGTGAGGGAGCGCTGTTGTTGTGACGTCAACGGTGCGCTGGGAGCCAAAGATCGCCGTTCGTGTTTCATTTAGTGTTGGGCATAATCGATTGAATTCAAGAATCGAAAGGTTACAATCGAGAGATCTGTCAAATCGAGATATTCATTCGAAATAATCATTCGAACGATTTTTAGTTTTAGAATTCACCGGTAGGTGGCGTAATACGCTCAGAGCCGCCTTCTGCGTTTGACAAATCGAGATATTCATTCGAAATAACCACTCGAATGATTTGTAATTAGTGCTAAACGCTCAGCTTTCTTTCGCTGGACGGAATGACAATAAAGACGCCTGGATTTTTTCGAATAGCATAACCTAGCTTAAGAAGTTATAAGGAACACAAGTGAATCTCCCTGCGAGAGATAATTCGATCACGTGAAAAGCGAGTACTTCCGAACCTCTCGTATCTCGTTACCTCTCGAGATGTTTTCGGGTAGACGAGCGATTTTGCTCGGAACCCATGTTCTCGAGAAGAGACGAGCGATTTCGCCTTTCGAATGCACTCGTTTGAACGATACAGCTTGTGAGCAATCGAGAGGTTTTTTTCATTCGAATGAATTTGGCGTAATCGAATGTTTCGAGATATTTTCATAATCGAATGAATCGATTATTTCGTCTCGATTATGCCCATCACTAGTTTCATTGTGTTTAGTCATGCTCGTTGGCTTGTTACCGTGTTGATTATTTGCTAACACACACATATTGCATGTGGTTTTGCTTAAATTTTCTTTGTACATCCTTGTAAATAGTTATCTTAACGTGTAGTTAAAATATATTTAATTACATTGTATCTTACGTATAGTGTAAGTACGTGTTTGCTTGGATAACAAAATAAACGTTTTCTAAAAGCCATGCCAGGCTACGCCGTTGCAAGTTGTAAAAACCACGAAAAAAACTGCTTCGGGTGTTACCTATCGTCGTTTTCCGAAAGATGTGCTTCAAAGAAAGGCGTGGTTGAACGCGTGTCGTCGTGAAGATGTTTTCAATGTTGAAAATGCAAGAATATGTTCATCGCATTTCGCGGATGAAGACTTTATAAGAGATCTGAAAAGTGAGTTATTGGGAGGTAATAGTACGAAACGATTGAAGAAAGGTGTTGTACCTCATGTAAGTATTTGCAAAACGACTTCACCGCTTGTACCCGAATGCAAGAAACGAATGAAGAGGCTTCACAACAGAGAACTAAAACGTTATGTGGTATAGAAGTTACTGAGAATATTCCTCCAAAAAGACTAAAGTTATGTTCACCTACAGAAGATGTGCGTCCTGAAATAGATAATAGTAATCTGCCATTTTTATCAATAGAGGATGTTGAAATGAAAAGCCAGGAAATTGCTGAACTGAATGCCCGAGTAAATGACCTCACTAAATCCAATAGCAGTTTAAGGAAAGTGTTTATTTTGGCAAAATAGGGCACAACATTTATATATGAAGATTCGTACGATGTCTTCTAGAATTTCCAAATTACAAAAGATAAACCCCAAGAAAAATAACACGGCAGAAGGAAAGAAAAAGATTTCAAATGAAGTAAATGCCCTGTTGCGGGGAGTTTTTTCTGAAACCCAAGTGCGAGCACTTTTAACGAGAAAAAGAACTGGGCACCAGAAGATATAGTTAGGGCTCTGACTCTGCGCGGCTTATCAAAGCGTTCATATTCTTTCATTCGGAGCAAAATGCATATTCCGTTGCCTGGTATAAGAACTTTAAAAAAATGGGTGTCTCACTTTAAGTTTGCTCCAGGATTTCTCTGAGAGGTCCTCCAAATAATGGCTGAGAATGCCAAGGATCTAACTCGATTTGAAAGATTTTGCGTTTTATTAATGGATGAAATGAGTATTAATGGAAAGATGGTGTACAATCACGCTGAAGATACGGTCATGGGTCCTCATAAATCTGTTCAGCCGGGTGGCGCAGTGGTCTAAGGCGTTGGCCTCTGATCATTCGTCCGTAAGGGGTCCGGGTTCGAATCCCGGTCAGGCATGGATGTTGTGTTTGTCTTACGGCACTGGCTCTCTCCCTTCCCTGGAACCAGTGACCCTAAATTAGGGACGGGCGACTGCTTATAGCCCATTGAGTTGCTCACGGTGGTCGTTAAACCTCCAATCAAAAAAAAAAAATCTGTTCAAGTTGTCATAAGGGGCTTGACATATTCATGGAAACCTGTTTTTTATGATTTTGATTGCAGAATGATGAAAGATATCTTATTTCACATCATTACAGAAATCGAAAAAATTGGATTCCAGATTGTAGCCATGACATCGGATTTGGGTGGCGGTAACCAGTCACTGTGGAAAACACTTGGCATCAACTTATACAAAACTTCTTTTCCGAGCCCAGTGGATAATGCAAGGCCTATATTTGTATTTGCTGATGTGCCTCATCTTCTAAAGCTGTTAAGAAACCACTTACTCGACAGTGGGATAAAGCTTAAAACGGGAACTGTCACCAATAAAAAAATATTTTCCAAGCTCTCTTTGAGAAAGAAAAGGGAGAACTGAAACTCATGTCAATGTTAGAGGTGCTAAACGAATGAACGTTTCACTTGCCGCCCAACTTTTTCGCATCACATTGCCTCAGCGATTAGGTACATTTTCCCGAATGAAACAGAAGTAGCAAACTTCGTTCAACGTGTGAATGACTCATTTGACGTACTAAATTCTCGTTGTTCGTCGGACGGTGTTCGTCTAAGGCGACCTTATGGTACTAATACACAGGAACAGAAAAACATTCTGGAAAGCATGAAAGATTCGATAACGCAAATGCGAGTGTGCGGAAAAAAACATCTTTTGCCATTTCAGCAAGGTTTTATTGTTTCCATAACATCTTTAATCAGCCTTTATGAGCATATAACTGAAAGTGGTGTAGGCATTCGTTTCCTCCTCACCACTAGATTAAACCAAGATTGCCTGGAAAATTTATTTTCACAAATCAGAGGTATGGGACATGCATATATGATCATCCTTTGCCCAGTGAATTTAAGTATAGATTGCGCCTTTTGCTACTGAGTGGCAAACTCATTGGGCCTTCTCCACACTCAAACGTAAAAAAGAGCGACGAAACTTTCATGAAAATTCTTTGTTTAAAAGGTTTGCAACCCGACTTGAAACAAAACGTCGCCACAGAATTTCCCGAAACTACTGACTTGGGATTTGTAAATATGAATGGTCAAACAAGTAACGAATGCATTCAGGATGTGGCACTGGGGAAAAAGAGGAAGATGCTTTGAAATACATAGCAGGATACATATCCTTTCGCGTTAAATTACCCTTACTGGCTAAAGAAACAACTGAAGAGAAAGATATATCGTCATGGTTACAAGCAGTGAACAGAGGACTTACAGAGCCATCTAATCAGTGGTTTGAACTAATCAAACGTTTTGAGGAGCACTTTACGATAATTCACGGAGTCAAATTAAAAAAACAAAACGGAATAGTTAAATGCTTATTCGAAGAATTAAAAAAATTGTATCCTCGTGTTGACGAGAAAGCTTTAAAGTTGTATTCAAGGCTTCGAATTTTCATCCGAGTGAAGTTCTTAAATCAGACCTTAAAAACGCAAGTGGTAAATAAAACAAAGAAAAAGGCCAAACAGTGGATGAAAAGTGCAGCTTTAGTGGATGAGAAGCAAAGTACATGAGGAAAAACAAGAATTCTTATTCAAGATAAGTTTCCATTTATATTGTTTACTACTCAAACTTTTCGGAAACTTTAAACAAGTTTTATTTTCAGTACAATTTTACTTTCATTACACTAGTGTTAGCGTCCAAAAGTTAATTAAGTAAAAATAAGCATTAACTAAAAAAAGCGATGAGTAGTTGTTGCCGCCATTTGATTATTTACTAAATAGACATGGTATCAAATCAAAAACTTTGGCCCAAAAAAAAAAAAAAAAGAAACTTTTTTTTTTTTTGCGAACGAGTCGCGATTTCTTCTGGGCGTTATTTACTACATCCCCTATTTATTTCATATTTTTATTTATTACATTTCCTTTTTATTTCATTTATGCAATTTGCTTTAATCACTCAGAAGAAATGTAAATTTTTAGGGGTAAACACTGGTGTTAGTGGTAAACTACGTGGTGCTGTGAATACGTTTTTACAGAAACTTCTCTCAGGTCAGTCGGACCAGTCCGCTCCGAGCCAGCGCACCGTTGACGTCACGGGTACGCCGTGGAGGTCAGCCAATACCAGTTGACTTGCGGACGGGCCTACCTCTCTCTAATCTATATACCTTGAATGAAGAGAACGTTTATCACACCGCCATCTTACTTTTCCTTTCTTGAAGGAATGCTTGATGTGCATAAAACCATCATAAGCAACAGATTGTCCGCCTTTCTGATTCACCGCAATTTCCATTTCTTAAAGAAAAGTGCATAAAATAGAAAAAAAAAATCAGAATACAGTAGCTGGTGAACAAAACAAGCATATACTGAGAAGGATTGCTAATACACTGTAGTGAGGGAAATGCATATTATACGAGTGAGAATGTGTGTTAGTGCGTATTTTTTTCTTTACACTGGGAAGAAAAAAGTACGCCAGTAACTTGATACTCCTCACGGGGAAGACACACCCTGACCGCTGGCCAACCGATAAATTTAGATGAAATATATCGCTTGTTATTTGGGGTGCGGTCGCTGGCAAACGTTGCAGCTGCAAAGCACCACTTTGACGAAAGGCAGATGTCTCTCCCCTTCCCCTCGCCGTAGAAGAGACAGTGGAAAGGAAGCAGATTACACAAAGTTATATCTGTACATGCGGCTTTTACGAAAATCGCTTTTACAATTAAATTCATTATACTTTACAAGTATTTATAAATAAAATCTGACTTTTAATGATTTCCCTTTTAATTGATATAGTTAAATAATAAACATGCATAGTTTTATAAAAATTAAAACCTTACTTTAAAATATAAATAGTCACAAATTTATTACCGTAAAGCCGAACTGGAATTTTTTTAAGAAAGTAGCTACTCTACAGTAGGAAGTTGAAAGTTAACAATCTTATTCGGCTCTTCACTGGGCCACCCGCGGCCCTTAAGTCAATAAGGCCTTGGCCTATTTAACAGTTTTTTTATTCTAACGATGTTATATTCATAACGTTTACGTAACACATCCAATTATTAATATAGCGGTATTACTCAGGCAGAAAATAATACTAGGACTAACGTTTAGGCCCTTCTAAAAGTTTTCATTCCGTAATTCCCATATTCGTAAAATTTACATAACAAGTATTGTCAATAATCAAACAGAAGTCATCGCTCTTTCCACGTTTATAAGTAAGTCCGGAAAAATTATCAGTGGCCGCCACCAGGAATCGAACTCAGGGTCTTCCAGTTACGCGCCGGATATGCTTCCACTGCACCACAGCTATTCCTATTTCCACGTCAAATGTCTATTAATTGTCAATAATATTGCGCTTCTACTTATGCACCATACATTCAATCCATACATTAATTAAAAGGGCCGTAGGCCTAAGCCTTTTCAAAACTTTTTTCTTCGTTTGTGAATTAAGTAAAAGAAAAATATTGCAAACTTCATGTTATGTAAATATTTAGTACCTACGTAAAAGTGCAGCGTTATTAAAAAAATCCCACCTTAGTGTCCTTTTCCGAACATACATGAATTATGCTATAATTCTCGCTTGGCTTAGGCCTACATAGAACGTTTTCTCGAAATTTGTTTGGGGTTCCCAATTCAATTCTCAATGTAGGCCAAGAATCGATACTTACAACCCCTCCCCCCTCCCCACACACACACCCTTGAACTTTTGTGGCTAGTTGTCCGGTGGCCAATTCTCTTACATCCATTTTCGTTATGTAGGTGAGGTGGCCAAGAAACCGCAATTTTTATACGACCCCTAACGCTTTTTTGGGCAGCAGTCTGTGACCAGTTGTCCGAACACCGTTTATAACAGACATGTAAACTTATCAGTCGATCACATATTTTTCCCCGTGAGCATTTCTTCCGTGGGCATATTTTCCGTGGGCGTTTTTTTCCTATTTTCGAAAAGTGGGCGTTTTTTCCGTGGGCATTCTTTCCTCATACCCTCCCCTGGCTACACCCTCCTCCACCGAGGAGGCGTAAGGTTGCTGACCTGTGTGAAACCCCATGAGAGCGTCCGCTCCAAGCCGACGATAAAGTTTTTTACGCCGGGGACCGAAAGCGACAACCTCCGTTCTTTCTGCAGTCAACCGCATCCACAACAAAAATCTCGGTTCATCAGAGAAAAGTGGGACGGAGAGAGCGATAATCCTCCTACGCTTAAGACCCCAAAGGTGAAAGAACTATCAAACAAAGCGCAAGAGTGTGTGTAAGTGATGCCGAAAGAATGTACCAAATACCCTGGATAGGCCACCATCGTCCAGCCATTCGTAAGTACTGACTTTCGATTATCCGTTTGTAAAGATAATTTTGGAATGGGATTCTAACCCGTGCTCTAGGGCATAGACTGCCACTTGAACTTATTAGCCATACACTGGTTATCCAGAACTTTAAATATTCCCGTTATGGTGAACTGAAATTCTCTTAAGAGATAATTACTGAAGAGTAAAGACTGAACTAGGAGGAAGATCCCTCCCATTTCTCTTCCTTTTTTTTTTCATATGCCTGTACGGAATTCACATCCTAGTCGACCGGATTTTCCGTGATTAAATTGATTGGTGTTAACTGATTATTTGCTCACTGTTCTTTTAGGCTCTGGTGTATTACTTCCCTGTGTTTCAGCAAGCATCACGTTCTCGCCCATTTATACCAGCTCCCGAATTACAAGAACCTACAGGTCTCGTTCGTATCGATTGGTGAAGAGTGGTAATAAATTATACCGCTCTGCACGTTCTTATCAAATGATTGACAGCGGTGGGATAATGACCCACTGTCTTATCAAATGGTAGAGCGGCACGTTGGTATCAGTATGTTCGTTCCTTCCTGCTGTCCCTTTAGGGATCAGTAGTAGTAAATTTAGTATGGTGGCCTCCCTGCTGAGAGTTGGTTGACTCAAACAAAAATCAAGTGGTACCCTCTTTTTTGTTTTATGGCCACCATGATTAACTTCTAAGGTTATTAGCATTTGCCCGTTGTCATATCTTTTGATCTTGGGTATAGCGAAATTTTCTAGCATATCCAAGTAAATGTCACCATTTGTGGTTTTTTCGCAGAAGAAAGGTCCAATCATTTCTTTTTTGATCGGGCGTACCACACATTAACTTTTGGAGAATAACGTTCCAGTTCAATAGCAGCATGAGGCACTTCACCACCCTTTATCGTACAGTTGTGACGATTCCTGATAAATGAGAAAGTTTTCGTCGTTTCCCACTCGATACGGAGAAAGTTTTCGTCGTTTTCCACTCGATTCAGCATATCCACAGCGAAATCGTATCGCAGTGTGTGGTCATTAACATGCATCTTTTGCACTATTTAAATTTTATAAGCATGAAACTTTAATTTCTTGTGCAAGATATCGTGAACTGTCTATTTCGGAATGCACAGTTCTCTGCTTGCTTTACGAACGGATTTCCTGGGGCTTCGTCGGAAACTTTCATTGACTTAGGTCAACCGTCTCACCGCTGACGCTAGGCCTACCGGCTCCTCCACGATGTTCCACGTTGCCAGTTTCTTTAAACTGTTTCATCCACCGCTTAATTGAATTCGTTGACTGAGGATTACAACCCTACTCTAAACGGTACCGTCTTTTAACTTTAATGACACTTTAATTCCGCAAGCCATAGAACACACACCGCCCTTATTTTTTTTCTGTAGAACTGTTGAGCTATGTGGAGGCAAGGACAATCCTGGTCTCAGCCTGTCTGAGCCAGAGGTGATGCTAAAACATACTGACTTGTGCCACCTGTACAGCTGTTTTATCCAAATAAATGGCCAAACTGCTATGGAATTGCAATAATTACCTTTCTTATACGTGTGCCTTGCACATAACCAGTTTTTATCTCGAATGGATGAAAGATTCCGGTCCTGCGCTTAGAACTCCGCTTACAGGCAACAAATTCAATTAAAAATAAAATATGTAGAATACTTGTAGAGCAAAATTATGCGTGTCCAAGTGAATGTTATTTTATATTTGAAATATTTTCAAATTCCATTATTGCTTTAAGAATACATTCACAATTTCAGTTGTTACTCACTTAGCAAGGGGAAGTTACTCTACATTGGAATTAATAAAAACACTCTGGAAGTTAGTGATGGGCATAATCGAGTAGAAATAATCGATTCATTCGATTACGTCAAATTCATTCGAATGAAAAAACCTCTCTAAAGAACTCTCGATTGCTCATAAGCTGTGTCGTTCAAACGAGTGCATTCGAAAGGCGAGATCACTAGTCTCTTCTCGAGAACATGGGTTTCAAGCAAAATCGCTCGTCTACCCGAAAACATCTCTAGAGGTTCGGAAGTACTCGCTTTTCACGTGATCGAATTATCTCTCGCAGGGAGAATCACTTGTGTTCCTTATAACTTCTTAAGCTAGGTTATGGTATTCGAAAAAAATCCAGGAGTCTTTACTGTCATTCCGTCCAGCGAAAGAAAGCTGAGCGTGTAGCACTAATTAAAAATAATTCGAATGGTTATTTCGAATGAATATCTCTATTTGTCAAACGCAGAAGGTGGCTCTGAGCGTATTACACAATCTACCGGTGAATTCTAAAATTAAAAATCATTCGAATGATTATTTCGAATGAATATCTCGATTTGTCAGATCTCTCGATTGTAACCTTTCGATTCTTAAATTCAATCGATTATGCCCAACACTACTGGAAGTACAGCGACTCCAGGAATTTTATCTAGTTTGGCATTACTATCAATAGATGGCACATTATGTGAAAATTAGGATTACAGAAATGATTTTACTGAAAAAAAGGCAAACTTTTTTCTAGGATAAATTTGTGACACAAAATTCATAAATTAAACACTTATTTTATGACCACTAGTCTATGAACAGAGCATATAACCTTAAGTAATCTCGTGCACCGATGAGCAATTCTATTATGACAACCACCATCCTAGAGAATTGAGCGCGCATGGACACCGAACGGTGGCTTAGGTGAAGTTAATAGAGCAGTATATATACAACCAGAGGACTGGCTTTCGTTTAGTAGAGTGTTCGGAGTCAGAATGGGAAAAGCTGCCCATTTATCGGAGTTTGATAAAGGACAAATTGTGATGGCAGAGCGCATTGGAAGTACGATCTCGGAAACGATGTGGGTTGTGCACGTGCCACTGTAGCCAGTACGTATCGAAAGTGGTGCACAGATGGCCAAACGATGAACCGTCGTCCAGCCCAAGGTACTTAGAAAGAGGAGAGGTAGGTCCAATCGCCTTTGTTTCCGTGCCGCCGGCGAGCTGTCACCCTACGTGCTGGAGTGTGACGTCACAGTGGCCATAAACGATCTCTCACGCATTCGGAGCTTGTGCTGTAGTGTCGATTACTTGCTGCACTTCTTTGTCAATTTTAGACCTGCTTTGTCGTTTTATTCTTGTTTTTTTCTTTATTTGTGTTCTGTGTACAACTATCTCTAAAATACCTGGATACGCTGTTGCACTTTGTCGTAATAACAGTTCAAAGGAAAAGAAGTTAGATGTAACATACCATAGTTCTCCCATCGGATAGATTTCTTGAAGCAATGGGTAGCGAAATGCTGTCGAAACGATGTATTCGATGCAAAGAAAGCTCGAATGTGTTCAGAACACTTTGATGTCTCTAAGTAAGAGCGAGAGCTTAGAAATGAATTGCTGAACTTGCTTCCCAGAAAAAAAAAAACTGAGAAAAGATGCCGTGCCTACAAAAAATATGCCTTAGCAGATGGAGAAGCATACTTCTGTTCGAAGTGAACGGTTGATGATCGGAGAGGTCAGAAAAAAAAAATGCATTAAATTGAATTGAAAGTATATCTCCAATTAAACGTCAAAACACACGTCACAATGAAAGTGACGTCATTCCTGACCAACATTTATCATACCGTCAACGTTATGTGAGAAGTACGAATGTCTGAACAAAAATATAATGCAACTGAAGAGTGAAAATAATTCACTACGGGAAGAATTATCAAACGTAAGAAAACAGTTGGTAATGGTAAAACAATGCTTTTGCTTCGAGAAAAGAAACCTGAAAACGGAAATTAATATTATGTAACGCAAATGCAAGAATAGAAATTTGCTGAGCAACAGTGAAGGGTGGCCAGCTATCATAAATTTGCTTAGCCATTGTTTCACTGAAGTGAAAATTCAAACTTTTGTGTCAAAAAAGAGACCAACAAAATGGAATGAAGAAGATATAAGTCAAGCACTTGTTTTGCATGATATTTCTCGAAAAGCATATCTTTTCATCAAAAATAAAATGCACATACTGCTTCCAAGCATTCGAGCCGTTGAGCAATCGGGTTATTTAGTGCATGGAGTGGTACATGATCTGGGGGGGGGGATATCAAGGTTTGGAGGCAGCTTGGAATAACTCCAACATTGTCTTTTCCAAATCCAGCAAATGAAAATCGAAAAATATGGATGTTTACCGATGTGCTCCACCTAATTAAACTTCTCCGAAATCATATATTTGATCGCGGAACACGCTGTAGTGTAGAACCATCACTCGCTAGATATTTGACCTTTTGCTGGAACGTAATAACTCGGAATTTATAGGTGTTTCATAAAATAAAATGGATCCACACAAATGTAAGAGGCCCCATGAGACAGAATTAGTTTTAGCGCCCCAGCAGATGCAATCTAACAATGCAAGCAAAGCTGTAGAGTATTTTTTTTCCTGAAAGAAAACAAATTTCTAATTTTATAAAATTGGTAAGTGACTGATTAGACGTAATGAAATATAGATTTCCCAGCTCCAAAGAGCCATTGCAGTGTGATTTTGGAAAAAAAAAGATATTCAGCAAAAAAGCATCTAGCAGTATTCATGTCATATTCCCGTTTTTTTCCCAGTACATACACTGACGGAAAAAAAAAATCCCAACACCAAGAAGGGGTTGTTTTAGATAAACGACAGTTGGTAGGCGGTGAGAGTACATCTGTAAGATGACTTCTATGCAAATTCGGCGCATACGTGTGGCGCTAGTAGCGCCCCTCGGAACATGCAAAGCAAGATTGCTGTAAATACGCTCTGTAACGTTCGTGAGCGTTAGTTATCCTTGAGATTTGACGTAGGGTGTTGATGTTAGTCAAGAATGCCTTTAAGAAGACGAAGCCATTATCAACAGCTCACGTCACGAAGTTTGAACGAGGTCGTGTAATAGGGCTACGAGAAGGTGGATTTTCTTTCCGCAATATTGCAGAACGACTTGGCAGGAATGTAGCCACTGTGCATGATTGTTGGCAGCGGTGGTCAAAGGAAGGTACTGCCTCAAGAAGACCGGGTTCCGGCCGGCCACGTGGCACTGAGAGGGAAGGCGCCGTGGACGGCGCATCATACCGCGTCTGCGGCAGCAATTCGAGCTGCAGTTGCCACCACAGTGACACAACGAACTGTTACAAATCGGTTACTTGAAGGACGGCTACGAGCCAGACGCCCTGTAGCGTGCATTCCACTTACTCCAAAGCACTGCCGTTTGCGACGTCAGTGGTGTCAAGCTAGAGCTCATTGGAGGACGTAGTGGAGATCTGTTGTGTTTTCTGATGAAAGCCGGTTCTGCCTGGGTGCCGGTGAGGGCCGTGTGTTGGTTAGGAGGCCAGGTGAGCGCCTGCAACCAACCTGTCTGCGGCCGAGACACACTGGACCTACACCTGCAGTTATGGTCTGGGGTGCAATTTCCTATGACAGCAGGAGCACTCTCGTGGTTATCCCACGCACCCTGACGGCACAGTTGTACGTCGGTCTGGTGATTCAACCTGTTGTGCTGCCATTCATGAACAGCCTTCCAGGGGGTGTTTTCCAACAGGATAACGCTCGCCCGCATACCGCTGTTGTAACCCAACATGCTCTACAGAGTGTCGACATGTTGCCGTAGCCTGCTAGATCGCCAGATCTTTCACCAATCGAGCACGTATGGGACATCATTGGACTACAACTCCAGCGTCACCCCCAACCAGCATTAACCGTCCCTGTTTTGACCGACCAAGTGCAACAGGCATGGAACTCCATCACACAAACTGACATCCAGCACCTGTACGACACAATGCATGAACGTTTGCGTGCTTTTTTTTTTTTTTTTGATTAGAGGTTTAACGACCACCGTGAGCAACTCAATGGGCTATAAGCAGTCGCCCGTCCCTAATTTAGGGTCACTGGTTCCAGGGAAGGAAGAGAGCCAGTGCCGTAAGACAAACACAACATCCATGCCTCACCGGGATTCGAACCCGGACCCCTTCGGACGAATGATCAGAGGCCAACGCCTTAGACCACTGCGCCACCGGGGCGGCTTGCGTGCTTGCATTCAACATTCTGGCGGTTACACCGGTTATTAATGTACCAGCATTTCACATTTAAAATGGCTCTTCTCGCGCTTACAATAAGCTGTGATCTTGAAACCTTAATCGATTAAATATGTTACCTATACAAATGTATTGCCGCCATTTCATTCCTCTACAACTATTTTTTCGTGGTATTGGGATTTTTTTTTCGTCAGTGTATATATATATATTTACTCTATTTTGAAAAATAGTTGGATGTTTGTACAATTTTTACTTTAAAATTATTTACTTAAAACCAGCTCTGTTATTTCGATTGAAAATTCACAGAGCAGACAACACTTTCTCGGTATGGCTCCGTGCGCTTTACAGCTTCGCTTATGGCCACCGTGACGTCACAGCGAAGAGAAGCGGGAAGACGGCGCGGTTACGATGAACCTACATCTTCTCTTAAGTACCTTGGTCCAGCCGTGTGTCGTGCGCAGCTCATTGATGCCAAGGGGAGTGGAGACTGTCGCGCCTTGTTCACGGCGACCGCAGGACCACAATTCGACAAATCACCCGCAGCCACAACACTAGTGATCAGGGCAATGTGTCACAGCTCATTGCAGCCTTCTGCGCGTGGGCCTGCGTAGCCGAAGACTCAGCCTTGTCCCCATGCTCACTGCACGTCATCGCCAACAACGTATGAAATGGGCACAAGATATAGAGATTGGATCGTGGATGATTGAAAGTAGGCTGGTCTGACGAATTAGGATCCTTGGTGCATTACGTAGACGGCCGAGGGCGGATACCTCGATTATTGTTAACGAAGGCTATGGCACCTGGATGCACTCATGGGCGGAAACAAGGCGGCGGTGTAATGCTGTGGCGATGTTTTCTTGGGACACTTTAAGCCCCATTATTCCAATAACACAATCCCCGACAGCTGTCGGGTATCTTAACATCGTTGCACATAAAGTTCACCCACTCATGTCAACTATATTCCCTGCTGGTGCTGGCAATTATCAACAGGATACTGCGCCATGCCACACTGCCAGCATCGTCAAGGAGTGGTTCGAGGAAAATTCTGGCGACTTTCTGTTAATGCCCTGGCCTCCAAATTCACCTGACATGAACCCAATCTAACATTTGTGGTTCGACGTTTAGAAGCAAGTTCGCGCTAAATGATCACCACCCCGAAATGTACGGAAATTGGAGGACCTGCTGTTGACATTATGGTACCAGATACCCCAGGATACCTATCGCCAACTCATCAAATCGATGCCTTGCTGAGTGGCCGCTGTTTTGCAGGCTAAAAGGGTTCCTACATCTAAAGTTATTAGGTAGGCGGTCATAATGTAATGGCTCGTCGGTGTATGTAAAACTGTTTAGCAATTCGGATTTCGGCCTTAGATCCGGAATATTCTGTACCACTGCATTCGTCACATTGTAATGCGTTGCAATAAAGCTTGCTGCCAATGAAAATTGCATGTTTTCTGTTGGGATTCTGAAAACAAGTGGAAAAAGTCCTTCTTTTGACATTAGGTTTCATTGTCTAGCATTATGGAAGTTCCTTGTCACGATTTATATAAAATCTAGAAAGGCCATAGTCAACATTGAAAGAGATCACATTCTAGTGATTACGGCCTAAAGTGTTAGAGAACTGCCCCGGTGGCGCAGTGGTCTAAGCTTTGGTTTTGACCATTCGCCCGAGATGGGTTTGGGTCCGAATCCCGGTTAGACATGGATAAAGTGTTTGTATTACGGCACTGGCTCTCTCCTTTTACGAGTGTCTGTGACCCTAAATTAGGGCAGACGACAGCTGATAGTCCATTGAGATGTTCACGCTGATCATTCAACCTTCGATTAAGAAAAAAGATTGAAAAAAAAATCGAGAGCACTAATGGGACAATGAACAAATAAGTCAGTATCTCTTCTGTACCCATTATCCTAAATCGTCAATAGATAATCAGTATGACTCACAGGGGTGCATGACTTTCGTAATACTTTTTTAATCGAATTTATTATATGAGCAAGAAACCTCCCAAAGTATCTGCTCTGGGGCCCACACACTAGAAGGTCAGCTCTGTGAGATTGCGGGTATTAAATATACTTATTGTCTTTTTTTTTTTTTAGTGTTCTAGTATTAAATGCATTTTGTAAGAATGTGGAATCTTGTAATTCCAAATGTTTAGCTTCTGTATGTGTAAGGTAAAATTTGGTTAAGTTTAATTTAAAAATTGAAATTTTGAAGTACAATGCTTAGTGTCCCGATTATTTGTAGATCAGAAATTTCATTTCGTTTGCTTTATTTGTTGGCATCGGTAGTACTGTTCTCTAGTGTACAAATGATACTTAAATTCCAAGAAATTCCTGTGACTAAAAATTCTGAACTCCTTACAACTGATTTTGTTTTGTTATGGTGTTTTTAACGGTACATACAGTAATGGCCAAAATTGTGGAAACCTTTTGAATATAGTGTATTTTTGAGGTTTGGCGGCTCATAAAACCTTTTTTTTTTTTGAGTAATGCCATAAAGCTATATAACAATGGAAAGATAATTTCATCAAGAATGTAATGCAATAACTTTTATGAAGGTTTTTGTTTTAGAACAGGAGTTATAAAGAAGAAAAGTAAAACACATAGAAAAAAATGATATACAAAAATTCTCATCATGTCAGTTAATAGTTGGTTGGGTAACTATCAGCGTTAATTACGGCCTTACAACGCCTTCTCATGGAGTGAATCAAGTGTTTTAGTGCTGCAGCTGTTATGCGAAACCAAAATTGAATTATTGCTTATATTAATTGGGTTTATTGCTGGGTTGCTTCTGACTAACAAATTTCTTTAGTCAGCACCATAGATTTTCGACGGGGTTTAAGGTTATTCCCATGCCATTCCAGTAGTGGAATATGATTATCTTAGCACAACTTTTTGCATACAGCAGTAACATGACATTGAGCTGAATCCTGTTGAAATATGTTTCATTATCTTGGAAAAGATCACGTGCGAAAGGCTTCAGTTTGGCCTCAATTATTTCATTAATGTATTTTTGGCCATTTATATTCCCATTAATCACGCAAATTCTGCCCACACTTTTCGATGTCATACAACCTCAGATCATAACGCTAACTGGGTGTTTCACGGTGGTACATGTAATGCAATCAGGATGTAAATCCTCTCAGATTCTTCTCTTTACGTATTTTATGCCATTACTAAGAAAAAGTGAGATTTTGGTCTCGTCACTCCAAATAACACTGTCCCATTGTTCCGCTGTTCACTTAACATGGGTTTTAGCCCAGTTTAATCATTTCAACCTTTGAGAGATAAAAATGGCTTTTTTCGTGGAATTCTAGCTTTTAGACCAAATTCCTGCAGTCTGCGCCGCCTTGCACTCAACTTCACGTTGCATTGTGCCATTTCGTCTTTTATACATCCAGATAATAAAATTCTGTCGCCTAGGCGCAGACTATTAATTCTTCTATCATTACTTGCTGTTGTGCACTTTTTTCTGTCTTGACCAGTCTGGTTTTGTAGTGACTCAGTCTCCTTATGCCTCTTCAAAAATTTAGAAATGCCACCTTTGGTTAAGTTTCCACCAATTTTTCTTCTAATTTCTTCATAACTGAAGCATTATTCACTTAATGGAACTATTTTACTTTGCTTCCGGGTGACCAGTCAACTCTTTGCGCCATTTCTTTAATTTTATTTGTTTTACAAGCTCACCGAATGAAGGAACCCAAAAGAAGCCAACCAACTTGATAGTAATCACATAACACAATGAAAAATGTCCTCCTCTCAGATCCATTACATGACATCAATAGATGAATCCTACTGTTACCTGATTGGTTCACTGCCCAAACAAGATGACTCCTGATTGGCTCTCTAAATATTAATGATCATTGGCAACATTCAAATGAACGAAAGCTACCATCCTAAGCAAATTGTGCTTCCTTTTTGTGGTTATTTGGCTATAACTTTTCATAGAATACAGATAATTGAACAAAATTTGTTGCATTACATTTTTTGAAATTATATTTCCATTGAAATATAATATTATGGTATTTCTCCAAACAAAAGTGGTGGTACGAGCCATCAAACCTCAGAAATACGCTTTTCCCCAAAAGGTTTCTACAATTTTGGCCACTACTGGAGAATGCATTCGTGCTAAAGAACGAAAAAAAAAAAAAAAATGTAGCAGGTTACGGGTCCTTGTAATCTGTCTTTGAAGAAGTATAAAAGCATTATAGGTATTCTTATTCCTGTTCTATATGTGACCTGAAATGTGCTGTGTTGCATCAAGTTTTTAAACTTTAAAGAAGTGGTGTGTTGCAGCTCCTGTTCAATATAATGATTCTTTATTTAATGGTAACTTCGCGAATCAGAGTAACTTATTTAGTGAGTTGCTAAATAGCATACGGATTCTGGCATTTTGGAAGCTAAGTCTAGTTTAGAATTTCAGGCCTAGGTATGTTTGCTCCTTCATGGTGTCCCTTTATGGATCGCTGGTAGTAAATTTAGTATGGTGGTAGCCTGCTGAGAGTTGGTAGACTCAAACAAAATGAAAGGTTCCCCTCCCTTTTTGTTTAAGATTTATGGCCACGATGATCAACTTCTAAGGCTATTAGCATTTGGCCATTATTAATTTAAGAGCAGTGGTTCCAGGGGAAAGGCCTGTATCATCAGGCAGACAACGCATGCTTCATTCAGGATTCTTGCTCAGCCTTATGTCTTACGAATAACCACAAGTCAGCACCTCAGGGCAACCCTCCCTGTCAGACGTATTGGTAGTTTAAAATTGAATGCGCGTTGCTTCTTCACACTTACTCCCAGACATGTAGAAGATTGCTGTTAAACACAATATTAGAATGCTTGAAACTTATTGTACTTAATTTATAATTTTCGATTTAATTTAAAATTGTTTTAGTTTTCTCTCCTTACAGTTAAAGACTACGACGAAACAGACATGGAACCCATTACTGATGTCGAAGTACAGTCTCCGAAAGCAAACACCGTTAAGAGGCATGAAAGGACTCCTGCTGGTAAGTTTACAATCTCTAAATCAACTGCATCAAACACCCGGACTTCTGCTGTAAAAAGGAGGGACACAAGATTTTAGCAAATGCCAAATATACGCTTAAGGCGAGTGAAATCATCCAGTGAGGAACCAAGTACTAGTTTGAGCTAATACATAATGTATCAAATTAATTGTTTAACATTCTCATCTGACTCTGAAGTGTTAGGCATAAGGAGCAACCACAACGAAAAAGAATGACAAAGAAGAGACTACCAGCAAAAATTTGTTACAGGCGTTGACAGTTTAGATTCCTTCTATCAAATGGAATCCAAAATCTTCTAATGCCTTGATTCTTAAAAAAGCAGCAAAATATGTAAAGAAGTTAGTGCGACGGGGAAAACCATAATGCGACTGTACGAGGACAAAAAAAAAAAGACATGGGAAGGCGATAATGGTAGCTGAATTATAAATTTTTACATAATCATTTGTTGATAGAGCAGTTAATTTATTACTTGGAATTTCAATTAGTATGGATTTTTTTTACAACCCAAGCGATTTGCCCATTTTAAAAATACTTGTAGTGTGTGATGTTTTATTTTTCGTTAAGCAAATTTGAGCTAATACATAATGTATCAAATTAATTGTTTAACAGCCTTAAACTGAATATGCTCAAATTCGCTTAATTGTGCTGTTCGGATAATTAATGCTGTGCAGACTTTGTTAATTAACCTGAAGTTACTTCCCTCAATTTTAATTTCTGTTGAGTTTCTATGTACTTACATTTTCAATTTTCGAATAGCCTGTGCATTAAAGGTTAGAATGAATTTACTGAGCAACTAAATAAAGTTTTTTTTGTTTCTGTTCTGAACCAAGTGTCATAACTGCAGGGTGAAGTTAAGTGGGTAATTGCTTTATGAACAGGTACCATTGTTGTGGTATTCTAGTTCCTCAAGTTCGCATGCAACCAAAATGCACACTGCAACAGAACGGGTTTTCTTTTTTTAATGCTCTTTAAAGCTGATTTTGGCAAGCTTTTAATTACTAACCTGCTGAAACGGTATATAATTTCGACTGATAATCTCAACAATTGCAGGTACTTGTATGTATATATGAGTGTATGGCTTCAATACAGTATTTATACTCTTCAGTTAAGTTAGCCCTCTCAGTGCATGTTAGTACACGGTCGAGTCACATTGTGCCCACCAGCTAATATCCAGAGTAACCGCCATGTGCAGCGCGGACAGCAGCTAGACGTGCTGTGAGTGACTACGTAAGGAGCTGGAAGGTGTTCACAGGTATGTGGAACATGCTGTCTGAGGCTGTGCGTGGTGCATGACTTTCGTAATATATTTTTAATGGAATTGTTTACGTAAGCAAAGACGCTCCCAAAGCATCTATCCTAGGGGCCACACACTCACTCTAGGGTCAGCCATGTGGAGTTCGAGGATTTAAATGTACTTATTGCCCCCCCCCTTTTTTAGACGGTTAAGTTCAATCTAATCATTAAAATTTTGAAGTACAATGCATAGTGTCCCAATTATATGTAGATCAGAAATTTCGTTTCGTTTGCTTCATTTGTAGGCATTAATTATACCTACAAGTAAAGCAGAAGTGTGCAAATGATATTTAAATTGCAAGAAATTCTTGTGACTAAAAATTCTGATCTCCTTAGAACAGATTTGTTTTTTAATTTAGCTTTGAAGAAATATAAAAGCTTATTCCTGTTCTGTGTGTGACCTGAAATGTGTTGCGTTGCATCATGTTTTTCAATTTTAAAGAAGTGGAGTGTTTCAGCTTTTGTTCAATATTATTGTTCTTTATTTAATAGGGTGATGTCCGTATAGTAACTTCACGGATCAAAGTAACTTATTTAGTGAGTTGCCAAATAGCATACGGATTCTGGCATTTTGGAAGCTAAGTCTAGTTTAGAATTTCAGGCCTTGGCATGTTTGCTCCTTCCTGGTGACACGTTAGGGATCAGTGGTAGTAAATTTAGTATGGTGGCGTCTCTGCTGAGAGTTAGTAGACTCAAACAAAATGAAGGGGTCTCTCTTTTGCTTTAAGATTTATGGCCACCATGATTAACTTCTAAAGTTATTAGCATTTGCCCATTATTAATTTAAGGCCAATGGTTCCAGAGGAAAGGCCTGTATCATCTGACAGACCACGCATGCCTCGTTCAGGACCCTTGGCCAGGTCTATGTCAGACGAATAACCACAAGTCAGCAGCTCAAGGCAACTCCTCCCTGTCAAATCTATTGGTAGTTTAAAATTGAATGTGAATTGCTTGTTCAAACTTACTCCCAGACATGTAGAAGGTTGCTGTTAAATACATATTTAATTTATATTTTTCGATTTGATTTAAACCTTTTCTAATTTTCTCTCCCTACAGCTGAAGACGACGACGGAACATGGGTGGTATGCATTACGGATATCGAATTACAGCCTACGATGGTAGACACAGTTAAGAGGCGTGGAAGGAAACCTGCTCGTAAGTTTGCAGTCGGTAAATCAGCTGCATCAAAAGCACGGACTTCTGCTGTAGAAAGGAGGGGCACAGAATTTCAGCAAGTGCCAACTATACGGTTAAAACGAGCGAAATCATCCAGTAAAGAACCAAGTACTATTTTCTCACGCGACTCTGAAGTGCTAGGCATGATGAGCAGTAACAAGGAAAAAGAAAAACAAAGAAGAGACTACCACAAAAATTTGTTTCAGGGGTTAAGAGATTCGATTCCTTCTATCAAAGGGAATCGAAAGGCTTCTAGAGCCTTGATTCTTGAAGAAGCAACAAACTATGTAAGGAAGTCACAGGAACTGATAAAGCACATGCAACTGTACAACAAATTAAACGTAGCTCTCGGTAAGCAACAGGATTTCTTAGAAAAGGACATGGGAAAGCGATAATGGTAGCTGAATTTTAAATTTTTACATGATCATTTGTTGATAAGCAGTTTATTAATTACTTGGAATATCAATTAATATGGATTTTTTTTACAACTTAGGCGATTTGCTTATTTTAAAAATATTTGCAGTCTGTGATGTTTTATTTTTAGTTAAGCAAATTTGAGCAAATAGACAATGTATTAAATTAATTGTTTAACAGCCTTAAACTGTATTTGCTCAAATTCGCTTAATTGTGCTGTTTGGATAATTAATGATGTGCAGACTTTGTTAATCAACCTGAAGTACTTCCCTAAATTTTAACTTCTATTAAGTTTCCATGTACTTACATTTTAAATTTTCGAATAGCCTGTGCATTAAAAGTTAGCATGGATTTACTGAGCAACTAAATAAAGCTTTTTTCTGTTCTGAACCAAGTGTCATAACTGCAGGGTGAAGTTAAGGGGGTAATTGCTTTATCAACAGGTTGCATTGTGGGATTTCTAGCTCCTCAAGTTCGCATGTAACAAAAATTCACACTGCAACAGAACGGGTTTTCTTTCTTAATGGCCTTTAATACCCTTTTTAATGCTGATTTTGGCAAGCTTTTAATTACTAACCTGCTGAAACGGTATATAATTTCGACTGATAATCTTTTGAATATCATAGCTTAACATTTTGAAGTAACTGACTTTTTTTTCTTCTGCATAGTAATCGTGTTTGGCATCAAAATACATCTATATGAATTTTTTGAAGTTGTTTTTTTACCTACTTTTTGTGATACCTTGTATGATGTAACTTGATTCAAAACCATGTGATACCTTAACAATCTGTTTCTGCTGTATAAGAAGTTAACTTTCCAATATTTTGTCTTCTCACTGCGTAAAAGTACACATTTACACCATGTGGTTTCCATAATGTATATTATTCATTGTTTAGCGTAATTTCAGCATTAAGTTTTGTCAGTTGGGTTTATGGCAATAAATATGTTAGTTTTAAATCAGTTTGTATTGTAGTCTCAATATAGTTTTCATTTTTGTTCTTTCTCACAGTTTCTTGTTTTTCCTGTTAGGGTGGTTCCACCTAAAACCTCTGCCTTATGTTTCCAATGGTGAAAACTTCTTCACATATTTTCTTCGCGATTAATGCATTCCCAAGTATAAAGTTGCACATCGATAAAACAAACTTTAACTTATAGCATGGGATACTTAATACTTGCTAAAACATAACCATAATTAAGCAATTCAGCATTTGTTTGCTTACCGACGTCATTAATGTACAGGTCGCGCCATCTATTAATAAGTCTGAACATTACTCAAAGAAAAACGATTGATTTTTAATAAATTATGGTTATGTTTTAGCAAATATTAAGTATCCCATGCTATAACTTAGTTTTATCGATGTGCAAATTTTCATCCTTGGGATACATTAATTGCGAAGAAAATATGTGGTGAAGTTTTACCATTGGAAACATAAGGCAGAGAATTTAGGTGGAACCACTTTAAATAGCAGTTGCTAGTGTATGTTTAATGATGGAAGGAATTTTGGATTTCTTTGCACATAACTTGTGGCTGTAATTTTATTTATGAAGTTGTAAAACTTGTCTTTTCAGTAATACAACATGGAGATTCGTGATCCAGTGGTTTGGCCTTACTCTGGCTGCTCTAAATAAATTATGTAAAAATAAAAGTACAGCACTGAATGATTCCCAATGCAGTTTAGTTGTTTGTGCTGTGAATGTATAATTCTCGATATCCAATTTTCCTTGATGTCAGATATACATATATAAAAGGGGGAAATCAAAGAGGACTTCCGGGGTTTCAATCAAAGATTTGTCATTAGTCCTTTTGGATCTGTTTCTGTGATTTTCGTCATAGCCTGGGCCCATGCTAATCTTCTACTCTGCACATTTCCTATGTGCATAAATAACGTTTTCTTGATTTATTTTATTTTCACTCCCTTCAGATTCAGTTTAAGGGGTGAGTGTTAATTTGCTCAAATTAGAGGACCATGGGTTAAAGGGTGTAGGATAATGGCCACCGAAGAACTGGCCAGAAAAGTTTTACGAAGCCATATAAAAATTGCCTTTTCGACAGCTTCGTCCCCACGTCCCCAAAGGTCGGTTATCTGAGTCACTTAGCTTCCATAATTACGTACCTAAACTGCGATATTTAATGCAATTCTTTATAAAAACGTTTATAATTTACAACTAACAAAATTTCAGGGTTTATAAAATGCAGCTCAAAAAAATTCTCTGCGGGCAGGTGAAACTTAGGAAACCTGTCGTGGGGAGCAGGGTTAATATCAAAAATATAAAATATAAATTTCTGGTCAGATCCGGAGATTTCAGCGTTTACAAAATTTACCTAAACAAATTTCTTCGAGGATCTGCTGCCGCAGACGACTTGCCTGTGAGAGGGGGAATAGTTCCCTGACAGGTTTCTTGCTTTAGCACATGCCCGCAGAGAATTTGTAGAGTTGTCCCCGGTAGCACAGCAATGTCGAATCGACGTCGATTTTTTGTTACCAGGCCGATATTACGTCGAGGCATAATTTTCGACGTAAAATCGATGAGACTGAAGTCAAGAAAAATCATTACATTGAATTTCAGTATGGATGTAGATTGTTTCACGCAGTTTCCCTTTAGTTCGATTAGGTCACGTAATCGATGTTTTTTTATGCGATCTGTAAGCATCAAGCGCATACGCCTTTGCAACCGTTAAGCCAAACAAACTTTTTGGATGCTGCGGTGTTGGTCAGTTGTATCATTTCTGTTGCAAGACAAGATTCTTACTGTCTCCTTTTTCATCATTAAGTCAGCCCCCCCCCCCCCCCTCACTTATGTTTATAAGAAGTTGAGTCTCGTTTTTTTTTTAAGTAGAAGTACTTCTTAAGATATATAATTTATACGTACGCATATCCCAATTAGGGATAGTCCTAGCGCGATGCTGATCACCAAAAATTCTGTGAGATATTTGAGAATTGTCTTTTCGAATGCGTCCGAAAACACTTGGATGTTGAAACAAAATTATATTTTAATCGTAGACAGCTTCGTGGAATCGTATTACGAATACATCCTACGTTTTATGCCACGATTAAAAGTTCAGAATTTCATGTATCAACATCTATATTGTAGAGTAAACGTATTCGACTTTAAAACAGTACTATTGTAGAATCGATGACTAAACTGCGTAATATCAACGTAGAATCGACGTCTACACTGCGTAGCAACGATGTATGTTTCTCTCTAAAGGTCAAATCGCCTCCACGGTGGCGCAGTGGTCTAAGCGATGGTCTCTGATCATTCGACCGAAAGGGGTCCGGGTTCGAATCCCGTTAAGACATGAATGTGTTTGTCTAACGGCACAGACTCTGTCAATTCCCTGGAAACCGTAACCCTAAATTAGGTACGGGAGACTGCTTGTAGCCCATTGAGTTGCTCACGATGGTCGTTAAAGCCTCCAATTAAAAAAAGTCTTGCCGCCCCGGTGGCGCAGTGGTCTAAGGCGCTGGCCTCTGATCATTCGTCTGTAAGGGGTCCGGGTTCAAATCCCGGTGAGGCATGGATGTTGTGTTTGTCTTACGGCACTGGCTCTCTCCCTTCCCTGGAACCAGTGACCCTAAATTAGGGACGGGCGACTGCTTATAGCCCATTGAGTTGCTCACGGTGGTCGTTAAACCTCCAATCAAAACAAAAAAAAAAAGTCTTAGTCAACTGTTGATTTGATATCGAGATAATACGTTTAAAATTCGACGTCAAAAAGATTTAACAAAAGTGGACATGGATATCTACATTCGACGTTCCAAATCGACTAAAAGTCTATCAGAAATTCGACTTCGTATCGATGTAATATGTTACCGGGGGTAGTTTGTAAACGCTGAAAATCTCCAAATCGGAAAAATCATTTTATACACTGCCGGAAAGTGAAAAAAAACACCAAGAAGGAATTGGCGGACGATCATGAAATTTACGTATGTCAAAAGGGGTCGAGTGTACGTAGGTGTGATGTTAATTTCGGGACCAACCGGTGAGCGCTTACGCCACAGCACGGCATAATATGCAAATTATCGTCGGTGGTATTTAAGGAGTACGGCGAAGTGAATGTAATCAGTCGTCGGCGTACGGACACGTGCGAATGCCCCGAGAAAGATGGTTTACTTACGTATTTTCGGTCTTGTGCAGTAGTGATGAGCAAAGTACGTGGGAGAAATCTTTCTCTCTTGCCGCCCCGGTGGCGCAGTGGTCTAAGCGATGAACTCTGATCATTCGTCCGAACGGGGTCCGGGTTCGAATCCCGGTGAGGCATGGATGTTGTGTTTGTCTTACGGCACTGGCTCTCTCCCTTCCCTGGAACCAGTGACCCTAAATTCGAAACGGGCGACTGCTTATAGCCCATTGAGTTGCTCACGGTGGTCGTTAAACCTCCAATAAAAAAAAAAAAAATAAAAAAAAAATCTTTCTCATAATTTGCTGCATGGAGTTGAGTTGCTTCATCACTAAGTAATTCTCATATAGTTTGTGGTCGTCAAGGATTTGACTGTGAGTTAATTTTATTTCTTGTTCTTTAAACTTCAAGTTAGAAGCTTTATTTTTGTTTCCCGGTTCCAGGCCAACCGGGGCTCTGTGCCTCCGGAATGGCGAACTTTTTGAACCGACCTGAAACCATTCAGGTTACTCATAATGGGAAGTACCCAAATGTTAATATTCTTAAGGAATTAGTAGACAAACTTGACTGTCCGGAACATTTGCACACAATCCAGCGACTTAACAATGGACTTTTCACAGTGAGTTTCCAAACTGCTGCACAAGCACTGCACTACCTTGAGCACTCCTTGACAGCCTACAAGGACGTTGCGGTGAACATTTCCCCAGTAGATAACGGCATTCGTACTGTCTATGCCAAACTCGTGCCCATTGACATCCCTAATGAGAAGATCTCTGCGGCACTTACTGGATATGGGGAGATTGTCCCCCCCTTCAGAATGAGCGGCACACACTCAAAGGTCTGGAACATGTTTATACAAGCACAAGAATTGTTCGCCTGCGTACGACAAAGCCAGTACCCAATTTCCTTCAAGTGGGCCGTTGGAAGGCCATGGTCACAAGTAGAGGAAAAGGGAGACTTCTGGCACAGGGACAGCCCTCCATAGACTTAACATTGGCTGTCCACGAGGCTGTCCCCGGCTGTCCCAAGGCTGTCCTCGAATCAGAATTTTTGTCACGTGATCGTCCCCATGATGTGCTGCTCCCTAGCGGTGCTTCTTGGAACTTTCAATGGAACTTTGTTTTTGAGGGATGGCAACGACCGTGAGGGAAAGGGGGTGGATATAGGGGGGATGTCAACTCGATGTGCTGCCCCCGAGTCAGAATTTTTGTCACGCGTTCGCCCCCATGATGTGCTGCCCCCTAGCGGGGCTTCTTGGAACTTTCAATGAATATTTGTTTTTGAGGGATGGCAACGATCAAGTGGGAAAGGTGGTGGATATAGGGGATGTCAACTCGATGTGCTGCCCCCTAGCGGTGCTTTTTGAAACTTTCGATGGATCTTTGATTTTGAGGGATGGCAACAACCGAGTGGGTCCGTTGGGATTTTTTGCATTTATTCCAGTGGTTTTCAAGCGGGATTTTTCCTCCTCTTCGATGTTATTTTTCACCGGAGGAAATTTTTACGTAACGATGCTTTTTAATTTTCTTTCCAATGGAGTAAAAATGCTCTAATGGTCTTAGCAAGGTCCTAACTCACGATGATTTGGTTTCAAAAAATTGGTCAGGTGGTCTCGTGTACTACGTATTCACTCTATTTTTTTTTTAATTACTTTTACATTATTTCTTCATGGGTGCTTTTTTTTTTTTTTTTATATATATTTTGTATGTTTTGAGGGAGTTTTTTCGTGTAGATGCAATGAATTTTCTTGGGAACTTTTCTTTTTCATACATTTCATTTTATTTCAGACCATGAGACGGGGAAATGCTTCTTTAGAAACTATTTCGTTCCTGTTCGCAGTAACTATTGGACTTTGACAAAATTTTTGGGAAATCAAGCGGAAATGTAGACATGTTAGCCCTTCCAATATATTTTTTTTTCTAGTCGTATTTTCATGTACTATATATTCCAGCTCTTTTCTTTTTTTATAACTTTTACGTTATTTCATCATGAATTTTTTATATTTTTTGTATGTTTTGAGGGAGTTTTTTCGTGTAGATGTAATGAATTTTCTGGGGAACTTTTCTTTTTCCTTTATTCAATTTTATTACAGATCATGAGACGAGGAAATGCTTCTTTAGAAACGATTTCGTTCCTGTTCGCAGTAATTATTGGACTTTGTCATTTTCTTTTTTTTTTTTTTTTTGTTAAATGACTTCATGCTAATTCTGAGTCTTTCGCCTTTGCCATATTATTTTCTCGTAATTTTTTCGTGTGTTCAAGAACTCTACAGGTCTTTCACAGTTAAAATTCTGATGAAACAATATTTTCTTACTTTATTTCGCATATCATTATAGCTTCCCAATTTCGCTATTTTACTTTATCTTTTTTTTTTTTTTTGAAATTTCGTAAAACTTTTCAGTATGTCAGTAATTGTTTTCTTACTTGGTCAAACTTGTGACTCCATTTATTTGGACTCTTTTTTTTTTTTCCATTTCATTTCAACAAAACGATTATTCTAGATGTAGCAAGTCATCAGATTTTTGTTTCCATATATAGCATATTTTCAAACTTGCTTAAAATATTCCTCAAAGCTTTGCATGTAATCAAATATGCATTTTTTTATTCTTTACTAGTTTGCTATACTTTTCGTGGACTGTCCCAATAAGAAAGCATTCATTGTCAAGACATACAATCTAAAACCTTTTTTCTTACGATAAAATTTGTATTCTTTGGGCTGTATATTTTTCTGTCTCGTCCGAAAGAACATTCATTCTAGAGGCAAAGCTAGTGATTCCGTTCATCCCATAAACATTATTTTTTTAACGTTTTACTAACTCATCAGAAAAGCAGTTATTCCCCACCCCCATAGCGAAAATAATGAAATTCTTACTTCTTTTCCATACATATCGACTCAATCTATTTCTTTTCGAAATGCTGGTCATGACATTTCAACTAAAATTTCCTACTTTCACCAAAAACCATATTCTTAAACGAGCTATTTTTTTTTTACTTTATTTCATGTATAACTAAATTTTTATTGTTTCCTCACTTCATCAAAGTTAATAAGAACTTCCCCAATCTCATTCCTTTCCCTCATTTAGTTCGCTGTAAATTGAGATGTTTCAAAACTTCGCGTATATTTCTTCCACTAAATGTCCAGTTCTCCCGTATCGGTCCCATCATTTTTAACTTCTGTGCCTGCCGCATTTTTTCATTAGACGTTTAGTTTCATTGACCTTTTCTTTCGTTTCAATTAGGTTTTCATTATCGTATTTTTTATTCATTGTCTCAGCAGAAAAAGCTTTCATTCTGGAGACATTGCGACTAAGTCCATACTTCCTCTAAACATTTTTATTTCACGTTTTACTAATTCGTAAGAAAAGCAGATGTTTATAAACTCTCATAGTGAAAATATCGTATTCCCCTTATTTTACTTATGTTTTTCCTTCTATTCAGTGTTGTATGATTCTTAAAACATCGGTTTATTTTTATGAAACTTCTTTTTTTTTTTCTTAGTTTTTTTTTCTGATTCAACCTATCAATCTTTTCCTATCGATTTAATTGCTCTTATTTTTCCATTAGACTTTACTTTTGAACAGAAATGTGTCTAAAATCTTCAGATGTATTTTAGTCTGTAAGGCCGACCTCTTCACTATTTCAAATAAAGTCATTGTAGGATTTTAGTGTAAATGCCCCTAAATCTTTAGAACTTCCTTTTCATAGTTAGATACTAATTCCTCGAGGTTTAAATTAAAACATGAAAGAAGAGTGTTTTTATGCTCTATCCAGTGAAAGAAGAGTGTTTTTACGCTCTCTCCAGTGAACGAAGAGTGTTTTTACGCTTTCCCCCAAGAAATTAACTTCGGAATCTCCCTTCTTCTACCGGAAAATGACTATCTTGTGCGACTGTTTTCAGGCGTCTACTGCTTTGCTGGAAAACCTCATGACATGAAATCCCTTTGCTTGGTAGATTAAACTAAATTCTGGTTTTGAACTTTGAACGCAAACTCAAGCTTGCAAAAGCATAGTTTTCTGAGCGAACTTAAACTGTCTAAGATGACAAAAATCTAAAACTGGTGACTCAATGTGATAGAGCGTTTGAACTTTACCGTTCATTCAAGATTTAAGAGATCAGTCGTGAACCCCTACAAGGGAAATAAGCAGACCCTGATTTAGTCCACTGTTTCCAAGGAAGGTAGAAAGCTAGTGTCGTAATTCAAAAGCTCATAACTCAAGCCTCCACAGGATTTAATTTCGGACGGGCGATTAGTCAGATGTCAATGCTTAGACATTGAAAAATTACTTCAGACAAATATTTTCTTACTTAAAAGGGCTTCAAGTCAGAATTTGTATTACTTAAGATTTCCTTTAGTCAATATTTTTTCTATCTTAAAAATTTCTAAAGGGTTGATTTTGAAAAAAAAAAAAAAAAAAAAAAAAAACGAGTTCTCCCAAAAACGTAAAATTTCCCCAGAACCAAATAAATTGACGAAGCTTGATAAGTTTTTCAACCCATTTCTTTCTCTTCATGTTTCATTCCATAAACTTTCTTCAAATTCCTATATACCCAAGAATTTTGTTAAATGTCCAAGTTCGACTCCCCCAGAAATTTTCTGAAAATGATAGTTTCTCTTTTTTTAAAAAATTCCAAAATAAGAATCCCTTCAATGAAACAAGAAATTCCTATTCAAAGCATACCATCCCTCTTTCTACTTCAAATACTCACTTTGTAAATCTAAGGAGCTGTTTTTGTTTTAGGTTTTTTTTTTTTTTTAAATATTCATATATTTTTCCTTCTAACTTTAGAAGATATTTTCCCGAAATGTATGTACATATACGATAGTAAAACATCACACAACTGCTTGATGTTCAATTCACTTCACGCTGTCTTAAGGATATTCTTTCATTTTCTCATAACACATAGACATGTTATTTTTCTTCCCATTCACTTCAAAGACTTGAGATCAACTTAATCGAGTCCTTTGAGAAAAACTTTCATAGAAAAGCATAAATGTACTGAAAATGTCAGTTTTCTTAAAGAAATCATAAGAATAAGAATTTTTTTTTACTGAAACAAGTTTCCCCTGTTCAAAGCATTAAGTGGCTCTTTTCGCATCAAATTCTGTATTTCCTCATGTAAACTTTATTCTTTTTCTACTTCATGTCGTCGTTCGTTTCTTGTTTTTCCCTATGTAACTTAAAACTTCTTTTCTTAATCTATTTTTCATAAAGTATCAATCTTTTGAGTTGATTCTCTCTCTCTCTCTCTCTCTCTCTCTCTTTTTGAAATGCATTCCTAAGTTCATATTGAGAAGGGTTTAAATTTTGATTGCAAAGATCGTTTTAGGAAAAGTTGAAAACTGATAAGGTTCGTTTCGGGAAAATTGAAAACAGATAATGTTCGTTTCGGAAAAGTACATTCCCTTATAGGGCTAAAAATGGAACACTTCATATTTTCTTACGGGCGGTTTTGATGAAACACGTTTCAGTAAAAACAGTGAAATTCCCATTGAATAACATGGGGAACTATGAAATTTAAGAAGCACGTTTTCGTTCAAGGAAAATATTTTAAAAGGTCTATTTTCGATTCAGTTGAAAACGATTCAGGTAGAAAACAGAATGCAGGGAAAACAGTCACAGCAAGTTCCTGAAAGTTGGAAATAGATGAGGTTGAAATTTGGAAAAATGTCTAAGGAAAGAAATTGTTATAAAACACAGACTGTTTAGTTTTTCCAGGCTAGCTGGGTCTTCAGTGAGAGCGCTTCTTCTTTTTCAACCCAAAGAATGAAGCGAGTCAGTTTGAAACATTTCAAACTCCCCGAAAATAAGCCGTGTACTCTGGTTTCGACTCAATAGTGTAAAGCATTGCTCTCAGACCAGTCGGAATTCCGCCTCAATTGGTTGCCTAATGGAAAACCTTAGACCCCTTTCGAATAACAATTCCCAAATATCCTTAAGAAAAGTCTAGCAAAAAAAGCACTAGTCCCCCATTAAATCAATGGCATTCATTCTGTTACTGTTTTAAACATTTCAGAAAAGAAGTTTACATTCTCCCTTTTACTTTAAAAATCTTGAAAGCTTAAATTTTGACCCATTTCAAAAAAAAATCACTTAAAATTTAATTTAAAAAAATAATAATTACTCTCTAAATTTATGTCTTAAAACTAAAAAAATATTTACGCTTAATATTTCAATAAATAATAAATATTCACAAACCCACCTTCTACCTTGCCCATTTAAAAAAAAATTCTGAATTTATATAATCGAAATCATTACTTCTCCAAGTAGTTCTTTTCCCCTGATTGTAGAGAGGAACTCTTCTGAAATCTTCACTTTTCCACATATGTTCATAAAAGCTTGAGCTACTTCCTTAGGAATTCAACAAGGCCACAGCGTTCACGAAACTTGAAATCGCTTTCCTGTTCCACTCAGTAGTTAGGCATGGAGGATGCATCTGAATAGGTGGAAGTACTTCAGAAATGCATTCGCGCCGTCTACATATGTGTCTAAGTTCACACTCCTCAATTGATGTATTTTGAAACTTTCGGGATTCTCCGAGCACGATTTTCTGGAATTCTGATCCCATTAACAATTCCAGGATGCTGTCCCACACGCCATCCAAAATAATTTGGAGTTTCTTACACTGCTTTTTGGTTAATGCAACTCCTGTTGTTAAGTGAAAAATCCTGAAACAGAATTTGAAAGACTTGAAGACTTCTTACTTTATTTAAACTTAGAACAGAACTAAAATTCACTAAGCGCTTCCTTTGCATACTGTGACTAATGCATGACCCTTATCACAACACGTGTTGGTGTGTCACCATGCGTCAGCGCTTCACGGTGACTGTTTCCTTATCTGTTCATCTCTCAACGAACATGCTATCGACTCTAATCAAAGCTTATTTTCAGGAAAATTCTTAGAGAAAAACGAAAGAACTTCATTATAATTAATTTTCATATCCTGAGAGAATAAAACTAAAATGTATTCGGTAAGAAATTCTTCATGGTTGAATTTTCCACAAAAGGAATACGGAAAGCGAAAGAATTTAATCAGACACCTTGAAAGAATTCATCTCAGAATTAAAACCGCTTTTGAAAAAAAAAAAAAAAACCCAGTAAACTATAGAATACTTTGTTCTTCACATAAAGAAAACACAGTGTACGATTTCAATATTCCCTTTTTTCTTAAAATTTCTCATACGTAATAACTAAGATCAACTGAGTCCAGAAATGCTTCGTCTACTTTAGTATTTCGATTCCGAGGAAGTTCTTCCCGATACTGTTAAGATATTTTCTAAAAATCCAGTTGTAAAATAATTTTGGTCATGTTTATTTGATTGTCGTTGTCGGAGATTTCCAATCCGTTCATATCCACCATGTCATACACTGTGTCCCCGAGAGTTTCTTCAAGCAGAAAAGAGCCTTCATTCCACAGAAATTCTTCTTTTGGTGTTTGTAATGTTTCCAAAGTCAAATTATTTTTTTTTTCCAATGCTTTCTTAATTAAAGCTGAAAACGAAATGGATCGAAGAAACGTCTGTTGTATGACTCTTAACATAGATTTCTTATCACCCACTTTAGTCCAATGTTCGCCGCACAGAGAAATTTCAGATTTCAAAATTTCACCATCCTGACCCACTTTTTTCTGAGTGAAATCCAATACATGGTGAAAATCTCGACTTATGCATTCCTTTGAGTGGGGAATCGCTCTCATGAAAGGGGGCAACGGTTAAAATCGACATTGATTAAAATTGGAGAGAGGAAAAATATGAGAATTGAATAAATAATGCATAGACGGGATTCCCGAAAACATAGAAAATATAAGTTTCATATAAAAAAAAAAAAAATTCCATGAAAAATATTGGAGGGTAAATGATATCTCACATCGGTCTTCCACTCCTCCCAAAATTTAACGAAGTCCATTAAATCTCTGTTGTCAGTACACGTATTTGTTTAATTTTGTTTCCAAATTTCAACCTCATCTATTTCCAACTTTCAGGAACTTGCTGTGACTGTTTTCACTGCATTCTGTTTTCTACCTGAATCGTTTTCAACTGAATCGAAAATAGACCTTTTAAAATATTTTCCTTGAACGAAAACGTGCTTCTTAAATTTCATAGTTCCCCATGTTATTCAATGGGAATTTCACTGTTTTTACTGAAACGTGTTTCATCAAAACCGCCCGTAAGAAAATATGAAGTGTTCCATTTTTAGCCCTATAAGGGAATGAACTTTTCCGAAACGAACATTATCTGTTTTCAATTTTCCCGAAACGAACCTTATCAGTTTTCAACTTTTCCTAAAACGATCTTTGCAATCAAAATTTAAACCCTTCTCAATATGAACTTAGGAATGCATTTCAAAAAGAGAGAGAGAGAGAGAGAGAGAGAGAGAATCAACTCAAAAGATTGATACTTTATGAAAAATAGATTAAGAAAAGAAGTTTTAAGTTACATAGGGAAAAACAAGAAACGAACGACGACATGAAGTAGAAAAAGAATAAAGTTTACATGAGGAAATACAGAATTTGATGCGAAAAGAGCCACTTAATGCTTTGAACAGGGGAAACTTGTTTCAGTAAAAAAAATTCTTATTCTTATGATTTCTTTAAGAAAACTGACATTTTCAGTACATTTATGCTTTTCTATGAAAGTTTTTCTCAAAGGACTCGATTAAGTTGATCTCAAGTCTTTGAAGTGAATGGGAAGAAAAAATAACATGTCTATGTGTTATGAGAAAATGAAAGAATATCCTTAAGACAGCGTGAAGTGAATTGAACATCAAGCAGTTGTGTGATGTTTTACTATCGTATATGTACATACATTTCGGGAAAATATCTTCTAAAGTTAGAGGGAAAAATATATGAATATTTAAAAAAAAAAAACCTAAAACAAAAACAGCTCCTTAGATTTACAAAGTGAGTATTTGAAGTAGAAAGAGGGATGGTATGCTTTGAATAGGAATTTCTTGTTTCATTGAAGGGATTCTTATTTTGGAATTTTTTTTAAAAAAGGGAAAATATCATTTTCAGAAAATTTCTGGGGGAGTCGAACTTGGACATTTAACAAAATTCTTGGGTATATAGGAATTTGAAGAAAGTTTATGGAATGAAACATGAAGAGAAAGAAATGGGTTGAAAAACTTAACATCAAGCTTCGTCAATTTATTTGGTTCTGGGGAAATTTTACGTTTTTGGGAGAACTCGTTTTTTTTTTTTTTCTTTTTTTTTCAAAATCAACCCTTTAGAAATTTTTAAGATAGAAAAAATATTGACTAAAGGAAATCTTAAGTAATACAAATTCTGACTTGAAGCACTTTTAAGTAAGAAAATATTTGTCTGAAGTAATTTTTCAATGTCTAAGCATTGACATCTGACTAATCGCCCGTCCGAAATTAAATCCTGTGGAGGCTTGAGTTATGAGCTTTTGAATTACGACACTAGCTTTCTACCTTCCTTGGAAACAGTGGACTAAATCAGGGTCTGCTTATTTCCCTTGTAGGGGTTCACGACTGATCTCTTAAATCTTGAATGAACGGTAAAGTTCAAACGCTCTATCACATTGAGTCACCAGTTTTAGATTTTTGTCATCTTAGACAGTTTAAGTTCGCTCAGAAAACTATGCTTTTGCAAGCTTGAGTTTGCGTTCAAAGTTCAAAACCAGAATTTAGTTTAATCTACCAAGCAAAGGGATTTCATGTCATGAGGTTTTCCAGCAAAGCAGTAGACGCGTGAAAACAGTCGCACAAGATAGTCATTTTCCGGTAGAAGAAGGGAGATTCCGAAGTTAATTTCTTGGGGGAAAGCGTAAAAACACTCTTCGTTCACTGGAGAGAGCGTAAAAACACTCTTCTTTCACTGGATAGAGCATAAAAACACTCTTCTTTCATGTTTTAATTTAAACCTCGAGGAATTAGTATCTAACTATGAAAAGGAAGTTCTAAAGATTTAGGGGCATTTACACTAAAATCCTACAATGACTTTATTTGAAATAGTGAAGAGGTCGGCCTTACAGACTAAAATACAACTGAAGATTTTAGACACATTTCTGTTCAAAAGTAAAGTCTAATGGAAAAATAAGAGCAATTAAATCGATAGGAAAAGATTGATAGGTTGAATCAGAAAAAAAAAAACTAAGAAAAAAAAAGAAGTTTCATAAAAATAAACCGATGTTTTAAGAATCATACAACACTGAATAGAAGGAAAAACATAATAAGTAAAATAAGGGGAATACGATATTTTCACTATGAGAGTTTATAAACATCTGCTTTTCTTACGAATTAGTAAAACGTGAAATAAAAATGTTTAGAGGAAGTATGGACTTAGTCGCAATGTCTCCAGAATGAAAGCTTTTTCTGCTGAGACAATGAATAAAAAATACGATAATGAAAACCTAATTGAAACGAAAGAAAAGGTCAATGAAACTAAACGTCTAATGAAAAAATGCGGCAGGCACAGAAGTTAAAAATGATGGGACCGATACGGGAGAACTGGACATTTAGTGGAAGAAATATACGCGAAGTTTTGAAACATCTCAATTTACAGCGAACTAAATGAGGGAAAGGAATGAGATTGGGGAAGTTCTTATTAACTTTGATGAAGTGAGGAAACAATAAAAATTTAGTTATACATGAAATAAAGTAAAAAAAAAATAGCTCGTTTAAGAATATGGTTTTTGGTGAAAGTAGGAAATTTTAGTTGAAATGTCATGACCAGCATTTCGAAAAGAAATAGATTGAGTCGATATGTATGGAAAAGAAGTAAGAATTTCATTATTTTCGCTATGGGGGTGGGGAATAACTGCTTTTCTGATGAGTTAGTAAAACGTTAAAAAAATAATGTTTATGGGATGAACGGAATCACTAGCTTTGCCTCTAGAATGAATGTTTTTTCGGACGAGACAGAAAAATATACAGCCCAAAGAATACAAATTTTATCGTAAGAAAAAAGGTTTTAGATTGTATGTCTTGACAATGAATGCTTTCTTATTGGGACAGTCCACGAAAAGTATAGCAAACTAGTAAAGAATAAAAAAAATGCATATTTGATTACATGCAAAGCTTTGAGGAATATTTTAAGCAAGTTTGAAAATATGCTATATAAGGAAACAAAAATCTGATGACTTGCTACATCTAGAATAATCGTTTTGTTGAAATGAAATGGAAAAAAAAAGTCCAAATAAATGGAGTCACAAGTTTGACCAAGTAAGAAAACAATTACTGACATACTGAAAAGTTTTACGAAATTTCAAAAAAAAAAAAAAAAAAGATAAAGTAAAATAGCGAAATTGGGAAGCTATAATGATATGCGAAATAAAGTAAGAAAATATTGTTTCATCAGAATTTTAACTGTGAAAGACCTGTAGAGTTCTTGAACACACGAAAAAATTACGAGAAAATAATATGGCAAAGGCGAAAGACTCAGAATTAGCATGAAGTCATTTAACAAAAAAAAAAAAAAAAGAAAATGACAAAGTCCAATAATTACTGCGAACAGGAACGAAATCGTTTCTAAAGAAGCATTTCCTCGTCTCATGATCTGTAATAAAATTGAATAAAGGAAAAAGAAAAGTTCCCCAGAAAATTCATTACATCTACACGAAAAAACTCCCTCAAAACATACAAAAAATATAAAAAATTCATGAAGAAATAACATAAAAGTTATAAAAAAGAAAAGAGCGGGAATACATAGTACATGAAAACATTACGACTAGAAAAAAATATTGGAATGGCGAAAGACTCAGAATTAACATGTCTACATTTCCGCTTGATTTCCCAAAAATTTTGTCAAAGTCCAATAGTTACTGCGAACAGGAACGAAATCGTTTCTAAAGAAGCATTTCCCCGTCTCATGGTCTGAAATAAAATGAAATGTATGAAAAAGAAAAGTTCCCAAGAAAATTCATTACATCTACACGAAAAAACTCCCTCAAAACATACAAAAAATATATAAAAAAAAAAAACCCATGAAGAAATAATGTAAAAGTAATTAAAAAAAATAGAGTGAATACGTAGTACACGAGACCACCTGACCAATTTTTTGAAACCAAATCATCGTGAGTTAGGACCTTGCTAAGACCATTAGAGCATTTTTACTCCATTGGAAAGAAAATTAAAAAGCATCGTTACGTAAAAATTTCCTCCGGTAAAAAATAACATCGAAGAGGAGGAAAAATCCCGCTTGAAAACCACTGGAATAAATGCAAAAAATCCCAACGGACCCACTCGGTTGTTGCCATCCCTCAAAATCAAAGATCCATCGAAAGTTTCAAAAAGCACCGCTAGGGGGCAGCACATCGAGTTGACATCCCCCTATATCCAACACCTTTCCCACTTGATCGTTGCCATCCCTCAAAAACAAATATTCATTGAAAGTTCCAAGAAGCCCCGCTAGGGGGCAGCACATCATGGGGGCGAACGCGTGACAAAAATTCTGACTCGGGGGCAGCACGTCGAGTTGACATCCCCCCTATATCCACCCCCTTTCCCTCTCGGTCGTTGCCATCCCTCAAAAACAAAGTTCCATTGAAAGTTCCAAGAAGCCCCGCTAGGGGGCAGCACATCATGGGGACGATCACGTGACAAAAATTCTGATTCGAGGACAGCCTTGGGACAGCCTCGTGGACAGCCAATGTTAAGTCTATGGAGGGCTGTCCCTGTGCCAGAAGTCTCCCTTTTCCTCTACTGTCACATATGCTGGCATGATACATAGATGCGGTAATGCTGGCCACATTGTTCCTTAGTACCCGTCCCGAGCTTGCCCCAACTCTAGTACGGTGGGGCACTTGGAGATCTCGTGTGAGCAAGCCTGCTCCAAGTGCGGTGCGGATTCTCACACCAAATCCAGATGCACAGTCATCCTTAGCAGATGTTGTAGCTAGGCCTTCAACAGCTCCCCTTGTTTTCAATGAGGAGTTTCCAGAGCTACCTTCCACCAGTAGTACTATTGTTGTTCCCGGGGACTTTGTTGTTCCTGATGCAGTTGTTACCATGGACCCGGAACATGTTGCTTCTTTGAAATTACCGGTTGTCATACCTGTCGATCCGCCTTCCGAGAATGTCGTGACTTCTGTTAATCAAGAGACCTTGGTTGTTGACAGCCGCGTCGATCCTGGAGCTTCTCCTGCTGTTTCACCAGTGCAAGATCTAGAGGTTCTTGAAATGCCATCCACAGAGGTCACCTCACTGCCTCTTGCCGTTGAATAGGCTGTTGTTATTAAGTCTGAGCCTCCCATGGACGCCGACGTATGTACCGAGGTCCTTGTGCCTCATTCACCTGATTCTCCTGACTCCCAAGTCGGACTTGTTACCACTGTTGCATTTACAGAGGTTATTTCGGATGATGACAATATTTACATAGATTCCGTTAGTGATGTTGCTTTCACCTCTCCTGTCGGAACTGTCTCCCTCCCTTCCACCTCCGGGGACAAGGTTGTACCAGTCATCCATTCCAGCAGGCCGACAGGACGCGTTCCTGTTACCATCCACAATATTACTCCTACCAGAATCTCTTGTCCTGCTGACAATTCCTTCCGTCAACAACGACAGTCCTCTCCGTCATCGGAGGGCAGGACTCGCGGCAGCCGTTCGGCAAGTGTTCATCCTGGCCGTCGAGAAAGATCTCCCGTCCAACTGGAGGAAGGGGAACTTCACCCAAGTAGCCGCCGACGGAACCGTCGCCGGAATCACAACCGTTCCACCTCTGGAGATTGGCATCATCAGTTCTAAGTGCCTGTCCACGTTTCTAAAACGGGTGGGCTAATTTGAATCTACCCTCCTTACTGACCTTTGTTTTGCGTATTGTTGTATTTCAATTATCTGCTTAACCTTCAACCTTAAAGTTTCAACATTAAATATTCAGGGACTTCGGTCCCGGTCAGTAAGGCGTTGGCTCATCGGCTGGATTATGACCCAGGATATTGATATCCTGTGTGTCCAGGAAACATTTTTCACAATTTCAGACATGTTTCGGATTTTCGTCATTACACTAATGCCCCGTGCTGGTTTAGTCTTTCTACGACTAGTCACAGGGGCGCAGGAATTATTGTCAACCCTAACTTCAAGGGTCGACAACTGAAATTTCAATACGATGACGAGGGTCGAGTGGCTGCTGTCAGCTTCGCCCTCGCTGAGTTTAAAATTCGCGTTATTTCAGCCTATGCGCCATTGGAACCCGCCCAACGGGGTAGATTCCTCAGGAGTCTTCCTTTAATTTTTTGGGGGTGGTGATGACTTCCTCATTTTGGGGGTGACTATAATCTTGTAACGGAGCCTCTTGATAAACAGGGGGTACCTGGCAGAGGGACTCTTCCCGGGCTGTCTTCTCCGGGTTCATGTCGGGGGCGGGGCTGGTGGACGCCTGGCGTTCTACTCAACCTGGGGTCTTCGACTGGACTTGGACGTATGGCTCGGTTCGGGCCCGCCTGGACAGGATTCTTGTGTGTGTGTGGGGGGGGGGGGGGGGGCTGGGGATTGCGACCTTGTGTCTTTTGTACATTGTGATCTTAATTCTGTGTTTCTCCGTGTGAGTGACCATCGTGCCGCTTCTGGTGAGATCGTTCTAACAGGGGCCTGGACACGAACTCAGGGACCGTGGAGGATGAATCTTCATCTTCTCGAAGATGACATCCTTCAGGGCCTTGAGAGGTTGCTTCGGGGTGAAATTCAGTCTGAGACTCATCACACTGGTGAGTGGTGGGAGGGGGTTAAACTTAAAGTGAAATCTTATTTACAACTTCAGGGGAAACTTTCGGCTCGTCAGCGGCTTTTAGAGCGAACTCGCTTTGTCTGTATGTTGCGTGCATGCAAAGCCGGGCAGCAAATGGGAGCGCAGAATGCTGGTATGATTGCTGAACTTCAAGCTCAGTTGACAGATTTATATTGTAAAACCGGCCAAATATGCACACAGGACTCTATTTCACAAAATTTAGAAAACGAGATTTCACTTGCAAGTTTTTTGCGAAATCTCGCAGAAACAAAATTATTTCCCAGGTAATTCCTGGCTTACAGCATGAGTCACGCTTCGTGACCTCTCAACCAGAAATTCACAATTTGGTTTTCTCGCATTTCAGAGACCTGTTTGCATCTGATGAAGTGCAGCAGTCGTCCGTCGACTCTTGGGTCGCTGACGTGACCCAACTCGAAGCCGCGGCTTCTGTGCTTACATCGGGCCCTGTCCGTATTTCTGAGGTGAGACAAGCAATTGCGGGCCTGCGTAATGGTCGCAGTCTGAGTACTAATGGTATCAGTGTCTAATTTTATAAACGATTTGTTGATTTGCTTGCTGAACCTCTGATGTTTTTAATCATGTTCTGTCAACTGGGCAGTTAACCACGACGATGCGGCTTGGTCAGATCGTTTTGGTTAACAAGCGGCGTGATGGTCCTGGTAGTCATTTGTGAGAGTGGATACCCATCACTCTTCTCAATTACGATTATAAGATTTTTGGCTAAAGTCCTTGCTAACCGACTGATTAGGATTATTTCTGGCCTAGTAGGCGTGTGCCAGGTTTCTGGAATCCCGGGGAGGAGAATTTTTCAAAATTTAGTTCTCGTGCGTGACGGTATTCACTACCTCGACCGCAAGAGGTTGAAGTGCTGTATCCTTTCTTTAGATCAGAGCAAAGCCTTTGACAGGGTCTCTCACAAGTACCTTGTGACCCTGCTGGATGCTTGTAACTTTAGCCAAGATTTTGTACACATGGTGAAGGTCTTGTATACTGATATCTTTAGTTTTATCCGAGTCAACGGTCAGCCTACGGACTGCTTTCCCATCCGGAGAGGGGTCCGCCAAGGCTGCCCGTTGTCTGCTGCACTGTTCGTACTCAGCATTGAAACTCTCCTTAAGAAGATTCAATCTGCACTGAATATCTCTGGCATCCCAGTTCCGGGTTCGAGCTTTACAACAGCTGAGCTCAAATACCTTGCGTATGCAGATGACGTTCTCTTCCTTCGGGATGAGATTTCCTTGAGAAATTTGTTTCATGTTTATGATGTTTATGCGGACAGTGCAGGTGCTGCTTTGAATGTGGATAAAACTAAAGTCTTGTGTTTTGGGGATTGGTCACCTGACGTTTTGCAGTTTGTAGGCTCAACCGATGATCCCATAAGGATCCTGGGTGTTTACTCTGATAAAAAGGGGGTTCCCCGCAAGACGTGGCGCTCTGTTCAACAGAAGCTCACGTCGGAATATGCTTGGTAGGAGGGCTGCCAAATTTCTTTTTTTAATAGGGCTAAATTGGCTAACAGTCTCTTGGTTTCCAAAATTGCTTTTTGCGGTACCCTACAACCCCCGACGTACAGGGTCCTTTTGGCTCTAAATTCTCTACTTTTTCGATTTGTTTGGGGAACTAGAGCTGTCCTTTCTCGGGATTGCCTGGTTCAACCAGTCCATCGGGGGGCGGGGGGACTGGGGGTTCGGCACATTCTTGCGTGGTGTCGCGCGTTGATGGTTTCTAATGTGGCCTCCATCCTGAAAAGCGATTCTCATCCTAGCTTTAACTTTGCGTGTTATTTCATTTCCTATAATCTTAGGTTATTTTCTTTCGCTTGTAACTACCTTGGGCCTAGAGCTCCGAGGCCCGGTGGACCACATGGCACTACCATTTGTGAGGCTAGATTGTTAACTAGCCAGAACATCAGGTGTTCCTCTTGGCATGAACCCGATGCCCTTTATAATGTATTCTTGCCATCCTTTGCTCCACACATTCAGCGCAGGTTTCTTGCCTTGGGGATGAATTGGAGGGTCGCATGGGCCAATGTTGCGTTTGCGGGTGTGGAAGGTCGTGTGCGGGACCTGCAGTGGCGCTTGGCCCATGGGGTAATTTTCACCCGTGATTCCCTTTTTCGTTGGGGAGTCTCCGACTCCCCGGACTGTCCCCACTGCGGACAGCCGGAGTCTTTATTCCACCGATTTGTAGAATGTCATTTTGTTCGAAAGGTTTGGCAACTTTTGTCTAGATGGATTTCTGTTAATATGTGTAATTTTAAAATTATTGTTTTTAAGCACCCGCTACCTGTTTCCGGTCAGCGTGCTTATGGTTTAAAGGTGATTCTTGCTACTGCTTGTACTGTGTTACATGATACTGTTCTGTCTGACCACGTTAGGATCTATTCGAATAGGCCTTATGTGGTCGCTCTATTTGTCAAGATCAGATTGCGTGAGAGGGTGATTTCCGACTTTCACCACTGGCCGGAAGACTTTTTTTGCGTCCGATAGCTTTGTTGGTCTCGGCTGGTTTCCTTTCGCAATAATGTGCTCTGCTTTCGGTTCTGAATGTGTTTCTGTTGGAGCATGTCCCATGCCTGACGACCGCTGCTCTTTTTATTTGCTTGTCTAGATCCTGTGTTTGCATCACGAATTGTATTTACATGCTTTTCTACTGTGTATATATTATCTTTGTCTGCATTTGTCTATGCTTGGCCCGCGCTTTTGTTCTGTCTGTTGTCTGTGGCAGGTGTTGTGCCTCTCAGACGACAGTTCAGACCACTTCCTCAGTCTTTGTCATGCCTCTCGGGCGGGGAGGGGTGTGACAAATGACTTTTCATGCTCTTGTTTTGGTTGGAGGTGCTTAGATGTGGGTCCACTTTTTCTCTAAGCACATCCACCCTGTTTTCAGAGATACTTCTTCCCTGGAAGTGTTATTGCTTGTGTTTCGTCTTCCGAGTTTGGTAAGTAAGGTAAGTAGTTTCTTTTCCTTTCTTTTCCTTTTAGTGTGTGTGTGTGTGTTTCACCTCGATGATGATAGGGCCCTGGCTGACCCATAATATGGGTTTCAGCAGAACAGTGTACAGCCTTGTGCTGTACCCCAGTTCACTAACTGAGAAGAAGCTGCAATGCCTGCCTGGACATGGAAGACGTGTACGATTTCAGCAGTTATCAGACTTTGAGCAAGGTCGTCTAGTCTGACTCCGCGAGGCCGGGTGGTCGTATCGTCGTATTGCGGAGCGAATTGGACGGGGAGTATCGGTGGTGGTACGATGGTGGCGTAGATGGTCCGAGGAATATTCCCACATGAGAAGACGTGGAACCGGGAATCACAGACGGACTGTTGAGCGGACCGCTCGACGCATAAGAGCGGCGTTGTCAAGCAGAACATCCACTGCGACGCAAATCCTAGCTGCCGTTGCACCTGAGGTGACTGTGCGAACAATCCGCAACCGTCTACTGGATGCAGGACTACGTGCACGTGTGCAACTGGCATGTGTACCTCTGACTCCAGCCCACCGTCTGGAACGGCTGCAGTGGTGTCGTCAACGTCTGCACTGGAGAACGCAAAGGCGATCTGTCATGTTCAGCGATGAAAGCAGGTTCTGCTTGGGAGCCTCCGATGGCCGTATGCGTGTTCGTAGACGCACAGGGGAGCGTCTCCACCATTCTTGCATCCGGCAGCGACATCAGGGCCTACACCTGGTCTCCTGGTGTGGGGAGCGATCAGCTATCACTCCCGTACACAACTAGTGTTTGTACCGGGTACGTTAAACAGCACCTCCTACATCAACAACATAATTCAGCCCGTTGTTGTGCCATTTGTAAGGTCGGTTCATCGTGGTGTTTTCCAGCAAGATAATGCACGCCCACACATGGCACGTGCAACGCAACATGCACTTCAGGGTGTGAGACAACTTCCATGGCCAGCACGTTCACCGGATTTGTCTCCCATTGAGCACGTGTGGGATTTTATGGGACAACGACTTATCCGGTCTCCACTGCCAGCCACGACCATCCCCGATTTACGCGTCCAGGTTGAGGATGCTTGGAACTCAATACCCCAAACTTACATCCAACATCCGTACGACAGACTCCATGCCAGAATTGCACAGTGTGACGCAGTTCATGGCGGTTCAACCTCGTACTAACCATGTTACATGGAAATATTATTTTTCATTTTGTCATAATGTTTTGATCACGTTATCCTCTGTATTCCGTTATTATGCTGTATAAATTTCGTTGGTATCAGACGTCTTCTTGGTGTTCTTTTTTCACTTTCCGCCAATGTATTTTTGATACAAAAATATAAATACCACACACAGACACGACAGGTTACTCGCGTTTGCATATGCCCACAGAGAATTTGTCGTGCTGTTGTTTCTAAAGCTAGAAATTCTTTTGTTGAGTAGTAGATTATAAATATTTTCTAGCCGCCCCGGTGGCACAGTAGTCTAAGCCATGGCGTCTGATCATTCGTCCGAAAGGGGTCCGGGTTTGAATCCCGGTGAGGCATGGATGTGTTTGTCAAACGGCACTGGCTCTGTCCCTTCCCTGGAACGAGTGGCCATAGATTAGGGACGGGCGATTGCTTATAGCCCCTTGATTTGCTCGCGGTGGTCTTTAAACCTCCAATCAAAAAAAAAATTTTTTTATGGGAAATTACAATAAATATCGCAGCTAAGAAAATACGAAATTACAGAAGTTTTGTGAGTCAGATAACCAACCTCTGGAGACGTGCCACGGAGCAGTCAAGAACAGAATTTTTATATGGCTCTTTGAAATTCTTGTGGCCAGTTTTCCGGCAGGAAAAACATGGCTCTTTGAAATTCTTGTGGCCAGTTTTTGGCCCGAAAAACATGGAAATGTCTAAATTTTTTATTGAAAATTAAATGTTGAGCAAATATTGTTCACAATTTTTTTTAAGTAGTTGGAAATATAGCCAAACGATATTCAGAGCAATTTTATGGCACTGAAATTTCAGTGTGGTCACTTCACACCCGTGCGTTAAACACACACAGGAGATATCACCATCTCTTGTTACTGTTCAAAAGTATTCATATTCTCAAAATTAGTCCATTTTTCTAAAATAGTGAAAGTTTCTTTATTCTGCATTCATGGACCTCAGCCTGAAAGTTCTTTCAACATGATGCAGTTATAGTCATAAAGTCAGGAAGAATGACCTACAAACTCTATTTGGCTAAACAAACTTAAACACAGGGTAAGTATGCAGTTCAGTTCTTCAGTAAAATGAGTTACACCGTTGAGACATTACATTATGACCACCCCCAACCTAGAGAAATGAGCGCGCCTAGAGATCGAATGGTCGCGCAAGTGAAGTTCATAGAGCACTGTATATACAAACCAAAGGACTGGCTTTCGGTTAGGACAGTGTTCGGAGTCAGAATGTCAAAAGCTGCCGATTCATCGGAGTTTGATAAAAGACAAATTCTGATTAAACGGCGCCTCGGAACAATGATCTCGGAAACTGAGCAGGTTGTTCACGTGCCCCTGTAGTGAGTACGTATCAAAAGTGGTGCACGCATGGCCAAACCACGAACCGTTGTTCGCAGCTCATTGATGCCCGAGGGGAGCGGAGGCTGCCGCGCATTGTTCACAGCGACTGCAGGCCCACAGCTACAACAGTAGTGATTAGGGCAATCTGTCACAGCACACAGTTCATTGCAGCCTTCTGCGTATGGGCCTGCGTTGCCGAAGACCCAGCCGGGTCCCCATACTCATTACACATCATCGCCAACAACGCACGAAATGGGCCCAAGTTCATCGAGATTGGACCGTGGATGATTGGAAGAAAGTGGCCTTGTCTGAAGAATCGAGATGTCTGGTACATCACGTAGACGGCCGAGCGCGGATACACCAATAACCAACGTATTCTATGGCACCTGGATGAATTGTTGGGTGGAAACAGGCTGGCGGTGTTATGCAGTGGGCGATGTTTTCTTGGGACACTTTTGGCCCCATTATACCTATGGCACAATCCCTGTCAGGTGTCTGAACATCTTTGCTGACCAAGTTCACCCATTCATGGCAACTTCGTTATCTGCTGGTGATGAACGTCACCAACAGGATAATGCACCATGCCACACTGCTGGAATCGTCAAGGGAATGGTTCGTGGAACACGCTGGTGAATTTAGGTTAAAAACCTGTCCTTCAAATTCACCTGACATGAACCCAATCAAACATTTGTGGTTCGACTTAGAAAAGCTGGTTCGCGCTAAACCACCACCACCCCGAAATGTACGGGAGCTGGAGGACCTGCTGTTGAAATTATGGTTCCAGGATACCTATCGCCACCTCATCGAATCGATGCCTTGCCGAGTGGCTGCTGTTTTGCGGGCTAAAGAAGCTTCTACAGCTAATTACGTATGTGGTCATAATCTCATTGGTGTATATAGGAGGAGCAGTTGATTTCAACTTTGCCAAAATCTGAAGGTATCAAAAGAGAGTGAGAGAGAAAAGAAACAATCAGAAAAAATTTCTGAAGGTAATCTTTCAGACAGCATTTTTAATTTTACCACTAGCTATCTGTTGCTAGGTTCCTCAATTTGCCGCTGTGAGTTTGATTACTGGAAAAACACATGTTTTTTTTAAATGATAAGAACTTTCGGAGGTTGGCATCTATACAAAAAAATAATTTCCTGATGAAGTGCAAAAATTTTTGTTCGGAAGTGTGGGGGGCATGAACGTACTGATAGCTCATGCCCCCCCCCCCATCTCCGAATAAAAATGTTTAAAAGGGCTTCAGCTCAGCATAAAGATTTTACAAAGATTTTTAAAACCGATGATATGTACATTAAATGGGTAATGACAAATTTACAACGTGATGCACACACACCAATGCTTGAGGAAGAACAAAATGATCACAGGCGGGGCCCTGCAGTGCTTAAGAACATCAATAGTTAATGCAGTCTTAACTCACCGTGAGATGTAACGAACTTGGTATAACAGCGAACCTCGGGGTCACTGGCGATCACGTAGCATAGAAAGAGCTTTCACGGCATGCGGAGATATCAGACTGATACTCCTGCTGTACCACCGTGCACAGAGTAACGGAAAGGATGGTGAAAGGTGAAGTCCCAAGTGGTTGCTTGGCATTATGCTGGAGGAATTTGAGGATGGATCTATGAAAAAGTGTCGAGGAGTGGCAGTTCGTCTCTTGCGGAAGGAGTAAGTCTGCCCCAAAAGGCGATAGATCTTTTATAACGAGAGCGTTAGCGAGGGGGTTAGCAAACCCCCCTACAATTCAGAGTGCCGACCTTGAATGGGTAAGTCCAAAGTCGGATGAAGGGCAGCTATGGCAGCTTTCTGGAATGTGTCGAGGCGATTGATGACACCACAAGACGTAGTCTGGTTGCTTGGCATTATGCCGGAGGAATTCGAGGATGGAAGTTGCTTGGTTGAAGACCTTCTGAAGAATTGCTTCAGACTGCTCCAAAAAGATGAGAGAAGCCTCCTGATTTGTTTTATGAGTGAGGAACTCTTAAAGATCTTCAAAGGAGATAGGTTCTGAAGGAAGAGAGGCATTGGTAAGCAGAGTTGAGAAATCTTCAAACGTCGGCAGAGGACCCTTGGACTTTGAAGAGGGATAGCTAGAACGTGATATGGGTGACTTGGAGCCTGCTAGACGGGTGGAACGATGTGGGAGGCCAGTCGGAGAAGGTGACTTCTTCTTTTTCCTCCGGGGCTTCGGTACTGGTAGTAGAGCGACGTTTGCCATGGATCGATGACACACGAGATGTGGAATCAGAGGAAAGGTCCACCTCGTCGCCGGGAGCAAAAGTGCCGACGGCGAATGAAGCTTGAAGATCAGCCGCGATGTCCTCTGATGGAGGGGCAAGGAGGAGTCAAGCGGAGGAAAATCCGACAGAATGGAGAAAGCAACATCGGAAGACGCGTGTTAATCGAAGGCTTTAATAAGATTTTCAGCAGAACTGGGTCCAGGAGGTGCAGACTCAGGCGGAGGCATGGCAGCAGAAACGGAGGAAAAGGTAGAATGCTGCTTTGGAGCTGCAGGAATAAGTGGCTCTGCATAGGGGCAATGAGCCTGCTGATGTCCGTAAGCCTTGCAGCTTGAGCAATGAGCAGAGGTGAAGAGCTCAATTCGGCGGCGCTCGTTACCGCAACGAACATCGGGGAACCGTGGAAACTTTATGAGATGCTCTTCCAACGGGAAGATGATGCGAGCAGTCCTACGGAAGCCACAGATATGTTTATCATCGGGGTCAGAGGGGGAAGAGGAGAGTCTTCACTGGGCCGACTATTCTGCCGCATTGACTAAGTGCCGCACACAGGATATCATTAGAGATCTCCGGGGATACCGAATGTAGAGAGACCAGAACTGCACGCTGGGCGATGGATTCGGTTAAGAGGTGACGATCGCCAATTGATAGGCCCCGCGACAAGACAAGCTCGGCATATTCTTTCTTCGAAAAATAAACAATCACAGTTCGTGACTTTCGGGTGAGGTGGGTGATGGCACCAGAAGGAAGCATCTTCTTGAGAGTGGAGCTGTACGGCTTCAAAGGAGTGTTGGGCAGCGCATCAGAACAAGCCCCAATTCGAGGGTCGAATGAAGACGTTAACTAGCAAGAGAGTTATCGGGAATGTCTAATAAGATGGTGGCACCGTTGAGAGTAACGTAAGAATCCATAGGGAGCAGACGAGACGAGGAGGAAGCCGATGGAATACCAGAGGCAGCAGCAGAATACGTGCGTGCAGAAGCGCCTCCTCTGGAAGGCATTGACGCAACATGAGACAATATACTGTCTCATGCTGACGTCCATGAATTCATCATCGTCAGCAGACGCCAGGTACGTCACATTCACGTTCCCAATGGCAGAGTCGGAGACCCGGGCAGGAAAAGAGGTGCAAATGACAGGAGGCAAAGATTTTTGGAAACTGACGCTCTAAATCACGAACACTGGGACATGGAGTAAACTGGCGTCCCATTTGGTTCCATACGAGCTCGATGGGCGAGAGATCATGCGATCTTGCGGGCCAGGAAAGCGTCAAAGCGTGACGTAGACAGTGGTGGGAAACTCGAGCCGTGTGCGGACGAGCATTATCTTGTTGGAAAATGGCTCCGGGCCACCCCTCCACGAAAGGAAGCACATGGGGCCGCAGGATCTGCTGTACGTAGCGCTGGCCTGTAAACGTCCTTCAGATCACAGCGAGGGAAGTCCAGCTGTGACTCGCGATGGTTCCCCAGACCATCACTTCGGCAGTTCGGGACGTGTGGCTCTGTACAGAGGTTGAGACTATACCGCACACCTGCGGTCCTCCACTATGACACGGTAGTGGTCCGTTCCCATACCGAAGCGGGATTCGTCGCTGAACACCATACGTCGCCAATGCAATCGAAGCCGACGATGGTCAAGTGTTAATGGAAGAAAACGTAAGAGCCGTCAAGAATGGAAATTCGCCTCCGCCAGGCGTTTGAAAATGGTTTTGGCAAACACAGGATTCCTATCGCTCAGGGATCTCACGTGTCTCTTACCGAGCACTTTGGCACGAATGTGGAGTCCCCTGCGCAGCACCTTATACGTCACAATGATTGCGATTGCAGCGCCAGTCTCGGAAACGGGTCATGGAGAATCGCACGAAACTTTAATCATTCGAATGTCTGCCTTCCCCGTAGCTATTCGCTGAGTTTCGCGTTAATCTCACTATTGGGGGGGGGATGTAGGTTTAACGACCACCATGAGCAACTCAATGGGCTATAAGCAGTCGCCGTTCCTAATTTAAGGCTACTAATTCCAGGGAAGGGAGAGGGCCAATGCCTTAAGACAGTTGTTTGAAGATTAATGTCTGCCGTCTTATGCACGATTAGATTAGAAATAATAAAAGTTCTGATGCATAAACCAGTTCCTAAAAACATACACGAGCGATTTCGGATTTACCTTAAATCCTTCATCAGATGTGATAAAAATTACACAATAAAACAGGCTAAAATATTTTATTTGTCCCGGCTGAGATGTGTGATGTTATATAGGATGTTTGTTAGTTGCGTTGTTGTGGCGTACAGATTTACTCTGTGCATGCGTCGATGATTTCTATTCCGTGCTCGCGTCAGAATTTCCATCCCAACTTGGTTCTGGGGTGGAGTTGGGGGTGGGGGGTGAAAACTTTCTATGTTCACTAATTGTTTCCACTGTGGTGCGAGAACGCAAGGGTAATTAGCGTTGCAGCATTGATGGCCAAGGTTATAAATCAGTAGACTTTCCGCTGATAATAAATGGGATTTTGCTCGTGGGATGCAGAGAATATTTATGTCATCCCATTGTTGTGTGTGTGTGCCTTCTCGACATAGTCTTGCTAGTGCCGTGGACGCTGATGCAGTGCGAAAGCTAAACTTTTTTTTTTTTTTGTTTGGATTTTTAACGACCACCGTGAGCAACTCAATGGGCTATAAGCAGTCGCCCGTCCCTAATTTAGAGTCACTGGTTCCAGGGATGGGAGAGAGCCAGTGCCGAAAGACAAACACAACACCCATGCCTCACCGGGATTCGAACCCGGACCCCTTCGGACGAATGATCAGAGGCCATCGCTTAGACCACTGCGCCACCGGGGCGGCAAAAAGCTAAACTTGTGTTCATCCATTAGGCACTTCAGTGTTCTTGAGGTCGAGCCCACATCCGCTGTATTAACAAGTCACCTTACACCCCTCAAAAGCAAATGAACGGATCCGCTGCGTTGTCAAGATGCGCGGTGCAGCTGCAAGCAATGTAAAAACAAGCTTGCAGTTGACCGCGATCATATGACACTGTGAAGTTGAGTGAAAATGTCGCGGCGAGAGAAAACTGACTTTGAGAAAGGAAAGATTGTTGGATGTTATATTAGTGGGTTGTCCATGAGAGAACCCAGAGGCGTTCAAACATACCCAAGTGAACTGTTTTGGATGTACTGAATGTACTGGAAGACACATGGCGTGCCTGAAGTAGCAAAACGTACCGGCAGACCGAAGAAAATCGGTGATACACGACGTCGAGGCCTCTGAAGAGTCGTTACAGCTGTTCGACAGAGTACTGTACAAGACCTCAGTGTACAGGTGAGTAACAATTCTGGAACTTCGGTATGTACACGTACCATTCGCAGAGAACTTCATTTCATGGGTTACCGTGGTCGTGTGGTTGCTCATAAGCCTTTCACCTCCATTCAGAATGCTACCCGTCGTTTAGCATATTGTAAAGAACATTTATCGTGGACCGTAGATCAATGGAAACGGGTTCTATGGACTGATGAATCGAAATACATGATCAATCAGTCTGATGGCCGTGTGTGGGTATGGCGGCAGCCAGGGGAACGCCATTGGCCTCAGCGTACTGTTCCTACAGTCAAGTTTGGAGCTGGCAGTGTACTCGTGTGGGGGTGTTTTTCGTGGTGTGGTGCCGATTCGTTGCTTATCGTGGACAAACTTGTTAACTAGCACGTCTATCTCGATATGCTGGACAATTATGCCCTACCAACTCTGCGGCAGTACTATGGAACCGAACCTTGTTGGTACCAGCAGGATAATGCACCGAGCCATAAAGCAAGGACTGTTGCGGCGTGGCTTGATGATAATTCCCTATCGTGAGTGGACTGGCCAGCACAGAGCCCTGATCTTAATCCCATAGATCTCATATAGGATGAATTAGAGCGTCGCATAAGAAGCTAGGAACCAAGGCCTACTACTAGTAAGCAACAGTTAGCGGCAGCATTATGTACTGAATGAAAGCGCATACCTATCGCTGTGTTCCAAAACCTTGTCGAAAGCATGTCTCGAAGGGTCGGTACATGAATTAAGTCCAAAGGTGGTTTCAAAATATCTTTATTCAAGGTAGAAAGCAGGAGACGAACTAATAAGGACGTCTAAATACAAATAAAATACGATCAAAGATCGTTAAACTACTAAAACCTATATAAAAATATACAGCATAGTGCACAAGTTGAAAAATGGAGCAAAATTACAGCTCGTGATAAATGAACAGCGACAAGCATGTCTGGGCATTGAGGAAGGATTTTAACAAAAAAACTTATTGCTCATAAGTGCATTGCTGTGCGATTAACAAACTTGTTCAAGAAAATTGAGAGCTTCAGGAGACAACATTTCTCTTGCAAAAAAAAAAAAAAAAAAAAAAAAATACAATACAATAAGACAGTAAGGTGTAACACATCATAGTTACAAGAATGTACAGTACAAAGCAATTGACAAACTGATCATAAGACAAATAAATGAAATGATGAATATCAGGAGAAGAACAAACTTGGACTTCCTGGTGTAAATATAATATATTACCTGTTCGGCAATATTCAAAAACAATGTACAGATATACAGCACAGTGTCAACATGTTACAAATCAAAATCGGACCATATACAGAAATGTAACACTATTCTGTTGACCAGATAGAAAATGTAAGTATAATAAGAAAACACACGATGAATAAAGCTTTAACATATTCTCACTATGTAGTGATAGAAGAATGATAGTACCAAGCATCACCTCACACAAAAGAACAAAATAGGTAAAATGTTTTTCAAAATATATTACTCATGAGTACAACACCATGCAATTGACTAACTTGTGCAAAAATAAATACAGTAAGAATCATTAGTCAACATGTCTCTTGAAAGAAGGTACGATATGACAGTGAGTTTTAACACAACATATTTACAAGGATGTACAGTACTATGCAATTTAAAAAAACTGATTATCAGACAAATCATTGGAATGTTTAATAACAGGAAATAACTAAACTTGGACATTCTGATGCAAATAAGATGGCCGCCCCGGTGGCGCAGTGGTCTAAGGCGTTGGCCTCTGATCATTTGTCCGTAAGGGGTCCGGGTTCGAATCCCGGTGAGGCATGGATGTTGTGTTTGTCTTACGGCACTGGCTCTCTCCTTCCCTGGAACCAGTGACCCTAAATTAGGGACGGGCGACTGCTTATAGCCCATTGAGTTGCTCACGGTGGTCGTTAAACCTCCACTCAAAAAAAAAAAAAAAAAAAAATAAGATGGATTACTTGTTCCGCAATATTTTGAAAACTATGTACAATTATACAGCACAGTGCAAACATGTTCGGGAAACAAAATAGAACAAAATTACAAAAAACTACACTGCAGAAACAATATCTATGTTTATACAGCACTATGCTAATGACTAACTGCAATATTTATACTCAAAATGTAAACTAAAGACGAACTAACTTTAACGTCAATGTAGGAAAAAAAATACAAGATGAGTGTCACAAAAACAATTTGCTGTGTAAACACGTACAGCCCTTTATAAAAAAAAAACCCATGCGGTAAATTTCCAAGCTGTGCAAAGAACTTGAAAACAGATTGTTGATATTTACATATGCATTTCTGATTCAAAAAGGTCAAATACCAAATCTGCCGACCGTCAGGTACAATGACGCTGGCGAGCTGGTAAACCATGAGGCAGCCGGTGACCAGGTGGCAAGGAACTGGCTCTCCCGACGCTGAGTAACTGCAACAGAATACTCTAGCCGAAGTCGAGATGTCAGACGGTCGCGGAAATGGCATAATAATGCCGTAGAAGCTTCATGCACAGTCAGAGGAGTAGTCAAATATCTGCAGCGTTGATGAAACACGTAGATTACATGCTTCGCTAAAATAAAAATATAGGCACAGACTGATGGGAGCTTGACTGGGGGATAGTTCTGTAGCAGAAGAGTCCGATATGCATCAAATGTAAGATCTGCTGTAATGGAACATTGGGCGATAGTAAATGCCAAGTTCAGCATTGGGAGTAATATAACACAGTGTTGATAGACATGGGAGACATCAGCCTCCCGAGCACAGAAAGGGCAAAGAGGGGAATCGAGAAGAGACATTCGGAAAAGAACGGAGGGAACAGGAAGGCGGCGATGGAGGAAAAGCCAATGGGTATTAATTTCTAGAGGAGCAGAAAGAGGAGACAGGGCGACTGACCACACCGTAGCAGTGGCAGCCGGGGGAACATCAGGAATGGGGAGAGGAGGAGAAGAATGGGACATAGAGAGGAACCGATAAAGAGATGACACCGAGAGAGAAGAAATGGGATGAGCTGAGCCAGAAGTAAGCACGAAAAGAGGAAATGGGAGAGAAGCAGAAGGAACAAAGGAAAGACCTGAGTGGGAAGCAAGATGAGGAAATTGAGAAATGATAGATGAAAGAATAGAGTCGTAGATGTCACGAGAGGAGGAGGAGAGGAGAAGAGAGGGAGGGAGGCTGGCGAAGGGTCGCCAAGAAAGGTCAGGGTTAGTGAGATCTTTAACTGTTACCACACCTGCTCGGAGCCAGGTAGGATAGGCAAAGTACGGAAGATGAGAGGGGTGAATAATCGAAGAATAAAAGAGGGGTTCAGCAAGGAGCTCAGTTGTGGAATCAGGTGGAGAACGAGAGAGAGGAGGGAACGAAGGAAAGTTAGAGCTTCACGGTAAACAGGGGGAAGTCGAATGAGGGTGAGGGGTCGGTGGTCCATGAGTAGTAAGGAGAGAAAAGAAAAGTTAGGGTTGCTCGGGAGGCGATGACGTCCCTAGCTAAAACGGCATCTGGTACTGGCGACGTGAAGAGACGGAGAAAAGTAGTGATTCTGACGGCCTTGTAGTACTCCTGTGTATCAAGGAGTCCGATGCCGCCGTGATCCGGAGGGAGGCAAAGCTTTGTGACACTGACCCAGTGGTGGCAGGTCCAAATCAGAGAAGTAAGACATCGGGTAATTTCATGAAGGCGGAGTTGTAGAGACTTGACACCAAGCCAAGAGTGTGTGCACAAGGAAATCAGGTAAGTTCGAGAGAGGCGAGCTCTCTGGAAGAATGATGAGCAGAACTGGGCTCTCCTCCAGGAGGCAGTTGACCTGAGCAAGCGTGGGTGAATAGCATTCCACGTGTAGAGGGGGCAGCTTGCAAGGAACCAAGATGAACTCCAAGGAAGCGCTGTGAGATGGACGACCAGCTTGCTCCCCAAGGGGTGTCTACACGATGTGCCCATGAGCCGCACCATAAACCAGTGCTTTTAGATGAGTTGAGCGCTGCACCGGAGCATGAGGCATAAGCTGCGAATAGACGTTGGAGACACGGAAACTGTGAGTCATGACGGATGCAGATGGTGACATCATCTGCGTATGCAACAGAGGTAGTGGCATGATGTCTTGTGCAGGCAGAGAGTGGTGGCAGAACTGCTTTAAAAGATTGGTGTACAGAGCGGAGGAAGGGTTCAATTGCGATTACAAAGAGTTGTCCGGAGAGTGGGCAACCCTGCCGCACTCCCCGGCGGAAGGGAATAGGCGCTGTGAGAAAGGTGGGCAGCTTGACCTGGAGAACGGCGTCTTGATAGAGTGAGAAAAGAAGAGAGACGAAGGAAGGAGGAAAACCGAAGTGAAGGAGTGTAGCCGATAGATAGGAATGTGAGATATTATCAAAAGCGGATTGTTGGTCAAGAGAGAGAAGGGCGAGGGGTTCAGAGCGAGATCGGGCAAGATGGATTAGACCGACACCATACTAATGTATGTCAATAAATGCTATGTTGTGTTTCTCTTTTAGGTGTCCGATGACTTTTGTATATATAGTGTATATTCGGGTGGGGTCTGCATTTTCATTCTTTAGTAGTATTGAGCATATACACCAAATCGATTAATCAGGTCCGATGGGTCTATCATTTTTTACCATAAATAGGATGTTTGTTGTTTTCACACCAAATACCAGATTATTTCGCTTATAAATTGTCCGTAAGTTATTAATGATCTTCGGGACATAGAATATATGTGATCTAGACCTCAAGAACACTTAAGTGCCGAATGGCTGAACACAAGTATATAGACTTCGTACTGCGTCAGCATCCCCGGCACTAGCAAGACTATGTCAAGACGGCACATACACACCACAATGGGACGGCATATATATTATCTGCACCATACGAGCAAAATCCACTTTATTATCAGCGGAAAGTCTACTGATCTATAAAATTAACCACCAATGCTGTAACGCTAATTACCATTGCGTTCTCACACCACAGTGGAAACAATGAACACAGAAATTACCCTCCTCCCCATACAAAAACCAAGGTGGGACGGAAATTCCGACGCAACCACGGAATAGAAATCATCGACGCATGCGCAGAATAAATCTGTAAGTCACAGCCATTGCAACTAACAAACACCCTATATGACATCACACATCTCATCCAGGACAAATCTTTTAGTTTGTTTTATTGTGTATTATTAATCACATCTGATGAAAGGTTTAAGGTAAATCCGAAATTCCTCATACGTAGTTTTTAGGAACTGGTTTTATGTATCAGAACTTTTATTATTTGTAATCTAATCGTGCAAAAGACGGCAGACATTGATCTTCAATTATTTTAGCACGAATCTTTTCTTTTAATTAGCCGTAAGACAAACACATCATCCATAACTCACTGGGATTCGAACCCGGACCATTCTCGGACGAATGATCAGAAGCCATCGCTTAGACCACTGCCCACGGGGCCTGCTTGACAGTTCATTAACTGAAAGGAAAAGACCGTTGGTCAGTGTTTCGCAGGACACCTTTTAATCTCTGATCTAACGTCCAAAACGCGCCCAGGATATAATTTATGTCCCATGTGGAATTATCGGTGGGCGCGTGTGGTAAAAATTGATGGGTTTTTTCCAACGCTTTGTGCATACAATTGGTTGTAAGATGTGTCGAGCCTATAAAAATTTATGTGATCGATTGCCTTTTTGGCGTCCCGAAAAAAGATTCTCACGAGCACAGCTACACGGAGGCGAGTTCAGAGGCAGCTAAGCATCCCCCCCCCCTTCGGCTGATGTTTTGAAGCTGCAAGAATCAATTGGAGCTTTCGGACCAACGAGAGTACATTAAGTCAAGTGAATCGCTCCTGATTGGCCAGTTGGTTTTCAACATGGCGGTAAGCAGAAAACTCGTGGTGTTCATGGGACTTTGAAAAAAATTATTATCCAAGTTATGGATCGGAGAAAAGCATCGGAAAAGTTAGGTTGGGTAGATACCATCCTCTATATCCAGCAGAGAAAGAACCAATGACGTCCGTTATTCTTCTCTTGAACATCTCGACATCCGGAATGCTGCTAGAGTAAACTTGGTCTTTCTCATAACCCACAGGAAAAAGTCTAGAGAGGTTCCGTCGGGCGATCGAGATGGCCATGTCATGGGACCGTCGTGGCCAATCAATTTGTCTGGAAATGTGATATTCAGGAACTCACGAATCATTGTTTACCAATGTGGTGGGGCACCGTCTTGTTGGATAACAGCGGAAGGTTGGAATGCATGCAACTGAGGTGCTACAGAAAGTTCCAGCATGTCCATGTACACGTTACATGTTACCGTGGGCTCCGTAAAAAAGAAGAGTGCGATGATTCTGTCATGCATCAGGCCGCACCATACGTTTACTTTCGGGCTAGTCCCCTGTTGTTCGATGACATAATGGGGATTTTCTGATCCTTAGAATGGGGATCTTCTGTTCCTCAGAAGATCCTCATTAGGTTCAGAGACGTGAAATGTTGCTCCTTTTTGAGAAGCAGGCACGGTGCAGATAATCACTATCACGAGCTATGCGCTGCAACATCTCCGTTACAAATGCAACATGGCGATGCCATTCATCAGGCTGAAGAGCTTGAACGATCTGTACCTTATAAGGATACAGATGAAGACGTTTGTGTATAATTTTGCGAACCGTGGCACGGGGAATCCCAGTTTCCAGTGAAACACGACGAATGGATTTTTTTTTTTTTTTTTATTATTGGAATTTTAACGACCACCGTGAGCAACTCAATGGGCTATAAGCAGTCGCCCGTCCCTAATTTAGAGTCACTGGTTCCAGGGATGGGAGAGAGCCAGTGCCGAAAGACAAACACAACACCCATGCCTCACCGGGATTCGAACCCGGACCCCTTCGGACGAATGATCAGACGCCATCGCTTAGACCACTGCACCACCGGGGTGGCGAAGAATGGATTTCCTGTGGCTTCGCAGAAATTTCTCCTGAACAGCTGTCTCTTGTGTAAATGATGGTCGGCCCCGAGCGAGCCGACCACCAACACTAATTCTTTCCTTTTTAAATTGAAATAATAATATTAAAATTTCCATAACAAACTTTTATGCTTTTTTGGTCCGGTGGTGATCGACTGTACTCTTTTCTGAAATGACGCTAGGTAGTAACCGCCGATTGGGTCTCGTGGAACCACAACTCGCACGCCGCTTTTTCTTGCATGGAAGCCATTATCGATGAAGTGTTCCTCTTATTCAGCAGTAGCGCTCACCTAAAGAACGAAAAAAACTTGACTGCTGCTATATTATGTTATATATAATTTATGACTACAAAGCTTGCGGTGTTAAGATAGAATAAGAACAACAACTGTGAAATGTTGTTGTTATTATTCTATATTATGTTGCCAATCATTTTATTTTAACTTACGTAGATTTTTTTATTGGTTTTTGTAATGTGGGAAAGACCTTTTGGACATCCTGTATAACTTAAGAATACATCTTGAGGTTTGCTAAGTCATTAGGCCTACCAAATGAAGCGAAAGGCATCTGGAAAGAGGTTTGCTGAAAAAAACATTTTGGCTGGTCTGCTAAAAACCTGCTAGAAAAAAAAAATATATATTTTTTTGATTGGAGGTTTAACGACCACCGTGAGCAACTCAATGGGCTATAAGCAGTCGCCCATCCCTAATTTAGGGTCCCTGGTTCCAGGGAAGGGAGAGAGACAAACACAACATCCATGCCTCACGCTCTGCGAAACTATAGTCGACGTATAATAAACATTCTATTGGGCGAAACGTTTGTTATAATTATTCTATATTATGTTGCCAACAATTTTATTTTAACTTACGTAGATTTTTTTTTATTGGTTTTTGTAATGTGGGAAAGACCTTTTGGACATCCTGTATAACTTAAGAATACATCTTGAGGTTTGCTAAGTCATATTAAGCCTACCAAATGAAGCGAAAGGCATCTGGAAGGAAGTTTGCTGAAAAAAGCATTTTGGCTGGTCTGCTAATAACCTGCTAGAAAATATTTTTATTTTTTTGATTGGAGGTTTAACGACCACCGTGAGCAACTCAATGGGCTATAAGCAGTCGTCCATCCCTAATTTAGGGTCACTGGTTCCAGGGAAGGGAGAGAGACAAACACAACATCCATGCCTCACCGGGATTCGAACCCGGACCCCTTTCGGACGAATGATCAGAAGCCATCGCTTAGACCACTGCGCCACCGGGGCGGCTAAATTTCATTTCTCTTAAGTCTCTCGAGTCGATAAATTTGCATGTCACAGTACAATACTTTGAGATAAGTTATTTCTGCTTGTTCTGAATATGCCGCCCCGGTGGCGCAGTGGTCTGAACGATGGCCTCTGATCATTAGTTCGAATGGAGTGCGGGTTCAAATCCCGGTGAGGCATGGATGTTGTTATTGTCTTACGGCCCTGGCTCTCTCCCTTCCCTGGAACCAGTGACCCTAAATTAGGGACGGGCGATTGCTTATAGCCCATTGAGCTGCTCTCGGTGGTCGTTAAACCTCCAATCAAAAAAAAAAAAAAAAAAACTTCTGAATATCTAACACTAATGTAGAAAATACTGTGTTAAAGAGTGACAGAGGAGATAAAAAAAAAGTAACAAGAAAATTTTAATCTATCAGCTTGAGATACCTGAGAATAGAGTAAATTTTAATGGTTAAGGTGGTTCGAACTAAAATTTTTGGCTTATGTTTCCAATGGTAAAACCTCTTTACATATTTTCTTGGCAATTTATGTATTCCCAAGGATGAAAATTTGCACACGATAAAACCAACTTTAAGTTATAGCATGGGATGCTTAATACTTGGTAAAACATAATCATAACTAAGCAATCCAACATTTGTCTAGTGACATCAGTGTACAGAGCGCGGAAACATACTTCATTCGCGACTTGAACCTGAGCCGCCCCCTCCCAAAACTCGGTGGCACAGTGGTCTAAGCATCGTCCGAGATGGGCCCGGGTTTGAATCCCGTAAAGCATGTATTGTTGTGTTCATCTTACGGCATCGGATGGCCCCCTACCCTAGGGACAGCATCCCAAAATTAGGAACGAGGGACTGCTAATAGCCCATCGAGTTCCTCTCGTTGTCGTTAGAACCCTCCCACCCAAAAATTTTGAAGCAGACTAAAATGAAGAAAATACATGTGTTCTATGGTTGAATGACTGACCTTAAACATGTGAATTAAACATAAAGTAGCAGCCCGGGTGGCGCAGTGGGTCTAAGCGATGGCTTCTGATTATTCGTTTGACTGGGGTCCAGGTTCGAATCCTGTGAGGCATAGATGTTGTGTTTGTCTTATGGCACTGGCTCTCTCTAATCCTTGGAACCAGTAGCCCTAAATTAAAGACGAGCGACTGCTTATAGCCCACTGAGTTGCTCACGGTAGTCGTTAAAACTCCCAGAAGGAAAAAAGAAAAAAAAAAAAAAAAAAGGAATATGGCTGCTATATACATAGACTTTAAATTAGAAAAGCAAAACATATTTATTGCACTATGGTAGATATTTCAAGTTAAAGCTAGAGAATGTATATAAATGCGAACTGCTGTTTGCAAGTGTGTTGCAGACAATAAAAACGATGAATACAATTAAACAATTAATTGAAGTGGTTGTAGGAATGCAGTCCCTGACACACGGTCTAAAACACTGCCCTTGAGAAATTTGAAGCTCGGAGGTTTTAGTAACTGAACTCAATAGGAAAGGCTAATACAAACGAAAAGTATTTCGAAAGGTATATTTCTCTCACTCTCTGTGTGTGTGTGTTTTACATATCTCCAAATGGAGTGGTGTTACGGGGTTGTGGATAGATTCCCGAGTGGGTAGAATTTGTCAATCCGCTGGCCGCGACTCACAGCGTGGACGTCGCCAACGGACCGGAAAAAAAAAAAAAAAGTTTACTGAAATTCCTCTCATGTGCGGTTCAAAAACTAGTTCCAAAAATATCCGTCATATGGACCAATGAGAAAAAATATGACGCTTTATTATATAACTTTGTGGTTGATGGTCATTTGTTGATTGTTTTGTAGCAAATAAGAAGGAAATTTGGATCCTGGGAAACTGCGATTTTGGGTCACGTTCATGGAATGGATATTGGTCTTTGAGGAAGGGTAGATCCCCTCCCCCTAACGGACGACTCCAATTGGTTCCCCATGTGATTGGCTGGATGCATCTCTCCCGTGTGGTATAATCTTGCATTGCACGTCAACAGAGTTGTCTCTCGGTCTCCGTTGTGGTGTGTGCCCTAATGTAATGACTCATCGAGCCCATTTTTGTGAATTACTGTACTCGCTCCAGCTTAACAGGTAAGCCTGGATTCGTAATGATAATTAACTGTAACTTTTGTTTTGTATCTGTGTTAAGGATATCTTCCTTTCAGTGTGTATTTACGCAGCATAAGATGCTCAGGAATATTAGTTCATATTTTGAAGACCATGACTAAATTAGGCCTGAGTGGTTGTTGCTAATCGGTATGTCAACGGTTAATAAGGAAAACCTCTTAATCTTTACTTGAACAAGTGCATTTGGTAATGTTGGAAGATTTCTTTAAGAGGGGCCGCCAAAAGAAAAATCAATCCTATACCTGCAATGTTAATTCGTCCTCTACACATTTTCTCAAACACTACTGAGTTCTGGTCTTCAAAATGTCAAAGAAAATGGGGAGGCTATACTCCCGATTGCGGCGACGCACGTCGCAGATTCCATTTCGGTCCTGCAGACAAAAACGATATCACCAGAGCCATTTTAAAGCCTCTTGCAGACTGCCAATCACCGATGCAAGTTTTTGGTCTTGGGACGGAATTCAGTCTTTCAAAACTTTCCGAAAAGTGTTATACGGACTGATGATTTCTGTCGTTATCGTGATTTCTTTTCGCGAGTTGTTTTCCTTTGTCGATATTGTTTTGAGATTGCATTTTATGCAGGGCCGGATGGAGCTTTTGCGGGACCCCGTGCGAAATTCCATTGTGGGCACTAGAAAATAAGTCTCTTATTTTAATATGGTAGTTACGTGACAAATGTAGTCTGAAAAAGAATCTCACGAAAACTGTCCTAAATGCAAATTGATTATCTCAAAGAAGTATTTGCTTTAAGCTGAAGGAAAAGACTGTACAATGGTTGAAAAAAGTTCGTAGAGAGAGAGTAAAAAGTGTTAAAATCTAAAATTTTCTTTCCGGGGAGAAAGGGCGGTAGGAGGTTGGGGGTTGTATTGCGTGCGTGCGTGTTTGTGTGTATGTGACATAAAAACTTCGTTCCAAGTGATGATAAAAAGGTACCTACGTAGCGAATATTTTTTATAAAGGAAATACTTAGGATCCCCCCTAAAATAAAATCTTAGTTTCTTCTCCTTTGATGCATGTTTCAGTGATTATTACTGCAAAGTGGAGTGACTGACAAATTAGTGACTTTCATATGAAAATGGTTTTTTTCTTTTTAATTTCTAGTCATGTTTTTAAAGCAGGGGTTAAAATTCAGGGCGGGATAGGTGGGATTTCGCCGAAAATTTTTAACTCCCGCAGAAATAAATTTGCTAGGCGGGAGTCTCCCGCCTTCCGAAATTTTAAGAAATAATAAAAATATAAAATCTTGGGTCCGTTTCTGGACCTTTTTTTGCAAAATTCGCGAGTTAAAAACGTATCCTTTGCAAAAATACATATTTTAGAAACGACCGTTCAGATGAACTGTTTATTAGATTACGGTTTTCGTATATGTCGGGAACATAATCAGTATATAGAGTGGACCCGTGAATCTGCGTCCATGTGTAACCACATGAGCTGTTCAGTTTGCATATCGCGGATTGTAACGAATCAAGCGTGAGATTGTTCTTCGGATTGGCGGAATTCCGCTTTTTTTCGCCACATTTGGGTTATACTCGGGATTGATGGAAAAAACCCAACTGAAGATAATGTCTTATTTTCGGAAGATTAGCTTGTCGTTTTTCGTCTGGGAAGCGGTATTCCATTTTTTAACAACTTGCCAAAGTTAAACGGAGTGAAAAATTTTCCCGCAATCGTAATTTCTTTTTCTCGCGAAGTTTCTTCTGTCCAGTATTGTTATTAAATATCAACTTATTATATAAATGTTTGTATTTCAGCTTGAAAGTGTAGACAACATTTTTAGAAAACCTGAATTTCGATGGAGTAAAAATTTCTTTGAACTTTAGGCAAAAGTTTCTTCCGCGGATTCAAGGAACTGTTGTAGTCATTCGCGCCGTTCTCCAGGACTCTGGAAAACTGAATATAAACTTTTTGGGGGTGGGTTGTTGCTGTGTGTGGCGGTAGAAAGAAAGAAAGAAAGAAAGGAAGTGGGGGGGGGGTAACGTTTTCCGGCTGAATTTCGTCTTTCAAAATTTTCGGAAACTGAAATTAGGCGAACTGCAGATTTAATCTGTAATCCTAATTTTTTTTCTCTCGCGATATTCTCTGTGCTCAGTGTTGTAACATATAATTTTGTTTGATAACTGATTGTGTTTCAGCTTGAAAACAGAGGGAAAATTTCTGAAAACGGAAGTCTGACAGAACGAAGATTTTTTGAAATCGTATTTTTTTTTTTTTTTTGCTGTTTCTACTGTCCTGAATTATCAAATTTTTATTTTCCCTATATAAATAGTTTCAAAGGGGAAAACTGGACATTCTTCATATCAGAAGAATGGTTGAATCAACAAAGTCTCAATTATGTGAACTGTATACATCTCATACATAGTATTCAATTTTTTTTTGCAGAGCTGAAGAGAAATATGTATAAAATAATAAATTGACCTTTTGTAATACTAAAGTTTCACATCACAATGTCCAATAAAAGTTTGTCTTTTGTGATTGAGATAGACTATAGAATTCCTTCCTCCACAACGGAACTATTTTTTAAGTTTGAGTGTGTAGGAAACTGAGTCTGTGATGCAACACACAAGTTTTGGTACAGTCTTACAAAAGCCTGGCAGAGCAGTTTTTCTTTTTTAATGAATGAAGATGCAGTTATGGAATATTCACTATTCAAACATAGCTGTAAAAAATGAAGAGTATATGTGCAAAGTCCAAAGTTTAAGTTTTATTTGCAACCATCTGCACACATTTCCATTAGTGTCAACAGGTTCTTCTGCAAGTAAGTCTTGTGTTACGTTTAACAAATGTACCATGTGAATGTGGCTTTAGCACACACAAAACAAAATTCTGTCTGAATTTAAAGATTCACTGAGCAAAAAAAGAATCTTAATTCGTAGTTTTGAAAGTGGGCAAGATAAACCCCCCAGTAATAAAACAGCTGATCAAAGCTTGCTAACTGTGGCAAGGAATGAAAAACAGACATATGTACTTCAGAAGCAATATTATGATATCAATGTACTGCCAAACTAACTACTCTAGTTTTGAAAAATGAATCGTGGTATTTTGTATAAATTAAATGTAGTAAATTTTTTGATGTAATTCACCTGTTTGTCTTAAGAACCAAGTATAGCTTATGTTGCTTGAAAAATTAGTTTTCCCGGAGTCTTCTTATATTAAGTCACATTCAAAACTTCCCACATGGAATTTTCAATCCCCTCCATTATTCACAAACGCAAAAGCCACATTCACAAACTCAACTGGGGAGACTCACTTCCGTTTCAAATTTAACCCCTGTAAAGTCATTAAGAAATGGATATGTAGTCCGAAACGGAGTTTAATATTCTTTTTAGTTCTTTAAATTTTAGTGTCTGGTTTGCACAATAAATGTTCAATATATAAAAATAGAAGACACAAAATCATGAAATTTAATTTGCTATTTCATGAATGCAGAAAATTATAAAATGGTTACAATACAGCAGATCTCAGTATTTAATCTTTTTAAGGACTTCACACCCCCAAAAGTTCAAAAAAACAATAGTGAATATCCATTAACGGACATTTCTTAGTAGTGGACATCTCTATAACGGACAATTTTTTATTCCCCTGCAGAAATGCATGGCTTCTTATGGGGCATTCACTACTTAATAGCGGACATTCTACATAACGGACGCGGACATAAAGTACAATATAACTGATAATTTTCTTTCTGTTCTAGGGTATTCTTCAGGGTGTGATTCGACCAAACTCGCAAAATCTTAAATTTTGATCCCGACGTGGTAAATTGTAGTGTGCTATACCTCGGGTAAGTGGCCGAAATCGTTGGAAAAAGCAGTAGCGTTCGTACTAACCAGACATTCCGGCCCTCCCTTTGCATACGTACATCTGACCAGCAGTTATGTAGTTTTAAACAAAAAAAGTGCCTTAGCAGTGAACAGATTAGTCAAAAACAACCCAAAAAGGAGACTTTCAAAAGTTTTTTTTAAAGTTTAACTAGTTTTAATCATTTATAATCTTATTATACACTATTTTATTAATTTTTGTTAAAAATGCTAGGCAATTACAAAAAATTTAAAACAAAAGAATGAATGTTACGTGCGAGTCACATGCCAAGAATATAATTTTATTTCTATAAGAAAGTGCCTTAGCGGTGAACGTGATTCTAAACGATTTTAAATACTAAGTATTAATAATTTAAATATTCAGTGTTTTTTCATTGATTATCAGCCTCCTATGAATTAGGGGAGGCAGTAATGAATTATCTGCCACCCCGGTGGCGCAGTGGTCTAAGCGATGGCTTCTGACCATTCGTCCGAATCGGTTCCGGGTTTGAATCCCGGTGAGTAATGGATGTTATTTGTCTTACGGCACAGGTTCTCTCCTTTCCCCGGGGCAAGTGGCCCTAAATCCCCTCCTTCCCAAAAGAATATCTTTCGCGCGTGCGTGGTGGAGGGGGCGTTTAATGAACACCATGAGTATCCAGGACAATAGGCAGTCGCCCGTCACTGCTTTGCCACTGGTCCCGAGAACGGGAGAGAGCCCCGGGCCTGCTTAATCCTGGTCTCTGGTTCGGGCCCAGCTCCAGCAATTAACCAGAAGCCAACGCCTCTGACTACTTGTCTTCCGGGGCTTTCTTTCGCGTTACCCGTAGAGAACTAGATTTGCTCAGCGAAGACTTCAGCGAAAAAAATCCCACTGTAACCATGAAACACTTCAGTTATGTTAGTTATATACTTGTTTAATTTTTGTGTTGATTTATTTCTTGTTAGTAAAGTTTTGACATACGGAGAATTAACCTACTTATAAGGTATGTTAAAGATTGCAGGCCGCCCGGTGGCGCAGTGGTCTAAGTGCTGGCTTTGGCCAGTCATCGGTGAAGGGTCCAGGTTCGAATCCCAGTGAGGCATGAATGTTGCATGTCTTACGGCGCGGGATCTCTCCCTTCCCTGGAACCAGTGACTTGAAATTAGGGACCGGAGACTGCTTATAGTCCATTGCGTTGACAATGTTGGTCGATTAACCTTCAAAGAAAAACATTAAAAATTTGTCCTTTGTGTTTCGTAAGAAAAAAAAAAAGTTGCTATAAACCTTTGCCCCACCAAAAGGGCTCGCCCAACTTCCGTAATATTAGATTCTGGGCCGCTGCAGTCTCAGTGTATCCAGGCTGTTCCCCTTGAAGCGCCCGCGATGTCCCCCTGAACTTTGGGAAGGCGGGGGGGATTCCCCAAAATGTTAAAATGGACGTAGAGCTGTAAACATTAAAACCATGCTTTACATCATGATTCTGTACACGACCACGAATTTTCAGGAGGGTGGGGTGAATTCCCCCCCCCCAAGTTTCTAAGAGCGCAGACAAGTGTTCAAGGTAATGCATTTGCTCGCAATTTCTATGCTTCATGTTGTGTTTAATGGCAAACTATGAATGCCCTTCTCCCCTCCCCCAGAAATTTGGTGAAGCCTGTGAAAGGGATACGAGGTGCTTGGTTTTGGAGGGTTCTACCCCCAACTTAATTTCATATTCTGGACCTCTAGAGTCGGTCAGTGTATCCTCGATGTTACCCCTGAATAGCTCTTAGAAACTAGGGGGATACCCCACCCACCTGAAAATTCGTGGTTGTGAGCAGAATCATTATATAAAGCATAATGTTTACAGCTCTACTTCCATTTTAACATTTTGGGGGAAAGCCCCCCCAAGCTCATGGACCTCGCGGACACTTTAAGGGGAACTTCCTGGATACACTGGCAGAATCCAGCAGCCCAGAATACAATATTACGGAAGTTCAGGGTAGAGCCCCCCCCCCTCTCTCTAACCAAGTGTACCTCGGATCGTCGCAATTCTCGCTTGGCTTACATGGAACATTTTCGCGAAATTTGTTTGCAGTCCCCAATTCAGTTCTCAATATAGGCTCAGAAATGGCAATCTTTAGACCCCCCCCCGCCCTTGAACTCTTGTAGCCAACTTACTGAAGTTTTGTGGCCAAGTTACTGAAAGATGTGTGGCAGGGTTGCCGGTAAATTGCCACACCGGAACACTGCCACAAATCAGTGTTCCTGTGTGGCAGTTTACAGTGAACCGTTTGTTCTGGGGGTATTTCTTCCAGGGGCATTTTTTCCGCTTTTCAGCTTTTAAAGGTATTTTCTTCGGGAGTATTTTTACCTATATCCAAATCGAACCGTTACACTATAAAAATAGATGCCCCTTCCCCATTCCCCATTTGAGAAATACATTGGTTAATTGCAGGAGGAGAGAGTTGAAGTGTGGAAAAGTAGATTTTTTTTTATTAATGGTTGAACCGGTTAGCCAGTTTTCGTTCCCGGACTCCTATCTTGCAGTATAAAATTCGGGCTCGGGTTCCGAAAATTGAGCCCCAACTCAGCTCTATCAACTATGGCTTCTGATCATACGTACGAGATGGGTCCGGGTTCGATACACTGTGAGGCATGGATGTTTGTCTTACGGCACTGACTCTCCCTTCCCCGAACCAGTGACCCTAAATTAGGGATGGGCCAATTGATTTGCTCACGTTAGTCGTTAAACCTGGAATAAAGAAAAGTTTTGCATACGTACATCAAGAAAAAGAAAGGAAGATCTTAGTTTCTTTCGGTCGTGTTTTGGCGATATCATTTTCACTTGTGTGTCGCCATATGCGTTAGAAAGGCAATACCCGGCAGACATTTAGGAGGTAAGCGGACAGCTAAATGTTTCTCGAAGGATGGGGGAGCTAAAAGTAACTCATTTCTTCTTGGGGGTTGTAAAATTGTTGACAGCACAATGAGCACGAAGTTTACTGTTGTTCTGTCTCCTGTCATGGCGTCATACAGAACAATATCAGCGCAGAAAAATAGAGTAACCACATCTTTTCGGTGAATTGGTTTTTCAGCGTCCAGCATGAGGTTAAGTATGCCCTGAAACGAGGTGCTTATCAGGTATCTCATTGAAGCTGTTTTAACTTGTTTGAGAGGGTCAGGTGACAAACACATAGCACTAATTTTCTATGTGTGATTCACATTCCTAAAGCTAAGCTTAGGACATGTGTACCTGGCTCTTCTGAGAAAGAACAACAAACTGGTTAAGTGCTACCACCCTCCCGAACTTTCCTTTGTTCCCCAGAGTATGCGAAGGGGTCTGGATTTTATTCCACCATGAATTAGTGATTTCAGGCTTAAAACTTCCCCAAGGCCGTAGCTACTGGGAGAGCAGGGAGGGGGTTTGCCCTCCCAGAAAGGTTACTCTAGGTATGCAAATTCATGCTCTTGGGGATGTAAAAACCAGACTGAAAAACTTAAGTTATACCCTCAGTATTTTCTTTTAAGACTTTAGTCTCATACAGTATTTTCAGTGTTTTCATGAAAATACTGGGTACTGGCCTCCCGGTAATAAATAAGGGCGTCTTCCTCCTCCTTTCTACTTCACTTCCTTGTCACTTTCCTATCGGACGCTGTAGCCCAAATCTCCTAGTTTCCTATTTCTAAGGGTTGTTTAAGACCTGGGGTGAGACACTCCGTTCCTAAAATCCTCTACATATGATCATGATCAGTGTTTTCATATAAACGGGAAAAAGTCGCCAGACGCTATCACACAAGAGTTGAGTGTTTGTGATCGTGATGCATTTCAAAGAGGCTGGCTTTAGTTCCTCTAAAAGAATAAAATCTGTAAGACATTAACTTTTGCTGAAGTGTTTTGTAGTACTTTGTATTTGTATAAAATTAGGCAATAATTTCAACTAAACCGTGAGCGTTTGTTGTTACACGAAATAAAGTGCAACAAGATTGGTTTTACGAAAAATACTTTTAGGTTCCAAAGAACTTTCATTAAAATACCACTAAAGCCTACTAATGTGGAATTTTGATAACTGAACAATATGGAATTAAAAAATGTCGAAATAAAAAAAATTACTAATATGGAATTTAAATTTACAATAATTGAAATGTAATAGATAAATCAATGAATGAAGAATAGTCTTCATAATACATGGAAGCTCGACTTCTAATCGGGAGATGCGGGGTTCGATTCCCGCTCCAGGACTATGGGATTTTCAAGTTTTCTTAGAAGTGTTACATGGATGACCAGTAAGTGGTACAAGCAAATTCAGTTTGCTTTGCTTAAATATTCTGTTGAAATGTAATATATCTTCGCAGAAGGGCCTCGAAGAAACTCCATCTATGCATCACTTGGTATTCGGACAAGTGATTTCTCCTCGCACTACAGGGCCCCGGAGTGACCTAGTGAATGGAATTCAGGCCTGGCTTGAGGGCGTCCAAAGGCGCTATAGCCTATAGCGGCCCACTATTACAAAGGCCCCAGGAGGCATGCCGCTGCACCAAAACTAATACACAGCCTATGTATATACTGCATATAAATATTTATAATAGTTTAATTTTCTCTCGTATGATTTCCACTTGATCACAGAGACTGGAAGAGAAACATTTCAAAGCAGTGACTCTCTACGGGTAAACGTATCATGGTACTCTGTACAGCGTGCTCGGAGACATAGTTCCAGCTTTTCCACTCTCACCCATCTACGCTGTTTTTTTTTTTTTTAAGGTTCAACGACCGCTTTGAGCAACTCAATGGGCTATGAGCAGTCACCCGCCCCGAATTTGGGTCACTGGCTCCAGTGAATGGAGAGGACCAGTGCCGTAAGATAAACACAACATCCATGTCTCATCGGGATTCGAACCGTGACTCTTCTTAGACGAATGTTCATACGCCAAAGCTCAGACCACTGTGCCACCGGGGTGGCATCCACACCTCTCTGCTTGCATTTGGAACCGTTAATTGTGGAAGTTGAAGACAAAACCGAGGAATCTTAAGCTTTTTACTTATTTTCTTGTGAGAACAGTGGAAGATACAGTGACTAGTGAAAACTCTGCTGATAATTTGTTTCAAGAATGCACTACCTATTAATTATTCATCATAATCAACCATTATCAGTTCACTGCTGGATGAAGGTCTCCCCAAGTTTCTTCCACAACTCCCTGCCTCCTCCATGTCAATCAAGCACACTTTCGAATTTCACCCATGCTTCTCCTATGGGGTCTTCTTCTGAATCCAGTCTAAAATTTCGGTTGTCCATCGATGGTCTGTTCTTCTGGCAACATTTCCAGCCCATTGCCATTTCAGTGATTTTACTCTAGTCATGATGTCGTCCACTCCTGTCATTTTCCTTATCCACAAGTTCCTCTTACCTTTCCTGGTTACACGAAGCATGCATCTCTCCATGCCATCTTTGAGTTGTCTGCAGTCTTTGTATGTCTTTTTTTAGTTAAGGTCCATGTCTCTGCTCCATACGTAAGCACTGGTAGGATGCATTGATAACTTTTCTTTTGAGACATAATGGCATACAGCTCTTAAAAATTGTACTGTTTCTTCCAAAAGCTCTCCAGGCAAGTTTTATACGCCGATTAATTTCTTCATCAATGTGACCCTCACTTGATATCTGCTGCGCAAGATAAATGTAGGTATTGGTTGTCTCAAGCTTTTCTCCATCAATCGATGAATCTTAGAAAAGCATTGTACATCCTTTTTGTATTCTGAAAGTTCGTTTTTAATCCCACTTCTTTATTACAAGCATATTAATGTGAAGTGTCCGGGTAAGAATCCTGGTGACGCATGGATGTTGTGTTTGTATTACTGCACTGATTCTCTTCCCTAGAACAAATAGCCCTAAATTAAGGACGGGGGATTGCTTATAGCCTATCAAGTTGCTCACGACGGTCTCTAAATGTTTAATCAAAAAGAGGAGAAAAAAAAAATTGTTTTAATGGACTCAACTATTCTCAGCCAATAAGGACTTTGGGGATCCTGTCAGATGACCTAACCTACGGGCCTACTCTTAATCTAGAGGGCCCACTAAGGCCTTAATCCGGCCCTGATAAAATTTGTAATTTAAAAAAATGGTGTGTGGGCAGACATTGTAGTTGGGCAATAACTAATCAACGAAGTAGAACTGCTATTGATGATAAAGATCCCACCCATGTAGATACACCCTTGCAATTTAACGTAGTCCCAACATTTGGCCTACGTTAAATAAGAGTATGCTATAGAATCACTGGAAGTTTTGTTTAATAGTCAGACAACACAGCCACTGAAAGTAGTCCCTAGCAATATTTGTATTATGACTGAGATTAGGTGAGAAAATATCGCTAGTTAATGCTTAAAGGAGACTTCATGTGGTTTAGGGAGCCTTTTTTTTAAACTGAAGGTTTAATGACCACCGTGCCTTCCCAGTAGAGCAATGGCCTAAGCGATGGCTACTAACCATTTGTCCGAGATGGGTCCGGGCTCGAATCCCGTGAGGCATGGATGTTGTGTTTGTCTTACAGAACTGAATTTAAGGCCACTGACTCCCCTTCCCTGGAGTCAGTGGCCTTAAATTAGCGACGGGAGACTGCTTCTAGCCCATTGTGTTGTTCACTGGGGTCGTTAAACCTCCAATTTAAAAAAAAAAAATGTCCACCGTGAACAACTCAATTAACTATAACCAGTCGGCTGACCCTGATTCAGTCACTATAGTTGCAGGGAAGGGACAGTCAGTGACATATAAGACAAACACAATATTTATGCCTCACTGGAATGCGAACTCCACCGTTCTCGGACGAATGGTCGTGAACACTGCGCTACCGGGATATATATGTGTGTGTGTGTGTGTGTAGGGGGCTGAGACGTTTGGGAAATGCTTATAAATCTAGCAAATGCAGGGCCCTGAAAATTATTTTTCAAAAAATGTGTGTGGGAGGGGGGGGGATTTTCCAAGTTTACCAGAATAATTGCTCATCCATTTTCTTTTGATGAGTTGTATAAAATTTTATATACCACTTGCACCGCGCGATTAAACTATGAAATAAAAAAAATCTCTCCTTGACTTCAAATAGGGAAGGAAATATTTTAATGCAAGAAGCTGAAGTTTGCAGAGTAGAATGCATCTGTGGTTCTTCTGTTATGGGTCAGTGCCAAAAACAACTTAAAATCCGTGCCATGAAAAATAAAAAGTCAACGAGTCAGTCAGGATCAGTAAACACAATAAAAATCGAATTTGTATTAAATTGCCCAATAAAATTTGAAGAGTACTGGAGATCGACATAGTGGTCACAAAGCAATGTATCTCCCCCCCCCCCCCCATAACTGAGAATTACTGCGGTGACCTTAAAAGCAGCCTGTCCACCGAGGCATTTAACAGGCGGGAACGAAAAAGTTTCGAGCTGTCTCGGTGACCGAATGGTCTGAGGCGCTGGCTTCTGACCGTTCTCCTGAGACGAGCTCAGGTTCGAATTCTAATTAAGGGGGGGGTGAGAGAGATGGTGTTGGCTCTGTCCCTTTCTTGGAACTAGTGGCCTTATATTAGGGACCGGCTACTACTCATTGCCCTTTTTTTTTTTTTTGTGATTGGAGGTTTAACGACCACCGTGAGCAACTCAATGGGCTATAAGCAGTAGCCCGTCCCTAATTTAGTGTCACTGGTTCCAGGGAAGGGAGAGAGCCAGTACCGTAAGACAAACACATCTATGCCTCACCGGGATTCGAACCCGGACCCCTTTCGGACGAATGATCAGAGGCCAACGCCTTAGACCACTGCGCCACCGGGGCGGCACTTATTGCCTTAAACGTTCCATATGGTGGTGGTTAAAGTACACAATAACAAGTTAGTAAAAGCGTGCAATGCATTGATTATAAGCTTTCCAACATACCAGAAATCATTACTCAAGTTATTACTCAATTATGAGGATAATGGCTGTGGAATAAATCTCGCTCCTGTGTCCTGACCTTTGATCCCATTTCGTCCATTTTGAATGGGGCGCGTCCCCAAGTGGAGCCTTACCACATTAAAATTTCATCGAAATCGAACAATTTTACGCGAGATATCGTGCGGACGGTCCGACAGACACTGACAAAGCTGGAGCATATGTTTCTTCAACCTACGGCTGAAAAGCGTAAAACAGGAAGCGCTGAAATACAACTAGTTGCTTTTAATGGCTTTGCCATGTTCCCTCCTGAAGACACTTTTTGCGTCGCTAAACAGAACGCAAGAAGATTGTTTCGTGCTGATGACTCATTATCGCCATAAAGCTCCATCAAGTTTTCATAGAATTTTTTTTCTGTTGCCTGTGAGGCTGACCAAGACTTAAAAAAAAAAAGTTGGCTCTCTATTACGTGTTTGTTCTAGAAAACTGCATTGATTCTCGATAGATGTTTTTGGCGTTTATGCGTTCAGCAGGCAAGTACCATCTTCAAAAATTCATTGTACATATGATTTTGAAGTATGATTTTAATGGTGAATTCGTGTAACACTGACCAGTTATTTCTGCTATGCTTGGTAGTAAGGGAATTTTACTTTCCTCGAAAACTCTTAATACTCGATTAACATTAAATGCTGATTTGTGCTTAACTTTTCAGAAATGTTAAAACAGGAACTCAATTGCGACCACTTTTACTATTACTGGGCACTTATACCCTCATATTATCCAAACATACTTCATTCGCGACTCTAACCTGGGCCGCCCCCTCCCAAAACTCGGTGGCGCAGTGGTCTAAGCACCGGCTTCTGACCATTCGTCCGAGATGGGTCCGGGTTTGAATCTCGATAAAGCATGTATTGTTGTTTTCGCCTTACGGCACCGGATGGCCCCTTTCCCTAGGGACAGCATCCCTAAATTAGGAACGAAGGACTGCTAATAGCCCATCGAGTTGCTCTCGTTGTCGTTACAACCCTCCCACCCAAAAAATTTGAAGCAGACTAAAATGAAGAAAATGCATGTGTTCTATGGTTGAATGACTGACCTTAAATATGTGAATTAAACATAAAGTAGGCCGCCCCGGTGGCGCAGTGGTCTAAGGCGCTGGCCTGTGATCATTCGTCCGTAAGGGGTCTGGGTTCGAATCCCAGTCTGGCATGGATGTTGTGTTTGTCTTACGGCACTGGCTCTCTCCCTTCCCTGGAACCAGTAGCCCTAAATTAAGAACGGGCGACTGAGTTGCTCACGGTAGTCGTTTAACCTCCAAGGAAAAAAAAAGGAATATGGCTGCTATATACGTATAGACTTAAAATTAGAAAACCAAAAATTATTTATTGCACTATGGTAGATATTTCAAGTTAAAGCTAGGGAATTTATGTAAATGCGAACTTTTGTTAACAAGTGTGCTGCACGCAATTAAAACGAATACAATTAACTAATTAATTGAAGTGGTTGTAGGAATGCAGTGCCTGACACAAGGTCTAAACTGCCCTTCAGACATTTGAAGCTCTGAGATTTTAGTAACGGAACTCAATAAGAAAGACAAACACAAACATAAAGTATATGTATACGTACACTTCTGTATGTGTGTTTTACATACCTCCAAATGGAATGGTGTTGTGGGGTGGATAAATCCCCGAGTGGGTAGAAATTTTCAATCCCTTGGCCGCGTTTCAGAGCGTGGACGGCGCCAGCGAATCGAAAAAAAAAAAAGTTTACTGTAATTCCTCTCGTGTGCGGTTCAAAAATTAGTTCCAACAGTATTCAGCATATGGACCAATGAGAATAAATATGACGCTTTATTATATAACTTTGCGGTTGGTCATAGGTTGATTGTTTTGTAGCAAAAAAGGAGGAAATTTGGGAACTGCAAAACTATGATTTTGGTTAACTTTCATGGGTGTATGGAATGGATACTGTTAAGGAAGCCCCCCCCGCACGCACACACAGACTTTTACCTTCGCGCGGATTACGGTTGACCACCTGTGATCCCTAGAGATATCGTTCCCATGACTTGTTTTGGCCACAAACACAAACTTAAAAATTTCCCACTTTTCATTCCCAATGATCTCAGTCAATCTTCGTTCCCAGCAGATATATGCAATATGCAGTTTTTTTCCTTTCCGCAGAAAAGAGCAAAGCGTTAGTAGTAATAATTTCGGTAAACGGGAAAAAAAGGATAAAAAGAAAAGTATATATAAACGAATTTTCAACTACAGGTTGTCGAAGGCGAGAAGGGTGTCGGAAAATGCGTTTGGATTTTTGGCTTCGACGTTCAGGATTTTACACATAGACAAATGTTTCTCTGAAAAACGTAGACTACATTGTGTTTGGTGCATGCATACTGCACGACTTTCTACGACTAAACTCAAAAGTACATATTTTTATCGTACCTCTGTGACTTGCAAAAACAAACTAAAAATTCTATCGACGCAGCTTAAACAGAGCCGTAATATGTATTCGGATTATTTTAATAAGAGGAAAAGTACCTTGGCAAGACCAAATGGTGGTAAATGCCTAATTTAGAAATGTTAAATGTTGGAGCTGTCAGGAAAGTTATTGTTGGCGATTCTTTCAATCCGAAATATGTTAGTATGAAGATTTGGAAAATGTCTTAAATAAATTAATAGCAATATTTTGGAAATTCATTATTTTATATACTTTTATAATTATCATTCTCCTTTATATTACAGAAATGTTTGAATGTGTTTACAAACGTAACTGAAATCTATACTGGGAAACATTTTCACAGTAATTACTGCTTCAAATTAAATCACGTTCTCATTTTTTGAGCTACTTATTCTTTTAAAAGATAATTTAACAAAGACAAATTTGTATTTGTTGTATCGAAGCTCAAAAATGGTGGTACAGATCCGGTATGTATATACATATAAATAATAGTTAATACCATAAATGCCGCCCCGGTGGCACAGTGGTCTAAGCGATGGCCTCTGATCATTCGTCCGAAAGGGGTCCGGGTTCGAGTCCCGGTGAGGCATGGATGTTGTGTTCGTCTTACAGCACTGGCTCTCTCCCTTCCCTGGAACCAGTGACCCTAAATTAGGGACAGGCGACTGCTTATAGCCCATTGAGTTGCTCACGGTGGTCGTTAAACCTTCAATAAAAAAAAAACATAAATTACGAGATGTACTTAATTTTATTAATTAACTTATTAGCTGAAATTTTTAAAACCATAAATTTAAATATTTAATAGCATATGTGTATACTATTCGTTTTTTGTTTATTTTTATTTCAATCACTCAACTTAAATTTTTCAAATTTTTTTTTAAGAAAAGGAAGGTGTGTAACTAAAAATAGGCACATCATCTGACAAACAAAATCAAAAATCCTTTGCTAGCACCTATCTCCTGTCCGTACCGCGCACCAGCTCACCCACGAGTGTTTAGGGGCTTAAGCCCGCCCCCATATATATCATCATCATCATCATCATCATTGTCAACCATTATCAATCCACTGCTGGACGAAGGTCTCCCCAAGTTTCCTCCACAACGGTCTGTCTTGTGCCAGTCTCCTCCATGTCACCCCTGCATACTTTCGAATTTCATCCACCCATCTCCCATGTGGTCTTCTTCTGGGTCTTTTCCTGTCCCTTGGAATCCAATCTAAAATTTCGGCTGTCCATCGATGATCTGTCCTTCTGGCAGTATGTCCAGCCCATTGCCATTTCAGGGATTTAACTCTGATCATGATGTCTTCCACTCTTGTCATTTTTCGGATCCACGAGTTGCTCTTATCTCTCCTGGTTACACCAAGTATGCACCACCTGTGCATGCTTCTTTGAGTTGTCTGCAGCCTTTGTATGTCTCTTTTAGTTAAGGTCCACGTCTCTGCACCATATGTAAGCACTGGAAGGATGCATTGATCAAACACTTTTCTTTTAAGACATAATGGCATATTGCTCTTGAAAATTATGCTGTTTCTTCCAAAAGCTCTCCAGGCAAGTTTTGTACGCCGATTAATTTCTTCATCAATGTGACCCTCACTTGATTATCTGCTGTCCAAGATAAACGTACGTGTCTGTTATCTCCAGCTTTTCTCCATCAACCGATAAATCTTCATTTCTTGTAAAAGCATTGAACATCACTTTTGTCTTCTGAAAGTTCATTTTTAATCCCACTTCTTTACTCTTGTCAGCAAGTTCCTGGATCATACTCTGCAGCTCTGATGGGGTAGTTGCAAAAATGACTACGTCATCAGCAAAACGAAGGTGGGTTAGATAATCTCCATTAATCTTTATCCCTTTGTTTTCCCAGCTCAGCGACTGAAAAACACCCTCCAATGTGGCATTAAAGAGCTTCGGAGATATGGTGTCACCTTGTCTCACTCCCTTTCCAATTTTTACGTGTGTTGTATTTTCAAACAGCCTAATCTTTGCACTTGCATTTTCATAGATGTTATTAATAATATTAATGTATGCATCTTCAATACCGCAGGTTTTCAGAGCCATTGTAACTGCTGATGGTTTCACCGAATCAAAGGCTTTTTCATAATCGATAAAAGCCATGCACAATGGAAGTTCATATTCCCTCGCTCTTTCAATTAGTTCTCTCAGCACGTGGATATGATCTATTGTGCTGTAGCCACTCCTGAATCCAGCTTGTTCTCTCGGTTGAGCCATGTCCAGTGTTACCTTCAAGCGGTGTGAAAGAACTTTTGTGAAGATTTTATAAACTACTGATAGGAGGCTGATAGGTCTGTAGTTTCCGAGATCCTCAATGTCACCTTTCTTATGTAGCAGGATCATTGTAGCGGTGTTCCAATCCTCAGGAATCTTTCCTTCATTAAGGCATCGAGTGAAAATTTGGGCGAGTACTGTTTTGATTTCTCCACTTGCTTCTTGTATGATGTCTACAGTAATTCCATCTTCTCCTGGAGATTTTCCTCGCTTCATGTTCTTGATTGCATGTGCAACTTCTGCTGGAAGGACTGGAGGAACTCTGGTACTGGTATCTTTCATGATGTCTGGAGTGCATGTATCATCCCTTTCATATAATTTGGAGTAGAAATCTTTCACTCTTGTCAAAATTTCGCCTCTATTTCTTGTTACAGAACCATCTTCTTTGCTCAGTGCCATAATCTGTTTTCTTCCCTTACTGAGATGTCCCTTTGCTATCTTTAGGCTTTGGTTGTTTTCAATTGCTTTCCTCACTAGTTCACAGTTGAATTTCCTTACATCTTCAGTGATACTTTTTCTTACTGTCTTGCATAGCTCTATATTCCACTTTGGAAGTCACATCTTCTTTAGTTGTCCTCATCTCTCTTCTTTTTTGCATCAACATTTTGGTTTTTCCTGATAATTTGTTCACATGCAATTTGTTCTTAGACCCAGCTAATTTTGTTGCTGTTTCCATAACAGCTTTGGTTACTTTTCTGTTAACTTCAGAGATGTCCACTTCTTCCGATGTTAGGCTTTCTAAAGCAGAGAACCTGTTCTTCAGTTCTAACTTGAAGGTATTATGGTGTTTTTTAAGGTTGGTTATGTCAATAGATTTTGTTTGTCTTATGAGCTTGCCACGTTCAAGTTTAGTGTTGAGGTGCATCTTACATCTCACCAATCTATGGTCACTACCTGTGTTGAACTTGTTTAGCACACTGCAGTCTTCTATGACGAATTTTTTGTTACACATAATAAAATCAATTTCACTTGTCGTCCCATTTGGATGTCTCCATGTCCATTTCCTGTGTGGCTTTTTCTTGAAGAAGGAGTTCAAGATGGAAAAACCCTTCTGCCTCTGCAAACTCAACGAGAGTATTTCCACGCTGGTTTCTGTTGCCATGACCGAATTTACCTACTGAAGTTTCATTCTGTTGCCGTTGCCCTATTTTTGCATTGAAATCTCCCATAATTATTTTCAAGTGCTAACTTACCTTTATTATTTAGATGACAAATTTCCTCATAAAATTCTTCAATTTCTTCTTCAGGATGACTTGTGGTGGGTGCATAAGTTTGAATAATCTGAGCCTGGTATCTTTTCGAGAGTTGGATAACAAGTCGTGCAGCTCTGTCAGAGGAACTTTCAACTTCTACAACTTTATCCTTCAGTTTCTTGTTTATTATAAATCCAACACCACTAGTTCTGCCAGTATCTGTCCCACGATAGTAGAAGAGATGTCCACTTTTCAGTTCGATGAGATCTTCTCCTTTTCTCCTTACCTCACTTAGCCCCACGATGTCCCACTTGATCCTTTGTAGTTCCTCTTCCAATTCAAGAAGCCTTGAATCAGAAGATAGGGAGCGTCCATTGTACGTTGCCAAGGTCAGCATCAGATGGCTTGGAACTGAAGAACAGGTTCTCTGCTTTAGAAGGCCTAACATCGGAAGAAGTGGACATCTCTGAAGTTAACAGAAAAGTAACCAAAGCTCTTATGGAAACAGCAACAAAATTAGCTGGGTCTAAGAACAAGTTGCATGTAAATAAATTATCAGGAAAAACGAAAATGTTGATGCAAAAAAGAAGAGAGATGAGGACAACTAAAGAAGATGTGACTTCCAAAGTGGAATATATAGAGCTATGCAAGACAGTACGAAAAAGTATCACTGAAGACGTAAGAAAATTCAACTGTGAACTAGTGAGGAAAGCAATTGAAAACAACCAAAGCCTAAAGATAGCAAAGGGACATCTCAGTAAGGGAAGAAAACAGATTATGGCACTGAGAAAAGAAGATGGTTCTGTAACAAGAAATAGAGGCGAAATTTTGACAAGAGTGAAAGATTTCTACTCCAAATTATATGAAAGGGATGATACATGCACTCCAGACATCATGAAAGATACCAGTACTAGAGTTCCTCCAGTCCTTCCAGCAGAAGTTGCACATGCAATCAAGAACATGAAGCGAGGAAAAGCTCCAGGAGAAGATGGAATTACTGTAGACATCATACAAGAAGCAAGTGGAGAAATCGAAACAGTACTCGCCCAAATTTTCACTCGATGCCTTAATGAAGGAAAGATTCCTGAGGATTGGAACACCGCTACAATGATCCTGCTACATAAGAAAGGTGACATTGAGGATCTCGGAAACTACAGACCTATCAGCCTCCTATCAGTAGTTTATAAAATCTTCACTAAAGTTCTTTCACACCGCTTGAAGGTAACACTGGACATGGCTCAACCGAGAGAACAAGCTGGATTCAGGAGTGGCTACAGCACAATAGATCATATCCATGTGCTGAGAGAACTAATTGGAAGAGCGAGGGAATATGAACTTCCATTGTGCATGGCTTTTATCGATTATGAAAAAGCCTTTGATTCGGTGAAACCATCAGCAGTTACAATGGCTCTGAAAACCTGCGGTATTGAAGATGCATACATTAATATTATTAATAACATCTATGAAAATGCAAGTGCAAAGATTAGGCTGTTTGAAAATACAACACACATAAAAATTGGAAAGGGAGTGAGACAAGGTGACACCATATCTCCGAAGCTCTTTAATGCCACATTGGAGGGTGTTTTTCAGTCACTGAGCTGGGAAAACAAGGGGATAAAGATTAATGGAGATTATCTAACCCACCTTCGTTTTGCTGATGACGTAGTCATTTTTGCAACTAGCCCATCAGAGCTGCAGAGTATGATCCAGGAACTTGCTGACAAGAGTAAAGAAGTGGGATTAAAAATGAACTTTCAGAAGACAAAAGTGATGTTCAATGCTTTTACAAGAAATGAAGATTTATCGATTGATGGAGAAAAGCTGGAGATAACAGACACGTACGTTTATCTTGGACAGCAGATATCAAGTGAGGGTCACATTGATGAAGAAATTAATCGGCGTACAAAACTTGCCTGGAGAGCTTTTGGAAGAAACAGCATAATTTTCAAGAGCAATATGCCATTATGTCTTAAAAGAAAAGTGTTTGATCAATGCATCCTTCCAGTGCTTACGTATGGTGCAGAGACGTGGACCTTAACTAAAAGAGACATACAAAGGCTGCAGACAACTCAAAGCAGCATGGAGAGGTGCATACTTGGTGTAACCAGGAGAGATAAGAAGAGGAACTCGTGGATCCGAAAAATGACAAGAGTGGAAGACATCATGATCAGAGTTAAATCCCTGAAATGGCAATGGGCTGGACATACTGCCAGAAGGACAGATCATCGATGGACAGCCGAAATTTTAGATTGGATTCCAAGGGACAGGAAAAGACCCAGAAGAAGACCACATGGGAGATGGGTGGATGAAATTCGAAAGTATGCAGGGGTGACATGGAGGAGACTGGCACAAGACAGACCGTTGTGGAGGAAACTTGGGGAGACCTTCGTCCAGCAGTGGATTGATAATGGTTGACAATGATGATGATGATGATGATATATATATAGCATCGCCCCAGCAGGAATTCCTCGGTGCGCCACTGCTCCCGCGGGTGCAGAAAAAAAACTTTGCTTTGGAGGGGTTTGTCCACACACAGGCGTTCAAAACTTTACGCCGCGTAAGATGCTCAAGAATATTTCATATTTTGTAGACCATTACTAATTAGGCCTGAGCAAGGGCGGCGGAACCGCCCGGGCCCGGTTAATAATTTAAATAATTTTAGCCAAGATTTTTTTATTTTTTTATTTGTCATATGTGCGATTTTTTGTTGTGATGTGCCTTAGGAAGTTCCTCTAGGTAAGTGGTCAGGGGGTCTTAATCCCCAACAAAGCTCCTTAGGCATTGTTTTTCTTCTGTTTGTTGCGGGAAGGTGCACCACGATTCGAAATTTCGGGCCCGGTCAAAGAACTTCACTTTCCGCCGCCCCTGGGCCTGAGTGGTTGTTATTAATCGGTATGTCAATCGTTAACAAGGAAGAGCTCTTAACCTTTACTTGAACACGTGCATTTGGTAATGTTGGAAGATTTCTTTAAGAGGGGCCGCCAAAAGAAAATCTGTCTTATACCTGTAATGTTAATTTGTCCTCTACACACTTTCTCAAAGACTATGGAGTTCTGGTCTTCAAAATGTCAAAGAAAATGGGGAGGCTATACTCCCAGTCGCGGCAACGGGCGACGTACGTCGCAGATCCTATTTTGGTCCTGCAGACAAAAACTTATATCACCAGAGCCATTTTAAATCCTCTCTTGCAGACTTCCAATCACAGATGCAAGATTTTGGTCTTGGGACAGAATTCAGTCTTTCAGAACTTATGCGGACTGATGATTTCTGTCGTTATCGTGATTTCTTTTCGCGTGGTGTTTTACTTTGTGGATATTGTTTTGAGATGCCATTTTATTCGGCGCCGGAAGCAATTTTTGCGGGGCTCAGGGCGAAATTTCATTGTGGGCACTAGAAAATAAATCTTATTTTAATATAGTAGTTACGTGAAAATGTAGTCTGAAAAAGAAAGTGATCATATGTAGAGGATTTCAGGGGGTGTTGTACCTCAGGTCTTAAACAACCCTTAGAAATTGGAATCTAGGAGATTTGGGCTACAGTGCCCGATAGGAAAGTAACACTGAAGCGAAGTAGAAAGGGGGAGGAAGACTCCCTTATTTATTACCGGGGGCCAGTACCCAGGGTCCGACGGCTTAACGTGCCCATCCAACGCATGGCTTATATTTAGTGGATCGAGCGTTCGTACCTGCCTGGGATCGAACCTGAGGTTTCCGTGGCAGTCACGAACGTTGCCCACTAGGCCACCCGCGGCCCTCGTCTGAAAAAGAACACGCACGAAACCTGTGTTAAATGCAAACTGATTATCTCAAAGAAGTATTTGCTTTAAGCTGTAGGAAAAGTTACAATGGATTGAAAGTTCCTAGAGAGAGTAAAAAGGGTTACAATATAAGATTTTCTTTCCGGGGAGAAAAGGCGGTTGGGGTTGTATTGTGTGCGTGCGCTCGTGTTTGTGTGTGTGTGTAACTGTATGTGACTTATAAAAACTTCGTCACAAGATGATAAAAAGATATCTACGTAGCGAATATTTTTATAAAAGAAATAAGGATCCGTCTAAAATAAACTCGTATAAATAGTTCCTTTTTCCTCTGATACATGTTTCAGTGATTTATTATTACCGCAAAGTGGAGTAACTGTCAAATTAGTGACTTTTTGAACTTTCATATGAAGATAGCTTTTTTCTATTTCTAGTAATATTTTTAAAGTCATTGAATAATGGATATGCAGTCCGAAAATAAGTTTGATATTGTTCTTTTTAGTCCTTTAAATTTTAGTGTCTGGTTTGCACATAAAATGTTCAATATATAAAAGTAGAGGTCACAAAATGACGAATTTAATTTGCTATTTCATGAATGCAGAAAATACTAAAATTGTTGCAATACAGCAGATCTCAGTACCAGTACTACGCAAGGCGATAACCTATTCCAAAAAGGCGGGGGGGGGGGGGGCTAATTTGTTTTAATACCATTTTAAGGGCTTCACACCCCCAAAAGTTAAAAAACATAAAACAGTAACTTTCATTAATGGACACTTCTTAATAGCGGACATCTCTATAACTGACAATTTTTTATTCCCCTGCAGAAATACATGGCTTCTTATGGGCATTCACTCGGACAAACTTAAAGTACAATATAATGAACAATTTACTTTCGATTCTAGGAATTCCTATGGGTGTGATTCGTCTAAACTCGCAGTCTTTCCTTTGTTATTTTTCACTTCCTCATTATCTATCTTAAGTTTTGTTCCCTAGGTGGTAAATTGTAAGGTGCTATGGGGTGATTCCATGCCAAATCAACCAGTCATTCAACCTGACCATTTCAGATTGCAATGAAACCTTCAGGGATCATTTTCCCTAGTGATATAAAGGAGAATATATTTTTAAAAAAATTTTCACTCATTGGGTTTTCAGGTAATGAAGTTTTACAATTTTGAAAAATCGTAGTTTTTTTGGCTTACATAAAATTTTTCCATCTTGAATTTCTCAAGTTGTGCAAGGCCTAGAGAGTTGTTTGACCCCTCATTTTAAAGAGAATTTCATAAGTTTTAATTTTATACATAACTTGACTATGCTTGGTGAATTTTTTTTTTTAAAATAAGTTTTTTAAAAGTTTAAAAAATGTTTTTTATAATAAGCTTTAAATGATGAAACTTTTAGAGTGGGATCTCAATGGGATCAGGAGTTGTGTATGGTACCAATGGTATTGTTTTAAATACCAGTTAGGGCTACATTGCTACCTTTTAACTTTTGTAACGTAAAAAAATACATTGGCTATATAAGGTAACCAATTTACAATTAGGGTCTATTACAGATAATAATTTACTAAACCTACAGACAAATTAGGGATAGCATGTGAGTAAATAGTCTACTAATCACAGGTGTTATGGCACAAGCCTGTACAGACTTGTCTGCCCACTCTAGCTCAACTTTTGCTTGGTTTCCTCTAAGATCTCAGTGAGTGAACAATTAATTGTTGGCAGTGTTATTTAAAGTGTTTCACATAAAAATGATTTTTAAAAGGTAATAGTTTTTTTCAGTGGAAGTGAAATAAGTGTTATGTATTTAAGTAATAAGTTTAACCATTTTTGACATCTTTATTTGGAACAATTAGGCCTCTCTCCCGCTCAAAAGTAGTCAGTTCTATTCAGTCTTAAAGGCCTATTATATAAGATTTTTTTTTGTTTCAGACAATTTGACTTGTACTATTTATTTATAATTTTAACTCTACTCTATTATTAGGACTCTGACAATATGGGTGAACCCAGTACATCAAAGCATTTTTTGGTATATTGTTGAAACCCATTTAAGAAACCTGGTCATAATTACTATATGAAACAATTGAGGTCTTGTAAATGGTCTACGAATGGTCTACGAATGGTCTACAATGATCAAATTATGACCCCTCGCCAACTTTATGATTGGGCTAAAGACAATATATCGTCAACATCAGTTTTTTGTATTCCACTACAGACTAATACGAGGCAGAGGAAAAGACCTTGAAGAGTAAGTTTGAAGCAGCAGCAACAACAATAAAGGGTACTCAAAAATTTCAGTTACAGTCCTGGGAATGAGACTAGTGTTTTTAGTGAAAAGCTACTCATTTTCAAAGGAATCAAGTGTAGAAATAGTTTCAGCTGATGACACTGATGTTGATCTGGATATTAATGACATTGTCGGCTTTGTTACATGCCAATACTCAGACAAGTGGTGGTTAATTTGTGTGTTAGGAATAGGAGATGAAGTAAAAATAAGTGTTTTTTTTGGAACCACATGGCCCTTCTCCATCTTTCAAATACCCACAATTTACTGACATACTAGTTGTGCATGAAAGCGAGATTTTAACAAAAGTTGATCCTACAACAGCTACAGGAAGAGTTTATCGACTTAGATTCAGAAACCAAAAAGGCAAACAAGAAATTATTTGTTAAATTAAAGAACTAAGAAGTCGCTATTTTGGCGTAACTACAACTCTGACTGCTAACTAAAAAAAACTTATTAATTTTATCAGGTGAAGCTTTTAGCCTGTTCGGACTATCCTTCCCTTGTTTTATGTTTGACTATGTATTAGTATTATGTAAATTTTAAAACTCAGTGACTGTTATCATGTAAACACACTAAAACTAGAATTATAATCCATTATTACTTGTACAGTAACTTTAAGTTTTTTGCCATAGCTCCCGATCCCATTGAGATCCCACTCTAAAAGTTTCAGGATTTAAAGCTTATAATATCACAAGTTTTTTAAAAATTTTGAAACAAAAAAAATATCTTAAAATTTAATTTTTTTATATTTTTTTTTCACCAAGCGTAGTCAAGTTGCATATCAAATTAAAACATGAAATAATTTTTTAAATGAATGGTCAAACAACGCTCTAGGCCTTATAGAACTTAAATTCAAGATTAAAAAAGTTTATGCAAACCAAAAAACTACGATTTTTCAAAATTGTAAAAATTAATTACATGAAAACCCAATGAGATAAAAAAAAAAAATAATTTAAAAATATATTTTTATTTATATCATTAGGGAGAATAATCAATGAAGGTTTCATTTAAATCTGAGATGGTCAGGTTGAATATTGAAACTTTTTGGTTGATTTGTCATGGAATGACCCTATGTACCTCGGGTAAGTGGCCGAAATAGCTGGAAAAAGTATTAGCGTTCGTGCTAACCAGAGATTCCGGCCCCCGCTTTTTACATGCGTACATCTGATCAGCAGTTATGTAGTTCTAAATTAAAAAGCCTTATCGGTGAACGGATAAGTCAAAAACAACCCGGAAAAGAGGTTTAACTTGTTTTAATCATTTATAATTTTTATTTAAATTTTATTAATTTCTGTTATAAATGCTAGGCAGTTAAAAAAAATTAAACAAGAATGTTACGTGCGAGTCACATGCCAAGAATATAATTCTATTTCTATGAGAAAGTGCCTTGGGGTGAACGTGATTCTAACCGATTTTAAATATTCAGTGTTATCATTAATTTTGCTTATCAGCCTCTCCTATGAAAAATTAGGGAGGGGGGGGGCAGTAATGAATATCTGCTGTCCCGGTGGCCAAGTGGTCTAAGCGAAGGCTTCTGACCATTCGTCCGAATCTGGTCCGGGTTTGAATCCCGGTGAAGCATGGATGTTTTGTCTTACGGCACAGGTTCTCTCCCTTCCCCGGGGCAAGTGGCTCGAAATTATGGAAGGGCGACTGCTTAGTCCATCGAGTTGCTCACGATTGTCGTTGTACCCCCTTCTTCCCCAAGAGGATATCTTTCGTGGGGGGGGGTTGGCAGTCGCCCGTCACTGCTTTGCCACTGGTCCCGAACACAGAGAGCCCCGGGCCTGCTTAATCCTGGTCTCTGGTTCGGGACCAGCGATTAACCAGAAGCCAACGCCTCTGACCACTTCTCTGTCGAGGTTTCCTTTTGCGTTACCCGTCAAGAACCAAGCGATGTGCTAAGTGACTACTTCAGCGAAAATCCCACTGCAACCATGAAACACTTGTCAGTTATGTTATATACAAGTTTCGTATGGTCCTTAGAAACTCCTTATTTTCGATTTCCATTTCTAAGGCCCTCAAGTCTTTATTTTTTGAAACAAGTGCTTATTTTTGCGCTGCAGTAATGGGCCTCGCAACCCTGCCTGCTTTTGTTTGTGTGTCTGTAAATATGCTAAGTGTTCACCGTGGGAGCTTTCTTCTAGCTCGCTGAAGGGTGATAATCCCCTAGAATTGTTCTTACAAATGATATCATTTAAATCTCCCCATTTCCCATTGTTGCCTGCATGACTTACCTTGGGTGACCTTACTGGTAGGATCAACATCTGTGCTGTGTCTTTTCAGGGGTCAGAAGGTCAAAGCAAAAGTCAAGAGGGGGAGTTCTGTTTGACTTCACAATTTACGGTGACAGTTGTCTCGTGTGGTGTCTGATCTGTCCGTGCTAACATGGCTACGGAGTTAAAGTTACGGAGTGTGTACTTCCACTGAATAATATAGTTCCAGTTTAAAAGCAGTGTTCGAGCTTGAACTGAGACCTAAAAAATCGCAGTTTCGGTCGCATTTCTGAAATTTACAAAGATTCACATATTGGCGGAGTCATTGTCACTGCTGTTTTGCTTTATAGAAAGTCATACAATTAACACGGTTTTTTACTGCAATTGGGTGAGAAGAATTTTTAATTGGAGGCGGGGAGATAATATCTTGGCAGTCATCGTAATGAGCTTACTCCTTTTTCATACTTGCCAACTACTATGGAATGTCCGTAGTTTCTGCGGATTTTGTCTGACTACGGAACTCACTTTCGAAACTACAGATTGTACGAATTTTCATTTTGTTTAATTTTTTTTCTATTTTGCTATTATTTTTATGATATACATGATAATCTTAAACGGTTTTGCGGAATTTCACGTTTCTTGTCATCATTTAGATCATTCTCAAGATGGATGCTAAAATGAAGGGAATTTGAGGAGGGGGAGGGTCGTTTCCGTCTGGCGACTGTATTTCGCGTTTCAAAACTTTCGAAAACTTAAACTGAGTAAAAAAATTTGACGTAATCGTACTTTTTTCTCCCGATGTTGCCTTTGTGTCTAGTAGGCTTGTTAAATATCATTTTATTGCATAAATGCTTGTATTTCAGCTTCAAACTGCAGGTAACAATTTGCGAAAACGGAAGTTATTCGAGGAATTCCGCCATTTTCGTTATTAATTTGGTCATTTACGAGATCGTTGCACAAGTGAACGGAAATTCGGGGGAGGGGGGATGTTCGTCGGAGGACGGAATTCCATCTTTACGAAACTACCTGAAACTGAAGGTCGACGGATGTCAGATTTTTCCCGTAATTGTTCTTTTTCTTGCAATGTTGGCTGCGGCCAGTATTATTGTTAAATAACATCTTATTAAATTAATATTTTTATTTCAGCTTGAAATGGAAGTCGGATGGGGCAAAGGTTTCTCCCATAATCGCACCCCTTCCCGGGATGTTCCCACTTCCCTGCATTGTTAAATATCCCCAGCCCCATACACGTTTTAGCATTTAAGCTTGATGAGAGAGGAAGCAATTCCCGAAAACGGAAGTCACGAATTTGGAAACATTGATGCATTTTTTTTTTTTTTTTTTGTCAAATTTCAGATTTCCCATTTGTCAAGCATTGCGGAATTCTAAACACATCTGACTGGTTTTTACTGGTGAAAGTTTTGAACTTAAATCTTGCTATATTACCTATGGTGCACCCTCACCAGGGAAATCAATTTTGTGTTTCTCACGTGTTAAGTTTGCTTCATTCATGTTCTTGTTTGTAGTGACCTTTCGTTATGGCGCATATTTCTTTTCCACAAAGAGATGGATTGTTTCGTAAAAAAAGTCTGTGTGCGGCGCAATAATACTAGTAACTACTGACAAGGCTCTTGCCAATGTTCGTCGGCATGCTTTTTTCGTGGTTGCTGTTTTAAAATACTCATTCAGAGATCGTTTGACTGGTATTCGTCAAGGTTGGGAAGGAGTGGAGGGGGACATCGTGATGGAACGCGGAAACTTTCCTTTTGTCTCTCCTTCAGTCGCCCTTTAGACACAATAATCCTATTAGTGCGCGGAGAAATACATGATAAACAAGAGATTTCATGTCGGTGAATCTGTTTCACAACCTTGACACTGTAATCAGGTTAGCTTTGTCCCGAGTAAGTGTGTACTCACCTCACCTTGCCTCATTGTCACTGTGTCTCCTATTTGTCTTTTTTTTTTCGCGTATATTTAATTTTGTTCTTTGCAGGCAAAGTAGTTTATTTTTGAGGCAAAATGTCTGGCAAATGACCACTAGCGCTGTTTAATCCCCAACATATGTATATATACATACACACCTGATATTCCAATGGCGCAAAATATCGATGCCGCCCCGGTGGCGCAGTGGTCTAAGGCGCTGGCCTCTGATCATTCGTCCGAAAGGGGTCCGGATTCGAATCCCGGTCAGGCATGGATGTTGTGTTTGTCTTACGGCACTGGCTCTTCTAGCCCTTCCCTGGAACCAGTTGACCCTAAATTAGGGACGGACGACTGCTTATAGCCCATTGAGTTGCTCACGGTGGTCGTTAAACCTCCAATAAAAAAAAATATCAATTGGAGTGTAGTCTAAAACTCGCCCCTCCCCCCCCTCCCTTGATTCAATCGCATTTGGTTTTTTTATTCGAGATTTAACGACCACCGTCAGCAACTCAATGGGCTATAAGAAGTCGCCCGTCCCTAATTTAGGGTCACTGGTTCCAGGGAAGGGGGAGAGAGAGCCAGTGCCGTAAGACAAACACATCCATGCCTGACCGGGATTCGAACCCGGACCCCTTACGGACGATTGATCAGAGGCCAGCGCCTTAGACCACTGCGCCACCGGGGCGGCTCGCATTTGTTAGTATGTTACCTTTGAAGTACTTCACCCAATCCACAAACAGCAAATTCCTGTAGTCTGCTTTAAATTTTGATATTTGAGCAATTTAGTCTTCAAAATGAAGAGGAAAATCATTCACTAGACCTCTGGTTGGAAATAAACGGTGTGCCAGAAGTTCCAAATAATCAAAATTATTTACAATCTATTTGTGTAATTGCAACCAGTGATCATTCGGAGTGCTCGACAGTGCAAACAGATTGCGAACGGAAATAAACTAACAAACTTTGTTGGATGGATGATGGAATGATTTTTTTTTGATTGGAGGTTCTTTAACGTCCACAGTGAGAAACTCAAATGAGCTATAAGCAGTCGCCCGTCCCTAATTTAGGGCCACTGACTCCGGGGAAAGGGAGAGAGCCAATGCCGCGTAACACAAGCAAAACATCCATGCCTCACCGGGATTCAAACCGGATCCTTTTCGGACGAATGGTCATAAGCCAGTGCTTAGACCACTGCGCCACCGGGGCGGCAGTATGGTGGAATGTGGATACGTAAGTAGAAAGAAATCTGACTATATCAAAAATCAAACGAGGTAAAAAAAAAAAAAAAGTTACTCAAGGTGTTTCTGGAAACTAAATGTCATAAAGTTACAGTTAACCAATTACAAGCTCTGCATTTGAAATTTTCGTAACCAAGTTACCAACAAAGTGCCAAAAAATGGTTGTCATACAAGTTGGATTTAAAGAAAAATACCAATTTTCAGCAAAGCAAAATTTTCTCCGTTGGAGGACTGAATTTTGAAATCCGAAGTTAGACTGAGTGAACATTTCTCCGGTAATTATAATTTTTAGCAGGTGTTCTGTAAAAAAAGATCGTGCTTATGTTATCGGTTTGTCCGTCCGTTTGTGTACACCATATCTCTGCAACTATTAGTCCGATTTGAAAAAAATGTTTGCATTGTGAAGCTTGAAATCCGAGAATGATCCTTGCATTCCAGTTTTTTTCCCCGATGCACAACTTTGATACACAGGGCGTAGATGCAGCTGATACAGAATTCAAAATACATTTTATCGTACATATTTGCTTCTAAATATCTGACTGAAAAAAACTTCTTTCTATGTCATTAATAACTAACAATATTTTACGTACTTTCTTTTTGAAGTAATGCATAGATTTTCCGCTAGGGAACGTAAAGGTAATTGCAGTTTTTCAGATAGCTCTGCTTCTAAAAGTCCGCTTTGAAAAGTGTTTCCTGCATCGAAGAAAGCTCTTCATAGGAAATGTTTTGCATGTATAAAGAATTTGTGGTAAGGAATGGTTGGGCCACCAGGGGAAGTAAGAGTTTATTTCTGCTTTAGATATATTTGAATCAAAAGTTGAGCTTCTGAAAACTCGATTGAAAAAAATTCTTTCGTGGACCAACTTAAAAAGATCTTTTGAGGTTGACTCCTGGTTAAAGTAACGCAGTTTTCCACGGGGCGTAGATGTATATCTTATTTTTGTCGATATCTCAGATTTTTAAGTCTGATTTGAAAAACTTTTTGTTAAAGAGCGTTCCCGGAGCGAAATGTTTCTCATATGGTTTCACATTTCTCAAGTAATGCATAGATTTTCCGCAAGGGGGCGTGAAGGTAAAAGTTAGTTTCCGCCTACATCAATATCTGCGGGACTAAAATCCCTATAAAACATTCATTTTCGGTCATTTATTTTTAGCTATGAAAACCCTTAGTGTATATTTTCAGTGCAGAAATTGTGCATTACATTGGGAAGAAAATATACACCCTTAGTGTATATTTTCTTCCCAATGTAATGCACAATTTCTGCACTAGGGGCGCCAGTATTTAATCTGTTTTTCTTAATATCCCTGCTATTAAATGTGAGATTTAAAAAATCTTTCCAACATCGGATGCCATTTACCTCGTGGAACACTTTAGGTTAGCATTTGAGGAATTTTATAGTACACAGTTCTGTCGCTAGGTGATGTTTGTGTATATTTGTTTGCAACTTTATCACAGCTTCAAAAAAAAAAAGGAAACTATTGAGAAATTTCCTTTTCATTGTATGCCATACGCTAAAAAATATTCCTTTTCCTTAGCATAACTTTTTCCATGAAAAATATTTTTTTGCCTATTTTCAACTTTTCCATTATGTAAAATTCTTCCGCGAGAAGGCGTAGAGTTATGTAATGTTTCCTTGTGTCTTTCATCTTTTAACTGTTCGATTTGAATATGTCTCAGATACTGTTAGATTTGAAAACCTGTTTGTCTCCGATACCTTCCTTCGCTGTGAGAAACTTTTTGTGCACTATTTGATGATTTTCGTAACATACTTTCTTTTAGCCGCTGGTGGTAGCAAATAGTTGTTTCTATTTCTGGATGTTCTATCGATTGTAGAAATGTTTCAGATTTTTTTCTGACCGGTTGCATTTACTTTAAATAATTCGATAAATTTAATTCGCGCCAGAAATGATTCAAAAGACGTGCTCTTTACTAGCCAAAAGTAGGTGTTATCTTGTTTTTTCTCGCGATATTCTTCTACTCAATATTATTAAATGCCATTTTACTGCATAAGTATTTGTATTTCAGCTTGAAAATGGAAATTTTTTAGGAAACTGAAGTCACACGGAGCGAAGATTTCGCACGTAATTGTGCTTTTCCCCTCGCCATGATCCCTCTATTTTGTGTTGCAGTTAAATATAAGTAGTTTTATATTTTAAATATTGTGATTGATATGCTTCAGTGTAACATTTACATTAAAAAAAAAAATGTGAACAATTCTGTCTCTCATGCAGAGTTACATTCACTGTTTCGCCTTGTTTTACCCGGTAAAAAAAAATTCAGCCTTTTTCTTTGTCAATCTCATGTATACTAAACAAGTTAACCATAGTTCTCGGGCTCGCCCCCTTAAAATTGAACCCGAACTCTGCACTGACGCCGAACATGTTGAAGGTGGGTTGAGCTGGGATGCCGTGGCATTCATCTTAATTCTGGTTACCTACTCCGGTGTTTACAGTAAGAAAAGGACTGAAGTACAGGTGAGCAGGAGACTTCCTTAGACAGGTAATCGAAGTTTAAAGAAGCAAAAAATCCTCTTAAATTCGTAGCTTTATTTGCTACGTTCAAACTTAAAAGCCGGTGGTACAGTATTCTTACCTACGCTTAATTTCAGGAACAGTAAATGTGTGAGAAAAACTTGAATTATTTGATAAAAACCATTAATTTTGAATTCAATGCTATTTATGATGCTCGTTCAGTGGCCAAGTGATACAATTGCCCTCATCGGGGTGCGCCCGAATCACTCTTAGTTTGAAGATTTTTAGATCCCGCAAACATGCAACTTTTTAAAAGGGGGGGGGGGGGGGGGGCAAAAATAAAAAGCTTACTGAATTTATAACAAAAAAAAAATCTCTGAAGTGCTTTAAAAAAAGGCCAACCTGAGGTTTAACAAAATTGGATAATTTGAAATATAAAAATAATTACGTAGATGCTTGCTTGGGCGCCCAAGTTGGGGGCATTTCTGTTTCCTTGGAAGGTGTTATGGAGATTTTTCGCTGTTACACTAAGATTAATTTTTCTGCAAAGCTTCCTCAGAATGCCTGTGAATGCAGTAAAAATTGGGAAAACGTTGGGAATTCCCATTAGATAAAACTGATATTTAAGGTAGATAGAATCCTATTTTTTTTTTTCATATTGGGGATTTAACGACCACCGTGAGCAACTCAATTGGATGTAAGCAGTTGCCCGTCCCTTACTTAAGATTCCTGGTTCCAGGGAAGGGATAGCCAGTGGCCTCACCGGGATTCGAATCTGGAACGTATACGGACGAAATGGCAACTGCGCCACCGGAATGGCCAAAATTTAGACACAATTAAAATAAATTTAAGAACAAGCGGAGGGAAGAATTCATATAAACTTTACTCGCAGTAAAACGTTTCTTGTTTTGTGTTTCAGAAAAAAGATATACAAACTGAGTTTTTGATTATTTTGTCACTTCCTTCTCACGCGGAACATTGAGTTATAAATTACATTCGCTTGGACATAACTACGCATCCTTCAGAATATAATGAACTAAAAGATGTTTTTCGCGGATACATTTTACAACGTGCAAAATATCGTGGCATGATGCTAAATGTTTCTTTGTATTCAAAAGTAAATCTAAGAAATTTTGCTCGTTTTTTTTGTGTTGTAATTCTTAATTGCTACTTATTTGTCTACTTATGTTCTGTATTTACATATATAAATAGGAAAAGTTCCTTAGACATTGTCATGCGGCAGTTATGTTTAATGTGCATCATCGTGAGGAAATTTATAGATGTGCAAATTTTATTTTAAGGAACTAAGGCCATGATTAACTTTAGATAAGTGTTTTGCAGTTTTTTGTATTGGTATGAAACTAGGGCAATCATTTAAATTACAACATGCAAATTTCCGTTTTGCTCCACGGAGTAAAGTGCAATAACTTTAATTTTACGAAAATTAGCCGTAGGTTCCGGAACACCACCGATCAGTCTTATTTTTGTGCAGGTGCTGTTGATCCAGCGGCTTACTCTGGATCCATAAACGGCACAAGATATATTGTGCTGCCATCTATTAGGAAAAAGTATCGAAGTATTACATCCCTGAAAATACGGTATTCGAGCATCAGTTTACCGTTTAAATACTTTTTTCGATAAGTTTTCGAACCGCCAGTTTTTTGTATTGAGGGATAATTAACAATATTTGATTCATTTTCGTGGACTTGCAGGTCCCTAATACAACTTAATGTATGAACAAAATTTACTTCCGTTGCTGAGAAGCAACAGACAAGGTTACGCTGTTTGAGAGAGACTGTCAAAGACGTTTTTCCATTTTTATGAATTTTATTCCGATAACTGAATTCAGAATTTGTAAGTTACTTCGTGTTTAGCGAAAACGGAACTTTAAATGCGCCAAAAATTTTTTTCAAGGCTTACCAATCAACTAGTAAAATAATTGCGAAAAAATCTCTTTGGGAGGGTAGGTAGAAAACTTAATGTGTAGAATTGCAACAATTTCTAAGCAAATTCTTAAAATGAGAGAAATGAAAGAGTGCGAAAACTGATTTTTATTTAATTACTTTCAAATGGGGAAAAAAATATCATTGCTGTAGCTGAAACAAACTTTGCAGTTCCAGATTATAAAGCTATACTAGATGTGAACATCATTGCATGTCGTCGCTCTTTCTGTTTTTGGGACACTTAAAAGATGAACCGCAACAACCGGCTGATTACGCAGTTTTTGCTTTGTGAGTTTGAACCCAGCCGTGTAACGCTACTCAAGCGACACTACACATTTTTCACGCAAAAGAAGGTTCCCTGGACCACAGCACCTTAAACAGATGGTTCAAGAAATTTCGCTCAAGTGACAGAAACCTCGACGATCAGCCAAGGTCAGGTAGGTCGCGAACCGGGGATTCTTGGAGGCCGTGTACCAGGCCGCAGAGGCAAATACGACAACCAGTATTCGGAGATTATCAGGCGAGCTGGGCATATCACAGACCACCTTCAGGACCTCTACAGGGTCTACAGGACCTGCCGCATTGTCCATCACGAACTGATGCCAGCTGAAGCAAACCGCCAAGTGGAAGTGTGCACGAAACTCCTAGAAAATCCGCGCGATGTACGTTTCATCAAGAGAATTGTTACGAGCGATGAACAGTGGGTGTATCTCCATAATCCTAACACGCAGTGGTTGAGCCCGGGACAGCTTTCTGAACGTATTGCCAAACGTATGTGCTTTTTGAGCACAAGGTGATGCTCTGCGTCTAGTTGAATTTTGAGGGGGTAATCCGTTACGAAATTGTTCCAGACGGTCGGACCATCAACGCAAACCTCTACTTATAACAGCTGGAGCGGATGTATGCTCTCTCCTACAGCAGGATATCGCTCGGCCTCATACCGCGTGAACGACACGGGCAAAACTCGAGGAAATTGAGGGCATCTAACTGAAGCCACATCCAGCATACAGTCTGGAACTTGCACCGTCGGATTACTTGTTCCGGTTCATAACCCACATCCTTCACGTGCGGCACTTCAACAACCAGGAGGTGGCAGCTTGGGTGAAGTTCTTCGCCTCGAAGGACAAGAGCTGGTACCGCAGCGGAATCGAAAAATTGGCAGACAGATGGCTAAAGACGTTGCAACACGATGGTCTATACTTTGAATGCCAGTCAGCTTTTGTCGTAAAGGTACAACATAAAGAAGACATAAAGTGATCCAAATATTGCAAAACTTTAGACTCTCCTTCTGTACACTGAAGTGCCAAAATCCATGAGATACGTACCTAGTATCGTGTAGGACCTCCTTTTCCTCGGCGTTGTGCATCAAATCGACGTGGCATCGATTCCACAAATGGCCCTAAGACTTCTGGAGAGATGTTAAGCCATGCCGTCTGAACAGCCGCCCTCAGTTCCCTGGTATTTGTAGGTTCCTGAGTGCAAATGGACCTGTCCACCAGTGCTGAGACGGGCCAAACCAAAGCCCGAAGTCTAGCCCGAACCGGGTTCAGGCTGCATAATACTTACTGGAGTTCAGGCTCAGAGAGATAATTTTCTACCTTTTTTAAAATGTGATTTTGTATGGTTTAGCACAACTTTTTTTACACTTTCCAGTTGAATAGAATTCTTCGGCAACTGCTTCTAGATAGGGAGTGGGAACTCGGCAGGATTATTCATTTTGGGCTTGGGTAACAAAAACCATAAGCCATGAATTGCTGAATTTCTGCGAAGGAAAAGTTTCTCTAAGAAATATATAGATTGCAAGCTGACTAAATTTTGCTTCCTACCTCAACGGGGCAGCTCCCAGACAATTTTATTGAGCAACGTACATTGTTGTGCCTTCATATTTTTCCTGATGCCTGGCCCCCCGAAACATTTCAGGAAGAAATAAATTGTCAAAGAAACTATAGGAATAGATTAGCATCCCTTCCCCTCTCCGCAGTTGAGAAAGACTTCGATTAATTGCACAGGGGAGAAAGAGTGGAAGTCTGGAAGGGAAGATTTTTTTTTGCCTTAACAGGTTAATCATAGGCCCGGGCTCTATCTTGCAATAGAAAATTCGGGCTCTTAAAATTGAGCCTTAACTCAGCTTTGCTGTCCAACACGTCCCATAAGTGCTCTATTGGGTTCATGTCGGGCGAACGTGATAGCCACACCATCCGTCGGAACTGCCCAGAATGATTCTCGAACCCAATTTTGGACAACTTGGGCCCGATGAGATGGTGCATTGCCCGCCTGGAAAATCCCATCGTTGCTGGAGTACATAAAGTCCATGAAGGGCTGCGAGTAGTCATCCAGCAGAGCAACAAAGCGATTACCGGTTAATGACGTGTTTAGGAGGACCAGAGGACCCAAACTGTGCCACGTAAAGACATTCCACACATGTATGGAATCATCAACAGCTTACACAGTGCTTTATTGACAACTTGGGTCCATGGCCTCATGGGGTCTGCTCCACACTTGAATCCCACCATTTGCTCGTAACAACTGGTAACGTGGCTCATCGGAACACGCGACATATTTCCAGTCTTCCAGGGCCAAATTGTCGTGTTCACGAGCCCAAATGAGGCGCTGAGTCCAATGTCGTGGTGTTAACAAAGACACTCTAGTGAGTCTTCAGTTCTTCTGCTCCCATTCCCATGGACTCTGAATTACACTGCCCTGACCTGATGGATATATCTCTGGTACCTTCATTGAATCTGGATGTTATTTGAGCCAGTGTCGCTTGTCTGTTAGCATGGACAATACGCATCATGCGCAGCTGGTCACGGCCATTCAGCACCCGTGGTCGGCCACTGCGCTGTCCACGGTGGGTGGTAATGCCTTCTATGAGGTATTCTCGATACACACGTGACGTGACATCCTGGATCGAAGAATGTTCGGACAACTTTGGAAACTGAATGTCCCATCCGTCTGTCTCCCACTACCATGCCTCGTTCAAACTCTTATAATTAATGTCGACTTGCCATAATCCTACTGGCTGTTTTTCAGCCTGACTCACGAAATTACACCTCGCAACTGAAAAGTCGTGTCGTGCGTCGAAGCCTTTCTACGACGGAATTGCTAGTTAAAGATTTTCATACTGCTATCCCATGATTTTTGGCACTTCAGCGTATATATACAGTATATACGAAAATTGATATGCGCAATTTACCCGTATAAGAAATTATTGCAATTCCAGAGCAGTGAGGTCTTTTTTCTGATAAAACAACTACACAAGTGGACAAGACAGTACGTTGTGGTGCCACCTTTGGCACCGGTACAGGCGGTTACCCGGCGATGGCATAGACTCACCGGATAACCCCTTGTATTCGAAGTATAGCATGACAAATGGTGTCCAAATTGCGGACCAGTTCGTCCACGTTCCAAGATGGGCATACATGGTGTCGCGTCATGTTTCAAAAATGTTCGATCGGTGAGAGGTCAGGCGATCGGGCAGGCCATGGAAGGCGCCTACATCACGGAGGAAGGCATTTGAGAGCCGTGCCTGTTGAAAAATTGTTCTGTGATGCTTGCGACAAAAATGGCAAACACAACAGAACGTAGAATGTCGTCGACGTACCATTGCGCCGTGAGGGTGGTACGGAAGACAACCGCGGCTCAACGGCACGGCGATTTTGTCCGGCTATCGTAAGAAATGGCTAACCTAGGACTGCCAGACAGTGTCACAATGGTACGTCGACTACATTGCGTCCAGCTATCGTAGGAAATGGCTCCCCAGACAGTCACTGTCGGTGAGCGAGCCGTATGCCGTTCCATGGTAAAGGCAGGATCCATGCACTGGCTGGCTCGCCTTCAGACACGTATGGGCTGGCTATCGGTGCCAAGTGCACACCGTGACTCATCCATGAAGACAACACGACGCCACTGGATACTATTCCACGTTGATCGGGCCCAACACCACTGCAACCGGTGCCCGCAATGCTTGTTCGTCAGTAGGCAGCGGAGTGGCTTCTCCGAATGTAGTTCTTGTGCAGGAAGTCTTCTGGCAACGGCCCGGACGGCCACTTTCGTTCCTATAGACGACGCTGCTCGGCCACTGATGATTGAGAGCAACGAATGCAGTTCTGCTTGTGTGACTCCCACAATTGCTCAATCCCCGCATTCTGTCGTACCCTTTTGCCGTCCACTGCCTGCGTGCCTCTGGGTGTTATGCTCTCCTGGATACGGTGGCCCCAACATCGTCGGATTGCCGCGTTGCTCTGAATCAAATGTCTGGCGATACGGTTACTTGACCAACAGAACTCTCTCAGCCCAATTAATTATACGTCCTCTCAACTGCTCGTAGTGTGCACGGATCCGACTTCTAGGCATCCTCGCAGTCAGTGGAAGTTAATGCAAACGTAGTTCGCAGTCAGAATTGTCCATGCGTGGGAGCTTTGCTCTTGATAGTGCCCCCCCTCCTACTGCGCATCGAGGAGGGTCTATTTAGAAATCGGTCGTCCTTTTTTAATCATTTGCATATTCGGCCCTGAGGTAATTGCGTGCGGAGGCTCATCAGGATAAAACGAATTTCTCGGGGTGCTTAGATTTTTTGGCGCAGGGTATATATATTTGGAGTATCCTACACCAATAAAATGCTTAAAAGTTAGGTTGGTAAACTACAATTCAAAATAGCCGTAACATCGCAAAGATCTTCTGGTCCGTCGAAAAACCAGCCCGTTAAGTTATTGAAAAGCTTTTAGGAGTTATTTGTTATAAATTAACTACAATAAATTAACTACATTTTTATTAAAAAAAAAGTTAGCAAAATCATGCAATGCCTTGATTATAATACGCTTTCCACCATACCAGAAGTTATTACTCAAGTTATGAGGATAATGGCTTTGGAACAAATCTCTGTCCTGTGCCTTGACCTTTGACCCCATTTCGATGCTATTAAACAGCCGGTTCAGTACATCTCCGGAACAACATGAAGTTTTGTCGCAACCGAAGTATTTGAATGGATTCTCTCCTATGTGTTAACCTTTGACTCCATTTCACCCATTTTCAATGGGGTTCCTTCCCAGGTTGTCCCCTACCACATACTAAAATTTCATCGAAATTGAGCCATTTTTTCGCGAGTTGTTGTGCTAACACAAATGAACAAAGCTGGATCATATACGCACCTTCAACCTACTGCTTGTAGCCCACTGAGTTGCTCACGGTCGTCGTTAAACCTCCAATCATAAAAGGGGAAAAAAAAAAAGCCGCATGATTGTTTTGAAATTTTAATTAGTTGAAGGTTCAAGTTTATTTCTTTAATCTTGGAAAGGTTGACAATTATTATTACAGCACACGATATTAGATGTTCATATAAAATGAAAGACACAAATTTGTCTTCTATCCCTATTACCTAATGATATCTACTCTAATATAGACCGGAGGCAATGATGTCCCAATTTTCTTCAAGGCCATAAGACTTGAAACCCCGTAGGTTGACTCAGTTAAAATTGATAATTAATGTATAAGTCTACATCACACCAAATTAAAAAAAAAAAAATCAAGAGGTGAGGTATGAAATGGCTATTCTTCATTGGCTGATCTGATTCGAATTGACGCTTTAGTAAATATTTTTTTCTTACTGAAAGTTTGACTATCACAGTGAGCAACTCAATGGGTTATAAGCAGTTGCCTGCCCATAATTTAGGGTCACTGGTTCCAGGGAAGGGAGAGAGCGAGTGCCGTAAGACAAACACATCTATGCCCCACCGGGATTCGAACCTGGACTCCTTTCGGACGAACGATCAGAGGTCATAGCTGAGACCAGTGCACCACCGGGGCGGCCCTTAAATATTCACTCTTGTATGCAATGAAATGTATTTCAATGTATTTATTTGTAGCACATCCATACAGATGGTATATCTAGTTCCAGGAATTGCTATACTGGGATATTTATAGTTTTGCAAACCATGCTATACGAAAAAAATTTACTTTCGTTAAAAATATCCGGACATTCTTAAAGTGAGTTCTAAAGTCTATATTTTGCATAACGGAGAATTTTTCCCAGCATCTCTCCTGCCAAATGGCACTGCAAATAGTTTACATTTTGTCCTTGGTAAACGTGGGACACGGAAACTTAATTGGTTTGCAATTTGAGTATCCTCTCTCTCTCTCTCCATTAATGGTACGTACAGGAACTTGAATTGCAGAGCTTTCCTTCTCGATTGCAGGGAGGTCAACTTGAAGAATGACAGGTTAGCCGTCGGAATGTCCGCGATGTAAATACCAGTCCATTTGTAGAAAAGGTGTCTAAGAATTTTTTTTTCTTAACTTTCTCGATTTCATTTATTAGAGTTACGAGGCTAGAGCTCCAAATGATCGCCGCATACTCCAATGAGAGTCTGTCCGTAGTCTCAAATGCGAATAAGTGTCTGAGGATTCGAAAAATACTTGGAATGTCGCATGATGAATCCAAGATTTCTACACGCTGTAAGTACAGTTCTTTTGATATGACTTTTGAAGTCCAAGTTGGAATCAAATGTGACTCCCAAGTCTTGGACGTCGTTTGTGCTATGTTGTTTTCTTTTCCACGAAAAAGAAACTACATAGCACTTAGAGATGTTGAAGTTTAACGTACACCACTGAAGCAGGTTATTGACATTAGTTTGAAAAATAAGACAGTCATCAGGAGTTTGTACATTGCGATAAAGCTTGATCATCAGTAAGATGAGGCACAATGGCCATTAATGCAAAAATGAAAGTACTTAATGTATATGGAAAGCCAAAGTGGTCCCAGATTAGAAAGTGTCCCATTTTAGGGCCTTGGGGTATTCCTGACGTGGTAACATAGGGATCAGAAACATAGTTGTTATAAATAAGACTAGGATCGGTTGAAAAGATAGGAGCCGCCCCGCCCCGGTGGCGCAGTGGTCTAAGCGATGGCCTAGATCATTCGTCCGAAAGAGGTCCGGGTTCGAATATCGGTGAGGCATGGATGATGATCGACTTACGGCACTGGCTCTCTCCCTTCCCTGGAACCACTGACCCCAAATTAAAGACTGGCGACTGCTTATAGCCCATTGAGTTGCTCACGGTGGTCGTTAAACCTCCAATTAAAAAAAAAAGAAAAAGACGGGACTTAAACAAGGACATCAGATTATCACTGAGGCCAAGATAGTTCAATTTCTTGAGTAAAATGCTATTATGAACTTTGTTGAAAGCTTTAGCAAAGTCAGTGTAAATAACAAAAACTTGTGATCCACCGTCCACAAATGAAGAAATATCCTCTCTGAAAACCACAATTATCAGATAATGACCACAGTTATTACCAGATAAGTGGCGATCCGAACTCAGATGCAAAGCAAACTTCAAGTGATAGTTCCGAAAGCGAGTCATTGGCAGATTCTCTGTTAATAGTATATGTGCATCCCTGAATGAGACTGACTATAAGTGAAATCTTTAAATTGTGTTTGGCGTAGCATGTACAATTATCAATTTGTATGAAATAAAAACTCATTCTAATACTTATCTGATCGTACTAACAACACAGGTGTTCATAAATTCTTTCCCACATTACAAAAAATAATATAAAAGTGTATTCAGGTACAAGAAAGTGACTGCACGACAATAATGGTGCATAAGTAAAGGGTTTTTTTTTCAGTGTCAGTAGACCTCCACATGGTCGCCATTTCTGGACAGGGGGACATCTATGCGATATTAGATTTCACGCCATGTTTTGTTTTACATCTCAGCAGAGACTGAACCAATGACATCAGTTATTCTGCTCTTCAACATCTCGACATCCGGAACACTGCTACAGTAAACTTGGTTATTCATATAACCCTACAGGAAAAAGTCTAGAGGGGATGTCAAACGATCGAGGTGGTCATGTCATAGGACTGTCGAGGCCAATCCAACTGTTTGGAAATGTGGCATTCAGAAACCCACGAACCATTATTGACAAATGTGGTTGGGCACTGTCTTGTCGGAAAATAACCGAAAGTTGGAGTGCATGAACCTGAGGTGCTACAAAAAGTACCAGCATCTCCAGGTACACGTTACCGTGAGCCCCGTAAAAAAAAGGAGGATCCGATGATTCTGTCGTGCATCAAGACGCACCATACGTTCACTTTCGGGCTTAGCCCTCTGTTGTTCGATGGCATAATGGGGACTTTACTGATCCCCCAGATTCGTATATTGTGCCAGTTTACTGTACCACAGGCGTGGAATGTGTCTTCATCTGAGAAACGCACACTGTGCAGATAATCACTATCACGAGCTATGTGTTGCAACATCTCCGTCGCAAATGCAGACGGCGAGGCAGGTCATCAGGCTGAAGAGCTTGAAAGATCTGTACCTTATAAGCATACAGATGAAGACGTTTGTGTAAAATTTTGTGAACCGTGGCACGGGGAATCCCAGTTTCCAGTGAAGCACGAAGAATGGATTTCCTGGGGCTTCGCAGAAATGTCTCCTGAATAGCTGCGCTGTCTCTTGTGTAACCGGTGATATGCCCGCTTGGGGGAGATCGCAAACACTACCCGTCGCTTTAAACTTTTCATACAAAGGAATTTTTTTAGTCCGGTGGTCTGTACTCTTTTCTGAAATGACGCTGGACAGTAATCGACGATTTTGTTTCTTTCATGAAACCACAACTCGCAAGCCGCTTTTTCTTGCATGGAAGCCATTATCAATGAAATGTTCCTCTTATTCAGCAGTAGCGCTCACTAATAAACAGGAAAAAAAAAAATTATAAGTGCTGGTATTTTGTTGCCAACCATTTTATTTTAATTTACATAATTCTTTTATATTAATTTTGTAATGCGGGAAATACTTTATGGACACCCTGTTTCCTTTTAGAAGTCAAGATTTGAGCGAAAATAAAAATTTCTTTAATTAAATTTGTCATAATATTTGCATGACAAATTTAATTCTTAAATTTGTTAAACTTCTGCTTCTTTAATAGTTAAACATTCTTTAATAGTTAAACTTCTGCTTCTTTAATAGTTAAACTTCTGCTTCTTTAATAGTTAAACATTCTTTAATAGTTAAACATTCTTTAATAGTTAAACTTCTGCTTTGGTATTATTAATGCTGAATTCAACATGTAAATGACCAATTGTGCTCATTTTTTTTCTCTCTCTCTCTCTCAGGGCCTTTATTGCCAAGTCTTCCTGATCTATGCAACCATGTTTCATTCCAATGCATTTAATCGATTCTGCTTGGACTTTCAGCTGTCAACTACTTCTGATGAAATTGATAACAATTTACAGGGTTTTGAGTCGTTTTCTGAACTTTTACTGTCATTTGATGTTGAACAACGTAAAAGCTGTACTAGTGGCATCAATCTTTCAAAAAAAACAAAACGTGACTGCTTATTTGGGAAGTCAGAAGATCAGTGCTGGAAAGAATGCAGTGAATTTTGTAATACCCACAAATCCACTGACGTATTTCGGGAACACCTTAAGGACGGTGAAGAACCTGTTCGGCCAGTTCAAAAGCAGCAACAATCTACTCCATCTCAATATGACTACCTTTATTGCCAGGTAATCGGCGATCAGGACTCAGATGCAAAGCAAACTTCAAGTGAGAATTCCGAAAGCCAGCCATTAATAGATGGCAGTTCATCAGGTGAGAATTTTTTTGATGGTTTATTGTACGTAGTGTTCGTCTCCACTTTCAATTCTTGCACGAAGATTTAATTTGTCTTTGTTCGGTGTTCTTTATTTTCCACATTTATTAAACTATAGGTTTTCTTTCCAAGTTTCACCAAGTTTCAGTATTTCTAAATACATATTATGAACCTTAAATTGCTGCCCGGCGTCGCAGTGGCCTAAGCGTTGGTTTATGACCATTCGTCCGAGATAGGGTACAGGTTCGAATCCCGTGAGGCATTGTTGTCGTGTTTGTCGTACGGCACTGGCTCTCTCCCTTCCCTGGAATCACTGGCCCTAAATTAGGGTTGGGCGACTGCTTATAGCCTACAGAGTTGCTCACGGTGGTCGTTAAACTCCCAATTAAAAAAAAAAAAAAAAAAAACTTAGTAAAATCGTGCAATGCATTGATTTATGATACGCTTTCCAACATACCAGAGCCGCCCCGGTGGCGCAGTGGTCTAAGCGAAGGCCTCTGATCATTCGCCCGAAAGGGGTACGGGCTCGAATCCCGGTGAGGCATGGATGTTGCCAGTCTTACGGCACTGGCTCTCTCCCTTCCCTGGAACCAGTGACCCTAAATTAGGGACGGGAGACTGCTTATAGCCCATTGAGTTGCTCACGTTGGTCGTTAAACCTCCAATCAATCAAAAAAAACATACCAGAATTCATTACTCAAGTTATGCGGATAATGGCTGTAGAATAAATCTCGCTCCTGTGTCCTGATCTTTGACCCCATTTCGATGATATTAAACAGAATTGGTTCAGTATACCTCCGGAACAATGTGATAAAGTTTCATCACAATCGAAGCATTTTTACCTAAGTTCTGACGCATACCGGCAATATAATGGATCTCGCTCTTATATCCTGACCCTTGACCCCATTTCGCCCTTTTTAATAGGGTTACGGTTCGTCCCCAGGTAGTCCTTCTACCACATACTATAAAATTTCATCGAAATCGAACCATTTTTACGCAAGTTATCGTGCGGACAGGCAGACAAAGCTGGAGCATATACGCTTCTTCAACCTACTGTTGGAAAGCCTAAAATAGTCTAAAATTCCAGCTATGAGTGACATATTTGTTGATGCTTCTCTGTTACCTAATTGGTTTCCGCCACTTCAGTATTGCTTAATGCTGAAAAGTGAGACTACTTGAGGGATCGCAAGCGTCGTTTGAGATGGTTGCATACCTGCCAACTTTTACGCATTACGCGTAAAATTTGAGCATTTTAGCTGTTCTTTACAATTTCACGCGTAGATCGCCCTGTTTTTTTTTTTACCAATTTCCGTATATTTTTAAAAATTTTTCTTGAAAAATATTTAATGTTTCAGTTAAATCATACCTGCCAACTCTTCCTGATTTTGCGGAAGTTTTCCGGTTTTTTTTATAGTCTTCCGGTTTTCCAGCCGGAAGAACTTTTCTTCCAGATTTTAAAAAATTTCCGTATTTTTTTTTTTGCTAAAATTATCCCTATAAATAAAATATATAACAGAGATAGGAATTTTGCGCCAATGTGCACCAAAACAAGTCTTACGCCATCTTGCTACAAATAGCAGATTTTGCGCCATTGTGTGCCAGAACACCCATGCCCCATCGTCATTGTCTGGGACTTAGGCATAGTAACTAAATTCTCCGTGCACACCGTTCGCGCTGAATAAGATCATTGACGCTGAATAAGATCATGCGGTGGGAAGAAAGATTGAGACTCCAACTACTGCAGAATTTACGTAGTTACTATGATAATCGTTGGTCAGCTACGGATGACGGAAAACATCTATTATGCTATGGAAATCGCCGGTCCGCTATAGACGCCGAAAAACTTCTAGTATAGTATGAAAAAAGTAATATAATTTCTTTGTATTATAAACATCTAAAAATTATTAAATGCATACATATTTGCATTTATTTTTACTTATACAGAGTTAAATTCATTATAAATGTTTTTTTGCGCTTAGTTGAAAAAATTAATTAGAAATGTCGTTCGCGCATAGTTTAAAAAAAATAATTAGAAATATTGTTCGTCCACAATTTTACACATTTGAATTTTCTCAGGTTGGCAGGTATGTGGTAGTGTTACACACATAAAATAGTGAATGTAAGAAGGAAGATGCCTTCTGGTTAGCACTTGGAAATATTCAGTTTAAGGTTAAACGATCACTAAAGCTTTCTACGACACAGTACTAATGATTAGTCAGATCTTCATTCCTGCGGCGTATTCTGAAAGGACACGAAGGTTATGCATATTGGCATTTTGTACATGCCTATATCATTCAGGGAATTGCTTTCATGCATATCAGTAGCTCCCGCCTCACAGGGTGGGTTACTAATTATCAATCTTAGCTGAGCACAACGCTATGTAACTCTTATGTGTTTAACTCAAGTCTGGAAAAAGGAAATACTGAAGTGTGTAACTTATTTTTCAGTTGGGTTCCAGTAAACTTATTTACACGTTGGACGTTTCAATACCACCCACCGCCCTTGTATGACCATTCTGAGAGGACGACGCCCCACCCCTGCACTGCCGCCCTACTTTGCTTATTGGGATCATCCAAAATCTTGCAGAAAATATTTTCGTGTTGGTTAAATTGTTGTGGTTCACTTAGCATGCATGCCACTTCTAAGGCTCATAAACTTCGGCATGGCAGTTAACTGCGGTGTTAACGTCCTCACTATGTGAACCAACGTTCTTTCGTATCCACTTGCCAAATGCATTTCGCATTAGTTAGCAGCAGTGATATTATAGACACACCGGTTTTGCCTAAACTATTGTCGCATGGAATTAATTTCGGTGTTTGTAAAAATAAAAAAAATAACCTGGGATCTCAAGCCAAGGGTACTAGATTATGAGTCTAGAACGGTTTTCATTGTGCCACGCATTGTCGAGAAGTCATGACTTTAACTGAAAATATCATTAAAAAAAAATCTTGTATTTGGTTCATTGAAAATCAGTAGACACGCTGTATCAACCATCCTTGGAGATGTTGCTTTGGCTACAGATACAGAAGTGGCCACCCGGACAGTTGCCAGACAACTTGCAGCACGAGGACTACATTCGAGGAGGCTATTCTGCCGCCTACCACTCACAAAAAAGCATCTGCAGTGGTGTCGGGCCCGATCAACGTGAGATACTTTCCAGTGGCGTGTTGTCTTCAATGATGTCACTTCGCACCGATGACCAGTGCATGTGTCTGGAGACTAGCCGGACAGCGTACGGATTCTGCCTTTATCATGGAACAGCCCACTGCTCGCACATAGGAAATGACTGTCTGGGGAGCTATTTCCTACGATAGTCGGGGACACTCTTGGTAGTTTTCTGTACCAACCTCACGGCTCAATGATACGTCGACGACATTCTACAACCTGTTGTGCAACCATTCCTGTAGCGTCATCATCGGGCAATTTTTCAACACAATGCCCAGCCACACACACAGCACGGTTGCCACAGGCTTGCCTCCGTAACGTCGACACCCTTCCTTGGCCAGCTCGAGCTCTCGCCGACCGAACATGTTTGGGACATGATGGGGACGTTCTTTATGCCCTCCTCTGATAGTCAGAAAACTGGGCCGCAATTTTGACACTGTCTGGCATGCTGTACTTCAGGACAGTATCCATTAACTGTATGCATCTATTCCATGCCGGGTAACCACTTGCGTATCTGAGACAAGGATGGTGCTACAACATAGTGACTAGTTCCACTTGCGTATCTGAGACAAGGATGGTGCTACAACATAGTTACTAGTTCCACTTGCGTATCTGAGACAAGGATGGTGCTACAACATAGACTAGTTCCACTTGCGTAACTGTTTTATCCGGTGCATTGCAATTTTCATCTCTCATGATGCTTCCCTGCGGCTGCTCTTCTTTTTTCTTCAAAGAGTATTTTTGAACCCAATCACTCTGTACTCGCACCTTTCACCAAGGTACTGTGTCAAGTCCTTCAAGGCATTTCACCCTGAAAGTCCCACAGTTTAAAATACAAGTGGTGATAAGTTTTCCTTATGTACATCTGTGTGCTATTAAGCTCTTTGAGCATCAGTGGTAAATTGCATCGAAGTAATACTAAAACCATACAAGAGATTCTTCCGCGGATTCCCGGAATTCCGCTTTTTTGTCATCATTTGGGCCATACTTAAAATCGATGCAAAACTGAAGTGGTTTTTTTGTTTTTGTTTTTTTTTGGGGGTGGGGTCGTTTTTCATTTGGGGACTGTATTTCGTGTCTCAAAACTTTCGAAAATTGAAATTAAACGAAGTGAAAAATTTTCACGTAAGTGTAATTCCTTCTCGCGATGTTGCCTCTGTCTAAATACAGGGTGTCAGAGAATTATTTGACACATTACAAAATTATATAAAACAACATTAAATAGATAAACAGAAACTGACTGTACTAACTTACAATGTAACTGCACAAGTTAATAAATTTCGATGTGAGATCCCTTGGTTGCGCGTAGTACGTCCAAGCGATACTCTATTTCATGCCATGTATTGGCAAGCATCTGATGAGTTATGGAATCAATAGCAGCTGTGATACGCTGCTTCAGTTCCTGCAAATCAGTACAAGGCGTATGATGAACACGATCCTTCACATAACCCCACATGAAATAATCCAATGGAGTTAGATCTGGAGAGCGAGGAGGCCACGGAATGGGACTCCCACGCTCAATCCATCTGTTGGGGAAATGCTCATTTACGTTGGACAACGACGTTTTCATATCTTTTGATCTGGGATATAGCGAAATTTTCTAGCACATCCAAATGGCACCATTTATATTTTTTTCGCAGTAGAAGAAAGGGCCAATCTCTTCTCTTTTTGATAGGGCGCACCACACATTAACTTTTGGAGAATCACGTTCCAGTTCAATAGCAGCATGAGGCGGTTCACTGCCCCATATCCTACAGTTGTAACGATTCACAATACCTGATAAATGAAATGTGGATTCAGCACTAAAAATAACAGTACTGAGAAAGTTTTCGTCGTTTTCCACTTGATTCAACATATCCACAGCGAAATCGTATCGCAGAGTGTGGTCATTTACATGCACGTTTTGCACTATTTGAATTTTATAAGCATGAAACTTTAATTTCTTGTGCAAGATATCGTGAACTGTCTATTTCGGGATGCACAGTTCTGAGCTTGCTTTATGAACGGGATTTCCTGGGGCTTCGTCAGAAACTTTAATTAACTTGGACAACAGTCTCACCGCTGACGCTAGGCCTACCGGCTCCTCCACGATGTTCGACATTGCCAGTTTCTTTAAACTGTATCATCCACCGCTTAATTGAATTCGTTGACGGGGGATTACAGCCATACTCTAAACGGTACAGTCTTAACTTTAATGACATACTTTAATTCCGCAAGCCATAGAGCACACATCACCTGCTGTACGAATGACATGACAACTGGTTGCGCATTTCTCATGCATTCCTCATCAGGCCATACCTAGCGCCATCTATCGGATTGTGGGAATAACAATTCCGCAAAAAAATATAGAAAACGTGTTAGTAATACGTGAACACAGAAAAACAGAAAATGCTCAGTTTTTTTGTACATATTTTTGTAATGTGGCCAATAATTATCGGATTTGCAAATTTGCGAGATCCGGAGTTTGACTGCGCAAAAATCTCCCTGTAAAATTCAGCTATGAGATTCTTCCGCGAATTCGAGGAATTCGGCTATTTCCGTTATCGTTTGAGTTATGCTCGAGATCGATTGACAACTGAAAATAATTTTTTAGGCGATTGATGGCAACGAGGGAGGGGGGATTTTTCGTCGGAGGACAGAATTTTAGCTTTACGAAACTTTCAAAAAACTGAAGATCGACGGAGTGAAGATTTTTCCGTAATCGTAATTTTGTTTTTCTTGCGATGCTCCTTATGTCCAGTATTGTTGAATATAATTTTATTAAATAACTGAAATCTGGCGGAACGAAGATTTTTCTGGTAACCGCAATTTTTTGGCCTCGCGCTGTTATCACTCTCCTGTATTGTTGTCAAATCCCCTTCTCCCCCATAAGTGTTTGCATTTAAGCTTGAAAAGGGAGGGAAAATTTTCCGAAAACGAAATTTACGAAGTTTGAAAATTTGTAAGAATTGGTGCATGGTGTTCAACCAAAAGTAAGCTCAAAGTTACTTTTTATCAAAAATATTTAAAGCTTTGATATCATGCACTCGTGGACCTCAGGCTGATAATTCTTTCAGCGTGGGAGTTAAAATTATTTTCAGTGGGCACAAAAGAAAGAGAAAAATTAAGCAATCGGTGCTGTGCAGCTGCACAGTCAACAAAAAAGGCAAACTAAAAGTAGTCCATTCTTGTCGTGCGTTTTTGATTTTTCACAGATTTAAAAAGTTTAACTTTGTTTTCCTTCTTTGTTGGTCTCATGTATGCTAATCTTGACCCTGTGGGTACCAGGGGCAAAGGTCATAGTGGCAAGGTGTTAATTTTTTTTTTAAGCTGTTTTTCTTCAGAAAGTGTTCATCTGTCCAGACAGTTGCTAATCTGTTTTAATTTAAATTCTCAAACTCTTTCTGCGTATCAGTTTGATGTGTAATGTCCCCTTTGTCTTAGGGGACGGGTGAATTTTTTTTTCTGTAGAACTGCTGAGCTATGTGGAGGCAGGACAATCCTGGTCTCAGCCTATATGAGCCAGAGGTGATGCTAAAACATACTGACTTGTGCCACCTGTACAGCTGTTTTATCCGAATAAATGGCCGAACTGCTATGGAATTGCTATAATTACCTTTCTTATACGTGTGCATTGCACATAACCAGTTTTCATCTCAAATGGATGAAAGATCCCGGTCCTGCGCTTAGAACTCCGCTTATAGGCAACAAATTCAATTAAAAATAAAATATGTAGAATACTTGTAGAGCAAAATTATGCGTGTCCAAGTGAATGTTATTTTATTTCTGACATATTTTCAAATTCCATTATTGCTTTAAGAATACATTCAAAATTCCAGTTGTTACTGACTTATAGCAAGGGGAAGTTTGTCTACATTGGAATTAATAAAAAACACTCTGCAAATACAGCGCCTCCAGAAATTTTATCTAATTTGGCATTACTATCAATAGAAGGTACATTATGTGAAAATCAGGATTAAAACAATGATTTAGTAAAAAAAAGGCAAATTTTCTAGAATAAACTTGTGATTAATTGATGACTACTAGTTTATAAAAAGATAATTTAACCTTGAGTAGCCGCCCCGGTGGCGCAGTGGTCAAAGCGACGGCCTCTGATCATTCGTCCAAAAGGGGTCCGGGTTCGAATCCCCGTTAGGCATGGATGTTTTGTCTGTCTTATGGCACTGGCTCTCTCCCTTCCCTGGAACCAGTGACCCTAAATTAGGGACGGGCGACTGCTTATAGCCCATTGAGTTGCTCACGGTGGTCGTTAAACCTCCAATCAAAAAAAAAAAAAAAAAAAAAAAAAACCTTGAGTAATCTCTTACACCGATGAGCAATTCCATTATGACAACCGCCAGCCTAGAGAATTGAGCGCGCCTGGACACCGAACGGTGGCTTAGCTGAAGTTAAGAGAGCAGTATATATACAATCAGAGGACCGGCTTTCGGTTAGTAGTGTTCGGAGTCAGAATGGGAAAAGCTGCCCATTTATAGGAGTTTGATAAAGGACAAATTGTGATACCACAGCGCATTGGAACTACGATCTCTGAAACTATGTGGGTTGTGCACGTGCCACTGTATCCAGTACGTATCGAAAGTGGTGCGCAGATGGCCAAACGATGTACCGTCGTCCAGCTCTGTGTCGTGCGCAGCTCACTGACGCCAGAGTGGAGCGGAGACTGTCGCGTCTTGTTCACAGCGACCGCAGGACCACGATGCGACAAATCGCCCTCAGCCACGACACTGGCGATCAGGGTAATGTGTCACAGCAAACAGCTCATCGCAGCCTTCTGCGCGTGGGCCTGCGTAGCCAAAGACCCAGCCGGGTCCCCATGCTCTCTTCACGTCATCGCCAACAACGTATGAAATGGGCCCAAGTGGATGATTGAAAGTAGCCTGGTATGACGAATTAGGATTTTTGGTGCATCACATAGACTGCAGAGGGCGGATATGCCGGTTATTAACGGTGGCTATGACTCCTCGATGTACTCCTATGCGGAAACAGGCTAGCGGCGGCGGTGTTATGCTGTGGCTATGTTTTTTGGGGACGCTTTAAGCCCCATTATTACAATAGCAGAATCCCCGACAGCTGTCAGGTATCTTAACATCGTTGCAGACAAAGTTCACCCATTCATGTCAACTGTATTCCCTGCTGTTGCTGGCAATTTTCAATAGAATACTGCGCCATGCCACACTGCCAGTATCGTCAAGGAGTGGTTCAGGGAACATTCTGGTGACTTTCTGTTAATGCCCTGGCCACCAAATTCACCTGACATGAGCCCAATCTAACATTTGTGGTTCGACTTTTAAAAGCGAATTCGCGCTAAATCATCACCACCCCGAAATGTACGGAAATTGGAGGACCTGCTGTTGATATTATGGCACCAGATACCCCAGGACCCTCATCGAATCTATGCATTATTAGTCACCTCATCGAATCGATGCATTATTGAGTGGCTGCTGGTTTGCAGGCTAAAGAGGTTCCTACATCTAAAGTTGTTAGGTAGGTGGTCATAATGTAATGGCTCATTGAGGTATGTAAAGGTAAAACTGTTTAGCAATTCAGATTTCGGTCTTAGATCCGGCATATTCCGTATCATTTCATTCGTCACATTGTAATGCGTTGCAATACAGCTTGCTGCCAATGAAAATTCCATGTTTTCTGTTGGGATTCTGAAAGAAAGTGGAAAAAGTCCTTCTTTTGACATTAGTTTCATTGTCTAGCATTATGGAAGGTCTTTGTCATGATTTATATAAAATCTGGAGAGACCATAGTCAAAATGAAAGATAACATTCTAGTGATTACGGCTTAAAGAGTTAGAGAACTGCCCCGGTGGCTCACTGGTCAAAGCTTTGGTTTTTGACCATTCGTCCGAGATGGATTTGGGTCCGAATCCCGGTGAGGCATGGATAAAGTGTTTGTATCACGGCTTTGACTCATCTCTTTGCTAGAGTCTGAATTAGGACAGACGATAGCTGATAGTCCATTGAGATGTTCACGCTGATCATTCAACCTTTTGATTAAGAAAAAAGATTAAAAATAAAATCTGGAGAGCACTAATGGGACAATGAACACACACGTATCTCTTCTCTGCCCATTATTCTAAATCACAAATAAATCAGTATGCCTCACACACTCAAAGGTCAGCTCTGTGGAGATTACGAGGATTAAATGTACTTATTGCCTTTATTTATTTTTTAAGTGATCTAGTGTTAAATGCATTTTGTAAGAATGTGGAATCTCGTAATTCCAAATGTTTAGCTTCTGTATGAGTAAGGTAAAATTTGGTTAAGTTTAATTTAAATATTAAAATTTTGAAGTATAGTACTTAGTGTTCCGTTTATTTGTAGATCAGAAATTTCATTTCGTTTGCTTTATTTGTTGGCATCGGTAATGCTGCTCTCTAGTGTACAAATGTTATTTAAATTCCAGGAAATACCTGTGACTAAAAATTCTGAACTCCTTAGAACTGATTTGTTTTTTTTTTATGGTGTTTTCAGCGGTACATACAGTAGTGGCCAAAATTGTGGAAACCTTTTGAAAATAGTGTATTTTTGAGGTTTGACGGCTCATAACACTTTTTTTTTTTTGGGAGTAATACCATAAAATTATACACCGCTGGCCACCGAAAATGTAACCCCAAGAAGTACACGAGATAGCAAAGCCAGATTTACTGGACACATAACAGATACAAAGATGAAACGATTGAGCCTACCGGCTCGTGCGACTTGCGGAACACGCAGACATCAATAGTTCGTGTGGCCCCCAATGGCTGGCAATAACATCCGCTACACGCCGCGGCATCGAACGAAAGAGGCTTTGTATGTGGGCTTAGGTATGTCGGTCCAGGCTGCTTCCACACGTTGCCACAGTTCATCCGGCGTAGCCGCGGGTGGTGCTTGCCGGGCCAGTCGGTTCCCAATCAACGACCAGACTTGTTCGATGGGCAACATATCGGCAGGACAGGCGGGCCACGGCAGCAGTGACACCTGGTGGGCCGTGAAGAATAGTTGCACGATGCGTGACACGAGTTGGCGCGCATTGTCCTGTTGAAACGTGGCCGCTGGCAGGTCCTGCAGGTAAGGGAGGACTACAGGCTCCAAAACGTCGGAGATGGTGCGGTGGCTGTTGAGTGTACTGGCGATGCGTACCAGAGGGGGCGGGTGTCATATCCAATTGCGTTCCAAACCATAACTCCAAGCGACGGACCGGTATGACTATGCATAATGCAGGCGTCATACAGTCTCTCGCCGCGGTGCCGCCACACGCTAATCCGACCATCGCGGTGTTGCAGGCAGAAGCGGTATTCTTCGGAGAAGACAATGTCGTGCCATTCCGTAGTCCAAATGCGGCGTTCATCGTCCTACTGCCGCCGCACTCACCGGTGGTGTAACGTCAATGGTAATAGAAGCAATGGGCGCCGTGCGACAAGTCTTCGCTCCTGCAGATGACTTCAAACGGTACGTGCTGACACAGGTTTTTGCGCAATACACCCTAATTCCTGCGCTAACGTTCATGATGGCGCAATGCGAGCCGTCAATGGCCGCCGCACAACATGCCGTTCCTCTCGTTTGGTGGTGTGCCGCCGCAATCACTCACGTCGGTCCGTCCGTCCCTCCTGCACCCACCGAATCCATACTCTCCTCACTGTGGCTAGATGTCGTCCCACACGGGCGCCGATGTCTCGGTACGATAAACCGCTGTCGCGATAAGCCACTGTTCGTCCTCTGTCGAACTCCAAAACGTGCTGAAATGACTACCGTATTCTCCGACGAGGCATCGGGAAGCTTCCCACGCACAGGTCCGGCAGTACAACACACTTCCGCTACTTACACCCCGTCTTCTGTGCACCCTTCGTGTAGTGCTTCTTGGTGGCGTGCCGGGCGCACCTGATTTACTTATGCTCTGCAATGCTAATCGTTTGCATGTCCTCTCGTGGGCGACGCATGCTGCGGTTTTCAGGCCAATCGGATGCTTCCTTCTTGGTGTTGAATTTTGGGTGGCCAGCAGTGTATATTAATGGAAAGATAATTTCATCGAGAATGTAATGCGATAACTTTTATGGAGGATTTTGTTTTATAACAGGAGTTATAAAGAAGAAAAGTGAAGCACATAAAAAAAATGATATACAAAAATTCTCACCATGTCAGATAATACAGTACTTAGTTGGGTAACCTCTAGCGTTAATTACGGCCTTACAACGCCTTCTCATGGGGTGAACCAAGTTTTTTAGTACTGCAGCTGTTATAATGTAAAACCAAGATTGAATTATTGCTTCTATTAATTAGGTTTTATTCTTGGGTTGCTTCTGACTAGCAAGTTTCTTTAGTTGGCTCTATAGATTTTCAATGGGGTTAAGGTCTGGGCTATTCCCAGGCCATTCCAGCAGTGGAATATGATTATCTTAAAACCACTTTTTGCACACAGCAGCAATATGACATGGAGCTGAATCCTGTTGAAATATAAATGCTTCATTACCTTGGAAAAGATCACGTGCGGAAAACTTCAATTTGGCCTCAAGTATTTCACTAATATTTTCCGTGACTTACTTATAAACTTGGAAAGAGCGATGACTTCTGTTTGATTTTCCTTGTCCACGTCGAATGTCTGTATTAATTTTTTCATTAATGTATTTTTGGCCATTTATATTCCCCTTAATCACGCAAATTCTGCCCACACCTTTTGACGTCATACATCCCCAGATCATAACACTAAGTGGGTGTTTCACGGTACATGTAATGCAATCAGGATGCAAATCCTCTCAGATTCTTCTCCTTACGTATTTTATGCCATCACTACCAAACAGGGAGATTTTGGTCTCATCACTCCAAATAACACTGTCCCATTGTTCCGCTGTCCACTTAGCATGGTGTTTAGTCCAGTTTAATCTTTTAAACTTTTGTTTGAGAGATAAAAATGGCATTTTTCGTGGAATTCTAGCTTTTAGACCAAGTTCCTGCAGTCTGCGCCGCCTTGCACTCAACTTCACATTGCATTGTGCCATTTCATCTTGTATACACCCAGATGAAAAAATTCTGTCACCTAGGCACAGGCTCTTAATTCTTCTATCATTAATTGCTGTCGTGCACCTTTTTCTGTCTTTACCAGTCTGGTTTTGTAGTGACTGAGTCTCCTTATGCCTCTTCAAAAATTTAGAAATGCCACCTTTGGTTAAGTTTCCACCAATTTTTCTTCTAATTTCTTCATAACTGAAGCATTATTCACTTAATTAAATTATTTTACTTTGCTTTCCGGGTGACCAGTCAACTCTTTGCGCCATTTCTTTAATTTTATTACGTTTTATAAGCTCACTAAATGAACACAAAAGAAGCCAACCAACTTGATAGCAATCGCATAACACACTGACAAATGTCCTCCTGCCGCCCCGGTGGCGCAGTGGTCTAAGCGATGGCCTCTGATCATTCGTCCGAACGGGGTATGGGTTCGAATCGCGGTGAGGCATGGATGTTGTGTTTGTCTTACGGCACTGGCTCTCTCCCTTCCCTGGAACCAGTGACCCTAAATTAGGGACGGGCGACGGCTTATAGCCCATTGAGTTGCTCACGGTGGTCGTTAAACCTCCAATAAAAAAAAAAGTCCTCTCAGCTCCAGTACATGACATCAATAGCTGAATCCTACTGTGACCTGATTGGCTCATTGCCTAAACAAGATGACACTTGATTGGCTCTCTAAACACTCCTGCTCATTGGCTGCATTTAAATGAAACAAACATACTTCATGTCAACCTAAGCAAGTTGTGCTTCATTTTCTGGTTATTTGTTATAACTTTTCATAGCATACAGATAATTGAACAAAAATCATTGCATTACATTCTTGATGAAATCATCTTTCGATTGAAATATAATTTTATGGTATTACTCCAAACAAAAGTGCAGTTACGAGCCATCAAAGCCTCAAAAATACTTTTTCCAAAAAGTTTCCACAATTTTGGCCACTACTGTAGAATGCATTCGTGCTAAACAACGAAAAAAATGTATCAGGTTAGGGGTCCTTGTAATTTGTCTTTGAATAAGTATAAAAGCATTATAGGTAAGCTTATTCCTGTTCTGTGTGTGACCTGAAATGTGCTGCGTTGCATCGAGTTTTTCAATTTTAAAGAAGTGGTGTGTTGCAGGTTCTGTTTAATATAATTGTTCTTTATTTAATAGGGTGATGTCCATATGGTAACCACGGATCAGAGTAACTTATTTAGTGAGTTGCCAAATAGCTTACGGATTCTGGCATTTTGGAAGCTAAGTCTAGTTTAGAATTTCAGGCCTAGGTATGTTTGCTCCTTCCTGGTTTCAAATCCTGTCCCTTTAGGGATGAGTGGTAGTAAATTTATTTTGGTGGCCTCCCTGCTGAGAGTTGGTAGACTCAAACAAAATCAAGGGTTCTCCTCCCTTTTGCTTTAAGATTTATGGCCACCATGATTAACTTCTAAGGTTATTAGCATTTTCCCATTATTAATTTAAGGCTAGTGGTTCCAGGGGAAAGGCCTGTATCATCAGGCCGACCACGCATACTTCATCCAGGATTCTTAACCAGCCCTACCTATGTCTGATGAATACCCACAGGTCAGCAGCTCAGGCCACTCAGACATCAGAGCAACCCCCTCTCTGTCAGACGTATTGGTAGTTTAAAATTGAATGCGCGTTGCTTCTTCACACTTACTCCCAGACATGTAGAAGATTGCTGTTAAACACAATATTAGAATGCTTGAAACTTAATGTACTTAATTTATAATTTTCGATTTAATTTAAAATTGTTTTAGTTTTCTCTCCTTACAGTTAAAGACTACGACGAAACAGACATGGAACCCATTACTGATGTCGAAGTACAGTCTCCGAAAGCAAACACCGTTAAGAGGCATGAAAGGACTCCTGCTGGTAAGTTTACAATCTCTAAATCAACTGCATCAAACACCCGGATTTCTGCTGTAAAAAGGAGGGACACAAGATTTTAGCAAATGCCAACCATACGCTTAAGGCGAGTGAAATCATCCAGTGAGGAACCAAGTACTAGTTTGAGCGAATACATAATGTATCAAATTGTTTAACATTCTCATCTGACTCTGAAGTGTTAGGCATAAGGAGCAAACACAACGAAAAAGAATGACAAAGAAGAGACTACCAGCAAAAATTTGTTACAGGCGTTGACAGTTTAGATTCCTTCTATCAAATGGAATCCTAAAGGCTTCTAATGCCTTGATTCTTAAAAAAGCAGCAAAATATGTAAAGAAGTTAGTGCGACGGGGAAAACCATAATGCGACTGTACGAGGACAAAAAAAAAAAAAAAAAAGACATGGGAAGGCGATAATGGTAGATGAATTATAAATTTTTACATAATCATTTGTTGATAGAGCAGTTAATTTATTACTTGGAATTTCAATGAATATAGATTTTTAACCGATTCTGTTATCTTCGCATTAAAACTTGTTCATCAACGTATTTACTTCAGTTTCCAGGATGTAATATATAGACAGAGGGGGCAGCCATGGGCTCCCCCTGTCAGCATGTCTAGCCGAGATTTTTCTCCAGCATTTCGAAAATTCCGCCTTGGAGACTTGCAACTACAAGCCACTTCTGGATATAAGGTACGTTGATGACGTTTTAGTTATTTGGTCTCACTCTTACGATGAGCTAATTGTTTTCCGGGATCATGTCACTACAATATCCTACCATATCCTTTACAGTGGAGTGTGAAGAACACCTTGTCATATCTGGATTTTAGCTTAATACGCAATCCTGTTACCCATCAACTCAGCTTTGCAATTTATCGTAAACCAACCTCTTCGCCTTCGATTATACCTAAGGACTCTTTTTCACCCGAGTAACTAAGTCAGCCTCAATTTCGTTTATGGTTAAACGGGCAATAAATCCTTGCTCGAATGACGCTCTCAGATGTTCTGAACTTTTAAAGATCAAAGAACTGGCCTCCATTTTTGGTTTCAATAATCAACTGTAGACATACTCTACAATAAAAACCTGTTCTCACGGGAATGCTCCTTAATTCGTGATACCCCGAAAAGGAGGTACGTAGGTTCACTCGACTACCACCAAAGTTTAACTCCGGTGTTAAAGAACCTGTGCAGACATCATGACTTTGGCTTAGGGTTAAAGACTCTTAATTTCTTGCATCTAATCAGGAGTGATCGTGACAAGGTGAGTGTGGAAAACATGCATGGAATTTATTCCATTCCTCTATTTCCCCGTGACCCATCGCAAACTAAAAAATTATATATTGGTTCTACCAGGAGGACATTAAAAACTAGAATGAATGAACACAAGTATGATCTCAAAAATGGTAAGTTAACTACGGCTTTAGCCCGTTGTTAAGGAAGGACAGCATTATCCACAATGGAAGGAAGCAGCTATACTGCAAAAAGCAACTATTAATTATAATTCCTTACCGTTGTGCGAAAACATACATATTACAGCTAACACTACCTTTTGCTGTAATGATAATTTGCCTAGTTATATATCACAAACTTGGAGGTCACTGATCCCTCATGGACAAAACTCAGTTCTGGATGTTATGAACTTATTATTCTTTATTTAAATCACTCTATGCAATTGTACTGGTCACTTGTTACGTATTTACTTTATTTAATGCCGGTCTCCGTTCCACTCATTGTCAAACATCTGATGATGACGCCATAGTGGTAGTCGAAAGATCTCATGTGGTTATTTAATTTATTTTAACTGTAAATAAATGTTTTTAAATTATCCATCTCTGACCATTTGTCTTCACATATCGTGCAACGATGGCTTGCTCTTCGTATATTCCCAAATTTTTTTTTTTTTTTACAACTTAGGCGATTTGCCCATTTTAAAAATATTTGTAGTGTGTGATTTCTTATTTTTCGTTAAGCAAATTTGTGCTAATACATAATGTATCAAATTAATTGTTTAACAGCCTTAAACTGTATTTGCTCAAATTCGCTTAATTGTGCTGTTTGGTTAATTAATGCTGTGCAGACTTTGTTAATCAACCTTGAAGTACTTCCCTAAATTTTAACTTCTATTAAGTTTCTATGTACTTAAATTTTAAAGTTTCGAATAGCTTGTGCATTAAAAGTTAGAATGAATTTACTGAGCAAGTAAATATAGCTTTTTCTTTTTGTTCTGAACCAAGTGTCATAACTGCAGGGTGAAGTTAAGTGGGTAATTGCTTTATGAACAGGTAGCATTTTGGCATTTCTAGCTCTTCAAGTTCGCGTGTAACAAATGTACACTGCAACAGAACGGGTTTCTTCTTTAATGCCTTTTTAAATGCTGATTTTGGCAAGCTTTTAATTACTAACCTGCTGAACCGGTATATAATTTCGACTGATAATCTCAACATTTGCAGGTACATGTATACAAGGTCTGTCCGGAAAGTAATGAGACTCATTCAATAACAGACGTTTAATTAAAGTTATACTTACATGACATTAAAATTCCTCGAAATAACATCCTTGAACATCAATACACCTCTGCCAGCGGCTCTGTCACGCCGCGTAGCTTGCCTGGAAGTTGGGAACAGGGATCGCTTTCAAAGCAATCGGCGCGGCAGTTTGCACGTTTGTAACAGTCCAAAAATGATGTCTATTCGGGCAGAATTTGAGCCGGGGAAGCAAAAAGAAGTCAGCCGGGGTCAAGTCCGGGCTTGTAGGTAGGTTAGGGCAGCGTTGCCATGTTGTGTTTCACCAGAAACTCTCTCTCTCTCAGCGGCGCATTATCGTGGCGAAGAACCCAAGTGTTGATCTCCGGGCGGACGCACGCAACACTGTTCTTCAGCCGTTGAAGCACTTCCACGTAAAATGCAGCGTTGACAGTTTGTCCGGGTGGTACGAACTCCTTATGGAACACCTTTGCAGTCAAAGAAGACGGTGAGCATCGATTTCATCTTAGATTTGCACATTCGAGCCGCCTTTGGTCGAGGAGACCCGGGAGTGTGCTACTCCGAGCTTTGAGTACGATCCGGAGACTAAAAGACAAAGGCCCACGTTTCATCACCTGTTATCACTTTCTCCAAATAAACGAGGTTCACAAGCTCACGAGAAATAGACACCGGTTATTCCTCTGTTCATAGGTCAAAACCTTAGGAACTAATTTGGAGCAAACTTTCCGCATCTGCAATTCTTGCGTGATGATTTCCTGCACAATGGATTTCGCGAGTCCCACGTGCTCTATTACCAATATAACACTCAGATGTCGGTCAGAGTCCAAAACCGATTTAACCTTTTCCACACTGTCCGAAGTGTGAGACGTAGAAGGGCGCCCTGGGCATGGCTCTCATCCTCGACGACGCTCTCTTCCTTCTGTGAACATTTTGTGCCACTAAAACACTTGTGATTTCGATAAAGCATCCTTCCCGTAGGCTTTCTGTATCATAGCAAGTGTCTCTGTCGCGGATTTTAAGTTTAACACAAAACTTTACCGCGTATCGCTGTTTGACACTCTTCTGCATTTTGATCGTTATACGCGACACTCAGTTTTCCACTTCGCAAGCGATCCTCACTCTGTAAAAGGTCTGACCCCAAATGATGAGACATCGATCGTTTACCTAACATTTCCCGCCACCCGCAACGCCCGGAGACTCCTCCCTTCGGTCCTTCTGACTGGCCTACGAAAAGTGGTCTCATTACTTTCCGGACAAACCTTGTGTATATGAGTTTATGGCTTTAATACAGTATTTATACTCTTCAGTTAAGTTGGCGCTCTCAGTGCATATTAGTACACGATCGAGTCACATTGTGCCCACCAGCTAATATCCAGAGTAACCGCCGTGTGCATCGCGGACAGCAGCTGGAATAGCTGGGAGTGTTCACAGGGATGTAGAGCCATGCTGACTGAGGCTATGCGTGGTGCATGACTTTCGTAAGATATTTTTAATGGAATTGTTTACATAAGCAAAGACCCTCCCAAAGCATCTGCCCTAGGGCCCACACACACACTCTAGGGTCAGCCCTGTGGGAATCATGAGGATTAAATGTACTTATTGCCCCTCCCCCTTTTTTTAAACAGTTATCCACTCTTAAATGCATTTTCCTTCTAGTGTATAAATGATCTTGTAATTACGAATGTTTCATTTCTGTATTTGTAAGGTCAACTTTGGTTAAGTTCAATCTCATTATGCATTGTACTTCAAAATTTTAGTAGTGTCCCAATTATATGTAGATCAGAAACTTAGTTTCGTTTGCTTTCTTGGTAGGTATTGGTAATACTGCTCTTTAGTGTGCAAATGATATTTAAATTACAGGAAATTCTTGTGACTAAAAATTCTGAACTCCTTAGAACTGATTTGTTTTTTATGGTGCTTTCAATGGTACATAGAATGCATTCATACTAAAGAACGAAAAGAAAAATATAGCAGGTTATGTGTTCTTGTAATTTGGCTTTGAAGAAATATAAAAACTTATTCTTGTTCTGTGTGTGACCTGAAATGTGCTGCGTGGCATAAAGTTTTTCAATTTTAAAGAAGTGGTGTGTTGAAGCTTTTGTTCAATATAATTGTTCTTTATTTAATAAGGTGCTGTCCATATGGTAACTTCACGGATCAGAGTAACTTATTTAGTGAGTTGCCAATTAGCATACGGATTCTGGCATTTTGGAAGCTAAGTCTAGTTTAGAATTTCAGGGCTAGGTATGTTTGTTCCTTCCTGGTGTCAAGTCCTGTCCCTTTAGGGATCAGTGGTAGTAAAGTTAGTATGTTGGCCTCCCTGCTGAGAGTTGGTAGACTCGAAAAAAATCAAGGGTTACCCTCCCTTTTGCTTTAAGATTTATGGCCACCATGATTAATTTATAAGGCTATTAGCATTTGGCCATTACTAATTTAAGGCCAATGATTCCAGGGGAAAATCCTGTTCCATCAGGCCAACCACGCATGCCTCGTTCAGGACCCTTGGCCAGGTCTATGTCAGACTAATAACCACAAGTCAGCAGCTCAAGGCAACTCCCTCCCTGTCAAATGTATTGGTAGTTTAAAATTGAATGTGAATTGCTTGTTCAAACTTACTCCCACACATGTAGAAGTTTGCTGTTAAATACAATATTAGAATGTTTGGAACTTATTGCATTTAATTTATATTTTTCGATTTAATTTAAACCTTTTCTAATTTTCTCTGCTTACAGCTGAAAATAACGACTCAACAGGCGTGGTACCCATTACGGATATCGAAGTACAGCCGACAATAGTAGACAGAGTTAAGAGGCGTGAAAGGAGAAAACCTGCTCGTAAGTTTGCAGTTGGTAACTCAGGTGCATCAAACGTACGGACTTCTGTTTTAAAAAGGAGGGGCACAGGATTTCAGCAAATGCCAACCATACGCTTAAAGCGAGCGAAATCATCCAGTAAAGAACCAAGTACTATTTTCTCACGCGACTCTGAAGTGCTAGGCATGATGAGCAATAACAAGGAAAAAGAAAAACAAAGAAGAGACTACCACAAAAATTTGTTTCAAGGGTTAAGAGCTTTGATTCCTTCTATCAAAGGGAATCCAAAGGCTTCTAGAGCCTTGATTCTTGAAGAAGCAACAAACTATGTAAGGAATTCACAGGAACTGATAAAGCACATGCAACTGTACAACAAATTAAACGTAGCTCTCGGTAAGCGACAGGATTTCTTAGAAAAGGACATGGGAAAGCGATAATGGTAGCTGAATTTTAAATTTTTACATGATCATTTGTTGATAAGCAGTTTATTATTAATTACTTGGAATTTCAATTAATATGGATTTTTTTTTACAACTTAGGCGATTTGCTTATTTTAAAAATATTTGCAGTGGGTGATTTATTTTTAGTTAAGCAAATTTGAGCAAATATACAATGTATTAAATTAATTGTTAAACAGCCTTAAATATATATATATATATATATATTTGCTCAAATTCGCCTAATTGTGCTGTTTGGATAATTAATGCTGTGCCGACTTTGTTAATCAACCTGAAGTACTACTTCCTTAAACCTTTACTTCTATTAAGTTTCTACGTACTTAACTTTCAATTTTCGAATAGCCAGTGCGTTAAAAGTTAGCATAGATTTACTGAGCAACTAAATAAAGCTTTTTTTCTGTTCTGAACCAAGTGTCATAACTGCAGGGTGAAGTTAAGTGGGTAATTGCTTTATCAACAGGTTGCATTGTGGGATTTCTAGCTCCTCAAGTTCGCATGTAACAAAAATTCACACTGCAACGGAACGGGTTTTCTTTTTTAATGGCTTTTAATACTCTTTTTAATGCTGATTTTGGGAAGCTTTTAATTACTAACCTGCTGAAACGGTATATAATTTCGACTGATAATCTTTTAAATATCATAGCTTAACATTTTAAAGTAACTATGACTACGATTGATCTGCATAGTAATCGTGTTTAGCATCAAAATATTTCTATATGAATTTTTTGAAGCTGTTCTTTCATTACCTACTTTTTGTGATAAACTGTATGATGTAACTTGATTAAAAATCATGTGATACTTTAATAACAATCTGTTTCTGCTGTATGAGGAAAGTTAACTTTTCAATGTTTTGTCTTCTCACTGCGTAAAAGTACATATTTACACCATGTGGCTTCCATAATGTATATTATTTATTGTTTAGCGTAATTTCAGCATTAAGTTTTGTCAGTTAGGTTTATAAAAATAAATGTTAGTTTTAAAATCAGCCTGTATTGTCTCAATAGTTTTCATTTTGTTCTTTCTCAGTTTCTTGTTTTTCCTGTTAAGGTGGTTCCACCTAAAACCTTTGCCTTGTTTCCGATGGTAAAACGTCTCGCATATTTTCTTCGAAATTTATTTATTCCCAAGGATAAAAAGTTGCTCATAGATAAAACAAACTTTAAGTTATAGCATGGGATACTTAATACTTGCTAAAACATAACCATAATTAAGCAATTCAGCATTTGTTTGCTTATTGACGTCATCAATGATTTAGCATTTGTTTGCTTACTGACGTCATAAATGTAAATTACTCAAAGAAAAATGATTGATTTTTAATATGGTTATGTTTTAGCAAGTATTAAGTATCCCATGCTATAACTTAAAGTTAGTTTTATCGAAGTGCAAATTCTCATCCTTGAGAATACATTAATTGCGAAGAAAATATATGAAGTTTTACCATTGGAAATATAAAGCAGAGAATTTAGGTCGAACCACCTTAAATAGCAGATGCTAGTGTATGTTTATTGATAGAAGGAATTTTGGATTTCTTTGCCCATAACGTGTGGCTGTAGTTTTACCTATGAAGTTGAACTTTTATGTACAGTAATACAGCATGGAGATTCGTGATCCAGTGGTGTTTGGTCTTACTCTGGCTGCTTTAAATAAATTATGTAAAAATACAAGTACAGCACTGAATAATTCACAATGCAATCTAGTTGTTTGTGCTGTGTATGCATAATTCTCGATATCAAATTTTCCTTGATGTCAGATATACATATATAAAAGGGAAAATCAAATAGAGGACGTCCGGGGTTTCACTCAAAGATTTGAAATTAGTCTGCCTGGATCTGTTTCTGTGATTTTGGTCATAGCCTGGGCCCATGCTCATCTCCACTCGGCACATTTCCTATGTGCATAACGCTTTCTTTATTCCCCCCCACTCCCTTCAGATTCAGTTTAAGGAGTGAGTGTTAATTTGCTGAAATTAGAGGACCATTGTTTAAACTGTGTAGAATGGCCACCGAAGAACTGGCCACAAAAGTTTTACGGGGCCGTATAAAAACTTCCTTTTCGACCGCTTCGTGCCCACGTCCCCAAAGGGCTAATCTGAATCACTTAATTTCCATAATTGCGTATCTTCTCAACTGCGATATTAAATGCAATTCTTCATAAAAATGTTTATAATCTACAACTAACAAAAGAATTTCAGGGTTTATAAAATACAGCTCAACAAATTCTCTACGGGCATGTGTAAACTCAGGAAACATGTCATAAGAAGCAGGGTTAATATAAAAAAAATATAAATTTCTGGTCCGATTCGGAGATTTCAGCGTTTACAAAATATAACATTTCTTCGAGGTTCTGCTACCGCAGACAACTTGCCTGTGAGAGGGAAAATAGTCCCCCCCCGACAGGTTAACTGCGTTTGGTGGGGGGAATTGGAGGTTTAACGACCACCGTGAGCAACTCAATGGGTTATAAGCAGTCTCCCGTCCCTAATTTAGGGTCACTGGTTCCAGGGAAGGGAGAGAGCCAGTGCCGTAAGACAAACACAACATCCATGCCTCACCAGGATTCGAACCCGGACCTCTTTCGGACGAATGATCAGAGGCCATCGCTTAGACCACTGCGCCACCGGGGCGACTACCTACGTTTGCACATGCCCACAGAGAATTATTTGTTGTGCTGTTGTTTCTAAAGATTGAAATTCTTTTGTTGAGTAGTAGATTATAAATATTTTCTAGCCGCCCCGGTGGCGCAATGGTCTAAGCCATGGCCTCTGATCATTCGTCTGAAAGAGGTCCGGGTTTGAATCCCGGTGAGGCATGGATGTTGTGTTTGTCTTACGACACTGACTATCTCCCTTCCCTGGAACCAGTGACCATAAATTAGGGACGGTGACTGCTTATAGCCCGTTGAGTTGCTCCCGATGGTCGATAAACCTCCAATCAAAAAAAAAAATAATTTTTCTTTGAGAAATTACAATAAATATCGCAATTAAGAAAATACGAAATTACAGAATCTTTATGCGAGTCAGATAACTAACCATTAGAGACGTGGCCAAGGAGCAGTCAAACAGTTTTTATAAGGCCCTTTGAAATTTTTGTGGCCAGTTTCCCTGTGGTCAGTTTTCCGGCAGGTCAATTCTCCGCTTTGTGTTTGGCCCGAAAATCATGGAAATGTCTAAATTTTTTATTGAAAATTAAATGTTAAAAAAAGTTTTGTGAACAATATTTGCTCAAGTAGTGGGAAATATAGCCAAACGATATTCAGAGCAATTTTATGGCACTGAAATTTCAGTGTGGTCACTTCACACCCGTGCGTTAAACACACACATACACAGCAGATTTCACCTGAAAAGTTCAATCACCATCTCTTGGTATTATTCAAAAGTATTCATATTTTCAAAGTTACTCCATTTATCTAAAATAATGAAAGCTTCTTTATTCTGCATTCATGGACCTCAGCCTGAAAGTTCTTTCAACATGATGCAGTTAAAGTCATAAAGTCAGGAAGAATGACCTTCAAACTCTATTTGGCTAAACAAACTTAAAGACTGTAAGTCTGCAGTTTAGTTCTTCAGTAAAACTAGCTACACCGATGAGACATTACATTATGACCCCCCCCCAACCTAGAGAAATGAGCGCGCATAGAGATCGAATGGTCGCGCAAGTGAAGTTTACAGAGCAGTATATATATACAACCCAAGGACTGGCTTTCGGTTAGTAAAGTGTTCGGAGTCAGAATGCCAAAAGCTGCAGATTTATCGGAGTTTGATAAAAGACAAATTGTGATGGAACGTCTCCTCGGAACAACGATCTCTGAAACTGAGTAGCTTGTGGGTTATTCATGTGCCCCTGTAGTGAGTACGTATGAAAAGTGGTGCACATATGGCGAAACGTCGTCCGCAGCTCATTGATGCCCGAGGGGAGCGGAGACTGCCGCGCATTTGTTCACAGCGACCGCAGGTCCACAGCTACAAAAGTAGTGATTAGGGCAATCTGTCACAGCACACAGTTCATCGCAGCCTTCTGCGTATGGGCCTGCGTAGCCGAAGACCCAGCCAGGTCCCCATACTTACCGCACATCTTACCAACAACGCATGAAATGGGACTTAGATAATCGAGATTGGACCGTGGATGATTGGAAGAAAGTGGCCTTGTCTGAAGAATGGAAATGTCTGGTACATCAAGAAGACTGTCGAGCGCGGATACGCAGCTCACCAACGGAGGTTCTGACAGCTGGATGCACTATTGGGCGAAAACAAGCAGGCGGCGGTGTTATGCTGTGGGAGATATTTTCTTGGGACACGTTTGGACCTATTATCCCAATTGCACAATTCCTGACACCTGTCAGGTGCCTGTTCATCTTTGCTGACCTAGTTCACCCATTCATGGCAACTGCGTTATCTGCTGGTGATGAACGTCACCAAGAGAATAATGCACCAGGCCAAACTGCCGGAATCGTCAAGGGATTGGTTCGTGGAACACGCTGGTGAATTTCTGTTAATACTCTGTCCTTCAAATTCACCTGACATGAACCCAATCAAACATTTGTGGTTCGACTTAGAAAAGCTGGTTCGCGCTAAACCACCACCACCCCGAAATGTACGGGAGCTGGAGGACCTGCTGTTGAAATTATGGTACCAGGATACCTATCGCCACCTCATCGAATCGATGCCTTGCCGAGTGGCTGCTGTTCTGCTGGCTAAAGAAGCTCCTACAGCTAATTACGTATGTGATCATAATCTCATTGGTGTATGTAGGAGGAGCAGTTGATTTCAATCTTGCCAAAATCTGAAAGCATCAAAAGAGTGAAAGAGAAAAGAAACAAAGATTTCTGAAGGTAATTTTTAGACAGCATTTTTAATTTTACCACTAGCAAACTGTTGCTAGGTACCTCAATTTGCCGATGTGAGTTTGATTACTGGAAAAGCACGTTTTTTTTTTACTGAAACTAACTTCCGAAGGTCGGCATTTTTTTCGGAGGAGGGGGTGGGGTGCATGGGCGTACTGATAGCCCCCGAACGGCGGGGGGTGGGGTGCCTCATGGTTAAAAGGGCTTCTAGCCTCAGCTTAAAGATTTTACAATGTTTTTTGAGGAAACTTCGTATGAAACTGGTTAAAGTAATAGCCAAGAATTGAGGCAGCTTTGAATGAAGTATTAAGAACAAAAGCAATTCCCCCCTTTTTTTTTTCTAGTAAATAAACAATCTTTAGAAATCATTTCCGTTGCTTTCTTTATAAAAACTGCATAACGAGAAAGCAAGTATTCAAAAAAGACTTGAGGCCCCTCTTCACTGCCTCTGCTATAGTTTCTATGCATGTATATTAACAAGAGAATGTGAAAGATACACTACTTTGACAAGCCACCGGACACCCCTTCAAAAGCAAATGAACGGATTCGCTTCATTGTCAAGATGTGCGGTACAGCTGTAAACGATATAAAAACAAACCCAAAACCTTGGGGAAAGCATGTCTCGAAGGGTCAGCTCATGCATTAAGGTGAAAGGTGGACCGACATAGTTATAATGTATCTCAATAAAGCTATGTTGTGTTTCTCTTCTAGGAGTCTGGTGAATTTTGTCAATATAGTGTATATCAGCTCAATGAGTTGAATTTTTATACCAATGAGGATAAGGTGTTATGTATTACAAATGTTTGCACATAACTAGGCTTTTTCTTTTTCTGTATTAACCGCATCACTAAGTACTTCCGGATTTGATGTCCCGGAGCTTCATCTGAACCTAAAGCACAAAATGGTACTTTTGTCTTGCTTACGACCCAATTGCCTTCCTCAAACTTCCTCCACAAGTCTAGGCGTTTGATTTCAAGATGTTTCATTTCTTCTTAGTACCATGCGATCATAGTTACGTACTTTATTAAATCGAGGGCAAAAAAAAAAAAAAAGGATTTAAACTCAAGTGATGGAAGGTGTAACTCCCAGTTTGCAGTTCCGACGGATATGATAAATAAAAGCATTTTGTCCACCATATGAACATACTGAAGAGCAACTCTGAGTGTTGGGTGTTCTTGAGATTCTGTAGCGTCAAATGTTCCCATTTTGGCCATCACATTCATTCAAATTTGTCAGAAATGTCACAACGTAATTATGGACTGATTTTGTTTCTTGGAAATCATCCACTTGTAAAGTTTTAAGTAACTTCTTAAGCTCAGGTTCTCCATCGTTTCGTTGATTTCAACATGCTCTTTGTAGAATTCACCGATGATGCATTTGAAAAGTGCAAGCCTTAGTGGCGTGTGTACTTCAACTGCTCTCCTTACAATGACTCTCCTGCTAGAATCTTTGACACAACATTCGCATATACCTAATAAGCTGTAGGACCACTCTTTAGCCCGCAAAACAGCCGCTACTCGGCGAGGCATCGATTTGATGAGGTGACGATCGGTGTCCTGGGGCAAATCTCTTCCAGTTCCCGTAAATTTCTAGGTGGTGGTGGTGGTTTAGCGCGAACCCGCTTTTCCAAGTCGAACCACAAATATTCGATTGGGTTCGTGTCTGGTAAATTTGGAGGCCAGGGCATTAACAGGAAGTCACCAGTATATTCCATGAACCACTCCTTGACGATTCAGACAGTTTTTTTTTGGGGGAGGGGGAGGTTGAACGACCACCGTGAGCAACTCAATGGGCAATCAAGTCTCCCGTCCCTAATTTAGGGTCACTGGTTCCAGGGAAGGGATAGAGCCAGTGCCGTAAGACAAATACAACATCCATGCCTCACCGGGATTCAAACCCGAACCCTGTTCGGACGAATGATCAGAGGCCATCGCTTAGACCACTGCGCCACCGGGGCGGCTTCCGACAGTGTGGCATGGTGCATTATTCTGTTGGTAATAGCCAAAACTAGCAGGGAACACAGTTGCCAAGAATGGGTAAATTTGGTTCACAACGATGTTCAGATACCTCACAGCTGTCTGGGATTGTGCTATTGGAATAATGGGCTTAGTGTCCCAAGAAAACATCGCCCGCAGCATAACCCAGCCTGTTTCCGCCCAACAGTGCATCCAGGTGCCATAGCCTCCGTTGGTAATTATCGTATCAGCGCTCGGCCGTCTACGTGATGCTCAAGGAATCTCAATTCGCTAGACCAGGCCACTTTGCGCCAATCATCCACGGTCCAATCTCGATGTCCACCCCGGTGGCGCAGTGGTCTAAGCGATGACCTCTGATCATTCGTCCGAACGGGGTCTGGGTTCCAATCCCGGTGAGGTTTTGTTGTCTTACGGCACTGGTTCTCTCCCTTCCCTGAAACCAGTGATCCTAAATTAGGGACGGGCGACTGCTTATAGCCCATTGAGTTGCTCACGGTGGTCGTTAAACCTCCAATCAAAAAAAAAAAAAAAAAAAATCTCTATCTTGGGCTTATTTCGTGCGATGATGGGCAGTGAGTATGGGTACCCGTCTTGGTCTTCGGCTATGCAGGCCCATGCGCAGAAGGCTGCGACGAATTGTGTACTGTGACACAGTGCCCTGATCACTATTGACCTGCGGTCGCTGTGAACAATGCGCTAGTCTCCGCTCCCCTCTGGCGTCAACGAGCTGCGGACGACATATGGCTGGACGACGGTTCGCCGTTTGGCCATCTGTGCACCACTTTTCATACGTACTCACTACAGCTGCACCTGAACGACCCACAAGCTGCTCAGTTTCCGAGATCGTTGTTCCGAGGAGCCTTGCCATCACAATTTGTACTTTATGAAACTCCGATGGATCAACAGGAGTTTCATAATGTACGTAGCGCTGGCCTGTAAACGTCCCTGGGATCACAGTGAGGGAAGTCTGGCTGTGACTCGCGATGGCTCCCCAGGCCATCACGCCTGCAGTTCGGGACGTGTGGCTCTGTACAGAGGTTGAGACTATACCGCACACCTGCGGTCCTCCACTATGACACGGTAGTGGTCCGTTTCCATACCGAAGCGGGATTCGTCACTGAACACCATACGTCGCTAATGCAATCGAAGCCGACGATGGTCAAGTGTTAATGGCAGAAAACGTAAGAGCCGTCGAGAGTGGAAATTCGCCTCCGCCAGGCGTCTGAAAATGGTTTTGGCCAACACAGGATTCCTATCGCTCAGGGATCTCACGTGTCTCTTACCGTGCACTTTGGCACGAATGTGGAGTCCCCTGCGTGGCACCTTATACGTCACAATGATTGCGATTGCAGCGCCAGTCTCGGACGCGCGTTCATGGAGAATCGCACGAAAATTTAATCGCCGCCCAGGTGGCGCAGTGGTCTAAGCGATGGTCTCTGATCATTCGTCCGAACGGGGTTCGAATCCCGGTGAGGCAGGGATGTTGTGTTTGTCTTACGGAACTGGCTCTCTCCCTTCCCTGGAACCAGTGACCCTAAATTAGGGGCGGGCGACTGCTTATAGCCCATTGAGTTGCTCACGGTGGTCGTTAAACCTCCAATCCAAAAAAAAAAAATCATTCGTCCGAAAGGGATGTGTTTGTCTTACGGCACTGGCTCTCTCCCTTCTCTGGAACCAGTGACCCTAAATTAGGGACGGGCAACTGATTACAACCCATTGAGTTGATCACGGTGGCCGTTAAACCTTTAATAAAAAAAAATAATTTTTGCGTTGCTGGTCTGCTACTAACCCGCTGGAAAACATGTTTTTTTTTCTGATTGGAGGTTTAACGACCACCGTGAACTACCCAATGGGCTATAAGCAGTCACCCGTCGCTAATTTAGGGTCATTGGTTCCAGGGAAGGGAGAGAGCCATAGCCGTAAGATAAACACAACATCCACGCCTCACCGGAATTCGAACCCGGACCCCTTTCGGACGAGTGATCAGAGGCCATCGCTTAGACCACTGCGCCATCGGGGCGGCTAAATTTCATTTCTCTTAGTCTCTCGTGTCGATAAATTTGCATGCCACAGTACAATACTTTGAGGTAAGTGATTTCTGCTTGTTCTGAATATCTAACGCTAATGTAGTAAATGCTGTGTCAAAGAGTAACAGGCCGCCCCGGTGGCGCAGTGGTCTAAGGCGCAGGCCTCTGATCACTCGTCCGTAAGGGGTGCGGGTTCGAATCCCGGTGAGGCATGGATGTTGTGTTAGTCTTACGGCACTGGCTCTCTCCCTTCCCTGGAACCAGTGACCCTAAATTAGGGACGGGCGACTGCTTATAGCCCATTGAGTTTCTCACGGTGGTCGTTAAACCTCCAACCAAAAAAAAAAAAAAAAAAAAAAAAAAAAGAGTAACAGAGGAGATATAAAAAAAAAAAATTAGTTAACAAGAAAATTTAAATCTATCAGCTTGAGATACATGAGGAGAGAGTAAATTTTAATTAATTTGGTTCCACCTAAAACCTTTGCGTTATGTTTCCAATGGTAAAACTTCTTTACATATTTTCTTCACAGTGCATTCCCAAGGATGAAAATTTGGACATCGATAAAACTAAGTTATAGCATGGGATACTTAATACTTGTTAAAACATTGCCATAACTAAGCAATCCAACATTTTTCTACTGACATCAAGGTACAGGGCGCGCCATGTATTGACAAGTCTGAACATTCCTCAAAGAAAAACGATCGATTGTTAATAAATTTATGGTTATGTTTTAGCAAGTATTAAGTATCCCATGCAATATCTTAAAGTTAGTTTTATGGATGTGGAAATTTTCAACCTTGGGAGTACATTAATTGCGAAGAAAATATATAAAGAAGTTTTGACATTGGAAACATAAAGCAAAGATTTTCGTTGGAACCATCTTAACAAATCCTTTTATGGAATTTTAGTGCCAAGAAGTACAGTTTTTCATTGAGTTAACGTTATGATTAAAGAAAGATTTGTTTGAAAGAGATTGTTTAAGAGGAAAACTGTAAATTTTAAAGTTATATACCAGCGAACTTCAAAAAATGATCAAACACGGTCCTTAAGGCTGAGTGTTAAGTTTTTCAGAAGGTGTGGTATTAAGGAAAATTTAAATATATTTTCATTCAAAAGTGGCTAAAATAATTTAGGTCCATTAAGGTACCACCATTTTGAAAGGGTTAAGGATCTGATGTCAACGGATATAATCTGTTTTCCTTTCTTTTTTCTTTTTTATATTTTGGGAAGTGCAAAAATGTGACTCAATATTAACAAAATGTGGTTGCCATTTTCTAAGAGAAAAAAAAAATAAATTATAGTAGCAACTGCGCTTGGAAATCACATCTACCCTTGTGCAGGTCAGTGTTGGCCTATCTGTGAAGCTATTTTTTACATTATTCTACAAAATTACAAAACACATTGCAGACCAAGAAACTATTAAAGAACAACTTCACAACAAAATGCTTGTTTAATGATATATTTAAAATTTTAGGACATTGTACAACCTTCGTAACTCTTTAAATCGAGTTTTTTAGGGTAGCCTTTTCCCGTTCTTCATTCCTCTTTGCAATGACATTAGTTTTCCTGTTCCATCAATTGGTTTACATGTTTAGTTGCTCAATGCAAAATCAAGGCTCTCTGGAAGCCTCATACACGAGATTCTTCCGCGGATTCGCGGAATTCCGTGTGTGTGTGTGTGTTTTTTTTTTTTTTTTTTTTTTTTTTAAGTCATTTGGTTTATTCTCGACGAGATCGATTCAGAACTGAAGAGAAATTATGAGGGGGTTAGGGAGGGGACGTTTTCCGTCTGGGGATGGTATTTCGTCTTTCAAATATTTCGAAAACTAAAGTTTAGGAAGTTTCAACGGTGACGATTTTTCACATAATCGTGATTTATTTTTTCTCGGGATGTTGCCTGTTCCCAATATTCTTATTAAATGTCATTTTATTGCATAAATGTTTGTATTTCAGCATGAAACTGTGGGCAACTATTTCCAAAAACGGAAGTTAAGACTGCGCGAAGATTTCTCTGTAGTTTTCAAGCAAAGATTCTTCCGTGAATTCGAAGAATTCCGCCATTTCAGTTATTATTTTGGGCATCAATGCAGAACTGAACAGAACTTTTAGGGGGCAATGGTGGGGGACTTGTTTTTCGTGCGACGGGATTCAGTCCGAGCCACTTTCCGTCATTTCTTTCGTGAATTAACGAAGCATATTTTTGATACAACCTTTTCCGTGAAATGACCGAAAGAAACCTGAATTTCACGAATTTTTGGTACCACGGGAAAATTCTGAGTTTTTAGAAACCTTTAAGCAATTTCTTTTGTATATTAACGGAAGAACTCAGTTTTCACTTTGTCTGTATCCGTATGACGAGAAATTACCGGTAATAGGAGCGACTGGTGAGAATACTTGAGGTTTAACTGTTAAATTTCAATCGTCTGTCGAATTTTGAAGTTCCCTATAAGCAAATTAGGATATTGTTATTGTGGCACAGAATATTTCTTCTCTCCCTATTTTGTGCACCGGGTACTGAATATATATATATATATATATATATACAGTATATATTTTATTGAGCACTCGCTACTACAATATACAGTATATATACATATACACAGTGCGTCAAAGAATTTTTAGGACTGGGCCTGTAAAATGAAATAGATACAAGAAATTATAATTTGTTTTGGTTTGTTATTCAGAATTAGTCCCTCTGGCTTCAATACACTTGTTACAGCGATTTAATAATGATTCGAATGCCTGTTCCAGTTCACTTTGCGGAATTGCCTCCAAAGCACGCGTCGAAGCTGTTTGTATGGTAGAATAATCATCAAAATAACACCCTTTTAACGCCATTTTAAGTTTGGAGAACAAAGAAAAGACGCAGGGTGCTAAATCAGGCGAATACGATGGATGATTCAACACACAGACGTTATTTTTTGCCAAAAATCAACGAACAAGAAGTAAATTGTGAATGGGTGCATTATCGTGCTACAAACACCAACTGTTTTCATCTCGATATTCTGAACGAATGCGACGAATTCTGCCCATCAAACGCCTCAAAACATTTAAATAAAACTCACCAGTAATTGTTTGTTCACTTGGAACAAATTCTTTGTGGATAATACCCTTACAATCGAAGAATGTAATGAGCATTGTTTTGATTTTCGATGGAACTTTTTTCTTGTTTTTTTGGCTTGCGGCGAGTTTTTTTGACTTCCATTCCGCACTTTGTCGCTTCGTTTTAGGATCATATTGAAAACACCATGTTTCATCACCAGTAACAATCGATTTTAAGAAGTTTGGATCATTTTCAGCGGCTGAAATGATGTCTCTGCAATGTGCACTTCTTGATTTTTGTTCATTGGTTAACGTGTGTGGAACAAATTCAGCACATACTTTTGTTTTGCCCAAATCTTCATGCAGGATGGTTCGAATCGTTTCTTTGGTGATGTTTAAAGACTCTTCCATCATCTTAGTGACGCACATAGATTGTTTGCCACGAAATCAAGCCCTTTTTTAATAATCTCAGGTGTCCTAGATGAACTTGGTCTTCCGGTATGCTTATCATCTTCTAGCGTCGCTCTTCCGTTTGTGCCACAGGAAAACATTTGATCTACTTAAACAAAAACTCACGTAAACTTGTTTCATCATTTGGTACGTTTCCGAGGCACTTTCACCAAGTTTTGCGTTAAATTTAATAACAGCCCTTTGTTCCATCTTAATAATACAACATGAAAAAATTTTTACTTCTCTAATGAACGCCCGTTTCGTTTGAGTTACTTTAACAACTGCGCAGTACTTTTGGCAGAAAGCAAGCAGATGGTCACGGTTTATAACGCATCCGCGATTACACTGGTGGCGCCACCGTAGGCTGAAATCTAGCGCCAGTCTTAAAAATTCTTTGACGCACTGTGTATGTAGTGTGTGTTACTGTAAGAAACCGGGTACTTAACTTATTATACAGATGATTATACGATGTCTATTTATCAGTCTTTGGACAACTTAAGACAAACTCTATTATAGCTATCAAGAGTATATTTAGGAGTTTTTTTTTTTTTTTTTTTTTGGTGAAACGATACTATAAAAAGTTTATTTCACTTTAAAAAAAACCCCAAAAAAAACCAAAAGTCATTGTCAGTTTAAAAAAATCAAGTTTCGAAGCATTTTGTTGTTTAAAAAAATCAGGATGAAAAATGCTTAATTTCTAAAAAGTCCTCCTACAGAAAAATAAAATAAAATTTACAAACCTATTCGGAAAATAATAAACTCCAACAGAAAATAAAATGACTAAATCACTCGTATTAATAAAAAAAAATCATTGTCGTGCAATTTGTTTTACGATGTACGTGATTCGAATTTCCGAGCGTCTGTGGCTCAGTGGTTAAAGGCGTGTGTTTCCTTTTCAACCAGTCCAAGCGGAGCGGGTACGATCCGGACTGGAACGGAAAGATTATCAGCGGAATGGGCTGAAAAATGCAGGGTCGTCGGTTTTGCGGAATTTCAGTTTAAATACGGAAAAACTTGCAACGGATTTTTTCTGAAATAAACGGAATTTCTGACTACGAAAAATCTGTGAAAATACGAAAGTTAAAACAAACAGGCACTTTTATAAACTGAAATTTCTGCAAAACACGGATACCTACCAGCAACTTTGCTGCAAGTTATTTTCAGAATTCTTCCGTGACTTCGCACCACTTATTTTTGACAGTGCACTGTTGTGCATACTCCTCTTGAGTACAACACAACACGAGTCTCAACTGAGGACTCGCTACTTTGTTTGTTCGTTCAGGAATTCGCATTTGAGAACAGATCTTGTCGTCTGCATCTTAACTGGTTTGGATAATTCATCCAAAGTGTCTGCGAGGACAACCATGTCAGTAATTTATAAAACGAAAATAAACAAAAAACAAACTGAGGAACGAATTAAATGCAAAAGTTCGAATGAACGATATGTTACGATCGATTTTTTAGTCAGCCTAGATTGACATTTCTGGCAGTCTCATTGGTATGTGTGAGGGTCTCTGACAGCACTGGAAACTGGAGAAAATATTAATGAAACTATCAGCGCTTATGAAAGCTAAGGTATTCTTCTCATTCACTGGTGAGATATTCTCATCTGATACGATGACTAGGTAGACTTTTTAATGATTGAGATAATTTATATTGCATAACAAAAGCAGAAATAGTTAGTTGTAGTAAACTTTTAATCATAGTTCACATTTATTCAACATAAGAAATTTTTATTATTTGCAAAAAACAGTTATTAAAACATTCCAGTTATAAAACTTACACAATTATTAAAACATCGCAATTACAAGACTAAAAGTGAAATAAAGGCTAAGGAATGCTTCTCATTCTCTGTTGAGATATATTTTCATCTGATATGATGACCAGGTAGACTTTCTAATGATTGAGATAATTTATATTGCATTTCACAAAACAATTATTAATTGAGATAATTTATATTACTTTTCACAAAACACAATTATTAAAACATTCTGATTAAAAGAGAACATGTGTGTGTAAATAATTAAAACCAGTGATAATTCATTGCAAACTGGCGGCACACTTCAAAATTTGGCAGATCGTTTTTCGCCACAGTCTGACTTGAAGGAAGTTTCCATGCCAAAATTCCAAAAGAGGAAGGTAAGAAATTTTTAGAAGCAGAAATGTCTACTATGCTACATTTCCATGGCAACCACAAAACATGTGATTGAATGAGCATTGCAGAGAATAAACAACGTTCGTTACTTGGGCCTTGTTATTCCATAAATGTTCAGAATTTCACCACTGACAAATGTATTGACATGCCTCCCAGGGCATACACTGCTTTATTATCAGCCCTTCCTGGGATAATTCAGGGTATTCAGAAAGTAACTATTCACCTTTTTAAAGCAACAAATGAATCCTCTTATTTATTAAAATTTGTTTTTGACCAATTTTCTTTACCGTATCTAGGGCCGGTTCAACAACTAGACGGGCTTTACGGCTGCATTCACGCCGCTGGACTTGGCGGCTGCATTCACACCGCTGGACTTGGCGGCTGCATTCACACCGCTGGACTTGGCGGCTGCATTCACACCGCTGGACTTGGCGGCTGCATTCACACCGCTGGACTTGGCGGCTGCATTCACACCGCTGGACTTGGCGGCTGCATTCACACCGCTGGACTTGGCGGCTGCATTCACACCGCTGGACTTGGCGGCTGCATTCACACCGCTGGACTTGGCGGCTGCATTCACACCGCTGGACCTGACCGCTGCATCCATTCCGCTGGACCTGACCGCTGCATCCATTCCGCTGAACTTGTTTTTTTGCCGATTCGTTTTTCTGTCGGCTAATTCAGAGAAAAATCTTGTTGAATCACCTACATCATCGATGAAATACTCTGTGTGTGCCATAGATTCGAAAACACTTGATAAATCGGCGAACATAAAAGCACTTAAAATGAAATTTTTATTTGCATTGAAACAATCAGTAAATAGATTTAGTTTCGATTAGTTGCTTTCTATTTAGTTTAGATTGTACTTTTGCAACTTGAAATCACTAACTAAATGTAATATACTTAGCCACACAAATGAATAACAAGTTCTGGGGGCGCAAAGTTGATGGCCTGCCTATGACGCCAAGCACCTTAGCACCGGCCCTGACTAACTTGTTATACAAAAGAACTCTTCACGTTGCTGTTCGAATAATATCTACCAATTCATCGGTGAACTCAATTAGGATAAAATAAAACACTGATTATGTTCAGCAAGATGGCACTACGGCCCATACTGATACACGATCAAGAACTTTCCTTAAAAGTTCCTGAGATTTTTTTCCCAAAGGGATAAAATGACGTCATGGCTCATCAGACTGAAATCCAGGGTTTTTTTTTATTATAGGTTTAAACGACCATCGTGATCAATTCAATGGGCTATAAGCAGTCGCCCATCCCTAATTTAGGGTCACTGGTTCCAGGGATGGGAGAGAGCCAGTGCCGTAAGACAAACACAACATCCATGCCTCACCGGGATTCGAACCCAGATCCCGTTCGGACGAATGATCAGAGGCCATCGCTTAGACCACTGCGCCACCGGGGCGGCAAATCCAGAGTTAGCTGGACCTCATGGTGAGGCGCCCTAGTCGTTTAGGAAGTATAAATGAAATCATTCTCGCTGGCATTTTTTTTATATTTCAGACCCTTAAAAGATGTTTTTAGAAAAAAATTTAATTTGAAACATTTATCGCCCTTCGTCATACGCATATGGGGATTTCCAGATTTTATATGATTGGTTATTATACCCAACTTATTTTTTACGTGTACATAAAATTCGAAATTAAATTTCATTTTGTGGTTTTCTACTTTTATATATTCCAAAATTTGTAAACCAGACGCTTAAATTTAAAATAAATAATACCTATAAAGAAACAGACTTTAAACAATGTTGGCAATAAAAAAGAGTATTTTAATATGAGCACTAATGAAAGTTAAAAAAAATTATTAGTTTGTCAGTCAGTCCACCTTGCATCAAAAATACTAAGACACATATCAGGAGGAAAAATATTCGCATGAATTTTTTTATAGGGATTCCTATTATTCGCTACGCAGATTAGTCGAAGTCAGAGCATTTTTCCGGATGAAAAGGTGTCGGAACTCGAAACACAAGCTGCTGCTAAAAAAAGGGTTTTATTTCAGGGTTTAACGACTGACCACCCTGACCAGCTGAAGTGTTTTTGTTTCAGGGTTTAACGACTGACCACCATGACCAGCTGCAAGTGTTTTTGTTTCAGGGTTTAACGACTGACCACCATGACCATACATGCTGCAAGCATTCGCCAGTCAAAAATTTAGGCCCTCTAATTCCAAGAAAGGGGCAGAGCCAATTCCATCAGATATACTCCCCGTGTTTGGTCAATGCTGACCTATCTCGCACAACTGATTCGACGCTCCAGCATCAGACCGCCGCAGAGGCGTTGGTTGTAAAGATGAATTCACAGAAAACTGGAAAAACCAGGTGACGATAAGCTGTCCTATTGCGCAGATATAAGGGTCATCAAAATGATTATTCTTGCCATATACACCGATGAGCAATTATATTATGACTACCTACCTAATAAGCTGTATGACCCCCTTTTAGCCCGCCCCCCCACAAAAAAACCCGGCTACTCTGCCAGGCATCGATTGGATGAGGTGGCGATAGGTATCCTGTGGTATCTGATACCATACTGTCAACAGCACGCCCTCCAGTTCCCGTACATTTCGGGGTGGTGATGATTTAGCGCGAACTCGCTTTTCCAAGTCGAACCACAAATGCTCGATTGGGTTCATGTCAGGTTAATTTGGAGGCCAGGACATTAACAGAAGGTCACCAGCGTGTTCGTCGAATCATTCCTTGACGATTCTGGCAGTGTGGCATGGCGCATTATCCTGTTGGTAATGGCTATCACCAGCAGGGGACACAGTTGCCGTGAATGGGTGAACTTGGTCTGCAACGGTGTTCAGATACCTGAGAGCTGTCAGGGATTGTGCTATTTGTATAATGGGGTAAAAAGTGTCCTGAGAAAATATCGCCCACAGCATAACACCACCGCCGTTGGCCTGTTTGCGCAGAGCAGTGCATCCAGGTGCCATAGCCTCTGTTGGGAAACTGAGCGTCCGCGCTCAGCTGTCTACTGTCTGGAATCTTAATTCTCCAAGACCAGGTCAGTTGCCTTCCAATCATCAACGGTCCAATATTGATCTTGGGCCTATTTCATGAGTATTTTGGCGATGACGTGCACTTAGCAGGGTCTTCCGCTACCCAATCCCATGCCTTGCGATGAACTGTGTGCTGTGGCACATTGTCCTGATCAAGACTCTTTTACCTGCGTGTGATTTGCCGCACTGTGTTCGTGCGGTCTCTGTGAACAATGCGCGACAGTCTCCGCTTCCCTCTGACATGTTCGACGTTTGGCCATATGTGCACCACGTTTGATACGTACTCACTGCAGAGACACGTGGACAACCCACAAGCCCGCGCGCGTTTCCAAGATCGTAGTTCCGAAGGGCAGTGCCATCACAATTTGTCCATTATCAAACTCCGATAAATCGGCAGCTTTTTTTTTTTTTTTTTTTTTTGATTGGAGGTTTAACGACCACCGTGAGAAACTCAATGGGCTATAAGCAGTCGCCCGTCCCTAATTTAGGGCCACTGGCTCCAGGGAAGGGAGAGAGCCAGTGCCGTAAGACAAACACAACATACATGCCTCACCCCCGATACGAACCCGGACCCCGTTCGGACGAATGATCAGAGGCCATCGCTTAGACCACTGTGCCACCGGGGAGGCGGCAGTTTTCCCCATTGACTCCGAACACTCTACTAACCGAAAGTCGGTTCTCGGGTTGTATGCATACTGCTCTGCTAACTTCAGGGACGTCAAAGTTCAGTCTTCAGACGCGCTTTCTCCTCTAGGCTGGGGGTGGTCACAATGTAATTGCTCATATGCATGAAGATCCCGTAAGGACGAAGAGCTAATTAATCATTTATGTTGTGTCAACAGGAAGCTGAGCGTTTAATGTTGGACTTAATTTTTCCAAGTGGTAACTAGAAAGCACCTTCATATTGTTACAGTTTACTATCTAATGTGTAACGACCCTATCTCCTTTTTGGCTCGTACTCAACATAGCAGAGATCCAGAGAGAGCAGTCACAATTTTCAGCACATCAGTTGTAAAAAAGATAGTGCTGATGTTATCGGTTTGTCCGTCCGTCTGCCTGTCTCTCCGTCCGTCTGTGGACACCATATCTCTGCAACTATGTCCAATTTGAAAAATTCTTTTTGCATTCGAAAACTTAAAGTATGCAATCCTATTTTGTTTTACGATACACAATTTCCCCGCTAGAGGACGTAAATGCAGATATCGAATTCAAAATATACACTACTGGCCACCCAAAATTCAACACCGAGAAGGAAGCATCCGATTGGCCTGAAATTCGCATCATGCGTCGCCCGCGAGAGGACATGCAAATTATTAGCATTGCATGGCATATGCAAATAGTGTGAGATCGGCACGCCACCGAGAAGCATTACAACAAGGGTGCACAGAAGGAGTGGTGTAAGTAGTGGAAGTGTTTTGTGCCGTCGGACATTTGCGTGGGAAGCTTCCTGATGCCTCGTCGCAGAATACGGCAGTCATTCCAGCACGTTTCGGATATCGACAGAGGACGAATAGTGGCTTATCGCGACAGCGGTTTATCGTACCAAGACATCGGCGTCCGTGTGGGACGACATCCAGCCACAGTGAGGCGAGTATGGATTCGGTGGGTGCAGGAGGAATGGACGGACCGAGGTGAGCGATTGACGCAGCCGCGGCACCCCACCGAACGGGAGGACCGCCATGTTGTGCGGCGGGCATCGACAGCTTGCACCGCCACATCACGAATGTTACCGAAGGAATTACGGTGTGTTGCGCAACAACGTGTGTTGCGCAACAACCTGTATCAGCACGTACCGCTCGACGTCGTCTGTAGGAGCGGGGACTTGTCGCAGGGCGCCCATTGCTCCGATTACCATTGACGCTACACCACGGGCGAGTGCAGCAGCAGTGGGCCGCTAAACGCCGCACCTGGACTACGGAATGGCACGACATTGTCTTCTCCGACGAATTCCGCTTCTGCCTGCAACACCACGATGGTCGGATCCGCGTGTGGCGGCACCGCGGCGAGAGACTGTATGACGCCTACATTATGTATCGCCATCCGGTCCGTCGCCTGGCGTTATGGTTTGGGGCGCAATTGGATATGACACCCGCACCCCTTATGGTACGAATCGCCAGTACACTCAACAGCCACCGCTACATCTCCGACGTTTTGGAGCCTGTAGTCCTCCCTTACCTGCAGGACCTGCCAGCTGCCACGTTTCAACAGGACAATGGGCGCCCGCATGTGGCACGCATCGTGCAACAATTCTTCACGGCCCACCAGGTATCACTGCTGCCGAGGCCCGCCTGTTCCTCCCGATATGTCGCCCATCGAACAAGTCTGGTCGCTGATCGGTAACCGAGTGGCCTGCAAGCACCACCCGCGGCTACGCCTGATGAAATGTGGCAACGTGTGGAAGCAGCCTGGACCAAGCTTCTTTCGTTCGATGCCGCGGCGTGTAGCGGCCGTTATTGCCAGCCATGGGGGCCACACGAACTATTGATGTCTGCGTGTTCCGCAAGTCGCACGGGACCGTAATCTCAATCGTTTCATCTTTGTATCTGCTGTTATGTGTCCAGTAAATCTGGCTTTGCTATCTCGTGTCCTTGGTGTTGCATTTTGGGTGGCCAGCATATTTTATTCCATATATTTGCTTCTTAACAACCGATTAAAAAAATTATTTTACCTTTAAATTCCATTTATGTTAAGTATTTTAAGTGTAGTCACTTTTTCAAGCTAGGCATAGATTTTTCGCTAGGGGACGTAAAAGTTAATTGCGTTTTACCTCATGTCGCTGCTTCTTAAACTCCGATTTGAAAAATTCTTTCTGCAGCTGATACAGCTCCCGATGTAAGTCTTTTGCATATAATGCCTAAATTTTGGTAAAGAATGGTTTAGCCACCAGGGAGCGAAAGTGTTAATTTCTGCTTCTGATGTATTTGCAGCAAAATCTGAGCTTCTAAAATCTCGATTGAAAAGAAATTCATGGACAGATGCCACTCACGTCGATACAACTTTTAGGAATATTTTCTTAAAATACTGCATGGTTTCTCCGCAAGGGGGCGAAGACATTTATCTTATTTTCGTCAATATCTCTACTTCTAATTGTCCTACTTAAAAACAATTCCTTTATTGGATAGTTTCAGGTGCGACATTCTTTTCATATAATTTCAAAATTTTCAAGTAATTCATACACTTTCCGCTAGGAGGCGTAAAGGTAAATTGCATTTCCCCGAAAAATCAGCTTCTAAAACTCCGATTTGAAAAATTCTTTCTGCACTGGATACAGTTCGTGCTGGGAAATCTTTTGCAAATAATTTCAAGTTTTTTGGTAAAAAATGATTTTGTCACTAGGAGGCGTAAACCTTAATTTCCGTTTCTACATACATCATACATATCACTAAGCTGTTTTCTGAGATTCAGAGGTTAGCTCCAAAAAGAAATACAAACTTCCAGATATTTTTACTTATTGTTGTCGTATCAAACTTCTCCATTTACAGCGATATTGACATACAACTCGTGCTTCACTGATATCCATTACACGCCGTACACAAGATCTTTTTTACTTCATACTCATAATCTTTTTCTCATGCAGACACTCCTGTATCTGATGCACCCATGTCTTCCTTGGCCTTCCTCTGCCTTTACTTCCTGCCACTTGGGCTGAAAAGATTTTCTTAGTAAGCATTTCATCACTCATTCTTTCAATATGGCCAAACCACCGAAGCATATTGGTCTCCACCTTGCTAACAACATTTTGCTTCACATCACACACCTGCAATACATCTTCATTCCTCACACAATCAGACCGTGTCTTGCCACAAACCCCACGTAAGTAACGCATTTTTCCAGCACACAAACGACTCCTATGTTTCTTCTGCAGTACCCAGGCTTCACTGTCATACATCAGAGTAGGAACAATTACTGTTTCATACACAGCCATGCGGGACTCTCTAGAGAACCCATCATTCCTGTGAAAACCTCCCAGAGCAGCTATGACTTTCAAAGAAGAATTCACTCGCCTACTGATTTCACCATCCAACTTGTTCTCTCTGTCACACATGCTTCCTAAATACACAAACTCACTCACCTGGTCAATCACTGTGCCATTTATACTTACATTACATACAGTTCTACCAGTTCTTTTCTCAAACACCATAACTTTGGTTTTTCCCTTATTTATACTCAGTTTGAATTTCATGCAAACTTCGTGAATAGGAGTCAACATACACTGCAACTCACTTTTGCTCTCTGCCAACAAAACAGTGTCATCAGCATACAGCAATCTGCACACACGGATATCACCAAGACATAAACCACTATTATCTATTTTGGCATCACGCATGCATGCGTCCATAAATATATTAAACAGCCATGATGACATTACACAACCTTGTCTAACTCCTGCACCAATGGAAAACCAGTTTGATAAAACACCATTCACTCGTACACAAGCTCTACTACCAGCATACATGGCATTTACACTATTAAGTAGATTCCCAGTAACACCATATTCATTCAATACCTTCCACAAAAGTGTCCTATTCACTCGGTCGTAAGCTTTCTCTAAATCTATGAAGGCAGTAAAAACTTTCTTCCCAACAGCCAGATACTTTTCAATCATCATGCGTAATGCAAAAATCTGGTTAGTGCAGCCTTTACCAGGCATAAAACCACTCTGAACATCCCACACTTTCAATGACGTAAGACCCCGTACTTTTTCAATAACAACCTTACCAAACACTTTCCCTGGCACACTCAGTAGGCTAATACTACGATAGTTCTTGCATTCAGTCTGATCACCTTTTCCCTTATACAAGGGAACAATAATAGCATCCTTCCAATCTCGAGGGACCATTCCTAACTCCCAGCACAACTGGCAAATTTCAGTTAACCAGTCAATTATAGTCACCACCATATTTCAACGTCTCTGCAGTTATGCCATCAACTCCCGGAGCCTTACCATTCTGAAGAGATTTTAGAGCTTTACACACTTCTCTTGAGATCCCTCCTGTGCTTTCATCCCTCATTGTGACATCGTCTGCGTCTGTCTCAGAATCATTTTTGCTTTCCTGATCTAATAACTCACAGAAGTATTCACCCCATTTGTCACTTAACTCATTGGGCTCCCATAGCATTCCCCCAATCTCATTCTTCACACAACTTACAACTTTGTTTCCCCTATTTTCCCTGAGTCTCATGTACTTCCAGAAGGACTTTCTATCTTTACAAAAAGCCAGTTCATGCCTTTCCACTTTCTCCTTCCTATCTTTTGCCTTACTGTGGCGAACCAGCTTAGCAGCTTCACGCTTCTTACAGCGATATTCAGCCACAGAAACTCTACCTTGCAACATCCCCAAATAGGCTTCCTTCTTTTTCTTTACTGCCTCTTCAATCTCACTATTCCACCAAGCATCACCTCTATTGTTATCCACTATTGTGGTGCCACAGACCTCTTTAGCAGCAGTGACAACACAGTTCTCAAAACATTCCCACATCTTTTCTACATCCCTCTCACCAGACTTCAGATCCTTCAGTCGTTCGTTCTCTGAGTAAGTCAGAATACCGCTGATGATCTTCAAGGAGCCTATCAACCTTTATTTTTTCTATCCTGGGTCTCTTCCTATTCCTTTTCCTCCAAGCAACGTTAAGTTTCACTCGTGACACTTTCTGATGGATGTATTTGCAGCAAAATCTGAGCTATTATCTCGATTGAGAAACTTGTAGACCGATACTACTCACGTCGATAAAACCTTTTTAAAATATTTTTTATAAACAATGCATGGTTTCTCCACCAGGGGGCGTATATACATATTTTTTGCCAATATCACTGCTTCTGAGAGTCTCATTTCAAAAATTCCTTTGTTGGCTAGCGTTTCTGGTGCGAAATGTTTTTCATATAATTTCAAAATTTTCAAGTAATTCATAGACTTTCCGCTACGGGGCATTAAGGTAAACTATGTTTTCCCTGATATTTCTGTTTCTAAAACTCCGATTTGAAAATGCTGCCTGTATCATATACAATACCTGATGGGGAAATGTTTTTCATGTGATTTCTAATATTTGGTAAAGAATGTTTTGGCCACCAGGAGGCATTAATGTTAATTTCTGCTTCTGATATGTATCCAGCAAAATATGAGCTGCTAAAACTCTACTGAAAAAATTCTTTCCTGAACCGATACAGTTTACATCGAAAAACCATTTGAGAATACTTTGTTCTTAAAATAATGCATGGTTTTCCAGCCAGAGGGCGTACATGCATATATTGTATTCGTCGATATAGCTGCTTTTAAGAATTAGATTTGAAAAATTCTTTGTTGGAGAACGTTTCCGCCGTGAAATGTTACTCTGAAATGTTACTCATATAATTTCTTTTTTTCTTAAAGCACAAGTCTGCAACCAGAGGGCGTAAGCTGACAATTCCGTTTACACCAATATCTGCGGGATTAAAAAACTTCTTTGTTCTGTCTGATACTACTGTTTTCCATACCGGTTCCATTGACTTTGAATAGCTTTGATAAATTTAATTCGCGTCAGAACGGATTCAAAAGATGCTCATTACACCCGAAAATTCGGAGTCTTTTTTTTTTTCTGAAGAGAAATAGAACTCAGGCTCTTTAACAGTAACAAAAAAAACAACAACAAAAAAACAGTTTATTTCACGAAAACTATGTGGCTTCGGCCGAGTGCGCAGTCACCCTCCCAGAATGGTAATAACAGGGGCGGAACAAACAAACGCACGACGTGTGAATAAATTGGTGGAAAACTGCAACTCAAAAAGAAAGTCGCGGGTTTGTCCGTCCGTCTGTGGACACATTTCTGTAACTATTTGTCTGATTTGAAAAATTCTTTTTGCATTGGGAAGCCTGAAATTTGCGAATGACAATCCCTTATTTCGATTTTTTTACGATAAAAAATTTAGCCGCTAGAGGGCGTAAATGCAGATGTCTAATACAAAATACATTTTATTCCACACATTTGCTCCTAACACCAGATTGATTTTTTTCCTTTTTACCTTACGGTTCTATTTATGTAGAAGACTGTTTTAAGTGCTCTCTCTTTTTCAAGTTACGCATAGATTTCCCGCTAGGGGGCATAAAAGTGAATTGCAATCTTTCTGCTTCTAAAACTTAGGTTTGAAGAATTCTGTTTGAAGCTGATGCAACTTCAGATGGGAAGTCTTGCATATAATTTGATTTTTGGTAAAAAAACGTTTTGCCACCAGGGGGCGTAATGGTTAATTTTCCGCTTCTGATGTATTTGCAGCAAAATCTGAGCTAAAATCTAGAGTGAAAAAGTTCCTCCTTGGACCGATGCCACTCGCGCCGATAAACATTTTCGAAATATTTTCTTATTAAAATAATGCTTGGTGTCTCCTCCAGGAGGCATAGATTTATAACTTATCTTTTTCAACATCTCTGCTCCTAATGGTCCCATTTGAAAAATTCCTTTGTTAGATAGTTTCCGGTGCGACATGGTTTTCAAACAATTTCGAAAGTTTCAAGTAATTCAGACTTCCGCTAGGGAGCGAAACGGTAAATTGTTTTCCCCGATATCTCTGCTTCTAAAAGGCAGATTTAAAAAACTCTTTCTGTGCCGGATACAGCTCCTGATGGGAAATCCTTTGCATGTAATTCCTATTTTTTTTTTTTTGTTTTTTGTTTTTTTTTTGAAAAAAATGGTTTGGTTACCAGGGGCAATTACAGTTAATTTCTTCTTCTGATACATTTGCAGCAAAATCTGAGCTCCTGAAAACTCGACTGAAAAAATTATTTCCTGGGCCGTTACACCACTCACAACCAAAAGCCTTTTGACAATACTTTCTTCTTAAAATAATGCATGGTTTCCCCGCCAGGGGGCGTAGATGTATATCTTATATTTGCCGATATTCCTGCTTCTAAGCCCTAATTCTTAGTTGGAGAGAGTTTCCCTTCCAAGCTAATTGGTACAAGTTGTCCTCAACATTTAAACAGTTTGCTAACCAAACCTCATTCACTTTTTGAAGTTACGTCAAAACACAGATACACACACGTCAAAGTGATAAGAGGGATCATACAGCATGAACAAGATGGCAAGCTAAGGTAGGTGCCTGATTCAATAAGCAACGGATCACCACATTATCAAATGCATATTAAAGACTACTTGCTTGTCCAAAAAAAAAAAAAAAAATAACAACCGTGACCAAATATTTGTATCAACATTCTTTCATGCCATTTCATATTGATTTAGATCAGGATACTACTGTCCTTCAAGCAATACAACATTCATTCAACTTTTCTTCAACGTTTATACATCAGTACATGATGCAGATGAATGGATAACAGTTCTGAAATTGGAATAGCAAGCAAGTGAGTTGTTAATAACTTCCACTCCCCAAAACCGCAAACTTAAGGCCTGTGTATTCTTTAACTTTTATAAAAAAATTATGAGTTTTGTTGTTTTTAATTGAATTTTACCAGCACCGTGAGCAACTCAATAAGCTATGAACAGTCATCGCCCGTCCCTAATTTAGGGCCACTGACTCAAGGAAAGGGAGAGAGCCAGTGCCATAACAGAAACAAAAGTTCCATGCGTCGCCGGGTATTCGAACACGGGCCCATCTGGGATGAATGATCATAAGCCATCGTATAGACCATTGCGGCACCCGGCGGCAATTAAAGTTTAATAACATGCATTTAGAAATACAGAAAACCAGGCAAAATTTAGGCAGAAAATGTTTATTACACGGTCGAGTCACATTGTGACCACGTACTTTTGACGTCAACAGCGCGTAGCCAATGAAAGAAGGCACATGTCGTGAGCTGGCTTAGAAGGTATATAATGTGTGCTGTAGGCATTCTCAAACCATATCACTCGTTACTGTCATGGATAAAAGAAGCGATTTATCACATTTGCAAACTGGGATGATTATCGGCTTTCGGGCCAAGGGTGACCGTATTTCTAAAACAGCGCAGTTTTTGAACTGTTCGCGTGCTGCTGTGGTAAAAGTGTATCGGGATTGAAGAAAGGGCACAATTGCGAATAGGCGACGGGAAAACTGCGGAGTACCGCGTGCCATTGATGTGAGAGGTGAACGCTTGTTTCGAAGGTGCGTGAGGGACGATCGACATGCTACAGTGGAGCAACTCACTGGCCGAGTGAACCAGGAGGCTACCGGAAGTGCGTCTGAAACGACAGTTCAGCGAGCCCTGCTGCGTATGGGGCTCCGATGCAGACGGATGGTCACTGCACCTATGCTAACGAAGCTGCATCGGCAGGAAAGGCTTGCATTTTTTTCGACAGTATCGGAATTGGACCTTTGCTGATTGGCAAAGGATTGCCTTCTTCGATGAGTCACGTTTTCTTCTTCATCGAACTGATGGACGTTGGCGTATAAGGAGAGAAACATCGGAGAAAAAGCACTCTTCAACCATTGCTGGAAAAACACAAGCTGGTGGGGACAGTGTTGTGGTCTGGGAAACATTTTCGGGACATTCTCTGGGTCCACTCATACCTGTTTAAAGCACTATGGACCAAATTCGTTATGAATCCATCCTTGCAGATCCCATACACCCATACATGCTGATTGTCTTCCCTGGGGCGTATGGGATCTTCCAGCATAACAATGCAACGTGTCGTACAGTTGGAAATGTCCGAGAGTGGTTGGAAGAGCACGGTAAAGATTTCAAAGCACTTCCCTGGTCCCCTAATTCCCCAGACTGGCTCCACATACTTGTAAATACCTTCCAGCACCTTACTGAGTCACTCCCAGCCTGTCTAGCTGCTGCCTTCGCTGCACACGGCGGTTACTCTAGATGTTAGCTGGTGGTTACAATAATGTGACTCGATCGCGTATAATCAATATGCAAAATAAAGAGCACAGAACTAAATTAAATTTGCACGCAAGAATTGTAAGTGGAGATGAAAATTGCAATTCTCACCTAATGAACTGTCTGCTAATAATGTCTTGCTTCCGGAACTGACCCTGGAAGTTTTTTGTTCATCTGAGTTCGGAAGGTCAATTACTTTGTATAACTGGAGTCATTTTGTGGAGTGTGTGGAAGTGGAGTCGATCGTTGCTGATTTTGCGTTACTGACCATAAAAGTTTTTCATAGTCGTTCGCCAGTGGCAGAGGGTTCGCCTGTATCACAACGTTCGCATGTGTCACAATGTTCGCCTGTGTCTCAGTGGAATCGAGTATCCGACATGTGTAAAGGCTTTCAAGGGCATCACAGCAGGCACCGCATTCCCTCAAGCACCGATATTTTTGCTTCCCCAAAAAGCACTCACGTTTTGGTTTTTTTGGAAGATTCAAGACACCACTAACGCCATTTTGAAGTTCTTCACCATCATATGGCGATGGCTCAAGTTCGAGAGAATTAAACGACTCCTCAATCTGTAAATTGTGTAAATTATCAAATTCATCAAAAAAATTTGAAAAATAAAAATCGTCCAAGGTGAACGGATTGTATGCAAGACAAGCATTGGAAGAAAACATGGTTGCATAGATAAGGAACACTTGACAATAAAGACCCTGAGAGAGAAAAAAAGTAAGCACAGCTGATTTATGTACACGTTGAATTCAGCATTAATATTACTAAGACAGAAGTTTAATCCATTCTTTTATTATAACAAATTGAAAGAATGCAAATGCAGTATTTTTATTTTCGCTCAAATCTTTACTGCTAAAAGTAAATATTAATTTCAGTGTTGTTGGCACAAAGTTTTCAGAATGAGTTTTTATTTCACAGAAATTGATAATTGCACATGTTTATGCCAAAGAGAAATTACATATTCCATTTAAGCCAACACTCTTATTCATGGATGCAGATATAATCTGCAGTGAGTATGATGGAGTTTCTTGTAATTGTCATTGTATAAAAGGGTGAATATTTACTAATGTGTAATTAGGAGTAAGATCAACCAATGAAATAGACATTTCCAACACCTCATCCTTTGATTTCCTTGAAATTTGGTGTAACTTCAAAAAATTAACTAAAATTTTGCTGATTTGAATTAACCTCCGAGGTGCACACGCTTAGAAGCTTCGGCAGATTATAGCCAAAATTCGAACTTTTACGTTTATTAGTTTCTCCTGTAGATTATTTACAAAATCACGGGAATTTTATCATAGATATATACACTTAGATTTAAGTTGTGGAGTCATTTTGGAGGGGTTTGGCCATAACTCACCACGCTGGCCAAGCGGGTTGGTAAGTGTTGCTGATGACGTAGTCATTTTTGCAACTACCCTATCAGAGCTGCAGAGTATGATCGAAGAACTTGCTGACAAGAGTAAAGAAGTGGGATTAAAAATGAGCTTTCAGAAGACAAAACTGATGTACAATGCTTTTACAAGAAATGAAGATTTATCGATTGATGGAGAAAAGCTGGAGATAACAGATACGTACGTTTATCTTGGACAGCAGATATCAAGTGAGGGTCACATTGATGAAGAAATTAATCGGCGTATAAAACTTGCCTGGAGAGCATTTGGAAGAAACGGCATAATTTTCAAGAGCAATATGCCATTATGTCTTAAAAGAAAAGTGTTTTATCAATGCATCCTTCCAGTGCTTACGTATGGTGCAGAGACGTGGACCTTAGCTAAAAGAGACATACAAAGGCTGCAGACAACTCAAAAAAGCATGGAGAGGTGCATGCTTGGTGTAACCAGGAGAGATAAGAAGAGGAACTCGTGGATCAGAAAAATGACAAGAGTGGAAGACATCACGATCAGAGTTAAATCCCTGAAATGGCAATGGGCTGGACATACTGCCAGAAGAACAGACCATCGATGGACAGCCGAAATTTTAGATTGGATTCCAAGGGACAGGAAAAGACCCAGAAGAAGACCACATGGGAGAGGGTGGATGAAATTCGAAAGTATGCGGGAGTAACATGGAGGAGACTGGCACAAGACAGACCGTTGTGGAAGAGGCTTGGAGAGACCTTCTTTCAGCAGTGGATTGATAATGGTTGACAACTGAAAATGATGATGATGATATACACTTAGTTCGCTTTGCATTAAATATACCTGCCTAATAACGCGTTGGTCCAACTTTCTGGACAATCACCGCTCGCATACGCCTACTAACAGATTATACACGGTGCCGATCTGCAGTTCTCACACCTTGTTCTAGCATATACCACAAATGTTCAATTGGATTACAGCTAGATGAGTTTGGGAGCCAAGGCAATATGTCGAATTTGTTGTAGTGTCCCTTCAACTACTCAGTAGTTATACTAGCCCGATGACACGGTGCGTTGTCCTCATGAAAGATAGCATTGTGGTGCAGGCAAATGTCCTGCAGGTATAGATGGAGATTATCGGCTAACTGGTCCCGGTAGCGTCCAACATTCTGTGTCTGTGGGATAACCAACGGTCCTATTCCAAGACCAGAACACCACCGCTCTGTTGAACCCCAAATCAGTAACCAGGAAATAGGGCTTCATGATCCTTACGCCATATGCGATCCTGGCCATCAGCATGGTGTAGCAGGAAACGGGACCCATCATTCCTGACTGCTTTCTTCCATCTGTCGACGGTCTATTGCTGACATTTCTAGGCCCATGTGAGGCGGGTTTGTTTTTTCTATTGGAGATTTGACGATCACTTTGAGCAACTGAGTAGGCTATAAGCAGTCGCCCGTCCATAATTTTGGGCCACTTGTTCCAGAAAAAGGAGAGAGCCAGCGCCGTAAGGCAAACAACATACATGCCTCACCGGGATTCGAACCCGGACACATCTTGTACGAATGATCAGAAGCCATCGCTAAAACCACTGTGCCACCGGGGCGGGCTATGTGGAGTGATGTTTGCGATGGCTCGATGGCATCATGGATACCCTCTTATCTCCGGCCGTGGAATCCTAAGCTAAGCAAGGTACGGCGAATGGTGGATATGGAAATAGGTCGAATTGCAGAACTGTTGTACTAGTGAGTGAGCTTGGTGACTGTTGCAAGTTTTTGTTGAGATACCAGTCGTGACGCCCAACGCTCACCTCTAGGAACAATCGCGCATGGCTGAGCAATGGGAGCTCTTCTGCTGGATATCTGTGCATGTTTAATCCAGTCCTGGTACAACCTTGACACAGTGGCACTGGAGCAGGCAATAACTGCGGCTGAGCAATGGGAGCCCTTCTGCTGGATGTCTGTCCATGGTTAATCCAGTCCTGGTACACCCTTGATACATTAGTACGGGAGCAGCCAACAAGTGTGGCCGTTTCCGAAATACCGACACCTACCATCAGGGCACCAAAAAATTTCGTCTCGGCCAAATTGGCTGACGTCGTCACGTTTCTCATTTACTGGCAAACGTTTACAGATTACGAACAGAGGATAGGTGTGTACAATGTATAATTGCCACTTCGTTATCGCTCTAAATGGGTAAAACCCGGGATGTTCCGAATCCAATGCTAACTGCGTATGATTTGTGAAAAAAAAATTCATAATTTCCAAAAATCAAACTTCATTTTAGCACACATACTAGACACAAAAAACAAATAGATGCGACATTAATTAGAAATGAACAAGCTAATTATAATCGGGTAGAATACGCTTTAATCAACAACAGTAAATGGTTGAATTCCGTTTTATTGGCGTAGGGTACAAACTACAGCGTAAAAAGGCTAAATATAAACACACACACACACACACACATATATATATGGCTTCTTTAGCCTTTGCCGAAGGAGCCACCCGTGAGCGGCGAAAGCTTGCTTTTACGCTGTAGTTCGTACCCTACGCTAATAAAATTGAACTCAACCATTTACTGTTATTAAGATATTAACAGTTACTTCCGGTCATTTTGAAGATCCAACTTTACGGACATTGACAGATTGAAAAGCAAGCAGAAGGTTAAAGATGTCAAAATTGATAGCTTTTAAATATTCTGAGGAAATGTTCTGTATGCTTTTAATTTTGGGAGTACAGAGTTCTTAAAAACAGATTTAAAAAGCATATGTAACATATTTAAAATTGTTATTCTATACCAAAACCGTTTTCAAATATTTGTAAAATTATCAACTTTACATAAATTATTTCGATAAGGCAATAAACGTGATTTTCCTGAGGCAAAAGAAACGCAATTTTCATCTGCTCGAAAGAAACTGGTATACACACATAAGCACAGTACCTACCAGCACAGTGGCGGTTGCTTTAATATTACGCATAATTAAAAAAAAAGTAGTCAAGAGAAATGCACAACAAATTATAATTCTTGCCGCCCCGGTGGCGCACTGTTCTAAAGCGATGGCTACTGATCATTCGTCCGACAGGGGTCCGGGTTCGAATCCTAGTGAGGCATGGATGTTGTGTATGTCTTCCGGTACTGGCTTTTTCCCTTCCCTGCAACCAGTGACCCTAAATTAGGGACGGCCGACTGCTTATATCTCATTGAATTCCTCACAGTGGTCGTTAAACTTTCATTCAAAAGAAAAAAAAAATTCAATTAAAAATTATAACCCAAACTCGGACTTGCATATAGATGTACAACAGCCACTCCATGAAAACAGAATAAAACCACACAACATGAAGAAATATAGATACAGCTAAATATATGCTTTTCTTTGTCAAAGTATCTTCCCTCAGATGATATGCAACGGTCCCATCGGTTCAGTCCACTTTTCAAAGCATTTGGCGAAGGCATTTTGTGGAAGCTGCTTTAGCGACACCTGTACAGCTTCAATAACGTCAACATGTGTGTTTAATGTTGCGCCATGGAACTTCATTGTTGGAAACAACCAGAAATCGCATGGTGCGAGTTCAGGACAGTAGGCAGGCTGTGGCATGATTTCAATAATGCATTTCGTAAGGATATGTTGAAAACAAGCAGCCACATGTGGGCGGACGTTATCATGGTGCATGGTCCACTTGCAATCCAGTCCCGGTCGCTTAATCGATATCTGTCGTCGCAGACGCTTCAAGACTGAAATGTAATACTCAGCATTGGCAGCAATCTGTGGGTGAACGGCATGCTGGTAGACTACACCTTTATGATCAAAGAGAATTATCACCTTCCCAGCTTATTTGGTTTGGCGGATTTGTTTCGGAGGTGTTGAGCCTTTGTGTTTCCAGACACTTGTTGCGCGCTTCGTGTGGGGGTCGAGATAGTGGACCCATGTTTCATCGGCAGTTATTACTGTGCTTAGAAAGTTTGGATCCTTTGCAATCATTTGTTTCCACTCACGATACACCACAACTCTGGCTAACAATTGCCCTCTCGTCACGAGATGAGGTACCCATCTGGAACACACATGATGCAGCAGTAATTTGTCGCGTGGAATGCGGACGTTTTTGAACTATTAATTGACGCCTCTATGTCCTCACACGTCATTCGTCGATCTTCTTGCAGGATTTCTCAAACAGTGTTAACAATACGCTCCGTAACAACACTTTCAGGTCGACCAGGCCTAGGAGCGAGTTCTGCTGACAAACGGCCTTTTTGAAATCACCGTGACATCAAAAAATCGTTGATTCACCCAAACTTTTATGTTTGTAAGCTTTTGTAATCAACTGTTTCTGGAGCAGTTTTACTCAAACGATAGCAAAATTTTATCGCACGAAGCATTTCATTGCTTAACTCTGAATCACTCACCTCCATACTGTATGGCAAAATGCAAATGTACCTTAAACAACTGCGCAAAAAACAAAACCAGAATCGTCTGCCACGTTTTTCAACTGTTGCCGTAGATACTTCTTTATTTCAGTTAGTCGTCTGCGTGGTTATTCCCCCGCCCACTTCGCACTGTTGCCAACTTAAAAAAAAATTACTCTCAGTTCTTATGGAACGGCCTTTGTTTAATCCCCAAAAATCAAACTTCAATTTAGCACACACGCTAGATGCAAAAATCATAAATAGATGAGACATTAATAAGAAATTAATAGTTACTTCAGTTCATTTTGGAGATCCATCTTTACGGACATTGACAAATTGAAAAGCAAGCAGAGGGTTAAAGATGTCAAAATTGATCGATCGCTTTTAAATATTCTGAAGAAATGTTTTGTTTGCTTTTCATTTTGGGAGTACAGAGTTAATAAAAACAGATTTAAGAACCATATATAACAGATTTTAAATTGTTATTCTATACCAAAACCATTTTCAAATATTCGTAATATTATCAACTTTACATAAGTGATTTCCATCAGGCAAAATAAACGCAATTGTCATCTGCTCAAAAGACACTGGCATACATACACAAAGACAGTACCTTTCAACACATTAGCCATTGCTTTAGTATTACGCATAATTAAAAAAAAAAGTCAATAGAAATGCACAACAAATTTGAATTAAAATTTATAATCCAAACTTTGCCTTTCATATATGTACATAGAAAAGGTAAACACACATATTTGCCAAGAACATATCAATGAAATCAATGCGAGGGAACACAAAACAAAAACTAATTCCAAATATACACACGCCTCAGAACACAAAAGTCCAATGATGTCATAGCCCTTGACAGATACACGCCCGTAGTCAACCAACCCATCTCCCCAAATGTTGAATACGTGGCATAGTCATATGTACTAGTCCAAGTAAACGCGACACAGAACAGTTCTAATTCCATAATGAATAAAATACTCACGCTCTCACAGTTCACACACACTAGTAGAATGGAATATACAGGGTGATTCATAAAGAAGTATACAGTTTCAACGCACTATAAAACAAAAGCAATGTAAGATATTTTATGTTACCTGTAACGGAATTGTAGGGGAATGTTTCAAGTTTATTTTAGACACAGTCACAGATGTTCCATGTGTGCAACCTTAGTCACACGACACACATCGAGCCAGTTATCCATTTCCGCCCATGTGGGCGGTAATATATGTGAATAAAGTGATAGTGGCTGTGATCATTTTCACTGTCTGGATCATTTTCAGTGATCCAGACAGTGGGCTGTGAAATCTGCACTTCACGACTCACCCTCCGCGTTGATTTTCCCGGGCTTCGTTGAATGGCTGTGCAAACGCTATCGACGACTTCTTCCGATACACATGGTCGACCAGGACTTAAGTTTGCACAAACAGCCAGTAGTTTCAAATTTTTTATGTCAATCGTAGATAGATTTTCCAGTTGGAAGTTATTTTCCGAATCGTGATCGAAAATGCCATTGCACACAGTTACAGATTCCGTTTTGCGCAATTCTAGAACACAAAACGCCTTCTCCACTGCAGACGCTGCCATTTTGACTGACTAGTCACGTGACACGTGCGCTATCGCCTACGTCACTTCCCTCAGTAGCGGGACACAAACTTTATGAGTACATCGACCTAACGGTTCGCAGTTGTAGTCCGTGTCTTCAACTGTTACTGTTTTACAGCATCTGAAAACTGTATACTTCTTTATGAATCACCCTGTATATCACGTTTATACACCCTTAAACAATCACTGCACAGCAATTAAGAAAAATAATACCCATGAAAATAAAGTACTAAAATTATTTTGTGGTGCCCGTAATGTATTCAACGTAAATGGTTTGTAGTAACCAACAAAGTTAGATGTGAAATGACGCACAATAGACCTCAGGTCGCGGTGCTGTGAAATTGTATTTCTACAGAATGCGTACAACTTTTATACGGTCCCTTTATTTTACTATTTTGTTAATTTTGAAGTCAAAGACATGACCGATGGATTAGTATTTTTTTCCTTCGTGGAGCAGTGACTCTACACAAGCTTGCAAATCCATGCTCCTTTTTAAACATATTTGGCTTTCCTACTGAGTTTCCGTCAGCTATATGTATTTACAAGAAAAATAGACCCAAGGGACAGTTGTACAACAAAGTGCGTCGAAATTTGTAAAAATATAATACGAATATCTGCTATGACCCTGGAGATTTCCTTTTATATCTTGGCATTCCCAATGGACTAACTGTTCACCCTGCTTTGGAACTGCATCTGAAATTCCTTCAGGCTTCATCACGTTAAAGTATCTTGTGCAATGGGTTCAACACGTGAGCTTGAGATTAAGTAGGGAACCCATAAGTCTTGCATTACCTGTGGATGCTGCTCAAACGGTTCAGGCGCATTCAGGGCTAGGCTTACGATACGTGCACCGAACATGAACCTCCAATCATTAAACCCACATTAGAGATTAAATTACTAGAAACTGTTTCATTAACAAACCGGGCAAATGCTCTACCCTGATCTGTTTTTTTTAAGCTTAGTCAAGAAATGGGTCCTCATAGCGCGTTGCACAAAAGCAAGAAAAGTACGTAGATTCTTTCCCGAAGCAGAAATTATAGGTCTACATTAATTTATGAAGAATTTCAGGGAATATCGGTGAATTAAACTCTAATGCATGCATCACCGCCGTGATTCTTAAAGTAACTTTCTTCGAATCCACAAGCGCACTGTTGTACACCATTTAACGATGCAATCCTATCAATTTTCCTTTTGGCAGTCGGTAACAGCAAACTTTCTGCAATTACGTGAATCTTAATATCTGCGAGTGTTAAAATACGAGTGACATCATTAACACACCGCATTGAATGTACTAACAAGGGAAGCCTGTCACTCTCCAAAATTGAAGAAACGTGGCCAGGAGATAGTACTAATTGCAAAAATCAATGGGTGTATTTCCTTTTTATCTCAAATGAACTGCCAAAAGTGAACGAGTGGTCTGAAAATGGCCCAAGTGGAGAAAATCATCGAACGTATCAATGAACAATCAATGGTAGTCAGAAAAATTCAATAACATGTTGTTATATCCGTGGATAAAAATTGGATACTGTGAAAGCGATGACTCTTCTTTTGATAATGTTCAACGTATTTGTTTTTCAGATATCAATGACAATTTTCAGTACTGTGATAACTTTGGGATCTTGCGTTGTTCTCATTGTTCCAAATTACTTTGCTTCGGTCATGTGTTCAATGCCACAAATGTTCCTTTACACCTGGAATAAAGGTTTGTTGCTTTTTTTTTATGACATGATCTTATTTCGAATCATGGGGACATAGCAGATATTTGGAGTTACATATCACGCACCACAACGCATGCCAGATGATTTTTCCCACTTGTGCTCTAAGGCCATTTTCAGACCATTCGTTCACCTTTGTCAGTTAATTTGTGCCAAAACGGAAATACACCCATTAGTTTTTGCCCTTAGTACTATCTCCTGGCCACGTTTCTTCAATTTTGGAGAGTGACAGTTGAAAGGCCTCCCTAGTAAGTAAAATTTCTTTACCACCTGTAAAAACAGAAGTTTTTTCGTGACGGGGATCGAACTCTTGCCCCGGAGCGAGTTGCTCTAACCAACTAAGCTACACTGACTGAATATATCGCTGCAGGTTTGTCGTACTTCACCTCTGTAGTATGTCACACACCTTGAAACCTACATTCTGGCCAATTCCATTCAAACTTCTTTGGCCCATTCCATTCAAACTTCTTTGGCATATCAAGCCAACGTTGGAGCTTCCTCTAAGTTATATTGTCAAGAGATTAACGTTGAAGCTTCCTCTAAGTTATATTTGTCAAGAGATCTAACGTTGCAGCTTCCTCTAAGTTATATTGTCAAGAGATCTAACGTTGCAGCTTCCTCTAAGTTATATTGTCAAGAGATCTAACGTTGGAGCTTCCTCTAAGTTCCTCTAAGTTATATTGTCAAGAGATCTAACGCTATGCCAGATCATTGTGACCAGAGTTCTTCACGATCTGACGCGTACCACGCACGTAACAGTGACCTCGCTGACAGCTGTGTAAAATACAGACACAAAAGTTGGTGAGATCATGTCTGCTGGCCAGAACGAAACCAATGCAATAGGGGAGGGAAGCACTTGCCTGAATGGAAAATTGTCTGTCACAGGAAGATAGCGCACAACATTTGAACTAGCGCTGTCATTTTTGGATATTGAAGGGCCACCTGTGGTGAAACATTTGCAGGAATGTCCCAAGACCGTCACACATCCAACTTCATTTGACAAGTCTTGAATTATCAAACACACAGCCACACATTTCATTTTGTCCTGTATTGGATTACCAAGAACTCAAATAAAATTGTTTTGTCCAGTCCTGAATTATTGAGAACTCAGCAAGACATTGGATTGTCCTGAATTATTGAGAACTCAACAATGCACTCCTTTTATTGTAAGTAGAGGTGCTCCAACTGATCTGTCATCACTATTCAACAGAACATTCGAGCAACATCAATGTTTCGGTATCACAATACATTAAAGTTATTTCAGACACCTGTAGATGTAAACTGTTAAATGCAACAACCGTAGTATTTAAAAAAAAAAACCCACGAAAATTTCGAAACTCACCGTAACCACTACAACAATATAACCCCATCCAACTACCGAATAACCCTTTCCAACAAACTCATCCCGCATGCTGGCACCTCATGCGAGCAAGAATGTGTCACAGCAGGAACTCCAAAACTCGAAGCACCTCAAGTCGAAACCATTTCGAGTACCAACCAAAGGCAAAACATCACGAGAACCGTAAAAATAAGATTCGTACCGGCCTCAAAATTCTTTCGAAACGAATTATTTACTCATCGTGCTGCTGTTAAATCTACAATTCGCGCATTTAAGAATTTCTAGCAAAGTATAAAAAGAAGGCTACGTAAATCACAAAGTATATCATCAATTTGAAATTCGACACTAGCTATTCATATTTGATTCACAACTACGAATATGTTGATGTTTCAGTTAAACAGAACAAAGAGCAATCAAGTTATTTTTTTCCATACCTTGCGCTTAAGTTCAGTTTTATTCAGCTCACAAGAATCTACTAATCCAGCTCCTTACAGTGTTATCAAACTCAAACATTTGTCTCACAAATGACGTAACAGTCAACAACGAGAAGACTCATTTACTGAAGCATTATTAGTATCAGCATTAAGAGCAATGTTATGCAACTCAGCAGAGTTTACTGGAAGATTATAAGGAACAGTAACTTCTGAGTTACCAGTAAAAACATGAGAATCATGACTGAGATCAGATCCTCTACAACTCCACCCAAAATAGTCATTAAAACTAGCATTCACATCACACATGTTCATCACATCTGAAGACATTTTTGGGTTATTTCACGTAGCGTGAACCACTGAGGGAACTGTAGAAACAAAAATACTATTTCGATTCGCATTAACATTAGTGGAGTTACAAAACTTAGCATTCCACTTCACCTCCAATCAACCAGATTTTTTTATAAGCACATATTGCGAAGTCAGTAGCAAAAAATTGCGTGTTATCAACGGATTCAGATTATAAAACGTTTGCAAAATGAGTTATCAGAAGAGCTAATCAGCACTACAAGGAGGCTTCTGTGATACAGTATTAATATTAAAAATAGGCAGTTTTAATATGGTTGCAGCTCTCGCTAGAGTTAATTGATATCAAATGGCTTCATTAAGCGGCTACAGAAAGTCGCCTGTTTGAGGCCAAACAACAAATACCTAATTTAGGAGTTCAAACACTTTTGGTCAAATCATCATCATCATGATTAAATGATAAGAACAAAATTTACTAACAGAACATTACTATCAACGTTACGAGTATGACGTAACGTAATTTTACACGGAAATTACACTTTTTAATATAGACCTCACACTGGCAAGCATTTGAATTAAAAGCTGCCACTGCAGACTCATCCCTCAAAGACATCCTAAATGTATTTATTTTCTAGTAACCGAACATCCTTAGAGCCGTACAATTATTTACATTATCAACTAAGAGTGACTGTCATGTGAATTATAAGAGATACATTCAGTAAAGGTTTGTACCACAAATATGGCTAGTTCAGTACTGTCATTAGCCATATGAATAGTAGTGATACATATGTACTGGTAGCACAATTTCATCATGATCCATCTGTGGAAATATCTCGGCTGGATGGTACACTATCATAACCTGGCTGGACAAGTCGAATGTAGTACAATTCACAGTTACCTTTCTAATAGCTCGACCTCTAAGAGCCTTCGTGTGTTCATTTTGCCCAGAGTTCATATCGGTCGAATCAAACACAAAAGAAGGAGCACCATCCGTATTGGAAGTCTTACTCATATTTTCAACATGACATCTGTGTCTGTCGGCTTTTTTTTTTTTTTTGATGAAATTTATTTCTGCACGTCACGTACTTGTGAAGAACAGGTGCTGGAGAATATCTTTTCGGTAAGTAAGTTATTAATGGTAAGAAATGCACCTGAACTATCAATTCGCAGAGCATCTAATAATTAGCACAGCTAAAATTCTTTTCAAAGGTTATTCCACAAGGTTTTAGCAGGATTGGCAACACCCTATTTTAGAGTGACAATCATTGTAACGTACAAGAATCAGCATTTACGCAACTGGCTAAAGCAAATGTGAAAGTCGAGATAAAAACATAATTACTAAAAAACACTAAAACGCAAACGACTTCAATTAAAAACACTCACCCCGGTCTATGTGTGCACCAAAAGAAGGACCTAGTTTTCAAATTACGGAGCCACGTGCTAATCAGATTAATACGTAGAGTTTTCAAACGGAAGTCTTCAACAACAGTATCGGACAAACTCGATGTAGTGAATCAAAAATTCCGATAAACATCCAGAGGTTAGTCATTGAAATCACACTCTGATAAGTAATAAATACCTCAAAATTAATGCATCAGCAAAAAACATGCAACGGGCGCTTCCAGACATAAGCCACAGTATTTAACTTTCAATCAGCGAAGAAGTTGGGTGAAACATACAAGGACGGGGGGGGGAAGAAAAACCCTCATCTGGTGGTCTTGGCGAAAAATCAGATATCTCATTCGCTTAAAGCAACTATCTAATAGAGTCGGAAGATGTGTAATGAAGTTAAAAGCACCGTCATCTAGGGGTGCCAAGAAACATGTGACGTTCTTCCACATCTCATTCGCTGATGGCAAGTATCAGGTAGAATATGAAGAAAACATGCAATGAAAACATGCGCATATTCACACGTTGATTTTCTGTCAATCTGAAGAAAGCCGTCTCATTGAAGGCTCATTACATTGCAACTAAATGCCTTATTTACAATGCCTGTGTTCCTTTATGGAAAAGTTCGAGCCGTGTGTTCTTGATAAAGCGAATGTGCACCACAGACATACAAGATAAGCTATTGGGTTGTCGGAAACGTCACGTCGTATTTTAGCCATGTTTTGCAATGGTCATTTATTGATAGAAAGAACAAAGAAAGAACAAAGATCAATCAATGATATAATGCCCGTTTTGTTCAATAACCTTTTGCCATCTTCCAGTGAGCTGCAGAATGCCTCGTTCATAGAAGGACCTGTCTTTCGTTGCGAAAAACTGTACAAGGTGCTGATTTACGGCGTCATCTGAATTGAACGTTATACCTCGCAATTGCTGTTGAAGAGAGCGAAACAAGTGGAAGTCAGAAGGCGCAAGGTTAGGCGAGTATTCTGGGTGTGGCAACACATCCCACCCAAGCACCAATAACTTTTGGCGGGTGATCAAATTTGTGTGTGGTCTCGCGTTGTCGTGATTGAACACAACACCTTTACGATGAACGAGCTCTGGACGTTCCTGGATGATGGATTCGTTCAAACTGTCCAATTGCCGACAGTACACATTCGAATTGATTGTTTGGTTCCGTGGTAGGAGCTCGAAAAACAAGACACCTTTAAAATCCCACCACACTGAGACCACAACCTTACGCTGATGAATGTCTGCTTTGGATGTCGTTTGAGGCGAAGCAGCACATTGTTGTACACAATCCATTTTTCGTCACCAGTTACCAGTCGCTTCAAAAAAGGATCGTTTTCCTCACGTTTAATAAGCATATCGCAGATGTTTAGACGCGCCGTCAATTGAGCTTCTTTGAGTTCATGAGGAACCCGCACATCGAGCTTGCTTACGTATCCCAGCTTCTTCAGGTGGTCGTGAACGCTTGAATGATGAATGTGCGATGTGTCTGCAATCTCTCGTGTCGTGTAACGTGGGTTTGACTCAATCAATGCCTTGATTTGGTTGTCATCAACCTCGGTGGGCCTCCCGGACCGAGGAGCATCGTTGAGGTCAAAATCACCAGCACGGAATTTTGCGAACCACCGCTGGCACTGACGTTCTTGTAGAGCATTATCACCGTACACTTTGCGCTACTTTTCACAAGCTTGACGCGCGTTCTTCCCTTTACGGAAGTAAAATAGATATATGGCGAAAATGCACAGTTCGGTCTTCCATCTTCAACTTGATGTCAAATCAACCAAATCGCTCACTATTCCCTTTAGACTGCAGCTAGAACTGGCACCTGTCGAATGCCATAGAGATAACAGAGCCGCGCATGCCTCTAGTACTTCCAAAACCGCCCAACCGCCATCGGGTGCCAAAATACGTCATGACTTTTCCGACAACCCAATAGAAAATACGTGATTTAACTTCCAAGGCACTCATCAATTAGGCTACAAGACAAGATTACGTGACAGCAGTCAGTACGTTGTGTGACTAACCATGTTGTGCAACTCAGTCAGACACACGTCGCGGAATGGAGTGATACTGTGCTCTAATGATGTGCTGAGGTATTTGGGATAACGCGACGTTGGGTATCGTTCACTTGATCGAAAGGTCAGTTTACTGAAAGTCACTTCGCCGAAAATCACTCGATCGAAAGGTACATTTCACCTAAAAGTTCATTTCATCGAAAGGACATTTGATCGATAAGTTCATTTCACCGAAGGATTACCTTACTTAAAAGTTTATTATATCGAAAAATCATTTCACCGAATGGTCAGTTTACCGAAAACTTAGAATTTTGTTGTTAGTGATCTATTTTAGTGTGGTGCGGGTTTTTGAAAAACTGGCCACCTAAACATTACCGGATTGTATAAAAAATACACTTAATTTCTATGAAACACCTCCCCCATGAGTAGGTTTTTCGAAATATACCATTAATTGTAAGGCCTAGATCTGCGCCTTTTTGTCAAATTTTAATCCTCCGAGCTCATTTTCATAAGAGTTACAGCATAGCAAATCACGTAAATATCGTTTCACTTTTACTCAACCACAAAATATTAATTTTTAGACCGTAAGCCTAGATACAGGCCATTTTAACAGATTTTAACCCTACTCATATTCATAAGCATTACATAAAATGTAAAGTAACTTTTTATATAAGCCTTATGAACATGAGCACGCACGGTTAAAATTTGCCAAAAAGGCCTAAGCCGAGGCCTAGAGCCCTAAAATTAATTCTTTTTGCCTGAAAAAATGTGCAACATTATTAATTTTACTTTTTATGTAAACCTTATGAACATGAGCGCTGAACATGACTTTTATGTAAACCTTATGAAGATGATTAAAATTTGCTACAAAGGCCTAAGCCGAGGCCTATAGTCTTAAAAGACAATAGGCCTCGGCTAAGAAAAAAACAAGATTTGTCTTAAACCTGAATCTTTGCTTTCTCTATAACACGGAGAAATCAAAAGTGCAATTTGAGTATAATAACCTAACGTTTCGGTGGTCTGTCTGCCGAACTTGTACCATGCTTCAACAAATCCTGTAATGAAATCCGAAGTTTTCGATAAACTGACCATTCGGTAAAATGACCTTTCGATGAAATGAACTTTAAGGTAAAGTGACCTTTCGGTGAAATGAACTTTTCGATCAAGTGATCTTTCGGTAAAACAATCTTTTCTATCAAGTGATCTTTCAGTGAAACAATATTTTCGGTGAAGTGATTTTCGGTAAAGTGACCCTTTGGTGAAGTAAACATCGGACAAATGAACCAGTCCCCGCGACGTTTACCTGGTCAAATAAACCAGCAGTATTCGGGTGCCGCTACTGAGAAGCTTGAAGGAGTCTTCCTATGAGGTAACACCTCAGGTAGCACTGCCTTGCAATTTAAAGTACGCACAACCCTGAGTCACCGTCTTCTATTCATAAAAGATGGTGGCTCAGTGTTGGACTCACGCCAAATTGCTAGGATACATGTTCGATAGGTAATATAATGGTTCCTGAGATCATGCTTGCCATAAAAGCATAAATATTCCTCGTAGAATACAATGCAAATTTGGAAGACGAGAATCCGTTTATTTGTAAGATGTTATCCAGTTCTAGGACGCCGAAATTTTTAAGTTTTCGGATATTATCTGACTTACTATTCAAGTTATATTTACACCAATAAACTGATTCACATCTTCAAAATTTGCATTGTATTCTATGAGGAATCTTTATGCTTTCATGGCCAGCATGATCTCAAAATCCATTGTACACTATATTGACAAAAGTCACCGGACGCCTAGAAGAGAAACACAACATAGCATTTATTGACATACATTACGGTGTCTGTCCACTTTTGGCCTTAATGCATGCACTGACCCTTCGATACAGGCTTTCGACAAGGTTTTGAAACACAGCGATAGGCATGCGCTTCCATTCAGTACATAATGCTGCCGCTAAGTGTTGCTTAGGCCTTGGTTCCAAACTTCTTATGAGGCGCTCTAATTCATTCCATATGTGCTCTATGGGATTAAGATCAGGGTTCTGTGCTGGCCAGTCTACACACGATACGGAATTATCGTCAAACCACGCCGTAACAGTCCTTGCTTTATGGATCGGTGCATTATCCTGCTGGTATCAACAAAGCTGGGTTCCATAGTATTGCCACACAGTTGGTAGGGCATAATTGTCCAGAATATCGAGGTAGGCGTGCTGGTTAACAAATTTGTCCACGATAACCAATGGGTCGGAACTAAAAAACGAAAAACACACTTACACGTGTACACCGCCAGCTCCAAACTTGACCGTAGGAACAGTACACTGCGATAAATAGCGTTCCCCCGGCTACCGCCATGCCCACACACGGCCATCAGACTGATGGATCGTGTATCTGGATTCATCAGTCCATAGGACCCGTTTCCATTGATCTACGGTCCACGATAAATGTTATTTACACCGTGCTAAATTAGTAGAAGCATTCCGAGTGGAGATGAAAGGTTTGGGAGCAGCCGTACAACCACGGTAACCCATGGAATTAAGTTCTCTGCGATTGGTACGTGTACATACAGAGGTTCCAGCATTTTTTCTCACCAGTACACTGAAGTCTTGTGCAGTACTCCGTCGATTAGGTATAACGACTATCCTGAGGCTTCGACGTTCTCTATCAATGATTTTCTTTGGTCTGCCGGTACGTTTTGCTGCTTCAGGCACGTCATGTGTCTTCCACGTATTCAGTACATCCAAAACTGTTGACTTGGGTATGTTTAAACGCCTCTCGGTTTCTGTTACAGACAACCCACTAATATAACACCCAACAATCTTTCCTTTTTCAAAGTCAGTTCTCTCCAGCCGCGACATTTTCACTGAACCTCACAGCGCGAGGTGATCGTGGTCAGCTGCAGTCTTCTTTTTATACCGTTTTCAGCTGTACCGCGCATCTTAACAAAGCAGCGGATCCATTCACTTGCTTTTGAAGTGGTATCCGGTGACTTTTGTGAATATAGTTTATTACCTATCGAACATGTATTCCAGGTAGCACAGTCTTGCAATTTAACGTAAGTCCAACACTGAGCCACCATCTTTTATGAACAGGAAACGGTTACTCAGTGTTGTGCCTACTGTAAATTGCAAGGCAGTGCTACTTGGAATGATACCTCATCGGAAGACGCCTGCAAGCGTCTCAGTTGCCGCATCCGAATACCGCTGGTTTATTCGACCAGGTAAACGTCGCGTGATCCCAAATACCTCAGCGCATCATTAGAGCACAGTATACCGCGACACGTGTCTGAGTTGCACAAAATGATTAGTCGCACAACGTATTGACTGCTGTCACGTAATCTTGTTTTGTAGTCTAACTGATGTAGTGCCTTGGAAATTAAATCATGTATTGTCTAGCTCATCTTGTATATCTATGGTGCAAATTCGCTTTATCAATAACACACGGCTCGAACTTTTCCACAAAGGATAACAGCAGGCATTGTAAATAATGCACTTAATTGCAATGTAATGAGCATTCAGTGAGACTGCTTTCTTCAGATTGACAGAAACCCAACGTGTGAATATGCTCATGTTTTCATCGCATATTTTCTTCATATTCTACCTGATACTAATCATCAACGAATGAGATGTGGAAGAACGTCAATTATTCCGTGGCACCAGATCAGATCATATATAGAGGATTTTAGGAAATGTCTGACCCCAGGTCTTAAACAACCCTTAGAAATAGGAAGCTAGGAGATTTGGACTAGTGTGCCCGATAGGAATGTGACACGGAAGCGAGGTAGAAAGGGGGAGGAAGACGCCCTTATTTATTACCGTGGGGGGCAGTACCCCGAGACAGATGGCTTAACGTGCCCATCCGACGCACGGCGGATATTTAGTGCATCGAACCTGAGATCTTCGCCGTGCCAGTCAAGAACGTTGACCACTAAGTATTCCCTGGCACCACTAGATGTCGGGTGCTTTTAACTTCAGACTCTGTGATGACGGGGCACATATTCAAACTCTATTGGCTAGTTGCTTTCAGCGAATCAGATATCTGATTTTTCGCCAAGACCACCCGATGATGGTCGTTTCTCCCCCCCCTCCTTCTTGTATCTTTCAACCAACTTCTTCGCTGATTGAAAGTTAAATACTGCGGCTTAAGTCTGGAAAACCCCGTTGCATGCTTTTTCGCTGATGCATTTCTCACTGGGATGATGTATTTATTACGTATCAGAGCGTGATTTCAATAACTAATCTCTGGATGTATTTGACTTTTTGATTTATTACTTTGATTTCGTCCGAGAATCTTGTTGGAGAATTCGGTTTGGAAGCTCTACGTATTAATCTGATTGGCACGTGGCTCTGCAAGTTGAAAAATAGGTTCCCCCTTTTGGTGCAGCCATAGGCTAGGGTGAGTGCTTTTAATTGAAGTCGTTTGCGTTTTAGCGATTTTTATTAATTGTGTATTTATCTCTACTTTCACATTTGCTTTAGCCAGTTGCGTAAACACTGCTTCTTGTACGTTACAATGATTGTCACTCTAAAATAGGGTGCCACCAATCCTGCTAAAACCTTGTGGAATAACCTTTTGAAAAGAATTTTAGTTATGCTTATTACTAAATGCTCTGTGAATTGATAGTTCAAGCGCATTTTTTACTATTAATGGCTTTCTTATCGAAAAAAAATTCGTGCAAAAATAATAATAGCACCTGTTCTCCACAAGTACGTAACGTGCAAAAATAAATTCCATTAAACAAAAACTGCCAAAAGACACAGATGATGACATATTGAAAATATGAGTCAGAGGATCAGTACGGATGGTGCTCCTTTTGTGTTTAATTCGACCCAAATCAACTCTGGGCAAAATGAACGCACGAAGGCTCTGAGATACCTCCACAGATGGATCATGATAAAATTATGCTGCCGCCGCCTCGGTGGCGCAGTGGTCTAAGCGATGGCCTCTGATCATTCGTCCGTAAGGGGCCGGGTTCGAATCCCGGTGAGGCATGGATGTTGTGTTTGTCTTACGGCACTGGCTCTCTCCCTTCCCTGGAAGCAGTGATCCTAAATTAGGGACGGGCGACTTCTTATAGCCCATTGAGTTGCTCACGGTGGTCGTTAAACTTCCAATCCAAAAAAAAAAAAAAAAAAAAAAAAAAATATGCTACCAGGACATATGTATCACTACTATTCATATGGCTAATTACAGTACTGACTATTTTGTTCTGTGGGAGCAAACTGTTGCTGCTTACCTGAAGGAAGTTCGGTTCCTAGAAAATGAATATATTTAGGGTGTCTATGAGGGATGACTGTGTGGAACCAGCTTTTAATCTAAATGTTTGCCAGGGTGAGGTCTTTATTAAAAAGTGCGATGTCCTACAAAATTACGTTACATTCGTACCGTTGATAGTAATGTTCTATCAGTAAATTTTGTTTTTAATTCGTATGATGATTTTAGCAAAAGTGTTTGAACTCCTAAATTGGCTGTTTGTGGTTTGACTCTAAACGGGTGACTCTCTGTAGCCGCTCAATAAAGACCTTTCATATTATAACGAGGGCTACAGCCATATTACAATTGCCTATTTTTAATATTCATATTGTATCACAGAAGCCCCCTTGCCGCACCGGTGGCACAGTGGTCTAAGCGCTGGCTTATGATCATTCATCCGTGAAGGGGTCCGGGTTAGAATCCTTGTGAGGCATGGATGTTGTTTGTCTTACGGCACTGGCTCAATTGATGTAGTTATAATTAAAAAATTGCCTTACCGGTGAACTGATTAGGTAAAAATACCTTTGAAAGAAGACTCAAAGTTTTTAAAGGAATCGCGAATTCTGATTTGCTATTTTTATTGTTCAGTATATTTTATAAAATTTTTATTTTTATTTACATCGCAGTTTTTAATAAAGTAAAAGAATTTGTTAGTCGCATCCTGAAAATATGGAGGTTTTTTTTTTAAGTAACGCTCTGTTATTTCAAATGATTACAAATGTTAGGGTGATTACTTGATTCGCGCTGAGTAAATGCGATTAATCCAGTCACATGAATAAGTATACTAATATAGTCATACCTACTGTAAAGTGTGACTAACACGCCTTTTCTTAAGATTCTAGGAGATACCTGTTGTGTTATTCTTAAGGAATAAGAGAAAGGGTAGCTTGGTAAAAATATTCTTCCCATGCACAAAATTCGTGTTATTTAACCTAAATGGCTGCATTATTTCTCTCTGCAGTTGTTTCTCCGAGCACCGAAATACTTCCAAGGACTACCGTCTAGACTATGGACTTTATATTCTCTTTACGCCGTCCCGGTGGCCGAGTGGTCAGAGGTGTAAATGTCTGGTTAGTGGTCTGAGCTCCGCATGAAGTATGGGTGGTCGTCTCTCCACGCCCTAAATCGGGAAAGGCCTACGGCGTGTAACCCTTGTAGAAGGTCACGGTGACTGTTTAACTCTGAAACAAACATTCTCTTTATCTTTATGATCAATGAGATATCCTATTGTGTGATCCGATGGTTTAATCTCATCCTTGCGATACGAATATTTCGGCTATGATTGTATATAAAAAACAGTATTCGCTATTTTAGAATATGTGTTCAGCTAAAAAATTTCTTTGCCCACCTTCTGCAACCAAACCACTACCTATGAAAAGTACCTTAGGGTCCCTAAGCCGCGCTAAGACCCTTCTACACCCCTGACTGGCTCTCTCCCTTCCCTGGAACCAATGACCCTAAATTAGGGTCGGGCGACTGCTGATAGCCCATTGAGTAGCTCACGGTGGTCGTTAAACCTCCAACCCTCCCCCCCCAAAGCTTCCTTATAGCAGTGATTAGCTCTTCCGATTACTCACTTTGCTAATGTTTTATAATGTGATCACACGCAATTCGTAGTTACTGTCTTCGCATTATGTACTTTAAAAAATCTGGTTGGTCGGAGGTGAAGTGGAATGCTGAGTTTTCTACGTCCACTCGAGTTAATGGGAATTGAAGTAATATTTCTGCTACTACAGTTCGCGATATTTCAGTGGTTCCCACTATATCAAAACACCCCCAAAATTTCTTCAGAACGAGTGTGATGTGAATGCTAGTTTTAATGACTATTTCGGGTGGACTAAGAGCGGTACAGGATCTGATTTTAGTTATGATTCTGATGTTTTTACTGGTAACTCAGAAGTTACTGTTCCTTATAATCTTCCAGTAAACTCTGCTGAGTTGCATAACATTGCTCTTAATGCTGATACTAATAATGCTTCAGTAAATGAGTGCCGCCCCGGTGGCGCAGTGGTCTAAGGCGTTGGCCTCTGATCATTCGTCCGTAAGGGGTCCGGGTTCGAATCCCGGTGAGGCATGGATGTTGTGTTTGTCTTACGGCACTGGCTCTCTCCCTTCCCTGGAACCAGTGACCCTAAATTAGGGACGGGCGACTGCTTATAGCCCATTGAGTTGCTCACGGTGGTCGTTAAACCTCCAATCAAAAAAAAAAAAAAAAATCAGTAAATGAGTCTTCTCGTTGTTGACTGTTACGTCATTTGTGAGACAATGTTTGAGTTTGATAACACTGTAAGGAGCTGGATTAGTAGATTCTTGTGAACTGAATAAAACCGAACTTGAGCGCAAGGTATGGAAAAAATAACTTGATTGCTCTTTGTTCTGTTTAACTGAAACATCAACATATTCGTAGTTGTGAGATTCAAATATTAATAGCTAGTGTCGAATTTCAAATTGATGATATACTTTGTGATTTGCGTAGCCTTCTTTTTGTACTTTGCTAGAAATTCTTAAATGTACGAATTGTAGAATTCAGCAGCAGCACAGTGAGTGAATAATTCGTTTCGAAAGAATTTTGAGGCCGGTACGAATCTTATTTTTACGGTGCTCGTGATTTTTCTCCTTTGGTTGGTACTCGGAATGGTTTCGATTGGAGGTGCTTCGAGTTTTGGGGTTCCTCCTGTGGCAAATTCTAGTTCGCGTAATGTGCCAGCATACCTGAAGAGTCTGTTGGAAAGGGTTATTCGAAAATTGGAGGGATTTTGTTGCAGTGGTTCTTTTGAATTTCGAAGTTTTCCTGTTTTTTTTTTGTTTTTTTTAATACTACTGTTTTTACGATTAACAATTTGCATTTACAGGCTTCTGAAATAACTTTAATTTATTGTGATACCGAAACTTGATGTTTGTCGAATGTCCCGACGAATTTGAACAGAATGAGAATGTCCTGTTGAGTTTTAGTGATGGCAGATCTGTTGGAGGACCTCTGCTTAAATAAACAGAGTGCATGGTTGAGTTCTCAATAATTCAAGACAAGGCAAAGGGAATGTCTCGCTGAATTCTCGATAATTCAGGACTGGATAAACGAAATATATTGCTAAGTTCTTGGTAATCCAGTACAGGACAAAACGAAATGTCTGGCTGAGTTCTTGATAAATCATCATTTAACTACCTTTATCTCCTGTAATCCAGTACAGGACAAAACGAAATGTCTGGCTGAGTTCTTGATAAATCAAGACTTTTTAAATGAAGTTGGGTGTGTGACGGTCTTTGTGACATTCCCGCAAATGTTTCATTACGGAAGTCTTCGAACATCCAACAATGCCTGTTGTAGCTGAAATGTGAATTGATCCCATCTTCCTGCCACATATAATTTGCTATTAAGAAAAGTCCTTCCATGCCCTATTGCACTGGTTTCGTTCTGGCCAGCAGACAGGCCCTCGCCAGCTTTTGTCTCTGCATTTTATATGCCTGTCAGCGAGATCACAGGTACGTGTGTGTTAATGGCCAAACCGTGGAAACAAAAAATCTGGCATAGTTTGATCTCTTGACTATAGAACTTAGAGGAAGCTCCAGCGTTGGCTTAATGTGCCAAAGAAGTCTGGGTAGAATTGGTCAGAATGCACGTGTTTCAAGGTGTATGACGACGACAAATGTCAAGACTACAAATCTGCAGCAATACATTCCCTCAGTGTAGCTTAGTGTGTTGGACCAACTCGCTCCGGGGCTAGGGTGCGCGGGTTCGATCCCTGTCACTGACAAATGTCTGATTTCCCAGATGGTATAGAAATTTTACTTAGTGCATCGACTGACGTGTGTTAATGTCCCTCTTAGGTATTTTAACACTGAGATGCAGTTCTAAATAAAACAAGTGGCTTAGCGATGAACGGACTATGAAAAAATACCCTCGAAATTTTCAGAATCTGATTCGTTTTTTTTATTTTATTTTCATTACTAATTATCAATATCAATTTACATTAAAACTGCTTAATCTTAGGAATTTTAATTAACTGTAAGAATGTAACGTGAGAAACATATGCTTGATTATAATTTTGTTTTACTTAAATACGGCTCTGTGTCGTTCTATATGATTTTTAAGTACGCATTGGGAATATTTTGAATCAACAATGTAGAATCAATTCAATGTGATTAAAAATCGCTTTTACTGAGATTGTGGTACATGTGGATGATTTAGTGTTGCCCGTTAAAGAGTCTGAATGAGCTCAGTATATACTTTAATGAGAGCCGATACCACTGGCGAGATGTTTAATACATATGGCCATCAATAGCGTTTTCTCTCTGAGCACTGCAATCTTAATCCCACGGAATTGACATCTAATTTATTTTGACTGCTGTCCAGATGGAGTTCATTTTCTTTGAATCTTATGATTTGTGGGATACCCTACTGCGTTATCCAACTATGGAGATCAATCTGCACAGTATTTTTGTGTTTCCGGGTTTAATAATTACCATGGGCAACTCGTATGGCTATATGAAGTCGCCCGTCCCTAATTTCGGTTCACTTGTTCCAGAGTATGTTGTCCCGGATGTACGAAGTTTGCATGAAATTCGAACTGAGAGGAAACACAAAATTTATGGTGTTTGAGAGAGGAACTGGTAGTACTGAATGTAATATAAGTCTAAATGGCACAGTGATTGACCAGGTGAATGAGTTTGTATTTAGGAAGCATATTTGACAGAGAACAAATTGGATGGTGAAATTAGTAGGCGAGTGAATTCTTCGTTCAAAGTCATGCCTGCTTTGGGAGTTTTTGACAGGAATGATGGGTTCTTAAGAGCACCCCATGGCTGCGTATGAAAGTGTAATTGCCCTACTCTGATGTATGGCAATGAAAACTGGTTACTATAGAAGAAACACAGGAGTCGTTTGTGTGCTGGAAATATGTGTTACTTACTGGGGGTTTGTGGCAAGACATTCTGATTGTGTGAGGAATAAAACTGTTTCAGTTGTGTAAAGTGAAGCAGAATGTTGTTAGCAAGGTGGTGACAAATATGCTTCGGTTGTTTGGCCATGTTGAAAGAATGAGTGCCACCCCGGTGGCGCAGTGGTCTAAGGCTCTGGCCTCTGATCATTCGTCCGTAAGGGGTCCGGGTTCGAATGCCGGTCAGGCATGGATGTTGTGTTTGTCTTACGGCACTGGCTCTCTCCCTTCCCTGGAACCAGTGACCCTAAATTAGGGACGGGCGACAGCTTATAGCCCATTGAGTTGCTCACGGTAGTCGTTAAACCTCCAATAAAAAGAAAAAAAAAAAAAGAAAAAATGAGCGATGAGATGCCAACTAAAAAAATTTTTTAACCCAAGCGGCAGGAAGGAAAGGCAGAGGAAGACCAATGAAGTCATGGGAGGATCAGATTCAGGATTGTCCGGTTCAGGGTACTTCCAGAGCAATGTATATATCATCATCATCATCATCATTGTCAACCATTATCAATCCACAGCTGGACGAAGGTCTCCCCAAGTTTCCTCCACAACGGTCTGTCTTGTGCCAGTCTCCTCCATGTCACCCCTGCATACTTTCGAATTTCATCCACCCATCTCCCATGCGGTCTTCTTCTGGGTCTTTTCCTGTCCCTTGGAATCCAATCTAAAATTTCGGCTGTCCATCGATGATCTGTCCTTCTGGCAGTATGTCCAGCCCATTGCCATTTCAGGGATTTAACTCTGATCATGATGTCTTCCACTCTTGTCATTTTTCGGATCCACGAGTTCCTCTTCTTATCTCTCCTGGTTACACCAAGTATGCACCTCTCCATGCTGCTTTGAGTTGTCTGCAGCCTTTGTATGTCTCTTTTAGTTAAGGTCCACGTCTCTGCACCATACGTAAGCACTGGAAGGATGCATTGATCAAACACTTTTCTTTTAAGACATAATGGCATATTGCCCTTGAAAATTATGCTGTTTCTTCCAAAAGCTCTCCAGGCAAGTTTTGTACGCCGATTAATTTCTTCATCAATGTGACCCTCACTTGATATCTGCTGTCCAAGATAAACATACGTGTCTGTTATCTCCAGCTTTTCTCCATCAATCGATAAATCTTCATTTCTTGTAAAAGCATTGAACATCACTTTTGTCTTCTGAAAGTTCATTTTTAATCCCACTTCTTTACTCTTGTCAGCAAGTTCCTGGATCATACTCTGCAGCTCTGATGGGGTAGTTGCAAAAATGACTACGTCATCAGCAAAACGAAGGTGGGTTAGATAATCTCCATTAATCTTTATCCCCTTGTTTTCCCAGCTCAGCGACTGAAAAACACCCTCCAATGTAGCATTAAAGAGCTTCGGAGATATGGTGTCACCTTGTCTCACTCCCTTTCCAATTTTTACGTGTGTTGTATTTTCAAACAGCCTAATCTTTGCACTTGCATTTTCATAGATGTTATTAATAATATTAATGTATGCATCTTCAATACCGCAGGTTCTCAGAGCCATTGTAACTGCTGATGGTTTCACCGAATCAAAGGCTTTCTCATAATCGATAAAAGCCATGCACAATGGAAGTTCATATTCCCTCGCTCTTTCAATTAGTTCTCTCAGCACGTGGATATGATCTATTGTGCTGTAGCCACTCCTGAATCCAGCTTGTTCTCTCGGTTGAGCCATGTCCAGTGTTACCTTCAAGCGGTGTGAAAGAACTTTAGTGAATATTTTATAAACTACTGATAGGAGGCTGATAGGTCTGTAGTTTCCGAGATCCTCAATGTCACCTTTCTTATGTAGCAGGATCATTGTAGCGGTGTTCCAATCCTCAGGAATCTTTCCTTCATTAAGGCATCGAGTGAAAATTTGGGCGAGTACTGTTTCGATTTCTCCACTTGCTTCTTGTATGATGTCTACAGTAATTCCATCTTCTCCTGGAGCTTTTCCTCGCTTCATGTTCTTGATTGCATGTGCAACTTCTGCTGGAAGGACTGGAGGAACTCTGGTACTGGTATCTTTCATGATGTCTGGAGTGCATATATCATCCCTTTCATATAATTTGGAGTAGAAATCTTTCACTCTTGTCAAAATTTCGCCTCTATTTCTTGTTACAGAACCATCTTCTTTTCTCAGTGCCATAATCTGTTTTCTTCCCTTACTGAGATGTCCCTTTGCTATCTTTAGGCTTTGGTTGTTTTCAATTGCTTTCCTCACTAGTTCACAGTTGAATTTTCTTACGTCTTCAGTGATACTTTTTCTTACTGTCTTGCATAGCTCTATATATTCCACTTTGGAAGTCACATCTTCTTTAGTTGTCCTCATCTCTCTTCTTTTTTGCATCAACATTTTGGTTTTTCCTGATAATTTGTTCACATGCAACTTGTTCTTAGACCCAGCTAATTTTGTTGCTGTCTCCATAAGAGCTTTGGTTACTTTTCTGTTAACTTCAGAGATGTCCACTTCTTCCGATGTTAGGCCTTCTAAAGCAGAGAACCTGTTCTTCAGTTCTAACTTGAAGGTATTATGGTGTTTTTTAAGGTTGGTTATGTCAATAGATTTTGTTTGTCTTATCAGCTTGCCACGTTCAAGTTTAGTGTTGAGGTGCATCTTACATCTCACCAATCTATGGTCACTACCTGTGTTGAACTTGTTCAGCACACTGCAGTCTTCTATGACGAATTTTTTGTTACACATAATAAAATCAATTTCACTTGTCGTCCCATTTGGATGTCTCCATGTCCATTTCCTGTGTGGCTTTTTCTTGAAGAAGGAGTTCAAGATGAAAAACCCTTCTGCTCTGCAAACTCAACGAGAGTATTTCCACGCTGGTTTCTGTTGCCGTGACCGAATTTACCTACTGAAGTTTCATTCTGTTTCCGTTGCCCTATTTTTGCATTGAAATCTCCCATAATTATTTTCAAGTGCTGCTTACCTTTATTATTTAGATGACAAATTTCCTCATGAAATTCTTCAATTTCTTCTTCAGGATGACTTGTGGTGGGTGCATAAGTTTGAATAATCTGAGCCTGGTATCTTTTCGAGAGTTGGATAACAAGTCGTGCAGCTCTGTCAGAGGATCTTTCAACTTCTACAACTTTATCCTTTAGTTTCTTGTTTATTATAAATCCAACACCACTAGTTCTGCCAGTATCTGTCCCACGATAGTAGAAGAGATGTCCACTTTTCAGTTCGATGAGATCTTCTCCTTTTCTCCTTACCTCACTTAGCCCCACGATGTCCCACTTGATCCTTTGTAGTTCCTCTTCCAATTCAAGAAGCCTTGAATCAGAAGATAGGGAGCGTCCATTGTAAGTAGCCAAGGTCAGCATCAGATGGCAGCCTAGTCCGGTCCTCCGGGGATTCTTAGCACCCTCTGCCTTCATGTCGCACTGGCCGCTGCCTTGGCCAGGTACATTCCAGCTGCCGGAGACTGAGGGCCAAGATTTAAGTTGTGGAATCATTTTGGAGGGGTTTGGCCATAACTCACCACGCTGGTCAAGCGGGTTGGTGAGTGTGGGATAGAATTTCCTCTAATCCCGATGGTATAGTTATACCGCTATTGGCGGTCGTCAGAGCCCCTTTAGTGGGAACAGGATGCACCACGAGAAGGCGGGGTTGACATTTGTCAAGGAGAGGCTGTGATGTTACGCATCACCTGACCTTACATCCCAATGTATATATATATATATATATATATATATATATATGTATGTATGTATGTGTATCGTTAACAGATACTAAGATCCACTTAATTGCTGAAAGTTTGCCGTTACTAACTGCCAAAGGAAAAATTGGTGGGACGGTGTTCTTAAATGGTAAACAGCAGTATGTTTGTGGATTAGAGGAAAGTTACTTTAAGCGGTACGGTGGTGATACATGCATTGTATAGTCTAATTCACTGATATTTTCTAAAAGTCTTCATAAATTAATGGGGAACTATAATTTCTGTTTAGGGAGAGAATCGGCATACCCTTCTTTCTCGTGTGAGCGCATTTTGAGGGCCCATTTCTTGACTAAGCTTAAGGAAAACCACATCAGGGTAGGACATTTTGCCCGGTTTGTTAATAACACAGACTACTCATTTAATCTCTAATGGGGACTTAATGATTGGAGGTTCATGTTCTGTGCACGCATTGGATGACTAGCTCTGAATGCGCCTCAATCGTTTGATCAGAGTCCGCAGGCAATGCCAGACTCATGAGTACCCTACTTAATCTCAAGCCCACGCGTTGAACCATCGCACAGGATACTGAAACGTGATGAAGCGTCAAGCATTTCAGATGCAATTTCAAAGCATAGTGAACAGACAGTTAAATGGGAATGCCAAATACAAAGGGAAATCTCCAGGGTCATAGCACATATCCGTATGTTTGTACAAAATTCGACGCACTTTGTACAATCGTCATTTGAGCCTATTTTTTCTTTGCAAATAAATCTAGAGGCCAGAAACTCAGCAGGCAAGCCAAATATACACTGCTGGTCACCCAAAATGCAGCACCAAGAAGGAAGCATCCGATTGGCCTGAAATTCGCAGCATACGTCGCCCGCGAGAGGACATGCAAACGATTAGCATTGCAGGGCATATGGAAATCATGTGCGCCCGGCACGCCACCAAGAAGCACTATAATAATGGTGCACAGAAGGAGGGTGTAAGTAGTGGAAGTGTGTTGTGCTGCCGAACCTGTGCGTGGGAAGCTTCTTGATTCCTCGCCGCAGAATACGGCAGTCATTGCAGCACGTTTCGGAGTTCAACGGAGGACGAATAGTGGCTTATCGCGACAGCGGTTTATCGTACCGAGACATCGGCGCCCGTGTGGGACGACATCCAGCCACAGTGAGGCGAGTATGGATTCGGTGGGTACACGAGGGACGGACGGACCGAAGTGAGCGATTGCCGCGGCCCACCACCGAACGAGAGGACCGGCATGTTGTGCGGCGGTCATTGACGTCTCGCACAGCCACATCATGAACGTTAGCACAGGAATTAGGGTGTGTTGCGCAACAACCTTTGCAGCACGTACCGTTCGACGTCGTCTGCAGGAGCTGTGACTTGTCGCACGGCGCCCATTGCTCCGATTACCATTGACGTTACACCACCGGCGAGTGCGGCAGCAGTGGTCCGTTAAACGCTGCACCTGGACTACGGAATGGCACGACATTGTCTTCTCCGACGAATCTCGCTTCTTCCTGCAACACCACGCTGGTTGCATTCACGTGTGGCGACACCACGGCGAGAGACTGTATGACGCCTGTACTATGCATAGCCATACCGGACCGTCGCCTGGCGTTATGGTTTAGGGCGCAATTGGATATGACACCCGCACCCCTCTGGTACGTATCACCTGTACACTCAACAGCCACCGCTACATCTCCGACGTTTTTGGAGCCTGTAGTCCTCCCTTACCTGCAGGACCTGCCAGCGGCCACGTTTCAACAGGACAATGCGTGCTCACACTTCTTCACGGCCCACCATGGGCCACTGCTGCCGTGGCCCGCCTGTTCTGCTGATATGTCGCCCATCGAACACGTCTGGGCGCTGATCGGCAACCGAGTGGCCCGGCAAGCACCACCCGCGGCTACGCCTGATGAACTGTGGCAACGTGTGGAAGCAGCCTTGATCGACATACCCCAAGCCCACATCCAAAACCTCTTTCGTTCGATGCCGCGGCGTGTAGCGGCCGTGATTGCCAGCTATGGGGGCCACAAGAACTATTGACGTCTGCGTGTTCTGCAAGTCGCACGGGCCTGTAAGCTCAATCGTTTAATCTTTGTATCTGTTGTTATGTGTCCAGTGAATCTGGCTTTGCTATCTCGTGTCCTTCTTGGTGTTGCATTTTGAGTGGCCAGCAGTGTATTTAAAAAAGTTAGTAAAGTCATGCAATGCACTGATTATGATGCACTTTCCAAGATACCAGAAATCATTACTCAAGTTATGAGGATATTGGTTGTGGAATACATTTCGCTCCTGTGACCTAATTTTTAACCCCATTTCAATGATATTAAACAAAACCAGTCCAGGATACCTCCGGGACAACATACTGAAGTATTTTCGCAATAGAATTATTTTTACGTAAGTTATAAAGCATAAGGGCGATGGAATGGATCCCGTTCCTATGTCCTGACGTTTGACCCCAATTTCAAAAAGGTTCCTTTCCAGGTCGTCCCCTATACCACATACTAAAATTTCATCGAAATCGAACCATTTTTACGCGGTTATCGTGCGGAGGGAAGGACAGACTGACAAACCTGGAGCATATACGCTTCTTCAACCTATGGTTGGAAAGCGCAAAAAGCGAGTATGGATTTGCCAAGGATGTGTAGAGTCTGTGACGTACCTGCCAGCAGGACGCACACGACATAAAGGCAGATAGGAATCAGAATAATCGTCTGCGTAGCTCAGTTGGTAGAGCGACTTGTTCCGGAATAAGCGGCCTCGGGTTCGAATCCCGGCGTAGACCAAAAATGACGGAGAAATTTACTTCGTTATAATGGCGCCCGAACTATCCGGATGACCCGGCCGTTCAAAATCTCGCATTGGTGTGATATTTCCACACCGCGAGACAGGAAAAATCAGAGAATTCCTTCTCCAGCGCTTCGAAAAATAAATGTGTGTGACGTTGCATTCCTCACACCAGTTTGACTGGGAGTTCTCAAGTGCACGTTCTACAGTGGATGGCTGCCTGCAACGATTTATGGTCACGGCTGACCCGTGGGCCATGCCCCCGGCCCTCTTTCGGGGGGGAGATGTGACGTACCTGCCAGCAGGACGCACACGACATAAAGGCAGATAGGAATCAGAATAATCGTCTGCGTAGCTCAGTTGGTAGAGCGACTTGTTCCGGAATAAGCGGCCTCGGGTTCGAATCCCGGCGTAGACCAAAAATGAGGGAGAAATTTACTTCGTTATAAGTCACTGCTTCACGTAAGAAGAAAAAAAAATTCCGATCTATCGGTCATGTCTTTGACTTCAAAATTAACAAAATGGTAAAATGCAAGATACCGTATAAAAGCCACACCTGTTCTGTAGGAATACAATTTCTAATCTAACTTTGTTGCTTGCCAAAAACTATTACGTTGAATATTATGTTACGGGCACCACAATAGAATTTGAGTAGTACTTTATTTTCATGGGTATCCTTTTCTACGCTTTCCAACCTTAGGTTGAAGAAGCGTATATGCTCCAGCTTTGTCTGTCTGTCCGTCCGCACCATAACTCCCGTAAAAATGGTTCGATTTCGATGAAATTTTGGTATGTGGTAGGAGACAACCTGGGGACGAACCATGTTGAAAATGGACGAAATGGGGTCAGGTCATAGGAGCGGGATCCATTCCATCGCCCTTATGCGTCATAACTGAGGTAAAAATGCTTCTATTGCAGCAAAACTTTAGTATGTTGTTCCAGAGGTATACGAAACCAATTATGTTTAATATCATCGAAATGGGATCAAAGGTCAGGGCACAAGAGCGAGATTTATTCCACAGCCATTATCCTCGTAACTTGAGCAATAACTTGAGTAATGGTTTCTGGTATGTTGGAAAGCGTATCATACATAATGATCTTGGCGCTGATCACGGTCTCCTCCAAGTCAAAAGCGGGTCTCGTCACTGGAAATCATCCGCTGCCATTCTGAGTGGCTCCACGACAGTCTGGCACGACACCATTGCAGTCTTTGGCAACGATGCAATGGTGTTAATGGTAGTCCTCGTAACGGTCTGCATATGTGCAGTCCTACGTCATGCAGCCGTCTGCCAATTGTGCTGGCACTAACCGGACAATGCATGGAGGGCACCACTGCTCGCCCAATATTCGCAATCGTGGTTGTTGGGTCACTCCGCGCATGTCGGACAACCAGTCAGTCCCCCCCCAATCCCCGTGGTTCGTCTAGGTCTCCCAGATCCTTCCAGTTGCTGCTGCGTGCCTTGTTCTATACACTACCGCTAACAGCGTGCTATGGTGATATCTGCACGACCAGTATGGCGTGCAATACGGTTGAAAGACCACTCCGCATCCCGGAGCCCGATCATACGGCCCGTCTCGAACTCTGCATATTGCTCGAATGGCTTTCGAACTTTTCTCCGAGACATATTTCACTTGCAAAAGATGCAACCAACACAACGACATGAGTCAGAATGGCAAGCACGCGAAACGGGATGACCTCATATAGCCAGTCAGGCATAGCGCTAATACCCCTCCTTACCGGCGTAACATGCGCGGCCGAGCGTGATACCTAAATCATTTGCATATCTCACGATGTGAAACCTACTAATCAAGTTTCATTCATGTCTGTTGCTTCCTTCTGGGTGCCACTATGTGATTGACATTCCTGAACATCATATGACCTTCCATTGGAAGATCAGCCTACAAAAAGACCATTCCGAGCAGCTAAGGCGTGGAGCATGGAAATAATGTCCGACGTTATTATAACCCTCAATGGATCTATATCGGAAGAAAACCTCTAACAAATGCGGCGAATAAATAGACAGCGAACCGCAGCTGAATCATCCGAAGAACGTAACCAGCGCTTGGAAGAACTACGAAGTCGTTCATCACAGTGAATCGCAACCGAAACCGCGGATGAACGTGTTCAGCGACTGAAACACTTGGGATAACGTGCAGCTAAACGACTTAGCATTACAATACTTGGAAATAACATATCAAAATTAAAAAAAAAATTATGCCGTCATCACCCCTTTAACCGAGCGATCCTCGGTGTTCCTGATATTCAATTTACCCCTCTTTCAAAAATTTTCCCAGAAATTCTCAATACATAAATTTAATTTCCAATTGAATTCATATGTTGAGAGTGTCGTAAAAAAAGGGTTAAGTAACAAAAAGGCACAACAGAAGTTTGCATATGGTGTTTGTAAGTGTTATTCATATTAAAATTTCTTTTGCCCACTCCTAAAAACGGAGCTATGGGCGCACATACTTCCTCGTCACATTTTGGGAATATTTTTTCCTGGGTATTTTTATTCATCCACCCATAGTGAAATCCTAGATGTGCCTGGGCCCCAAAATACTGTCCCCCCCCTTCTCCCGGTCTCCTTAAATGGGCTCTGAGATTTCTAATATTTCCGGGAGTAAGCTTCTTCAATCTGTTCAAAAATTGCTCAGTGGGGTGGGGGCGTGTACTACTGTATTTTGCGGTTTGACCGTGGTTAAGAACAGGGGCCGATCCAGGATTTGGGGGCGGCGCAATTTTCTGGAATTGACAGGGTTATTGAAAGAAATATAGCTGGCTTTTGGTGTTATAGACTAAAATCACTAAATAGCACCATTAATCAACGAAAGTACGGTATTACCCTTTTAAGTAATACTTTCTTTCAAGAAAAATATTCAATTTGTTATTAAAACCTAACAAATCGAAGCTTTACCTTTTGTTCCTGAGTGGGGGCACCTTCCCCTCTGGATCCACCCGTGATTCAGAAATGCGTAGTTTCGCCTCTGCTTTGAGTAGTTTAATAACGTTACCTATATACTGCAGCTATAAGAAAGAAATTCGTCTTTTTATAGCATTTTAAATAAGCTTCTGTATCGTAATGGAAAATAAAGATCGTGTTGACCTTTTCAAGTTTACAGAAATCTTTCATCTTGAATATTTGAAAAATATTTTAAAATTTTGAATAAAAATTACATTGCATCCTTAAAGTATGGACCCAGTGTACTGACTATCAAGATCAGACCACAATGGGATCACAATCTTAATATATAAAGGGCTAAGCCGTTTCTTTCCCAGCTTAGATATGGACTTCTACCGGACCGATTTTCATCATTTTTTTAATGAAAACTGTGACTATATAGATGTGGTAAAAATCTAAAAAGTCGCGATTTTAGATTCCGTCTATTTTTTTAACCTTCAAAAGTTTTAATGTTTTTTCCCTTCCCACACTCTTTTTGGGGATATATGTTTCGAGTTCGTGTACCGTATACGTCATCGAATTCGTGACGTCACAACATGGCGACTGGGCATAAACACACGTTGTTAGCTAACGTTAGTTTTAGTTCCATGTTGTGACATCTCACTTTGACGTGTTGCATATCCTTGGAAAGATGAACCAGCGCTATGTTATGACGTCACATTTCGATCTGTCACGAACCACAACGAGGCACGAGTCACTCAGACAATAGTCTTAGTTTCGAATTCGAAAACAGCAGGTGTGCGTTATGTTGTGAAAAATGTCAGTACATAACAGTAGTTTTTGGATTTCAATTTCTCCCGATGGTAATTGTTTACTTCGTTCAATTTCTTTTTGTCTTATGAACACTCAAGAGAATAGTCATCAAATTCGTTTGCGAGTTGACAGAATTATAAATAATTGGTATTTATTTTGCCATTTTATTATTGGAGATACATCTCATAAATTGCCGATTCGCGTGGTTGACGATTATAAACGTTTAACGTTACTTGATGGAGGACATGCGGGGCATGTTGAATTAACTTGTAATATTTAAAGCAGACGTTTTTGAGTTTTAAAAAATTCATGCGAAACACACAATTAAGAATTTTAGGGAAGAAACAAAAGATACTTTAGCCTAACCTTTCAGCTGTGGGTTTCCCATTGCGTTAGTTAATTCGATTGCTAAATAAAATTAATGAAAATAATTTATTAAAAAAACAGTGCTAAATAAAATTAATTTAAAAACTGAAAGGGAAAATTATCTTGAGCCCGGGCTGGTACGGGCCCGTATTTTAGTCTAAGATTGGATATAAGAGCCTGCCTGATCAGGGCCTTGATCCGTTTCCGGGTTTTTTGTCATAGCCTTGGCCCATTCTTATCCCTAATAAATCATTAAAATGAAATACACCACCAGGAAACGCTTCAAAATGACTTAACGTAGCGAAAGTGTTTTACGGTTAAACAGTAACCTTTAATCGAGGGGATTTACAGTCAGAATAAGTGCGTTATTCTGTACTAACTTTAACTATCACTTTTTGAACTAAAATTTGTATTGCAGTGCTGTTAGTCCTAAAAAGGATCACTGGTTTTAGAGATACGAGACGAAAACTTCGTGCAAAAGGAACAATCTGGATACTAGCAATACCGTCTTAGCACGATTTATTAAACGATTAAAACGATGTACAGGTTAAAAAAAAAAACACACACACACACATTACCACTTTCGTGGTGATGTTCATCTCATCTTGAGATGTACCAAAAACATGCCAACACGACATCTTATATACACATGTGCACCATGGGTACGTTACTGCATAGTCACGTGACAAGACATTGCTATTTGTGAGCATTATGTGCAAATCATGATGAAGGTAAATTGTGAGGACGGAATTATTCTAGAATTAAACAAGCTATGCTACTTGAAACAGTAATTCATAAAATGTATGAATGAGGTGCTCCCAAGTTCCAGACAATTCAAAAGGGGTGTAAATGGAAAGTATATACACTGCTGGCCATCCAAAATGCAACACCAAGAAGGACCCGAGATAGCAAAGCCAGATTTATTGGACACAACAACAGATACAAAGATGAAACAATTGAGCTTTCCGTGCGACTTGCGGAACACGCAGACATTAATAGTTCGTGTGGCCCCCATGGCTGGCAATAACGGCCGCTACACGCCGCGGAATCGAACGAAAGAGGCTTTGGATGCGGGTTTGGGGTATGTCTGTCCAGGCTGCTTCCACACGTTGCCACAGTTAATCACGCGTAGCTGCGGGTGGTGCTTGCCGGGTCACTCTGTTGCCGGTCAGCGACCAGACGTGTTCAATGGACGACATATCGGGAGAACAGGCGGGCCACGGCAGCAGTGACACCTGGTGGGCCGTGAAGAATTGTTGCACGATGCGTGCCACTTGCGGGCGCGCATTGTCCTGTTAAAACGTGGCCGCTGGCAGGTCCTGCAGGTAAGGGAGGACTGCAGGCCCTAAAACGTCGGAGATTGTGTGGTGGCTGTTGAGTGTACCGGCGATTTGGACCAGAGGGGTGCTGGTGTCATACCCAATTGCGCTCCGAACCACAGCGCCAAGCGACTGACCGGTATGGCGATGCATAATGCAGGCGTCATACAGTCTCTCGCCGCGGTGCAGCCACACGCGTATCAGAGTGCTGCAGGAAGAAGCGGGATTCTTCGGAGAAGACAATGTCGTGCCATTCCGTAGTCCAGGTGCGGCGTTCAACGGCCCACTGCCGCCGCACTCGCCGGTGGTGTAACGTCAATGGTAATCGGAGCAATGGGAGCCGTGCGACAAGTCCCCGCTCCTGCAGACGACGTCGAACGATACGTGCTGACACAGGTTGTTGCGCAACACACCCTAATTCCTGCGCTAACGTTCGTGATGTGGCGGTGCGAGCCGTCAATGCCCGCCGCAAAACATGCCAGTCATCTCGTTCGGTGGTGTGCATCGGCTGCGGTAATCGCTCACGTCGGTCTGTCCGTCCCTCCTGCACCCACCGAATCCATATTCGCCTCACTGTGGCTGGATGTCGTCCCACACGGGCGCCGAAGTATCGGTACGATAAACCGCTGTCGCCATAAGCCACTATTCGTTCCCCGTCGAACTCCGAAACGTGCTGGAATGACTGCCGCATTCTGCAACGAGGCATCAGGAAGCTTCCCACTCACAGGTTCGGCAGCACAACACACTTCCACTACTTACACCACGCCTTCTGTGCACCCTTCTTATAGTGCTTCTCGGTGGCGTGCCGGGCGCACATGATTTGCATATGCCCTTCAATGCTAATCGTTTGCATGTCCTCTCGCGGGCGACGCATGCTGCAAATTTCAGGCCAATCGGATGCTTCCTTCTTGGTGTTGCAATATGGGTGGCCAGCAGTGTATATTACAGTTTTTGGTGACCAATGTTGTAACGATTACACCCCTTTTAAATTGTCTGGAACTTGGGAGTACCTCATTCATACATTTGGTGACAAATTGTTTCAAGTAGCATAACGTGTTTAATTCTGGAATAATTTCGTTCTCACAACTTACCTTCTTGATTTGCATATATTGCTTACAAATAGCCCTGTCTTGTCACGCACCCATGGTACCCATGTGTATAGTATAAGATGTCGTGTTGGCGTGTTTTTGGTACATCTCAAGATGAAGTGAACGTCACCACGAAAGCGATATTGTGTGTGTGTTCTTTTAACTTGTACATGATTTTAATCTTTTAATAAATCGTGCTAAGACTGTATTGCTAGTATCCAGGTTTAAGAGATGTTTGGTTGACAGATACCCACTGCTTAAGCGTCACTGAATCAATCTCATTCATTTCCACAAAGCGAATGTAATTTTCCAGCAAATTCGATCCCGGGCGATATTGAATTTTTCTTTTTCGGGACCGGGGGAAGGGGGGGAGATAACCACCACGGTGAGCAACTCCATGAGTAACAAGCATCGCCCGTTCCTAAGCCAGGGCACTGGGAAGGCAGAGCCCGTGCCGTTAGACAAACAAAACATTCATGCCTCACTGAGATTCGAACCCGGACCCACCTGTGAAAAAGTGCCGGAGCCAGCCCTTAGCCCACTGCGCCCCGGGATGGAAGACGTTTACTGAAGTAAGTTTCTCACGGTGGTCTTTAAGTGCCCAATCAAATAAATTAAAAAAAAAAAAAAAAACTTCGTAATTTTTTCAAAATTTTCAAATTATTTTTAAGTTATTTATGGTCAAAGATATTTCTGTAACCTTGAAAAGGTCAACTTAATTTCATTTTTCAGTACCCGATATTAAACGCTCATGTAAAATAAAAAGACAAATTTCAATCTTTGATCACAATTACATAACGAAATACAATTACTCAAAGATTGGCCGGAGGTCATGATGTTCTAATTTTGAAGATCATGTAACTTGCAGTCCAGAGAGTGGATTGAGTTAGAGTTTGTAATTTCTGCATAAGTCTGCATCACACAAAATTTCAAGGAAATCAGAAGAAGTGAGGCTGGAAATGGCTATTTCATTGGTTGATCCGACTCGGGATGACTCATTAGGAAGTATTTACTCTTGTAACCAACGAACAATTACAAAAAAGCACCATCATTTTCTCTTATGGCATATCTGCATCCCTGAATAAGAGACTGTTAACTGTAAATGGAATCTTTAAATTGTTTTTGGCAGAAAACATGTGCAATTAACACTTTGTATGAAATAAAACTCATTCTAAATACTTTTTAAATACTTATCTCATAGTACCAACAACACTGAAACTAACATTTCCTTTTAGTGGTCAAGATTTGAGCAAAAATAATATTTGCATTCCTTGAGTTAAATTTGTAATAATACAAGTATGAGTTAAACTTGTTAGTATTATATAATGCTGAATTCAGCATGTACATAATCAATCGTGCTCATTTTTTCTCCCTTTCAGGGTTTTTATTGCAAAGTCTTCGTAATCTATGCGACCATGTCTTCTTCCAACGCTCGTCTTTTCATGCGATTCACTGAGGTCGCACGAATTTTATCTTACAAATCTTTTAGAGGAATGTTATAAAAAAATTTACATATTGAGGAGTCGTTTAACACTTTTGAACTGTATTTGTCTCACGCACAGACTCTCTCCCTCCTATGGAGTCAACTGCCCTAAAATAGGGACGGGTGGGTGCTTGTAGCCCATTGCGTTGCTCACGGTGGTCGTTAAACCTCCAACAAGAAAAAAAAACCAAAAAACTCGCATATATATATATATATATATATATATATATATATATATAAAAGTCAACATAATTTTAAATTTTTCAGCACACGATAACACGATAATAAACGACCATGTAAAATAAGACTCAAATCTTAATCTTCTATCACAATTACGCAACGAGGTATACAGTGCGTCAAGGAATATTTAAGACTGGCGCTAGATTTCAGCCTACGGTGGCGCCACCAGTGTAATCGCGAATGCGTTATAAACCATGATCATCTGCTTGCTTTCTGCCAAAAGTACTGCGCAGTTGTTAAAGTAACTCAAATGAAACGGGCGTTCATTAGAGAAGAAAAAATTTTTTCATGTTGAATTATTAAGATTGAACAAAGGGCTCTTATTCAATTTAATACAGAACTTGGTAAAAGTGTCTTGGAAACGTACCAAATGATGAAACAAGTTTACGGTGAGTTTTGTTTAAGTAAATCAAATGTTTTCCTGTGGCACAAACGTTTTTTGGACGGAAGAGAGACGCTAGAAGATAAGCATACCGGAAGACCAAGTTCATCTAGGACACCTGAGATTATTGAAAAAGTGCGAGATTTCGTGGCAAACAATCCATGTGCGTCACTAAGAATGATGGAAGAGTCTTTAAACATCAACAAAGAAACCATTCGAACCATCCTGCATGAAGATTTGGGCAAAACAAGAGTCTGTGCTAAGTTTGTACCACACACGTTAACCAATGAACAAAAATCAAGGACAAGTGCACATTGCAGAGACATCATTTCAGCCGCTAAAAATGATTCAAACTTCTTAAAATCGATTGTTACAGGTGGTGAAACATGGTGTTTTCAATATGATCCTAAAACAAAGCGACAAAGTGCGGAATGGAAGTCAAAAAGCTCACCACAAGCCAAAAAAACAAGAAAAGTCCCATCGAAAATCAAAACAATGCTCATTACATTCTTCGATAGTAAGGGTATTGTCCACAAAGAATTTGTTCCAAGTGGACAAACAATTACCTGTGAGTTTTATTTAAATGTTTTGAGGCGTTTGATGGGCAGAATTCGTCGCATTCGTCCAGAATATCGGGATGAAAACAGTTGGTGTTTGTTGCACGATAATGCACCCAGTCACACCTCACTTCTTGTTCGTAGATATTTGGTGAAAAATAACGTCTGTGTGTTGAATCATCCACCGTATTCGCCTGATTTAGCACCCTGCGACTTTTCTTTATTCCCAAAACTTAAAATGACGTTAAAAGGGTGTTATTTTGATGATATTTCTACCATAAAAACAGCTTCGACGCGTGCTTTGGAGGAAATTCCGCAAAGTGAACTGGAACAGGCATTCGAATCACTATTAAATCGCTGTAACAAGTGTATTGAAGCCGGAGGGACTTATTTTGAATAACAAACCAAAACAAATTATAATTTCTTGTTTTAATTTCATTTTACAGACCCGGTCTTAAAAATTCTTTGCCACACTGTGTACATTACTCGAACATTCGCTGGAGGTCATAATACTCTAATTTTCAAGGTCACGTGAATTTAAAATTCAGTGGGGAAACTAAGTTAAAATTAGTAAATTGTGCAAGATTTCAGCGAAAATAAAATACTGTATTTTCATTCCTTCAATTTGTTATAATAAAAGTAGGAGTTAAACTTCTGTCTTAGTAATATTAATGCTGAATTCAACGTGTACATAATCAACTGTGCTTACTTTTTTTTTCTCTCTCTCTCAGGGTCTTAATTGCCAAGTGTTCCTGATCGGTGCAACGATGCTTTCTTCCAATGCTGTTCTTGCATACAATCCGTTCACCTTGGACGATTTTTATCTTTCAAATTTTTTTGACGAATTTGATAATTTACTGATTGATCAGCCATTTAATGCTCTTGAACTTGAACTGCCTCCACATGATGATGAACTTGAAAATGGTGCTAGTGGTATATTGTGTCTTCCAAAAGAACCAAAACGTGAGTGTTTTAATGGGAAGACAGAAAGTCAGTGCCTGACAGAGTGCGGTACATTCTGTGATCCCTACGAAGGCATGCATATACCATTATCTCAAACAACCGGTGAACGCAGTTCCGGTGATAAACTGCCGCGGAGTGTGGAACTACCACACACTGCGACACCGGCGCATACTCTGCCACTGGCACACGACTGGGAAACACCTCTACGGGCAGTGCTGCCAAACTTGAAACCATCGACTCAACTTGCAGACACTCCACAAAATGACAACTGTTATGACAAGAAAATTAACCAACCGGACTCGGATGAAAAGCGAACTGAAAGTCAGAGTACCCAGTCTGGAACTACGCAGATCTCTGAGATCGAACATACGGACAACTCTGAAACCGAAACTGCGGACAGCTGGACCTCTGAAATGACAGAGACTGATGACGATTCATCAGGTGAGAATTTTTCTGATGGCTTATTGAAGTTTTCATCTCCACTTTCAATTCTTGCATGCAGATTTAATTTAGGTCTTTGTTCTTTATTTTCCACATTGATTATAATATAGGTTTTACTTCTAAATTTCGCCTGGTTTTCATTATTTCTAAATGCATGTTATTAAACTTTAATTGCCGCCCGGTAGCGCAGTAGTCTAAGCGATGACTTATGACCATTCGTCCGAAAGGGGTCAGGGTTCGAATCCCAGTGAGGCATGGATATTGTTTGTCTTACGGCACTGGCTCTGTCCCTTCCCTGGAATCAGCGACCCTAAATTAGGGACGGGCGACTGCTTATAGCCCATTGAGTTGCTCATAGTGGTCGTTAAACCTCCAATCCAAAAAAAAAAAACCTTCCGAGGTGGATCAGTGTTTGAATTTCTGTGTTACGGTACTGGCTCTCTTCCTTCCCTGGAGTCAGTAGCCCTAAATTCGGAACAGACGACTGTTCACAGCCCATTGAATTGCTCACGGTGCTCGTTAAAATGTTAATAAAAAAGAAAAAAACAAAAAAAAACAACGTTGGTTTTAATTTTTGTTTCATAAAAGTTGTGAACACGCAGGTTTAAAAGTTTTGGGAGTGGAAGTTATTAATAACTCACTTGTTTGCTACGCCAATTTCAAAACTGTTATCCATTCATCTCAATCATGTACTGATGTATAAAAGTTGGAGAAAAGTTGAATGAATGTTATATTGCTTCAATGAAAGTATTATCCTTATCAAAATTAATATGAAATGGCATGAAAAAATGTTTATGCAAATATTTGGTCACAGTTAATTTTTTTTTTTGGACAAGCGTGTAGTCTTTAATAAGCATTTGATAATGTGGTGGTCCGTTGCTTATTGAATCGGACCCCTGCCGTAGCTTGCCACATTGTTTATGCTGTATGATCCTTCTTATCATTTTGACGTGTGTGTGTTTTGACGTAACTTCAAAAAGTGAATGCTGAAGTTTGGTTAGGGTTTTATTAAATGTTGAGAAAAACTTGTACCAACTAGCTTGGAAGGGAAACTCTCTCCAACAAAGAATTTTTCAAATCAGACTTAGAAGCAGGTATATCTACAAACATAAGATATGCATCTACGCCCCCTGGCGAGAAAACCATGCGTTATTTTAAGAAGAAAGTATTGTCCAAAGGTTTTTCGATGTGAGCGGTATCGGTCCAACAAAAGCAATTTTCAATAGAGTTTTCAGGGTGTTCAGCTTTTGCTGCAAATAAATCAGAAGCGGAAATTAAGAGTTACGCCCTCTGGTGGCCAAACCATTTTTTTACCAAATATTAGAAATTACACGCGCGCAAAAGATTTCCCATTAGGATCTGTATCCGAAGCAGAAAGAGTTTTTAAAATCGGCGTTTCAGAAGCGGAGATATCGGAGGAAACGCAATTTATCGTTACGCCTCCTAGCAGAAAGTCTATGAATTACTTGAAAATTTTTAAATTACATGAAAAACGTGTCGCACCGGAAACTTTCCAGCAAAGGAATTTTTCAAATCTGACCATTAGAAGCAGAGATGTTGACAAAAATAAGTTATACATCTACGCCACCTCGCGGAGACACCATACATTATTTTAAAAGGAAATATTTCGAAAATGTTTATCGGCGTGAGTGGCATCTGTCCACGATCGAATTTTTTCAATCAAGATTTTAGCTCAGATTTTGCTGCAAATACATCAGAAACAGAAAATTTTCGCCAAACCATTTTTTGCCAAGAATTAGGAATTATATGCAAAAGATTTTCCATCAGAAGCTGTATCCGCTGCAGAAGAATTTTTCAATTGAAGTTTTAAAAGCAGAGATATCTCAATGCACTCTTACGCCCTCTAATGGAAAATCTATGCGTAACTTGCAAAAGTGACCATGCCTAAAATAGTTTTCGACATAAATGGAATCGTACGGTAAAAAAAAATACATACAATCTCACGTTTAGAAGCAAATATATGGAATAAAATGTATTTTGAATTAGAAATCATCTGCATTTACGCTCTCTAGCGGCGAAATTGTGCATCGTAAAAAAGAAAATCCTCATTCGCAAATTTCAGGCTTTCCAATGTAAAAATAATTTTTCAAATCAGGCTAACAGTTCCAGAAATATGGTGTCCATAGACGGACGGACAACCTGGAAACATAAGCCCGACCTTTTTCACGCTTTCCAACCGTAGGTTGAAGAAGCGTATATGCTCCAGCTTTGTCCGTCCGCACGATAACTCGCACGTGAAAATGGTTCGATTTCGATGAAATTTTAGTATGTGGTAGGGGATCACCTGGGGACCAACCCTATTGAAAATGGGCGAAATGGGGTCGAATGTCAGGACATATTAGCGAGATTTATTCCAGAGCCTTTATCTTCATAACTTGAATAATAACTTGAGTAATGATTTGTGGTATGTTGGAAAGCGTATCATAATCAATGCATTGTATGATTTTACTAACTTGTTTATATGAAACGTGGTAAAAAAAACAAAAAAAGCATGTGACTTCTTATTTGAGTTGCAGTTTTTCACCAATTTATTACGTAGTTTTGTTTACACCAATTATTCATGTCGTCGTCTCGTCGCTTTACGTTCCTCGGAGAATAAATTTACTCCCCTGTTATTACCATTCTGGGAGGGCGACGGCACACCCCGGCAAAACCACATAGTTTTCGTAAAATAAATAGTTTCTTTGTTAATGTTAAAAAAGGGCCTGAATTCTATTTTTCTTCGAGTGTATGATTCGATGGAACAAAGAAAAAAAATGTGACAGCTCTCGCTGGATCTCCGCTATGTTGAGTGCACGCAAAAAAAAAACAAAAAAAAAACACCTCAAATGAATTGGTGGCAGCGGTGGGATAGAATTTAGAAGCAATCTGTGAAAAAAAAAATAAGAGCCAGCCCTCAGAACGTCGACGAGGAGAGAAGAGAGCCAACAAAAGCGAATCTGGCATGACCCAAGCCCTGGCCATGGCCTAAGTTTCGTGGAAAGGAAGCTGACAGCTATCGGAGATGATCATATGAAGAGGATTTTAAAAAGGGAGTGTCTGACCCCAGGTCTTAAACAACCCTTAGAAATAGGAAGTTAGGAGATTTGGGCTAGAGTGCCCGATCGGAAAGTGGCACGGAAGCGAAGTAGAAAGGGGGAGGAAGACTCCCTTATTTATTACCGGGGGCCAGTACCCGGAGTTCGACGGCTTAACGCGCCCATCCGACGCACGGCGGATATTTAGTGGATCGAGCGTTCATACCTGCCTGGGATTGAACCTGAGGTCCTTTCCGCGGCAGTCACGAACGTTGCCCACTAAGCCACCCGCGGCCCAAACCGGAGAGCAAAGGTCAAGCAGCAGGAAGTTCCTTCCTACTCACAGAGGAGCAGCGTCGAAGGGACCACGCGTCAATGGAGTATCGTGCGACACCCCCCCCCCCACTCTGCAGTGCTGTGAAAGAAATGCCTTACGGAATCTGCAGCTGGTGTGATGTGTAAAGTGAAATTCTCACCCTCTCGTGTGAACGAGAAGATTAGCACCCTCGCACGACAGTGAAGGAGTGCATATTAAGGAATACAAAACACAGGTACTGTATTTTACAATATATTTAAACTAACCGTGTGAGACTGATCAAGAAAAGAAGAGAATAGAGACACACACACACACACACACACACACACACACACACACACACAAACAGAATTTTGCACGAAAGTATACTAATGTACACTGCATGAAAAAAATGCAAACACAGGTGGACAGGTTTAAATAAAACGGGGTTTTAATATTAATGTGTTTAGGAAAACGGTTGATATATATAAGTTGAAGTTTTTGGAATGGAAGTATATCAAAAAATGCATTAAGGATAGAATTTTGGAATGGAAGGATTATTTCTCAGAATATATATGTACGCATAGAATTAAAACAAAGTATAAGTGAATAGGAAATTAGTTCTACAGATCCATTAAAATTGAACATCTTGGGAGATCAGTACGCAAGCCTTACCATGAAAGACCTCAGACAGGAATGTCAGGTACGAGGTATTGACTATGAGAGAAGATCTAGACAAGAGCTAATTACTTTTAATTGAGAGTGACCGTCAGAAAGAACCCAATGCTAGAGAACATGCATCTGAAGGTGAAACAGCCAGCGCATCTAGCAAGATTAACAGAGAAGATAGACAGTATGAGTTAGAAATTAGAAGATTGGAGATTGAGTCGAAAAAACAAGACATCGAAGCTTTACGACTGCGGTTGGCTTTAAGAGAGATAGGTGGATCTCAAGAGACAGGTGGGACAGATAACTATTCTCACAGACCCTTAAATAGTTATGGGGACGTGATCAGAAAATTATCGGAAGCGGAGGACGAGATGAATAGTTAACTAACGGAGTTCACCAAGATAAGTACATCGCTAGGTATTTCTCGATCGAAATGGTCAGCGTTGTTAATTCCCAGATTATCTTCACGTGGAGCGAGCGTCATCCATTCTATGGGAGCAAATGAGGTACAGGATTTTGAGAAATTGCAGGAAAATTTGTTAAGGGAATATAAAATTACCCCGGAAAAGTACAGAGTGTCATTCAGGAATTTTAGTAAAGGGAAGAACCTAATCTACCATCAGTATGGAGTAAGATTAAAAGAGTTGTTAGAGAAGTGGTTGGCAGGTGCTCAAGTAGAAAATAGCTATGAAGCATTAAAAAGTGTCTTACTGTTAGAACAATTTTACTCTATGGTTAGTGATCCCATTAAAATCTATATCAAGGATAACGAGCCTGAAACTTTTGAAGAGGCAATAAAGCTAGCTGATAGGTACGTAGAGGCTCGGGAAAGACAGTATGCCCCAATTCATCAAAATTTCCGGCCAGGGAAAGGAGTTTTTCATCAGGAGAAAAGGCAACAGGGCAGAGATGGAAAAGTGGTCCGGAACGGAGCAGATGCCACAGGGAATAGCATACAAATCAGGCGCTACCTGTGTGGGAAAATTGGACACAAATCTTTTGAATGTAGAGGGAACAAGAATAGGAGAGTGGCAGGCAAACAAGGTGAAAGCAGAGAAATGACTGTCAAAGACAGAGGAGGGACCAATAAACAAAGTTATCAGCCAAACAGAGAAAATCTCCTACCATGTTATGTTCCACTACCAGTTCTATATGGGCAACGCCTGAATCTAGCTTCGGACCGTACTTAGGGAAGGCCGAGCTAGCCGCCCCGGTGGCGCAGTGGTCTAAGGCGCTGGCCTCTGATCATTCGTCCGTAAGGGGTCCGGGTTCGAATCCGGGTAAGGCATGGATGTTGTGTTTGTCTTACGGCACTGACTCTCTCCCTTCCCTGGAACCACTGACCCTAAATTAGGGACGGGCGACTGCTTATAGCCCATTGAGTTGCTCACGGTGGTCGTTAAACCTCCAATCAAAAAAAAAAAAAAAAAAAAAAAGGCCGAGCTAAATGGAGAAACACGCTGCACATTACGTGACACAGGATCATGTATCTCCCTGATTAAGTGCAGTAATGTTCCTCCTGGAGCGGTGACAGGAAAAAAAGTTAAAGGTTTACCCTGTGACTGGTGACAGACAGGAATTGGATATAGCACGGGTGACCGTAGAAGTGAATAAGGAATTAAGGACACATGACTTTGCGATAGTGAATGACATCCCTTGGGACATAATTCTTGGGAATGGCTGGGATGCACCAGAAGGAAAACGGTGTAGTGAAATTAGTGAGGAATATGATCAGGCAAGAAGGGAACCGGAACCAGACAAGAGTGGGAGAGACAGAAGAAATGGTATAGTTGAAAATGTAAAAGATATCTGAAAGAGCGGTGACATTGCAGGTAACGAAAGTACTCCTAGCACAGACATAGATAGTGCACCACAAAAAGAATGTGGGATACTGACTCGGAGAATGTTAAGGGCACAGGAAGAAAGAGATAAAGGGAAGGAGGTTGAACGACAGCAGGTAGAAGTGGATAGTGCGAGATCACCCCAACCACTGATAGAAGATAGGGAAAGTGAACTTGAGATTGGAGGTAATGAAAGTGACGGAGTAGTTGAAAGTGATAAGAGCCTACCTCAGATATTCACGTCTGAAGAATTTAGTCGAGCACAGAAAGAGAACGAAAGTTTGAGCAATATATGGAAAAGATGTGAGGGTTCTGAGCCGAATGAAGAGGTATCATCATACTTTATGGTACAGAAGGACTTCTTGAAACGAGTATATAGAGACAAGAGAAAACAAGACACAGTACTTCAGTTAGTAGTGCCCAAGGCTTATCGAAAAATAATTTTGGAAATAGCACATGACTTAACCATATCTGGTCATTTAGGAGTGAAGAAAACAACTGATAGGGTGTTGAGGAATTTTTATTGGCCAGGGATATTCAAGGAAATAGTTGAGTATGTCAGTTCATACCCACAGTGCCAATTTGTAACAAAGCGAAGAGATCATGCACCAAGCAAACTCCAACCTTTGCCTATCATTGAGGAGCCGTTTGCTCGGGTATCGGTAGACCTAGTTGGTCCCTTGAACGTAAGCAACTCAGGCAAGAGATACGCAGTGATCATGGTAGACCATGCGAGTAGATACCCGGATGCCAGAGCGTTGGAGACGATTGAGGCTGAGGAGGTGGTGAATGCTCTTATCGACATGTTTTCACATGTCGGCTTTCCTAAAGAGATCCTCTCGGACCAAGGAAAGCAATTCACCGGTAGATTAACCCAGGAATTGTGAACACAGTTAGGCGTTAAGCCACTTTTCTCAAGCATATATCACCCTCAGGGATATGGTCTTGTCGAGCGATACACAGAAACGTTAAAATCCTTACTCAAACGGCTTAGCCAGGATAGTCCCGACAACTGGGATAGGATGTTTCCCTATACGTCTTGTTTGGTTGCAGAGAAGTCCCCCAGGCGAGCACAGGACTCTCGCCATTCGAACTAATTTTTGGGCACAATGTTCGAGGACCTCTGGATCTGCTAAGGGAGAAAATTGAAAAATCAGAAGGAGAGTGAGTAGAAATTTTGGATTATATAGATAAAGTAAATAGAAGTTTGGAAAAAGGGCTAACTGCAGCCCAGGAAAATTTGTCGCAGGCTCAGATCAAGCAGACAAAATGGTATGATAGGAAGGCCAGGATTAGGAAACTATGTGAGGGAGATGAAGTCCTAGTGCTCACTCCTAATAGGAAGAGAGCAATGCAAGTTGAATGGGAAGGTCCATTTAAAGTGTTTGACAGGAAAGCAGAAAACACGTATGTCATAGATGTGGGAGAGGAGGACCCTTGCTCTAGGGTATACCACACAAATATGCTGAAAAAGTTTAACCGTAGGGGTCAGACAGTAAGTAACGTATGTTACGGGATTGATGATGGAGATGAGGAAATTGTAACTGAGTTACCGGATCTTATTAGCAGGGATGAACAAGGTACAGTATAAGCAGTCTTAGGGCACAAAAGTTTTGCTGGGCGCTGGACATTGAGAGAAAACACATGGCCCAGCCGCTCAGTATTCTTGCACGCCATTGGACGAGCAGTCTCCGGGCACGAGAAAAGTTTGAATAGGCGCGAAAAGTTACAACGGACTTTTAGCTCTCTTGGGTCTCTGAACGTGATCAAATAAGACGGTTCTTTTTCTCCGTGATAGCGGCGCGGAATATGGAATCCAGCAGCTAATAACGCTGTTCCACCGAGGTGGAATAGCACTGTTGCAGAACCAACCTGAGGGTTTGGTTATACGAATTATGTTCTAATACCTGCGGGTTATTTAGGGACATAATATTAAGGCCGGGGTCTGAAGTGATCAAATTTCACCCTCCATCTGTGTTTCCTAAATGTTGTGTTGCTTTTGTAGCTCAACAAGAACTGTGTTGCTTTTGTAGCTCAACAAGAACTGTGTTGCATTTGTAGCTCAACAAGAACTGCGCTGCTCTTGAATCAACAAGGTCTGTGCTGATTTTGTATCCATGTACAGATTGTAATTGTTTCGCAGCTCGATGCCATATCACTCACAGGTCCTTCACCATGCCTCGAACGAGCGGCTGAGTAAGATACGGTGATCGGTTCATATAAGGTAAGGAATTGGTCTGGTGGCAGCTACTAAGAAATGTGAAGTACACAGGAAAAGTCATCTACTCACACATTATCCTCTTAAGTATAAAAAAATATTACGTAACGTGCAATACTACCTTGCACTGCAAACGACGGACACCCGACCAACAAGCAAAAAAAAAAAAAAACCCACAGCTAGCAATTAGAGAGGGACGTTGTACATTAGATAATAAATTGTAACTACACTCACGGAAAAGGAAACGTGCGCACCTAGAAGAAAACATGCTGCATACCGCAAAATTTTACAAATAGCTAGAATGCGTGCTGGTATGCAAATGATTCACGTTTGGGGAGAGTGTGCATGACCGCACATCCTGTGGTGGCGCTGCAAGCACGAGCCGGCAGCCTTATATACCGGCGTGTAGTCGATGCCCTGTGAAAGCAAAAAGCACTGGCCGACGCAAGCAAGAGTACAGAGTGACAAGAATGCCGGGTAGATGCCAGTGACCTCGATTTATGCAACTTTCGGACTTTGAGAGAGTCCTGATCATCGGGCTGAAAACCGCAGGGTGGTCGGCGCGCCGTATATCCCGCCTCGTGGATCGTTCTGACCATACCGCCCGACTGTGTTGGGAGCAGAGGACACGTGACTGCCCTTTCACACGGCGGAAAGGCTCCGGACGATCCGGTGGAGAGGATCGACGGATCGTGCGCCAGGCATGAACGGATCCCACGAGGATCCGGTCCACTATACAGGCAGATGGAGCGGCTCTTGTGTGCCCACGAACTATTTCCTGACTCCTTGCGGAAGCGAATCTGCGTTCCCAGCGCCCTTTACGTGTGCTGCCATTAACACCGCAACATTTGTGACTCCGTGTGCAGTGGTGCCAAGCCAGAGCGACGTGGAACGCCCCAGACTGGCGACGTGTGGTGTTTAGCGGTGGGTGCCACTTCGTTTTGGGGGAAGGTGATTATCGTGTCTGTGTGTGTGGAGGTCAACGGCGCAATGCCAACCTTGCTATCGAGCGACACACCTCCCCCAATGTAGGCATTATTGGTCTGGGGAGCCATAGCCTACGATAGCCGATCAGCTCTAGTAGGGGTACGTGGATCATTGACGAGCCTGCGGTGTGTGGATGAGATCCTACGGCCCCATGTGCTCCCATTCTTGGCCAGGATTCCAGGTGCGCCATACCAGCAGGATAATGCCCGCCCACACACTGCTCGGGTTGCCCAGGACTGCCTGCGACACGTCCAGACATTTCCATGGCCTGTTCGCTCCCCTTACATGTCCCCTATCGAGCATGTGTGGGACCAGTTGAAACGCCGGCTGCCGCCGTGGCGCACAATCCAGGATTTGGAGCATACTGTCCAACAGGTGTGGCCTAGTCTGCCGCAGGACAATATCATGCGCCTGTTCTTCATGCCAGACCGTATTGCAGCATGTATCGCCGCACGAGACGATGCGACGAGCTATTGAAGATGATCGGACTGCTGCATCAGATTCCTTTGTAATTGTCCTGCAGCTCTGTTTTCGCCATCATGTGTATCATTACGTCCATAAAATTTCAGTTTAATCCGATACTTCCTTCTTTGTGCACAAATTTCCTTGTCCGTGAGTGTATATTGCTGGTGCTTTCTTGTAACCGCCTGGAAAAATTTAGTCCAAGCTTAAACGTTTTATGACAGAGCACAAGTGGTTAATTATCTCTTCATCCCTACGGGATATTCGGAAAGGACACAAAGGTTATGGATATTTTACATGCCTATATCCTTTGCACAATTGCTTTTCATGCATATAACGAGCTAATACGTTAGAATGTAGGTTATTCTGTATTCACGTTAGCTGAACGAAACGCTATATGTGTTTAACTCGAGTCAGGAAAAAGGAAATGCTGAAGTGTGTAACTTATGTTTCAGTTAGGTTCCTGTAAACTAATTAACATGTTGTTCGTTTGTCTCCCCCCCCCTTCTCAACACCCTCAGAGCATGAATTTACACCTCTGTATGATCATTCTGGAAGGACGCCGCCCCCAGCAGCTCATTTTGATACCGTCCCTGAATGACCTACAGCACCCCCTTTCCTAGCAAGATCACGCCCGTGTACACATCGCTCGGGTCTCAAGACAATGTTTGCAACATGTTCAAACACTGCCATAGCCAGGAAGATCGCCCTATTTATCACCAATCAAAGACCTGTGCTACCACATTAGACGTCGTCTGCAATCTAATCAGTATGCACACGATCTTGATGAATTGTGGGAGTAAGTCAACCGTACTGGGTGTTCCATTCCTCAATGACGATATCCGTAGACTGTGTATGACTCCATTTCTACGCAGTATTGCTACCTGTACTGCCGTTCGGGGCGGTACAACCACTTATTAAGGCGTAACCATTCTGCTGCATTATCTCGTCTGATAAACACTCTACGTTGCCAAAAAGAAAATCAAGATAAACACTTATGTATTACTATTTGCACGCTCAATTTCACCCTCCATTCTTCACTCCATCTGGGTGGGTTACTTTTTATGTCGAGCAATGTACACCGATGAACCATTTCATTATGACCACCCCCAGCGTAGAGAAATGAGCGCTCCTGAAGACCAAACGGTGGTGCAGGTGAAATTCACAGAGCAGTATATATACAAACCAAGAACCGGCTTTTGGTTAGTAGAGTGTTCGGAGACAGAATGGGAAAAGCTGCCGATTTATGAGAGTTTAACAAAGGACAAAATCTGATGGCACGGCGCATCGGAACTACGATTCCGAAAACTGCGAGGATTGTGGGTTGTTCACGTGCTGCTGTAGGGAGTGCGTATCAAAAGTGGTGCACAGATGGCCAAGCGACGAACCGTGGTCCAGCCGTGTGTCGTCCGCAGCTCATTGATGCCAGAGGGGAACGGAGACTGTCGCGCATTGTTCACAGCTACCGCAGGGCCACAGCGTGACAAGTTACCCGCAGCTGCAACAGTGATGATCAGGGCAATGTGTCACAGCACACGGCCTTCTGCGCAAGGGTCTGCGTATCCAAAGACCCAGCCGCTTCCATGTGCTCACTGCACGTCATCGCCAACAACATATGAAATGGGCCCAAGACCATCAAGATTGGACCGTGGATGATTGAAAAAAAGTGGCCTGGTCTGACGAATCAGGAGTCCTGGTCACGCCGCACCGGTGGCGCAGTGGTCTAAGCGATGACTTATCATTCGTCCGAAAGGGGTCCGGGTTCGAATCCCGGTGAGGCATGGATGTTGCGTTTGTCTCACGGCACTGGCTCTCTCCCTTCCCTGGAACCAGTGGCCCTAAATTAGGGACGGGCGACTGCTTATAGCCCACTGAGTCTCTCACGGTGTTCGTTAATCTTCCAATAATAATAATAAAGCCCTGGTGCATCACGTAGACTGCCGAGCGCGAATACGCCGATTACCTACGGAGGCTATGGCTTCTGGATGCGCTGTTGGACGGAAACAGGTCTGCGGCGGTGGTGTTATGCTGTGGGCGATGTTTCCTTGGGACACTTTTAGCCCCATTATCCCAATAGCACGATCCCTGAAAGCTGTCAGGTATCAGAACATCATTGTGAACCAAGTTCACACATTCATGGCAACTGTGTTCCCTGCTGGTGATGGCCATTACCAACAGGACAATGCGCCATGAAACACTACCAGAATCTTCAAAGAGTGGTTCAAGGAACATGCTGGTGACTTTGTGTTAATGCCCTGGCGTCCAAATTCACCTGACATGAACTCAATCGAACATTTGTGGTGCGACTTGATACAGCGGGTTCGCGCTAAATCACCACTGCCCCGAAATATACGGGAACTGGAGAACCTGCTGCTGACATTATGGTAACATATACCCCAGGATACCTATCGCCACCTCATCCAATCGATGCCTTGCCGAGTGTCCTTTTTTTTTTTTTTTTTTTTTTTTTTTTTTTCGTGCTAAAGGGTTATCCTACAGCTTATTAGGTAAGTAAATACTGACACTAAACCCGTACTCGCCAAACAAGGCATCACGGGGATTACCAAAACTTCTCATAAGGTCAATTAACCACAATGAAAGAACTCATCCCATTAAATCCCTAACTCCAAAAACCTAAAGAAAAAGTTTAATAAATTTTTATGCTCTATTTTGACAGGAAATCTGTCCGCCAGCGAGGGGATCCACTTGATCCTTTATTAACTCCTCAATCAATACAAGGACAAACATTGCGGACAATTCTTTTATCAAGGCAATTTTATAATTTAAAAGATTCAATACACAGGTTTCGACAAATTACAAAAACAAACACACAATTGTGTAATTCAAAGATAACAATCACAATTCGATCAAATGCAGAGTAACACATTCATCATAGCTAATTTGCAATTCAGAAGTAATCACAAATAAATCAAACATTCCAACATTTACCATGAATAGATGCCAAAAATACCAGCAATCAAGTTTAAGGAATTCTATTAACATCGAAATAATTGTCTCAAAAATATCACTATTTAACCTTAAAACAACGCCAAAACAAAGTCTATAACACTTTTTCTAAACTTTCAATACGAATTTGACACATTTCACGAAAAAATACATCTAAATTTTGAACATTTTTTCTCCAAAAGAGACACCACTCTCAATTTATATTTCAATAAAAAACATAATTCATTGAACCAAACACACTATGAAAACGAGAACAATTACATTCACAATGCACACTGAAAATTCCAACCCAAAAACCCACTGACAAACCCAGAAAAACAAATATTAACCACTCGTTAATTAAAATTCAACCAAAATAGGAGAAACTTTCCCAAACTCAAAGTTCCCAACTTGAGAAAAGACAATCAAACTATTCTTCAAACGAAGTTTCAGTCTCGCTAGCTTCCAACAATTCTTGGCCGACTGTCACGTTCGGTGTATCCAGTATCTGATTTTCATTTCCCACTATATATGTACCGTATTAAATTCACTATATCTCTCGTCAGATTTGAATTGTTAACAATTCCTCCAATTTCTACCCTCTCTCCAAAGGAAGAATAATCACTTCTCTGTTCCCGTAGGGTAGGGCACTCAAAAAACAAGGTGGCATGTTTACGCTTCTATCTTCCCACACTTGCAGTTGGATTGCTTTAGACCAAAGCTATTGAAATACACTGGATTTACTCCATGTTCTGTAATTCATTAGCTAAAGAGCCCATTATGCAAACATCTTTTGACAGAAACTCTCGGAAGGAACTGGTATGTTTTTCTACCTTCTTCTCCTTGATCCCATTGTGACTGCCATCTTCTGAGAAGATCATCTCTAAGTTGTCTCGATTGTTCGCATAGGTGTATTGCAAACAACATCGATATCATCCTTATCTGTAGCCTCTTTCACTAATCTGGCAGCAGTTTCATTTCCTTGAATGCCAACGTGGGCCTTAATTCAATGGAACTTAAACATTCCAAAGTTTTTATCCGATTTTTAATATGCTCCATAATTTCGTTCTTGCTCTTTCTCCGACTCAAAGCGAAGAGCGCAGATTGACTATCTGACAATAAATGAATATTACTATACCTCCCAGAACAGGGAATCTATTCCACAGCTTCTCTAACGGTAATTAGCTCAGCTTGGAGTACAGAAGCTTTATCAGAAATTCTGATTTTCCTTTGAACTATATATAATTTATGACTACAAAACTTGTGGTGTTGAGATAAAATAAAAATACCAACGTTTACCACAATCAAAGGTTTATTATACATCGACTATAGACCGTATGCATATGACGTTACAGCGAGGTAAACCATCCTAGCAGACGTCCTGGTGATCAACTGTTGTACAAACACTGCTTGGATTTGAATTGTGGAGCGTTCAAGAAGATGGTGCCATGTACTATTTTCGGCTGCAGTAATTGAAGTGGAAGAGATGATGTGTTCTATTATATATTGCCATCTGAACGAAGTGGGATCAGAATTATAAAAAAATTAATGCAGAAACTCCAAAATTTGTGGTTATAAGATTATGCTGTTTCTTTATCGTGAATGTATCCACTGCTATAGGGCAGTGAATATCTTATGGAATCTTCATACACTGTCGGAAAGTGAAAAAAGAACACCAAGAAGGAATTGGCGGACGATCATGAAATTTACATAAATTAATGGGGTCGAGTTGACGTAGGTGTGATGTTAATATCGGGACCAACCGGTGAGCGCTTACACCCCAGCACGGCATAATATGCAAATTATCGTCGGTGGTATTTAAGGAGTATGGCGAAGTGAATGTAATCAGTCGTCAGCGTACGGACACGTGCGAAGACCCTGAAGAAGCTGCAATGCCTGAACATGGAAGACGTGTACGATTTCAGCAGTTATCGGACTTTGAGCGAGGTCGTCTAGTCTGACTCCGCGTGGTCGCATCGTCGTATTGCTGAGCGAATTGAACGGGAAGTATCGGGGATGGTACGATGGTAGCGTAGATGGTCCGAGGAACATTCCCACACGAGAAGACGTGGAACCGGGAGTCACAGACGGACTGATGAGCGGACCGATCGACGCATAAGAAGAGCGGCGTTGTCAAGCAGAACATCCACTGCGACGCAAATCCGAGCTGCCGTTGCAGCTGAGGTGACTGTACGAACAATCCGCAACCGTCTACTGGATGCAGGACTACGTGCACGTGTGCCTATGGCATGTGTACCTCTGACTCCATTCCACCGTCAGGAACGGCTGCAGTGGTGTCGCCAACGTCTGCACTGGAGAACGCAATGGCGACCTGTCGTGTTCAGCGATGAAAGCAGATTCTGCTTGGGAGCCTCCGATGGCCGTATGCGTGTTCGCAGATGCGCAGGGGAGCGTCTCCACCCTTCTTGCATCCCTACATCAACATCATCATTCAGCCCGTTGTTGTGCCATTTGTAAGGTCGGTCCATCGTGGGGTTTTCCAGCAAGATAACGCACGCACACACACGGCACGTGCAACGCAACATGCACTTCAGGGTGTGAGACAACTTCCATGGCCTGCACGTACACCGGATTTGTCCCCCATTGAGCACCTGTGGGATTTTATGGGACAACGACTTATCCGGTCTCCACGGCTAGCCACGACCATCCCAGATTTACGCGTCCAGGTTGAGGATGCTTGAAACTCAATACCCCAAACTTACATCCAACATCTGTACGACAGACTCCATGCCAGAATTGCACAGTGTGATGCAGTTCATGGCGGTTCAACCTCGTACTAACCATGTTACACGGAAATGTTATTTTTCAGTTTACCAGCAAATACAGCTGTATTTTGCCACAATGTTTTGATCACGTTATCCTCTGTATCCCGTTATTATGTTGTATAAATTTCGTTGGTATCAGACTTCTCCTTCTTGGTGTTTTTTTCACTTTCCGCCAGTGTATATCTGATGGAATTGGCTCTGCCCCTTTCCTGGAATTAGAGGGCCTAAATATTGGACAAGCGAATGCTTGCAGAACGTATGGTCATGGTGGTCAGTCGTTAAACCCTTAAACAAATCCACTTGCAGTTGATCATTGTGGTCAGTCGTTAAACCCTGAAACAAAACCACTTGTACTAGGGGTGTTCAAATGAAAAGGTACGAAACGTCATAAGAACTTAACCGTTAACATATTTGCCTATGCCGCTATGGGAGAACGTAGCGACACATCTAGGGATGCGATTGGAGTCGCCGGCGTGGATCGGAGCTTGCGCAGGCGCCCGCATGCGCAGGAGAGAGCAGAGACTCTTATAAAGAGCGCCGTCCAATTGACGCGGCAGTCCGTGTGAGGACAGGATGGCGAACCATTAACTCCGATGTGTACTGTGAGACACTCCGAAGCCTACGCAGGTCCATCAAGAACAAAAGACCGGGGCTGCTCACGGATGGTGTGGTTCTGCTCCATGATAACGCGCGTCCACACGTCTCCAGGGTCACACACGCGGAACTGGCCAAGTTCCAGTGGGAGCAGCTTGACCATCCGCCCTACAGCCCGGACATGTCGCCCTGCGATTTCCATGTGTTTGGTCCCCTGAAAAAACATCTGAAAGGGAAGCGCTTCCACTCGGACGACGAACTCAAGGACGCTGTGCAGGACTGGGTCTCGTCACGGTCACAGGAATTCTGGGAACAAGGAATCCTTCGGCTCGTTTATCAATGGGATCGTTGTGTTACGGCCTATGGTGTATACTTTGAATAAAGTCTTCATTTATACCCACAGTGTCGTTTCGTACCTTTTCATTTGAACACTCCTTGTAGTTTGATCATGGTGGTCACTCGTTAAACCCTGAAACAAAAACACTTTTTCAGCAGCAGCTTGTGTTCACAGTTGAGGCACCGTTTCATCCGGAAAAATGCTCTGACTTCGACTAATCTGCGTAGCGAATAATACGGATTCCTCTAAAATAAATTAGTGTGAAAATGTTTTCTCCTGATATGTGTCTTAGTATTTTTAGTGCAAGGTGGAATAACTGAAAACCCGATTTTTTAACTTTCATTAGCGGTCATATTAAAATTTCCTTTTTATTTTATTGCCAACATTGTTTAAAGTCTATTTCTTCATAAATATCATTTATTTTGAATTTGAGCTTCTGGTTTACAAATTTTGAAATATATAAAAGCAGAAAGCCGCAAAATGAAATTTAGTTTCCAATCTCATGTACACGGAAAAAATAACTTAAGTATAATCACCAATCATATGAAATCTGTAAATCCCAGTATATATACGACGGAGGCCGATAAACTATTTAAAAGTGGGAGGCTTTCAAATTAAATTTTTTATAAAAACATCTTTTAAGAGTCTGAAATATAAAAACATTCCACCGAGAATGATTTCATTTTTCCTTCCTAAACGACTGGGACTCCTTCCCATGGGGTCCACCTAACCGTGGATTTCAGTCTGATATGAGCGATGGCGTCATTTTATCTCTTTGGTAAAATAATCTCAGAACTTTCAAGGAATATCCTTGACCGTGTATCAATATGGTCCATAGTGTCATCTTGCTGAACAGATGCATTGTTTATTTTATCCTGATTGAATTCACCGATGAATTGATGGAGAGTACTCGCACAGCAACGTGAAGAGTTGTTTTGTATAAGAAGTTAGTTAGGGCCGGTGCTAAGGGGCTTGGCGTCATAGGCAGGTTATCAACTTTGCGCCCCAAGAACTTGCTATTCATTTGTGGGGCTAAACATATTATTGTATATTTAATCAGTGATTTCAAGATGCAAAAGTAAAATGTAAACTAAATAAAAACCAACTAATGGAAACTAACTCTATTTACTAATTGTTTCAATGCAAATAAGAAATTCATTTTAGGTGCTTTTATGTTCAACAAGTTATCAAGTGTCTTCAAATCTACATCACATACAGTTTATTTAATTGATGATGTAGGTGATTGCATAAGATTGTTCTATGGATCGACCGACAGAAACACGAATCAACAAAAAACCAAGAAGTCCAGCGGAATGAATACAGCCGCCAGGTCCAGCGGAATGAATACAGCCGCCAGGTCCAGCGGAATGAATACAGCCGCCAGGTCCAGCGGAATGAATACAGCCGCCAGGTCCAGCGGAATGAATACAGCCGCCAGGTCCAGCGGAATGAATACAGCCGCCAGGTCCAGCGGAATGAATGCAGCCACCAGGTCCAGAGGGATGCATAAAGCCACCAGGTCCAGAGGTATGCATAAAGCCACCAGGTCCAGAGGTATGCATAAAGCCACCAGGTCCAGAGGTATGAATACATCCACCAGGTCCAGAGGTATGAATACATCCACCAGGTCCAGAGGTATGAATACATCCACCAGGTCCAGAGGTATGAATACATCCACCAGGTCCAGAGGTATGAATACATCCACCAGGTCCAGAGGGATGAATACATCCACCAGGTCCAGAGGGATGAATACATCCACCAGGTCTAGAGGGATGAATACAGCCACCAGGTCTAGGGGGATGAATACAGCCACCAGGTCTACGGGGATGAATACAGCCACCAGGTTTAGAGGGATGAATACAGCCGCCGAGCCCAGAATGATGGATGCAGCCGCCGAGTCCAGAGTGATGGATGCAGCCGCCGAGTCCAGAGTGATGGATGCAGCCGCCGGGTTCAGAGTGATGGATGCAGCCGCCGGGTCCAGAGTGATGGATGCAGCCGCCGGGTCCAGAGTGATGGATGCAGCCGCCGGGTCCAGAGTGATGGATGCAGCCGCCGGGTCCAGAGTGATGGATGCAGCCGCCGGGTCCAGAGTGATGGATGCAGTCGCCGAGTCCAGAGTAATGAATAAAGTCGCCGAGTCCAGAGTAATGAATAAAGTCGCCGAGTCCAGAGTAATGAATAAAGTCGCCGAGTCCAGAGTAATGAATAAAGTCGCCGAGTCCAGAGTAATGAATAAAGTCGCCGAGTCCAGAGTAATGAATAAAGTCGCCGAGTCCAGAGTAATGAATAAAGTCGCCGAGTCCAGAGTAATGAATAAAGTCGCCGAGTCCAGAGTAATGAATAAAGTCGCCGAGTCCAGAGTAATGAATAAAGTCGCCGAGTCCAGAGTAATGAATAAAGTCGCCGAGTCCAGAGTAATGAATAAAGTCGCCGAGTCCAGAGTAATGAATAAAGTCGCCGAGTCCAGAGTAATGAATAAAGTCGCCGAGTCCAGAGTAATGAATAAAGTCGCCGAGTCCAGAGTAATGAATAAAGTCGCCGAGTCCAGAGTAATGAATAAAGTCGCCGAGTCCAGAGTGATGAATAAAGTCGCCGAGTCCAGAGTGATGAATAAAGTCGCCGAGTCCAGAGTGATGAATAAAGTCGCCGAGTCCAGAGTGATGGATGCAGCCGCCGAGTCCAGAGTGATGGATGCAGCCGCCGAGTCCAGAGTGATGGATGCAGCCGCCGAGTCCAGAGTGATGGATGCAGCCGCCGAGTCCAGAGTGATGGATGCAGCCGCCGAGTCCAGAGTGATGGATGCAGCCGCCGAGTCCAGAGTGATGGATGCAGCCGCCGAGTCCAGAGTGATGGATGCAGCCGCCGAGTCCAGAGTGATGGATGCAGCCGCCGAGTCCAGAGTGATGGATGCAGCCGCCGAGTCCAGAGTGATGGATGCAGCCGCCGAGTCCAGAGTGATGGATGCAGCCGCCGAGTCCAGAGTGATGGATGCAGCCGCCGAGTCCAGAGTGATGGATGCAGCCGCCGAGTCCAGAGTGATGGATGCAGCCGCCGAGTCCAGAGTGATGGATGCAGCCGCCGAGTCCAGAGTGATGGATGCAGCCGCCGAGTCCAGAGTGATGGATGCAGCCGCCGAGTCCAGGGGATGAATATGGCTGCCGAGTCCAGGGGGATGAATGGGGCTGCCGAGTCCGCCTGGTTGTTGAACTGGCTCTGGATACGGTAAAAAAATTGGACAAAAAAAATTTTAATAAATAGAGTGATTCATTTGTTTTCTTTAAAACAGGTGAATAGTTACTTTCTTAATACCCTGTATTACTCCATGCAGGGCTGAAAATAAAGCAGTGTATGCATTGGGAGGCATGTCAATATATTTGTCACTGGAGAAATTCTGACCGTAGATGGAATAACAAGTCCCAAGTAATGAAAGTTGTTTATTTCCTGCAATGCTCATTCAATCACATGCTCTGTGGTTGCCATGGAAATGTAGCATAGTAGACATTTCTACTTCTAAGAATCCCTTCCACTCCTCTTTTGGAGTTTTGGCATGAAAACTTTCTTCTAGTCAGACTAACGAAAAACGATCTGCCAAATTTTGAAGTGTGCCTCCAGTTGGCAATTAATTATCACTGATTTTAATTATTTACACACAGCTGTTTTCTTTTAGTCAGAATGTTTTAATAATAGTTTTTTGTGAAAATAATAAAATTCTTATATTGAATAAATGCGAACTATGATTAAAAAGCTACTACAGATAACTTCCGGATTTTTCTATATTTGTTATGCAATATAAATTATTTCAAGCATTAGAAAGCTGCCTAATCATCCTATCAGATGCGAATATCTCAACAGAGAACGATAAGCCTTCCTTTGCTTTCATTTCTCTTTGTCTTATAATTGAAATGTTTTAATGTGTTTTGTGCAAGTCTTATAATTGGAATGTTTTAAAATTTGTGTTTTGTGCAAATAATAAAAAATTCTTATATTGAATAAATGTGAACTATGATTAAAAAGTTACTACAAATAACTTCCGGATATTCCTGCTTTTGTTATGAAATATAGATTATCTCAAGCATTAGAAAGTCTACCTAATCATCAAATCAGATGAGAATATCCCAACAATGAATGAGAAGCATCCTTTAGCTTTCATAAGCGCTGGTAGTTTCATTAATATTTTTTTCCAGTTTCCAGTGCTGTCAGAGACCCTCACACATACCCATCAGATTGCAATGTCAATCTAGGCTGACTAAAACAAGTTAGTAAAATCCTGCAATGCATTTATTATTATACGCTTTCCAACATACCAGAGATCATTACTGAAGTTATTACTCAAGTTATGAAGATAATGGCTGTGGAATAAATCTCGCCCCCTATTTCGATGATGTTCAACAGAACCGGTTCCGTATATCTCCGGAACAACATACTAAAGTTTTGTCGCAATAGAAGCATTTTTAGTCAAGTAATGACGAATAAGGGCAATGGAATGGATTCCGCTCCTATGTCCTGACCTTTGACGCCATTTCACCCATTTTCAACATGGTTCGTTCCCAGGTGGTTCCCTGCCACATACTAAAATTTCATTGAAATCGAACCATGTTTACGCAAGTTATGACGCATGAGGGCAATAGAATGGAATGGATCCCTCTCCTATGTTCTGACCATTGACCACATTTCGACCATTTTCAATAGGATTCGTCCCCAGGAGGTCCACTACCACATAATAAAATTTCATCGAAATCAAAATATTTTTTACGCTTTTCAACCGTAGGTTGAAGAAGCGTGTATGCACCAGCTTTGTCCGTCCGTCCGCCTGCACGAAAACTCGCGTAAAAATGGTTCGTTTTCGATGAAAGTTTAGTATGTGGTAGGGGACCACCTGGGGATGCACCCTATTGAAAATGGGTGAGGTGGGGTCAAAGGTCAGGACATAGGAGCGGGATGCATTCCATTGCACGTATGCGTCATAACGCGTAAATATGGTTCGTTTTCGATGAAATTTTAGTATGTCGTAGGGGACTACTTCAGGACGAACCCTATTGAACATGGGTGAAATGGGGTTATAGGTTAGGACATAAAAGCGGGATGCATTCCATTGCCCTTATCGTCATAACTTGCCTAAAAATGGTTAGATTTCAATGAAATTTTAGTATGTGATAGAGGACCACCTGGGGGCGAATCCTATTGAAAATGGACGAAATGGGGTCAAAGGTCAGGACATACACTGTAAAAAATTGACTGTAGATTTTGCAGTTTTAAACCTTTTTCTAGGGTGCCAACACAAAACTGTAAAATCTACAGTTTTATGCAGTGTTGAAGCAAAGCTGCACTGTTAAAAATTCCCGTAAAAAAAGTCTTGTTATCCGTGTATTTTTACGGTCAAGACCCGTTTCTGCAGTTTCAGGGGATGCGCGTATTTTAATGGGCAGTGATACGTAGGAAAACTGTTCCAAACCGTAATTTTACAGGCGTTGCTCAGAGGCACGGGTTAGCCAATGAACGATAATGACAGAAAAGGAATGCGGCATGCGTCGCTTTCTGCTATTGGTCAGCGAGTAGTCACGTGATTTTTACGGTGGTGCTCGTTTTTTCACCAAGTATTGGAACACGAACATGTGCAGGCAACAACGCCATGTTTGTTAATGAAAGAAAACATGTGAGTAGACACTTTTTAAAATTAAGTTTATTATAATATGTAAAAGTAACGACATCAATTACACACGTTTTTGTTTGATATTAAGCTCACGAACTGTGTACATATACATTGTATATATAATTTTAAAAGTTCCACAACCAAACGATCGTGGCTGAAGCATTGCCACACAGGAAAATCAATGTAGTAGCCAAGATTTCGTTTGACTGGAGGAGGGGTGGGGACATATCTCTCACATGCATATGTTTTACTATCAAATATGATACAGTGCTTTACTTTTCTGGGCAAGTCTTTATCGCCAGGTATATATACCTAGCGTTGACTAAAATGTCGAATAAATTCGATCTTTACATGCTGATTTGGGAATTATGTAGGGCAGCATTCTTTTCGTATGTTTGTAGTCTGAAATCAATTCCATTTTGCCATATAACACGCATATATTGTCTTACCGTTTTCTGCTTTTTTTTCGTGTTGGTGTGGTGTTGCTGGTTTCTGATAATGATTTTGAGTAAATTCAGCAAAATCAACCTAAATATGTTGAGTGGGGAATTAACGTGCATGTTTCTCTCTTAGTAGCGATTCTCTCAAATAGTTTAAAATCACTGAATAGTGTTCGACTTCTGAATTTAGACAGAATTATTTCTAAAGCACAAACTGACTGAACAATACTTTGTTTTTTAAGACTCCTTTTCATTTGCTCATGTACTTAAGAACTTGTGAAGTATTATATTTGCACCGATGAATACAAATACACACGTATATTTGCTAATATTACGTACACTGATGTCACAGAAATTGCACAAATGGCTAAAAAATCAAATAAAACTGGTCAAGTCCATTTGTTTAGTATCAATAAAATGAATGAGCTCATTTACTCTTGCAAAGTTCATCAATAATTGGAGTTTTCTTGCTTATGTACAAACAAGTTGTCTTCAACATCCAGCTTATTTCAATATTTTGTTTTTATGGTGGTTAAGGATGAAAAACTAGTTTCACATAAATATGTAGTTGTAAAAGGCAACAAATATTTAAGGCAGTGCTCGACAATGTTGGAAATTCTTTTTCCATTGGAATCCAACAACTAGTGAATGATTTCAGAGAACAAATTCTTTTCAAACTAGAGTTAAAAGATGTCTCATAAGTTCTTTATTTGGCAATAGAAGATTACACATTTCTGCGTTGCATGTGAATGAGTAACTAGTTCATTCAATGGGAATGGGAAACACTGCCTTGTAAAAGTTTGGAGAGTGCAGAGATGGACGATTATTAGCTGTTTAACATCAAGTTTCCAATTGTTTGCTCATTTTCTAACGATAATGAATTCAGTTATGAAAACTGGTCAGAGCTGTTCCCTGTAATTTTATTATCTCAAAGTTTTTTGGTCATCGCTTGTGTTTTGTTTTTTCAACATAGAACAGATTGTTTTCACCTTGTGATGAGAAGTTCCACTAGTTCATTTTTCAGAAATTTCAGCTAAATACGCTAAACTTCACCGCACATCCTACCAGCACTAGCCATAAATTCAGATTGTTAATTTTGTTTTGAAAATTGGTTCACTATGCGACTCGGCATGGTTGCTAACAAAATTGCATATGCCCCCCCCCCCCTATTATTTTCGTGTAACCCACGTTGAGAACCATTGATCTAGAGGATGTTCAAGCCGTACTGGTATCAGAGTTGGTTGCACATCAAGGTTTTTTGTCTAGCAGTCACAATTTAACATATGGTTTGAGTCCCATATGAGGCATTAGTTTTGCCACCCCGGTGGTGCAGTGGTCTAAGCACCGTCTTATGATTGTTCGTTCAAGTGGGTCCGGGTTTGAATCCAGGTGTGGCATGGATGTTGTGTTTGTCTTACAGCACTGGCTTTCTCTCTTCCCTGGAACCAGTGACTCTTAAATTAGGGACGGGGACTGCTTATATCCCATTGAGTTCCTCACATTAGCCGTTAAAACCTTTAAAAAAAAAACCAACCTGTTTTTTACATAACATAACAGCTTTGGCGTTCTCCTTCATTAGAACCAATGGCCTCAATTTACAGGTGGAAAAAATTCCTCGGCCCTCATAGTTTCCCCACAGTAGTTAAAACAGCGGGAGGAGGGGGTTGGGGGGTTGGGGTGATCCTGTGTTCCAGTTTCGTTGGCTTGAAAGTTTCATGTGATGAAATGTCACATTTTCAGGAAACGCAATTGTGATTCTCCCTGACTGCTACATGGTTTCGATTGCTTTTAGGAATACCATTTCACTTACATTCCTTAGTATATAATTATCAATCATTTTGTGACTACGGCATATTCAGTGAACTCATAGGCACCCCTAGCCTAGTTTTCACGAAGAAGCAAACAATGGAAATTTGCACCCTATATGCAAATTTCCACTGTGCCTTCTTTTTACCACTCAACACATAAATTGCATAAAATTTAATTAGAAACCAGAAGAGCCAAAATCTATATTTTTTAAAATTATATTTATAATCATCTCATTGTCACATGTATACAGTAATATCTCACATATATGTCAGCGCAAACCAAAACATATATGTCAGCGTAAAAGGTAGTGTAATTCAAACCAAAATTAAGTTTTAAATGTAATTAACATGAGAATAACATGCAAAACAAGAAGAATATCAATGATTAAATTTACTTAGTTAAATTTAACACTTTTAAAAGCTAAAATTACTCAAAAATGTAAATTACATGATCTCAAAATTTTAATTACATACCTTGTTTACATTTATGGCTTTTTAAAGTTGTGTAAAATTGAAGATTGTTTCTGCCGTTGCCTCTCATTGAAAACAGCTCTTTCAAGTTCGTTGAAACAGGAATGTGTGGCAATTAGATGCATCGGCGAGTTGTACGTAGTGACAGTATTTCCAAAGCTTCTACTGCTATTGTCACATGCAGTTACTATAAATTGTGCACATGTATCCTCTTCATGTAATCAGTAAGTACCAGTAATGGGGAATTGTGGTGAACCATCTCCATCCATATCTGCAAGATATGGATGGATATGGATTATCTTTCAACAGGACAACGCACAGCATCATCCATCGGGCTCTTGTTTAAGTTAAAAAATATGAACTTTTTTTTTTTTTTACGTATTTTCGTTTTAAGGGTCTGTATTCAAAATGTCCAGTGCATAAATGCGTAATAATGATGCTGAAATTAGTATTTGAGAAATTTAGTGATTGCCATGTTCCTTTTGTTGAAGTTTTCACCCTTTGTCAATAAACACAGGAGGCTAGTTCCATCAGAGGCATGCATTCAGTCGCTGACTTTAAACAACATTTGGAGCAAAATTACATATGCTTCCAATTTATGGACCTAGATCATAATATAATTAAGAAGTGATTTTCTTCTGTCCTCGGCACTGCGTAACAATAATACAACTTCCAGTGATTAGCAGTGAAAAGCAACATGACATGCGATGACTGTCTTTTTTCTTGTAGTAGAAAATTATATTTTGAACTTTATTTTTAGATTTAGTTGCCCATTCTGGGCAACTAGATTATTTATTTACCAGCCCATGCCAATGATTCACACGACTCAGGCATGGTATTTTTCAAGTCCTGATATGTATAAGTAAAAATATATACAGTACATAATTTCATACATACAGATTAATTAAAGCTTATATATTTCCTTATTACTACTTTAGCTAAAACTTGCATTACAAAAAAATTACCTTTGCTTGTCTCTGTGGGCACTATTTCGCTTTTACAGCATTGCAATCTTATGCGTAATGAAAATTTCTGTAGTACATACTAACTTTTTAATGAAAAATTTGTAATGTTTTAAGAACAGTACGTTGCTACAAATTTTCTTCTGTCCCCCTTGAATTTCATTATAACGAGTTTCGACTGTTATTCTTTTTTTACTGAATCTAGTAAATGCTGGCCAAAAAAATGACAGTGAAGATATATCATGAACAGTTTCTTTGCTTTGCAAATGTAGTAATTAAAGTTAAATGAAAAAAAAATTATTACATTCTAAATTTCTGCGAGTGAAATCTATTACCTGTGTCACTTTAAGCAGGGCTTGAAAAATATCTGAAATGTTACATGCCTAGCTGGGTATATACATAAATTATTTACTTACCCAGGTAGTAAAACCTGGATGCCCAGGAAAATTTATATTTTAAGATAAATCAGAAGCCACTTTTTTTTAAGTTAAAAAATATGATTTTTTTTTACATGTTTTGCATTCCTGTTTTAAAGGTCTATTCAAAATGTTCAATATGCAAAGCATGTATTTTATGTTTTGAGATGATAGCGCTGAAATTGGTACAAAATGATACGATGAAATTGTTTTTTGAGAAATTTAGGGATTCTGCCGTGTTCTTTTCCTTTGTCACTAAACACCTGATTTGTACATCAATTAAACATTGTTTCAGTATTTTTAGGTATTACCAAGATGTTATAAATACAACTATTTAATAGCATTCCAAAAAAAATGTGTGCTCCAAAATGGTTTCCTTGTGGCAACACACCAAGGAAAGAACAGCTTTAATCACTGAAGTCATTTCTAAAACATCCCAAACAGAAAATTTAATATTTTAGAAATATTGATATGCGTTAATGTTCTAGAAAGACTCAGTTAGAATCAGAGTCTAAGCAAGTGTTTCTTTTTCGGGTGGGATGGGGAGGGGGTCTGAGATTTGAAATTATGCCCTGTCAAGTTCAAAAGCTCTCACTTCCACTCAAGTATTTTTCTTTTCTTTCTGATACCTTAATTATGGGGAAGCAATGCGATCTTTCAAAAGGAGTACTTCCCGTTTTTGACATAACTTTACTAAAAATGTGAAAAGTAGGTAAATATCAGAAAATTAGAGATAGGAAACAAGACAGTAAACGTTCTGGGAACACTGACAACACAGTGCTCAGTAAATGTAAAATGAACCAGCACACAAGGCAGTGAATGTGAGAACAGGAAAAGCATGATTCAACTCTATGTCAAATGTAATACTAGCCAAAACCTACATGAAAAACCAACTTTGACACCATTGTGGATTGAATACCCTATAGACGCAATGTACTCGGATGCCAGTTCGTAGTTCTGTTTGTCATTAATATAACATATAAATACAAGAATATGCCTGTACATATCTTTACTACATAACTGCCCTTTGTATTCATTCATGCAAATACTACATAAGTACGTATGTGCAAATTAAAATGTCTAAAAGAAACTAAGTATTGTTCAACCAACTGTGCTTTAGAAATAATTCTCCAATTAAAACATGTCTAAAAGAAACGTAAGTATTGTTCAACCAACTGTGTGTACAGAGTTCGTAAAGCCTAATGTTAAACAAATCTGTGTGTAACTGATGTCATTATTTATCATATTGTAATAAACCTGATTTTAAGATATGAAAATATTACTCACATTTAGAACTGAATTGATTGGTAATAATGCAAGTTTCCAACAATCACACACTCTTCCACAAAAAATGCATTTACTGTAAAAGTCGGTGACTACTCGCCGTGAGGCTTAACTGAATATGGCCAAACTTGATATTTACAGGGATTGCTCTGAAATTCAAATGAATAAGGTCAGACTTTTTAATTTCCGATTACCGCTTAACTGAAAACTGTATTCAGTTAAGCCTGCGAAATTCAGTCTTAACTGAATACAATCAAACTATATTTTTACGGAATTGCTCTTCAAATTACTACTTAACTGAAAACGGCCAAACTTTAATTTTACGGGGATATTAAAATAAACATTTCCGGACCGTAGCGGAGAAATTGTGCATTATTTTGGTAAAAACAGTGTTTGCACATTTAGTAGAATCTGACTGAAGAAAGAAGTTTTTCAATCGGGTTTTTAGTCCCTCAGAGATTGCTGCAAACGGAAATGTTAATTTACGCCCTCTCGTGCCAGACTTGTGAGTTTAGAAAAATTTGAAATTATACGAGAAACATTTCGCAGCAAAAACGCTTTCCAACAAGAAAAAAAAAAAAATTCAAATCGGATTCTTAGAAGCAGAGATATCGGCAGAAATAAGATATGTATCTACGCCCCCTGGCAGAGTAACCATGCATTATTTTAAGAAGAAAAAAATCCGAAAACATTTATCGACGTGAGTAGATTGGCCCATGAACGAATTTTTTCAATCCAGATTTTAAAAGGTCAGATTTTGCTGCAAATACTTTGGCAGCAGAAATTAACACTTACGCCCCTGGTGGTCAAATCATTCCTTAACAAAATTAGAACTTATATGCCAAAGTTTCTTATCAGGAGCTGTATCCGCTGAAGAAAGAATTTTAAAATCGAAGTTTTAGAAGTACAGATATCGGTGTAAAGGCAACTTAATTTTACGCCTCCTAACGAAAATTCTAAGCGTAACTTGAAAAAGTAACTATGCCTAAAATACTTTTCGATATAAATGGAATCGAAAGGTAAAATTATTTTTTCTATCAAGCATTTAGAAGCAAATATATGGAATAAAATGTATTTTGAATTCGATATCATCTGCATTTACGCCCTCTAGCGGCAAAATTTCAAATCGTAAAAAGAAATAAAAAAAAAAAAGAACGAAATAGAGGATAATCCTTTAAATATTTCAAGTTTCCCAACGAAAAAAGAATGTTTCAAATCGGACAGAGATATGGTGTCCACAGACGGACGGACAAACCGTTCACACAAGCACGGTACTTTTTTTTTAGTACGTCTTTTGTAAAAAAAATCGTGCTTATGTTATCGGTTTGTCCGTCCGTCCGTCTGTACAAACGATATCTCTGCAACTGTTAGTCCGATTTGAAAAATTCTTTTTGCATTGGGAAGCTTGAAATATGCGAGTGATGATCCTTCATTTCGTTTTTTTTTTTTTTTTACGATGTACAATTTCGCCGCTAGAGGGCGTAAATACAGATGTCGAATTCAAAAATACGTTTTATTCTACATATCTGCTTCTAAACATCCGATTGAAAAAATCTTTTATATTTCGATTCCATTTATGTCGAAGAGTATTTTAGATATAGTTTCTTTTTCAAATTAAAAAAAGTAAATTACATTTCCCCGATAACTCTTCTTGTAAAACTCCGATTTGAAAAATGTTTTCCTCAGCGGATACATCTCCTGATAGGAAATCTTTTGCATATAATTTCAAATTTTGGTAAAGCATACTTTGGCCACCATGGGGCGTAAGTGTTAATTTTTTGCTTCTGATGTATTTGCCATTACATCTGAGCTTCTAAAATATCGATTGAAAAAATTTCGTGGACTGATGCCACTCACATCAGTAAACCTTTTCGGAATATTTTCTTTTTAATATATTCCACAGTTTCTCCGCCAAGAGGCGTAGATGTATATCTTATTTTTGTCAATATCTCTACTTTTAGGAGTCCGATTTGAAAAATTCCTTCTTTGTTGGATAGTGTTTTCGGTGTGACATGTTGTTCATATAATTTTAAAAATTTCAAGTAATTCATAGACTTTCCGCTAGGGGCCGTAAATGTAAATTGCGTTCCCCCCTATATCTCTGCTTCTAAACTCCGTTTTGAAAAATTCTTTCTGCACCGGATACAGCTCCTGATGGGAAATAGTTTGCACATAATTTCTAATTTTTGTAAAAAATTGTTTGGCCACCATAAGGCGTAAGTCTTAATTTCCGCTTCTGATGTATTTGCAGGAAAATATGAGCTTCTAAAATCTCAATTGAAAAAAAAAAAGTCGTTTGTTGACCGATACTACTCATGTTGACAAACCTTTTTAGGAACATTTTCTTCTTGAAATAATGCATGGTTTCTACGCCAGGGGGCGTAGACGTATATCTTATTTTTGTCAATATCTCTACTTCTAAGAGTCCCATTTAAAAAATTCTTTCTTTGTTGGATAGTGTTTCTGATGCGAATTTTTTTTCCTGTAAATTCAAAATTTACAAGTAAATCATAAACTTTCCGCTAGGGGGCACAAAGGCAAATTGCGTTTTCTGCGTTATTTTTGCTTCTAAAGCTCCGATTTGAAAAATTCTTCCTGTATCGCATACAAGACCTCATGGAAAATATTTTTCAGATAATTTCTAATGTTTGGTAAAGAATGGTTTGGCCTTCAGGGTTCATAAGTGTTAATTTCTGCTTCTGAAGTATTTGTAGCAAAAACTGGGCTTCTGAAACCTCAACTAAATTTTTTTTCTTGGACCGATACCGCTTATATGGATAAACCTTTTGAGAACACTTTCTTCCTAAAATAATGCATGGTGTTCCCACCAGGGGACTTAAAGTGACATCTTATTTTTGTCGATATCTTTGTTTCTAAGAGTTCGTAAGCTCACGATTACGTTACAGCAATATCTGAGCGATTAAAAACCAGATTGAAACTCTTCTTTCTTCCGTCAGATACTATTGTTTTCCATACTGATTCCGTTCACTTTGAATAGCTTTGATAAATTAAATTTACGTCAAAACGGATTCAAAAGACGTGTTTATTACACCCGAATATTCGGTGCCATCTTTCTTGGTTGTTTTTTTTATACAAAAGACGTGCTAAAAAATCTGATTTTATTGTTCTTCAATTTTCAATTGTGAAACAACCCTTCATTAATACGCGAATACTCAGTGCCTCGAGAAAATGTAATGATCGGAATCAAGAATATTCAATGCAAATTTCAGCTTGCACAGATTCGAGTTTAACATGGTTAGAAAAATATATGTTTATTCTAACACTAATTCAAGTCATTAGCACGAATAAATGAAGTTGTTATAAAGGAAACGGAAAGAGTAAATGAACCCCGCCCCTGGATCGTACAGTCAGGGCCTTTGGTTGTCTGTACGCTGTATTCAATTTGTCGGAGGCTCGGGCAAGATGCAGACTTCCCAACATTATCGCTATTCTTGCAGGGAAAGAAACTTTCCAGGTGTGTTTCCCAGATGTAGATATATAATATAGTCTAAGTCGGATGATTCATAACAAATATCTTTGCTATCAATCATCCGACTTAGACTATATTTCAGATTTAATGTAAAACTCGAATCTGACTTGAATTGGTGTTATAATAAATATTATATATTTTTCTGATGAGCAGGGCCGGCCCTAGGCGTGGGCGCAGCGGCGGTCATATGGAGGCCGGCTGGCAGGTAGACTGCCCTTATTTTGCTTTAGCTGTTTTCTATAAATATATATATTATGTTTATATGATAATGGTCTGAAATATACTGTTTCATAACATACATATTATTTGCCCTTTTTTCTTTGCGAATTAATCGCGTTTGTTTCATCCGTATTATTACATAAAAGCGAATTCCTAATTGCCATATTTCATAGCAATTCTCATTCTCTGCCGTTCTTCTAAGCCAGTATATTTAGCCTTTCTATTTTTGAAGTCTGTATCTTTGTGTCTCATCCTGGACCTGAGACAACATTACTCGTCTTGAGGTTACAGTCAAGAAAATGTCTCCAAAGTACGATTGTCACTCGCTTCTTGACCAACCCCTTGTTTTGCAAAGCAGGAGACCAGGAGCAGGACAAAGCAACCCTATATAGGCGCTCTCCCCATTACCTTACACTATAGCACGGTATCATTTTCAAAGTGACCGCATCCGCAATTTAAACTAATTACACCATAAAAGGGAGGACGGTATGACCGCTCCGATGGGAATATTTGTTTTCAGAGTGAATATTTGTCTTCCTAGGACCGAGTAGGAAATCGGCATGTTTGGTTGGTACAACATGTGATTTAGCAATTCTTATTTTACCCGTATGAGGTGAAGAGACCGAATACAGGAAAAATACTCTAATCATTTAGAGGGGGGGGGAAATGAGATTTCAGTTGGGAAAGAAATACGTCTTTTTTTTTTTTTCATTCACTTTCGAAGGATTTTGAATTATTTGTTTTAACCTAATTGCTAATGAAATTCAGATTGCTAATATAATAAAAAGAGAAGCTAAATAAAAATGCGTACACTACGAATTTCAGGTAACTCCTCAATCCCTGTTGTTGTTTTACATACCTTCGTACATACAGTGCTATCTTAATGGGTTGGTTTCGAACTTCGCATTAATCAAGGGACTCCAACTTAATGTTTTAATCGAAGCGAAAGAAAAAAATTCTTGAGAACTTTAAAGTATAAAATCAATATTTGGGAATTGTCCATGTAAGTTAGTTTGATCCCCCCTCCCCCGGGCTGTATGAAAGAAACATACCCCGTCGTCATTTCTGATACATTTACATTCCACAGTCGGTTTTCAATATTTCATTTTTTTTGTTGCCTGTTGTGAAAGTTTTTGGAAGTATTTTTTCCTGATGTGTATTCTTACAGGATTCTCCCTCGAACTACAAACTGGCAATTTGTGCAGGTTTCCATTGAATTTTTGTAAGATAATTCCATAAATAAATGCTATCACTATACGGACTGCGTGCCTCAAGAAAAGTGTGTGTGTAGCAAAGTATCTTAATTTCATCTAAAGGCAGTAAGAGCTCCATCTTGTCCACGCATGAACAATATCACTGGCCGGCCCTGCTAATGAGCTTATATATTTTTTCTCCATGTGCAAAACAGAATAACATGCACTTCTTATGAAAAAATTCGGAGATCGAGAGCTGATTAGCATGTTAACTAGCTTAATTAGCATTTTTTTGCATTACGTGCCAGTTCCCTTCAAGGGCTTTCCAACGGTACTTTACTTGTTTACATGTGACAACCGGTTTGAAAGTTAAGGGGTGCCACGTTTTTTTTTGTTTTTTTTTGTTTTTTTTAGGTCTGTATATATTGCTTAAAATATATTTTTTTGCCTTTTCAAAAAATATAACATTTATATATGAGCCATATTATTTAATAGTTTTATAACTTCGTGATCTCTCTCTTTCTTAATATATTAAGATTCAGTTTTTGCTTATGCAAATAATATTAACATCGATATGTCAGCCGTAACTTTTTTAAAGTATTGTTTTATAACTTTGCTTTACTCATATATCAAAAAGCATTTTTGTATGTTTCTTGACTAGGATTACCAGTTTATCCCTTAAAAAATAAGCATTTTTTAAGCACATACACAGCAATGACATACCCAGGTGCACTTCTACACATAGATATTAATAACTATGTAAATCAAAATAAGCACATGAACGTTGCAAGTTGTTGTTTTTTTCCATATGTTAGGTGTGCACCTTCATTCTCGGCCACAGGCACGACACGTTGACAGCAAATTTTAGCAAATCGAATATGTACCTAATCAGGGAAATAATCTCCGTCGTGTTGAATACATTTGAGCCATTGGTCAGGGAGCTGCCGAATGCCACTGCGAAAAAAAGGGCTGTTTCGAGTTGATAAATTCATCAATACTTGTGTGGACCTCGTCGACAGAAGTGAAGTGCGTATCACTCAGGTGATGTTGCAAGGAGCGAAAGAGGTGATAATCCGACGGGGCGAAGTCTGGAGAATACGCCGGGTGGAATAAAATCTCCCATCCCAGGTCGGTGATCGTGCTTAAAGTCGTCTTCGCGGTTTGAGGATGCTCGTTATCCTGAAGCAACAGGAACGATCTTCTGCCCTTGCCGGTGTATGGCCTTTTCGCATACATTGCGTCACTCACACGAATGAGTTGCTAACAATAACGCTCAGCATTGACCGTTTCACCAGGTTTGAGCAACTCATAGTGTACGACACCGCGCTGATCCCACGATACGAACAGCAACAACTTCCTGGCATGGATATTCGGTTTCGCTGTACTGTTGGTAGGCTGACCTGGATAAACCCACGATTTGCGCAGCTTAGGATTATCGTAGAAGATCCACTTCTCATCACAGGTCAACATCTTGTGGAAGAAATCCTTGTTCTTGAATTTGGAGAGCAAGGACACAACGACGTCGTAGCGCCTAGACTTGTTCGTAGCTGTGAGTTGGTGGGGCATCCAACGGCCCTCCTTGTGAATCCGTCCAAGCTTGTGCAGGCGCTTTGCAATGGCTTGCCGTGTTACTCCGAGTTCCTGGGCGAGCCCTGACTGTGTGCGACAGGGATCCGCGTCCAACAGTTGTTCCAGTTCCTCATCGTCAACTTTCTGTGACTGTCTCGGACGTCCTGCACCACGAAGATAGAAATTTCCCTGCTTAAACCGCTTGAACCACTTCTTTACTGTAGGACACCGCAGCCTCACCCAAAGCAGCACAGATCACTTGCTGGGCTTCCGCGGCACTTTTTTTCAGCTGCAACGCGAACGCACAGGACGCATTGCCTCAAATGTTGCTTTTCGAACTACATTACTTTCACTGTCAACTTTCGTCCCTTATGTCACTGCAGCTGTCAGCAGTTACGGTTGTCTGGAAAGCTGTTGGATGGCGCTGAAATCAGCGATTATCGCACACAGCTATTTGCATTTGCCGACGTTCTATGATCGCTTGCGGTTAAGGGCCGAGAATCAAGTTACACTCCTAATAGTTATTTCTGGGTGCAATAAATTAGGATTTGTGGATTTTAAAAGGAAATTCTGCTGGTCTGAGTTTTCTCGAGAGAATAAGCAAATAGGCAATAAACAGAATGTAAATTGTAAGACTTTAATCAAAGTTATGAGTTCGATATTGGAATTTTGTATATAATCATCGCAGGATTAAAATTTCAAAACCAAAATTACTTGTTCAAGATTTCAGGTTTTGCATTTTATTTTCTCATAATATAACTGAATTATTTGCATATACAAAAAAGGGATGATTTGAGAATGAAATATGAATACCAAAAAATAGTGATGGGACTTGTTAGGTGAAATGTGCTGGGTGTGTTTAACCCATGGGTATGGAGAACTGGGCATATTAAAATTTCAGTGCCATAAAATTTTCCGTAATTTTGTATTTTCTTAAATGCGATATTTAATGTAATTCCTTAAAGAAAATATTTGTAATATACCATTCAACAAAAGAATTTCAAGCTTTAGAAACTACAGCACAACAAATTCTCTGAGGGCATGTGCAAACACAGAAAGCCTGTGGAGGTGGGGGAGCTTCGTACCAAATATATAAAATATAAAGATTTCTGGTAAGATCGGAAGATTCTTGAAGTTCATAAAGCACAACTCAGGGAATTATCCACGTGCATGTACAAGGAACCTGTCGGAGGGCTATCACCAATCCCACAGACATGTTTTTTGCGGTAGCAGATCCCCGAATAACTTTTGTTGGGTATTATTTTGTAAATGATGAAAATTCCCGGTTCAGACCAGAAGTTCTTTTTATTTTATATTTTTTGGTATTAAGCCCCCACCCCCGCCAGGTTCCTGGGTTTTCACATGCCCGAAGAAAAATTTTTTTAACTGTAGTTTTTAAGGGTGTCACGTCAATTCGTCGCGTGCGTCAATTCGTCGAGTGCGTCAATTCGTCGACCACGACGATTCGTCGAGCGTCAATTCGTCGCGGACAAATTCGTCGACTACCTCAATTCGTCGACTACGTCAATTCGTCGCGTTTACACTTCGAAATTGCCTTTATTCTTCAGTAAAATAACATTTCTATGTACATGACAATGGAATTCTGCCAATAAATACAGTGGTATATACATCAGCTGGAGAGTTCCAGTGAAACGTAAAACAAAATATTGTTAAAATCATAAAATTATTTCGCCACGTAGGGCGAAGGAGAGGCAGACAATAAAGCACGAGCGATACAAATGAAAATTTTTACCTACAGCATTGTAGACCGGGAAAGACATGATTCTATACTATGCACAAATTCCAATTAAGCATTACTACCATACTAAAGATTAAACATGCACAAGGTACTAATTCACATAAAAGACCATGGGTGAGAAGGAACTAACAGGTGCAACAGTATTTAGAGATATGACAGTAATGGTAGAAACAAATAAGCACAAATACTTATCATATGTACAGAATTATGCAGTGACAAGAGAGAAATATGCTAAACGAACCCAGGAGAGCAACTTTACAAAAAAAAACAGAAACCGAACAGTAATGCAATGCACAAGTTTCATATCATATGTACAGAACAAAACAGTGACAAGGAAGAAAGCCGCTAAACATACCCAGAAGGGCAGCTTCTCATGAAACAGAAATGCAACAGTGATGCTACATTCAAAATGTACAACATATGTACAGAAGTATTCAGTGGCAAGGGGAAATAACGCTAAATGTACAGAGAGGGGCATCTTGTTACATTAAATTATACACACAGTGACTAATATTTTAAAAATATATTCAACATAATGAAGGGGACATTGCGTGGGCAGTAAACTGTGCAGAAGGAAGAATTATATACAACAACATAAAATCCAACATTATCGAAGAGAACATGGGAAACATGGTGAGCTATCTCCAATGGCACAAAAAACAGAATAATCACAAATAGCGAAGCACCAAAATTAATACGAAAAACATGATTTGTTACAGTGAACGTGGGCGACAACAAAAATCCCACTTATATGTTGACATGTAACTGCAAATTGTGGATATGGAACCACCCAGCCGATTGGGCCCAGGTGGATTGAAAAACGCTATCGGTGTTTGTTGAGGCAGCACGAGAGTGCTCCATTTGGAGGCGAGTGGTTAACCGTGCTAGGAAGCTTCTCCGAATGATAGCACTTGCCTCCTGAGGAGGTGGAATAAGAGCAGGGAAGCGTTGTTGAAGATGGAAAGCATAGACAGTGAACTTCACAAGAAGAAAAATGTAACGACACACAGGAGGCAAGTGAGTAGGTGGATGCTTTGTTTGGAGTAGCCAAGCATATGCAAGAAAGGGTAACGATCGAGCACAAATTCGATCAGCAAGACGAAATGCTGTGTTTAGGACTGGCAGGAGAACGGGGCAGAATAGGTATTGATGTTGGACGTCGCTGACTTCCGGGCAAAAGGAGCATTGTGGAGAGGTGAGAAGAGTCATGCGAAATAGTACTGATGGGGCGGGGAGACGAAGGTGAAGAAATTGCCAATGGACATTGAGTTCAAGAGGGGAGGAAAGGGGAGAGGTAGAGGCTGTCCAGATGGCGGGGAGAAGAGAAGGAGGAGCAGAATGCACAGAAAGTGGAAGTGCGGGAGGGGAAAGAAGAAGCCAATAAAGAGAAGAGGAGGAGATAGAATTAACTAGAACCTGGGAGCTACGAATGAGGAGAAAGAACGGTAGAGAAAGAGGAGCGGAGGGGACCGAGAAGAGACCATTAGGTGAAGCGAGGAGTGGAAAGAGGCTCCAAGACGCTGTGCAAAGGAGAAGATATTCGTTAGCAAGAGTAATGGTTGGAGATAGAAACAGGGAAGAAAGAGGTCTCCAGGTTAGATCAGAAGTTACGAGAGAACGGACAGTTATCACACCAGAGCGGATCCAATGAGGAAAGTAAAAGTAAGGGAGGTTAGGAGATGAATAAGAGAAGAGAAGAAGAGAGGTTCATCTAGGAGATCAAGAGTTGAAGAAGGAAATGAACGGAGAAGAGGAAGCGAACGAAAGAGAGAAAGGCCCTCTCGCAGGACAGGAGGGAGGTGGGACGGGAGAAGAGAGTATGCATCCATCTTCAGAAACAGAAGGAAGGTGAAAGATGGGTCACGGGAAGAAGCTAGAACATTCAAGGTAGTGGTAAGGGACGGAACAGTTGAAGTGGCAAGGCGAATGAAGTGAATAATGCGATGTGTTTTATAAAGGACAGCTGGATCAGGAAGCTGGATGCCACCTAAAGAGGCTGGCAGATGAAGCGTGGCAGGTTTAACCCAGTGATGTGAAGACCAGATGACGGAAGTTGAGAGGCGAGTGATGGTCATCATTTGTGACACGGGCACAACCGTCGACATCCAAGAGTATTCGCATAGGGAGATAAGTTGTCGACGAACAACGGCTGCTCGTTGACGGAACGATGTGAAAGGGCGGGCCTTACTCCAGTAGGCAGCAGTCCGTTGTATCCGGGGAAGAAGAGCAGTCCAGGTGGCGGATGCAGAAGCCAAGGGCAATCCAACATACGCACCGAGGATCTTCTGTGTAGTGGCTGTCCACTGCGCACCCCAAGGAGCATCGGTGCGGGCAGCCCAAGCCCCGCACCATAAGCCAGTACTTTTAGTGGCATTCAGCGCAGCTCCAGATAATGCAACATACTGTTGATATACAGAATACAGACGATCAAATTGAGATTCATCCCGGACGCAAAAGGTCACATCATCAGCATAGGCGGTGAAAATTATTCGATGATGACGAGTACTAGCCACTGTCGGCGGTAGGACATCCAGGAGTGATCTTCGGGCTGCTAACAGGAAAGGCTCAAAAGCGAAAGCGAATAGCTGGCCGGAGAGCGGACATCATTGCCGGATGTCTCGCTTGAGCGGTTAGAAATGTGGCAGCTCGAACATGGAAAATGGCGCCCTGATAAAGGGCCAAGAGTGCGGAAGAAAAGGCAGGAGGAAAGCCAAATTGTGAAAGGACAGCAGAGAGATAAAAGTGAGAAACGTTATCAAAAGCGGACTTTTGATCCAGATTGAGAAAGGCAAGAGGTTCATCAAAAGAACGAGCTAGGAAGTGAAGATGAAGGAGAAGAGAAACGTTAGTGGAAATAGTCCGACCAGGCACAGTGTATGTCAGGTCGGGAGAAATAACGAAAGAGAGAACAGAATTAAGGCGACGGGATAAGAGTTTTGTATAGAACTTATAGTCAGTGTTTAGGATAGAGATAGGGCGCCAGTTTCCAAGATCCAAGAGGTCACCCTTCTTAGGAAGGAGGCTGATGTGTGCCAAAGTAAAGTCGAGCGGTAACGCAGGAGAGGAAAAAGCAGACTAGAAACACGCAGACAAAAAAGGCAGAAGGCACGGTAGAAAAGCACTATAAAAAGACAGAGGAAGGCCGTCAGGTCCAGGAGCGGCATAAGGATTGAGAGTAGCGAACGCCTCGCGGAATTCGCGAAGAGAGAAAGGGGAGAGTAAAGAAGTAGATAAAGTAGAGGGGACCTGAGGAAGAGAGGAGAGAAGAGGAGAAGCTAATGAGGATGAAGACTGCGTTACCGCACTGTACTTGGCGGTGAAATACTGTCTGGTGAAGGTGCATAGCTTCGATGGGTTCGAAGTGATGGAACCATCCTGGAGGCGAAGATGACGCAAAGATGTAGCAGAACGATGTTGAGATTCCAAGGCGGTTAAGTAATCGTGAGAATCAGCTGTAGGGGAGAGATGCAAGAAATGCATCCTGCAGGCTGCATCGGATGCGCGAGGAAGAAGCAAAGCGTGGAGATCTGCCAGATAGCCGGAGTATTGCGGATCATCAAGAGAGAGCATCGACAATAGAGCACGTAGATTCGCAATTTTCATATCGCTCTCATTCCGAGAGGCATGGGAGTAGCGCCGTACAAAAAGGACCAAGTCATGTTTGACACTGAGCCACAGTTGCATCGCGTCGGACGTAGTATCAGATTTTGGTTACATACAAAACGAATGCAGGAAAACGTACGATTTCGAACGCCTTCCTCCCTGATCAAATTTATAAAGTTTGGACACTCAGACAGGATAGGAATATTACGCTTTTTCTTTGGCACTAAAAATATTAGACGGTAGACTGTTTTTGGAAGGGGTCAGGGCCCGGTTGGTCAGAGCCCCCCATATACAAAATTTTCGTAAAATCTACAGTTTTATATTCAGAACCACCAAATCTGGCATACTATCTCATGGTACTCTAACTTAAACGGTAGAAGTTTTTTTGGAACGGGTCAAGGCCTGGGGGGTAAGTGCCCCCCACATACAAAATTCTTCTTGACAAGTGGTCAGAAGCCAGCCCCTAGATCACTCCGCCGCCGTAGCGGCGCACGTTGAAATGCATTTTTCATACGGCCCCAAACGCTCTTATGGACATACTAGATTGAACTGGACGCAAATAAATCATTAATATAATTTGTACTAGCAGGGATACCAGTTATTTGCCAGTTACATATTACTATTTGTGGAATCACCAAGTTCAGCGGGTGAAAGTTAATGAATGAAAAAGATATTCATGCAATTTTCCAGTAAACTTATTCAAATTTTTTTGATTTAGTAAATTTAATTTTGCGAAACAAAAAAGAAAGAAAAGGGAATGGGAATACTTACCTTCTAGGAGACATCTATAGAACTGCCGTACGTCTGGCGTGTGCTTCTGTGAATCCCGCAACACAGAAATGCAATGTACCAATGTGATGTCGATTGCGTACGACTTCACATTGGCATTGATCATCTTCTTCTTACCGTTTTGAATTTTGAATATCTGGAACTCTCTATTTACATTACACTATATTTCTTCCTAATAAGCCGTTCGTTGGTAGTGAAAGCTAAACTATATTGATTTGTGTTTTTAATACACCATTAAACGCATATTTTTGCACTTTATTGTTATCTACAGTCTCTAACTTAGACCGTAGGTTGGTTAGTTGTTTGGTTGATGATTTATGGTGCAAGGCCCTCAAAGGGCCAAAGAGCGCCTTAGAACGTAGATAGGGTATACTTAAGAGTAAAAAACGGAACTTTTTGCAAAAATTTTGCATGGGGCTTCCTTGATCCGGGCCCCGACCCCTTCCAAAAACCGTCTACCGTCTAAGTTAGATAACCATGAGATAGTATACCAAATTTGGTGGTTCTAAAATGAAAACTGTAGATTTTACGAACTTTTTTATGAGAGGGGGGCTCTGACCCCCAGGCTCCAACCCCTTCCAAAAACCGGCTCCAACCCCTTCCAAAAACCGTCTTGCGTCTGAGTTAGTTTCATGATACCAAATTCGATGGTTCTGAAATGAAAACTAGATTTTACGAAAATTTTGTATGTATGTGGCGGGGGAATGCTCCAACCCCCGGGCCTTGACCCGTTCGAAAGACCGTCGACCGTCTAAGTTAGAGTACCATGAGGTAGTATACCAAATTTGGTGGTCTAAATTGAAAACTAGATTTTGCGATTTTTTTTATGAAGGGAGCCCTTACTCCCCGGGCTGCAACCCCTTCCAAAAACGGTCTACCGTCTAAGTTAGATAACCATGAGATAGTATACCAAATTTGGTGGTTCTAAAATGAAAACTGTAGATTTTACGATTTTTTTTACTAGGGGGGGCTCTGACCTCCTGGCTCCAACCCCTTTCAAAAGCCGTTTAGCGTCTAAGTTAGAGTACCATGTGATAGTATACCAGATTTGGTCGTTCTAAATTGAAAACTGTAGATTTTACGAAATTTTTATGAAGGGGGGCTGTCACTCCCGGGATCTCACCCCTTCCAAAAAGCGTCTAGCGTCTAAGTTATGGTTTCATGATACCATACTTAATGGTTCTGAATTGAAAACTGTAGATTTTACAAAAAAAATTATGGGGGGGGCTCTGACCCGTTCCCAAAACGGTCTACCGTCTAAGTTAGAATACCATGTGATAGTATACCCAATTTGGTGGTTCTAAATTGAATACTGTAGATTTTACGGCATTTTTTATGACGGGGTTCTTACCCCCCCTTCGGCTCCAACCCCTTCCAAAAACCGTCTAGCGTCTAAGTTAGAGTACCATACCAGATTTGGTGGTTCTGAATTGAAAACTATTTTTAAGAAAATATTGTATGAATTTTTAATGAGGGGGGCCCTTACCCACCGGGCTGCAACCCCTTCAAAAAATCGTCTAGCATCTAAGTTAGAGTACCATGAGATAGTATACCAGATTAGGTGGTTCTGAATTGAAAACTGTAGTTTTTAAGAAAATTTTGTATGTGGGGGGCTCTGACCCCCAGGGCCTTGACCCGTTCCGAAAACCGTCTACCGTCTAAGTTAGATAAGCATGCGATAGTATACCAAAGTTGGTGGTTCTAAAATTAAAACTGAGATTTTACGAACTTTTTTATGAAAGGAGGGGGCTCCGACCCCCGGGATCCAACCCCTTCCAAAAACCGTCTAGCGTCTAAGTTAGAGTTTCATGATACCAAATTTGATGGTTCAGAAATGAAAACTAGATTTCACAAAAATTTTGCATGTATGTGGGGGGTGGGGGCTCTGCCCCCCGGCCCTTAACCCGCTCCAAAAACCGACAACCGTCTAAGTTAGGGTACCATGAGATAGGATACCTGATTTGGTGGTTCTGAATTGAAAACTAGATTTTACGAACATTTTGTATATGGGGGCTCTGACCAACCGGGCCCTGACCCCGTTCCAAAAACCGTCTAATATTTTTAGTGCCAAAGAAAAACGTAATATTCCTATCCAAAATCTGTAAACGCGACGAATTGAGGTAGTCGACGAATTTGTCCACGACGAAATGACGCTCGACGAATTGACGTATAACCGTTTTTAAATACTGAAATTCTTTTGTTGAGTTGTAGATCACGCACCTTTTTTATAAAGAATTACATTTAACATCGCATTTAAGAAAATACATAATTACGGAAACTTTGTGACTCAGATAACCAACCTTTGGGGACCTGGCCACGAATCGGTCAAAAACGCAATTTTTATACGGCCCCTTAAATATTTTGTGACCAGTCCTCCCGTAGATACTCTCCCACACTCCTTAACCCATGGTCCTCTAATTTCAGCAAATTAACACTCAACTCTTAACAAACTGAATCTGAAGGGTGTGAAAAAAAATATCAAGAAAACGTTATGCACATAGGAAATGTGCAGAGTAGAGGTGAGCATGGGCCCAGGCAATGACAAAAATCACGGAAACGGATCTGGGCCTGTCCAGGATGGGCTCTTATATTACATCTTTGACTGAAACCCGGGCCCCTACTCAATTGATTTTCCCTTTCATTATATATATCTGACGTCAAGGAAAATTGGATATCGAGAATTATAGAGTCTCAGTACGAACTAAATTGCATGTAAATCATTCAGTGCTGTACTTGTATTTTTACATAATTTATTCATTTATTAAGCCAAACCACTGGAACACGAAGTTCCTTACTGTACTACAGAGGATGAGTGGAAAGTTTTGCAATATTTGGATCACTTATGTCTTCATACGTACCTTTACGACGAAAGCTGACTAGCATTCAAAGTATAGGCCATCGTGATGCACCGTCTTTAGCCATCTGTCTGCCAGTTCTTTGATTCTGCAGCGGTAACAGTTCATGTCCTTCGAGGCAAAGAACTCCTTCATCCCAGCTGCCACCTCCTTCTCCTCCTGGTTGTTGAAGTGCCGCCTCCGAAGGCCGGAGCAGGTAATACGGGATAGGTCCGGAATATATGTTGGGCGTGTCATCAGTTCGATACCCTCAAGTTCCTGGAGTTTGGGCCGGGCCGTTCGTGTAGTATGAGGCCCAGCGTTGTCCTGCTCTAGGAAAGATCGCTTTCTGTTAACTAGTGCAGGGCACTTCTCCACCAAAACGACATATACCCGCTTCAGCTGTGTCACAGTAGAGATTGGCGTTCATGGTCCGACAGTCTGGAACAAATTCGCAATGTATTATCCCTTCGAAATTCCACCAGAGGTAGAGCATCACTTTGTGTTCGAAGTGCTCACGTTTCGGTTCAGTCCAAGGGTTGAGCCCGTGCCGTTGTGTCTTAAGATCATTACGGAAATAGACCCACTTTTCACCGCACGTAACAATTGGCTTGATGAAACTTACGCCGCGCGGGTTTTCTAGGAGTTTTGTGCACACTACCACTCGGCGGTTTGTTTCAGCATGCGTCAGTTCCTGAGGGACAATGCGGTAGCTCCTGTAGACCTTTCCAAGGTCCTGATGGGGACGAATCATGGTAGTCTGTGATATGCCCAGCTCACCTGATAATTTCCGAGTGCTGGTTATCGGATTTACCTCTACGGCCTGGCGCACGGCATCCGAATCTACGGTTCAAGACTTAACCGACCTGTGCTTCTTTTCGAGGTTTCTGTCGCCTGAGCGAAATTTCTTGAGCCATCTGGTTGCGGTGCTGTGGTACACGAAACCTTCCCCTTTCGCATGACAAATATTTCGTGTTGCTTGCGCAGCGTTATTGCAGAGTTCAAACTCGTAAAGCAAAAGCTCCCTAATTAGCCGGTTGTGGCTGTTCATCTTTTAGACGTCCCAGCCACTGACAGAACGACGACATGCAATGCTGTTCAGCCGCCCCGGTGGCGCAGTGGTCTGAGCGATGGCCTCTGATCATTCGTATGAAAGTTCGAATCCTGGTGAGGCATGGATGTTGTGTTTGTTTTACGCCACTGGCTCTCTTCCTTCCCTGGAACCAGTGATCCTAAATTAGGGACGGGCGACGGCTTATAGCCCATTGAGTTGCTCACGGTGGTCGTTAAACCTCCAATAAAAAAAAACAAAAAAAACCGATGCCGTTCACATGAAAGACTACCACTTTATATCCCTTTCGACTGACTACACTGGGCGTCTTGAACTAGTTTAAACACGTGACATACCAGCCGCAGGACATGCGTTTATGCAAATATTGCAAAACTTTCGACTCACCCTCTGTACATGCAGTTTTAGAACTTCATTGGTAAAACTGCAGCCACAAGTTATGTTCAATAAAATCCAAAATTCCTTCCATCATTAAACATACACTAGCATTTGCTACTTAATAGGAAAAACTAGACACTGTGAGAAAGAACAAAATGAAAACTATATTGAGACTGCAATACAGACTGATTTAAAACACTGACAAATTGATTTCTATACACCTCACTGAAAACACCTAATGCTGAAATTACGCTAAAGAATGAATAACGTACATTATAGAAGCCACATGGTGCAAATGTGTACTTTTACGCATTTAGCAAATTTCATGTTGTGAGGAAACTAAATATTGAAAAGTAAACTTTTCTCATACAGCAGAAACAGATTGGTTACTAAGGTTTCACATGATTTTTGAATCAAGTTACATCATACAAGGTATCACATGATTTTGAATCAAGTTACACCATACAAGGTATCACATGATTTTGAATCAAGTTACACCATACAAGGTATCACATGATTTTGAATCAAGTTACATCATACAAGGTATCACATGATTTTGAATCAAGTTACATCATACAAGGTATCACATGATTTTGAATCAAGTTACATCATACAAGGTATCACTTGATTTTGAATCAAGTTACACCATACCAGGTATCACATGATTTTGAATCAAGTTACACCATACAAGGTATCACATGATTTTGAATAAAGTTACATCATACAAGGTATCACATGATTTTGAATCAAGTTACATCATACAAGGTATCACATGATTTTGAATCAAGTTACATCATACAAGGTATCACATGATTTTGAATCAAGTTACATCATACAAGGTATCACATGATTTTGAATCAAGTTATCACACAAGGTATCACATGATTTTGAATCAAGTTACATCATACAAAGTATCACATGATTTTGAATCAAGTTACATCATACAAGGTATCACATGATTTTGAATCAAGTTACACCATACAAGGTATCACATGATTTTGAATCAAGTTGCATCATACAAAGTATCACATGATTTTGAATCAAGTTACATCATACAAAGTATCACATGATTTTGAATCAAGTTATCACACAAGGTATCACATGATTTTGAATAAAGTTACATCATACAAAGTATCACATGATTTTGAATCAAGTTACATCATACAAGGTATCACATGATTTTGAATCAAGTTACATCATACAAGGTATCACATGATTTTGAATCAAGTTACACCATACAAGGTATCACATGATTTTGAATCAAGTTACATCATACAAGGTATCACATGTTTTTGAATCAAGTTACATCATACAAGGTATCACATGATTTTGAATCAAGTTATCACACAAGGTATCACATGATTTTGAATCAAGTTACATCATACAAAGTATCACATGATTTTGAATCGAGTTACATCATACAAAGTATCACATGATTTTGAATCAAGTTATCACACAAGGTATCACATGATTTTGAATCAAGTTACACCATACAAGGTATCACATGATTTTGAATCAAGTTACACCATACAAGGTATCACATGATTTTGAATCAAGTTGCATCATACAAGGTATCACATGATTTTGAATCAAGTTACATCATACAAGGTATCACATGATTTTGAATCAAGTTATCACACAAGGTATCACATGATTTTGAATAAAGTTACATCATACAAAGTATCACATGATTTTGAATCAAGTTACATCATACAAGGTATCACATGATTTTGAATCAAGTTACATCATACAAGGTATCACATGATTTTGAATCAAGTTATCACACAAGGTATCACATGATTTTGAATCAAGTTACATCATACAAAGTATCACATGATTTTGAATCGAGTTACATCATACAAAGTATCACATGATTTTGAATCAAGTTATCACACAAGGTATCACATGATTTTGAATCAAGTTACACCATACAAGGTATCACATGATTTTGAATCAAGTTGCATCATACAAGGTATCACATGATTTTGAATCAAGTTACACCATACAAGGTATCACATGATTTTGAATCAAGTTACACCATACAAGGTATCACATGATTTTGAATCAAGTTGCATCATACAAGGTATCACATGATTTTGAATCAAGTTACATCATACAAGGTATCACATGATTTTGAATCAAGTTATCACACAAGGTATCACATGATTTTGAATCAAGTTACATCATACAAAGTATCACATGATTTTGAATCAAGTTATCACACAAGGTATCGCATGATTTTGAATCAAGTTACATCATACAAGGTATCACATGATTTTGAATCAAGTTACATCATACAAGGTATCACATGATTTTGAATCAAGTTATCACACAAGGTATCGCATGATTTTGAATCGAATTACATCATACAAGGTATCACATGATTTTGAATCAAGTTACATCATACAAGGTATCACATGATTTTGAATCAAGTTATCACACAAGGTATCACATGATTTTGAATCAAGTTATCACACAAGGTATCGCATGATTTTGAATCAAGTTACATCATACAAGGTATCACATGATTTTGAATCAAGTTACATCATACAAAGTATCACAAAACGTAGGTAATGAAAAAAAACTGAGCTTCGAAGAATTTATATAGAAGTATTTTTATGCTAAACACGATTACTGAGGTATGCAGGTCAATCGTAGTCATAGTTACCTCAATGTTATGCTATATGGTATTTTAAAGCAAATCATCTCAATAGCGGAAACAACAACTCTTACTTTGGGTGCCGGGCAAATCCCACATATTTAAGTAAGTGATTAACAAAGTGTCATGGAAGACAACAGAAGCAACCTATTGTACTTTGCCCATTTGTTAGGTATGAGATGAAAATCTTAGAAATTTCAACAAAGTTTAATTCAAAATAAAATATAATAGGGGAATTAGAATATTCTGCTTACACAGATGTATCACAAAACACTTTTCCTCAAGCATAAATCACTTTACTGCCGCCCCCTTTGTTTTTTAATTTAAGATATTAGAGCCAAGACTCAAGTTTACAGAAGAATGGACTACATATGTTAATTCTCTACTTCACACAGAATCGAAGCAACATTAAACGATATTTGCCAATTTAAGGAGAAGTACTAAGAAAATATAACTATTTTCTTGGCAGCCCTAGCACAAGAAAACACCAGCAGTTGTTAGTGGAAACCTATACGAGTAATGAAAATGTGTAACCGAGGAACAAAGCCTGATGAATTTAGCTACATCTCGTTTTAATCTTAACATTCGCTGCACCAAAACGAACTGCGTGTTTTAAGGCATCTACGTAACTTATCACTTCATGACTGCATAAAGTGAAGCAAGATAACCGTTTTTATCAAAGGAGTAATCACTGCAAACTGGAACGAAGATGTAGGGTTTCAAAAAAAAAAAAAAATGGAATGAAAAAATATCCAAGTGTGTTGTTACTTCATACCTCCATACAAAGCTTTCGAAGCTGATACTGTCCATGACACATTAAGACCAGAAGAAAACATGTGGACGTTTATTACAATGATTATAATTACGTACACTGATAGGACAGCTTAACTGAAGAGTACAAATATTAAAGCCATACATACATAATTATATATACATATACCTCCAAATGTTGAGATGATCAACTGAAATTACATGCCGTTTCAACAGGAAAAGAATTTTAAAAAATCTGGCCAAAATCCTGTATTCAGCATTAAAAGAAAACATGTGGACGTTTATTACAATGATTATACTTACGTACACTGATAGGACAGCTTAACTGAAGAGTACAAATATTAAAGCCATACATACATACATGAAGAAAACATGTGGAAAACATGTGGACGTTTATTACAATGATTATAATTACGTATACTGACAGGACAGCTTAACTGAAGAGTACAAATATTAAAGCCATACATACATAATTATATATACATATACCTCCAAATGTTGAGATGATCAACTGAAATTACATGCCGTTTCAACAGGAAAAGAATTTAAAAAAATCTTGCCAAAATCCTGTATTCAGCATTAAAAGAAAACATGTGGACGTTTATTACAATGGTTATAATTACGTACACTGATAGGACAGCTTAACTGAAGAGTACAAATATTAAAGCTATACATACATACATGAAGAAAACATGTGGACGTTTATTACAATGATTATAATTACGTATACTGATAGGACAGCTTAACTGAAGAGTACAAATATTAAAGCCATACATACATCATCATCATCATCATCATTGTCAACCATTATCAATCCACTGCTGGACGAAGGTCTCCCCAAGTTTCCTCCACAACGGTCTGTCTTGTGCCAGTCTCCTCCATGTCACCCCTGCATATTTTCGAATTTCATCCACCCATCTCCCATGTGGTCTTCTTCTGGGTCTTTTCCTGTCCCTTGGAATCCAATCTAAAATTTCGGCTGTCCATCGATGATCTGTCCTTCTGGCAGTATGTCCAGCCCATTGCCATTTCAGGGATTTAACTCTGATCATGATGTCTTCCACTCTTGTCATTTTTTGGATCCACGAGTTCCTCTTCTTATCTCTTCTGGTTACACCAAGTATGCACCTCTCCATGCTTCTTTGAGTTGTCTGCAGCCTTTGTATGTCTCTTTTAGTTAAGGTCCACGTCTCTGCACCATACGTAAGCACTGGAAGGATGCATTGATCAAACACTTTTCTTTTAAGACATAATGGCATATTGCTCTTGAAAATTATGCTGTTTCTTCCAAAAGCTCTCCAGGCAAGTTTTGTACGCCGATTAATTTCTTCATGAATGTGACCCTCACTTGATATCTGCTGTCCAAGATAAACGTACGTGTCTGTTATCTCCAGCTTTTCTCCATCAATCGATAAATCTTCATTTCTTGTAAAAGCATTGAACATCACTTTTGTCTTCTGAAAGTTCATTTTTAATCCCACTTCTTTACTCTTGTCAGCAAGTTCCTGGATCATACTCTGCAGCTCTGATGGGCTAGTTGCAAAAATGACTACGTCATCAGCAAAACGAAGGTGGGTTAGATAATCTCCATTAATCTTTATCCCCTTGTTTTCCCAGCTCAGTGACTGAAAAACACCCTCCAATGTGGCATTAAAGAGCTTCGGAGATATGGTGTCACCTTGTCTCACCCCCTTTCCAATTTTTATGTGTGTTGTATTTTCAAACAGCCTAATCTTTGCACTTGCATTTTCATAGATGTTATTAATAATATTAATGTATGCATCTTCAATACCGCAGGTTTTCAGAGCCATTGTAACTGCTGATGGTTTCACCGAATCAAAGGCTTTTTCATAATCGATAAAAGCCATGCACAATGGAAGTTCATATTCCCTCGCTCTTTCAATTAGTTCTCTCAGCACGTGGATATGATCTATTGTGCTGTAGCCACTCCTGAATCCAGCTTGTTCTCTCGGTTGAGGCATGTCCAGTGTTACCTTCAAGCGGTGTGAAAGAACTTTAGTGAAGATTTTATAAACTACTGATAGGAGGCTGATAGGTCTGTAGTTTCCGAGATCCTCAATGTCACCTTTCTTATGTAGCAGGATCATTGTAGCGGTGTTCCAATCCTCAGGAATCTTTCCTTCATTAAGGCATCGAGTGAAAATTTGGGCGAGTACTGTTTCGATTTCTCCACTTGCTTCTTGTATGATGTCTACAGTAATTCCATCTTCTCCTGGAGCTTTTCCCCGCTTCATGTTCTTGATTGCATGTGCAACTTCTGCTGGAAGGACTGGAGGAACTCTGGTACTGGTATCTTTCATGATGTCTGGAGTGCATGTATCATCCCTTTCATATAATTTAGAGTAGAAATCTTTCACTCTTGTCAAAATTTCGCCTCTATTTCTTGTTACAGAACCATCTTCTTTTCTCAGTGCCATAATCTGTTTTCTTCCTTTACTGAGATGACCCTTTGCTATCTTTAGGCTTTGGTTGTTTTCAATTGCTTTCCTCACTAGTTCACAGTTGAATTTTCTTACGTCTTCAGTGATACTTTTTCTTACTGTCTTGCATAGCTCTATATATTCCACTTTGGAAGTCACATCTTCTTTAGTTGTCCTCATCTCTCTTCTTTTTTGCATCAACATTTTCGTTTTTCCTGATAATTTATTTACATGCAACTTGTTCTTAGACCCAGCTAATTTTGTTGCTGTTTCCATAAGAGCTTTGGTTACTTTTCTGTTAACTTCAGAGATGTCCACTTCTTCCGATGTTAGGCCTTCTAAAGCAGAGAACCTGTTCTTCAGTTCCAACTTGAAGGTATTATGGTGTTTTTTAAGGTTGGTTATGTCAATACATTTTGTTTGTCTTATGAGCTTGCCACGTTCAAGTTTAGTGTTGAGGTGCATCTTACATCTCACCAATCTATGGTCACTACCTGTGTTGAACTTGTTTAGCACACTGCAGTCTTCTATGACGAATTTTTTGTTACACATAATAAAATCAATTTCCCTTGTCGTCCCATTTGGATGTCTCCATGTCCATTTCCTGTGTGGCTTTTTCTTGAAGAAGGAGTTCAAGATGAAAAACCCTTCTGCCTCTGCAAACTCAACGAGAGTATTTCCACGCTGGTTTCTGTTGCCGTGACCGAATTTACCTACTGAAGTTTCATTCTGTTGCCGTTGCCCTATTTTTGCATTGAAATCTCCCATAATTATTTTCAAGTGCTGCTTACCTTTATTATTTAGATGACAAATTTCCTCATAAAATTCTTCAATTTCTTCTTCAGGATGACTTGTGGTGGGTGCATAAATTTGAATAATCTGAGCCTGGTATCTTCTTGAGAGTTGGATAACGAGTCGTGCAGCTCTGTCAGAGGAACTTTCAACTTCTACCATTTTATCCTTCAGTTTCTTGTTTATTATAAATCCAACACCACTAGTTCTGCCAGTATCTGTCCCACGATAGTAGAAGAGATGTCCACTTTTCAGTTCGATGAGATCTTCTCCTTTTCTCCTTACCTCACTTAGCCCCACGATGTCCCACTTGATCCTTTGTAGTTCCTCTTCCAATTCAAGAAGCCTTGAATCAGAAGATAGGGAGCGTCCATTGTATGTTGCCAAGGTCAGCATCAGATGGCAGCCTAGTCCGGTCCTCCGGGGATTCTTAGCACCCTCCGCCTTCATGTCGCACTGGCCGCTGCCTTGGCCAGGTACATTCCAGCTGCCGGAGACTGAGGGCCAAGATTTAAGTTGTGGGGTCATTTTGGAGGGGTTTGGCCATAACTCACCAACTGAAATTACATGCCGTTTCAACAGGAAAAGAATTTAAAAAAATCTTGCCAAAATCCTGTATTCAGCATTAAAAGAAAACACGTGGACGTTTATTACAATGATTATAATTACGTACACTGATAGGACAGCTTAACTGAAGAGTACAAATATTAAAGCCATACATACATGAAGAAAACATGTGGAAAACATGTGGACGTTTATTACAATGATTATAATTACGTATACTGATAGGACAGCTTAACTGAAGAGTACAAATATTAAAGCCATACATACATACATAATTATATATACATATACCTCCAAATGTTGAGATGATCAACTGAAATTACATGCCGTTTCAACAGGAAAAGAATTTAAAAAAATCTTGCCAAAATCCTGTATTCAGCATTAAAAGAAAACATGTGGACGTTTATTACAATGATTATAATTACGTACACTGATAGGACAGCTTAACTGAAGAGTACAAATATTAAAGCCATACATACATACATGAAGAAAACATGTGGACGTTTATTACAATGATTATAATTACGTATACTGATAGGACAGCTTAACTGAAGAGTACAAATATTAAAGCCATACATACATCATCATCATCATCATCATTGTCAACCATTATCAATCCACTGCTGGACGAAGGTCTCCCCAAGTTTCCTCCACAACGGTCTGTCTTGTGCCAGTCTCCTCCATGTCACCCCTGCATATTTTCGAATTTCATCCACCCATCTCCCATGTGGTCTTCTTCTGGGTCTTTTCCTGTCCCTTGGAATCCAATCTAAAATTTCGGCTGTCCATCGATGATCTGTCCTTCTGGCAGTATGTCCAGTCCATTGCCATTTCAGGGATTTAACTCTGATCATGATGTCTTCCACTCTTGTCATTTTTCGGATCCACGAGTTCCTCTTCTTATCTCTTCTGGTTGCACCAAGTATGCACCTCTCCATGCTGCTTTGAGTTGTCTGCGGCCTTTGTATGTCTCTTTTAGTTAAGGTCCACGTCTCTGCACCATACGTAAGCACTGGAAGGATGCATTGATCAAACACTTTTCTTTTAAGACATAATGGCATATTGCTCTTGAAAATTATGCTGTTTCTTCCAAAAGCTCTCCAGGCAAGTTTTGTACGCCGATTAATTTCTTCATGAATGTGACCCTCACTTGATATCTGCTGTCCAAGATAAACGTACGTGTCTGTTATCTCCAGCTTTTCTCCATCAATCGATAAATCTTCATTTCTTGTAAAAGCATTGAACATCACTTTTGTCTTCTGAAAGTTCATTTTTAATCCCACTTCTTTACTCTTGTCAGCAAGTTCCTGGATCATACTCTGCAGCTCTGATGGGCTAGTTGCAAAAATGACTACGTCATCAGCAAAACGAAGGTGGGTTAGATAATCTCCATTAATCTTTATCCCCTTGTTTTCCCAGCTCAGTGACTGAAAAACACCCTCCAATGTGGCATTAAAGAGCTTCGGAGATATGGTGTCACCTTGTCTCACCCCCTTTCCAATTTTTATGTGTGTTGTATTTTCAAACAGCCTAATCTTTGCACTTGCATTTTCATAGATGTTATTAATAATATTAATGTATGCATCTTCAATACCGCAGGTTTTCAGAGCCATTGTAACTGCTGATGGTTTCACCGAATCAAAGGCTTTTTCATAATCGATAAAAGCCATGCACAATGGAAGTTCATATTCCCTCGCTCTTTCAATTAGTTCTCTCAGCACGTGGATATGATCTATTGTGCTGTAGCCACTCCTGAATCCAGCTTGTTCTCTCGGTTGAGGCATGTCCAGTGTTACCTTCAAGCGGTGTGAAAGAACTTTAGTGAAGATTTTATAAACTACTGATAGGAGGCTGATAGGTCTGTAGTTTCCGAGATCCTCAATGTCACCTTTCTTATGTAGCAGGATCATTGTAGCGGTGTTCCAATCCTCAGGAATCTTTCCTTCATTAAGGCATCGAGTGAAAATTTGGGCGAGTACTGTTTCGATTTCTCCACTTGCTTCTTGTATGATGTCTACAGTAATTCCATCTTCTCCTGGAGCTTTTCCCCGCTTCATGTTCTTGATTGCATGTGCAACTTCTGCTGGAAGGACTGGAGGAACTCTGGTACTGGTATCTTTCATGATGTCTGGAGTGCATGTATCATCCCTTTCATATAATTTAGAGTAGAAATCTTTCACTCTTGTCAAAATTTCGCCTCTATTTCTTGTTACAGAACCATCTTCTTTTCTCAGTGCCATAATCTGTTTTCTTCCTTTACTGAGATGACCCTTTGCTATCTTTAGGCTTTGGTTGTTTTCAATTGCTTTCCTCACTAGTTCACAGTTGAATTTTCTTACGTTTTCAGTGATACTTTTTCTTACTGTCTTGCATAGCTCTATATATTCCACTTTGGAAGTCACATCTTCTTTAGTTGTCCTCATCTCTCTTCTTTTTTGCATCAACATTTTCGTTTTTCCTGATAATTTATTTACATGCAACTTGTTCTTAGACCCAGCTAATTTTGTTGCTGTTTCCATAAGAGCTTTGGTTACTTTTCTGTTAACTTCAGAGATGTCCACTTCTTCCGATGTTAGGCCTTCTAAAGCAGAGAACCTGTTCTTCAGTTCCAACTTGAAGGTATTATGGTGTTTTTTAAGGTTGGTTATGTCAATAGATTTTGTTTGTCTTATGAGCTTGCCACGTTCAAGTTTAGTGTTGAGGTGCATCTTACATCTCACCAATCTATGGTCGCTACCTGTGTTGAACTTGTTCAGCACACTGCAGTCTTCTATGACGAATTTTTTGTTACACATATTAAAATCAATTTCACTTGTCGTCCCATTTGGATGTCTCCATGTCCATTTCCTGTGTGGCTTTTTCTTGAAGAAGGAGTTCAAGATGAAAAACCCTTCTGCCTCTGCAAACTCAACGAGAGTATTTCCACGCTGGTTTCTGTTGCCGTGACCGAATTTACCTACTGAAGTTTCATTCTGTTGCCGTTGCCCTATTTTTGCATTGAAATCTCCCATAATTATTTTCAAGTGCTGCTTACCTTTATTATTTAGATGACAAATTTCCTCATAAAATTCTTCAATTTCTTCTTCAGGATGACTTGTGGTGGGTGCATAAATTTGAATAATCTGAGCCTGGTATCTTCTTGAGAGTTGGATAACGAGTCGTGCAGCTCTGTCAGAGGAACTTTCAACTTCTACCATTTTATCCTTCAGTTTCTTGTTTATTATAAATCCAACACCACTAGTTCTGCCAGTATCTGTCCCACGATAGTAGAAGAGATGTCCACTTTTCAGTTCGATGAGATCTTCTCCTTTTCTCCTTACCTCACTTAGCCCCACGATGTCCCACTTGATCCTTTGTAGTTCCTCTTCCAATTCAAGAAGCCTTGAATCAGAAGATAGGGAGCGTCCATTGTATGTTGCCAAGGTCAGCATCAGATGGCAGCCTAGTCCGGTCCTCCGGGGATTCTTAGCACCCTCCGCCTTCATGTCGCACTGGCCGCTGCCTTGGCCAGGTACATTCCAGCTGCCGGAGACTGAGGGCCAAGATTTAAGTTGTGGGGTCATTTTGGAGGGGTTTGGCCATAACTCACCAACTGAAATTACATGCCGTTTCAACAGGAAAAGAATTTAAAAAAATCTTGCCAAAATCCTGTATTCAGCATTAAAAGAAAACATGTGGACGTTTATTACAATGATTATAATTACGTACACTGATAGGACAGCTTAACTGAAGAGTACAAATATTAAAGCCATACATACATACATGAAGAAAACATGTGGACGTTTATTACAATGATTATAATTACGTATACTGATAGGACAGCTTAACTGAAGAGTACAAATATTAAAGCCATACATACATCATCATCATCATCATCATTGTCAACCATTATCAATCCACTGCTGGACGAAGGTCTCCCCAAGTTTCCTCCACAACGGTCTGTCTTGTGCCAGTCTCCTCCATGTCACCCCTGCATATTTTCGAATTTCATCCACCCATCTCCCATGTGGTCTTCTTCTGGGTCTTTTCCTGTCCCTTGGAATCCAATCTAAAATTTCGGCTGTCCATCGATGATCTGTCCTTCTGGCAGTATGTCCAGTCCATTGCCATTTCAGGGATTTAACTCTGATCATGATGTCTTCCACTCTTGTCATTTTTCGGATCCACGAGTTCCTCTTCTTATCTCTTCTGGTTGCACCAAGTATGCACCTCTCCATGCTGCTTTGAGTTGTCTGCAGCCTTTGTATGTCTCTTTTAGTTAAGGTCCACGTCTCTGCACCATACGTAAGCACTGGAAGGATGCATTGATCAAACACTTTTCTTTTAAGACATAATGGCATATTGCTCTTGAAAATTATGCTGTTTCTTCCAAAAGCTCTCCAGGCAAGTTTTGTACGCCGATTAATTTCTTCATGAATGTGACCCTCACTTGATATCTGCTGTCCAAGATAAACGTACGTGTCTGTTATCTCCAGCTTTTCTCCATCAATCGATAAATCTTCATTTCTTGTAAAAGCATTGAACATCACTTTTGTCTTCTGAAAGTTCATTTTTAATCCCACTTCTTTACTCTTGTCAGCAAGTTCCTGGATCATACTCTGCAGCTCTGATGGGCTAGTTGCAAAAATGACTACGTCATCAGCAAAACGAAGGTGGGTTAGATAATCTCCATTAATCTTTATCCCCTTGTTTTCCCAGCTCAGTGACTGAAAAACACCCTCCAATGTGGCATTAAAGAGCTTCGGAGATATGGTGTCACCTTGTCTCACCCCCTTTCCAATTTTTATGTGTGTTGTATTTTCAAACAGCCTAATCTTTGCACTTGCATTTTCATAGATGTTATTAATAATATTAATGTATGCATCTTCAATACCGCAGGTTTTCAGAGCCATTGTAACTGCTGATGGTTTCACCGAATCAAAGGCTTTTTCATAATCGATAAAAGCCATGCACAATGGAAGTTCATATTCCCTCGCTCTTTCAATTAGTTCTCTCAGCACGTGGATATGATCTATTGTGCTGTAGCCACTCCTGAATCCAGCTTGTTCTCTCGGTTGAGGCATGTCCAGTGTTACCTTCAAGCGGTGTGAAAGAATTTTAGTGAAGATTTTATAAACTACTGATAGGAGGCTGATAGGTCTGTAGTTTCCGAGATCCTCAATGTCACCTTTCTTATGTAGCAGGATCATTGTAGCGGTGTTCCAATCCTCAGGAATCTTTCCTTCATTAAGGCATCGAGTGAAAATTTGGGCGAGTACTGTTTCGATTTCTCCACTTGCTTCTTGTATGATGTCTACAGTAATTTCATCTTCTCCTGTAGCTTTTCCCCGCTTCATGTTCTTGATTGCATGTGCAACTTCTGCTGGAAGGACTGGAGGAACTCTGGTACTGGTATCTTTCATGATGTCTGGAGTGCATGTATCATCCCTTTCATATAATTTAGAGTAGAAATCTTTCACTCTTGTCAAAATTTCGCCTCTATTTCTTGTTACAGAACCATCTTCTTTTCTCAGTGCCATAATCTGTTTTCTTCCTTTACTGAGATGACCCTTTGCTATCTTTAGGCTTTGGTTGTTTTCAATTGCTTTCCTCACTAGTTCACAGTTGAATTTTCTTACGTCTTCAGTGATACTTTTTCTTACTGTCTTGCATAGCTCTATATATTCCACTTTGGAAGTCACATCTTCTTTAGTTGTCCTCATCTCTCTTCTTTTTTGCATCAACATTTTCGTTTTTCCTGATAATTTATTTACATGCAACTTGTTCTTAGACCCAGCTAATTTTGTTGCTGTTTCCATAAGAGCTTTGGTTACTTTTCTGTTAACTTCAGAGATGTCCACTTCTTCCGATGTTAGGCCTTCTAAAGCAGAGAACCTGTTCTTCAGTTCCAACTTGAAGGTATTATGGTGTTTTTTAAGGTTGGTTATGTCAATAGATTTTGTTTGTCTTATGAGCTTGCCACGTTCAAGTTTAGTGTTGAGGTGCATCTTACATCTCACCAATCTATGGTCACTACCTGTGTTGAACTTGTTTAGCACACTGCAGTCTTCTATGACGAATTTTTTGTTACACATAATAAAATCAATTTCACTTGTCGTCCCATTTGGATGTCTCCATGTCCATTTCCTGTGTGGCTTTTTCTTGAAGAAGGAGTTCAAGATGAAAAACCCTTCTGCCTCTGCAAACTCAACGAGAGTATTTCCACGCTAGTTTCTGTTGCCGTGACCGAATTTACCTACTGAAGTTTCATTCTGTTGCCGTTGCCCTATTTTTGCATTGAAATCTCCCATAATTATTTTCAAGTGCTGCTTACCTTTATTATTTAGATGACAAATTTCCTCATAAAATTCTTCAATTTCTTATTCAGGATGACTTGTGGTGGGTGCATAAGTTTGAATAATCTGAGCCTGGTATCTTCTCGAGAGTTGGATAACGAGTCGTGCAGCTCTGTCAGAGGAACTTTCAACTTCTACCATTTTATCCTTCAGTTTCTTGTTTATTATAAATCCAACACCACTAGTTCTGCCAGTATCTGTCCCACGATAGTAGAAGAGATGTCCACTTTTCAGTTCGATGAGATCTTCTCCTTTTCTCCTTACCTCACTTAGCCCCACGATGTCCCACTTGATCCTTTGTAGTTCCTCTTCCAATTCAAGAAGCCTTGAATCAGAAGATAGGGAGCGTCCATTGTATGTTGCCAAGGTCAGCATCAGATGGCAGCCTAGTCCGGTCCTCCGGGGATTCTTAGCACCCTCCGCCTTCATGTCGCACTGGCCGCTGCCTTGGCCAGGTACATTCCAGCTGCCGGAGACTGAGGGCCAAGATTTAAGTTGTGGGGTCATTTTGGAGGGGTTTGGCCATAACTCACCAACTGAAATTACATAACTCACCAACTGAAATTACATGCCGTTTCAACAGGAAAAGAATTTAAAAAAATCTTGCCAAAATCCTGTATTCAGCATTAAAAGAAAACATGTGGATGTACACTGATAGGACAGCTTAACTGAAGAGTATAAATATTAAAGCCATACATACATACATACCTATATATACATATACCTCTAAATGTTGAGATGATCAACTGAAATTACATGCCCGTTCAACAGGAAAAGAATTTAAAAAATCTTGCCAAAATCCTGTATTCAGCATTAAAAAAGAAACCCCGCTCAGTTGCAGTGCACATGTATACTTACAATAGTGGCCAAAAGTCCTGTACCAGTAGACAGAAGTCAGTTTTTGATATTTGAAGTCAACTTATACAGCGTAATGGTAAAATCAGGAATACATATTATACATCATTTTAAATGAACTTTTATGCTGAATTCGAAAATGTGCAAGTGAGGAAACCCAAATCCAGTTCTGAAAAATCGCTCGCGCCCCTCTCCGTTATAGCTTTTTCCGAAGTCCGCTAGTGAGATATAAAAGGATGTAGAATCATCTGCCGACTTAGAACGATATACGTATAAATAAGTAGACAGACATTGATAATTACAAGTGCCTATTTCTACATGTAATTATTGCAACTTGTAAGAACACAAAAGTAAAAACTTAAAATCACTTTACTAGTGGCAAAGCGATAACGGTTTAATTTAATAAAACTACACAACCTTTACTAGGTTGTTGTTAACACACAGTCCGTGGTTTCGGACGAGGATGTGGACCCATCTATAACAAATGACCCACATCCAACCGTTCAGGAGTTAGCCGAAACGTTGTCGGTACACACAAAAACAGTCGAAAGACGGATGCTTGGTTCATCACCAAATTCGATAACTGGGTTCCGCATCAGCCTTCTGCAAAGCAACGAGATTAGAGAATCCGTACCTGTACTTGTTTGCTTTCTCGTTGCTGAAATGAACTGGGGCGAAACCCAGTTATCGAACTAGTGATGAACCAAGCGCATGCATCCACGGGTGATGAGAAACGGGTACTGTACCATAATGTAAAGCGTCGACGGACTGTGTGCTAAGCAGTGTTCCCAATTTAGTTGATTTTTAACCAGATCTAGTTGATTTCACCCAGCACTTGGTTGCAAAAATTTCTGATTTAGTTGATAGGTGAAAAATCTGGTTGACTGTCCGAAAAATTTAGTTGATTTCTAGTTGTTTTCATTATTCTTGTTTATTACTTTCATTTTTCATTGTTTTCTATTTTTAAGTTGGAATCAACCGACTACATTGTCAGAAATATCAATTTTTTTCCTATGTTGAATTACCGTCGCCACAAGTGGTGATAACATTTACTTCCTAGAAATTTCGTATGGGGAAGTGGCATGTAGGACTTTTGTTATGTGAAGCACATAAAAAAAGAAATATACATGACTCTGCTTATGATTAGTAAGCAGTGTTGCTGTTTTAGTTCACTATTAGAGAAAATATAGAAAGTAAATTCATTAATTGACTGCTGAACCTTTTTGTTAATCGACAATAAACAGTAGTTGATTACTTCCTTTATAATGAAGGTGTGTATCCGGTGTAAATTCTTTTTAGTGCATAAATGCAAGCACACAAAAGACACATATTTCTAAATCCAACATGTTTTATAATTTATATTATCATCGACGGAAATTCCCAGAAGTAAACTTTATCATCGACAGATATTTCTAGAATTAAACTTTATTATCGTCCTGAAATTAAATGTTTTTAGATAATATCGTAAATTAAATTTTAAACAATCTGAGTTTGCGTTCCTCTATAACATGATGATTGTAAATTACAGAAGTGAATACTGATGTCAATTTTGAGCCATAAAAATGGATATAGAATTATAGCTGTGAAGATTTGAATTGTACAAATTCCCTATCTTGCGTAATTGTTAATTACGAATGCAAACTACAGCAGTTCTTAAAAGTTTTAAGCATGTCTCTGAGTGCATAGAGCGGCAGTTTACCATTCAAAAGAAAGATTACAGTACTAGCATAAAAAAAAGTGCAGGTTATGATCTTCATTTTTGGAATTACTTTTCTTTCTTACCTGGAGCATTTAAACTCGATGGCTACATTTACCGAAAACAAGAAAACGATCAAAAACACCCCAGCGGCGGAGTGGTAAAAGATACGTTTTTTTTTTAATAAAGGCTTAACGACCACTGTGAGCAACTCAATGGGCTATAAGCAGTCACCCGTCCCTAATTTAGCCCCACTGGTTCCAGGGAAGGGAGAGAGGCGAGGCATAAGACATGCACAAAATCCATGCCTCACTGGGATTCGAACCCGGACGAATAGTCAAAAGAAACCGCCTAGATCACTACACCACCAAGGCGGCCGCTGGTTTCTGGCCAGCCGCTCGATAAAGCATGAGTGATACGCCAGCTTTACGACCCCAGCCTGTCGCCACAGCGGACGATCAAAGCGACCTCGTCAACCAAGTGGTTAAAGATGCTGGTTAGTGGTCTAAGGCAATGGCCTCTGATCATTGGCTCGAAAGGGGTCCGGGTTCGAATCCCGGTGAGGCATGGATGTTGTGTTTGTCTTACGGCACTGGCTCTCTCCCTTCCCTGGAACCAGTGACTCTAAATTAGGGACGGGTGACTGCTTATAGCCCACTGAGTTGCTCACGGTGGTCGTTAAACCTCCAATCAAAAAAAAAAAAAAAAGATGCTGGTTTCTGGCTAATACCCCAATAAAGCAAGCATAGTGCTTCTGTTCTACGTCGCCTGTTCTCTTCCCCGGACGCCCAACTGCTTATAGCTGAAAGAGCAGCTTATGGTGGACATGAAATATCCCCCCAACTCCCCACCACCCAAAAAAATATCCCCCTCCCCCAAATATCTAATAGTCATTAAAGATGGAATGCAGGGAGAAAGGAATAAGAAAATTTTTTTGAACATATTGCTTTCGAAAAAAATGGAAATACATTCCGTAAGCTGGTTAGGAATATGGGCACAAGTCTTTCTATAGTAGTACACAGTTCTCGTGTTTTTCTTAACACATCAAATCCTAAAATGTATATAAAGTACTTAATTCAATAGTCTGTCTAAGAACTTCGGGTTAATGGTCTGCAAGGAAAACAATAAATATATGCAATATCCTGTGGTACTATAATTGCAAAGATATGTACACTTTGTTTAACTTAGTTGTTTTTTTATTTATATCAAAAAGGAGTTTGAATAATTACCTTGCTTTTAGTTGTATTTTTAGTTGATTTTATTTATGAGTTAGCGGATTTTTAGTAGATTTTTCTGTTTGAGTTAGTTGATTTTTGGTTATGGGAGTTGGCAACCCTGGTGCTAAGGTTCGGAGGCTGCTCCATCGACCTCAAAAGGAGGACTGACAAGGGGCCCGTAACTTCGATCGTGTTATCGGTTTTCTAAGTTTGAAATTCCCGCGGCCCGGCTCACCGCCTGCGGTCATACGTACTGCCGATTCGGCCGGCGACAGTAATCATCATGAGCTGTTTTTAATTTTTTAATTTTATTTTTTCTGTGAATTTTTCAAAATTCACAGAACATCACTTCCGCGCCCACGAAGCGGAAGTGATGTCACGCTCCCGAGATCGCTCCGCGGCACTGAACACACACCTCACGCTTCCGTGCTACCGAAGTAAACAAACTTTTGAAAAATTAATAAAAATTTGGGAAAACACCCGATTTTTTTTCACACTGCGTCACATCACAGCCACAGGTCCTAGGATGTCTCCGCACAACCAACGAAAGCACAATACCGATCCGATGATGAAATAAAAGCCGTACATATAACTGCCATCGGCACACGAAAAGAGGTAAATAGTCCGATTTTGAAAAATTCACAGAAAAAAAATATTTAAAAACAGCTCATGATGACTGTCGCCGGCCGAGTCGTCAGTACGTATGACCGCGGGTGGTGAGCCGGGCCGCGGGAATTTCAAATTTAGAAAACCGATAACACGATCGAAGTTACTGGCTTCTTGTCGGGGTTGTCCCGCATGGGCCTGAATATTGGATCTACTAAATATATAAAGGAAGAATTTCTTTTTAATGTAAATTTTGTGTACAGGGGACTGAAGAATGGACATAATCTCCAGGATAGCAACACACCTGTTAAAAAGAAATGTTTTCTTTTATGACTGTGACGGTATGAAATGATTTGTGACTAATTTCTTATATTTAAAAATTAAATGGTATTTTAATTAATTACGCGCGTGATGATGAATACTGAAAGGACAATTGTTATGACAATAACTGGACTTGCATTTTTCACAAGTTGTGTGTAAGTAATAAGGTTGTTTATTTATATCTTTACACAAACCTCAGCGAAAAATAATAACAAAAAGACATTCACAAAACCAAATATTGTTAAAGTGAACAACTCAAAAATAAACCAAAAAAAAAAAAAAAATTGAATGCTTTATGACAAAATGATTATTCAATGATATATTTCCGGGCACTATGCACATTCTTTTGATAACTCTTCCAATCGTCTTTTTAAAGCAACATTTTTTTGTTTTTCATTCCTCATTGCAATGTCCATATGACTTTCTTTTCTCACTAATTTGGTTACAAATTCAGCCGTTTCATTCAGAATCACGACTTTAGGAGCCTTTGGATTTTTCTTTACAGATGGAACCAAAATCCTTAGTTCTTGAAACAGTTTGCTTTGGGCAGCACGCCTTTCCTTTTCCTTGTTATTACGCATACTCCGCTCCACATCAGTGTGAATTAAAGATCTTTTACTTGGTTGTTTGCTGCAGAATTTGTACTGTTTGGAGTGCTTTGCTGACATTTTTTGCGATCTTCTGCCTCTCCTTGTGCTGGCAGATTTTCTTACATGTCTTTTAATTGCATTTGGAAACGAAAGCCCGGTATTCACAACAGGAGTAACCACATCTGCTGTTTCGCCATCTATAAAAATAAAAAAATTAAATGAGTTAATCCCCAAATTTCTAATGAACCAAATTAAAATATAAATATCGTGGAGGAAATATTTTTCACCTAATACGTGGAAACACATCTGAATTATTAACACAGTAATCAGATATCTCTGAGTTGCGTGTATTTCACTGTTTCTCATGTAACAGTAACCACATCAGGAAATTCGAGCCGCCCCGGTGCTGCAGCGGTCTAAGCTTCTGATCATTCGTCCGAGATGGGTCCGAGTTCGAATCCCGGTGAGGCATGGATGTTGTGTTTCTTGCGGCACTGGCTCTCTCCCTTCCCTGGAATCAGTGGCCCTAAATTTGGGACGGGCGACTGCTTATAGCCCATTGAGTTGCTGACAGTGGTCGTTAAACCTTCAATAAAAAAAAAAAAAAAGAAAATTCGAAAATTACATCGCACTGGAGCGGGAATCGAACCCGAATCTCCCCATTTTTGTTTGCGTATGCTAACCATGTATGATTGCTGTGTTATTAATTCAGATGCATTTCCACATATTATGTGAACAATATTTCTTACACACTATTTACCTGAGCAACTGGAGGTTTACTTAACTACACCATGATGGAGCAGAAATTGCTTTGACTAGTGAAGATCAGAGACTATTCATTTCCGGTTCTTATCACTCAGTTACTTGGGACTGTTCATTTCTGGTTCTTATCACTCAGATACTTGGGACTTCATCCTCCTGGATGGTGTAACAGTTAGCATGCATGCACGGACGGCAATCGGGAGACGCTAGTTCGATTCCTGCTCCAGGGAGATGTAAATTTTCAAGTTTTCTGTTGTGATTAATGTTATGTGAGAAATAGTAAAGCCGCCCCGGTGGCGCAGTGGTCTAAGGCGTTGGCCTCTGATCATTCGTCCGTAAGGGGTCCGGGTTCGAATCCCGGTCAGGCATGGATGTTGTGTTTGTCTTACGGCACTGGCTCTCTCCCTTCCCTGGAACCAGTGACCCTAAATTAGGGACGGGCGACTGCTTATGGCCCATTGAGTTGCTCACGGTGGTCGTTAAACCTCCAATCAAAAAAAAAAAAAAATAGTAAAATACACGCAACTCAGAGATGTTTCATTTCTGTGTTAATAAATCAAGCAAAATATAAGTTTTCTTAATCAGCTTAGACTGGGATTAAAGACAGTCTCAGTGGTGTGTTTGTGTGGGTATAACAGAAAAGGAGTTTTTTTTTTTTTTAAAAGAGGCTACATCATTTATGAAAGAAAGGTGGAAGACACTTTTCATTTACCTTTGAGATATTTTTATCAGACAGGATGACTAAGTCCTTCACTCAATATTAAGATAATTTATATTGCATAACAAAAGCTAAGAGAGCATCTTTTTTTAATCATAGTTCAAAATTATCCAATGAAAGAAATTTTTATTATACATACAAAACAAATCAATGAAGGAAGAATATTTCTTCTTCCATTCATTTAAATATTTAACCATTCAAATTATAAATTATAGGACTAAAAGAGAATGTGCAAGCGTCAGTCATATCTCATCAGAAACTCATAGACACACTTCCAAGATTTGGCAGATTGCAGTGGCGGAAAAGACCGGGGGCCTTTCTGATATTTTCCCGGAAAATGAAAAAGGTTCTTAGTATGTACATTAAATCTTCCAGTTAATTAACGAAAGTAATATACTTTTAAGTAATGCTTTCTTTCATGAAAAAAACATTCAATATGTTATTAAATCTAACAAATCGAAGCTTTTCCATGATTCCTGAGGAGGGGGTTCACGCCTCCCGTGCCCGCCCTCTGGATCCGCTCCTGGCGGATTGTTTTTTTTTTTTTTGTTGCTGTCTATGTTGCAGTGGAAGGTTTCATCCAAATTTCTGAATGGGGCTGAGGGGGGGGGGAGGTTGTTTGATGCACAAATATCTGCTATGCTAATTTCTATTTAGACAGCTGTTTGATAGCCGTGGCCCAGCGTTCAGCTGAATTAAATGTTGTTATCCATTCTCTTTTATTCTTTTATACATAAATCCTAATATTGCCATAATTTCTCAATATCTAGAAATCCATAATAATTAATCCATACTCCCATATTCAAAAGTGGGAGGAGCGTTGTAGCACCTGTATTCGATGCAATGAACAGTATTTTGAAAAAGATGGCAGTTTCTTTGATAATTAAGGTACGCATATATACACAGTGCGTCAAAGAATTTTTAAGACTGGCGCTAGATTTCAGCCTACGGTGACGCCACCAGTGTAATCGCGAATGCGTTATAAACCGTGACCATCTGCTTGCTTTCTACCAAAAGTACTGCGCAGTTGTTAAAGTAACTCAAACGAAACGGGCGTTCATTAGAGAAGTAAAATTTTTTTCATGTTGTATTATTAAGATGGAACAAAGGGCTGTTATTAAACTTAACGCAAAACTTGGTAAAAGTGCCTTGGAAACGTACCAAATCATGAAACAAGTTTACAGTGAGTTTTGTTTAAGTAGTTCAAATGTTTTCCTGTGGCATAAACGTTTTTTGGACGGAAGAGAGACGCTAGAAGATGATAAGCATACCGGAAGACCAAGTTCATCTAGGACACCTGAGATTATTGAAAAAGTGCGTGATTTTGTGGCAAACAATCGATGTGCGTCACTAAGAATGATGGAAGAGTCTTTAAACATCACCAAAGAAACGATTCGAACCATCCTGCATGAAGATTTGGGCAAAACAAAAGTCTGTGCTAAATTTGTTCCACACACGTTAACCAATGAACAAAAATCAAGGAAAAGTGCACATTACAGAGAGTCGCTAAAAATGATCCAAACTTCTTAAAATCGATTGTTACAGGTGATGAAACATGGTGTTTTCAATGTGATCCTAAAACAAAGCGACAAAGTGCTGAATGGAAGTCAAAAAACTCGCCAAAAGCCAAAAAAACAAGAAAAGTTCCATCGAAAATCAAAGCAATGCTCATTACATTCTTCGATAGTAAGGGTATTATCCACAAAGAATTTGTTCCAAGTGGACAAACAATTACTGGTGAGTTTTATTTAAATGTTTTGAGGCGTTTGATGGGCAGAATTCGTTGCATTCGTCCAGAATATCGGGATGAAAACAGTTGGTGTCTGTTGCACGATAATGCACCCAGTCACACCTCACTTCTTGTTTGTAGATTTTTGGCGAAAAATAACGTCTGTTTGTTGAATCATCCACCGTATTCGCCTGATTTAGCACCCTGCGACTTTTCTTTGTTCTCAAAATTTAAAATGACGTTAAATCGGTGTTTTTTTAATGATATTTCGACCATACAAACAGCTTCGACGCGTGCTTTGGAGGCAATTCCGCAAAGTGAACTGGAACAGGCATTCGAATCATTATTAAATCGCTGTAACAAGTGTATTGAAGCCGGAGGGACTTATTTTGAATAACAAACCAGAACAAATTATAATTTCTTATTTCTATTTCATTTTACAGACCCAGTCTTAAAAATTCTTTGACGCACTGTGTATATATTTTTTAAACATTCCCAGTTGTTTAGGGACAACCCTTGGGTGTTTGAATTGTGAAATTGTTTCCAAGAGAGTGACGATCTTGGGGCTAGTTGGTACAAGTTTCTCTCAGCATTTAAGAAAAAGTTTGCAAGCCAAGCCTCATGATTCACACACACACACACAACAAACAAACGCGTGCGGCGTCAAAGTCAAACAGTGATCATTAAGCAAGAACAACATGGCAAACTACGATAGGTGTATGGTTCAGTAAATGACAGACCACCACATTATCAAATGCCTATTAAAGACCCCACACACTCCCTCCCCCCCCTCAAAAAAAAAAAAGAAATTAACAAATGTGAGCAAACATATGCATAGACAATATTTCACGCCATTTCATATTATTTCAAATAAGGGTAATACAGTCATTCAAGCAATATAATATCATTCAATCAACTTTTCTGCAACGTTCATACACCAGTACATGATTCAGATAAGTACCTAACAGTTCTCAAATTCTGGCATAGCAGACAAGTGAGTAATTAATAACTTTCACTCCTCAAACTTTGAGTGTTAGGCCTGTGTATTCTGTAACCTCTATAAAACAAAATTTGGAACTAATGCTGTTTTTTTTTTTGTTTTTGTTTTTTTGTTTCATGGATAACGGTTTCAGGGGTTAAAATTCAGGATGGGATGGCGGGATTCCCACCGAAATAAAGTTGTTAGGCGGGGAGTCTTCCGCCTTACGAAACTTTAAAAAAAAAAAAAATATATATATATATATACATAATCTTGGGTCCGTTTTTGGAGCACTCGCAAAATTTGCTCGTTAAAAACGTATTATTTGTAAAAATACTTGCTTTAGAAACGGACCTTTCAGAGTTCCGAAAATTGCAATCGAATACATCGTTCATGTCAGGAACATCAGTTAATGGACCTGTGAATCGGTTTTCCCGCGTAGCCGCATCAGCAGTTCATTTTGTATATCGCGGACTGTTACGAATCAGGCATGAGATTGTTCAGATTCGCAGACTTCCGCTTTTTTCGCCACATTTCGGTTATACTTGAGATCGATGAAAAAAACAAAAAATACAACTGAAGATAACGTTTTATATTAGGAGGATCAGAGTGTGTGTGGGGGGGGGGGCTCGTTTTCCGTCTGGGGAACGGTATTCCGTGTTTCAGAACTTCCGAAAACGAAAGTTAAACGGAGTGAAACTTTTTCCTGCAATCGTTATTTTTCTTGCGAAGTTTCCTCTGTCCAGTATTGTTATTAAATATCAGTGTAAGGTGACGGAGTCGGGCCCCACAAATTATTTCCATGTAGTAATATTTTCTGTAATTATTTCTCATTTCAAAATCAATGTTAATGTAAATTCAAACGCACGTGTTGGCACGTGGTACGTTTCCTTTGTAAGCTGGATTATGTAACCGAACGAAGCACGTGACTAGCAAGATCCGTTGACGTCGACGGGGTCTGATGTATAGGTCAAAGGTCACCACTTCCGGTGAACGGCTAACTCCACACCAATAGGATTTCCGGAGGCGGAAAGAAGATTAAGGATGTAAAACGAAGCGACGTGTTCGCTAGAGAGGCTTCGAGCCGCGAATGGCTTAGTGTTTAGCGAGTCAGACTATCAATGCAAGGTCCTCAGGTTCGAACCTGGGCTAATATTTCAGAGATGGTGTGATTTACTAAAAATCTTTACTAAAAATCGCTGAATATCCGCCGTGCATCGGACGAGCACGTTAAGTGACGGCCCCCAGGCTGGACTTACTGGTTAAAGGAGTATCATTTTCTATGCCCCCCCCTGAAATTCTCTCACCCCTCGGTGTGTAAGATCGTACTTGTACGGTGGCGCCACCTACTGTACTCTAATCTCACTACAAATTGTTCTGTCAAAGTCGCTAGACTTGCTCTCATTCCTTCGGTTTCTGTGTCCTGCCCAAAAGGCGATCTCGCTGTAGGTGGCTGGGACCTAAACTCTACTCACTGTGGGCGGAAGTAATTCAAGAAAATGACAAATACTGTGGTGGGCTAGAGAGGTTTCAATTCACAGTTGCCTTTTGGATTCCGAGCAGGAAGGTCGCACATTGTGCGAGCTCCTGCGAGTGAACTTCTGTGCAAGCTTTTCTTCGGCCGTGCGTCATGTTCTGCGATTAGATAGTTTTCTGGGTTACCAGCCTATCCGAATCAGTCCGGTTAGGGGATGTTTTAATTGTTAAGCTTTTTTCAAAGCTCAATTAAAATTTCCCGAATCCACTTCTCTTTGTTTCAGCTTCCAGCCCATCGTAAAAATTTACAGGATTACCAGTACTGATGTTGTAGAGCAGAAGCCTGACGCCAAGAAAAATTATGTCGTTTCCCGTTCGTTCCTCATCCCCTTTCACTGGAATTCGACAGTCAACTGAAAAGCCGGATCCAAGAAGATCCAGGAGAATTAGAAACCTTCCTCCGGAACTAGTTAATAGTATCCAAAAGAAAGAGAAGAAGATTGGTAAGTGAAATAATTTCTTATTCTGTGCCTCAGAAAATTCTAGGCACGTCATCTGACAAAAAGTTGTCAATGACTTTTCTTGTATGTCTGCCCCAATTCCAGACATAATATCTGAGAAATTATCAGATATGATAAAAACACCGGTGGGATGCCCGGGCGATGGGATATCTGAAATTTTTTCAAATATCATTAACACACCGGTGGGATGCCCGGGCGATGGGATATCTGATAAATTATCAGATATTATTAAAACACCAGTGGGATGCCCGGGCGATGGGATAGCTGATAAATTATCAGATATCATTGAAACACCGGTGGGATGCCCGGGCGATGGGATATCCGTGAAAATACCAGATATGATTTATGAAAAGTCCGAGAGATGTCCGGACGACCTTACACAAGAGGACGGTTTTTTGGAAAATGGACCTGAGACGGCTTCGGCGTCAGGCTTTTGCAAGGAATTTGGTGTGAATCCACGTCGGCCTGTTAAAAAAAAACGGCCCTTTTTAGGGCCGGGTACTTTTTTCAAAAAGGAATTTGCCAAACCTGCTTCGCAATTGAAAGAAACTATGTTTCCACAGACACGAACACGTATTCACACAAGTAAAGAAAGACTTTACAAAGAAAAAATTGAAACTGTAGAAAATTTCAAAAAGTTTGAGAAAAGTGAAAAAAAAAACCGTTGAAAATGAAGCACAAAATAAAGAACAACCTCAGGCATCATATGAGCATAAATTAAGCTCAAAAATAAAAGATGCAGTAAATGACACAAAATTAATGAAAAATGATGCAAATAAATACCTGCGTAATATTAACTTGTTACACAGAGAAAAAAAAAAGTTGTCATTAAAAGCGATTTACAGAATTCTGTGCTAAAAGAAAGAATTGAAAAACATCGCAAAATTTTCCAAAACACAAAAGTGATAGAGAAATTGATTGTTGATGTTGACAAATATTTAGGTGAAAATGCTATACAAAAGCCAAAAAAATTGGAAAGAAAAACAGTTACTCCAACTGTGAAAAAAACAAAATATTTCACAGGAAGGCTTAGCAAAGAAATTAAAGAGGCAGAAAAAATTACCTGTAATGAAGGTGCTCAATTGCAGTATACTAATAACATTACACTTTATAACACACAAAACGAACTGCCTCTTCTATATGATAATGTGGAAAATAAACACACTGAAATAGCAAACCAACAAGTAAAAAACATAGAAAGCAGTGAAAGAGAGTTGGGGCTATTCTTCACACTTGTGAATAAAAATAACACCGAAGAACTGAGCCGCAAGACAGGCGAAAACAGTTCGAAACCAGTAAATATTGTAGGTCGAGAGAATAAACATACTCACCCAAGCAAAATTGACCTTTTAATCAATAAAATTAAAGAAAAGTCCATGAGTGAGAATTTTACGGAAAACCAAATAAATGGTTAAACTGTTAAAAAAAAAAAAACGACGGTAAATGAACCATCAATGAAATAGCAGATCTAGCTGCTAAACTGGTCCGAAACATGGAAGCAATCAATTGCAATACTGATATTGATGCCCAAGTTACCGATAGAAACAACAATAAAAAAGAAATTGACATAGTAAAAAATTATGAAAAAAAAAAAAAGATGATGAAATTTTTTACTCTGAAACAAATGGACTTTAGCATATTAATCTGGAATGCGCGAGGCATCAAAAGGCAGCATAGAGAATTCTTAGTCTACCTAAAACACAAAAAAAATTATATTGCGCTAATTAATCAATCCTGGCTAATAGACAGAGTAAAATTCCAAATTCCCAACTACAAGGTTTACAGAAAAGACAAAACCAACAAAAGTGGTGGAATTTTAATTGCAGTGAAATATAAACTAGTGGAAAGTGAAGCAACATGCGACACAGAGGATGGTGTGGAAGCGTACTCGGTTATTATTAAAACAAAAAATATCCCGAATTTATTTACGGCACTATACAATCATCCCAACCACATTATTACCAGGAAGCTCTAGATAATATTTTCGAGGAAGATATTCCCTCGGTCATAGCGGGATATTTTAATAGTAAACACCGCTATTGGTACTTCCCTAAAGCTAATAAAAGTGGAAACAATATCTTCAGATATCTCTTAAACAAAAACAATGATTTGGGGCCACCGTCTGAACCCACAAGAACGGCGCTCAGAGGAACTAGCAACATACTAGATTTAGCCCTCTTGAAGAATAATAATTATTACTTTGAAATTCACACTGAGGCAGCGCTCTTTTCTGACCACAATCCCGTTCACCTCCAGCTTTATACTGATAAAACTGTGACGGTAGCACCCAAAATGGTCACTAATTTAAAACAATTTGAAGAGAAAATTAAATTAGTGCCACCTCCGGTAATTGGAGACTTCAATAGCAAAGAAGAAATTGACAGAGCTATTTGAACTCTTTAACCTCGCCATTAAAAAAAATTTTGGAAGAATGTCAAACTCCCGCTAAAGAGAAAAAAATCCGTACTATTTACCCAAAGAAATGTTGGACCTTATTAAAGAAAAAAATAGGTACCGAAGCAAGTGGCAAAGAACAAGAAATAAAACGTTCTATGACCTTTATTGCTGCCTAAATAGACAAATTAAAAGAAAAATTAGAAAATGGGTCATGCGGTCAAGTATTAGAGGAAGCTCATATTGAATACTCTGAAAATTCGGATTAAAAAAATAAAATGACCCTATGGAATCTTACGTCGAGCTTGCAAAATGAAAATGTCAAACTACTCCCACCCTTTCAAAAAGAAGATGGGACGGTAGTTAGAACTGACGAAGAAAAAGCGGAAATTTTTGCAAACTCACTCGAAAAACAGTTTAAAATAAATGATATCCCTGACACGGATACATACATCAAAATCCAAAAGGCCTTGGATACTTAATTTAAACATGTGGGGGATGTCGCAAACTCTAGAGTAATTGCACAACTCTACGAGGAATTCACAAGTAAAGAAAACCCTGTGAGAACATACCCAAATAAAAGCACTCAGAATGGTGTGATTAAAAAAAAGGGGGGGGAGACAGAAAGCAGCAATTCAAAGTTGAAAGTGCTACGACCTCTCTTAGGTCCGCAAACCCGGAACAAGCTGCAGAAGTCGGACAGAATCCAACTGTGAAAAAAAAAAAAAAAAAAAAAACCGGCCCTTTTAAGAGCCGAAATAAATTTATTTCACCTGACTTTGAAAACCCACTTCCTCTTAGTGACAGGGAGGTACGGTTTCATATTAACAAACTCAAGAATAAAAAGGCACTTGGTAAGGACGGTATTAATAACGAAAACATGAAAAAATTACCGGAAGCATATGTGCACACGCTTACCAAAATATACAATAAAGCTATTGAAATAAAATACTTTCCAGATGAGTGGAAAGCCCCTGAGGTAATTTTACTACCCAAGCCCGGTAAAAACCCGGCTATTCCAGAAAATCACAGACCTATTTCGTTGCTCCCAACCATGGGGAAAATATTTGAAAAAGTAATTCTTATTAGAATGCAACAATTCTGTGAGGAATTCCCAGTAATTCCATTTATTCAAAGTTTTAGAGATAAACACTCCATGGTGCACCAACTCTCTAGAATAACTGAAAAATGTGCTGAAGGAATAATAAAAAAATATCACACAGCAGCCATATTTCTGGATGTGGCAAAAGCATTCGATAAATGCCCACATGAGGTAATTATCTACAAGCTAATAGCACATGATTTCCGACCCTGGATTATTCATATAATCAAATCATACCTTACTAACAGAACATTCTGTGTAAAAATCAATGGGTAAAAATCTTTAAAAAAAAATCGAAGCTGGTGTACCGCAAGGCAGTGTACTCGCGCCAACGCTGTACTCTATTTTTATGTCAGACTTTCCCAACTATAATAACAGGAATCTGACTACAGCTCTCTATGCTGACGACAATGCATTTGCTTCCAAAAATAAAAATCAAGCAACTTTCATGTTGCAACATTATGTGGATCAACTTGAGAAGTATTTCTTAGATTGGAAAATCAAAATCAACACTGAAAAAACTCAAGCAATTCTATGTTCTAGGATTAAATATAAATACAATCCAGACTTTGAAATAGAAATGAATAAAAAAAATACCTTGGGTAAAAGATGTTAAATATTTAGGACTTATTATGTACCACAACCTGAATTGGAACAAGCATATTAAAGAAACTCTGACCAAATCTCTTAAGATCAGAGGAAGTCTCCAGCCAATAATAAAAAATAAAAGGCTTAGCAGGAAAAATAAAACTTTGATATGGAAAGCCTGTATTAGCCCTGTTATTACTTATGGCTGTCCTATCTGGGGTAACTGCAACAAACAGCAGAAAAATAATATTACCTCATTTCAAAATAAACCCCTACGCAGGATGGTTGGACTTGATGGAATAACTTCAAACCATGCTATCCGTAGCATGCTAAATAATAATTCTATCCATTATACGATGTATGACTTAGCTAAAAGATACTATGAAAAAGCTAAGATTCATCCTAATCCTCTGGTCAGAGAGGCCATTAACTATACTGTCAATGAAACTGACAGATATAAGCTATCTGGAATAAAGTTCCAGAAATGAACCCAATTCATAGCTACCCTAGCAAAAAAAATAACAGTAATTGGGACTAGTGTTCAGAGGGTATTCTTCACACATGTGAAGAAATTTTATTTAAAAAAACAAAAAAGAAAAGAAACTGCTCTTTTAAGGGCAAACTCTTGTTTTGCAAAAAGGAATTTTTCAGTCCACATATATAGACTGGCCCAGAAACAAGGTACTATGTTAAAAAAAAAAATAAAAAAAAAATACCAAACTCCCCTCGAGCCAGTGGGAAAAAATCTTTTCTCTGAGAAGCCCATGAGAAGCGAGGCGAAAAGCCGACTCTTACCCGGGAACTGAGCAAACGACAATTTTGTGGTTTCAGGTGCCTTGCAACGCATGGTTTTGTGAGAAAACTGGGTGTTTATCTGTCAGATTTTTCTTGTGCGTGTGTGTGTGTGTGTGTGTGTGTGTTTTTAGACTCACCTTTCCCCTGTCCTTTCCCCGATTCCTGCGGCCTGACATTGGCTGCGGGATTAATTGCTCGGAGCGATTTGCTGCAGGTAAGTATTTAGGGTAGCTTACAACTTCAATACTTAACGGGAAACCGTATACTCCTTCGGATCTAATTTTTCTGTACTCTTCTTTCATGCTGTTCTATCAGGGAATTCTGCTCCCAATTCTTTTATCTTCTTCTTTTTCACCTGTCAAAAGGCGCAGAGCGCTGTGGGTTCGGATCTCTTAACCTCAGATAGGAAATATCTCTCTCTAAGCTAGAGAGGCCTTTTTGTGTTTCACATTCCACGAGGAAGATGTGTTGTTTTACATAGAGAGAGTGTCGGTTAGACCTTTCGGGGTATTACGTTTTCACTGACGGAGGAGTCTGGGTTTTTCGGCGATAAGACATCGGCCCGGTTTTTTCAGCCTTAACGACTCAAGTCAACGACTTATTTTGAATAACAAACCAAAACAAATTATAATTTCTTGTTTCTATTTCATTTTACAGACCCAGTCTTAAAAATTCTATGACGCACTGTGTATATACTTCAGGAGCAATTTTATGATATAAACTTACTGCAAGACGAACAACTCTAGTTTTGTACAATGCATCACCGTAATACACTATGTATGAGATTGAATGTAGTAACTTTTTTTATCTAATTCACATGTTTGTTTTAAGAACCAAGTATAGCTTATATTGTTTGAAAAATTACTACTGTTTTCCCAGAGTCTTTTCATATTATTAAGTAACATATTCAAAACTTCCCACCAAAAATTTTCAATCCTCTCCATTTACAAACACTATACCTTCCATCTCAAATTTGAATTTTAACCCCTGGGTTTAACAATCACCGCAAGCAATTCAGTAGGCTATAAACAGTCGCACGTCCCTAATTTAGGGCCACTGACTTAAAGAAAGGGAGAGAGTCAGTGCCGAAAGAGAAACACATCTATGCCTCGGCGGGACTCGAACACTTGCTCCTTCGGACAAATGATCAGAAGTCATCGCTTAGACACCAATGCGTCACTGGGGGAAGGGGGAGTGCCACTAAAGTTTGGTAACTAACGTGCATTTAGAAATACAGAAAACCAGGTGAAATTTAGGAAGAAACCCTACATTATAATCAATATGCAAAATAAAGAACACAGAGCAAAAACTTAAATTAAATCTGCATGCAAGAATTGAAAGTGGAGATGAAAAATACAAGAAGCCATCAGAAAAATTCTCACCTGATGAAAAGTCAGATTTGTCGAATACTTCGAAAGCGTCATCGAACATCAAGCTTTCTCCCAACAACAGGTCTTCTGGATCCTCAAATAAAGAGCTTCCTGAAGGATTGAGCATTTCACTAAATAGCGATTCCAGGCCATTAAGAACTAACGACTCAGTAGCATCTATATCAAATTCGTTGCTCGCGCTTAATGACGGGTCTTCAGGTTCACTATCGGTAAACATGGTTGCACAGATCAGGAAGACTCTCAATAAAGAATCTGAGAGAGAAAAAAAAAATGAGCACAGTTGATAATGAACATTTTGAATTCAGCATTAGTAATAATATGACACATGTTTAACTCATGCTTACATTGTATGATGACAAATTTCATTGAAGGAATGCAAATATTTTTATTTTCGCTCAAATCTTGACTACTAAAGGGAAATATTAGTTTCAGTGTTGTTGGTACTATCAGATAAGTATTAAAAATATTCAGAATGAGTTTTTACTTCATACAAATTGATAATTGCACAAATTATGCCCAATACAATTTAAAGATTCCATTTACAATCAACACTGACTTTTTCAGGGTTGCACATATATATACAAGTATTACTCTTAAGAAGGAATGATGTGCTTTTTTTGTAATTTTTATTGGATTCAAGAGTGAATATTTCCTAATGGGTCATTCCGAGTCACATCAATCAATGAAATAGCCATTTCCAACTTCACCACTTTAGATTTCCTTGAAATTTGGTGTGATGTAGACTTATGCATAAATTACCAATTTTAACTCCGTCAACACACGGGGTTTCGTGTTATATGAACTGGAAAATTAGAACATCATGGCCTCCGAACCACGTTCGAGTAATTGTATCTCGTTAAGTAATTGGGACAGAAGATTGAAATCTGTGTCTTTTATTTTGTATGAGCGTTTAATATCGCGTGCTGTAAAATTAAAAATTACGTTAGTCTTCAAACAAATTACTTCGCTCTTTCCACGTTTATAAGTGAGTCATGGAAAAATTCTCATTGGCCGCCACCGGGAGTCGAACCCAAGGTCTTCCATTTACGCGCCGGATATGCTTCCGGCGCGTAACTGGAAGACCTTGATTTCGACCATCATGGTGGCGGCCAATGAGAATTTTTCCATGACTCACTTATAAACGTGGAAAGAGCGAAGTTTTTTGTTTGATGTTCTTGGTCCACGCTGAATGTCTGTATTGATTACGTTAGTCTCTTCAAGGTTAACTTTAACCTAAAATATCTTAAAAAACAATTTGAAACAAACTTTAACCTAAAATATCTTAAAAAACAATTTGAAACAAACTTTAACCTAAAATATCTTAAAAACCAAATTTAAAATTTACAAAAAATTATGCGAGTTTTTTTCTTTTATGATTGGGGGTTGAACGACGATCGTGATGAACTCAGTGGGCTATTATAAGAAGCTGCCCGTCCCTAATTTAGTGCCACTGTTCCCAATTAAAGGAACAGTTGCTACTGGGGCAAACCACAAAAATATTGCCCCCTCCCCTCTACCGAGGTCATTAAGATAAAACAGCCTTATCGTCTGAAATATTTTGATCCTGCTTGCTTCATGGGTTTTTAGGATGGTAGAATTGGTCTTGTGTTTTGATTACGCACAAATTTGCATTGTTTAGTACACACGCACATGCAGTGACAGTTTTTCAAACAAAAACAAAACCCTGGCTATCGTGTGTTGCTTCTCACATTTCGCTGCACACAAAATTTTATATTTTCTTTTTTTTATCATAATCTCTTGTAGTTAATTGTTAACTAATAACCACTAAGGGCTTTGCAATAAATTTTAAAAACGAGTTGGTTTTAAACATTTAATGTGGTATGATACTCCAAATATACACTCTTTGCCAAAAAAAATACAAACATCCCGAAAAATTCAATCTATCCTAATGAAACTCCGTATGCAAGTACCTCAGGGACGAATATGTAAATGATCAAAAAATAAAGACCCGCCACAAGTCATGATAATTGCACATCGAGGAGGGTATATCAAGAGCAAATCTCCCACGCATGGATGATTGCGGCCGGGGACCGCGGTTGCAATAACCTCGACGGGCTGCGAAGATGCCTAGACGTCGGATCTGCGCACAATACGAGCAGCTGAGATGGGGCCAAATCGCCGTACCACCAGTTATCTCACCGAGAAAACCTTTTGGACCGAAGTTGAATTATCTCAGTCTCTTACGGCGATTTCTGTATCGCGAACATATGTTTTCTCCACGCCGGGCATCGAATCCGGGTCCCCCTCACTCCGGAGTAAGTCGCTCTCCCAACTGAGCTACGCGGATAAGTGCTCTCATTACTATCTGCCTTTATCTCATATGCGTCCTGCGGGGAGGCACGTCAGAGCTTTTATTCCTGTTCGAGTTCAACGGGCCAACTACCCACCTTATATCAAACACCTGAAAGTCTTGATTTATTAGAGGTTTATAAGAAAAAACAAAAACATCAAGTAAAGGTGCATTTCCCTTGAGAATGTTTTCGTGGAATGTGTCAACAGGGAAGAAGGTATTGAAGAAAACAACAACAGAAGACACAATGTGTAGCATAAACTTCAAAATTTGAATTGTACAATGGTGTAATCCCGTATTTCATTCACTGAAACAATGTGTGTTCACTTGTACACATGAATTCCATATTTCAGTTGGTGACATAAATAAGAATTTTCGAATTCCTCCCATTAAAATTACCAACTTGTTATTATTTTTCCCTAATGTGCGAATGACAGCGGTAAGCTATGATTAATAACAGAAACAAACGATGTTCTAACAAGCTAGTTAAATTAACAGAGAATTCGGACTGTAATGAATAAATAATGGTTGAAGAAAAGTTCGGACCTGCAAAAAAATATGCTTATCAGAACAATAGGAGAATCGTATGAGCATATTTGTTCAGTTAAAGTTTATGATAACACAGGATCCTGCCAATGCGGTCGATTTCTCTCAAAGCTGGTGTCTTTTTTGTGGACCCCATGTGGTCTACTTATTCAAATGCTTGTTAATTTGCGCTCACTATATGACCGAGGGAATATGCAAAGTTACTTTTTACGCTTTCCAACCGTAGGTTGAGGAAGCGTATATGCTCCAGCTTTGTCCGTCTGTCCGCACGATAACTCACGTAAAAATGGTTCGATTTCGATGAAATTTTAGTGTGTGGTACGGGATCACCTGGGAACGAACCCTATTGAAAATGGGACAAATGGGGTCAAAGGTCACGACATAGGAGCGGGATCCATTCCATTGCCCTTATGCGACTTGCGTAAAAAGGGTTCGATTTCGAAGAAATTTAAGTATGGGGTAGGGATCACCTGGGGACGAATCCAATTGAAAATGGGCGAAATGGGGTCAAAGGTCAGGACATAGGATCGGGATCCATTCCATCGCCCTTATGCGTTATAACTTACGTTAAAATACTTCGATTGAGGCAAAACTTTATCATGTTGTTCCGGAAGTATACTTTACTTGTTCTGTTGAATATAATCGAAATAGGGTCAAAGGTCAGGTCATAGGAGCTAGATTTATTCTACAGCCATTATCCTCATAACTTGAGTAATGATTTCCGGTATGTTGGAAAGCGTATCCTAATCAATGCATTGCATGATTTTACTAAGTTGTTATTTTGAGAATGAGATTTGTGGAAGTAAAAGTTCATTCGCGAAATACCAATGAAACACAATTCATCTTTTTATTTCACTCGTATGCTTAGTCCGCAAGTCTTTTTTAGCTCGTTTCTCCCTTTTGTTAAGAACACTGCTTCGGAACCACTCTTTGCTATGCCAGGCTTAAACTTTGGTTAATTCTAAGTTGTATGCGGAGAACAAAACCTACTGATGAGGTATTCACTAGCTGAATATTATGCAATGATATTTCCCCCTTAGATATCTGATGATTTTTGTATTTTTTGAGATCTTGTAGTGGTGACCATACATAGGCAATAATTGATTTGGGAAATTCGGGGAGAGCTTAGGGACATAGTTTCCAAGATTTCCTTCTAAAGTTATAAAAATACACGAACTGAGACCGTAAATTTACTGCCAGCGGGATTTACGCAAAGCTTAGGTTAGTTAACAGCAAACTAGTGAAAATTGGGGGAATTAGGGTGGAGGGCTTATTTCAGTGAGCAGTGTTTTCGAAACCTTAACTTCGCTAATGAAAATCATACCCTCAGATCCTTTTTTCTCCAAAGTTCAGGAAAAGGCAGAAACATTTCAAGATTTGCGGGGAAATTTTTCCTTATGTAAATGTGTGTTATAGCTGAAGAGGGCACAGCATGAACTTTGAGAGCTACTGGAATTTTTTCTGCGGATTTAGATCAAGGTAAGAACGCTGTGCAACTTTGTCAAGGGTTAAATTAAATCGAATTAACTAAATAATCGATTGGAAATTTTCCCTAGCTTGCTTGGTTTATGAGATCCCCCCAATTTAAGGGGGGCCTTGGAGGTCACTCACATATCCATACCTGCCAACATTGGCAGGTATGGATATGTGAGTGACCTCAAGTATGCCATGCAATAATACTAATTACTACTTGTCACTAGTAATTAGTATTATTGCATGGCATACATAGGCTTTTTATAAAACGATTCATCTCTTTGTGGAAAAGAAATACGCACCACAACATAACGCTACAACAAACAAGGACTCTAATGAAACAAACTTAACTCATGTGAAACGCAAAGTTGATTCCCCTGCTGGCAAGGGAATGATAGGTAACATTGCGAGAGTTCGAAACTTCCACCAATAAAAATCAGTCAGATGCGTTAAGAATTCCACAACACTTGACAGATGGGAAATCCAAGCAAGTGAATATGCAGCGTGCGAACCTTCACTCACCATATGATCATACTGCCTCTAAAATTGCAGTTTATGGCAAGATAAACCAAAGAAGAAAAAAAAAAAAAGAAGGCTCTATGCTTTAACTGGGGGAAAAATTAAAACACACAGCAAGACTGTGGACCACTGTTAGTTTGTTTTTTTATTGAACTTGCAGCTGCGCAGCATCCATTGCTTATTTTTTTTTCTGCTGATATCTTTCTCTCTCTATTTCTTTATTGATGATTTTCTTTCTTTTCCTTTTTTTTTATTCCTTCTGATAACAATAATTTCTTATAGTATGCTGAAAAGACTTTCAGCCTGAGGACCATTCCATATCAAAGCTTCAACTATTTTAGATAAATGGTGTAACTTTGAGGATAGCCGCCCCGGTGGCGCAGTGGTCTAAGGCGTTGGCCTCTGATCATTCGTCCGTAAGGGGTCCGGGTTCGAATCCCGGTCAGGCATGGGTGTTGTGTTTGTCTTACGGCGCTGGCTCCCTCCCTTCCCTGGAACCAGTGACCCTAAATTAGGGACGGGCGACTGCTTATAGCCCATTGAGTTGCTCACGGTGGTCGTTAAACCTCCAATCAAAAAAAAAAAAAAAAAAAAAACTTTGAGGATAACACTTTTGAACACCATGCATCAATTTTTACAAATTTTCCAACTTTGTCACTTCCGTTTTAAGGAATTTACCCCTTCCTTATCAAGCTTAAATGCAAAAACTTATGGGATGGGGGATATTTAACAATGCAGAAAAGTGGAAACATCGCGCGGGGGGGGATTACAGCGAAAATCTTTGCTCCGTACGACTTCCAGTTTTGGAAATTTTCCATAAATTTTCAAGCTGAAATACAAATATTTATGCAGTAAAATGATGTTTAGCAATAATACTGGACATTGCGAGAAAAAAGAAATTCCGATTACAGAAAAAAAATCTGAATTTCGTCGACCTTCCGTTTTCGAAAGTTTCGTAAAGGTGGAATTCCGTTCTGTGACGCGAAATCCCCTCCCCCCACCTCACAGATATTCTCTTCACTAGTGTATCGATCTCGTAAATAACAAAAATAATAACGAAAGGGCGGAATTCCTCGAATTCGCGGAAGAATCTCATGCCTGAAGATTACGAGTAAAATTTTCGCGGCGTTTTAAGTTCCGTTTTCGCAAATTGTTGCCTGCAATTTCAAGCTGAAATACAGACATTTATGCAATTAAATGATGTTTAACAAGAAAAGTGGACACAAAGGCAACATCGAGAGAAAAAAAAAAAATGCGATTACGGCAAAAATTTTCACTCCGTTTAACTACCGTTTCAGAAAATTTTAAAACTCTAAATACCGCTTTCGAGAACGATCTACACGATGAATTAAAAAAAAAAAAGAAAGCGGAATTCTGCGAATCCGCTTACGAATCACGTGTATATCATGAAATACTAGAAAAATGAAAACAAAATATAAACAAAATGAAAATTCGTAGAATCCGTAGTTTCGACAGCGATGTCCGTAGTTCCGTAGTCAGGCAACTAAATCCGTAGAAACTACGGACATTCCGTAGCAGTTGGCAGGTATGCATATCCTTTAAATAGATCATATCATCTATATATTAATTTTATAAGGTTTTTTACTGTGAGTCCTATTTTGAGAGAACGGCTAAACGTAAAGATATGGTTCAGGTATCAAAACAAAGGTCTTACCATGTAGATGTGCCAGTCAAAGAGAAAAACGAGATTGGGGCAACGGTTCGAGCGTTGTGGGGCGGCAAATTTCCCATGTAAAGTTTATGGGAGAAACGTGTTATTGACATTCGGTCGCCTGCGGTTAACTCACGCGCTGTTGAAGGCGGAAACATGGAGGGACGGAGATAGTCCAAAGTCCGAAGTTTTATCTTTTCTAAGCGAACCGTTGTGCAAAGCAACGCTAGCAGGCATTCCTATCAAAGTTCTTCTCATCGGAAGAACGAACACTTTCGAAGATCTGATTGCGTTATGCCGTTGGATTGTGTGATGTAGTGTATGCAAGTTAATATTCATTCAATCCAGTTTATTCACGTAGTTAAGACGTTTCCCATTATTCAGGGCTGGAAAAATAAGCTCCAGATCTAGGAGCCAGGTGAAACGAAAGCAAATTCTAAAGTATCACGCACAAACGTAATGCATGGTGATGATGTCGGAACAAAGAGTATTAAGCACTGCCTATTACCCAAACTACTTATTGTGGGAACTTCTGTACCTTTATCGTAGTATATGCTTTTGTTGTGTTTTACATGTTCCCTTCTTTTTGTGCACTCCGTTGTACAGCCATGTTCTTGTAAATATATTTACCTATTGTTTTGTGCTCTGCTTTCACTCTGCGCGTCATCACATGCTTTATTAATTATTCATTACTTTTGCTTGTGCATCATCTTCCTCAAGCATATATTGTTCCTTATTAATGATTTTAACATTTTGTCATCCTTAGTTGACTGCCGTATCACATTCACCTGTAATATTTCATCAGTATCGCTCATTGTTTTGTTGTTTATTTTGCCATATGTGGTACGCCTGTATTTCCTATAATTTTGCCAATAAAGTATATTTTGAAATACTGCTAAATGAAATTCAAATTCGGTCTGTAAATCTCAGGGTTCTATAGTTTTGATAAAAATCTAAACATAAAAAAGAATGTGAAAAAAACCCTTTTAACCTCATTAATCTGAAATGAAACTATTTGGAAGAAAATAACACCTAAAAAAACTGCGACGTTCAGCTTCCGGAGTACCGCGTAATACGGCTTTGGAAACAAAGCAGGGGACGTTAAAAAATACATAAAGATGTGGAAGATGTGGTTTTAGGAAAACAAAAAAATCCGAGATAAAGCCATCTGGAAGTAAAAAAGATAAATAAAATAAAATAAAATGCTGAAGAAACGGAAGGGAATGTTGCAAACGCTTAACAAATATGGATTTAAAAAAAAAATCTACAATCTAGCTGAAATGAAGCTATTTGAAGCCAATAAACGCAAAAAAACTGTGATCAACTTCCGGAATGCCTTGTAATGCGTGGCCATGAAAAACGGAAGACGACGGACTATAAAAATGTGTAAAAATATGGTATGAAAAAAAAAAAAAAAAAAGACGAAGAACAAAAAAAAAAAAAAAAAAAAAAAAAAAAAGGACACCTTATCAATCTAACTGAATACTGAAGTGAAGCTATCTGGAGTGAAGCGCACTTTTCGTCATAATTTGGGCAAGTCTCGAGATCGATGCAAAACTGAAAAGAAATTTTCTACGTTGTGGGATAAAAAAAATGCTGGTTATTTCTTTATTCAAAAGAAGCTTCCTCCAAGAATTCTGTAAAATGTTTTTGCTTATACTAGAGACCCACTTAACCGTGACCCCCGCGCGCAATGTCGGGGTTGCGGGAGCTATCAGCCGCCTGGATTGTAAGCGGGTGTCTGGCGGGGGCCGAACTGTTTTGTAAATGTTGGGAGAGGTTTTCCACCCCTTCTCCCCATCCGAGTTGTGTCCCAAGTGGGCAAAAACACCTGAAAGTGCGAAGCTCTTGATTCAGCAACTTCTCATAACAAATTTATTTCCAAAAGCGCACTAACTTTTGGAATTTTTTTAGATGGCAATTTTGTTTGGTAAACTGCTGAGCAAACAAAAAGGGATTCTGAGCAATAATTCTGCCGAGTTTCGCTCAAAACTCTAGGGACTACTTTTCATAGTGGAGGTAGCTGTTTCGGTTTCACACCCTACATAGCGGTAGACTCTTAGGTTGACTCGGAGTATAAAATCAATGAAGAGGGTAGACAGCCCTGGAGGACGGAGGTGGTAGAGCCAACAGGTGCGGTATGCTGCCTTCTCTCGTATTTTTAATTAAGTCATCACATTTCTCGAAAATAGCAACGGTAGCTTAATCTCCGTTGTACATTTTAATGCACTGAGTATCACTAACTGTGAAATTCATGGCTTTCGTCTTTTTATACGACGTATGTACATGCTCTTTTTTATCTAACGAGATCTGCATCTGATTTACTACTTTTTGGGCCCTATGGTTATACACGCGTTCTGGAACTGCAGTTCTGCAAAGTTTATTTCCGCTACAGAAAGAAAAAAAAATCGATTTGAAAGTAATTACATAAAAATTAATTTTCGCACTCCTTAACTTCTCTCATTTTAGAAATTTTCTTTGAAATTCTTGCAATTCTAGACATTATCACTTTTTTTTTTCAAGAGATTTTTACGCAATTATTTTACTCGTTGATAGGTAAGTCATGAAAAAGAAATTATTTGTTGGTGCATTTAAATTTGAGTTTTCACTAAACACGAAGAAACTATTAAAAATTCTGAATTCAGTTATCGGAATAAAATTCATAAAAATGGAAGAAAAAGTCTTCGACAATCTCTCAAAAAATGTATATTGTCTGCTGCTTCTCAGCAACGGAAGTAATTTTGTTTCTACATTAGATTGTACTAGGGGCCTGCGATCCAGGAAAATGGGTCAAATATTCCTAATTATTTCTCAATACAAAAAACTACAACGATTCGAAAAAAAAAAAAAAAAAAAAAAAAAAAAAAAAAAAATTAAACGCTAAAGAGTGATTGATGCTTGCATACCGTATTTTCAGGAATGCAATACCTCGATAATTTTTCTCAAAGGTGGGCAGCAAAAAAAAACTTCCAGGGCCGTTTATGTAGCGCCAGTCAGTCACTGGATCTATAGCAGGTGGATAAAAATGAATTTTAGAAAAGAAAAGGAGTTGATCAAGTTTGAAAACCTGCAAAAAAAATAAAAGATTGACAAGTGGTATTCCCCAAAAGCTCGGGATAACCCTGCAAAAAGCACATTCGAGACCCTTTTCGAAAATCTATTAAGATTTCAATTACTGAATTTTTTAAATTCCATGTTATTAACTGAATTTTATGGGCGTTTTAATAATTCCAATTCTTTGGAACCTACAGCTGTTTTTCGTATAACCAAAATTATTTCACTTTACACCATGTAGCACAACACAAATTTGCATGTTGTAATTTAAATGATTTCCCTAGTTTTGTACCAATACAAATTACTGCAAAGCACTTATGCTAAAGTTTATCATACACAAATTTTATTATTTTAAGGAACTAAGGCTCCTATTTGAATTGACCCACGATCATGCACATTAAACATATAACTGCCGTGTGACAGTATCTGAGGATCTTTTCCGATTTATGCATGAAAATACAGAAATAAGTAAGGAAATAAATAAATAACAATTAAGAATTACGGTACAAAAAAAAAAAAAAAAAGCAAAATTTCCTATTATTGACATTTGATTTTGAATACAAAAACACATTTAGCACATTTTCGCATTAGATTATTCACATTTGAATACAAAACACATTTAGTTTTTCTCACGCATTTACTGTTCCCGAAATCAAGAATATCTAAAAATACCATCGGTTTTTTTTTTCTTTCAAACTTGAAAGTAGCAAATAGAGCAATGAATTTATAAGAGGATTTCTTGATTCTTTAAACTTCGGTTATCTGTGTAAGGGATACCTTCTCACCTGTACTTCAACCTTTCTTTTCCGTGAGTAACCGAGCTGATATGCCGAATTAAAATGAATGACACGGCATCAATAACTCAACCCTCCTACAACATGTTCGGCGTCAGTGCTAAGTTCAGACTCAGTTTTTAGAGGTCGAGCCCAAAAACTATGATTAACCTCTTTATCATACATGATGTTACACGGCACTAGCAGTGTTCCTGCCGAGTCTGCCGGTAACGATGCTTGAGACCTGAAGTACAATTTAGTTGGCCACGGCACCAGGTGAGAATCTCAGGTGCACTGCTGCACTCAAAGATTCACACCAGAACATAAAAAATGAAAAGTTGAAGAATGACCCGAAGCATAAGGCTTGGGTGAATCCACCTTGTGAACAAAATAACAACAACAAATAAACAATAAAATAATCTAAAAAAAAATGATACTTTGGGATCAGAGTTGTGATGAGGTTCACCCGCAATCACCAATTCGTGACTGAGTGTAGTGGTCCGGATCTTACTCCGGTACATTCAATCCCCAACCAGCCAGTACAACACTCACTTTCGCAAATAACACATGATTCTCAAATACACAACACAACATTTAATAACGTTCTGCGAGATTTAAACAGATCCGGCGCTCTCTAGGCGCATAGACAATTGCCCCTCATATGTGGGCAGCATACGGTGTCACACTTTACTGTCGGATAACGCAGCCGACTGAGTCTCCACCGGACTATCTGAACAAGAGATACTACTCGTTTACACACTAAATAGAGCTGCAGGTGATATTCATGTACAATTGCTTAGAGAATAAAAAAAAATTATATGCAAACGATCACATTAAAAATACTCGCGACACAAAATACACAAGCACGTTAATTTGCGGTATAAGATTATAGGTGCGAAATACTGCCAAAGTTAATTAACTAAATCTAATAAGCATGCACATGCAGAACCCTGCCCCGCTCGCTTTGGCCCTGAACCAAAGTTAAAAGAAACTGTCCCGCCCAGCGGAATTTGTGGCCACACCTTCTCCCTTATTCATGTAAAAAAGTAATCAGGAAATGGGCCCTGTAAGAAATTGAAATCTGTATGTGCAGGTATTTCCTCTGAGGTTCAGTCACTCAGCATTACTGCATCTATGTCCATGCAGCTTTGGGTGTCGGGATGGCACAAGTTCGCAGATGTGCGAAGAAAGAAAAAGGAAATATTCATCTACTTACAGTTTCGTGACTTTGCTGTGCAAATCCGTTGTGCATCACATAATATCACTCGACAAAAAAAACACGCACACAGACACTTGCACCATGTGGCAGCACCGATGATTCAACACTTCACTTTGACGCTTGATGTAAATGAAGCACACAATTAAAAATGGTAATATCACGCCGCACTTTGTTGCAATGATTAGAGTGCACACTGATCTATTCTCGTGACGATTTGAAGGTGGCCGTTAAGCAAAATAGGCCCTCTCACATCTGATGTTGCGGTTTCCAAGATTAATTTTCTCGGCCGAGCGAAATCAGACGTGCTTTTACCTTAAGCGTATATCGGCAACTCAACATTTCACCTGTATATTTGTTAGGTATCGAAGCCACCGCTCTTACGCTCATATTTTTCTTTCGACATGTTTTTATCCCGTCGCACTTACACGTAGTGGCTTCGCTGCTTACGCGACCACACACACGCACACATGGGGCCTCGCTTCGCCCCGTAAGACAAGCGCATCTCTTCACTTCCTCCACAGTAGGGGATGAATGGGGGTGACGATTCCACACTGCAGTGGTTGGCATCCGAACCCGACTTTTGCTTATCTTCGCTTCTCATTGGAATGACCACTGTCCACTCGCAGACTTCTTAATTCCCCTGTAACTTGGCTTTCATTAGGCCAAACAGTCGCTGAGTTCCATTACGCTCCAGCCTAGAAATTTCTGCTTTATCCTGCGGATTTAGGCATTCTGCTGTCTTTATGGCAAACTGGCATCTCCAGCTGCCTCGAGTTGTCTCCATTTCTTACCAAATGCGGGGAGGTTTGCTGCTTCATTTTTTCCCAATTCATTTTTTACAGATCCAAGGCATCCAGCCTTTCACATCGGAGAGCATACAGACAACTTTCTTCCTTATGTTCATGCCAAGTGCGAACTCTTATTTTTCTGCACGGACCACACAGAGAGCAATTGTTCTCGAAAATGCCCCAAACAATCGACGAATTTACGATTATTCGCTAAACCTTTCGTCCCCTATCTTCATTCATTCCTACTCAAGTGGCTCATTCGATACGTATTCCTCTTTCCCTTTCCGTGTTGCATAGGCTGCCCGTCAGCTGCGCCCTGATATTTATGACCTAACAGAGCTATTCTGAGACCACCCAGCCAGAGAGAGAATTCTTCGCCTCTTTTCTTTCCAAACCCCCAGATAAAACTTTATCTGCTGTTTACACTTTTAAACTCCAATCAAGCCTCGAACAATTAATACTTAATTAATTTCACACATCAACCACGCCCATTAATTACTAAATTAATGGCGGGGGTGGGTCGTAACATCGGCCCCTCCTCAAGAAATCTAGAAGTCCTCTTCTGGGCCTATCGCTTTGCTCTTATCAATTTCCAGAGCAACCATTGAGTGCTACCTTTTCCCACAGGTAGAAATAATTCAAAATGGCAAAAATATTGCGTTTCTTGCCTTCAAGAGCATTGGAGCGACTTCCCAATTATCCCGCAATTTTGTTAATTAATTTAGAGAACATCCGAAAAGAAAAACAACGTAAATGAGAAATAAATAAAAAAAAACTGAACTGTAAAAGAACATGTGAGCCTGCCGAACTGTGATTCCTAGCTACCTCATACCATACGCGACATGGCGGACAAATTTTAGAGTTTTCTTCAGGTTTTAGGATGGGGGGGGGGGTGTCCACTGTAACAATGAGATTGATGAAGAAAAAAAAAAAAAAAAAGCTGAACTTTTTGACCGGGTAAAACACGGTAAAACGGAGTGAAAATAACTCAGAACGAGTCAAACGGAATTGTTTATATTTATTTATGTAAATATTAAACTGGATCACATGACCCTATTAAAAACGTAAAATTACTGATGTTTAATTGCAACGCATCACGAGGGGGAGGGGGAAACGATTGCGTGCGACATCTTCGCTACTTCCGACTTCCCAATTTTTACACCATTTTCCTGCTCAAATACAAATACTTATGCAATTAATGGTTTTTAACAACAAGACTGAACAGAAGAATATCGTGAGAAAAACGAGAAAGATGACACCGAATTTTCGGTCGTAATGAGCACGTCTTCTCAATTATTTCTGACGCGAATTAAATTTATCAAATTATTTAAAGTAAGTGTAACCGGTCAGTAAAAAATCAATGGATAGAACATCCAGAAATGGAAACAGCATCTTTTAGCCACTGCCCGCAGCGGCTAAAAAGAATGTTACGACAATTAAGAAATGTTGCACTACAAGCTTCTTACAGCAGAAGGAAGGTTATCGGGGACAAACAGTTTTTCAAATCGAACAGTTAAAAGATGAAATATACAAGGAAAATACATCTACGCCTCGTGGTGGAAAACCTATACACTACTTTGAGCAGGAGTTATTCTCAAAAAGCAGTTCGAGGTTTACGGTATCGGTCCATGAAATAATTTTTTTCAATTGAGTTTTTAGAAGCTCAGATTTTGAAGCAAATATATCAGAAGCAGAAATAAACACTTACGCCCCTAGTGACCAAATCATTCCTTAACATAAACTAGAAGTCACGTGCAAAACATTTCCTATGAAAAGCTGTTTCCGATGATGGAAAACATTGTTTAAATCTGACTTTTAGAGGCAGAGATATCTGTGAAAACACAATTTGCCTTTACGCCTCCTAGTGGAAAATCTATGCATCACTTCAAAAACGAAACTGTGCCTAAAATAGTGTTCGTTATGAATGGCATGGAGGATTTTTTTAACCGGATATTTAGAAACAATACATGCAATAAAATGTATTTTGAATTCCATATCGACTGCATTGAAGCCCTCTAGCGGCGAAGTTTTGCATGCGGGAAAAAACTGGAATGCAAGGATCATCATTCTCACATTTAAAGCTTCGCAATGCAAAAAGAGTTTCAAATCGGACAAATAGTTGCAGAGATATGGTGTCCACAGAGGGACAAACCGATAACATAAAAACATTCTTTTTTTCCCAAAACACGTGCTAAAAAGTACAATTACCGGGAAAATGTTTACTCCGTCTAATACGGATTTCAAAATTCCTTCCTACAACGGGATTCCTTTACCCTCGCACCCGACACACACCAACAATACCTTCTCCACCACAAATTCTGTGCGATTACACATCAATCTGGAGGGCCAAACAAATTAAATAATTTCGTTCCTAAAAATTACAGGGAAATTCTCGCGCCGTCTAACTTTGGTTTTCTAAAAATGTCCAAGCAATAAATTTTTTTTTGAAAAGGCAGAAATAACAGATAAAAAAAAAAAAAAAAAAAAAAGAATGAAAGCGGGGGAGGAGAAACTGACAAACTGACCATCTTAAACTTATATATATATATCTTCTACCTAAAATAGAGCGAGAAAGAAACCACATCTAGCTCAGGTACTGTAGAAATTGCAATGATAAGCAGGATCAACTACACTGCACGCCCTTTCAATTATAGAATTTTACTTTCATTTTCAAGCTGAAACAAAGATTTATGGAATAAAATGATATTTAACGACAACACAGTACAAAGGGAGAGGAAGCATCGCAAGAAAAAAAAAAAAAAAACGGTTACGGGAGAAATTTCGCTCCGTGCTACTTTCGTTTTCAGAAAACTTTGCCTGTTTTCAATCTTAAATACAAAAATTTACGTAATTAAATGATATCTAGACAACAATATAGCGCAGGGAAAACGCAGCACACACACAGAAAAATAAGTGATTACGGGAGAAATCTTTGCTAAGTCCAACTTCAGTTTTCGGAAATTGTTCCCTCCAGTTTCAAACTGAAACACATTTAAGCCACAAAATCAAGGCCGGCTGGACCATAAGAGCAACATTGATGGTCGCCCAGGGCCCCGCAGTTTAGGGGGAAAAAATTAATTTCTGAAGAATTTCTTTTACAATTATTATTATTTGGTTTAAGTTTTGGGGCGTGAGGCCCTTAAAAAGATACCATTTTTTTTTTGTTTCAAATGCCCCATTCTTCCTTTCGGAATAGAACATCGCGTTTCGTCGTACTGGTACTGAGATCTGCTTATTGTCACCATTTTATTATTTTCGGCATTCATAAAAATAGCAAATTAAATTTCATCATTTCGTGACCCCTACTTTTATACACTGAAGCATTCCTGTGCAACCCGACCCTAAAATTTAAATAATAAGAACAATTTCAGACTTGGTTTCGTATTACATATGGAGGTCAATTATCCAATGACTTTAAAAACTTTACTAGAAATAAAAAAAAAAATCATATTTCAGCGCACATGAAAGTCAAAAGTCACTAATTTATCAGTTACTCTACTTTGCAGTAATAATCAATCACTGAGATATATGTATCAGAGGGAAAAAAACTATTTATGCGTATTTATTTTAGAGGGATCCTTATTATTTTCTTCATAAAAATATTCACTACGCAGGTATCTTTTTTTATCATTTTCTGACGAAATTTCTATAAGAGTCACTCACACACAATAAAACTACAACTTCCCTCCCCCTCTTTCTCCCCGGAAAGAAAAATCGTAGATTTTAACACTTTTTACTCTCTCTAGGAACTTTCAATCTATAGTATGGTTTTTTCCTTCAGTTTAAAGGAAATACTTTTTTGAGATAATCACTTTGTAATTCCTTCAGCTTAAAGCAAATACTTCTTTGAAACAATCACTTTGTATTTAGGATAGTTTTTTTCCTTCAGATTAAAGCAAATATTCTTCTTTAAGATAAACACTTTGCATTTAAGATAGTTTTTGTAGTGTTCTCCCTAGAGCCTTTTTATTGGGTGGCCCACCGAGCTAATTTTCTCTGCTACCCAACTAAATTTCCTTTAATGAATGTTTTCACAACACACATAATAGTAAGAGTGGAAAACTTACTCCCACGCACACCATAAATATTGGTGAAAACGACTGAAATTTGTGTTGAACATGATTTATTAGTACGTATTTAATAAGTACAATCATGTTATGCAAAACAATATCCTTCCTTTTTTATTTGGATTGGGGAAGGAGTCGTTAAAAGTACCACCCAGCTGTGAAAAGAATCTAGGAAGAACACTATTTTTGTGCGTATTCTTTTCGGACGACATTTTTCAGGTAACTACTTTATTAAAATAAGAGACTTATTTTAGTGCCCACAATAAAATTTCGCCTTGGACGCGGCAAGAACTACATCCGGCCCTGCATAAAGTGACTTCTTAAAATAATATCGACAGAGGGAAACACCTCGCGAAAAGAAATCATGCTTATGACAGAAATCATCAGTCCGTATAACTCTGTTTTCGTAAAGTTTTGAAAGACGGAATTCCGTCCGAAGACCAAAAACTTGGATCCATGATTTGGGAATCTGCAAGAGAGAATTTAAAATGGCTCTGAGAGTGATGTCGTTTTTGTCTGCAGGACAGAAATAGAATCTGCGACGTACGTTGCCCGTCGCCACAATTGGAGAGTATAGCCGTCACATTTTCTTTGATATTTTGAAGACCAGAACGCAGTAGTTTAAAAAAAAAAAAAATTGTAGAGGACGAATTAACATTGCAGGTATAGGATTGATTTTCTTTTCACGTCTCCCTTAAAGGGATTGCCTACCTTACCAAATGGACTTGTTCAAGTAAAATATGGCGTCGACCTGCTAACCAAAAACATATCGATTAACAACGACCACTTGCGCCTAATTTAATCGTGGTCTACACAATATGAAATTCTATTCCTGAACATCTAAGGCACATTTAATCTATATGTGCCGCTTATGCTGCGTAAATACACACTGAATGAAAAAAATGCTTGTTAAAGTTAGTTATCATTGCAAACAAAGGCTTACTTGTTAGACTGTGGCGTTCCAAAAGTAATCAACAGACTGGGGGCGCACACGACCAAGGCACACGACCTCCTAACTCGACGATAAACTTCAATTCTCCCTCAGCAGGAGAAAAGTGTTCCCGGATGGTCACGTGGAATATCAGATCCCACCAATCCGAATCGTCCTGTGGGGGACTCCTCCTAACAATAGTATCCATACATCCATGAACGTGATTCAAAATCTCAGTTTCTAAATTTCAGCCTTATTTGCTTCAAAATAATCAACTAATGACCGTGAACCGCTACTTTATACAATAAATTTGCGGTTGACGCCATATTTTATTCTTATTGGGCGACGTGCTGGATATTATTGGAACTAATTTTTGAACAGCACATGAAAGGAATTCTAGTAAGATTTCATTTTGGCGGAAAATGTAAAGACGGAACATTTTTTTTTTTTTTTTGTAGCGAGAATTTTCGTATCCGCTGGCGGCGTTCACGCTGTGTAAAAACTGCCAGCTTATCCAAAAATTCTACTTACTCGGGGATTTATCCACATCCGCTAACAACTCTCCATTTGGAGGTGTGTAAAACACACACACATACACAAAAAATATATACATATACTTATTTTGTTTGTATTAGTCTTTCCTATTGAGTTCCGTTACTCGAATCTCCGAGTTTAAAATTTCTCAAGGGCAGTTTTCTAGACCTTGTGTTAGGAACTGCATTCCTAGAACCACTTCAATTAATTATTTAATTGTATTAATCGTTTTTATTGTCTGCAGCACACTTATCAACAGCAGTTCCCATTTACACGAATTCCCCAGCTTTAACTTGAAATATCTACCATAGTGCAATAAATAATTTCTGTTTTTCTAATTTGAACTCTATGTATATACAGTCGGGCACCGGACACTTGGGCACAAAAGTTTAGGGGCCTTATAAAAATTGACGTTCCTTAGCTCACCGATGAGAACTGAGTCGAGAAAACGTTCCCAGTAAGACTTTTGTTTTCCAAACTTCAATCATAATTGAATTTGGGAAAACAAAAGAACATCCGTGAATATACTAAAAAAAAAAAAAAAAAAAAGAGAAAAGAAAAACTTACTTTGCACATTCCTTTAACCTACGGGTTTCAACGAAAAAAGCAATTACAGTACAGCAGAACTCATACTATGTTCGAGACTTTTTACTAACGTTGGACTTTTACTTAGGCACTAAATATTTAAATGACATGCCAAGTTCTTACTATTTCTCTTTTACTTACTTAAGCACTAAATGTTAATTACTAAGCCTCATCCGAGCGCCATTTTGACAATTACATGACATGTCAAGTTCTTAATATTTCTCTTTACTTACTTAAGCACTAAATGTTAATTACTAAGCCACATCCGAGCGCCATTTTGACAATTTTCATGACTTGTCAAGTTCTTAATATTTCTCTTTTACTTAAGCACTAAATGTTAATTGCTAAGCCTCATCCGAGCGCCATTTTGACAATTTTCATGACATGTCAAGTTCTTACTATTTCTCTTTTACTTACTTAAGCACTAAATGTTAATTACTATGCCTCCTCCGAGCGCCATTTTGACAATTACATGACATGTCAAGTTCTTTTACTTACTTAAGCACTAAATGTTAATTACTAAGCCACATCCGAGCGCCATTTTGACAAATTTCATGGCTTGTCAAGTTCTTAATATTTCTCTTTTACTTAAGCACTAAATGTTAATTGCTAAGCCTCATCCGAGCGCCATTTTGACAATTTTCATGACATGTCAAGTTCTTACTATTTCTCTTTTACTTACTTAAGCACTAAATGTTAATTACTATGCCTCCTCCGAGCGCCATTTCGACAATTACATGACATGTCAAGTTCTTAATATTTCTCTTTTTCTTACTTACTTAAGCACTAAATTTTAATTACTATGCGTCATCCGAACGCCACTTTGACAATTTGCATTCGGTCGATGTCCTAACGTTTACCTTTTAACTCAAGGTAATCATATTGTGCTTCTTTCTGAGTTACGAAATATCAATTCACAATCCCTAGCCCTAGGCTTTTTCAACAGTTTTTATTTTGCCGATGTCATATTCATAACGATTCCGTATCAACTCAATAATATTCCTCTTTTACTTAGACACTAAATATTGTTTCACAGCCCCTTTTAATAGTTTTTACTCAACCAATGTCATATCACAACAATTAGGTATCAATTCAAGTTAATATTATTACATTTTTACTTAAGCACTAAATATTATTTCAAAGGCTCTAAGCCTTTTTAACAGTTTTTATTCTAACCGTCATATTTTTGAGGTACGTATCAACTCAAGATCATACTATTGCGCTTTTACTTAAGCACTAAATATTATTTCACATGCCCTAGGCCTAGGCCTTTTTAATAGTTTTACTCAACCAATGTCATATTCACAACGATTATGTATCAACTCAAGTTAATGGTATTACGCTTTTGGTGCTTAAGTAATAGCTGGATATTATTAACTTGAGTTGATAAGTAAAGGTTATGAACATGACATCGGTAGAATAAAAACTGTTAAAAAAACCGAGTCCTGGGGCCTATGAAATAATATTTAGTGCTTAAGTAAACCGCAATATTATTAACTTTAGTTGATAAGTAAATGCTAGAATATGACATTGGTAAAATAAAACTTTAAAAAGCCTAGGCTTAGAATTAGTTTTTAGTGCTTTAATGAACGCACAATATTATTAACTTGAGTTGTTACTTAAAGGCAATGAACATGAATGACATCAGTAGAATAAAAACTATTAAAAAGGCCTAGGCCTATGTCTTGTGAAATTATATTTTAGTGCTTAAGTAAAAGCGCAATATTATTAAGATGAGTTGATACAAACAGGTTATGAATATGACATCGGTAGAATAAAAACTGTTAAAGGCTTAAGCATAGGACTTATAAATGAATATTTTGTGCCTAAGTTAAAGCAGAATATTATTAACTTGAGTTGATACGTAATCATTGTGAAAATAATATATCAGCAGAATAAAAACTGTTGAAAAAGCCTCAATTTTTAAAATTAAGTCTTGTCCGTCTGGACGGATATCCTCTAATTCATCTCCCCTTGCCAGTTGCATGTGCAGTTAAATGATCAATACAATCTAATCAAATATGCTGTCAATAGTGTGAGAGACAACCTCGAAATTCATTACGACGTCAGAGTTTAAACTGGCTCAAAAAATGCTGTAGCAAAAACGCTAACATGTGGTGGAAATTGTTTTTTAGCCAAATGCTAAAGAAAGTTAGCCGCTTTTGTCGCTCGGAAAATGCTAACATCGGCTGAATCGTTCACACTAACAACACTTTGGATTAGTGCTTCCACATCATAAAAATTCAGTACCCTAGATTTCGTCCCAAATTACCCTAGATGAGGTCAAATTACCCTAAATTCGAAAAGCAAAATGGGTTCTGTTTTAAACCTGTTTTCAAATTAAAAATGTAACTAAGTTTTCTTTAATTTTTTTAGCTACAGGTACATAGTTTACAGACTTTACGATAAGCCAGATTTTTTTTTGTAAATTCTCAGAGTGGCTTTTACTAGATTTCTGTAACCACAGTTTCAATTCAGGTTCTTGCAACTAGCTGCTTCTATAATAAATTGCTGCGAGTACTAGTTATTAGCAATACCTAGACATTTCTTTTTGGATGGAGTTCCATGGATGTTCACACCTCTTCCACATTCATATTCAGAAATAGCTATTGTTCCTCTCTCAACATTTACTCATCAACATGTTGGAGTGCACTTTTCATTCATACTAAAAATCGTCAGCTTTAATCAACTTTAGTTAAAACAATCGCAGAGCTTACTAATGCTATAATACTAAATAATAACTGCCTAAAACTCGTCTTTGGAAACAAAGAAACAGTTGACATGTTTTACTACGCTCACCACAGTCCAAGCCTTAATCAAGTCAGGTACCAAACCGTATGTCACAGTAATGGAGATGTACTACTGGTTGACGAAGTAGCTGTCACGTACCATGTCCGATACAAACACAAATTTTCACTTTGTCCAAATGTCTGGTTAACCAAACCTTCACTTTGTCCAAATGTTTGGTTAAAAAAAATCACAAATTTTCACTTTGTCCAAAAGTTTGGTTAACCAAACCTTTGGACAAAGTGAAAATTTGTGTTTGTGGGTACTTGCAAAAAAAAAAAAAAACACACACATTCTGAAAAAGACTCATATTACCCTGGAAAAATAATTTTTACCCTAAGAGGACTACAAATTACCCCAAAACAGGGTAATTACCCTAAAAGTGGAAGCACTGCTTTGGAAATCAGTCGAAAACTAACATTTTTTTTTTAATGGCCATGGGGAAAACCCTAGACCGGTTGACTCTGGTTTAAAACTGAACTTTGAATGGGGAAAGGGGTCTAATCCCTCTAGCTTCTGTAATCTTACCCCACCCTTTTTTGGAGTGCTCAAAAATTTATGGAGGAGGAGGCAGGGCTGGCAAAGCCAAAAGGGTGCGGTATGCTTCTCTGGTATTTTGGATTAAGTCCTCACATTTGGCGGAAATAGCAAGCGTAGCTTTACCTTTAACGTAAGTTTTAGTCAGGGCTTAGTAACAAGGGCTGGCTCATCGCTTTGTGTTTCTGTTCGCTGAAGTGGTCCTCACCTATGCCGCTCAGTGACGTCACGGGGATGCATGTCACTTGTCAGTGCGCAATGTAAGCGTTCGGTAGATGCTGTTAATTCACGTTTGTTGCATTCGAATTAGTTATTTGCTGTTTATTTGGTTGTATTTCTGACATTGCATTTTTTTGTTTAATATCTTTAGTACATCGTTTTCGTACAATGGCTTCCTGCGCTGTTGCTACGTGCCGAAATACCTGCAGGAGTACGAAACATAATTTTTCACTGTTTCCCTCGAAACGATTCAATAGTTACAAAAGACTGAGTTAACAGGTGTTGCAGAGCAGATTCTTTTAGTTCGAAAAATACCAGGATTTGCAGTGAGCACTTTTTAAATACTATAGTAAGTACGAAGACGATATGATGAATCGCTCCCTTGGTTTACCAATGAAAAAAATATTGAAATCGTCGGCTGTACTAACAGCCAATTTACCGAGATCAAACGTTGAAAATGTGTGCACTGCAACACGTGAAATACAAAGAAAGAGAAAAACACTGCAGGATGCTTTTGATAGACTTAAAAATCTTAGTCCCAAAAAACAGGTCTTTTGCAGAAAATGTGGCCCCAATTCAACCTGCATGAGATGAAGAGACAATTTTCTGCGTGAAATGTGATATGTTCCAAAAAAAAAAAGTAAATTTTTTAAATGACAAATTGTCAATAACGGAAAAAGAGAAACTTTCTGAAAACAGGTAGAAAAAAAGAAAATGATATTTTAAAGGAATCGTTCGCGCAGGCTTTTATTGAAACAAATCAAAGAACTGAAAATTAAGGTTTAAAACCAAAATACGAAAAATCAAAAATTGAAAAAAAAAAAAAAAAATGGCAGACGCTTCCGAAACATACTTACAAAAACACAGGTAACCTCTCTTGTAGAGAGTCGAATTAAGTGGACACTTGAATATCCGGAACGATTCAGAAAAATTACGTAGCCGAGGTTTGAAGAGACAGTTTTTTTGCGTGGAATGTGATATGTCGCCCCCCCCCATGAATTTTTTTAATGACAAATTGTCAATAAGTGAAAAAGAGCTTAAATTTCTGAAAACAAGACAAAAAAAAAAGGGGGATATTTTAAAGAACTTTTCTAGCAAAGCCAGAAGACGGAATCGTTTGCGCCGGCTTTTATTGAAACAAATCAGAGAACTGAAAATTAAGGTAAAAAAGAAAAATACGAAAAATCAGGAAGTGAAAAAAAATGACAAATGCTTTCGAAACATACTTACAAAAGCACAGGTAACCTCTCTTGTAGAGGGTAAAAGTCGAATTAAACGGACACCTGAATATCCGAAACGTTTCACAAAAATTACAGTAGCCGAGGTTTTGTTATTAACAATAAAGCATTATTTTCGCGTTTAATGGAAGACACATATATATATATAAAAGGAAACAATCAATGTTATATTCCGCTTCTTTAAATCATTTCACCATTTTGTTTCATGTTCGGCAGCTCAGTATTTGTATTTATCATCAAAGTTCCCCGCACAGAGCAAAGCAAACGCGATTCCTAACCCTCAGTGATGCATCCCAGCTACGTCACCAGCCGCAACTTCCAGGGACAACTAAAATCTGCCCTATGAGCCAGCCCTTGTATCAAGAGCCCTGGGTCGTTTCCTGGGTGGGTTCAGGGTCGAGCAGATCACTTTTGTAGGAATTAATTGAATAAACAATTTTCGCACTCTTTAATTTCTCCCACTTTATATATGAATTACCATTGAAATTCTTGCAGTAACAAACATTTTAAATTTTGTCATCGATGTTTTGATGCTTTTGTAATTACTTCGTTTTTCACATTCTTGAAAAAAAAAAAAATTAGGAACATTTGGATTTCCTTTCTTTGAATGGGGAAAGGGGTCTAATCCCTCTAGCTTCTGTAATCTTACCCCACCCTTTTTTGTGGTGCTCAAGGATATATGGATTAGGAGGCAGGGGTGGCAAAGCCAAAAGGGTGCGGTATGCTTCTCTGGTATTTTGGATTAAGTCGTCACATTTGGCGGAAATACCAAGCGTAGCTTTACCTTTAACGTACGTTTTAGTGCATTGAGAATCACCAATTGTAAAATTCATGGGTTGCCGCTGTTTATACGAGGTATTTTACATCTATTTTATCTAATGAGATCCGCATCTGATTTACTACTTTTTGGGCCTTATGGTTACACGAATTCTGGAACTACATCTGTAAAGTTCAGCTACCGCAAAAAGACGTTTTCCGTTTGAAAGTAATTAAATAAAAATTAATTTTCGCACTCTTTAATTTCTTCCCCTTTAGAAATTTTCTTTGAAATTCTTGCAACTCTAGACATTTTCAGTTGTTGTTTTTTTAAGATACTTTTACGCAATTATTTTACTAGTTAATAGGTAAGTCATGAAAAAGATATTATTTTTTGGCGCATTGAAATTTCTGTTCTCACTAAACACGAAGAAGCTATTACAAATTTTGAATAAAATTCATAAAAATGGAAAAAAGTCTTCGACAATCTCTCTCAAAGAACATACCTTGTCTTTTGCTTCTCAGCAAAGGAAGTAATTTTATACCGATATTAAACTGTACTAGGGGCCTGAAGTCATCGAAAATAATTTCTACGTGTTATTTTTTTTTTTTTATAGAAATATCACTGCTTTTCTTTTTAATAGTTTATTCAAATCTGGCGTCAACATTCCCGGCTTTTTCCTTAACCAGGCTTCGTATGAAATTTCCGCTAAAAATTTTGTAAAATATTTTTGCTGAAGCTGAGGTTTTTTTTTGACGTGAGCCCGCCCACTTCTCTCCGATGTAATGGTTGCAGGGGCTATCAGTATCCCCCCTTAGTGTATATTTTTATTACTTTCATGTATTTTGAGAGTGCTTTTAATCTAACACTTTTCATATTTCGGAACTCATTTTCGTCGTCGACGCATATCTCTGGCAAATAAACGACGTAGTTGCGCTTGTGATACCGATGTGCATCCACAATTTAAAAAAATATTTTGAACGCTGTATTTACGACAACGCAGAAATTAGCCAAATGTGTATTTTTTGAAAGAGATACAACGAGAGAACGTACGAGTGAAATACCTCATATACAAACGAAAAAAAAACTTGGAAAATAACACGATTATAGAATGTAACTTCAGAAATATTAACTAAAAATATTGATAACTACAGTATCTATCTTCCGATTGAGGAAATACGGATTCACATAGGTCTGGTCGATTTCCCAATTGTTAAATTTTATAAAATACTCATACTTCTAGGAATTCGTCCCCCATAGCTCAGATATCAGGAGGAATACAGAAATTGTTACTACCGATAACATACACAAACACCGTATATCCAAATTTCCACTGTGCCTTCTTTTACCTCTGACAACAACAAATACTAAAACCTCTCACTCAACAAATAAATTTAGCTGCAAACCAGAAGAACGTAAAACTACAAATAAAATCAGACACCATGTTAGAATAATAAGGATTTTTTTTTTCTTTTTTGTTCTTTCGACCCACTTGGACCCTTATATCACATGGGCCACGAAACTCCGTGAGGTCACTCAATTGGTCATCAAGAATGAAAAACAACTCCCTGGATAAAATTCTGGGAAAACTTTCGAGAGATCTTTGTTTAGCAGTGAATAACCGCTGCAGAGGATGACATATTTTTCATTTCTTCGCATTTAATACTTTTCCATACTATGCGTATGTAGATGTCCTTCAACATGCAGTAGGCAATTTTATTATTGCCGCCTGGTGGTGCAGTGGTCTAAGCGATCGCTCGTTACCGTTCGTCCGTGAAGAGTCCGGATTCGAATCTCGGTAAAGCATGGATGTTGTGTTTGTCGCACTAGCTCTCTCCCTTCCCTGGAACCAGTGGCCCTAAATTAGGAAAGGGGGACTGCTTACAGCCCATTGAGTTGCTCATGGTGGTCGTTAAACACCCAATAAAAAAAATATATCACAAAATCTGCCGTAAATTTCCGTTTTATTTCGGAATCTAAAAATCTTCAGGTTTCATAGTTTTTATTAAATCACACATGAAATTAAAAAATTCAAGTTTTTCTCACGTATCTACTGTTGCCGAAATTAAGAATGTCAAAAAATACCACCTGGTATTTATTTTTTTCAATCTTGAACGTAGCAAAAACAGCAACGAATTTAAGAGGATTTCTTGATTCTTTAAACTTCGATTATCTGTCTGAGGGAGACCTGCTCACCAGTACTTTAACCTTTTCTTACGGTGAACAACCGAGCTGATGGCCCAAATTAAGATGAATGCCACGGTATACCCAGCTGAACACTCCTTCATCAAGTTCGGCGTCAGTGCTGAGTTCAGACTCAATTTTAAGAGAGCTAGCCCGAAAACTATGATTAAGGTATTTAGCACACATGAGATTGACGAAGAGAGAGAGAGAGAGAGAGAGAGAGAGAAAACAAAACAAGGTGATTTTTTTAACCAGGTAAATCACGGCGAATTGGCATGAAAATAACTCAGCACAATCCAGACAGAATTGTTTATATTTATTTATGTAAAATAGTAACCTGGATCACATTACCCTATTAATGATGTAAAATTACTGATATTTAACGGCAAACAGGATAGAGGAAGCATTGCAAGCAGCCCTTGCGAATGTCGGTATCCAGTGGCCAAATGGCGACCAGATATTTTGTAGTGGCTAGTAAATTTTTTAATAAAGTAGCCAACAATGGCCAGTAGATTTCTTTTCCCAAGTAAGCAACTATTTTGTCCAACTTTCGTTTTCACTTGTGAATGAATATTGAGTTCAGTTTCCTAGCCTGCTTTCTTTTCTTTCATTCTTTCATATGTAGAGGATTTTAGGAAGAGAGTGTCTGACTCCAGGTCTTAAACAACCCTTAGAAATAGGAAGCTAGGAGATTTGGGCTAGAGTGCCCGATAGGAAAGTGACACGGAAGCGAAGTAGAAAGGGGAGGAAGACGCCCTTATTTATTACCGGGGGCCAGTGCCCGGAGTCCGATGGCTTAACGTGCCCATCCGACGCACGGCTGATATTTAGCGGATCGAGCGTTCGTACCTACTGGGATCGAACCTGAGGTCCTTTCCGCAGCAGTCACGAACGTTGCCCACTAGGCCACCCGCGGCCCCTTCGCCTGGGTTCCTGCAGCAGCTTCGAAAATGAATGGAAGGGAAGGTGGGATTCGAGAGAAACCTAACTTCTGACGGATTAGCCTGGAGCTACCAAAAGGTCAAGGTTACTAAAGCAACCTTTGCCATGGTATACCTTGCACAAAGCATAATGTCATCTACAGGTAAAAGAATTATCTTTGAATCTCTGTTTAGCGGCATATATGCTGAACAAAAAGAAACAAGCTGTTACAGCAATGTGTTTAAGATGATGTTACATCTAATGCCATGTAGCTCCTTGTGAGAGTGGCTTTTCAGAAATAAACCTCATAAAAACGAGTAATCGGGCATGTCGGAATAACGACAATTCAATGACTAAATTATGATTAGATGCAATGGCCCTTCAATTGAAGATTTTGATCCTCAAAATCAGGGACGCGCCAAGCGGGGGTTCAATGGGTGCGAAGCACCCGCCGGGCGCCAGCTTCAAGACAGGACGCCTCAATGAAATTTTATGGTTGACAGATTAATATCAGTGTCGTAGGAGAAGTTAAGAAAACGTTTTACTCTGAGAAATCTGAATGCTATGTTGCACGTTTATTTTTCTAGTAAAAATATTTATTATATAATTCTATAGAAAACGACCTGAAATCAGAGAATATTTTTTATTGTTTTGTTCAGCAACGGATACAATTTTTTCTAAACTTTTTTAAAATCTTGAAGATTTCAGTATCATATGCGTGGCCAGCGCTATGACAGTGGGGCTAATATGAAGGTAAAGCACAGTGGTCCTCAAAAAACATAATTTTTCGATCTAAACCCCTGATGCATTTTATGTACTTTGAGCGGCTCACACTTTAAATCTGGTCGTAAATAACGATGAAAAAATTTCACGAGAAATTTTCAGTATTATTCAAGAAATATATGCTTTCTTTTCTAAATAACCTTACCTTTGGCAAATTTTAAAGAAAGAGCTTCTAGCGTTGACTGCCGTTCTCTGAAACAAGGTGGAAAATCGATGCAATAAGACTATCGAGGTTTACAGGGAAAAAAAAAATAGTATGAAAACCAGTTACTTCGAATTCTGTTCTTAGTTTTACACAACTTATTTTTCTATGTAAAAATATTTTTATTTAAATATGAAAACCAGGTATTTCGGATTCTGTTTTTTTTTTTTTTGTTTTAAACAACTTATTTGTATATGTACCCGTATGAGAGATTTTTTGGTTAGTTGGTTAGGTTAGCTAAACAGACGCCCGTCATGTTCAGTGTTATACTAGTATATATTATGAAAACTCTTACTTTAAGGGAAATAGAAAATTATGTTAAAAATATTTATTTCACTTAAAAATGACTAAAAATTGAAAAAAATATTCTCGTACAAGGGTCGGAAAATCTGAGCTTGCGCCCGGGAGACAAATGTTTGGCGAGCCCCTGCTCAAAATGGTATTCACTTGTGATGGGCAGATACCTCTGATGGGAAGATCAGACACAGTACATATCAATGGTAAACGCATCAACATTATTAATGCCACTTTATGTATATATATCCTAGCATTCGTTTCTTTGTTTTAAATATTATAAAAGAAATTAGACATCTAACTTCAATAGCCTCTCGAAAATAAATTACGTATGTGTAAATTAGATATGATATTACAGCAATGAAAATAAATTGTGAAAAAAATCAATCATTTTGAAACCAAAACATATGCAATATTCGTAGTCAATCTAATGATCCTATGCAGTAATTGTGTTTTTATGAAGTTAATGGGAGAGGGGTCTCTCATTAGAAAGAAATAAAAACATATACCCATTTAATTTCACAGAAATGTAAACAGAGAAATTTTTTTTAACTTTGCATGGCCAGTACATTTTGCTAGTAAAATTTTTATTCCACTAGTCACATTGGCTAGTAGAAATTTCTTCAGTTTCGCAGGGGAAAAATACGATTGCATGCGAAATTTTCACACCGTTTTCCAGCTCAAATACAAATGCAATAAATGGTTTTTAACAAGACTGAACAGAACAATATGGTGACCAAAAACGAGAAAGAGGACACCGAATTTTTGGTCGTAATGAGCACGTCTCAATTATTTCTGAGGCGAAATAAATTTTTCAATTATTCAAAGTAAATGCAACCGGTCGGAAAATATCAATCGATAGAACATCCAGAAATTGAAAGAGCTACTCACTACCACCAGTAGCTAAAAAGAATGTTACGACAATCAGGGGCGGCCTAGGGCATTTGCCGCCCTGGTGCAGGCCCAGATTTGCCGCCCTTTGTACGAAAATAGTTTTCAATTTTTATTCATTTTTACATGAAATAAATATCTTTAGCAACGCCATTTTCTTCCCGTAAAGTAAGAGTAATTAACCAAAAAATCTCTCATATGGGTACATACACAAAATGGTTTTCATATTAATTTTTTTCCCTTCTTAACCTCGATACCCTTATTGCATCGATTTACCACCTTGTTTCCGAGCACAGTTTTACGATCAACGCTGGAAGCTCTTTCTTTAAAAATTGCCAAAGGTAAGGTGATTCAGAAAAGAAAGCATGTATTTCTTGAATGAAGCTGAAAATTTTTACAGAAATTTTTTTTCGCCGTTATGTACGACCAGATTTAAAGTATGAGCCGCTCAAAGTACACAAAATGCATCAGAGTTTTAGACCGAAATATTATGTTTCTTGAAGTCCCCTATGTCTTTCCTTCATATTGGCCCCATTGTCATGGCACATGCATGAATGCTGAAATCTTGAAGCATTAAGAAAATTTAGTCTTTGCCCTCGGTATCCGTTACTGAACAAAACAATAAAAATTATTCTCTGATTTCCAGTAGTTTTCTATTGAATTATATAATGAATGTTTTTACTAGAAAAGTAAACGTGCCACATCATTACGATTTCTAACAGTAAAACGTTTTCTTGGCTTCTTCCAGGTCACTAACATTAATTTGTCAACTGTAAAAATTGATTGAGGCGTCCTTCCGCCCCCGGAAGCTAGCGCCCGGGGGATGCGCACCCATTGAACCCCTCCGCTTGGCGCGTCCCTGACGACAATTAACAAATGTTGCACAAGAAGTTTCTCACAGCAGAAGAAAGGTATCGCAGACAAACAAATTTTCAAATCGAACAGTTAAAAGATGAAATATACAATCCAGTTTTTCGAAACTCAGATTTTGTTGCCTGTTTTAAACTTTTCCATTTTGAACTTTGCATAATGGAAAAGTTGAAAACAGGCGAAAAATGTTTCTTTTAGGAAAAAGAACATTTCAAATATGTCTGCCGGAAGCAAAAAGAGCGAAAAAAAAAGAAGCATTGGCCTTACGCCCATTATCCGGAAATCTGTACATTATTTAAAGAGGATAATGCTCTACACCTTTTTGTAGCGAATGGCATACAGTGAAAAGTAAATTTCTCAATAGGGGCTTTAGAAGCGGTGATACAGTTGCAAATAAAAGTACACAAACACCGCCTACCGACAGAACTGTGCACTATAAAACACCTCAAATGCTAACCCAAAGTGTTCCACATGGTAAATGGATCCGTGCTCAAAGAATTTTTGAAATTGCAGATTTAGTAGCAGAGATATAAAGAAAAACATATTAAGCAATGGCTCCCCTAGAGGCGATACTGTGCATTACTTGGAAGAAAATATACACAAAGGCTTTCCGTATTTAGTAATAACTGACCGAAAAAGAATGTTTTATATCGGGTTTGTAGTCCTGCAGATACTGCTGTACGCGGAAACGTTTACTTTTGCCATCACACACCTAGAAGAAAATCTATGCATTGCTTGAAAAATATATGAGAATCATTTCTCAAGGGGAACGCCCTTCAAAAAAGAAGGAATTTTTCAAATCGGAATAATTTTTTAAAGCAGAGATATCGACAAGAATAAGATATACATCTACGCCCCGTGGTGCGAAAACTATACACTACTTTAGGCAGGAGTTGTTCTCAAAAGGCGTTTCGAGGTGAGCGGTATATGTCAGCGAAAGAAGCTTTTCAAAACTCAGATTTTGATGCAAATATATCACAAGCAGAAATAAACACTTACGCCCCCCCTGGTGGCCAAATCATTCCTTAACATAAATTAGAACTTACACCCAAAACATTTCCTATGAGAAGCTGTTCCCGATGCAGGGGGAAAATATTTCAGATCGGACTTTTAGAGCTATCTGGGAAAACGCAATTTACCTTTACGCCTCCTAGAGGAAAATCTATGCATTACTTCAGAACAGAAACTGTGCCTAAAATAGTGTTTGTTATGAATGTAATGGAAGAAATATTTTTTTTTTCAATCGGATATTTACAAGCAAATATATGCAATAAAATGTATTTTGAATTCTATATCGATTGCATTTACGCCCTCAAGCGGCAAAGTTGTGCACCCGAAAAAAAAAAAAAAAAACTAGATGCAAAGATAATCATTCTCAAATTTCAAGCTTCACAAGGGAAAGAGTTTCAAATCCGACAAATAGTTGCTGAGATATGGAGTCCATAGACGGACGGACAGACAAACCGATAACATAAACACGATCAGTTTTTTTTTACAAAACACGTGATAAAAATTACAATTACCAAAAAATGTTCACTCCGTCTGACTACGGATTTCGATATTCAGTCTTCCAACGGAATCCCCCCTCCCCCACGGCCAACACACTCTGCCATCAACCTCCTCTACCACAAATTCTGTCTAATTACACATCAATCTGGAGGGCCAAACAAATAAAATGATTTCGTGCCTGAAAATAACAGGGAAATTCTCGCGCTGCCTAACTTCGGTTTATCAGAAAATTTCCTACCAAAAAATTTTCAAGCATTAAAAGTCCGAACAGGTTGAAATAACGAAAAAAAAAAAAAAAAAAAAAAAGAGGTAGTGGGAAGGGAGACTGATTACCTTAAACTTATATATATCTTCCACCTAAAATAGAGAGAGAGACACTTAGCTCAGGCACTGTCGAAATTGCAATGAAAAGCAGGATCAACCACTTTGCCCGCCCTTTTTATTCTAGAATCTTTCTTTCATTTTTGACCGAAACATAAAGATTTATAAAAAAAAATGATATTTAACAAAAATGCAATATAAAGGGAGCATCGCTAGAAAAAAAAAAAAGGAAGAAATCTGGCTCCGTGCTAATTTCATTTTCGGAAAGTTTTTGTCTGTTTTCAATCTTAAATACAAACATTTACTTAATTAAATGATATTTAAACAACAATGTAGCGCAGAGGGAAACGCAGCACACAAAAAAAGAAGCGATTACGGGAAAAATCTTTGCTAAGTCCAACTTCAGTTTTCGGAAATTTTTGCCTCCAGTTTCAAACTGAAACGCATGCCATAAAATCAAGGCTCGCTGGACCATAGGAGCAAGAGGGACGGTCGTCCAGGGCCCCGCAGTTTAGGAAAAATACAAAACAAATTAACTTCTGCAGAATTTCTTTTACAATTATTTTCTTTTTTTTTTTTTTAAGTTTTGGGGTGTGCGGCCCTTAAGAAGATACTAATTTTTATTTTAGTTTCCAATGCCCCCTCCCACATTTTTGAATAGGTCATCGCCTTTCGTCGTACTGGTACTGAGATCTGCTGTATTGTAACCATTTTAATATTTTCCGCATTCATAAAATAACAAATTAAATTTCATCATTTTGTGACCTCTACTTTTATATATTGAACAATTCATGTGCAAACAAGACACTAAAATTTAAAGAAATAAAAAGAACAATATGAGACTTGGTTTCGGACTAAATATCGAAATCAATTATTCAATGACTTTAAAAACAGCACTAGAAATTTAAAAAAAATCATATTTGAGCACATATGAAAGTTCAAAAGTGTAACCATTTTAATATTTTCCGCATTCATAAAATAGCAAATTAAATTTCATCATTTTGTGACCTCTACTTTTATATATTGAACAATTCATGTGCAAACAAGACACTAAAATTTAAAGAAATAAAAAGAACAATATGAGACTTGGTTTCGGACTAAATATCGAGGTCAATTATTCAATGACTTTAAAAACAGCACTAGAAATTAAAAAAAAATCATATTTGAGAACATATGAAAGTTCAAAAGTGTAACCATTTTAATATTTTCCGCATTCATAAAATAGCAAATTAAATTTCATCATTTTGTGACCTCTACTTTTATATATTGAACAATTCATGTGCAAACAAGACACTAAAATTTAAAGAAATAAAAAGAACAATATGAGACTTGGTTTCGGACTAAATATCGAGGTCAATTATTCAATGACTTTAAAAACAGCACTAGAAATTTAAAAAAAATCATATTTGAGCACATATGAAAGTTCAAAAGTGTAACCATTTTAATATTTTCCGCATTCATAAAATAGCAAATTAAATTTCATCATTTTGTGACCTCTACTTTTATATATTGAACAATTCATGTGCAAACAAGACACTAAAATTTAAAGAAATAAAAAGAACAATATGAGACTTGGTTTCGGACTAAATATCGAGGTCAATTATTCAATGACTTTAAAAACAGCACTAGAAATTTAAAAAAAATCATATTTGAGCACATATGAAAGTTCAAAAGTGTAACCATTTTAATATTTTCTGCATTCATAAAATAGCAAATTAAATTTCATCATTTTGTGACCTCTACTTTTATATATTGAACAATTCATGTGCAAACAAGACACTAAAATTTAAAGAAATAAAAAGAACAATATGAGACTTGGTTTCGGACTAAATATCGAGGTCAATTATTCAATGACTTTAAAAACAGCACTAGAAATTAAAAAAAAATCATATTTGAGCACATATGAAAGTTCAAAAGTCACCAATTTGTCAGTTACTCTACTTTGCAGTAATAATCAACCACTGAAACATGTATCAGAGGGGAAAAAACTATTTATACGAATTTATTTTAGAGGGATCCTTATTATTTCCTTTATAAATATATTTGCTACGCAGGTATCTTTTTCTGACGAATTTTTTATAAGAGTCACCCACACAATAAAACTCCAACTCCCCCTCCCGGAAACTTTCAATCCATAGTACGGTCTTCTCCTTCACATTAAAGCAAACACTTCTTTCAGATAATCACTTTGTATTTACGATAGTTTTCGTGTATATTCCTGTATTCTTTTCGGACGACATTTTCACGTAACTACTTTATTAAAATACGACTTATTCTAGTGCCCACAATAAAATTCCGCCTTGGGCCCCGCAAAAGTTGCATCCTGTCCTGCATAAAATGGCATCTCAAAACAATATCGACAGAGGGAAACACTTTGCGAAAAGAAATCACGATAACGACAGAAATCGTCAGTCCGTATAACTTTGTTTTCGGAAAGTTTTGAAAGACGGAATTCCGTCCGAAGGCCAAAAACTTGCATCCGTGATTGGGAATCGATAAGTCACAGGTAGCGTCTGCTACTGAAAACCGTGAGTAACAGTGATCGTCCAATAAACGTTCTTAACTTTTACCGAGTGAATTCTGCTCCTGTAGCTGTTAGTTACTCGTTGTCTGCTGTTGTGATTTGGCAGCTGCCAGCTATTCGTGATTTTTTTCACAGCGTTGTTTGTGAGCTTGTCGTTCTCGTCGTCAGTGAGGTTAAATTTTTTTGAATTCGGAGAAAATAGTGAATTGTGAACGTTACTTAATAAATCTTTAGTAGCTTCCTCCTTTTCAATGCTGAAAAAATACTGCCTCGTTTCTTTCAAAGTTGTAACATAACATGTTAGGTATAAAAGAACAGTGTATTTTTGATAAACTGAATTCAAAATTTAACTAACCGCAAAAAACGTAAAAAAGAATTACGCATAATTCAACTGAAAAATCCGTACAAACTACAGCAAAATATCAGAATTAGAGCAGAATTACGTATAAAAGTTTAAAACGAGTTTAGGACATTTGGGCACAAATCTTTAGGGGCCGTACAAAAATTGCCGTTTCTTGGCGCTGTGAAGGGAATTGAATGGTGAAAACGTTCCCAGTAAGACAAACGACAATTTAATTTTAAAAAAATTACAAAGCACAAATTTTGAAGATAACAATCCGTTTTTTGGTGTAAATATGACAAGGATAATATCCTAAAACTTGAAAATTTCGTCGTCCTGGGTCGCGATTGCATAGCACATAATCATGAATATGGATTGCATCATATTCATGATTACATAACACATTTCTTAGGTTTCAACGAAACAAAGCAATTGCACCAGAACTCATACTATGTACAGAAAAGGACGACAAGGAGGGATTTCTTTATAACGCTGCACTTTTACTTAGGTACTAAATATTTACATAACATTTCAAGTTATTAATATTTCTCTTACTTAATTAGGCACTATGCCGCATTCGTAGGACCTTTTGACAGTCTTTTTTCTACCTATGTCATATTCATAACGTTTACGTATCAACTCTAAGTAATAATATTGCGCTTTTACTCAAGCACTAAATATTATTTCACAGGGCCTAGGCCTTTTTAACAGTTTTTATTCTATCGATGTCGCATTCATAACAATTACGTATCAACTCAATTTAATAATATCCCGCATGTAATTTTTCTCACAGGGCCTAGGCCGAGGCCTTTGTAATAGTTTTTATTCAACTAATGTCATATTCACAACTATTACTTATCAAGTGAAGTTAATAATATTCCGCTTTTACGTAGGCGCAAAATATTCATTCATAACCTTATACCTTTTAAATAGTTTTTACTCAACCAATGTCATATTCGCAACGTTTGTGACTCAAATCAAGTTAGTAGCATTGCGCTTTTACTTTGGCACTAAATGTTATTTCACAGGCATGAGGCCAAGACCTTTTTAACAGCTTTTGTTCTATCGATGTCACATTCATAATAATTACGTATCGACCCAAGTTAATAATATTCCGCTTTTACTTATGCACTAAATATTATTTCACAGGCTGTAGGCTTGGGCCTTTTTAACAACTTTTGTTCTATCGATGTCACATTCATAACAATTACGTACAACTCAAGTTAGTAATACTGCGCTTTTACTTAAGCACTAGATATTACTTTACAGGCCCTAAGCCTAGGGCCTTTGAATAATATTTTGTTGCATAAGTAAGAGAGGAATATAATTCCCTTGAGTTGATACGTAATTGTTATGAATGTGACATCGATAAAATAAAAACTGTTGAAAGGGCCTAGGCTTGCCGTTTCTTGGCGCTGTGAAGGGAATTGAGTGGTGAAAACCTTCAAAGTAAGACAAACGACAATTACACTTCAATTTTAAAAATATTACAAAGCACAAATTTTGAAGACGACTATCCGTTTTTTGGTGTAAATATGACAAGGATAATATCCTAAAACTCGAAAATTTCGTTGTCCTGGATCGGGATTGCATAGCACATAATCACGAATATGGATTATATCATATTCATGATTGCATAACACATTTCTTAGGTTTCAACGAAACAAAGCAATTGCATCAGAACTCATACTATGTTCAGAAAAGGACGACAAGGAGGGATTTCTTTATAACGCTGCACTTTTACTTAGGTACTAAATATTAACATAACATTTCAAGTTATTAATATTTCTCTCTTACTTAATTAGGCACTAATATTACTATGCCGCATTCGTAGGACCTTTTGTCAGTCTTTTTTCTACCTATGTCATATTCACAACGTTTACGTATCAACTCTAAGTAATTATATTTCGCTTTTACTCAAACACTAAATATTATTTCACAGGGCCTAGGCCTTTTAAACAGTTTTTGTTCTATCGATGTCACATTCATAATAATAACGTATCGACCCAAGTTCATAATATTCCGCTTTTACTTAAGCACTCACTATTATTTCACAGGCCATAGGCTTAGGCCTTTTTAACAAATTTTGTTCTATCGATGTCACATTCTTAACAATTACGCACAATTCAAGTTAATAATACTGCGCTTTTACTTAAGCACTAGATATTACTTTACAGGCCCTAAGTCTAGGGCCTTTGAATAATATTTTGTTGCATAAGTAAGAGCGGAATATAATTCACTTGAGTTGATGCGTAATTGTTATGAATGTGACATCGATAAAACAAAAACTGTTGAAAGGGCCTAGGCTTAGGGACTGCGAATTAATATTTAGTGCCTAAGTAAAAGAGCAATATTATTAACCTGACATCGTATGTAAACTTTATGAATACGTTATCAGTAGCATGAAAAATTATTAAAAAGCCTAGACCTAGGCCCTAAGAATTAATATTTAGTGCCTAATTAAAAGAGCAATACTATTAACCTGACTTGGTATGTAAACGGTATACATATGACATCGGTAGAATAAAAGCTGCTAAAAAGGCCTAGACCTAAGACATGTGAAATAATATTAATATTAAGTGCTTAAGTAAAAGAGGGAAATTATTAACTTGAGTTGATGCGTAAATGTTGAGAATATAACATTGGTTGAAGAAAAACTATTAAAAAGGTTTGGCCTAGGGCCTACGAATAAATATTTAGTGTCTAAGTAAAAGCGGGATATTATTAGCTTGAGGTAACACGCAAAGGTTATGAATATGGCATGGTTAGAATAAAAACTGTTAAAAATGCCTAGGCCCGGGGCCTGTGAAATAATATTTAGTGCCGAAGTAAAAGCGCAATGCTACTAACATGATTCGAATAATAAATGTTGTGAATATAACTTTGCATTGGTTGAGTAAAAACTATTAAAAAAGCCTAGGCCTTTTTAATAGTTTTACTCAACCTGTGAAATAATATTTAGTGCTAAAACTGAAATAATATTTAGTGCTTAAGTAAAAGCACAATACTATTAACTTCACTAGATACGTAATAGTAGTGAATATTTCATTAGTTGAATAAAAACTATTAAAAAGGCCTAGTCCTAGGGACTGCGAATATTTTTAGTAAAAACGTAAAGACGGGATATTATTAACTGGAGTTAATACGTAATTATTATGAATGTGACATCGATAGAACAAAAACTGTTAAAAAGGCCTAGGGCCTATGAATAAATATTTAGTGATTAAGTAAAAGCGCATTATACCTTGATTTCATACGGAAGCGTTATGAATATGGCGTCGGTAGAAAAAGAGATTGTCAAAAGGGCCTACGAATATGGCATAGTAAGTTAGTGCTTAATTAAGTGAAAGAAAAATTAATAACTTGGTATGTTATGTAAATATTTAGTGCCTAAGTAAAAGTGCAGCGTTATTAAAAAATCCCTCCTTTTCGTCCTAATTGAAAAACAGATTATGATTTTTGCTATAATTGCTTTGTTTCCTTAAAGGTTTAAGAAATGTGCTATGAATTTTTTTTAATTCACGAATGTACTTCCGTTTCCCCATATTCAAATATAATTGTCACTTGCCTTACGGTGAAGATGTTCTCGATCAAACTCTTACTGCAATTCTTATACGGTCCTTTAAATATTTGTACCCAAATATCTGCCCCGTCTTTCAGACAGAAAATCAGAAATATGTCTTAATGATTATGAGTGAAAAAAATTTTGTTCACAGTAGGGAAAAATATAGGAACACTATATTTTTTTACGCAGCGCAATTTCATTGCTCTAAAAGGGAATGTGCCAAAATGTCCGAACCCGTTTAAAACATATAACTCACTATCCGCTGCATATGACCGCGACACACACTCCCACCGTTCTTATACGTGATTCTACTATTAGTTACTTTACTGGTACACAGAACTGAAGGAACAAGTCCTAAACTGTGATTCCAATCACGGTTAAAATTCACTGTTACTTTTGAGTAGCAGTCACAGTTAGCACCGTGATCACTAGCAGTTAAGCTCATCTCCAGTAAGATGAGCTTAACTGCTAGTCCAGTAAGAGAATTTGAAATGGCTCTGAGAGTGATACCGTTTTTGTCTGCAGGAACAAAAATAGAATCTGCGACGTACGTCGCCACAATTGGGGAGTATAGCCGCCATTAATGAATTCTTTGACATTTTCAAGACTAGAACGCAGTAGTCTTTGAGAAAATCTGTAGAGGTCAAATTAGCATTGCAGGTACAGGATTGTTTTTTTTTTTTCGACGTCCCTCTTAAAGAGATCTGCCAAGCTTACCAAATGGACTTGTTCAAGTAAAGGTTAATAAGAGATTTTCCCTGTTAACCAAAAACATATCAATTAATAACGACCACTCGCGCCTAATTTAATCGTGGTCTACACAATATGAAATTATATTCCTGAGCATCTAAGGCACATTTAATCTATATGTGCCTCTTAAGCTGCGTAAATATGCACTGAATGAAAAAATGCTAAACAGCGATACAAAACAAAAGCCAGAGTTAGTTAACATTGCGAATCCAGGCTTACCTGTAAAGTTGCCACAAGAACGCGCGAGTAAAACAAGATGGAGGAGACGGTACTGATCTGCTAACGTCCGACGAAACTTTCAAGACTCCCGCCCCACAGGAGAGACGGACAGGAATGATTCCATATGGGAGTTATACTGCGCATGCTCACGGACGCTCCGCCCAAGTCCAAATTCCACCAATAGTCGTCTGTTAGGGGGCTCACCTTAGCAAGGGTATCGATACACCAGTAAACGTGATTAAAATCGCACTTTCGCAGGTTCTGAAGTTCCTCCTTATTTGTTTCAAAACAATCAACTAATGTCCGTTAACCAGAATATTTATATATGTAATGAAGGGTCATGTTTTATTTTAATTGGCCCAAATGCTGGATATTTTTGGGACTAATTTTTGAACAGGACATTAAAGGAAATGTAGTAGGATCTCATTTTGGCGGAAAACGTAAAGACGAAGAGACATTTTTTTTTTTTTTTTTTTTCAGTTTCAGCGAGAAATTTTTGATCCGCTGGCGGCGTCCATGATGTGAAACGCTGCCAGTGGATCGAAAAATTCTACTTAGTCGGGATTTTATCCTCACCCCTCCATTTGGTGGTGTGTAAAACACGTACGCACAGAAGTATACATATACTTTTATGTTTGTATTAGTCTTTCCTATTGAGTTCCGTTACTAGATTCTCCGAGTTTAAAATTTCTCAAGGACAGTCTTTTAGACCTTGTGTTAGGTACTGCATTCCTAGAACCACTTTAATTAATTGTATTCATCGTTTTTATTGCCTACAGCACACTTGTCAACAACAGTTCGCAATTAAATGAATTCCCGAACTTTAACTTGAAATATCCACCATAATGTAAAAATAATTTTTGTTTTTCAAACTTGAACTCTATGTATATAGCAGCCATATTCCTTTTTTTTTCTTCTCCTGTTTGATTCATATGTTTAAAGTCAGTCATTCAATCATAAAGCATATGTATTTTTTCATTTTAGTCAGCTTCAGATTTTTTGAGTGGGAGGGGTGTCACGACAATGTGAGCATCTCGGTGGGCTATAACCAGTCGCCCCTCTCTAATTTAGGGATGCTGTCCTTAGCGAAGGGAGTCATCCTGTGCCGTCAGCCGAACACAACAATACATGCTTTACCGCAATTCGAACCCGGACCCATCTCGGACGAATGGTCAGAAGTTAGACCACTGCGCCATCTAGTTTTGGGAGGGGGCGGCTCAGGTTCGAGTCGCGAATAAAGTATGTTTGGATAATATGCGAGTAAAAGGGCGCTGTAATGGTAACACTGGGCGCAATTGAGTTCCTGTTTTAAAACTTCTAAAAATTTAAAGGCGAATCAGCATTTAAGGTTAAGAGAGTATTATAAGGAAAATTTCCTTTTTTTTTTTTTTTTTTTTATGGATGGAGGTTTAACGGCAACCGTGAGCAACTCAATGGGGCTATTAGCAGTCGCCGGTCCCAAATTTAGGGTCGGGTCGCGGGTGGCCTAGTGGTCAGCGTTCCTAACTGCCATGGATATAACCTCAGGTTCAATTATGGGCAGGTACGAACACTCGAACCACTAAATACCCGCCGTGCGTCGGATGGGCACGTTAAGCCGTCGGACCCGGGTACTGGCCCCCAGTAACAAATAAGGACGTCTTGTTCCCCCCTTTCTACCTCGCTTCCGTGTGATCGGGCAATCTCCTAGCTTCCTATTTCTAAGGGTTGTTTAAGACCTGGGGTCAGGCACTGCCTTCCTAAAATCCTCTACATATTATCTGATCTTATTTAGGGTCACTGGTTCCAGGGAAGGGAGAGAGCTAGTGCCGTAAGACAAACACAAAATACATACCTCACCGGGATTCGAACCCGGACCCATCTCGGACGAGTAAAATTTTCTTAGTGTCAGTCATGGCAGAAATAACTGGTCAGTGTAACACAAATTCACCATCAAAATCATGTTTCAAAATCATATGTACAATGAATTTTTGAAGATGGTACTTGTCAGCTGAACGCATAAACGCCAAAAATATCTATCGAGAATCCATGCAGTTTTCCGGAACAAACACGCAATAAAGAGAGAGAGAACCAACTTTTTTTTTTTAAGTCTTGGTCAGCCTCACAGACAACAGAAAAAAAAAAATCTATGAAAACTTGAACTTGAGGGAGCTTTATGGCGGTAATGTCATCAGCATGAAACAATCTTCTTGCGTTCTGTTTAGCGACGCAAAAAGTGTCTTCAGGAGGGAACATGGCGAAGCCATTAAAAGCAACTGGTTGTATTTCAGCACTTCCTTTTTTACGCTTTTGAACCGTAAGTTGAGGAAGTGTATATGCTCCAGCTTTGTCCGTCCGTCCACACGATAACTCGCGTAAAAATGGTTCTATTGCGACAAAACTTTAGTATGTCGCAATAGAACCATTTTTACAAAACGTATGTCGCAATAGAACCATTTTTACAAAACTTTAGTATGTCGCAATAGAACCATTTTTTTTAGTTGCTTTTAATGGTGAAGCCATTAAAAGCAACTGGTTGTCTTCCAGCACTTCCTTTTTACGCTTTTGAACCGTAAGTTGAGGACAGTGCTTATAGCCCATTGAGTCCGCCCACGGTGGTCGATAAACCTCGCGTAACAAATGGTTCTATTGCGAAAAAACTTTAGTATGTTATTCTTGAGGTATACTGAACCGGTTCTGTTGAATATCATCGAAATGGGATCTAAGGTCAGGACACAGGAGCGAGATTTATTCCACAGCCATTATCCTCATAACTTGAGTAATAATTTCGGGTATGTTGGAAAGCGTATCATAATCAATGCATTGCATGATTTTATTAACTTGTCTAATTTAAAATCTATGTATATAGCAGCCATATACCATTTTTTTTCTTGGAGGTTTAACAACTACCGTGAGCAACTCAATGGGATATAAGCAGTCGCCAGTCTCTAATTTAGGGCTACTGGTTCCAGAGAAGGGAAAGAGCCAGTGCCATAAGACAAACAACATCTATGCCTGACAAGGATTCGAACCCCCTACCCCAGTCGAACGAATAATCAGAAGCCATCGCTTAGACCACTGCGCCACCCGGGCGGCTACTTATGTTTCATTCACATGTTTAAGGTCAGTCATTCAAACCATAGAACACATGTATTTTCTTCATTTTAGTCTGCTTTAAATTTTTTGGGTGGGAGGGTTGTAACGACAACGAGAGCAACTCGATGGGCTATTAGCAGTCCTTCGTTCCTAATTTAGGGATGCTGTCCCTAGGAAAGGGGGCCATCCGATGCCGTAAGGTGAACACAACAATACATACTTTACAGGGATTCGAACCCGGACCCATCTCGGACGAATGGTCAGAAGCCGGGGCTTAGACCACTGCGCCACCGAGTTTTGGGAGGGGGCGGCCCAGGTTCGAGTCGCGAATTAAGTATGTTTGTATAATATGAGGGTATGGGTACCCAGTAATAGTAAAAGTGGTCGCAATTGAGTTCCTGTTTTAACACTTCTGAAAAGTTAAGCACAAATCAGCATTTAATGTTAATCGAGTATTAAGAGTCTTCGAGGAAAGTAAAATTCCCTTACTACCAGGCAGCAGAAATAACTGATCAGTGTTACACGAATTCACCACTAAAATCATATTTCAAAATCATATGTACAATTAATTTTTGAAGATGGTACTTGCCTGCTGAACGCATAAACGCCAAAAATATATATCGAGAACCCATGCAGTTTTCTAGAACAAACACGCAATAAAGAGAGAGAGAACTAATTTTTTTTTTTTTTAAGTCTTGGTCAGCCTCACAGACAACAGAAAAAAAAAAATCTATGAAAACTTGAACTTGAGGGAGCTTTATGGCGGTAATGTCATCAGCACGAAACAATCTTCTTGCGTTCTAAAATTTAACAAAATCTAAGAATTTCCCTTTTCTTAATGTTTTTTCTCTGTCAGGAACAAATTTTTCCTAAAGAGGGAAAATTTCCTTGAAACTGGAAGCCCTGATCTAGAGTAACCGCCGTGTGCCGTCGTGACCTTCGAAGAGGTCACGGTGCAGTGATAGCAGCTAGACGGGTTAGGAGTGACTCAATAAGCTGGTAGAAGGGGTGTCGTTGCATTAGAGACCGGGGTTGAATTGGTAGCATATGCGGCCGGCAGGGGCAAAGAGGTGTGGGAAAGAATGGAGGGGGTCCGGCTGGGGTGGGGAGAATCGGTGTTGACCACCTGGGGTCTTCCAAAGGTCAATGCGACAGGGGTTGAAAAGGTCAGATGGTAGGTGGGTTCCCTCGGTATGTTGAGGGTCGAGCAGATCACGTTTCTAGGAATTAATTGAATAAACAATTTTCGCACTCTTTAATTTCTCTCACTTTATATATGAATTACCATTGAAATTCTTGCAGTAACAGAAATTTTAAATTTTGCCATAGATTTTTTTATGCTTTCGTAATTACTTCGTTTTTCACAGTTTTGAAAAAAAAAAAAAAAAAATTAGGAACATTTGGATTTCCTTTCTTACTAAAAGCGAAGAAACTTACAATTCTGAATACATCTATCGCAATAAAATTCGCACACGTATGGAATAAAATTTCTGGCAGTTTGTCGTAGAGAAAATACTATGGCTATTGTTTGGGAAGAGGAAGTGTTTTATTTTTTATATACAGATCAAGTTTTACTTAGGGGTATCTTCAGCTGCAATCCAGGAACATGAGTAAAACTTTATTTTGTAAATAAAAACAATACAATAATTATCAGACTTTTGCTGAAAAAGATTATTAAACAGGAAATGGAGATGTCAGCATACCGCTAATTTTAGGTTTGGGGCACTTGGATATTTTTTGCGAACAGTGAGCTGCAAAAAATCTGCTTCCAGTGCTGCTTATGGATCACCAGTCCGATACTGAGCGTTCGTATGAAGATCTGAAATTTTCAACAGCTATTTCTGCAGATTTTTTATGAATAATAATTCCGGTTAAGTGTAAAATAATCTATGAGGAATTATATGAAAGTAGGAATGTTTTCTGTGGAATGATATTTTCTACATTTTCTAACCAATTGTTACTATGTGGTTTTAATAAAGTCAGTACATAAATAAGCTATTATTAATAAGTTAGTAAAATCATGCAATGCATTGATTATAATACGCTTTCCAACATACCAGAATCCATTACTCAAGTTATGAGGATAATGGCTGTGGAATAAATCTCGCTCCTGTGCCCTTCCCTTTGACCCCATTTCGATTATATTAAGCAAAATTGGTTCAGTATACCTCCGCAATAACATACTAAATTTTTGTCGCAATAGAAGTATTTTAGTCAAGTTATGAGGATAATGGCTGTGGAATAAATCTCGCTCCTGTGTCCTGACTTTTGATCCCATTTCGATGATATTCAGCAGAACCGGTTCAGTTATACCTCCGAAATAACAGGATAAAGTTTTGTCGCAATAGAAGCATTTTTACGTAAGTTATAATGCATAAAGGCTATGGAATAGATCCTGCTCCTGTGTCCTAACCTTTGACCCCATTTCGCCCATTTTCAATAGGATTCGTCCCCATGCAGGCCCCTACAACATACTAACATTTCATCCAAATCGAAACATTTTTACATAAGTTATGACGCATAAAGGCTATGGAATAGATCCCGCTCCTGTGTCGTAACCTTTGACTCCATTTCACCCATTTTCTATAGGATTTGTCCCCAGGTAGGCCTCTACAACATACTAACATTTCATCCAAATCGAAGCATTTTTACATAAGTTATAACGCATGATGGCGATGGAAGTTATTCCGCTCCTATGTCCTGACTTTGACCCCATTTCGCCCATTTTCAATAGGGTTTGTCCCCAGGTGGTCCCCAACCACATACTAAAATTTCATCGAAATCGAACTTTATTTTCACGTTAGTTATGAAGCATAAGAGCAGTACCCACTCCTATGTCCTGACCTTTGACCCCATTTCGTTCACTTTCAACAGGGTATCTTTCCAGGTAGTCCCCTCCCGCATACTAAAATTTCATCGAAATCGAACGATTGTTACTCGAGTTATCGTGCGGGCGGGCATACGCACACAACGCGTGACGTAATGAGGCAGATGGGAATCGCAACCATCTTCTCGAAAGAGTGTGACGTCATAAAACTTTAATAGGATCCACACACAATGCATGACGTAATGAGACAGATGGAGTGTCCGCACGCCAACACCGCAAGCGCGAGATTGTGACGTCATAAGATCGTCCTCAGTGGTCCCCTACCACATAATAAAATTTCATCGAAATCGAACCATTTTTTTTTTACTCACGTTATGACGCTTAAAGGCAATGGAATGCATTCCGCTCCTATGCCCTGACCTTTGACCCCACTTCACCCATTGTCAACGGAGTTCATTCCCGGGTAGTCCTCTGCAATATACTAAAATTTCATCGACATGGAATGGATCCCGCTCCTATGCCGTGACCTTTGACCCCACTTCACCCATTTTCAACAGGGTTCGTTCCCAGGTGGTACCCTACCACATACTAAAATTTTATCGAAATCGCACCATTTTTACGCGAGTTATAGTGCCGACAGACAGACGGACGGACGGACAAAGCTGGAGCATATACGCTTCTTCAACCTACGGTTGGAAAGCGTAAAAAGAGCACATTTGCATCAGAAGTACGTACTCAAACCGAAACCTCAACTATGTGAGTAATTTTTACAATAAATGGCATATCTCTCGGTGTGACGCTCCCACCACAACTAAGATAGTTTTGTTCAGCATAGCTCATTTCTTTCTCTAAACCTAAGGGTTATCAAAGGTATGAGGAAAGAATGCCTACAAAAGAAAACGACCACTTTACGAAATTAGGGGGAAATGCCCACATCTGGAAAATAGAAAAATATGCCAACCGTTGAATGATGTTTCGTTGCGTCTCTTAGAAGCATGAGGTCGTTTTTAATTTAACGAAGAAAATCCTTAATTTCAGCTGAGCACTCGACAAAATTAGTCAGCATAATTCCCCTGCTTAAATACACAACGTTACCAAGAATTAGAATGGCATTGTATAGTGTGTTCCCAAAATAGTGCTTAGAAGAAACTCATTGTTTGAAGAAACATAATAATCTTAACGTGTAAATATGTAATAAAATATTATAAAGAGCCAGTAACATTTCCCCTTTTGAGATACAAAATCGTGGATTTATGAAATGATATTTTCAAAATACCTTGCTATGTACCAGAGCCCATTTAAAAGGGGGATAACGGGGCCCGTGCCCCGCATTACCAAGGGGCCCCAGCATTATGCAGGGTGCTTGAAGAATTGACAGAATTATTTTTCAGATGAACAGCAAATACTATAAGAAACTGCCTTGTGAAAAAAAAATTATATCTCTTTCCGCTTTTTAGGAGTCCGCAAGAAATATGGTCGCCCACAGTCCATCCTCAAATCTTTCGGAAGCATTACAGAAGTTTTATGTACACATCTGTAATTGGAGAAATTTTCACACATTAAGAATTCGTCTGAATCATGATAAAGACATCAGGTTCACGTGTAGAATGATTCAATTATAAATGTTTTAGGTAGCAGTCTTAAAAGCACGATGCCGCCCCCACAGTATTTGTCATTTTCTTGTAGGACTTCCGTCCACAGTGAGTAGAGTTTAGGTCCCAGACACCTACAGCGAGATCGCCTTTTGGGCAGGACACAGAAACGGAAGGAATGAGAGCAAGTCTAGCCACTTCGACAGAACAGCTTGTAGTGAGATTAGAGTACAGTAGATGTCGCCACCGTACAAGTACGATGTTGCACATAGAGGGTGAGAGAATTTCTGGGGGGGCATAGGAAAGGATACCCATTTAACCAGGGGGTCCAACCTGGGGGCCGTCACTTAACGTGCTCGTCTGATGCACGGCGAATATTCAGCGATTGTTAGTAAATCACACCATCTCTGAAAGATCAGCCCAGGATCGAACATGAGGACGTTGCATTGATAGTCTGACTCGCTAACCACTAAGCCATCCGCGGCTCCACGATCCCGCCTCGTGGAGAATACATAAATAAAAGCACGGTAATTAAAACCGATGAAGTGAAGAACTTATTTAATGTAAAAGTTAAAAGATTAAAAATAAAACCATAAGAACTTTCGGTCTTCCTAAAGTTCTTATGGCTTTATTTTTAATCTTTTAACTTATACATTAAACAAGCTTTTCACTTCCTCGAAAGCTAGCGTATTGTTTTAATTATCGTGCTTTTAAGACTGCTACCTTAAACTTTCATGATTGAATCATGATATTTGGATATTTTTGCCCACTACTTCGATATAATTTCAACAAGCTGAACCCAACCCGAGGGGCGGGAGGAGGGAGGGTTAAACAGAACTGAACTGGTATCCATTTTTTAACCCTGCATTTTTACATTTTCTTGCTATCACTGATTCGTCCATGAAACATGGAATACACACCTCAATACGTCGATGATATTTTTATGGCTTCCTCATATTTTGGGAACGTTTTCTCCTGTTTATTTTTAATCATCCACCCATGTAAAATCCTAGATGTGCCACTAATACTGGGGCCCCAAAATACTGTCCAGCCTCCGGGCACCATTCCTTCTTAAATGGGCTCTGCTATGTACAGACTTATTACTCTGTTTCACCCTCACCCACCTTCTATAACCTATGCGATGTTTATGAGGTGGAAGTTCTTTTGACTTTACCATGTGTCTTAAGATTCGGTTTTAAAGCTTAGTGAAATGTTGTGGTCTTTATCATGCGACACTCACTAAAGAGAATGGCCTTAGGTATAGTTACTGTTCGTGGATGAGCCATGTACTTGTTCCTTGGAACAATGAGTCCCTTCTGCTATTTTTCTATACGATGCCCTTGTAACGCTTGCTAATGTTGTGACTCAGCAACGGAAATACTCTGATTAGTTTTGTCGATTGCGTAGTTGTAATTAAAATATTTCTTCACGATATTAAGAAAGACCTAATGTTTCAAACAGACGAAACATCAATCGTTCTATTTTTTCTCTTTTTACTCACACCGGTCAATACATAACCTTTTCTATGTTGTACTTGGTATGAGTCAAAAAATTTTTTGCTATATATATATATATTTATTTTCGATATGTAGGCATTTTTAGCACGTCTTTTGTAAAAAAAGATCGTGCTTATGTTGCCGGTTTGTCCGTCCGTCTGTACCCACAATATCTCCGCAACTATTAGTCCGATTTGAGAAATTCTTTTTGCATTGGGAAGCTTGAAATATGCGAATGATGATCCTTCATTTCGTTTTTTTTTACGATGTACAATTTCGCCGCTAGAGGGCGTAAATGCAGATTATGTCGAATTCAAAAATAAGTTTTATTCCACATATTTGCATCTAAACATCCGATTCAAAAATTCTTTTATCTTTCGATTCCATTTATGTCGAAGAGTATTTTAGATATAGTTACTTTTTCAAATTACGCATAGATTTTCCGCTAGGGGGCGTAAAAGTAAATCACATTTTCCCCGATAACTCCTCTTCTAAAACTCCGATTTTTTTTTTTTTTTTTTGCTTCAGCGGATGCAGCTCCTGATGGAAAATCCTTTGCACGTAATTTCTAATTTTTGTAAAAAATGGTTTGGCCACCAGGTGGCGTAAGTCTTAATTTTCGCTTCTCGTGTATTTGCAGCAAAATATAAGCTTCTAAAATATCGATTGCAGAAAAAGTCGTTTGTTGACCGATACTAATCATGTCGACAAACCTTTTAGAACATTTTCTTCTTGAAATAATGCATAGTTTCTACGCCAGGGGGCGTAGATGTATATCTTATTTTTCCCAATATCTCTACTTCTAGGAATCCGATTTGAAAAACTTCTTTGTTGGATAGTGTTTCCGATACGAAATGTTTTTCCTAAAAAATCAAAATTTTCATGTAAATCATAGACTTTCCGCTAGGGGGCACAAAGGTAAATTGCGTTTTCTGCGTTATTTCTGCTTCTAAAACTCCGATTTGAAAAATTCTTCCTATATTGCATACAACACCCGATGAAAAATATTTTTCACATAATTTCTAATGTTTGGTGAGGAATGGGTTTTCCACCAGGGCGCATAAGTGTTAATTTCTGCTTCTGATGTACTTGTAGCAAAATCTGGGCTCCTGAAAACTCGAAAAAAACATTTTTCTTGGACCGATACCGCTCATATGGTAAAACCTTTTGAGACTTTCTTCCTAAAATAATGCATGGCTTTCCCAGCAGGGGATGTAAACTCACATCTTATTTTTATCGATATCTCTGTTTCTAAGAGTCCGATTTAAAAAATTATTTCGGTGTTGGAGAGCGTTTCCGGTGCGAAATGTTTCTCATATAAATTCACGTCTTTCTTAACGCACAAGTCTGCAACCAGAAGGCGTAAGCTCACGATTGCGTTTACAGCAATATCTGAGGGATTAAAAACCCGATTGAACAACTTCTTTCTTCCGTCAGATACTATTGTTTTCCATACCGGTTCCATTGACTTTGAATAGCTTTCATAAATTTAATTTGCCTCAGAACGGATTCAAAAGGCGTGCCTATTACACCCGAAAATTCGGTGTCATTTTCTTGTTTCTATTTTTTGAGAAGTGGGCATTTTTTCCGTGAGCATTCATCCTTTTGTACATTGGTTTTCAAACCTTCCTTAACCATGGAAAACATGGTAAAACGGAATAGAGCTTTAGGGCCACACCGGAAAGAAAAGTAACAAGAAAGATGACACCGAATTTTCTGTTGTAATCAGCAGGTCTTTGAATCCGTCCTGACACGATGTAAATTTATCACAGCTATTCAGAGTCAATAGAACCTGTATGGAAAACAGGTATCTGACCAAAGAAAGGAGTTTTTCAATCAGGTTTTTAATCCCGCATATATTGCTCTAAACGGAAACGTGAACTTATGCCTTCTGGTGGAAGACTTGTGTGTTAACAAAAATTTGAAATTACATTAGAAACATTTCGCAACACAAACGCTCTCCAAGAAATAAATAAATTTTCAAATCGTACTTTTAGAAGCAGAGATATCGAGAAAAATAAGTTATGCCTCTTCGCCCCCTGGCGGAAAACAACTATGCATTCTTTTAAGAAGAAAATATTCTCAAAAGGTTTTTCGATGTGAGCGTCCACAAAAGAATTTTTTTCATTCGAGTTTTGAGAAGCTCAAATTTTGCTGCAAATCTATGGAAGCAGAAATAAACACCTACGCCTCATGGTGGCCAAACCATTCTTCACCAAATATTAGAAATTATGTGCAAAACATTTCCTATCAGGAGCTGTATGCGACACAGAAAAAAAATTCAAATCGGAGTTTTAACATCACAGATATTGGGGGAAATGCAATTTATCATTACGCCCAGTAGCGGAAAGTCTACGAATTACTTGAAAATTTTGAAAATATATGGAAACATTTCGCACCCGAAACGCTTTTCGACAAGGAAGGAATTTTTCAAATATGACGCTTAGAAGCAGAAATATTGGCAAAAATATATTATATACATCTACGCCCCTTAGCGGAGAAACCATGCATTATATATATTCCGGAAAGGTTAATCGGCCTAAATGGTATCGGTTCACGAAATAATTTTTTCAATCGACAGGGTGTTAAAAAGCTCTCTCACTCTCTTGTTATACATAGCACTATACAAAGCAGCAGTAAATGCGCGCGCACACTATATACAGTAAGTATAATTAACAGGAGGACCTCCGCCCCCATCCCTTTTTCTACGAAAACTGTTCCCTGCCCTTCTGCTAGTAAAAACAAGAAAGATGACACCGAATTTTCGGGTGTAATAAGCACGTCTTTTGAATCCGTTCTGACGCAAATTAAATTTATCAAGGTGTTCTAAGTCCATGGAACCGGTATGGAAAACCATAGTATCTGACGGAAGAAAGAAGTTGTTCAATCGGGTTTCTAATCCCTCAGATATTGCTGTAATCGGAATCGTGAGCTTACGCCCTCTGGTTACAGACTTGTGCGTTAAGAAAAGTATGAATTTATATGAGAAACATTTCGCACCGGAAACGCTCTCCAACACAGAAATAATTACTTGTTGAACGGGATTCACACCTAAATAATATAGCAAACAAATCTACACAAACTCTGTTTACTGGTGTGAAAGTATAATAATTAAAGAATGAATAGAAGGGAAAATTGTATCTCCCGAGCTTTCGCTCTCCAACCGGGAGGCTTTCTCAAGGGTTGCAGACGTTACTAACAAGTCCGGCGAGTAAAATCTGTTTATTATACTCGCCGGACTTGTTAGTAACGTCTGCAACCCTTGAGAAAGCTCTCCCGGTTGGAGAGCGAAAGCTCGGGAGATACAATTTTCCCTTCTATTCATTCTTTAATTATACTTTCACACCAGTAAACGGAGTTTGTATAGATTTGTTTGCTACAGAAAGAATTTTTCAAATGGGACACTTAGAAACAGAAATATAAACAAATATAAGATGTGACTTTACGCCCACAGGTGGGAAAACCATGCATTATTTTAGGAAGCAAGTATTCTGAAAAGGTTTTTCAATATCAGCGGTATCGGGGCGAGAAAAAAAAAATTAGTTGAATTTTCAGGAGCCCCGATTTTGCTACAAATACATCAGAAACAGAGATTAACAGTTATGCCTTCTGGTGGCCAAACCATTCATTACCAAACATTAGAAATTATGTGAAAAATATTTTCCGTCAGGTCTTGTATGCGATACAGGAAGAATTTTTGAAATCGGAGTTTTAGAAGCAGAAATAACGCAGAAAACGTAATTTACCTTTGTGTCCCCTAGCGAAATGTCTATGATTTACGTGAAAATTTTGAATTCATAGGAAAAACATTTCACATCGGCAACACTATCCAACAAAGAAGGAATTTTTCAAATCGGACTCTTAGAAGTAGAGATATTGACAAAAATAAGATATACATCCACGCCCCTTGGCGTAGAAACCATGCATTCTTTCAGAAATAAAATGTTCCTAAAAGGTTTGTCCACATGAGCAGTATCGATCAAGAAACGAGTTTTTTTGCAATTGTGATTTTAGAAGCTCATATTTTGCTGCAAATACATCAGAAGCGGAAATTAAGACTTACGCCTTCTGGTGGACAAACCATTTTTTACAAACATGACAAATTACATGCAAATGATTTACCATCAGGAGCTGTATCCGGTGCAGAAAGAAATTTTTCAAATCGGAGATTTAAAAGCAGAGATATAGGGGGAAAAGCAATTTACCTTTACGCCCCCTAGCGGAAAGTCTACGAATTACTTGAAAATTTTGAAATTATATGAAAAACGTGTCACACTGAAAACACTATCCAACGAAAAAGGAATTTTTCAAATCGGACTCGTAGAGGTAGAGATATTGACAAAAATAAGATATACATCTACGCCCTCTGGCGGAGAAACTATGGAATATTTTAAGAACAAAATATTCCGAAAAGGTTTATCAATGTCAGTGGAATCAGTCCACGAAATATTTTTTCAATCGATATTTTAGAAGCTCAGATTTTATAGCAAATACATCTGAAGCAAATATTACAGGCATGAAAGTGAGCAGTTTTAGAAAAAGCTGAACTTTCATGCACGCGCGTTTGGAAGGAGGGAGAAGGGGGGGGTGATAAAGTGTCGAATCTTGCATTTCACTCTCTAATGTATACAACCATGACATTTAGGTATTGGTCACATGCCGGCCAACTAAATAGAGTTAATGTACGTATTTTGTTTCAAGAAAATTAAATATATAGTACAATATAATGTAAGGGGAAAAAATTGCTGATGAGGCCATATGCATAGGAAATCTCTCACCTTAGTACAGAACGATTTCTTTAATCAAATGAGGAAATTAATCAAATGTCTTTATAAGATAAAAATGTTGTATGGAAATGAAATCTTGAAGGTTTGAAAAACTTCAGACATGTTTGTTGAAAGTAATAAAAGTTTGATGAAGAATATTATGTTCATTCTTGATTTGACACAAAATTATTAATGAAGAAATATGATAAATGCTTGCGAAAACGTTAGACATTTTGCAGATAAATAATAAAAGTCATTCACAACTAATTAAATTTCATTAAGTTGTTTCTGTCTAACAATTTGTTCTAACCTTTTATGAATTAGCCGGTTAGAGTTTTATTTCTCTTGAACCAATTTATTTGATTTTACTTTGCTTCAGAGATATTTAGCTCTTTTCATCTTCTTCCTTATCTTGTAATTCTTTCTTATATTCTGAATATGATTATTTCATATTTTGCTATAAATCTCTATTTACAGGGTCATTAAAAAAATTGTTTTTCTTAAAAAATTCCAAGGTTGACTTATCCTGATTCAGTAGCTTATATTTCATGGTTTGAACAGATGAAAATGTTTCAATTTTCATGTTGATGGATTCTTTATCAAGTACATCCCCCATCATACTAAAGAAATTTTCCACTTCAGAGCCAGGAAAACAACTCAATAATGCCTTCATTATTTTTGAGAGGTCACCGAATTTGTTTAACTTAAAAGTGCATGTTGTGGGATTCACTGAAATTTACTTATGTAAATATTAAACTGGAGCACATCACTGCATCCAAAATATAAAATTACTGACATTTAACAACAACACAGGGTAGAGGGAACGTCGCGCGAGCGGGGATTACGATTCCCGGCGAAATCTTCGCTCCGTCCGACTTCCGTTTTCGGGCATTTTCTCTCCGTTTTTCAAGCTAAAATATAAATATTTATGCATTAAAATGAAACTTAATTACAATATTGGGCAGAAGAAACATCGCGAGAAAAATAAATTAGGATTATGGGAAACAATCTTCACTCCGTTTAACTTCCGTTTTCGAAAGTTTTGAAAGATAAAATACCGTCCCCAGACGGAAAAGACCCCTCCCTTCCCCCTGAAAACAGCTTCATTTCAGTTTCGCATTGATCTCGAGATTGGCCCAAAGGATGACAGAAAAAGCGGAATTCCGCGAATCCACGAAATAATATCATGTATGTAAGGTCAGGTGATGCGTAACATCACAGCCTCTCCTTGACAAATGTCAACCCCGCCTTCTCGTGGTGCATCCTGTTCCCACTAAAGGGGCTCTGACGACCGCCAATAGCGGTATAACTATACCATCGGGATCAGAGGAAATGCTATCCCACACTCACCAACCCGCTTGGCCAGCGTGGTGAGTTATGGCCAAACACCTCCAAAATGACTCTACAACTTAAATCTTGGCCCTCAGTCTCCGGCAGCTGGAATGTACCTGGCCAAGGCAGCGGCCAGTGCGACATGAAGGCAGAGGGTGCTAAGAATCCCCGGAGGACCGGACTAGGCTGCCATTTGATGCTGACCTTGGCTACCTATAACGGACGCTCCCTATCTTCTGATTCAAGGCTTCTTGAATTGGAAGAGGAACTACAAAGGATCAAGTGGGACATTGTCGGGCTAAGTGAGGTAAGGAGAAAAGGAGATCTCATTGAACAGAAAAGTGGACATCTCTTCTATTATCGTGGGACAGATACTGGCAGAACTAGTGGTGTTGGATTTATAATAAACAAGAAACTGAAGGATAAAGTTGTAGAAGTTGAAAGTTCCTCTGACAGAGCTGCACGACTCGTTATCCAACTATCGAGAAGATACCAGGCTCAGATTATTCAAACCTATGCACCCACCACAAGTCATCCTGAAGAAGAAATTGAAGAATTTTATGAAGAAATTCGTCATCTAAATAATAAAGGTAAGCAGCACTTGAAGATAATTATGGGAGATTTCAATGCAAAAATAGGGCACCTGCAACAGAATGAAACTTCAGTAGGTAAATTCGGTCACGGCAACAGAAACCAGCGTGGAAATACTCTCGTTGAGTTTGCAGAGGCAGAAGGATTTTTCATCTTGAACTCCTTTTTCAAGAAAAAGCCACACAGGAAATGGACATGGAGACATCCAATTGGGACGACAAGTGAAATTGATTTTATTATGTGTAACAAAAAATTCGTCATCGAAGACTGCAGTGTGCTGAACAAGTTCAACACAGGTAGTGACCATAGATTGGTGAGATGTAAGATGCACCTCAACACTAAACTGGAACGTGGCAAGCTCATAAGACAAACAAAATGTATTGACATAACCAACCTTAAAAAACACCATAATACTTTCAAGTTGGAACTGAAGAACAGATTCTCTGCTTTAGAAGGCCTAACATCGGAAGAAGTGGATATTTCGGAAGTTAACAGAAAAGTAACCAAAGCTCTTATGGAAACGGCAACAAAATTAGCTGGGTCTAAGAACAAGTTGCATGTGAACAAATTATCAGGAAAAACCAAAATGTTGATGCAAAAAAGAAGAGAGATGAGGACAACTAAAGAAGATGTGACTTCCAAAGTGGAATATATAGAGCTATGCAAGACAGCACGAAAAAGTATCACTGAAGACGTAAGGAAATTCAACTGTGAGCTAGTGAGGAAAGCAATTGAAAACAACCAAAGCCTTAAGATAGCAAAGGGACATCTCAGTAAGGAAAGAAAACAGATTATGGCTCTGAGAAAAGAAGATGGTTCTATAACAAGAAATAGAGGCGAAATTTTGACAAGAGTGAAAGATTTCTACTCCAAATTATATGAAAGGGATGATACATGTACTCCAGACATCATGAAAGGTACCAGAGTTCTTCCAGTCCTCCCAGCAGAAGTTGCTCATGCAATCAAGAACATGAAGCGGGGGAAAGCTCCAGGAGAAGATGGAATTACTATAGACATCATACAAGAAGCAAGTGGAGAAATTGAAACAGTACTCGCCCAAATTTTCACTCGATGCCTTAATGAAGGGAAGATTCCTGAGGATTGGAACAATGCTACAATGATCCTGCTACATAAAAAGGTGACATTGAGGATCTCAGGAACTACAGACCTATCAGCCTCCTATCAGTGGTTTATAAAATCTTCATTAAAGTTCTTTCACACCGCTTGAAGGTATCACTGGACATGGCTCAACCGAGAGAACAAGCTGGATTCAGGAGTTGCTACAGCACAATAGATCATATCCACGTACTGAGAGAACTAATTGAAAGAGCGAGGGAATACGAACTTCCATTGTGCATGGCTTTTATCGATTATGAAAAAGCCTTTGATTCGGTGAAACCATCAGCAGTTACCACGGCTCTGAAATCCTGCGGTATTGAAGATGCATACATTAATATTATTAATAACATCTATGAAAATGCAAGTGCAAAGATTCGGCTGTTTGAAAATACAACACACATAAAAATTGGAAAGGGAGTGAGACAAGGTGACACCATATCTCCGAAGCTCTTTAATGCCACATTGGAAAATGTCTTTCAATCACTGAACTGGGAAAACAAAGGGATAAAGATTAATGGAGATTATCTAACCCACCTTCGTTTTGCTGATGACGTAGTCATTTTTGCAACTACCCCATCAGAGCTGCAGAGTATGATCCAGGAACTTGCTGACAAGAGTAAAGAAGTGGGATTAAAAATGAACTTTCAGAAGACAAAAGTGATGTTCAATGCTTTTACAAGAAATGAAGATTTATCGATTGATGGAGAAAAACTGGAGATAACAGATACGCATGTTTATCTTGGACAGCAGATATCAAGTGAGGGTCACATTGATGAAGAAATTAATCGGCGTACAAAACTTGCCTGGAGAGCTTTTGGAAGAAACAGCATAATTTTCAAGAGCAATATGCCATTATGTCTTAAAAGAAAAGTGTTTGATCAATGCATCCTTCCAGTGCTTACGTATGGTGCAGAGACGTGGACCTTAACTAAAAGAGACATACAAAGGCTGCAGACAACTCAAAGTAGCATGGAGAGGTGCATGCTTGGTATAACCAGGAGAGATAAGAAGAGGAACTCGTGGATCCGAAAAATGACGAGAGTGGAAGACATCATGATCAGAGTTAAATCCCTGAAATGGCAATGGGCTGTACATACTGCCAGAAGGACAGATCATCGATGGACAGCCGAAATTTTAGATTGGATTCCAAGGGACAGGAAAAGACCCAGAAAAAGACCACATGGGAGATGGGTGGATGAAATTCGTAAATATGCGGGAGTGACATGGAGGAGACTGGCACAAGACAGACCGTTGTGGAGGAAACTTGGGAGACCTTCGTCCAGCAGTGGATTGATAATGGTTGACAATGATGATGATGATGATGAGTAAGAAATAACTAAGAAATGGTAAAACACTAATTTTATGGAAAATAAAATTGAAAAATCGATACTGCGTTGCTCACTCTGCCGTGAAACAATTTTACGGGACACGAAAACGGCGCGGATTCCACAACGGACGGATTAAATACCGATCTAGAAATTTAATTTCGTTTAATAAAAGGGAAAAAACGATTGCTCTCTATTGATTAGTTTTGAAGAAGTATGTATTAGAAATAGGGTCACAAGCATTTCATTAGGAAAATTCTTAAAAAAAAAACAACATGAAGTCGCTCCTTTTCACTATTACCGAAGATATTAAAAAACAAGGAATATGACAAGAAAACATCAAAATTGTAAATTTAATCAGGCAGAGAGAGAGGGGGGGGGTCTTGGTCGAAAAAAATTAATGTGAGGAAACGGAAAACGACGTGACATTCTCAACACCCAAGAAACATTACCGAAAAAATTCAAAAAGTGTTAGAATCTTGAAAACACAAAAAATAAACTTTACACAGATGTTTAATAACGTTATTTCACTGAGATATTTTATTTCCGTTGCTTATTCGAGGTGTTCCGTTGTTCGTAGCGGACTGACGATTTCCATAGCATACTCAATCGATGCTTTCCGTCGTCCGTAGCGGACCGACGATTGCCATAGCATACACGATGTTTTCCGTCGATGATTTCCATAGTAACTAAGTAAAATTCTAGTACTTGGTTGGAGTCACTGAATCATTCTTCCCACCACATGACTTACTCAGCGTCAAGCGGAAGAGTCCGCACGGAGAATTTACTGTACGGAAGACTCGACGATGACGACGGGGCACAGAGGTTCTGGCACCCAATGGCACAAAAACTTGCCTTTTGCAGCAAGATGTCGCAAGACTTTTGTTTTGGCACACTTTGGTGCAGAATTTCTATCCTTGGAAGAGGTGACGTCATTCCCAACCGCAACCATCCCGTCGTTCGAAGTCATTACGATTTTGCTTTCCGCAAGGGCAAGGCATCCCCCCCCCCATAAAAATTTTATTGCATTTTTTGAATTATATCGGTAACATCAAAAACGGAACAGAAAAAAGCGGATTTCCGCGTTTTCGCTGGTCTTTCATGCCTGATATTAACGCTTACGCCGCCTGGTGGCCAAAGTATTCTTTACCAAAAATTAGAAATTATATGCAAACGATTTTTCATCAGGAGGTGTATCCGCTAAAGAATTTTTTCTTCAAATCGGAATTTTAGAAGAAGAGTTATCGGGGAAAATGTAATTTACTTTTACGCCCCCTAGCGGAAAATCTGCGCGTAATTGGAAAAATTAACTATATCTAACATACTCTTTGACATAAATGGAATCCAAAGATAAAGGAATTTTTTCAATCGGATGTTTAGAAGCAAATATGTGGAATAAAACGTATTTTTGAATTCGACATCATCTGCATTTACGACCTCTAGCAGCGAAATTGTACAACGTAAAAAATGAAATAAAGGATCATCATTCGCATATTTCAAGCTTCCGAATGCAAAAAGAATTTTTCAAATCGGACTAATAGTTGCAGAGATATCGTTTGTGCAGACGGACGGACGGGTAAACCGGGAACGTAAGCACGATCTTTTTATACAAAAAACGTGGTAAAAATCTGGCTCATGATACTTTGAGTGTGCCTAAAATAAGTGAAATGCTTACCATTGTGCTACGTGATTTCATAAACACGCCTTCATGACCCCAAGGCAAAATTCGTGACTATTTCACGACCCTTTTCTGAACAGAAATGAACACTTACGCCACCAGCGGCAAACCCATTTTTTACGATAAATTATAAATTATATGCAAAACATTTCGTATCAGGAGCATCGGGTTCAGGAGGAATTTTTCGAATTGCATTTTCAGAAGCACAGATATCAGAGAAATGGCAATTTAATTTTTACGTCCCTAGCGGAAAATCTATGCGTAACTTGAAAAAGTCACTATACTTAAAATAGTCTTCGACATAAATGGAATCGAAACTTGAAAGATTTTTTTCAATCGCATGCTACAGAGCAAATATATGGAACAAAATAGATTTTGAGTTCAATATCATCTGCATTTACGCCCTCTAGCGGCAAAAATGTGAATCGTAAAAAAAAAAAAAAAAAAAAGAGAGAGAGAGAGAGAGAGAGAGAGAGAGAGAGAGAGAGAGAGAGAGAGAGAGAGAGAGAGAGAGAGAGAGAGAGAGAGAGAGAGAGAGAGAGAGAAACAAGATGGCCTAATTTTCGGGTGCAATGGCACGTCTCTTGAATCCGTTCTGAGGCGAAATAAATTTATCAAAGTTATTCAAAGTCAATGGAACCGGTATGGAAAAAAATAGTATCTGGTCGAGGAAAAAAGTTTTTTAATCGGGAGTTAGTCCCTCAGATATTGCTGTAAAGGGAATCGTGAACTTACGCCCTCTGGTGGCAGACTTGGGCTTTAAGAAAATTTGAAATAATATGAGAAATATTTTGCAGAGGAAAAGCTCTCCAACACAGAAATAATTTTTGGTATCGGACTCTTAGAAGCAGAGATATGGACAAATATAAACATATGCATCTACATCCCCTGGCGGGAAAACCATTCGTTATTTTAAGAAGAAAGTATTCTCAAAAGGTTTTTCGATGTAAGCGGTATCGGTCCAGGGAAGAAAGAAATTGTCGAGTTTTCAGGAGCTCAGACTTTCTACAAATACATCAGAAGAAGAAATTAACACTTATGCGCCCTGGCGGCCAAAACATTTTAACCAAAAATCAGAAAATTATGCAAAGGATTTCCCATCGGTGCCTGTATGCGGTGCAGAAAGAATTTTTCAAATAGCGGTTGTAGAAGCAGATATCGGGGGAAACGCGATTTACCTTTACGCCCCCTAGCGGGACGTCTGTGAATAAATTGAAATTTTTTGAAATTTATGGAAAACATGCCGCACCATAAACTCTATCCAATAAAGAAGGAATTTTTCAAATCGGGCCATTAGAAGTAGAGATATTGACAAAAATATGATACACGTTACGACTCCTGGCGGAGAAACCATGCAATATTTTAAGAAGACAATATTCTAAAATGGTTTATTGACGTGAGTGACATTGGTCCACTTCCAAATTTTTTCAATTGAGATTTTAGGAACTCAGATTTTGTGGCAGAATCAGAAATTAACGCTTATATCCCCTGGTGGCCAAACCATTCTCTACCAAAAGTAAGAAATTATATGCAAAAGATTTCTCATCAGGACCTGTATCCTCTGAAGAAAAAAAAAATCAGATCGGAATTTTAGAAGTGGAGATATCGGGGGAAATGCAATTTACTTTTACGCTTCCTAGCGGAAAATCTGTGCGTAACTTAAAAAGAGTGACTGTACGTAAAATTTTCTTTGACATAAATGGAATCGAAAGACATTATAATTTTTTCAATCCGTTGTTTAGAAGCAAATATGTCTAATAAAACGTATTTTGAATTCGATATCATCTGCATTTATGCCCTCTAGCGGCGAAATTGTACGTTGAAAAAATCGAAATGAAGGATCGTCATTTGGGTATTTTAAGCTTCCCAATGCAAAAAAGAATTTTGAAATTGAACTAATACTGGCAGAGATATGGTGTCCACTGACGGATGGACAGACAAACCGGTGACACATGCACGATTTTTTTAGCCAGTCTTTTGTAAAAAAAGATCGGGCTGATAACGGTTTGTCCGTCGTCCGTCTGCGGACACTATTTCTCTGCAACTATTAGTCAGATTTGAAAAAAAAATTTGCGTTGGGAAGCTTGAAATATGCGAATGACCCTTCATTTTTTTTTTTATGATGTACAATTCGCCGCTAGGGGGTGTAAAAGCAGATGATATCGAATTCAAACCACATTTTATTCCACATATTTTATTCTAAACATCCGATTCAAAAAATTATTTTACCTTTCGATTCCGTTTATGTCTAGTCTTTTAGGTATAGTCACTTTTTCAAGTTACGCATAGATATTCCGCTAGGGGGCATAAAAGTAAATGCGTTTCCCCATATTTCTACTTCTACAACTCCGATTTGAAAAACGTTTTCTTCAGAGGATACAGCTTCTGATGGGAAATCTTTTTCACATATTTCTTAAATTTTGGTAAAGAATGGTATGGCCACCAGGGGGCGTAAGCGTTAATTTGTACTTCTGATGTATTTGCCACAAAATCTGCCTTTCTAAAATCTCGATCAAAAATCCGTTCGTTAACCGAAGCCACTCACGTCGATAAACCATTTCGGAATATTGTCTTCTTAAAATATTGCATGGTTTCTCCGCCAAGGGGCATAGATGCAAATATCATTTTTGTCAAAATCTCTGCTTCTACGAGTTCGATTGGAAAATTTCCTGCATTGTTGGATAGCGTCTCCGTTGCGAAATCTTTTTCATGTAATTTCAAAATTTTCAAGTAATTAACAGACTTTCCGCTACGGGGAAATCTCTAAACATCTCAATACCTACTACTCCACCATGTCATTTTAAGTTTTTTTATTTAGAACTTCTCACTTCCAAAAGTGTTTCTTCAACACTACGATACTCAACACTGAGGCGTGAGCACATGCCCACTAGTTGCCAAGGGGGTGTCGTGCGCGAAGCGACCATTGCGCCAAGCGACCCTCTGGAAATCGTGCGCGAAGCGACCTGTTATATTTTACCGTGGACGAAGCTAACCCTGCTAATCGCATCATTTTACTTATATCATCATCATTGTCAACCATTATCAATCCACTGTTGGACGAAGGTCTCCCCAAGTTTCCTCCACAACGGTCTGTCTTGTGCCAGTCTTCTCCATGTCACTCCCGCATACTTTCGAATTTCATCCACCCATCTTCCATGTGGTCTTCTTCTGGGTCTTTTCCTGTCCCTTGGAATCCAATCTAAAATTTCGGCTGTCCATCGATGGTCTGTTCTTCTGGCAGTATGTCCAGCCCATTGCCATTTCAGGGATTTAACTCTGATCATGATGTCTTCCACTCTTGTCATTTTTCGGATCCACGTGTTCCTCTTCTTATCTCTCCTGGTTACACCAAGCATGCACCTCTCCATGCTGCTTTGAGTTGTCTGCAGCCTTTGTATGTCTCTTTTAGCTAAGGTCCACGTCTCTGCACCATACGTAAGCACTGGAAGGATGCATTGATCAAATACTTTTCTTTTAAGACATAATGGCATATTGCTCTTGAAAATTATGCTGTTTCTTCCAAAAGCTCTCCAGGCAAGTTTTGTACGCCGATTAATTTCTTCACCAATGTGACCCTCACTTGACATCTGCTGTCCAAGATAAACGTACGTGTCTGTTATCTCCAGCCTTTCTCCATCAATCGATAAATCTTCATTTCTTGTAAAAGCATTGTACATCACTTTTGTCTTCTGAAAGTTCATTTTTTAATCCCACTTCTTTACTCTTGTCAGCAAGTTCCTGGATCATACTCTGTAGCTCTGATGGGGTAGTTGCAAAAATGACTATGTCATCAGCAAAACGAAGGTGGGTTAGATAATCTCCATTAATCTTTATCCCTTTGTTTTCCCAGTTCAGTGATTGAAAGACATTTTCCAATGTGGCATTAAAGAGCTTCGGAGATATGGTGTCACCTTGTCTCACTCCTTTTCCAATTTTTATGTGTGTTGTATTTTCAAACAGCCTAATCTTTGCACTTGCATTTCCATAGATGTTATTAATAATATTAATGTATGCATCTTCAATACCACAGGATTTCAGAGCCATTGCAACTGCTGATGGTTTCACCGAATCAAAGGCTTTTTTACTTATATATATATATATATATATATATATATATATACACAAATCGTAGTCAAATTACTTACATCTAATTAATTAATTACTTACATCAAGTTTTTTATACTAAACACAAGTTTTTAATATCATTATATATATATATCGTAGTCAAGTTATACACAAATCGTAGTCAAGTTATTTACATCTAATTAATTAAGTACTTACATCTTCTGAATTTTGTAGCTTTTGTCCTTAGTCCAACTTGGTAAGATAGCATAATTCTTTCAGGCATTTTTAAGGTCTTTAAATTTCCAAATTTGACGTGTGATGCACAAACAACAATTAAAAGAATCAGGAGAACTTGGTCGAAAAAGGAAGAAAATGTGTATACAAGTAGAAGAACGCATTCGTAATATCATGGCGGAATTTGGAAATTCGCTCACTAGAATAGCTATACTAAAAATAGTAAAACTAACATTAAAATTAATAGGATTCTGAATAGTCTACAGAAGCTCACTAAGATGATTAAATACATGCAAAGATTATTATATACACTACTTGTGTATTTCATAATATTTCTCATGTATTCTGGAGGATTAATTCTGCTCTTTCTGATCATACAGGTCCACAATCTTAATTATATATTTTTTTCTCTAGTTAAAATCTCCGCAGTAGGATTTTTCAGTGTGTGGAGGCCTTCAGCCCCACCCACACTGCCCCCAGCGACTAGGGAGTGGCAGGGGATTTAAAAGTTTGGGTTAAAAGGTCGGCCATGTTTCCTCAAGAAAGGAGGAAGTTCAGTTGCATAAGAGGTAAGCTCTCTTCATTGTCTTTGGGTTTTCCAAGTTCAAATTAACTTTTTTGCGGATTTTAACTCTTTCTTTTCTGGGTAACTTTGCGCGTTTTTTAGGCAACTAAGGCCAAAATAGCCGGCCGTTTCATTGTTCTTGTAATTTGCGCTGTGTTTTCAATGTAGTTAAGTTCTTAATAACTACTTAATTATATGCACTTAAAGCACTTCTGAAATACTTTGTACATATTGCAACTAATTGTTCATGTCATATAACCTTCACAATGCATTTCTTTAATTAATTATTGTCTTTATTATATTCTCGTTTTTGTGTTGTCAGAAGTTGTGGAGTAGGGGTTTTATAATCCAGTTTTCTTTCAAGAATCTGTGTTTTAAAAAAATTAATATCTCCTTTTTTATTGCAATGTTAAGAATTTGTAATACTTTTGTATTGCTATTCAGGTTTAAATTCTCTCTCAGGCGAACTTGGTAATTTGTTATTGCTGAACATTATTTCTGATTTATTATGTCACTCTTACAACTTGAGTTTTCTATAATCTTCTTCTTTCTGTTTAATAGTAACAGATGAAGAGCATGGGTCGGGCCAGGAAAGTTATGGATGCTAGCTAAATTGTTAACTAAAGTTTGGTCATGCAACTCTGAGGAGGTCATGACATTTATATATATTCTTTAAAATATATATTTTTTTAAAATTTTTTTGGTGGGCTTATTACTTGCATCTATGACTTTGCAGAAACCCATTTCCAAATAGGTCTTTGTGGAAGTGAGAAAATGCAGAGTTTTTGCTGGTCCTTGATAATATATATATTTTTTGATATATAAACTCAGTATTCTCGACACTTTCTACATTCAGTCGTTTTATTTTTCTCTTTTTACTCACACCGGTCAATACATAACCTTTTCTATGTTGTACTTGGTGTGAGTCAAAATTTTTTTACTTCAGTCTCTTAATAGAATATATATATATATATATATATACTGTATATGGACATGGAGACATCCAAATGGGACGACAAGTGAAATTGATTTTATTATGTGTAACAAAAAATTCGTCATAGAAAACTGCAGTGTGCTAAACAAGTTCAACACAGGCAGTGACCATAGATTGGTGAGATGTAAGATGCACCTCAACACTAAACTCGAACGTAGCAAGCTCATAAGACAAACAAAATGTATTGACATAACCAACCTTAAAAAACACCATAATACCTTCAAATTGGAACTGAAGAACAGATTCTCTGCTTTAGAAGGCCTAACATCGGAAGAAGTGGACATTTCTGAAGTTAACAGAAAAGTAACCAAAGCTCTTATGGAAACAGCAACAAAATTAGCTGGTTCTAAGAACAAGTTGCATGTAAATAAATTATCAGGAAAAACGAAAATGTTGATGCAAAAAAGAAGAGAGATGAGGACAACTAAAGAAGATGTGACTTCCAAAGTGGAATATATAGAGCTATGCAAGACAGTACGAAAAAGTATCACTGAAGACGTAAGAAAATTCAACTGTGAACTAGTGAGGAAAGCAATTGAAAACAACCAAAGCCTAAAGATAGCAAAGGGACATCTCAGTAAGAGAAAAAAACAGATTATGGCACTGAGAAAAGAAGATGGTTCTGTAACAAGAAATAGAGGCGAAATTTTGACAAGAGTGAAAGATTTCTACTCCAAATTATATGAAAGGGATGATACATGTACTCCAGACATCATGAAAGATACCAGTACCAGAGTTCTTCCAGTCCTTCCAACAGAAGTTGCACATGCAATCAAGAACATGAAGCGGGGAAAAGCTCCAGGAGAAGATGGAATTACTGTAGACATCATACAAGAAGCAAGTGGAGAAATCGAAACAGTACTCGCCCAAATTTTCACTCGATGCCTAAATGAAGGGAAAATTCCTGAGGATTGGAACAACGCTACAATGATCCTGCTACATAAGAAAGGTGACATTGAGGATCTCAGGAACTACAGACCTATCAGCCTCCTATCAGTAGTTTATAAAATCTTCACTAAAGTTCTTTCACACCGCTTGAAGGTGACACTGGACATGGCTCAACCGAGAGAACAAGCTGGATTCAGGAGTGGCTACAGCACAATAGATCATATCCATGTGCTGAGAGAACTAATTGAAAGAGCGAGGGAATATGAACTACCATTGTGCATGGCTTTTATCGATTATGAAAAAGCCTTTGATTCGGTGAAACCATCAGCAGTTGCAATGGCTCTGAAATCCTGCGGTATTGAAGATGCATACATTAATATTATTAATAACATCTATGAAAATGCAAGTGCAAAGATTAGGCTGTTTGAAAATACAACACACATAAAAATTGGAAAAGGGGTGAGACAAGGTGACACCCTATCTCCGAAGCTCTTTAATGCCACATTGGAGGGTGTTTTTCAGTCACTGAACTGGGAAAACAAAGGGATAAAGATTAATGGAGATTATCTAACCCACCTTCGTTTTGCTGATGACGTAGTCATTTTTGCAACTACCCCATCAGAGCTACAGAGTATGATCCAGGAACTTGCTGACAAGAGTAAAGAAGTGGGATTAAAAATGAACTTTCAGAAGACAAAAGTGATGTTCAATGCTTTTACAAGAAATGAAGATTTATCGATTGATGGAGAAAAGCTGGAGATAACAGACACATACGTTTATCTTGGACAGCAGATATCAAGTGAGGGTCACATTGATGAAGAAATTAATCGGCGTACAAAACTTGCCTGGAGAGCTTTTGGAAGAAACAGCATAATTTTCAAGAGCAATATGCCATTATGTCTTAAAAGAAAAGTGTTTGATCAATGCATCCTTCCAGTGCTTACGTATGGTGCAGAGACGTGGACCTTAACTAAAAGAGACATACAAAGGCTGCAGACAACTCAAAGCAGCATGGAGAGGTGCATGCTTGGTGTAACCAGGAGAGATAAGAAGAGGAACACGTGGATCCGAAAAATGACAAGAGTTGAAGACATCATGATCAGAGTTAAATCCCTGAAATGGCAATGGGCTGGACATACTGCCAGAAGAACAGATCATCGATGGACAGCCGAAATTTTAGATTGGATTCCAAGTGACAGTAAAAGACCCAGAAGAAGACCACATGGAAGATGGGTGGATGAAATTCGAAAGTATGCTGGGGTGACATGGAGGAGACTGGCACAAGACAGACCGTTGTGGAGGAAACTTGGGGAGACCTTCGTCCAGCAGTGGATTGATAATGGTTGATGATGATGATGATGATGATGATATACTGTATATATATAAGTAAACTTATGCGATTATCAGGGTCGCTTCGTCCAAGCTGGAATAAAACAGGGTCGCTTCGCGCACGATTTTCCACAGGGTCGCTTGGAGCACGGTCGCTTCCCGCACGTAATCGCCGAGGGCTCCTTCCTAATTGTTCATTTTCTCCTATTCCACAGCGAGCACATAAGCGTAGGAACTTCAATGGAGATAGTTGATCCCCGAACCCTCCGCGCCATCTGGAGGTAATGGGGCAAACCAATATGGTCACGTGACAGTCCTGAACCAGTAGGAACTGATTACAGATCTTTGGTTAGAAGTGGACGTTTTACAAGTGATCTGCTGACAGAAATGGGCTTAACCAACGAGATAGAAGTAGGTAGAGTGCTTACAACGACGCGATGTTTGAAGGAAATTGAAAGCCTCACAGAAATCGCTATAACGGGCGGAAGCGGAGAACCGGAAGTGTGCTTGGTGCTGGGTCGTACGGAGACTAATGTAAACATTAAAACTTTTAACGCCAGTTTAACATAAAAAAATAAGTACCTAAACACACAAGCACGTTTGCATCAGTTTACCATAGAAATAAATAAGAGTAATAAACATAATTAAAACTGAATATAAGTAATTTTTAGAAAAGATGATTTTGTGCTCGTATGCAACGCTAAATAGCGATTAATGTACTTGGTAATGTTTCATCCTCATAAGATTCGGCATTAATGATTTTTTACTGCATTATTTCCACCTTCAAGCTTTAGCAACTACTAAATGGATTACACTGCTGGCCTCCCAAAATGCAACACCAAGAAAGAAAGACACGAGATAGCAAAGCCAGATTTACTGGATACATAACAACAGATACAAAGATGAAACGATTGAACTTACAGGCCCGTACGACTTGCGGAACACGCAGACATCAATATTTCGTGTGGCCCCCATGGCTGGCAATAACGGCTGTTACACGCCGCGGCATCGAACGAAAGAGGCTTTGGATGTGGGCTTGGGGTATGTCGGTCCAGGCTGCTTCCACACGTTGCCACAGTTCATCAGGTTGCCACATTTCATCGTAGCCGCGGGTGGTTCTCGCCGGGCCACTCGGTTGCCGATCAGCTACCATACGTGTTCGATGGGCGACATATCGGGAGAACAGGCGGGCCACGGCAGCAGTGACACCTGGTGGACCGTGAATAGTTGTTGCACGATGCGTGCCACGTGCGGACGTGCATTGTCTTGTTGAAATGTGGCCGCTGGCTGGTCCTGCAGGTAAGGGAGGACTACAGGCTCCAAAACGTTGGCGATGTAGCGGTGTCTGTCGAGTGTACCGGCGATGCGTACCAGAGTGGTGCGGGTGTCATATCCAATTGCGCCCCTTACCACAACGCCAGGCGACGTACCGGTATGGTGATGCATAATGCAGGCGTCATACAGTCTCTCGCCGCGGTGCAGCCACACGTGGATCCGACCATCGTGGTGTTGCAGGCAGAAGCGGGATTCGTCGGAGAAGACAATGTCGTGCCATTTCGTAGCACAGGTGTGGCGTTCAACGGCCCACTGCCGCCGCACTCGCCGGTGGTGTAACTTCAATGGTAATCGGAGAAATGGGCGCCGTGCGACAAGTCCCCGCTCCTGCAGACGACGTCGAACGATACGTGCTGACACAGGTTGTTGCGCAACACACCCTAATTCCTGCGCTAATGTTCGTGATGTGGCTGCGCGAGCCGTCAGTGCCCGCCACAAAAACATGCCGGTCCTTTCGTTCGGTGGTGTGCCGCGGCTGTGGAAATCGCTCACGTCGGTCCATCCGTCCCTCCTGCACCCACCGAATCCATACTGGCTTCACTGTGGCTGGATGTCGTCCCACACAGGCGCCGTTGTCTCGGTACGATAAATCGCTGTCGCGATAAGCCACTATTCGTCCTCTGTGAAACTCCGAAACGTGCTGGAATGACTGCCGTATTCTGCGACGAGGCATCAGGAAGCTTCCCACCCACAGGTCCGGCAGCACAACACATTTCCACTACTTACAACCCGCCTTCTGTGCACCCTTCTTATAGTGCTTCTCGGTGGCGTGCCGGGCGCACATGATTTTCATATGACCTGCAATGCTAATCGGTTTGCATGTCCTCTCGCGGGCGACGCATGTTGCGAATTTCAGGCTAATCGGATGCTTCCTTCTCGGTGTTGCATTTTGGGTGTCCAGCAGTGTAGTTTAGCCACCACAGCAATGGATTATTATTTTTCTTTTGCAAACAAGGCATGAAACTGTACGTAAGCTTCTGACCATTGATCCACTAATCACATTTATTACAACAGCGTAAAAGCCACATCAAACCTATTCTTTATACATTACGTAATATAAAAATACACGTAAATGCCTTTCTAAATCAGATTTTTTTTTTGCATTAAAAACGTAGCACTACCAAGAGAATATATGTATATGAAAACTTCTGATCGATTCATACATGAAAAAAAAAAAGTATAAAAACTTCTAATCAAATTTTACAAATTAATTTTCAAGATTTCACTTACCACTGTCAACAGCTGGACGTACCAGCAACAGCATCAACAGTGAGGTTTCAGGCACAGACCCAGATCTGCTAGAAGACAGCGCATCCAGTTTATTCCCTATGTGTACTTATTTACTCTGAGCGCTAGATGCAGCATTTGCTTCACTGAATGGTGAACCATTTCCTCAATATATATTTAGTCAAAGTTGGAATTTTCAGAAATATTGCTTATTTTTCTCTCTTAGAAGACATGTGAATTTTATGAAGATATCTGTATATATATATAATAGATATAACCAATCATATTTGATCCCAAATAATTGTAATTAATGGTACATAGATGAAGACTAAAAATTTAAAATATGAATGTGCACTCAATGATAGTTGCACTGGCTAGTAAATATCTTTGATTTTCAGATGCTCAAACTAAAGTCATTTCAAACATATCATTTTACCAATGACAATGTGATACACCTGTATTTATATATACTGATTTTCATGAGACACTTTACATGTTCTGCGACAGGAAAGAGGGGAAATTTTAATGGCATAATAAAATTGGATATTCTAAATTGACAATAGTATATGGTGAAATATCATAAAACTGATCATGCTAAATGTGATTTTTTTTATAGTACTTTGTGAAGTACAAGCTCATATTTTGGTATAAAATGCTTGATCATATATGAACATGTAACATATAATGTAGCGATAATAAAACAATGGAAAATAACTTATCTTGCAGCATAGTTGTTGCTATAGTAACTAGCTAATTAGCTGTAGCTTTAGGATAACAACTAATTGGCAGAAAAACATATGCAACAAATTTGTTGCCTGATTCAAGCAGTGGAAAGCTTCACAAAACTATTATAGCAGTTGCATAGGTAATCTTTAGTACAGGGAGTTTCAGCGGGAAGTCCCACTTTTTTTAAGTAGGTCAATTGTTCAACTTAATAACTACACAGCAATGCAACTATGTGTAAATGAGAGGTTAATAATGGGAGAATCACTTACTGTAACATCAAATGCTGAAAGTATCCCCCCTCCCCTTCTCTTTGACACACATTTGCACATGTATCACCTTGTTTTCTGATACACACGTCAACATGCTTGTGCCAATATTGTTTATTTTGGCCGTAATATTTGCCTGGAGATCCTGAATAGTTTGTTCTGATTTTGTAGATTGTCTCCTAAATATAGCCCTCGAAGAAGTAATTTTCTGACACATCCAGATTGTTAAGGAGCGGCATTCAAATCCGAAACTGGCTTACTGTATTCACAGTAAGCATCTGCTTTCTGTTGAAGTACGATTAAGTGATTCATCCATACCTTTGTTCCAAGCAGCTACACAGCAAGAAAAAGAGTGAGAGTCGCAATGAGAAAAACATGGGGTCATGGGAGATAGGCTTCAGTTTCCGTAATTTTGTTAGATCCTTGTCTATAATAGAAGGGTTGTATCGTCGCTGTACTGCAACATGTTTAAAGAAATCAAGTTTTATTTCCAAACTGTCTTTATCTGAACATAAAGACTGTATGGTGAAAGCAGTCAGTGTATGCAAATGAGCTGACACCGAAATCTATCTCCGGAACTAGTGAAGACGCAGAAACCTAATGCCACTCTTTTTCAAGCTTAGAACAAGCACTATCTAAAATATATTGCACAGATGTACCCTGGGCTAACATGAAAAAGTTATTAAATGCTTTCAGTCACAGCAGATAAAACAATGAGTCAAACTACTGAAAATAAAGGGGCTTCTGAACTTAAGTCTTTACAATGTAATGACTAGGGCTAGGATTTTGTGACCTAAAAATTGCTAGAAAATGCATTTGGGACTGAAAAAATAGAAAAATGTAAAAAATAAGACAAAATTACCTAACAAATGCACTTTTTTATTTCCTTGCAAATCCAATTAATTAAAAAAAGAAGAGACGCATGAAACAAAGCAAAACGAATTTAAAAATATAATTTAATCTGTTGACTGTTGCTGTGTCAACTAATTTTTTTAGTTTGCTAACCAACACATGACCTATTGAACAAAACACAGAATACACAAGAAATACAATTTAATTGCTTTACAATTTCTGTGACAAACTAAAAATTTAGCCCCAAAACATGCCCTATGCAATTTTTTAGTTTCTGTGCTAAACTGAGTCTTTTTAGTTAACAAAAAATATCCAAAACACCCCTTGAAATACAATTTAACTCTTTACAGTTTCTGTGCCAAAGTTTTCACTTTGATCATGAAGTCATCAAATCATATCATTTTTCTAATCCATCAGTTTATTCCATTTTCTATTCTTCTTGTTTATAAAGCATGTACATTTCCATTACTGCTGATATATTGGCACAGAATCTAAAGTATTTTTATTGTAAATAAAAATCATACATAGGAGTTCACAGTGATTCACTGTTTCAGTTATTATTGTCCACATTTAAAGATTAAAATACTACTTACAGTTAATATTATTGCTACATATACAACAGAAACTAACCCACTACACAAAATGAATTTTTAAGAAAAATTAGGTTTTCTAATTTGCCCCCTTTTCTGTCAGCTGTTGTGTATTTGCTTACTTATAAGTACTACTTGAATGATACATTGCAAAATATCTATATACAAGTGTTTAGCATCAGTGACTTATTACTGATGAATATTTGGTATTCAGGCATGAAATATTGATGAGAAATTCACTGCCATCAAATCCTGGTCGTATTGTGTGAACATGTTCTTATGAATTCATTGGCTACTCCTCTAACATTTTTTTTTTTTTTTTTTGCTAAATTTATAAATTATCTATATCTGAATGTTATCTCGGCAAATGGCATTGCCTTGCATAAGCATGTGTTATAATTCCATCAAACTCACGCTTAACGATCTACATCAAATTCATAAAAGTGAACTAATTCCACAATTTTAAAACTCCTCAGAAATTGTTACCAATAACATATAATTCTCATACACTCATAAACAATTTTGTGTTCCAACAGCTTAAACAATGTGAACTGACAGGTCAAATCAGTGAAATGTTAAACCTAAATAGCATTCTTAAAAAAAGTCACTATATAATTACATTTATGCTGTGTATGCACTGAATGTTATTTCAAATATTTTTCAGCAAATACTAAGGGGGAGGGGTAGAATGCATTAGTGTTCTTAGCCAAAACAACTCCGCAATTTTGAATTCACTCTAATTTTATACTGAAAGACCGAGGAGAAATCCAGAATCTTACATTAGTGGTGGGGGGGGGAACTCTGGCCAAAAAAAAAATATGAAGTTACTTTATGGATTAGTCTCTCTCTCTTTCACACACATGGTCAAAATTTTCGCCCCCTAGTATCATGTAGCATTTTAAAACTTTTAGATAATAAAATGTGCAAAATTTTTAAATAAAGAAGTGGGAAAAACAACTGAAGTCAGCACTATGTTCCTGGTTTTCAATTACCTGCCTTGCTAGGAAAGAAGCACCACAGTTTTTAAATATCGTTTGGATAGAATCTTTCAAAATAAATGTGATCATTTCTATTGAGGTGGCTTAATTTAATAGAACTTTCATCTTGAATCAGGCTTCAAGTCATTTCTGCTACGTTCATTGCCTTCTGCTCTTAAAAACGAAACACACCAAATGCTTTTTATGATCAGCCAATATCTCTATTCTATCTTTCGCTCTCAGATTCCTATGTTTTTGAAACTATGGTATTTTTTCTTTCTGTTCTTTCTCTCTGAAAAAAACAAAACAAAATATTATTTACAATCTGGGTGATTTAAAAATGAACTCTCTTTTAGAAGGTGGGAGTGATCGCTCCTACTCGATCCACTAGTGTGAAGGACACATAACTGGAAGAAATAACGTGTTACTGACAAGAAATAAGCATTTCAAGCAAATATTTCTTCTAAGTTGCATTAATTTTTACTTTTACTCTTTTATTACCATATGTACGGCAAGTACAAGCCAACGTGTTGAACTGTCTGCTGCTTTCTGAAAGCAGAAGTTAAACAAGAAAGATGACACCGAATTTTCGGGTAAAACAATAGTATCTGACGGAAGAAAGAAGTTGTTCAATCTGGTTTTTAATCACTCAGATATTGCTGTAAACGGAATCGTGAGCTTACGCCCTCTGGTTGCAGACTTGTGCGTTAAAAAAAACATGAACTTATATGAGAAACATTTCTCACCGGAAACGCTCTCCAACACTTTATACGGTTTTCCCACCATGACTTTCGTCCGCTGATGGGAAAACCATGCATTATTTTAGGAAGAAAGTATTATCAAAAGTTTTTCCATATGAGCGGCATCGGTCCAAGAAAAAAAAATTAGTCGAGTTTTCAGGAGCGCAGATTTTTCTACAAATACACCAGAAGAAGAAATTAACACTTATGCGACCTGGTGACTAAACCATTCTTTACCAAACATTAGAAATTATGTGAAAAATATTTTCCATCAGGTCTTGTATGCGATACAGGAAGAATTTTTTCAAATCGGAGTTTTAGAAGCAGAAATAACGCAGAAAACGCAATTTACCTTTGTGTCCCCTAGCGGAAAGTCTATGACTTACTTGAAAATTTTGAATTTATAGGAAAAACATTTCGCATCGGAAACACTATCCAACAAAGAAGGAATTTTTCAAATCGGACTTTTAGAAGTAGAGATATTGACAAAAATAAGATATACATCTACGCCCCTGGCGTAGAAACCATGCATTATTTCAAGAAGAAAATGTTCCTAAAATGTTTGCCGACATGAGTAGTATCGGTCCACAAAATACTTTTTTTCAATCGGGATTTGAGAAGCTCATATTTTGCTGCAAATACATCAGAAGCGGAAATTAAGACTTATGCCACCTGGTGGCCAAACAATTTTTTTGCAAAAATTTGAAATTACGTGCAAACGATTTCCCATCAGGAGCTGTATCCGGTGCAGAAAGAATTTTTCAGATCGGAGATTTAGAAGCAAAGATATAGGGGAAAACACAATTTGCCATTACGCCCCATAGCGGAAAGCCTACGAATTACTTGAAAATTTTGAAATTATATGAAAAACATGTCACACTGAAAACACTATCGTGAGCTTACGCCCTCTGGTTGCAGACTTATGCGTTAGGAGAAACATGAATTTATATGAGAAACATTTCGCACCGGAAACGCTCTCCAACACAGAAATAATTTTTCAAATCGGACTCTTAGAAACAGAGATATCGACAAAAATATGATGTGACTTTACATCCCTTGGTGGGAAAACCATGTGTTATTTTAGGAAGAAAGTATTCTCAAAAGGTTTTTCCATAGGAGTGGTATCGGTACAAGAAAAACATAAAAAAAAAATTGGTCGAGTTTTCAGGAGCCCAGATTTTTCTACAAATTCATCAGAAACAGAAATTAACACTTATGCCTCTGCTGGTCAAACCATTCTTTACCAAATATTAGAAATTATGTGAACAATATTTTCCACCAGATCTTGTATGCGATACAGGAAGAACTCTTCAAATCGGAGTTTTAGTAGCAGAAATAACGCAGAAAACGCAATTTACCTTTGTGCCCCCTAGCGGAAAGTCTGTAATTTACTTGAAAATTTTGAATTTACAAGAAAAACATTTCGCACCGGAAACACTATCCAACAAAGAAGGAATTTTTCAAATGGGACTCTTAGAAGTAGAGATATTGACAAAAATTAAATATACATCTACGCCCCCTGGCGTATGCATTATTTCAAGAAGAAAATGTTCCTAAAAGGATTGTCGACGTTAGTAGTATCGGTCAACAAACAACTTTTTTTTCAATCTAGTTTTTGAAAGCTGATATTTTGCTGAAAATACATCAGAAGCGGATATTAATACTTACGCAACTGGTGGCCAAACCATCTTTTACAAAAATTAGAAATTGTGTGCAAAGGTTTTCCCATCAGGAGCTGTATCCGGTGCAGAAAGAATTATTCAAATCGGAGATTTAGAAACAGAGATATAGGGGGAAAGCAATTTACCTTTACGCCCCGTGGCGGAAAGTCTATGATTTACTTGAAAATTTTGAAATTTATAGGAAAAACATTTCGCATGGGAAACACTATCAACAAAAAAGAAGGAATTTTTAATTAGAAGTAGAGATATTGACAAACATAAGATATACATCTACGCCGCCTGACGTCGAGACCATGCATTATTTTAAGAAGAAAAAGTTTCTAAAAGGTTGTTAGACATGAGTAGTATCGACGTTTTTTTCAATCTAGAATTTAGAAGCTCATATTATGCTGCAAATATATCAGAAGCAGAAATTAAGATTTACCCCACCTGGAGGCCAAACTATTTTTTTTACAAAAATTAGAAATTATGAGCAAACGATTTCCCATCAGCAGCTGTATCCTGTGCAGAAAGAATTTTTCAAATCGGAGATTTAGAAGCAGAGATATAGGAGGAAACGCGATTTTCCATTACGCCCCCTAGCGGAAAGTCTTGAAAATTCTGAAATTATATGAAAAACATGTCACACTGAAAACACTATCCAACAAAGAAGGAATTTTTCAAATCGGACTCCTAGAAGTAGAGATATTGACAAAATAATGATATACATCTACGCTCCCTGGCGGAGAAACTTCAATATTTTAAGAAGAAAATATTCCGAAAAGGTTTACCGATGTGAGTGGCATCAGTCTACGAAATAATTTTTTGAATCGATATTTTAGAAGCTCGGATTTTATGGCAAATACATCAGAAGGAAAAAATTAACCCTTACGCTCCCTGGTGGCTAAAGTTTTCTTTATCAAAAATTAGAAATTATATGCAAAAGATTTTCCATCAGGAGGTGTATCCGCTGAAGAATTTGTTTTTCAAATCGGAGCTTTAGAAGAAGAGTTATCGGGGGAAATGTAATTTATCTTTACGCCGCCTAGCGGAAAATATATGCGTAATTTGAAAAAAGTAAATATATCTAAAATACTCTTCGACATAAATGAAATCGAAAGATACAATAATTTTTTCAATCGGATGTTTAGAAGCAAATATGTAGAATGAAACGTATTTTTGAATTCGAGATCATCTGCATTTACGCCCTCTAGCGGCGAAATTGTACATCGTAGAAAAAAACGAAGTAAAGGATCACCATTCTGATATTTCAAGCTTCCCAATGCAAAAGAATTTTTCATATCGGACTAATAGTTGCAGAGATATCGTGGATACAGACGGACGGACGGATGGACGGACTAACCGATAACTTAAGCACGATCTTTTTTTACAAAAGACGTGCTAAAAATTCACTGTGAGTGCGATGCCCGTCATAGCGATGGCGCCGGAACGTTGAAAATCCTTCACGTCTGTTGGGTTTCTGCCAACAGGGTGAGAGTCTCGTTGGGCTTAACAGTGACTTTTCGATAACGTTCCAAAAAAGTAACGGTGACAAAGTCACTGGTTGTGACGAGAACGAACACATGTACCTGTATGCTCATATCAACAATTTTTTAGTGTTGTTTATACCAGAAAGATTCTTGTTGTTGTATGGCTCACAGCATCATTCATCAATATTTCTTTAATTGTGCTTTATTTACCGGGTTTGTCATCAGCTTTTCGCACTTAGGCAGATATCCGGACACCTCCATTGATGGATGAACACAGCTTCATAAAAATTTATCACGAGTGCCTAAAATGTGTGTGGTTTCGAACATTTTTCTTCGCTTCGCATTTCTGGTTCCAGTTCTCAAGAGGTTTCGTGTTCGTGCTATTTCCGAGATTTCCACTGACAGACTAATTAGGCACTTGTATTCTTAATTACTTTTCATATGCATTTTTAGTTAGTTTTCATAGGTAAGTAACGTAGAAACATTAAATATGAAATCTTTTAACTCCCAAAGAGCAGATAGTAGTCAAGCTCGTACATGAAAAATTTTCAAGTGGAAGATAAATGCATTATTATTTATAATTCATTTACTCGGTCTGTTGGTCTGTAGACAGCCCTAAACACACACACACACACGAAAAAAAAAGATTTTTATTCGGGTATATTTTTAGTCAATAATTGCATTTTTCTGAAATTTTGTGCTCCAGCCCCAAAATAAAAATCTTGGTGCTCTAGAACTTCATTGAATGGTGGTTTGGGTGCAAAATAGCATATATAAATGTCACTTAAAAAACACACACAGACGCACACACACACACACACAAACACACACAGACGCACACACACACACACACAAACACACACACACACAAAAACACTGTCAGATAAATAGCTTTAAAAGTGAGATTACTGAGTGAAAAACTGAGAAATATTTATATTTAATATCAGTGATTTTGGAGCGGTTAATAAAAGTAGCTTGATTTCAAAGTGAGATTACTGTATGAAAAAGCTTGGAAATATCTATATTTATTATCCAGTAATTTTGGAGCGGTTAGCGAAAGCAGCTTGATTTGGGAACGCCTGATTTTAACGTACCTGTCGTACCACGAAAGTAGCGTGAATTTGGAACAATTCAGGAACCTAAGTGTTCTCGTGATTTTGGAACGGTGACTTTTGAAGCTGATCACATACCGTGACAGTGACATTTTAGTAACGTTACAAAGTAACCATGACGTGATTTTGTACCCACCTCTATCTGGTGAATTAGTATATCAATATGGTGAAAAAGCGTTGTGATTTTAAGGATTGTTGAATTACAGATGAGTACAAATTAAGCTCATTTCATGGGCGCCCCCCTAATAGAATTGTTTTCCCTTTACTTTATTTTAGTTTATTTATTATTTTTTTTAGACTCACAGAACTGGACCACAAGGAAAGATAGAGTTTGGGGCGTTTAATTTAATATCCCAATTTTATTGGAAATTTAGAATTGGAAAACGATAACGTGAAAGCGGAAAACCTAGCAAACCGTAAGGTAGTACGCCCAAATAAGTTCCGCTCGGGGTGGTGTGTGCTGAACTTAAAAGGCTTGCCGTGGCCCTGCTCGACCCTCTTCGTTATTTTGAAAACAGTTACCAATGTACATGACTATTACTAACATGCACTTTCTTCAAGAGCAGCATCAATTAATAATAATAATAATAATAGTAGTAGTAGTAGTGTTCTAGTGTAGTAAGTAAGTAGTAGTAATAGTATTAATCTTTCATTTTCACGAATTACTGTTTTCTACATATTAGCCAAACCTTAATTAATTTCCTGCAGGCGCCCACGGCCCTTTTCGATTTCCAGAGCGAAAGGATTGGCAAGTGTATCTTTGGTATTTATTTCTTTTGTAACAGTTACTTGTCATTGTTGACGAATTCACGTGGAGCATGTGTGAAGCTGATAGTATTGAATCCAAATTGAATCTTATGAGCTTATTTCGAGAAGCGAAGGTTGCTGTAGAAGTTTTGTCCGCAACAGGAATAAACATTTTTCCAGAATCAAAAAGAATAATTAATAAAGTATAATAATTGTAATACACACGTGACCCTAGCTCCGCGTCGGCAGGCATGTGCTCCCACAATGCATTGCGCGCATTCTGTTTTACCCCCTGGCCGCTGCTTCAATTGGTGCTGCAAGCGGAGAATTCTTGAATCTCGAGGCTCTCGTTTTTAACGTGAAGTTCCCTCGCTTTGTTCCCATCTTAATCAATCAAAGAATTATATCTACAGAAATACACACCAAATATAAAGTAAGAAGCATGAGCTATTCTAAATCATACAAGCTGATTATTTTTGCGAAACAGACTGTTTCTTTGAAAAATGCAAAAATAATTGGCAACCGGGTGTAGGAGAACTGGCCACCAGTGCTTCCACAGCATAAAAATTCAGTACCCTAGATTTCATCCCAGAATACCCTAAACGTAATCAAATTACCCTAAATTCGAATAAAAAAATACTCTGTTTTAAAGCTGTTTTCAAATTAAAAAATATAACTAAGTTTTCTACCTTTTTCCTTAGCCACAGGTGGTTCACAGATTTTACAATAAGCCAGATCTTTTTTAAAATGCTCAGATTGGCTCTTACTAGATTTCTGTAACCAGTTTCAAATTTGCTTCTTGCAACCAGTTGCTCCTAAATTGTTGCCAGTACTGGTCATTAGCAATACCTAGATATTTCTTTTTGGGTGGAGTTGCATGGATGCTTACACCTCTTCCACATTCATATTCAGAATAATAAAATCAGCTACTGTTTCTCTCTCAACATTTACTCATCAACATGTTGGAGTGCACTTTTCATTCATACTAAAAATCGTCAGCTTTAATTATCTTTAGTTAAAAACAATCGCAGAGCTTACTGATGCTATAATACTGAATAATAACTGTATGAAACTCGCCTCTGGAAGCAAAGAAACAGTTGACACGTTTTACTACTCTCATCACAGTCTTAGCCTTAATCAGGTCAGGTACCAAGCCGTGTGTCACTGTCACAGTCATGGGGATGTACTACTGGTTGACGCAGTAGTTTTCAGATGCAAACTCAAATTTTCACTTTGTCCAACTCTTCGGTTAAGGGTACTTGCAAAAACCAAAAAACCACGTTCTAAAAAAGATTCAAGTTACCCTAAAACCCTATGAAAATTATTTTTACCCCAAAGAGGACCACAAATTACCCCAAAACAGGGTAATTACCCTAAAAGTGGAAGTACTGCTGGCCACAAAAATTTTTAAGGGGCCGTATAAAAATTGCGTTTTCGACCGCTTCGTGGCCACGTCTCCAGGGGTTGGTTATCTGAATCACATAGTTTCCGCAATTTCGTATTTTCTTAATTGCGATATTTAATGTGATTCTTTGTAAAAAATGTTTATAATCTACAACGCAACAAAATAATTCTCCGCTTTGTCTTTGGCCCGAAAATCATGGAGACGTTTAAATTTCTTATTGAAAATGAAATATTAAAAAAAAAAAATGTTTTGTAAACAATAGTTGCTCAAGTAGTAGGAAATATATAAGCACACGATATTTGTTTATTCAGAACAATTTTATGGCAGTGAAATTGTGGTGTGGCCAGTTCTCCGCACCCGGTGGCAGCCCTATCTATGAGGCCAATTGTATGAGGTTCAGCGACAAAAATGCACTCCTGTGCCACATTAATAAAAAAATAAATAAATAAATAACCTCCCTACTGCATTATTTCGATGAAATATTCTGATTAAAGAATTCTACGTCCGGAGAGTTAGTTCGTAACGCGGTTGACAGTACATCCAGTCACACAACTCAACCTGCTGGATACAACAACACAAGGGATTAATGAGCATGCACAGTCTCCCTGTTCCGCACCCGGTGATGACCAATTAGTGTCATCCCCGAACTGTTGAATATAATCACGGCATTTCTCAGTAGCGATTTTCCGCAAAAACTACGTCATTTTTTTTAGTGTACAGCTGTATGTACGAAAGAATAACCAAGGAAGAAATGCCCACTTCTCGAAAATTGAAAAATACATGGGCTGTGACTCATGCTTTCTTGTCTTTTAGAAACATGTTTTTTATATATATATATATATGATTTCATGAAGAAATATCTCAGTTTCAAAGGAGCAATTGATAGAACTCAGAACATTTCCCCTGTTCAATCACATAACTTTAAGTAGCATAACTGTTCGCAAAATGGCACAAGAGGCTCATTGTTGGAAGGCGCACGTGGTCATCCACTAACAGTAACTATGCCTATTTAGCGGCGTATTATATATATATATATATCATTTTCTTGACCATTAAAGATTTTGGGTTTACTCCCTCTTGGAGTTTCTTTTCTGCGGAAGGCTTACACCGATGAACCAAATCCAAGGACAACACACCTCTCCATAAGAAATTTCAAACAACGCTACTGTACGGTGTGAGGATGCACCAGAAAAGTCCTATGCCTAGGGACTTTTTAACCGTTTCACGTTCAATGCCTTACTGACTCTTGATAATATTTTATTCGATGTTTTCTCATTTTAATATTGTTCTGTTCCTACTAGCAATGAGCTTCCGCCATTTTGGGAACATACTTATACGATGTCCTTGTAATTCTAGGTAAGGTTGCGTGTTTGAACAAGAGAAATGTTCTGACTAGTTTGGTCGCTTGCTTTGCTAAAATTTTGATTTTCTTCGTGAAATTAGAAAAGACCTAATTTTTCTAACAGTCGTAAGAAAACATCTATCAACAGCTGGCGTATTTTCCTATTTTCAAAATGTGGAACTTCTGCAGTGCATCTGAGAATTCCGCAAAGATCTATTCTGAGAAGTGAGAATTCTTTTTTATACTCTACAGCTTCTCATTTCTACTAATTTACGAGCTGGATTCATAAGATTCTGAAATCTGAGAAATCTAAATCTTAACTCTAATTCAAAACTAAGTTTAATTTGAGAAAACTGGATTCATAAAAGAAATCTGAGAAACTAAATTTTACTACGACGCGATTCGAAGGAAAAAATGTGTGATCTAAATTTTCGTGATGTCTCTTAATGACAGAGGGTTAGGAAATTAGCTTCTCGTACCAAGGATATAACCTTCAATTGTTAATATAAGGTTCTGCTTTTCTCAATCCTTTGGGGCCAGTAACCCAGTATTTGGGGCGTAACACTCTTCACAACTTATGAACACTGGGGTTGTTAATACAAAATTTTGATTTAGGGACAGACACAGGATGTTCTATCATTTTCATTCTGAAGGAAAAAAATTGTTTGACCACGTGGCAGTGATATATTCAGGCATCTTTTTGGGGTGCTTCGCCCCCTAAAATCCATGAACGCCCCTTCCTCCGTCAGTTTTTGGACGACCTCCACTTATATTTAGCCTAATTATTTTCGTTTACAGCTGAATATTTCGAGAAATTAATTAAAAAAACTTAATGAGCGAAAATATTGTAATAATAATAATAAACAACCACATGGACTTCAATCTGAAATTTCTATCATCCTTCAATGAAACATTAAACTGTCCTCGCTGAAAGGGCAATTTTTCAAGCACTGCCACCCCGGACTGCTTCCGCAATAAAATCCTAATTCCACAGAGTAGCGATGTTTGCATCGCAATATATCACCATATTTTGGAAGCTGCCATTCAGCTTTATTTCAGTCTTCTCGATGGTTAAGCCTCAGTGTAGCTAGCGTGACGCTGGTGCTCCCAATATAACAAAATATTTTCTACCTAATTTTTAACAATGGTAAATTATCAGAAATTGCTCCCGTAAAAGTTTTTTTCCCTGGTGATGGGTGGTTTATACTCTGTGACAAAACAAAAGAATATAATGAAAAATCGAGGCACCTCAAACTGGCCTTCAAGCGGTTAGTTTTTGTTTTTTCTTACTACTATGTACTACTCTAAATAATCTAAAGGAGCTGAAACCAAACGACAGAGGAATTGACCGTACGTTTTCAGGTACACCTGTAATGATTCCTAAATAATCAGAAACAGGCTTGTAGTAAAGTTAGGACATTCCTACCACTAATAATATATTGGGGGTGAGGGTGGGGGGTTCTCCGAGTAAGGAGAGGACCTCCCCATGGTGAAATCCGTTATGCGTTTCAGAATTAAAACAAAGGTATAACATTTTTATATTTTCAATCACTTATATATGTAGATTACTTGGAATTTTCATTTGCGATATACGAGCAGAAAAACATTTTGATACTCTAAAATTTATATATATATATATATATATATATATATATATATATATATATATATATATATATTTATGTACATAAATAACAAAATTGTGATTATATATATATAATCAGTCAACAAGTTTTAGCCCCTCAAAATTTGTAATTGTCCCCCCGCCACCGGAAAAAACTCTGAATGCAACACTGCCACGTGGACATCCGTAAATCATTAACACAAAAGAATAAAGGCTACATCCTATTTTCCTGCGCAAGACTTCTCGTGTGGGATTTTTGCCTCTTAAAAGCTATGCGCCTTAATTTATCTATGTTCCGGTGCACAAGCGTGAGCACCACGAAGAAGAAATATTGCAGCCGTGGGGTGCCATTTTACTTTAATAACAATAGAAATTGATGCTTTTCATTGGGAGTGCTTATTTATGAACTTCTGCAGTGCATCTGGAATTCCGCAAAGATTTACTTTAAGCAGCGGGGCCAGGTTTTTCTGCGTCCCCAGCAGATGATAAAATTAAAAAAATCTTCCAGCCGTGAGAGGTCTATTTCCTTCCAGTAACCTTTGAAAATGTTCTTCATTTAGGACAGACTGAAAAATTTACCCGTTGTATTTTTTACGCTTTCCAACAGTAGGTGGAAGAAGCGTATATGTTCCAGCTTTGTCCGCCTGTCCGCAAGCTTACTCGCGTAAAAAATGGTTCTATTTCGATGAAATTTTAGTTTGTGGTAGGGGACAACCTGGGAACGAAGCCTGTTGAAATTGGGCGAAATGGAGTCAAAGGTCAGGACAGAGGAACGGGATCCATTCCATCGCCCTTATGCGTCATAACTTACGTAAAAATGCTTCGATTGCGACAAAACTTATCATGTTGTGCAGGAGGTATACTCAACCTGTTCTGTTGAATATAATCGAAATGGGGTCAAAGGAGATTGCCATCATAACTTGTGCAATGATTTCTGGTATGTTGGAAAACGTATCATAATCCATGCATTGCATGATTTTACTAACTTGTTTTCTTCTCTCGGTAGTTTTTTATGTCATTTCATTTACATTTTCGGGTGTACTTTAAAGAGATATGTCAGTATATCATTTAAAATAGTTTTAAGATGTTGGGAAAAATACTTAGTAACATTTTTTCACAAGAGTGATGAACAGAATATGTTTTAGCGGTGGTTCGTTTAACGACCACCATGAGCAACTTGATGGGCTGTTAGTAGTCGCCCATCCCTGATTTATGGCATGTATTTCAGGCGTAGGCGGCGAGGCTAGGTGAATCTTTCATAATTTTGTTGGGGGGGGGGGGGGGGGGGTAAGTACCCACCCATTATTTTCGTCCTATTTAATTAAATAATCGCTTTCGCCACATAAGATGGGCCAACTCCACCTTATGAGACCAAAGCGATTTATTTCCAAAAAATTAATAAATAACAATCACTTGAAGCAGAAATTCAGAAATTTTTTTATGGGGATTACTAGGAATAAAAAGTTTTAAGTGTCAGATTTTCGGGTAGAAGCCATACCCTTCATCAGGACGATGTGAGGAGACAGTGCTGCCATTCACTAGGAAACTCCATTCCTTAAAATTACTGAGCATTTTACCTCTTTTTTTTTTTTTTTCAATTTCCACACTCTCTGCAAATTTCCCCTTAAGATAATGTTGTTGTTTGGTTAAAATTTCCACCGTGTTCCATAATATTCTATGGCCTGTGTTTTGCACATATATGTCTAATCCGATTTTTGACGACATATTTTTGATAAAACCGTATTGCTAGCGAATGGCAGCACTCTCTCCGCACATCGTCCTAATCAAGGGTAGGGATTCTACCCGAAAATTTGACACTTAAAAATCTTTTTATTCCTAGTAATCCCCATAAAGACTTTTCTGCTTCAAGTGATTTCAATGTAAGGAATCGCCATGGCTTCATTTATTTCAAGAGATAAATAAAAGAAGTAAACACTTTTTTCCCGATATTCAGCATTACTCGTTTGATAAAAAAACGTAATTGCCAGCCCTCTGTTGTATTTGACATGATCTTGTGATATGCGGCAAATGTTTAAAACAATTATCAAAAATGAAATAAATAAAAATACAGAAACGTATAATCTCTAGCGCCCTTATTTTTCTATGTATTTTTGCGCTTTTTGTTCTTTGAGAAATCCCGCCCGTTTCAAATATCTTTCATAAAAGCTTGGAAATAAAATCTGTGGATAAAAAAATACATGTCTAAGTAATTGTTTACCTGATATTGTCAAAGTATTTTGCACGTTGTTGCTCTGTGAGGCACGTGCTCCCGGCCCCAGAGGTCTTTTATGTTACTGGTTTTTGGTTAGTTATAAAAATTTTTTAGAAATAAAATAATTAGGTTATATATTTTCAGTTCTACATTCATTCATTCGCACAATCAAACGTTTTAAATTTACTATTAATTAAAAGATTTTAGTAAAAAGAGTTAATTAATAGTAAATTTAAAACGTTTGATTGTGCGAATGAATGAATGTAGAACTGAAAATATATAACCTAATTGTTTTATTTCTAAAAAAATTATAACTAACCCAAAACCCGTAACATAAAAGACCTCTCGGGCCGGAAGCACGTGCCTGACAGAGCAACAACGTGCAAAATACTTTGACAATATCAGGTAAACAATACCTTAGATATTATGTATTTTTAATCAAAAGGACGTTTATTGCATAAGACAACTCTTAAGGTTATCTCATGAATTGAATATTTCGTAAATCTCTGGATATTTTTATAAAATCACAGGCTGAATTCCATTTGTTTAAATATTATTATTCAGCAAAAGAATGTATTTGTGTTATCTTCGCAATTGCATTTGCTAATGAGAAATTACAGTTGCGTTTTAAAATATACGTCGAAATTTGCAGTTTATCTTTTTTTCCATTTTTTTCCTGGCAATGGAAGAAACGTACCTGTCCAACGTCTAATTTCTTCACGCCTGTTCCCCGATAAATTAGTGCAGTCGGCGCACTGGTTCCAGGGAAAGGCCAGTGCTATAAGAATAAGTATAAAAGACGTATACCACGTGGTCCTAAAGAAACGCGGTCCTAACTGTTTTATTTCTCCGGTTGTTTTTTTATCGTCGTAGTCTGAACGATCTGCTTTAACTGTCTAATCGTCTTATGTATTCAGCAAATTTAATTCGGATATAAAATTCTATATTTAGTTAGTTCTTATTGTTAACTTCAGGTACATACATTTTTTCAATGTTCGATGTTTATAGTCAAAAATTTGACAGGCATTTATTCACGTCTTTTCCCCATTTAATATCACGCGGTTTTTATTTAAGTTCATATTAAAATTTATGAAAGCACCTACCTGTCAAAACCGAAACATCAGTAGCACTGTTCACCAAGGCGTCGTTGCACATGCTGAGAGAATAAGTTTAAATATTTCTTCCAAACCTTCATGTTATGGAAAAATCATGGAATCCTTTCTTTTTGCAATCCATTGGCACAATATCCTTCCTTAAAGAAAGGTACATAATCCAAAATATCATTAATGCACACATGCTATCGGCTCGAGATGAAGGTATATAGAGGAAACTTGCTGTCAAGTATCAAGGTCTTTAGTATCACGTGCTCGTGCCTCGTAGTATATATAGATACAATGTCAGCCTCCCATTGGCTGCTGAAATGACGTCGGTGTGAGCTAAGGAGGTTAGACGAAGCCGGTTTTTACCTGATATTGTCAAAGTATTTGGCACGTTGTTGCTCTATGAGGCACCTGCTCCCGGCCCGAGGGGTCTTTTATGGTTTTTGGTTAGTTATAAAAAATTTTTAGAAATAAAATAAGTAGGTTATATATTTTCAGTTCTACATTCATTCATTCGCACAATCAAACGTTTTAAATTTACTATTAATTAAAAGGTTTTAGTAGAAAGAGTTGATTAATAGTAAATTTAAAACGTTTGAGTGTGCGAATGAATGAATGTAGAATTGAAAATATATAAACAAATTGTTTTATTTCTAAAAAAAATTATAACTAGCCCAAAACCCACATAAAAGACCTCTTGGGCCGGAAGCACGTGCCTCACAGAGCAACAACGTGCAAAATACTTTGAGAATATCAGGTAAACAATACCTTAGATATTATATATTTTTAATCAAAAGTACGTCACAAACTTGAAGCACTTTGAGCAAACGACGCGGAGCTGATGGCTACGCCCAGTGAGACGTTACTAGTACTTTTTTACCATTGCGGGAATAAGGAATAGACCGTTTTTCATCAAAAAAGTTATACTCTTTTAAAAATGCGATCGTGCTGGGCCTTTTCACGGGTGAACTCATCAACTAAAGCACCTGCTGGTGTAACTTCCATAGAAAATTGTGTATAGAAAATTAATTTTTCTCTAAATTTAAACTTTTTTTTTTTTTTTTTTTTGCAAAGCATTGTAGTTTGATTAAGAACTGATGGGTCTGAAACTGACCAAACTTTAAGCAAATCAGAATTTAGATAACTCTTCCCTTCGAGAATTGTCTAGAGTAATGTTCTTATTTACTAAGAATTGATTTACCTTACACATTTGTGTTATTTTTATACTTAATTATACTAATGTATGGGGATCTCAATCTGAACTGACGGCGGCGGATAGTGCGTCACGGCAAAACGGATGAATTTTCTCGGCGGAGCTTTCTCAGACATGCGTGCATATAATACAATGAACGCATTCTTCACTTAAAGCGATAAATTCGTGATTTTACTTTTTGTGCTATTTATGTTAATAAGTTTCAGCAGCGTACCCCGGATTTTTTTACAGGGGTGGCGCAAATTATTGAAGATGCAAATTAAAACACTCTGTAGAAAACATCTCCCAAAGTAATTGGGAAGGGATAAAAATATCTCCACCATATTAAAGTGAAAATATATATTCAGAAACGCAAACAAATATATTTGAAATTCCCTTTGTTGGTAAAATGAACACTGACGGAAAAAAAAATCCCAACACCACGAAAAAATAGTTGTAGAGGAATGAAATGGCGGCAATACATTTGTATAGGTAACATGTTTAATCGATTAAGGTTTCAAGATCACAGCTTATTGTAAGCGCGAGAAGAGCCATTTTAAATGTGAAATGCAGGTACATTAATAACCGGTGTAACCGCCAGAATGTTGAATGCAAGCACGCAAACGTTCATGCATTGTGTCGTACAGGTGCTGGATGTCAGTTTGTGGGATGGAGTTCTATGCCTGTTGCACTTGGTCGGTCAATACAGGGACGGTTAATGCTGGTTGGGGGTGACGCTGGAGTTGTCGTCCAATGATGTCCCATACGTGCTCGATTGGTGAGAGATCTGGTGATCTAACAGGCCACGGCAACATGTCGACACTCTGTAGAGCATGTTGGGTTACAACAGCGGTATGCGGGCCAGCGTTATCCTGCTGGAAAACACCCCCTGGAATGCTGTTCATGAATGGCAGCACAACAGGTTGAATCACCAGACCGACGTACAACTGTGCCGTCAGGGTGCGTGGGATAACCACGAGAGTGCTCCTGCTGTCATAGGAAATTGCTCCCCAGACCATAACTCCAGGTATAGATCCAGTGTGTCTCGGCTGCAGACAGGTTGGTTGCAGGCGCTCACCTGGCCTCCTTCTAACCAACACACGGACATCACTGGCACCCAGGCAGAACCGGCTTTCATCAGAAAACACAACAGATCTCCACTCCGTCCTCCAATGAGCTCTGGCTTGACACCACTGACGTCGCAAACGGCAGTGGTTTGGAGTAAGTGGAATGCTCGCTACAGGGCGTCTGGCTCGGAGCTGTCCTTCAAGTAACCGATTTGTAACAGTTCGTTGTGTCACAGTGGTGGCAACTGCAGCTCGAATTGCTGCCGCAGACGCGGTACGATGCGCCACGGCCATACGCCGTACACGGCGGTCTTCCCTCCCAGTAGTGCCACGTGGCCGGCCGGAACCCGGTCTTCTTCAGGCAGTACCTTCCCTTGACCACTGCTGCCAACAATCATGCACGGTGGCTACATTCCTGCCAAGTCCTTCTGCAATATTGCGGAAAGAAGATCCACCTTCTCGTAGCCCTATTACACGACCTCGTTCAAACTCTGTGAGCTGTTGATAATGGCTTCTTCGTCTTCTTAAAGGCATTCTTGACTAACATCAACACACTACGTCGAATCTCAACGATAACTAACGCTCACGAACGTTACATCGCGTATTTACAACAAACCTGCTTTGCATGTTCCGAGGGGCGCTACTAGCGCCACACTTATGCGCTGAGCGCGAAATTTGCATAGACGTCATCTTACAGATGTACTCTCACCGCCTACCAACTGTCGTTTATCTAACACAACCCCTTCTTGGTGTTGGGATTTTTTTCCGTCAGTGTATATTCAAAAACACATACAATTATATTTACAAATAAGCAGCCAATACAAAGAAGGAAGGATTAAGTGTTACCTCATGGAGAGGTCCGGGCTCCTGGGTCACTCCCATTGAATTCCAGTAAACGTTTAAACGAAATTTTATTATGAAAATTTTAAAATGCAAAAAAATTTCATTCGACTGCTTATTTTTCATTCTAAGCGCTGTAGGTCGATTTCTCAAAGGTAGGGCCCATAAACTAATACGTAAAAAATATTCTCAAAGGTAATTTATGTGTATCTGATGACCTGAGGAAATTGTCCAAACACACACACACACACACACACACACACACACAATTTTAACTATAATATTAAGTACTTGTGTCAAGAGGAACTCGTAAAAATAATGTGCTGTTGTTTATAATAGGTTCGTTAAGTTTGCGAGTTAATGGGAACTTTAAAGAGCCCGTAAAATTGAGTTTCTAAGAATATTAATTGATCCAGTTTGATACAGAGATTTCTGTAAAACGCGATAAGTAGAAAATGTTAGGCTAGCTATATATGACCTTGGTAACGAAAGCACATACTCTTCTGCAGTTGTTAGAAAATTAAAACAAAGTTCGAAAAACATCAATAAAAATGTATCATAGCCAGCTTAAAACGTTTATGATCTGTTACCTAATAATCGCTAGTTTTTTTGTTTTACTGATCCACGTATACTGAAATTTAAAGTGGAAGGAGATACCTTTTCTAACAACGCTTCTCATTGGTCGCATGGGAGACGTCACATAAGGGACCGTATATGCGTTTACAAAGTAGTGTCCCACAATCGCAAAACATTATACATGACCGTGAAGGGCCGCCCCGGTGGCGCAGTGGTCTAAGGCGCTGGCCTCTGATCATTCGTCCGTAAGGGGTCCGGGTTCGAATCCCGGTCAGGCATGGATGTTGTGTTTGTCTTACGGCACTGGCTCTCTCCCTTCCCTGGAACCAGTGACCCTAAATTAGGGACGGGCGACTGCTTATAGCCCATTGAGTTGCTCACGGTGGTCGTTAAACCTCCAAACAAACAAACAAACAATGACCGTGAAGGACAACCAGCCGGTTCTACGTCAATTCGTCGCGTGCGTCAATTCGTCGAGTGCGACGATTCGTCGCGCGTCAATTCATCGACTACGACAATTCGTCGCGCGTCAATTCGTCGACCACGACGATTCGTCGAGCGTCAATTCGTCGCGTACAAATTCGTCGACTACGTCAATTCGTCGCGGACAAATTCGTCGCCGATTTCGAACGTCTTCCGCCCTGATCAAATTTATATAAGGTTTGGACACTCAGACAGGATAGGAATAATTCGCTTTTTCTTTGGCACTAAAAATATTAGACGGTAGGCGGTTTTTAGAACGGGACGGGTACGGGGGTCGGAGCCCCCCCCTACAAAATTTTTACAGTTTTCAATTTAGAACCACCAAATTTGGTATACTATCTCACGGAACTCTAACTTACACTGTAGATGCTTTTTGGAAGGAATTGAAACACGGGGATTCAGAGCCCCCCCCACACACACACATAAAATTTTCGTATAATCTACAGTTTTCAATTTAGAACCACCAAATTTGGTATACTATCTCATGGAACTCTATCTTAGACCGTAGGTGGTTTTTAGAAGGTGTCTGGGCCCGGGGACAGGAGCCCCCATACAAAATGTGCTTAAGATCTACAGTATTTAATTTAGAACCAGCAAATTTGATTTACTATCTCATGGTACTCTAACTTAGACTGTAGATGATTTTTGGAAGAGGTTTGTGCCCGGAATCAAAGATTCCCCATAGAGAAGTTTTGTAAATTCTGCAGTTTTCAATTTTGAACCACCAAATTTAATATACTATCTCATGGAACTGTACCTTAGACCTTATGTGATTTTTGGAACTGGTCGGGGCCCCCATACAAAATTTTCGTAAAATGTACAGTTTTTAATTTCGAACTACCAAATTTGGTATACTATCTCATGGTATTCTAACTTAGACGGTAGACAGTTTTTGAAAGGGGTCTGAGCCTGAGAATAAGGGGTCCCCATAAAAAATTTCGTAAAACGTTCCATTTTTACTCTTAAGATCTGCAACAGCGTTCAGCTCTCCAATACCCGATCTACGGTCTAAGGCACTCTTTGGCCCTTTGAGGCCATTGCACCATAAGACACCAACTGACCAACCAACCAACTAACCAACCTACGGTCTAAGTTAGTGACCGTAGATAACAGTAAAGTGCAAAAATATGCGGTTAATGGTGTATTAAAAACACAAATTACTATAGTTTAGCTTTCACTACCAACGGGCGGCTTCTGGCAGAAATATAATGTAATGTAAATAGAGAGTTCCAGATATTTGAAATTCAAAACGGTAAGAAAAAGATTATCAATGCCAGTGTCAAGTCGTATGCATTCGACATTGCATAACTACATTGCATTTCTGTGTCGCGTGATTCTCAGGAGCTCACGCCAGATGTATAGCAGTTCTATAGATGTCTCCTCGAAGGTAAGTAATTCCATTCCTTTTGCTTTCTTTTTTTGTTTCGTAAAATTAAATTTACTGAATCAAAAATATAAAATAAGTTTACTGGAAAATTACAGGAATATCTGTTTCATTCTTTAACTTTCACCCGCGAACTTGGTGATTCCACAAATAGTAACATGTACCTGGCAAATACCTGGTATCCCTGCTAGTACAGATTATATTAATGATTTCTTTGCGTCCAGTTCAATCTAGTATGTCCATAAGAGCGTTTGAGGCCGTATGAAAAATACATTTCAACGTGAGCCGCTACGGTGGCGCAGTGGTCTAGGCGCTGGCTTCTGACAATTCGTCGAGAAGGATCCTGGTTCAAATTCCGGTGAGTTATGGACGTTGTGATTGACTTCTGGCACTGGCTGTCCCCCTTCCCAGGAACCAGTGGCCCAAAATTAGGAACGGTCGACTACTTATAGCCCACTGAATTGATCACGGTGGTCGTTAATCCCCCAACAAACAAAAAAACAAGAAAGATTGCGACATGTTCATTGCTATTTGTTATGGAGTCGTATGAAAAGTACGTTTTTGATATCAACGTGTCCACTTCCATGTAGGCTGTCCATAAAATTTTATAGGACCGTACAAAATCGCACTTTTGTTTTCACCTTGTCCGCGGATCGGTATATGTTTGAAGTATACGTATATATAGTTGGGCCAATTCAGTACGTAGTTTGGTTTATATAGAAAATAAGGATAATGTTACACTTTTACTCTGCTACAACACATTAATACCGAAGGCTATTTCTTGAAATCTTTAATCCGCCGTGCTCATATTCACAAAGTTAATATAACATGTCAAGTTATTAATGCTGTAGTTTTACTCTGTCACAAAACCTTAATTACAAGACTTTAGGTGCAACCTTTTTCAAGGAATTTTTAGTCCGACGTATTCATAAGGTTTCGATATTATGCCAAGGTTATGGTACTGCGTTTTGACAAAGGCACAAAAATTAATAAACAGGCCTTAAGCCTTTTTATCAGTTTTCAATTAACCGTGCTCATATGCATAAAATTTTCACAGAAAGTCAAGTTTATTGAGTTGCGCTTTTACTTGAGTACAAAACTATTAATAGCCGTTAGGCTTAGGCACAAGTCTTTTAAGTAATTTTATGCCATGGTCATATTGATAAGGTTTGATGACAAGTCAGGTTAATAATGTTGCGTTTATTAAAGATTTTCAAAAAGGTATATAAACTAATAATTACTGTTTGAAGCCTAAGTAAAAGCACATTATTAACTTGATTTGTCTTGCAGTCCTTATGAATATGGCCTTTATTTTATTTTGTATTTCACATTTCACATATCCTGTACATTTCTTTGTTTTGGCATTTATTTTATTTTGTACATTTTACATAGCGTGTGCATATTTTTTTGTATGTTTTTGGCATTTATTTTATTTTATGCTGTACTTGTTACATAGCGTTTCACATTTTTGTTATGCTTGTGACTGTGATTGCATTTTGAATTTTTATTTGCTTTATATTTTGGATTACTTTTTGACATTTTGTGTTTTTGATATGCTATTTTGAAAATTTTCTTTTTATTTTGCGTTGTTTTTTATATTTTTTCATCTTCGGCAGAATTGCATTCTTCAAAAAATCAAATACAAGTTGGTAAAAAGTATAATTCAGTTAGTGAAAAATACCAGCACAATTTAGTAACGGGTAGAATTATAAGAAATTCCTCTTAAAAAGTATAGCACGTTAACACTGTCTCTGTGCGCCAAAGAAGTTCGAATTCCTTTTTCTCTTGCCAGCGTTCCTCTTCTGGGTGAATTTGTTGGAATCTGTGCTATCACTCTTTCAGTTTTAGCCATAGTTGTTCTCTGCTCTTTCGCAATTTCACTGATTATTTTATACAGTCACAGTTTTTTCTCTCCAAGTATTTTAGTCCAGCGTCTGTCCCATTCTTGAAGTTTGTTCTGTGTTCTGGGAAAGCCAAGTAAATTGTTTTCACTTACTGACCAAATTGTTGGTGGGAAAAGTGGAGGGCTTCAGCTCGGATTCTTCCTTCTGCTTCCACGAAATCTTCCAAGAAGATAATTTTTCCCAAACCACTGGAATACAGAATCTGCATGTTCTAGTAATATTGATTTCACTTCTTCAAAAGCAGCTGCGATTTCATAAGATGAAAGAAATATGAGTGCTTGCAAATGTCTGACTTTGAGAGCAAACTCACTGTTTTCCCCATATTCCGAGGCTATGCCAGAAAATGGATATTCCTCCGCACATTTTTTCCGAGATGAAACCAACAACAATTGTGTGTGCTGCTTCCAAATTCCTTTTTAGCAGCATTATAATGGTAGCTATTTCAAAATCTATCATTATACGTATATTGTGGTGCAAGCTGAATATCATAGTCTGATGCATAGTCTTTTTAATCCTGCAAAAAGCTTGTAGATATTGTATATAATATTCTTCATTCTTGCTGGAAAGCAGCCCATAAACTAGTGGGACAAATTTTTGCATCTCTGGTTTCGTTCCAACCATAGCATGAATGGTATATAATTGCCTAAATAGGGTTGGACAAGTTTTAAATGTTCCATTCATAATCCAGAGGGGTGCTTTTTTAAGCTTTCGTAAATAATTTTCTGTTAAAAATAAAATAATTCTTTGATCTCCAAATGCGCTATCTCTGTCAAGAAATTTTGCACCATCTCTTTCCTGTAAATCTATTGGGACATCGATCCCTTCTAAAGTCGTAGGCTCCGCAGGCATGTCTTCTTTTCGTATACGTTTTACAACTTGTCTTAGTGCATCCATATTAGGCATGTAAGCTGCAATTGCTGTAGCCATTGACGTTGTCACGGTTTGAATAATTTGTGCAGGGGCTTCGTTCGTATGCCTTCTAATTTTGTGCCTATCAATAACACTTGAAGTGTCAGATTTAGTTATCATTACCACATCTTCCAAAAGTGCACTTGCAAGGATGGCTCCATACATCCAGATATCTCACCCAGGATGTGAAGAACGTTCTGGACCGCGTAATTAAAAGGAATGCCTATTTTGGCCATCCAGAATCAATACTCTGTGTATGATCACGGACGAGAGGAAACATTTCAGAGAACTTGGCTTCCGCAGGATCCTTCGAGCAAGGACATAAAACTGCGATGCAATCCGTGTATCTGAAATTCCTCAGTTCAGCTTCCACGGGGAGAATTATTTTGTCCTAATTGACTGGCAATCATGCGTCTTAAGCAAACCGCCACTGACTGCTCATTTAACCAGCGATGAAATAATGAACTTACGCAACAGTGACTGTGCGATTTTGCACACAAAATTTCCCTTGTCATAATCATGGAGTGGAGCGATGCGTTAAGTTGATAACAGAAGCATCTGCTGCTGTTTGCGAAGAAGAACAAAGGGATGGATTTATTAGAGTACGGTTGGAAGCACGGTAAATAATGCCAGCCTTCGAAAGTAAATCAGATTTTTGGGTAAAAATTTATAAAGAATAGGAAATTGAAGATTGAAAAAGAAGAACAGAAAATTAAGTTGCCATAATGGAAGGGTGGTTGGGTTGGGCACAGGTGGAACTCGCTGTGCAACCACCTCCTCATGATGAGTTCTGGCTGAAACATGAAAAATGTGAAGAGCTGCACCGTGTACAGTGTACACATTTGCACAATATGGTATGCTTTCAGTGCAATAATGCACACACTAACACATCTTGAAAAACAAATCAGATGGTGAACACTATGTGTAAAAGTATTGCAATTTTCCTTAAACATGGAGTATTGTTGCATTAAAATGGAACCATAAGATATTAGTTGCTTTGCCTGAAAAAATTGTGCACATCTTGTAGGTACCAACAGATAGTTTTTGCGCACTAGGGAAAGTCTGTAACGAACGCTGTACTTTTCTCACAACAGACATGAAAATGTGACGATTTTGCACACATGTCGAAATTTTTGGAGGTAAAGTGGAACCGTAAGTTATTATTTAAATTTCGTTAAAATTTTTGCACGTGGTTTACGTAGCAATACACAACTTTTCCGAACTTGGGCATATCGAAATTCGAAAAAAGTTTTTTACGCTCCGCCTTACTCTTTAGTAACTTTTAATCGCTGTGATTATATTTATAAGGTTTGCATAACAAATCAAGTTAATAATGTGGCGCTTTCACTTAGGCACCAAGTATTAATTATTGGCCGCTAGGCCTAGGCGTTTTAAAGAATTTTTAATAAGCGCAACACTCTTAAATTGATTTGTCATGCAAACCTGATATGATCACGGTATTATAAAAATTACTAAAATGCGCATTCCTAGGCCTCGGGTGTATCTTTAATGTTTTGTGATGTAGTAAAATTTCAACAGAATTTATTTGATTTTCTATGAAAACTATAAAATCATCAGCTCGGTGGACTGAAAACTATCAAAAAGCCCTAGGCCTAGGGGTCTTCTACATAGTAGGTGCCTCAGCAAAGCACATTGCTAAAATCTTGACTTGCTATGCAAAACTTTTGAAAATTAGCACGGCGGACTGAAAATTGCTAAAAAGACCCTGTTCCTGACTAAAAGTGTAACATTATCTTTAGTTCCTACTAACAGGGGTACCCGGTATTTCATGGGTAAATGTTAACTATTTGTAGAATCACCAAGTTCAGCAGGTGAAAGTTAATGAATGAAAAAGATATTTCTGTAAATTTCCAGTAAATTTATTTTACATTTTTTGATTTAGTTAATTAAATTATACGAAACTAAAAATAATTTACGTTATTTACATTGCGTTGTATTTCTACCTGATAAGACACCCGTTGGTGGCGAAAGCTAACGTTTATTAATTTGTGTTTTTAATACACCATTAACCGGATATTTTTGCACTTTATTGTTATCTAAGGCCTCTAACTTAGACCGTAGGTGGGGTATTGGTGTGCTGAATTGAGCTGCTGTTCTTAAGAGTAAAAAATGTAAGTTTTACGAAAATTTTGAATGCGGCCCTTCACTCTGGACCCCGACCCTTTCCGCCTGCGGTCTAAGTTAAAGTACAGTGAGGTAGTATACCAAATTTGGTCGTTCTAAATTGGAAACTGTCATGTACATAGAAATGTTATTTTACTGAAGAATAAAGGCAATTTTGAAGCGTAGATTTTACGAAAATTGTGTATGGGGGCCGTGTGACCCCTGGCTCTGACTTCTTCCAAAATCCGTGTAACTTCTAAGTTAGAGTGAAATGCGGACATTTTCTGGACCCTGTCGAGATTTTGACTGTCGACGTTTTTTGTTTGTTTTTTTGTCGACATTTTGACCCGGTCGACATTATGGCCGCGTCGACATTTTGACCCTATCGAATTTATGAACCTAGACATTTTGGTGTCGACATTTTGTACCACACCCATTTAAACACCATGTCAAGCTAGTATTATTACGCCTTTATACTTACGCAGTAAATATTAATACCTTGGCCTAGGCCTAAGCCGTTTTACCAGTTTTTGTTCCACCGTGCTCATATTCATAAAGTTTAGACACTAAGTCAAGTTAGTGTTATTGGATTTTGCTTAGGCATTAAATATTAATTCCTAAGCCTTTTCAACAGTTTTTATTCCATCGTGTTCATATCTATAAGGTTTAAACACCGTGTCAAGTTAGTATTTTTGCGCCTTTACTTAGGCAATAAATATTAATACCTTGCCCTAAGCCTTTTTAACAGCTTTTATTCCATCGTGTCCGATCCGTAGGTTTTCAGCGTTTATTAACTACAGGTCAAAACATTCTCTATGGGCATGTGCTGGTGTCTGTGTGGTGCCGGCTTAGTGCCCGACAGGTTTTCTGCGTTTGCGCGCGCCGTCAGATAATTTGTTGGGTTGCATTTTGTAAACGCCGAAAATCTTTCGATTGGGATTCAAATTATTTACATTTTATTTTCGCGATGTTAAGCCCCCTTCCCTCACCAACAGGTTTCATTCTTCGCACATGCCCTCAGAGAATTTGTTGAGCTGCAATTTGCAAACGCTGAAAATCTTCCAATGGGCCCAGAAATTCTTTATAGTTTATTTTTAGTATTAACCACCATCCCTCCCTGACAGGTTTCCTTCCTCAGCATATGCCCGCAGAGAATATGTTAAGTCGTAGTGTATGTAAACGCTGAAAATCTCCCGATTAGGATACAAATTCTTTATGTTTTATATTTTCGATCTTAAGCCCCCCCCCATCCCCCGCCAGGTTTCTTGAGTGCACATGCCCAAAGAGAATTTATCGAGCTGTAGTTTTAAATCGTGAAATTCTTTTGTTGAGTTCTAGATTATGAACATTCTTTTATAAAGAATTACATTCAAGAATACGAAATTACGGAAACTTTATGTGATTCAGATAACCAACCTCTAGGGACGTGGCCACAAAGCGGCCGAAAACGTTATTTTTATATGGCCCCTTAAAATTTTTGTGGCTAGTTCTCTGGGTGCGTTCTCCGCTTTGTCTTTGGCCCGAAAATCACGGAAATGGCTAAATTTCTTTTTAAAAATCAAATATTAAAAAAAAATGTTTTGTGAACATTAGTTGCTCAAGTAGTGAGAAATATCGCCACACCATATTTATTTGCTCAGAACAATTTTATGGCCCTGAAATTGCAATGTGGTCAGTTCTCCGTACCCGATTATAAACTGTTTTCCGTGTGAAAAGTAGTTTTATGCCAATAAATGGAACTTTCCTTTCGTTACATCCAATTAAATAAAGGTTCGTCCAAATAAATGACGGCTTCAGAATGCACACATTAATTTCAAGAGCACTTTGAAAATGCACTTATCATAATCTGCAATCATTATGGAATTCGCAATTTACTGGCTGTGCAAGGACAGCATATACCTGCACAACTGTTAAGTGCTCGTCCTCCATTGTACAAGTAAGTATACAAATACCAGATAAAAAATATTCCATGGTAAGCCTGATGAAACAGCGAAAAAGCTGCATGCTAAATTATTTAGCGGAAATTTAACAAATATCTTTTTACTTTATGGCTGTGGGTATTTCGTGGAATCGAGAAATTTCCGGAGGGACTAACGAAAGATCTATGTTTTACTTTGCTGGTCTTTATCAAAAGGGAATCGACATGCCTGCAACAAAAGCTATTAGTGATTACTGGGCGATGTACAAGAATTTCCGTGTTGGGAAAGGTAAAAGGGGAGGAAGTTTTCTCATGAAACCTTTGGTGTTTTCATTGTTATATACAAAAAATGCTGACTTCTTTTTTAATTTCCACCGTGCGTTGCATTTCAGAAGCAACGTACCGCACTATAGAAAGTAAAAAAAGAGCCTGTATTGAATATGGTGAACTAAGGTACTTGAGCACACTACTGTGAAATAAATCAGTTACTGAAGTAATCTAAAATTAGGTCCTCCATGTCATAAAATTTATTTTATGCGTAGTACAGGCGAAAACGTAACATTATTGAACCTTAGCCATATAATCGCTGACTTGACAGCTTAGAATAATAATACACACATCGAAGTCGTAATATCATTGAATATAACACACTGGTAGACTGTGTAGACGTAGTAAACACTAACCAGAGCAGCATGTGACGTGCATAATCAGTCACATTTCTCAAGTTCCATCGTCCGTTGTTACCTGTATTCATATTAGTTCGGAAAATTTGACTGACGGACAGTCACAAGCCAAAAGGAGAAAACTCATAAGAGTTCAAATGTAACATTCTGTATGGAAAACATTGAGATAAAACAATCAAAATTTACCGAAGTGAAAACTCAACGAAAACGAAATTTAAAAGGCATTAACGTACTTTTAAAAGACTTGTCTCTAAAAGTGAAGGAGAAAGTATTGCTGCAATAGCTGGCTTCATAGGCGTAGAGTTTTGTAAATTGCAGGGCATGATTAAAAAAGAAAAAAAAACACACAAGAGCTGCACTAATTTTTTTTAAAGTGAATAAGAAAATAAATAAAAATATGTTATTTTTAATCGCTACCCAGTAGCAAACTTTTCATATAGAGGCCATTTTTGGTTCAATACTCATGCTTGTGAGTAAATTCGATATATTACCAGCAAAAAATATTCTCGTTTTCTTTTCACTATCCAGCAGATTTGAAAAATGTTTGTTAGGAAATAAATTATTTTCCTTCATATTTTTCTTAATGATTGCTTCATTTCCCAGTAGATTTAATTTTTTTTATATCGAACTCAACACATAATTCTGATATAACATATCACAGAATGTATTTATATAAAAATAATATACTCAACACACCATTTCAGAAATGTGTGTGGAATATATTAATTTTGATTTTTAATAATATTTGGCTGATATTAACTGATGGAAACATCTTATTCCATAAGCTCTAATTGCAGTATACAAATAGTTCCCGAAAGATAATTTAGGCTGCCCTCGCAGAAATCTGGTCATGCTGAGCAACCCCCTGATAAATGAGGGGGCATGCTTAAGCAACCTAGCATGCTTGTAGTCGGTGTTTATGCCTGGCATGCAGGGGCGCCGACTGTGTGTGCGTGCTCCGGGGCCTGCGCACCATTAAATGTTTTCAATGGGTGCCTCGCACCCATTGAAAGTTTTGCTCATTGAAAAGTTTTGCGTCTTTTACAAGAATTTTTTTTACCAATTTGATCTGCCCTGGGATTGGAAAACGCAAATAATAATTCAGGAAAAAAAAAATCAAAAATTTTGATCTTCATGTTCAGGTGTTTTGAAAAACCCCTGGATTTCCAAAATTCAGGAGAAAAAAAGAAAAGAAACAATATAACTGCCGAAAATGTTGTGGTCATCTGGTCTTCGACAACAGGTTGACGCATTTTAAACAGATATCTATCTAACAGCGTCAAAATCTAGGTTAAATAGAAACTTTTTGAAAAAAAAATTAGTCTGCATTGTATTTCCATACCTTAACCCCCCCCCCCCTCTTTTCTCTGCTCAAACTCCATGTTATTGTTTTGGGCTTGAGCATCCATTGGATTTCTGGAAAGATGGCGCCTATGCTGGCATGCATATGCCGGTTTTGTTTCAGCAACAAATTAATAGTGCTCAGATTTCTTCATTTTTACGAATGTTTAATGCAGTGATCAATCAGTATAATATTTTGTTTCATTTTGTTTACAGCTAAAGTCCCACGTACATTCTTCAGTGTTTTTCCGGGGGAGGAGCAATCTTATTTCATGAAATTTCACCCCAAAATTCTAAACGCCCCAAAATTCCAAAACTCATCAGTGTAAAGAAATGTTTGAATTTCCCTGGGACTATGTGATTATGATTTTTAATGTCACATAAGGTTTTTATTCTTTTTTGTTAATGCATTTTTTCCCATCTTGAAATCAATGGTTCCTCCCTATGCTTCTTTCCAAACAAATTCTGGGAATTTCAGAGAAAAAAAGAAATCCATTGCTTTGGCACTGTTTTTAATTGGGTGTAAAAGTCGCTTTAAGTGGATGCTTTTAAGTTCCAACGGCTAGACAGAGTTTTAATAAGAGCAGCCATAGTTATGTATGTGAAGGTTAAAAAAAGAATTTTGCTACCGAAAAGTATGTACCTGAACATGTCATTTCTGATTAAAAAAAAAAAAAAACTCAATTGTACGTAATTAGATGAATAACACAAAATACATATGCTGGAAAGACCCCCCCCCCTCTCCCGGTGGTTGAGTAGTAATACGATTTCAACCTTATATCTTGCAGCATCCATTGATTTCTGATCGTCACTTCCCTTCCTTAAGCATAAACTTAGAAAAAGGAGATAATCTTGGAATATTACGTTCCAGTCAAGGAGCAACACAGGGGTTAAAATGTATATTATCTGATTCCTATGTGACCTTATCTAACCTTCAGTGACTGAAAACCACTTCTCTGTTCTGAAAAGTCGAACCATCCTAACACCCAATTTACAAATTATCGGAATCCCACCACTGGTCGTGGAAGCGTAAAAGTGAAGGATTTTAAACCACATCTTTGAATAGCCCCATAAAGTACCAACACTTTGTAACTTCATTTAAAAAAAATGAAAGTCACTACCGCAAACGTCCCTCACACGTGGGTGAAGATTACGGTAGTGACCTAGTCTGTGAAACGTTTTTGCTTTCATCAAAGCATTTCGCCTATCACTAGCATTGGAACACACTGTCAATCATAATTTACTTGGTTCTGCGTGAAAGACTGAACTACAGACAAATCTTATAAGCATACTGTTTAACTACGATAAAGAAAATATTCACCATCAGGCACAATAAAAGAGAAAATAAAACTTAAAATAAAGATTTCAAATGATAATATTTACAATACAGCTCTGCTCATTTTGTTCGATTATGAGATTTACAACAATTTATGAAAACTTTTCCTATGCACAGGGGTGTTATTACTTTGCCTCTGTAACAAACTGCTGGATGACATTAACACTTAATATAAATTATCGTATGTAGAAATTAGAGATAGCCATATCGGTACTCATAATATCGGTGTATCTTGCTATCTTCACGTAACGAAATACCGGCATTTAGAAACTTGTACTTACAATTAGGTTGTTCAAAACTTTGTGACTTTTGATAAGGTAAATTTTTCCTGAGACCGCTGGATCGATTTGTCTAAACACTAAGTGCTTTAAACAACAAATTAAAAAGCTGAGCTCATTGAGAATTCATGAAAGAAAACACCTATGAACATAAAAAGTGATTAGGAACACTGGAAAATAATTTTCAAGAACGAAATTATATAAACGTACGTAAACTAAAAAAATGTTAGATCAGTTTTGAACATTTAAATGACGGTCAAGTATATGTACGCATATCTACATTGGCGAATTCGATAGATATAACAAACAAAAAAATCTTACAATTACTTGAATATGTTACTGGACCTTTCTCTATCATCATTTTTTCCCCAAAGACTAATGAGAAGAAAAATAGGTTCACATGTACGCAAGAATAGGAATAGGTACAAATTCTAAACTTGCAGCTGGAAGTTTCTAGCAAGTGCCCGGAGGAATTCGATAACATCTCGTTCTGCGTAGTTTTCAACAATGTTTTTTATTCTTTCAGCAGAGTCACGGTAAATCTTTTTTTGTAAGCTTGACTGCCCTCCACATTGTAACTCTTGTATTTTTTGTCGAGTTAGAACTTCGTCTTTTTTCAGCATTTCGACGAATGCAAAAATTGGCACGTGATGAGCGGCAATCATGGAACTGAACGATGTGTGCCAGCCTTCCACAGCATTGTTGGTTTTGGGAAGACCATCCTTTACAGCATTGAATACGTTCCACATGCCATGTTCAAACATAGGTCGTTGCCTACCACCTCTCCGATTTACCCTTCCAATCCAGATGTCTTCAAAATAGTTCACAATGTCCTGCAAATCTTCCTCATGATGTTGGTAATAATCTGAAGCTGTGAGAGTTTCAAATGCATTTATAACGTCTACTTGAGGAACAAAAGCTATTGAACTTAGCATTCTGACTTGTACGGCGAATTCAACGTCTTGTGCATATTTGATCTGCAATCCATTTTCTTGAACCTTTCTCCACAAACACTGTGTGAAGTGGAAAAAACATCCGCGAAGCATAATGTCCAGAAATTCCCTTTTCATAGCAATCATTGCAGGCTTTTCAAAGTCCATCATTACTGATGATGGATTCAGACCAGGGTGCAGAGCCTTCAGTTCAGTCATTATTTTAGTGTATGTCTCCTGTCTCCTATTTGTCATCAGCACGTAAACTGCAGGGAACACTTGACCATACTTCATTGCATGTATTGTATATAACTGGTTGAACAATGGCGGCACAGTTTTGAAGGTTCCATCGGCAAACCAATGGGGACTAGAGGCTAGTAAATCTAGAGCAGCTCTGGTTCCGAAAATCAATATTCTGTTATCTCCTAATAACATACCACTATCGTACAAAAGGAAGGGCTGGCCGTTGCATGTTAGAGTGTAAGACTCATCAAGCACAATTTCAGATAGGTGTCTAGGATTTTTAGGGTGTCCAGAAGCTTGACTACGGCACCTTTGAATTGTTCGCTTCAGGTTTTTTAAATTTGGAGCTTGACTCACAGCCGATTCTGGAATCAACAAATATGAATCTGCGGCAACAACCGATGTTGGTAAATGTGTCGTGACAGCTATGTCTTTTAAACTGCTCATTACTTTTTTAACATGCACTTTTCCAGCGTCAGCAACGTGATTGTGATCGACAGATTTCACAACATTACCTTCCAAAACATGAACTCGTCCTTTGCACTTTCTCTTGTACCACTCTTGACATTTCCAAATAATTTTGACTCCAATATATTTCTCCTTAATATAAAGATATCCTTTCAAAACCAACATTTCTGTTCCACGTTCAGTCTTGCAATATTCCATTGCTTATTTTCACACAGGATATACTCAAAGTGATATGACGAAGTAAAGTAGTTCAAACAAATGTTTCACTAATTCCGCTTCTTCGGCAACAGGAAGTAAAAATAATTATTTCAATTGAAAACTTTCAGTTTAAGCTCAAACACATAGACATGAACAGTGTTTGTTACTTGAAAGAAACAGAACATTGAATAGCAAACCAGAGAACGACGACTAGCTGTTTGTTAAGTACAAGAGAAAAAAAAACTGATATCCATTGCGCTCAAGGTATGTAGAGATAGAGGTAGGCAAGAGAACCGGCTTTCAGGATGCAGTGGCAACTTGTGGTGAGGGAGCGCGGTTGTTGTGACGTCAACGGCGCGCTGGCGCCATTGGTGTTTCATTCTGGTTAGTCATATCCGGCGCTCGTTGTTTGGCTTTTTACCGTGTTCATTATTTGCTAATACGCACATATTGCATGTGATTTTGCTTACATTTTCTTTGTACATCTTAGTAAATATTGTAAATAGTTATCTTAACGTGTAGTTAAAATATACTTAGTTATCTTACGTATAGTGTAAGTACGTATTTGCTTAAATAACAAAATAAATGTTTTTTAAACATGCCAGACTGCGCCGTTGCAAGTTGTAAAAACCACGACAACGTATTCCGAAAGTTCTACAAAGAAAGGCATGGTTGAACGCGTGTGGTCGTTAAGATGTTTTCAATGTTGAAAATGCAAGAATATGTTCATTGCAATTCGCGAATGAAGGCTTTATAAGAGATCTGAAAAGTGAGTTATTGGGAGGTAATAGTACGAAACGACTGAATAAAGGTGTTGTACCTCATGAAAGTAGTTGCAAAACGACATCACCGCTTGTACCCGAATGCAAGAAACGAATGAAGTGGCTTACAATAGAGAACTAAAACGTAATGTGGTAGAAGTTACTGAGAATATTTCTCCAAAAAGACTAAAGTTATGTTAACCTACAGAAGATGTACGTCCTGAAATAGATCACAGTAATCATCTGCCATTTTTACCAACAGATGATATTGAAATGAAAAACCAGGAAATTGCTGAACTGAATGCCCGAGTAAATGATCTCACTAAAGTTTAAGGAAACAGTGTTTATTTTGGCAAAATAGGGCACAACATTTATATATGAAGATTCATACGATGTCTTCTAGAATTTCCAAATTGTAAAAGATAAAAGCCATGAAAAATAACACAGCAGAAGAAAAGAAAAATATTTCAAATGAAGTAAATGCCATGTTACGGGGAGTTTTTTCTGAAACCGAAGTGCGAGCACTTTTAACGAAAAAAGAACTAACTGGGCACCAGAAGATATAGTTACGGCTCTCACTCTGCGCGGCTTATCAAAGCGTTGATATTTTTCTATTGGGAGCCAAATGCATATTTCGCTGCCTGTACTTTAAAAAAATGGGTGTGTCACGTTAAGTTTGCTCCAGGACTTTTCTGCTAGGTCCTCCAAATAATGGCTGAGAATGCCAAAAATCTAACTCGATTTGAAATATTTTGCGTTTTATTAATAGATGAAATGAGCATTGATGGAAAGATGGTGTACGATCATGCTGAACATGCGGTCATGGGTCCTCATAAATGTGTTCAAGTTGTCATGATAAGGGGCTTGACATATTCATGGAAACAACTTGTTTTTTTATGATTTTGACTGCAGAATGCCGGAAGATCTCTTATTTCACATCATTACAGAAATAAAAAAAAAAAAGATTCCAGATTGTAGACATGACATTGGATTTGGCTGGCGGTAACCAGTCACTGTGGAAAACACTTGGCATCAACTTATACAAAATTTCTTTTCTGAACCCAGTGGAAGACCTATATTTGTATTTGCTGATGTGCCTCATCTTTTAAAGCTGTTAAGAAACCACTTACTCGACAGCGGGCTAAAGCTTAAAACGGGAAGTGTCACCAATAAAAATATTTTCCAAACTCTCCTTGAGAAAGAAAAGGGAGAACTGAAACTGTGGCCTAAATTCAGTATTACTCGATCATGTCAATGTTATAGGTGCTGAACGAATGAAAGTTTCACTTGCCGCCCAACTTTTTTCGTATGACATACCTCAACGGTTAGGTACATTTTCCCGAACGAAACAGAAGTAGCAAACTTCATTCAATATATGAATGACTCATTTGACGTACTAAATTCTCGTTGTTCGTCGGACGGTGTTCGTCTCAGGCGACCTTATGGTACAAATATACAGGAACAGAAAAATATTCTCGAAAGCATGAAAGATTCGATAACGCAAAGGCGAGTGTGCGGAAAAAACATCTTTTGCCATTTCAGCAAGGTTTTATTGTTTCCAAAACATCTTTAATCAACCTTTATGAGCATATAAATGAAAGTGGTGTAGGTATTCGTTTTTTCCTCACCACTTGATTAAACCAAGATTGCCTGGAGAATTTATTTTCATAAATCAAAGGTATGGGACATGTGTATGATTAACCTTTGCCCAATGAATTTAAGTATAGATTGCGCCTTTTGCCACTGAGTGGCAAACACATTCGGACTTCTCCACAGTCAAATGTAAACAAGAGCGATGAAACTTTCATGACAACGCTTTGTCTAAAAGGTTTCCCACTCTGTGAAATCCTTTTTACCAAAAAATCTCATGGATTTTCAGAACTTCTCCCGATTAACGTTGTAAAACACAAAGTTCAATAAAAAGATATTCCATGCTAACCCTTTCGCCACAATGATACTAACATGTTTTGTAACTCAGAATACCACAGCGCCGAATATGCTGCTGCTTCTTTTCGAATTTCATTCAGCTCCATTTGTCAAGTTAACCAAAAAAGGATTAGTGCTGGTTCAAGTTTCCCTGGGGCAATCAATGCATTCTTCTACCATGGGTGATTCTGAGGTCAAATCAAAATTCCTGAAAACAGCGAGACAAAAGTAACCTGTATGCTGAGTTCATTTAGTAAACAAACTGATTATTTTGCACGATATGTGTTACTTATAAAACACTTTTTCATAAATATTCTAACTTACATATTCTGTGGAGAAATAAATTGCCCTGAAATAAGTAACGCAATCATGAATTTAAAATCAAACAGCTTAAAAGCAATTTCTGTTAGCATTTTCCTTTTACACAGAATAAAATCTGAAAACAACTAACCGGTTTAATAAAAGTATAGGTTGATGAATTCTAAAAGTTCATCCTTTTTTGGAAAAACCCATCAATTTTTTCTGTTTTTCCCCTCCTACATACATCAGCACAAGCAGACTTTCTTTTACTTACTAAATTCTGCAATTTCTACAAATGTTTTAATATTACAATGTACTTTGTTCTTTCTTTTTTTGTAGTCGCACATGTTTTCAACAATGCTAGTAGAATTTTTACTACTACTTTGCATATCCTTGTAATTGTCCCAACTAATTACCATATTTTAAACCAGTTTTACTCTCTCTGTATCATTGTCTATCGCGCGCGTGATCGACGAATATTTGTCGATAAGGGCATTATTTCTAGATTACGAGATTAAAATTTCAGATTTTTTTTTACTTTTACAAACTGGTTTATCCTGAAAGAACTATATATTTTTTTACTTTAAATTAAAAGTCTAAGGATGATATTAATAGTTACAAAATATACATTCTCATTTTCTCCAGAAACTCTGGGTTTAATCGGCAAAAATATCCGGACCACAGTCAACCGTGCCCCACTGAGAGCCTAAGAAAGACGGGAGTGGTAACACCTGGAAAATCTCGTTTACTTTCCCCTTTTCTTATTCTTTGTTGAACAAAATATGCCCTCAAACTGTTTATTTTGATTAAGCAAATATGAATGAATTTTTACGACACATTTTCTCACATAAACTCTGCTTTTAGGACAACGGAAGATACCGCAATTTATTTGAAATTAAATATTAACATTTTATGCTGTCTTTGAGGCTGAAAACCACTATTTTTCTGCTAAATGAACTTTTTTTCTCTTAGTACAAAAAATATCTTATGACGTCCTATTTTTTTTTTTTTGCTGCAATATCTACAGAACATATGTGTGCATATTGTGTGTGTAGTCGGTAGGAATCATGCTGTACGGGTAATTTAACGTAGGCCCAAAACTGAGACAACGGCTTCTATTTCTAAAAGACGTTGGACCTACGTTAGATTGCAAGGCAGTGCTACCAGGGACGTATTTCCGTCTCCACAAATGTAGGTGTCCAGAAAAATGTAATTTAACTTGACTTGCTGTCTAAACCTTATGAATATGAGCATGATGGAAAAAAAAACTGCTAAAAAGGCCTAAGCTTAGGCATATTAATTTATTTTTAGTGCCAAAGAAAAGGCGTTTTGTTACTAACCAGTCTGGGTGTCCAAACCTTATAAATATTATCACGGCGGAAGACAACCGAAATCGTACGTTTTCCTGCATGCGATCTGTATGCAACCAAAATTTGTAAACGCGACACCTGGCATAAAAACTGTTAAAAAGGCCTTGGCCTAGGCCAAAGAATTAATATTTAATGCCTAAGCAAAATCACAATAATACTAACTTGACTTGGAGTGTAAACTTTATAGATATGAACACGATGGAATAAAAACTGTTAAAAAGGCCAAGGTATTAATATTTAATGCCAAAGTAAAAGCGCAATAATACTAACTTGATTTAATATCTAAACCTTAGGAATATGAAAACTATTTGAGATAAGCTGTTAAAAAGGCCTAGGCCAAGGTATTAATATTAAATGCCTAAGTAAAATCGCAGTAATAATAACTTGACTTGGTGTCTAAACCTTATAAATATGAACACGATGGAATAAAAACTGTTAAAAACGCCTAGGCCTAGGCATTAATATTAAATGTCTGAGTAAAAGCGCAAAAATACTAACTTGACATGGTGTCTAAACCTTATAGATATGAACACGATGCAATAGAAGCTGGCCGCCCCGGTGGTGCAGTGGTTCAAGGCGTCGGCCTCTGATCATTCGTCCGAAGAGGGTCCGGGTTCGAATCCCGGTGAGGCATGGATGTTGTGTTTGTCTTATGGCACTGACTCTCTCTTCCCTGGAACCAGTGACCCTAAATTAGGGACGGGCGACTGTTTATAGCCCATTGAGTTGCTCACGGTGGTCGTTAAACCTCCAATCAGAAAAAAAAAAAACATAGAAGCTGCTAAAAAGGCCTAGGCCTGGGCCAAGATATTAATATTTAATGCTTAACTAAAAGCACAATAATACTAACTTGACTTGGTGTGTAAACGGTATGAATATGAGCACGATGGAATAAAAACTGTTGAAAAGGCCTAGGCCAAGATATTAATATTAAATGCCTAAGCAAAGTGGCAATAATACTAACTTGACTTGGTGTGTAAACTTTATGAATATGAGCACGATGGAATAAAACCTGTTAAAAAGGCCCAAGCTTAGGTGTTATATCATCATCATCATCATCATTGCCAAATATTATCAATCCACTGCTGGACGAAGGTCTCCCCAAGTTTCCTCCACAACGGTCTGTCTTGTGCCAGTCTCCTCCATGTCACCCCTGCATACTTTCGAATTTCATCCACCCATCTCCCATGTGGTCTTCTTCTGGGTCTTTTCCTGTCACTTGGAATCCAATCTAAAATTTCGGCTGTCCATCGATGATCTGTCCTTCTGGCAGTATGTCCAGCCCATTGCCATTTCAGGGATTTAACTCTGATCATGATGTCTTCCACTCTTGTCATTATTCGGATCCACGAGTTCCTCTTCTTATCTCTCCTGGTTACACCAAGTATGCACCTCTCCATGCTGCTTTGAGTTGTCTGCAGCCTTTGTATGTCTCTTTTAGTTAAGGTCCACGTCTCTGCACCATACGTAAGCACTGGAAGGATGCATTGATCAAACACTTTTCTTTTAAGACATAATGGCATATTGCTCTTGAAAATTATGCTGTTTCTTCCAAAAGCTCTCCAGGCAAGTTTTGTACGCCGATTAATTTCTTCATCAATGTGACCCTCACTTGATATCTGCTGTCCAAGATAAACGTACGTGTCTGTTATCTCCAGCTTTTCTCCATCAGTCGATAAATCTTCATTTCTTATAAAAGCATTGAACATCACTTTTGTCTTCTGAAAGTTCATTTTTAATCCCACTTCTTTACTCTTGTCAGCAAGTTCCTGGATCATACTCTGCAATTCTGATGGGCTAGTTGCAAAAATGACTACGTCATCAGCAAAACGAAGGTGGGTTAGATAATCTCCATTAATCTTTATCCCCTTGTTTTCCCAGCTCAGTGACTGAAAAACACCCTCCAATGTGGCATTAAAGAGCTTCGGAGATATGGTGTCACCTTGTCTCACTCCCTTTCCAATTTTTTACGTGTGTTGTATTTTCAAACAGCCTAATCTTTGCACTTGCATTTTCATAGATGTTATTAATAATATTAATGTATGCATCTTCAATACCGCAGGTTTTCAGAGCCATTGTAACTGCTGATGGTTTCACCGAATCAAAGGCTTTTTCATAATCGATAAAAGCCATGCACAATGGAAGTTCATATTCCCTCGCTCTTTCAATTAGTTCTCTCAGCACATGGATATGATCTATTGTGCTGTAGCCACTCCTGAATCCAGCTTGTTCTCTCGGTTGAGCCATGTCCAGCGTTACCTTCAAGCGGTGTGAAAGAATTATATATAGACACATTAATTTGCTTTTAGTGCCAAAGAAAAAGCGCAATATTCCTAACCTGTCTAAGTGTCGAAACCTCATAAATATGATGACGGCGGGAGACGTTAGAAATCGTACGTTTTCTTGCATGTGTTTTGTATGTAACCAAAATTTGTAAACGCGACGAATAATTTTGTCCGCGACAAATTGACGTAGTCGACGTATTTGTCTGCGATAAAATTGACGTGCGACGAATTGACGTATAACCAAGTTAGAGTAAAAGGGGATAATATACGAAATTTGGTGGTCCTAAATTGAAATCTATAGATTTTACAAAAAAATTTTATGAGGAAGGCTCACACCCCCTGGGATCCGATCCCTTTCAAAAACCGTCTACAGTTTAAGTTAGAGTTTCATGAGATAGTATATCAAGTTTGGTGGTCCTAAATTGAAAACTGTAGATTTTAACACAATTTTGCCGAAACGTTCAAAAACCGTCTACCGTCTAAGTTAGACTACCATGAGATAGTATACCGAATTTGGTGGTTCTGGGGGGGGGCTCTGACCCCCGTGTTTCAATCCCTTCCAAAAAGCATCTACATTGTAAGTTAGAGTTTCATGAGATAGTATACCAAATTTGGTGGTTCTACATTGAAAACTGTAGATTTTACGAAAATGTTGTATGGGGGGGGGTGCTCTGATCCCCCGTGTTTCAATACCTTCCAAAACATCTACAGTGTAAGTTAGAGTTTCGTGAGATAGTATACCAAATTTGGTGGAAAATTAGGGGGGATCTGACCCTTGTGCCCCGTCCCGTTCCAAAAACCTTCTAGCGTCTAAAATGTTTGTGCCAAAGAAAAAGCGTATTGTTCCTATCCTGTCTGAGTGTATAAACCTTATATAAATTTGATCAGAGCGGAAGACGTTCGAAATCGGCGACGAATTGGTCCGCGACGAATTGACGTAGTCGACGAATTGACGCTCGACGAATCGTCGTGGTCGACGAATTGTCGTAGTCGACGAATTGACGCGCGACGAATCGTCGCAGTCGACGAATTGACGCGCGACGAATCGTCGCAGTCGACGAATTGACGTAGTCGACGAATTGACGCACGCGACGAATTGACGTGACACCCAACCAGCCCCTTTGAAATGATGGCGTCCTACTTTGAACCTTTAACTTCCAAGTGCAAAATGCGGTATTTGGAAAAAATTAAAGAGATTGAAGGAAATGATCCTTATGTGCTGAATGCAAATATCTTCGAAGGTGATGCGAAAAGTTTTCCGAAAGTGCAAATAGTAAATATTTTCTATTACTTCGTCTTTGGTCGAAGTGCCTTTACCGCAGAACAGTTCGAGGCATATAAAAGTTTCGAAGCATATAACAATTTCTCGTCGTCGGTATTCTTTTACTAGGTAATTTAGTACGATCAGAAATTCGTGAGTAATCAGTAATTTATGGAGAAAATAGGTATGCTGCCTTAATAAGTAAGGTTCTCTTCTCTCCCAGCTGCGGAGACCTGAGTAAAAAACAAAACGATTTCTTTCTTCCCAGAAATCGCTGATTTTGGATAAAACTCACCCATGAAAGGTTTTATGCCTTTTTGAGAGTTTAACTCTTCAACAAAAAGTGCCTTTCTAAGCTCTGGGAAGCGATTTCCAAGCCTTAAAAAAATGAGTAAGATATATATATATATATTTTTTCGTGAAATTGTATTGAAAGACCAAAATAATTTTGCTGGGATTTGTGCCCTATAATCTATTTATCCGTAAATACATTTAGCAGCATTACACCGGCCTGTAAACAGACCTAGCCACCAAAAATAATTTTATTTGGACAATAATTTTAGCCTTTTTTTTACATTTTTCCGCAAAAGTGTGCTTCAGCTCCAGGTAAAAATCCAGGGGTACTAAAAATAATATCAACGGTAGTTTGGAGAGAAAATATCGTGTAGAACAAAGCAGTAAACTAAATAACTCCAACACCGACAGCCAAATAACCTTGAAATGATCCTTATGCCGTGAATTTTATATTATAATAATAACGAAAAATTAAAAGTTAAAAGCCGAAAACTCCCCCAAAAAATAAGTAAGGGAAACGGTGTGCTCAAGCTCTAAAAATTACATGAGAGCCTGAGATTTGATTCTAACAGTCAGGTTTGCTAACAAATTAACTTTCAGCCCTATAAAAAGTTTCAACACCTCCTAGATCAATTAGGAACCTTCAGAAAAAAAGACCCTGGATATAAAAAAGCACAAAAACCCCACGTGCACAGACTGGGGACCGAAGCGTTTATTTAAGAAATATTTTGACTAAGAGACAAACTCTAAAAGGTGTTCTATAAGAAAATAGTCAGTAGCAATAAAACCTACGCAAAAAAGCAGCCAACACTTTTTAAATTCAAATTGAAAACTTTGAATCAACGAATGAAACGCCTGGCCCAATAAGTGCAAGCACTGCACTCCAACAGCATTTAAACAAGTAAAAGATACATTGTCTGCTTTACCAGAAATCAATGATTTCTGGATAAAACTAACATTTAAGAGGCTCTTTGCATTTGAAGAGTCTAACTCTTCAATAAAATGTGTTTTCTAAGCTCTGGGAAGCGATCTCCCTTCGTTTGGTATATAAGCGAATATTTTCGGTACTGCCGTCAGAGACAGAAGCTAGTAGCCTGAAAAAGACTAAACGGTCTCGATTTCCTCTATTACCGCAATTCATAATGCCACAAAATCTAAGCATTCTGGCTTCAAATTTTTACGAACACCGATCGTTAATAATTGCACTTTACACACTAAGTGCAGGACAGCCAGCTATGCTTGTCCTTCAGGAACTTGCAGGGACTGTTGCCACTTCACTGAAACTTCTCGATGACGTCACGTGCAACATCCTCATACGAAACGATCATGCTAATCATACTTATTATGATAACAACTAAACAAAACTGCGAAAAACTGCTCGTACACAAATCAATCTCATAAAAGTAAAACATTTGTTTTTCTTGAAGCGCAACATTTCCAAATTTATTTGCATATATGTGAACTCACATTTTAATACTTAACTGAATAACGAACTTTGTAAATAGTCATTACAAATAAATGAGCTATAGGAATTAAGGTTAAACACTGATACTTATATTCTTTCTGAAATTTACCTCATCAAACAATGCCAACAAAGGCGGCGATACGTTTCGCTGCTATATCAATTAGTTCCGTGCTGGGAACAACAAAACGAAAACTATTCTGTCGCTCTTTATATATTCACTCTTGAGATATTTTTTAACATTCCTTCATGATGTGTATAAGTATAACAAATAAACAGGCTAAAAATGACACACATTTTTAAGCGCAAGAAAACAGAGAGAGAGAGAGAGAGAGAGTGAGAGTGAGAGAGAGAGAGAGAGAGAGAGAGAGAGAGAGAGAGAGAGAGTTTGGTTTAAGTGTTGTTATCACAACAAAAACACAAGTGTTGGAAAACGTCTGGCCACCAGCAGGCAGTGATGTTTCACTGCTAGCTGAAATGTGCCGCTCGTGGTCGGTTGGTGACAGCGCCATCATTTGGCAGCCATTGATCGCCGTGAATTGCGAGCCTTTCTCCGTTGATCTTCTTCTGCCTTCTTAACGTTTGCTTTTGCATTTAAATGTCTTAGCCGTATAAAGTTTCGGGTTCTAACATATAACTCTTTCACCTCTGTAGGGACATCTGGAAACCTCTAACCAATTTCCACACATAGTTTGTGAACATTGTTGTGTTCCTGGGATAAAGAATCATATCCATGAACTTCTGTAAACATCAACTCAAATTGGCTTTCTCCAACGATGGATCAGATTGAACAAGTAGGCCACCTCGTGGTGAAAGGATCTCAATCCAGCCAACAGGTACTGGTTCTGTAGATGGTGGATTAAGTAGCTGGTCAGTTGACGTACCCAGAGAACAGTCATATTTTTTCTTCCTTGGTAAGTTGTGTAACCAGCAAGGTAAGGTAAGCCTTCTACAGAGCAGTCAGAGCCAAGCTGGTGGCACCTGAATATCTGCAGAGTCTTGTAGTGTAATATCCCGAATCTTTTTTTTTTTCGATATTCCTCTTCTTTGGTAATAGATTAACAAGAGGATTTCCAATCCACGCTTCCGAACTCCACAGTCATGACATCTAAGTGCAGGAGTTGCAGTCTCAGATCCTGAAATGTCAATACTGGCTCTCGTACGGACCCTATATTAATACTAGTATTATTACTTGTGGGAAGGTTTAATGTAAGTACAGCATCAGGCTTCAACACTTTTCTGCTAGTCACCCCAAGTAATCCTGCCTTTAAGTCACGCTCCTAGTCATGTGTGAAATGTTGAGAACACACTCTTGCATTAGAAAATTTGAAGGAATCCTGACGTTTGCGTTTCTGAATCCACAATTTTTAAAGTGATAAATCCTTGGGAAATATATGGTGCATAATGTCAGTATTCTTGGTTTTCCTATTGCACGTAGTACAACAGGCCACTGCACAACCCGGCACAATTGCGTTTCTTACGAAATACAGAAACAATGAATCTCAGTGGTAAATAAATATCAAAATAAACACAACATAAACATCAAACTAAAGATACAAAATTCAAATGGCTACAAATCAATTGCGTTAAATAGCGAAAACTCCACACACCAATTGTAAACAAACAGTGATGCAGGAAGTTGAAAGACTAGTTATGTACCATCGACCTGCAACAGAACAACCGTTGATTGACAGCTGGGCTTCCCAGGAATCACCACGAACCACGTGATTTTGTCCATTCGTGGTTCAAATGTTGTTAGGTCTTATGATTTATCAATAGATCTGATCTTTTCACGCATTTAGTGATTTAGTGACATTTTTTGAAAAATACCTTATTTTTACTGACACTGACTTTTCCTGTTTCATTAAATTCTAATTTTTCGGAAATCTTTTAGTGATGCCGTTAAAGAATTTTTGTGAAACATAACAGGACTTTTCCACAATGTCTTATAATTTTCTGAAAAATATTTTACAGGATTTATAATCTTTTTGAAATGGTTAATAAACTTGGGTATTAATTATATTTGGGTACCAAAGTATTATTGCCATAAATGTCAGGCCACAGTGCTTTTTTCATTGAATGAGAAATGTCCATAAGTGCTACAATCCCGGATGTAGAGGCAGGAAAACTTTTTTGTTTTTACAACCACCGTGAGCAACTCGATGGGCTATAAAGCAGTCGGTCATTCCTGATTTAAGGACCACTGGTCCCAGGAAAGGGAGAGAGCCAGTGCCGTTAAACAAGCACAACATCCATACATGCATCACCGGGAGTCGAACTTGGACCCATCTAGGACGAATGGTGAAAAACCAACACTCAGACCACTGCGCCAGGGAGGCCTTCTTGGTAGGTATAGTGATAATTTGTGTTAACACATGGTTGACATTAGTGGCTAATGCAATTTTTTGCAGTTCACTGTTATTTTATTGAGTTCTTACTAATAGCTTGTTCTATTTCTTTTTAACAGAGGAACTTAATCAAAAGATTTTCATTTGCTGATAACGATCGAAGTGGCCCCACAGATGTCCAATTGGGTTTAAGTCTTGGAATTAGGGAGCCAGGGAAGTACTTTGAAGTCTTCATCATGCTCTTCCAAATACTCTCGCCCATTTCTAGCTGTGTGACACGTCGCATTGTCGTTCTGGAAGATCTGATCCGCCCCATGGAAGACAATCAGCATGTATGGGTGTACCTGGTCTGCAAGAATGGATTCATAACGAATTCGGTCCATAGTGCCTTCCACAGGTATGAGTGGACCCAGGGAATGCCACGAAAACATTCCCCAAACCATAACGCTGCCCCTACCAGCTTGTGTTCTTCTCTGATGTTTCTCGCCTTATACGCCATTGTCCATCCTTTCGATGAAGCCGAAAACGTGATTCATCGGAGAAGGCAATTCTTTGCCAATCAGCGGAGGTCCAATTCTGATACTGCCGTTGTAAACCTTTTCTGCCAATTCACCTTGGTTAGCATAAATGCAGTGACCATCCGTTTGCACCAGAGCCCCATACGCAGAAGGGTTTGCTGAACTGTCGTTTTAGACACACTTCCGGTAGCCCCCTGGTTCATTCGGCCAGTGAGTTGTTCCACTGTAGCGTGTCGATGTAGGCCCGCACGCACCTTCGCAGCCGACGTTCACCTCACACATCAATGGCACGTGGTGCTCCGCAGTTTTCACGTTGCTTATTCGCAATGGTGCCATTTCTCCAATCACGATACACTTTAATCACAGCAGCACGCGAACAGTTCAGAAACTGCGCTGTTTCAGAAATACTGCCATCCTTGGCACGAAAGCCGATAATCATCCCTTTCTGCAATTCTGATAAATCGCTCCTTTTGTCCATGACAGCAACGAGTGATGTGTTTTCAGAATGCCTACAACACACCTTATATACCCTCCAAACCAGCTCACAACACGTGCCTCCTTTCATTGGCTAAGCGCTGTTGACGTCAAAAGCAGGACGTGGTCACATTAATGTGACTCGACGATGTATTTTAAAGCTTCAATATAATTTATTGCAGAACTGTCCTTAAAAGTTATATATATACTGAAGTGCCAGAAAAATTGGTACAGACGAACTTATGCAAAATACATAGCAACGTCACCTATGCGCGTACTCGGTAGCGTCCGCCAGTGTGTATATAAAGCGATAGACATCCTCCCCAGCTGTCCGAGCTGTTTTCGGCATGAGAATGACAAGTAATAAGGATTTAAGCGATTTTCAACGTGGTGTCATAGTTGGCGCTTGTGAGATGGGCCATAGTACTTCGGAGATAGAAACGAAGTTCGGATTTTCACGGACGACCATTGCAAGAGTGTAGCGTGACTACAAGAATTCCGGCAAAACCTCCAACCTGCGATACCAGTGTGGCCGTAAAAAGACATTGGGTGAACGTGACCATCGTCGGCTGTCAAGAATCGTTTCACGCAATAGGCGTGCAACACTCTCGCTGGTATCATCGGAATTCAATGCTGGAGCCTTAACAAGCATCAGCGTCCGGACTGTGCAACGTACCCTGCACGATATTAGCTTTGGGAGCCGACGCCCAACTCGAGCCCTCTTAATGGGTGCACGACACAGAGCTATGCGCCTTCACTGGGGCACGGCAACACTGCCACTGTACACTTGATGACTGGAAACAAGTAGCCTGGTCTGACGAGTCGCGTTTCCAACTGTATCGGGCAGATGGAAGGATTCGCGTGTGGCGCAAACCCCATGAAGCCATGGATCCCGCCTGTCAACAGGGAACTGCACCGGCTGGTGGGAGGTCCGTAATTGTATGGGATGTGTTTAGCTGGACTTCACTGGCACCCCTGGTACGTGTACAAACGTCTTTGACCGGCCAACTTTATGTACGCAACCTTTCTGGCGAGGTACACCCGTTCATGTCCTGCATTCATGCTGATGGGTTGGGCCTGTCCCAACAGGACAATGCACCTCCACAGAGCATTCGTCTGAGTTTGGGGTTTTGCCATTCCCA